>CM069553.1:9523500-10803000 GCA_035773235.1 Eospalax fontanierii
CCCAGGGGTTCGATGACCAGTCAGCCTAGCTGACTTGCACAGCTGTGGGTTCAGTGAGAGACACTGTCTCAAAAGCTAAGGGGGAGAGCCATAGAGAAAGACAACCGAGGCCGACCTCTGGCCTCCACACCCACAGTTTGCGAGAATACAGCCGTACACATGCTTGCACACACACAGTGGAGGAGGCCGAGTGGGGAGCACAAGCCAGAGATTGTATGCTCAGATTGTTTTGGTGAGTGAAGTCGCCACACCTCTTTAGAAACTGGAAATTCTGCGTGATGTGTTATGGACACAGTTCAGTCAAGAAAAGCAATGTCGTTCTTGGCTGTCCATCTGTCCATCTATGCGTCTATCTGTTCACCATTGGAGGGTAAAGCCTATTCTTAATGTTCTAGGTGCCGGAGGGTACAGCAGTGACCAGAACTCAGCGTTGTTCATGTTTGTAGCACTCAGTCTACCGACAGACAGCTGCATAGATTGTCAGATAGTGACATTGTGGAGCGTCCAGTGGGGAGAGGGAATGGGAAAGTTTGGAGTGAAATGGGGTACCCAGTTTAAATACTCAGGTCAGAGAAAGACTGACAACCAGCGACTAGAGTAGGTTGGACGTGGGAGAATAAGCTGCGGGTATATGGGGAGGACATCACTGGGCAGCAGGAACAGCAAGTGCAAGGGCTCAGAGGTGGAAGCAGGTCCTGGCTGGTGGAGTTGATGGGAAGTAAAGTCAGCAAAGTCACCCTGGCCAGCTTGTATCTGATGCTGCAGCCATTGCAGACTAGGCTTGAGTTGAGTTGAGGTCACCAGAGGGTTTGAGAGAAGACTTGATATGATAGTTACATTTTGAGAGGATGTCTCTGCTGTTCTCTGAGGCTCAAAGGGGCAAGAGTAGAAACAGACCAGCTAGGCAGTAATTGGCTGCCTGCTGAGACGTTGTGGCTGGCCAGGTTGCATGGAACCCCAGGGCGGTGTGAACTGAGGGCCAGGTGAGGGATGAGTGTGAGGCGTTGTGCATTCCCATCTCGTTTTTCCTTTTGGCCTGAGCATTCTGATGGCTGGATAGAGATGCTCTAAGATGATGTGGGAACTAGTTGGAATCCATTTGTGGGACACATGTGCCGATGACCTCATGGGCATGTTAAGTTAGAGAAAGGATAGGTGGATGTACAGAGGAAAGGATCCAGCAGAAACGCAGATTCTGATGTCATCCAGCCTCATGGGCTGGTGCCGTGGGGTTGAGGTGGCAGAGGAAGGTGGCTCAGGGATTGTTCTGAGGCCGGCCCTTCACTGTGGAGAGCTTGCAGAGCCTGGGGGAGAAGGAAAAAGCAGAGGGGAGAGGGAGGGCTGTCCCTTGATCACGAAGAAGGAGCCTTGTTGTGTAGGGAAGACTGATGACTGACTGAGGGACTTCACAGTGTTGAGGTCAGTGGTGACCTTGACAGAGGAGCTTCGGGGAGAAATGGAAACCAAACCTCAGCTGGTCTAGGGAAGCTGACTGGCAGGAGCATGACTGCGGGGGAACAGAGGACAGCAGCTGGGTGCAAGAGAGGCCAGCGTGGGCTTCTGTAGAAGATGGAGGAGACCATGTCTGTGCTGCTGGAGTCAGCCAGTAGAGCTAGAGAAACTGAGGCATGCCGGAAGGGGAGAGCCGCTGGAGTCGACTGTGCGTAGGTGGAGGGGGGCTGGTCCTGATGGGGAGCAGCTGGCTGGAGGCAGGTATAAGAACAGAGGAGGGCTGTTTCCCATAACTCTTCTGTGTCTGCAGTGGGAAGTGGGGAAGGGAGGGTTCAGTGGTGAGCCGGGTGAGCTGGAGAGCTGTCAGGCGTGTCATGAGTCTGCTGTGATGTGGCAGCGTGGCTGTGTGTTTATTATGGAGGTTGGTGGATGTGTTTTCAACTGGAGTTTCGTACGGTTTGAGGAACACACTCTCATGGACTCCCTATTTCCAGTGACCCCTGCTGAGCCTAGTCACACTGGAAAAGAGGGTGCTGAGCCCAGCACTCTCGCAGGCTCCATGCGAGCAGGTGCAAGTGTCTCCTACCCTGTGCTCCCACCCCATCCCCGGGCCTTTGCCAAAGGACACTGCATTGCAAGAGTGAGTAGCATTCGGACCGCTGCTACTGGAGCGGGGACTGTCAGACTCCAGACCTTCCTGTGTCCACTGACGCAAGCCAGACCCATCAGGTGGTCCAGTGCCCCACGGGTGTTGGAGGGGGTGCTACCCACTGGGTCAAGGACCTGAGCATGGATGTAGCATCAGCTGAGGTGACTTCTGATGGAGGTAACAGGCGGTCTAGGCAGAGCCCCTGTGAGCTGAGTTCATACTTCTGGACTTGAGTGGGTGGGCGTTCTCTGATCAGGGAGCCATGACTTCTGTATGGAGTCCTTTGTCAGGGAAAACGCTCTACTTGTTCCTTTCCTCAAGCTTCATTTCTCTGTGTGAGGCAGGCGGTTTCCATCAGAAAAGTCATTTGTGCAGCAAGCCAAGTGTTCCCCTAACCTAGGCCTGTTGCCATCGCATCTGCTGCTTTTGAAAGGCCAAAGACCCCAAATAAACAAGATTGGCTGTTATTCAGGGTTCAGACAAAGGCCTGAGGAGAAGACCCTAGTGTTTTGTTTATTTCATTGTTATTGTTTGTTGTTTGTCTTGTTTTTTTTTTGAGACAGGGTCTTACTGTGTTGCCAAGGCTGACCTGGAGCTTTCTTTGTGAACCAGGCTGGCCTAGAACTCATAGTCAGTCTGCCTCTGCCTCCCCAGTGCTGACACGAAAGCTGTGACCGCCATGCTCAGTGAGGCCCTAGCTCTTAAAGCCAAGCCTATTCCCTTGTGCAAACCTTCTGAATCCACTTGTATAAGTCTGAGCGCCAAAAGCCGGGGTTAGAATTGGCAGTGAGGATGGGAGGCCGCAGAAAGCCTCTGTCCCAGAAGCAGCCATTTCCAGAAGTCTCTTGACAGGAGTCAATCCTGTGTCATCTTCCCCCACCCTCATATAGTAGATTAAAAGAACAAGGTAAAGCACCTTCTTCTGACATCCTTGGGCATTCCATGACACTGGTGCACTTACATACACGCAGACAGGTACACTTACATACACGCAGGCAATACATTCATACACATAAAATAAAAATCATAATTTTTTTTTTTTTAAAAGACCGTAGTAAATAGAAGTAAATTGCAAAGTGTATCCTGTGCTCCTTGAAGCTCAAGGTCAGGGCATAACAACTCCCAAGTGTGGGGCTGCATACACATCTGCAGTGCCTGGGGTCCAGTCCCGTGTTCTGGGGCACTTGTAGCATCTTTCATTCCTCCTCTGGAGGAACCACAGTGTTATGAAATGTATATTCTTCAATTAGTGACTTTTACGTTTGAGAACATATGTTCTACCAGGGACAGAGAGCAGGGCTGTTTGACTAACTGCTCAGTTCCCCAGAGCCTGGCAAACACAGGGCCAGGCACGTTCAGTCCTCTGTAACTTGCAAGTTGGGCATCCCTCACATTGAACCAGGTACGGATCAGAAACAGGGATGGAACATGATGGTACACATCTGTAATCCCAGCATGTGGGAGGTAGAAACAGGAAGTCCTAGAGTTCAAGGTTATCCTTAGCTATAGACTGGGTTTGAGGCTAGCCTGGGTTACAGGAGACTCAAAAAACAACAACAACAACAACAACAAAAAACCCCAAAATCAACAAAACCACCAATTTAAAAACTTGAGGAAAAAAATGATGTTTTCAGTGAACATATATGGATTTTTCTTGTCATAACTCTCAACTGTACAGTAAATACAAATAAAAGGCGGTTTTGAACAAGGGATTTGGGTCTAAGGGTTTCAGCTTTGCTTGGGGGCCCTAGAGCCCGCTGCTCCTGGATGCTGAGAGCCACTGTGACAGGGGCTTGGTTGGTCAGTATTGATAAGTGATCATTTTAATTTCATAGCCCAATGGACAAGATTGTATAATGATGCAGTGCACGTGCCAAGCTGCAGACCCTAGAGTAAATTCAAGACATGTTACCTCCTAGGGCTGATTTAGAAATTTTTCTTCCAAAATAGTTAAATTAAAAAAAAAACATGGGGGTTGCTTAAAGTGATCTGCGGTGGGAAGATAGCTCAGTCGGTAAAGAGCTTGCCTTGTAAGTACAGGACTTGACTTTGATCTTCAGAACCCATGTAGAAAAGCCAAATTCAGTAGTGCACTTGTAATTCCCATACTGGGGAGGCAGAGACAAGTAGGTTGCCGGGGCTTGACGGCCAGCCAGCTTAGACCGCACAGTGAGCTCCAAGACAGGGAGAGATCCTGCCTCACAAAACAAGATAGAAAAGTCCAGAAGAAGGGCATCAAGGCTGATCTTCCTGTCACACATACACACACCACTCACTCACCACACACCCACACACCATGCATACATTTCCTTTTCTTTCTTTTTTAAAATAAGTACTCCTGGGCTAGAGAGATGGCTTAGTGGTTAGGAGCACTGGCTGTTCTTGGAGAGGAACTGAGTTCTGTTCGAGCATCCACATGACAGCTAATGACTGTAACTCCAGTTCCAGGGTCTCTGATACCCTCTTCTGATTTTCTCGGGCATTACATGCTTGTGGTACACTTATACACATGCAGGCAGAGCACTCACACATGTACAATAAAACTAAATGAAGTCACCCTCTGAGAGCTGCCTCCTGGGAGAACTCCTCCAGCACATGCAGTGTTTTGGCCTGGCTCCCTGCTACACCCACAGTCCCCCGCGCAGCACAGGCAGCCAGGTTAGCAGATAAACGGGAAATACTTTTGCGGTCAGTGGAAAGCTGCTTCCTACCCCTAGGAGTCGCCAGTGCTTGGCACCATGTGAGAAACTCAGAAATACTTCAGAGACACCTGTTGGGCTTCATGACCCTTTGTACTGCAGGCAGATGGCTTGGGTTTCTGTTCTGGCTCTTTGGCCAGTCGGGTGCGCTTGGGCAGGTTGCTTAAGCTCCCCGAAAGGCTGATGTATTCACCTTGCAGTTCCGGTGAAGAGGAAATTCATTACTCGGTGTCATGACAAACGCTTGGTAGACAGTAAACTGGAAGTGTTGGCCACCAGGATGGCAGTTGTTTGGAGGAGACATGCAGCTTCCAGGGAGTGAGTCCCTGAGCATGCCGTTGGCAAGCTCAAGTAGCATGGAGGAGCACAAGAGGCCCGCCTTCACCTGGCCACAAGCCTGTGGCTTTCCCACATGCTGAGTGGCACCTGCCGGGGCCAGGTTGTCTGTCCCCACTGGGAGGAGCCTGTCTGGAAGGTCTCTACCCAGTGAACAGGTGGAACAGTCGATATGCGGAGGGCTGGAGAGGGCTGAGCAGCCCAGGGTGGGCTGGATGGCCTGGGGCCATACCATCTCCTCTCTGTAGTACTTTGAACTATTAGGGTTGGTTCCAGATGGGATAGAGCTTTGGGGGAAGGCAAAGCTGGCCCTGGCCTCTGTCCTAGGATGTTCTTTCCCATCAGGCAGCACCATTCCTATTGAGTAATGCCCATGCAGACACATGGTCGGTGTGCTTTTCCTATGACTGTGGCAGCCCTGAACCTGGACACTCGGCCAGCCAAGCCTGCGTGGACTTCTCCATGGAAGCAGGAGTAGAAAGCTCCAAGCGAGCAGCTCAGCTCTCTGTAAATCAGCAGCCTGGGACCTGCTCTCCTGACATACTAATCCTCAACCCTGGCATCCAACACTAAGTTCTGAGAGTCCTGGATGCCCCATAAGATTTAAGAGACCCCTTTGTATCCACAAATGCCAACCTCATGAAGGTCGAGCCCTGATTTGTCCTTGTCCTTTGGCCAAGCTCATCTCTAAAAGATGGCATGGTAACACTAACAATGCTCAACAGGTGGGGAAAGGAGAGGGCCCAGAGTTATATTCTGGAGCCTGTCACTTGCAAGAGAGAGAGATGTGGAGAAACGTAGCTACAGAGGGGCCACTGGGAGGCTGGGGGGATTGTTCTGCTTGCTGACGCTTCTCCGCCCTCACTGGACACATCACAGGCAGTGACAAGGTCCTCAGGAGTGTCCCTGAACAGGAGTTTGGCACTGGGTGGAATAGGGAGGGTCTGTGGGGGTGAGGTCTGAGGGCAGCAGACAGGTTTGCCGAATTATAAAAATGAGCTTCTTGTCCAGTGATTTGGAAAAGTCTCTATCAGTGTGTGGAACTTTCTGGAAAGCAAGGTTCTTTGAAGAATTTGGCTCTTGAGACTGTGGATCAGCCCTGCGATTGTATAGAAAGCTTGGCCGCTGATTTGACCTTTAGTGTCCGAGAGTCATTCTCTGAGCGCCCCTCTATGCCAAGGGCAGCGATAGCTCTCTGTTTAAGAAGTGAAGAGGCAGCAGCTGTCCTCCAGTCAGGACAGTTACCTGCCTTCCCAGCTTCCTTCCTGTGTCCCTAGACCTGTACACCTCACCTGCCCTTCCTGTTCATGTGAGTCAGAAGCCCATGCCAGCCCCCTTTCCAAGAACAGCACACTGCATACTATGAGCAAGTCGCTTGCACCCTCTGGCTCAGCTTTCTTGTCTGGACATGAACTAGACCAGCCAGCCCCTTCCTGTCCTGACTGGGGGTTCCCAGCTGGCAGCTTCCTTGGTTGAGGTCTTCATGCCTTCCTGATAACTGGGTCAGGTTTTAGGAGTCTGCCACACAGTGGGTATTTAGAGTTCAGGCCAAACAGGTTTGGATTAGAAGCCTCATGAGGCAGGGCTTGATAGGTAGGCCTTGTGGGCCAATAAGAGGCCAAACCAGGGGTTTGCTGGGCCTGAGGCCTTCCTCAGGGCGCTTGGGAAGGAAGGGAAGTTGTTGGTGGCAGTTGTTGTTCAGCTCTGGAATTACCTCCCTGCCCGGTCTGCCCGCACTGCTCTGTGACTAATCACAGATATTCACTTAACCCTCTGTTGCTGTCTCCTGAGCCAGAAAAACCTCATGTGGTTAGAGGAGAAAGTGAGGAGACCCATAAAGCCGGCGCCCAGGCTGTGCGTGCCAGCTCCTCAGTCCCAAAGTGCCCAGAATCTGCAGAATATCACCACTCAGCCTTCAGCAGGCCCCCGTCATCTTCCTGTCTGTCCCTGGGAAGCCACCGTTGTCATGTCAGGCAGAGCTCACAATCCCTTCCTTTCTGCTCTACTTCACTGCTGGTGTTTCGGACACATCTTGTTTCAGGGCCTTTGCGCATACTGTTCCCACAGAACACAGGGCACAAGTATCTTCAAGATGCGTTCTCCCATAGCCCTAAAGTTCTGGTTCACAAACCAGCACGTCTGAGGCCTTTCTCTTCTCCCTTGACTGCCTTCCACGCACTCGCAGGCTCCTCCTCTGCCTCAGTTTTTAAAAATACTTTTTTACTTATTATTTTTATTCTTTAGTGTATGGCCTGCAGATATGTAAGTGCACTGGGTTGTGCAGTGCCCGCAGGGGTCAGAAGAGGGCATTGGATCCCCAGAACTGGAGTTACGGATGGATGGATGGATGGATGGATGTTGTTGCTGCCATGTGGGTGCTGGGAATTGAACCGGGTCCTCTGCAGGAGCAGCCAGTGCGCTTACCAGCAGCGGTCTCTGACCCATCTCTCCAGCCCCACCTCTGCCTCGTTTCTGTTCATGACTGTCTCTCAGTCACTGGTCTGAGGAAGCCCATGTTCATCCATTCATCTTGTGTATGTGTTGCACGAGAGCTGAGAGACGGAAATGGTGAGGGAGAGATTGAATGTGTCTTGCTGCCGTGGATAGGGTTCCAGCAGCCCTGAACTGGCCTCCGCCTTATCCAGCAATCCCAGCAACTGCAACTTCTGGTCCAGAGAAGGCTGAGGGGTGCCATTCCCACTCCTTGCCTTGGAGTCAGGTGTGGATGCGGAGCTTTGGGTGTGACTTATACACCACTCCACCCATATATAGAGATGGGAAGTGCGTGACTTGATTCCCGGAAGCACATCTTCAAGAAGGCAGGGCGTGGTGTCTGCAGGTGACACAACCCGCTGAGCAAAGCCAGCAGGTGTGGGGCACAGAGCTGGTACCTCCACTCCACCTTTGTTTTAGGAGGTTCAGTCATTTGAATGAAAACCTCATACGCGTGACTCTGTGCTTCTTGTGGTTGAAAACCAGCTGCTACTGACTTTCAGCATCTCTAGGGAATGCTGTTTAAGAAAAGGATATAGGTATGTGTCACAAGTTCAGTTCAGGATCTGAATTTAACGTTTTTCCATTCCAAAGCAATGGAACCGATTTCTGATCAGTGGATCTAATATAGCTCCATAAGAGCTGGGCCTGGGCAGTGATCATCCCTAGGAGGCAGTGGATGAGGTCACCTGGGAAGAGTGGAGCTCAGAGGTTGACAGGCTTGAGGAAAGAGCTCGGTTCTGAGCTTGGCTTCCCAAGCTTACCTGGGGTCGTGAGGTGATAAGTTACCTGCATCTGTGCCTTAGGATTCGGTCTCTCAGGGCCAAGGAGCCATTATGTTCTCGGATGGGTGGTGACCTTGACTAGGAAGCAATCTATCCTGCAGGAGAGTCCTGCCTTGTGGGAGACATGGGGGTGGTGGCCTGTGAACCACCGCAGCGTGGAGCGCAACCCCTATAGTTAGCCCTCTTCCCAAGTCATTTCTCCAGTTTTTTAAATCCATGAAATGAATATAAAACCATTTTTCTTGCCTCCTGGACTGCAGGATCCAGAGAGAGCCGAGAAAAAATGTGGGATTCCCAGGAAAAAACTTCAGGATTCCCAGGGGCCATGTACGTGGGGCTGAAACTGCCCTCCTTTAGACCAGGCAATGTGCCCAGGTGTGGAGACCCAGAGGGCCCTTCCCATGGGAAACAGACACTTCGCCTATGGGATGCCCTGGGCTAGGGAGGAAGTGCGTCCCCTAGTGGAAATGGCCGTGGTTGCTATGGCCACAGGAGACAGAGGATTCGGTAGATGTGGAAGGATAAGAGGGCCCCGGCCTGCACGACTTCCATGTCAAGAGGGACTTTTGAATGTTTAATAAAATATACAAGGGTGGTAACAGATGCCAAAGAGAAGCCGTGAAGAGTTTCTTTAAGAGAAAAGCCAAGAACACACACAGACACACACACAGAATCCAAAGCTTTATTAGTGTCTTATAATCATTCTATTTTGTATTACCTATTGTTAAGCTCCCCTCCTCCTCCTTCTCCTGGTTTTTCTTCTAGACAGGGTGTTACACTAGCCACGGTTAGCCTAGAACTCACTATGTAGTACAGGCTGGTCTGAAACTGATGCGATCCTCCTGCCTTAACTCCCAAATGCTGAGCCACTATGCCCAGATGATTTAATTTATAAGTCACATGTCACCACAGCTTGTATGTAGTGGAATAGCACAGCATGTACAGGCTCCATACTGCCTGCAGTTCCACATCCCCACTGAGGGGCTTGGATCATATCCCTCATGGGTCAGGGCACGGTTGTATCAGAACTTGGTTGCATAGCTCTCTGCTGCGGGGACCTGGCCCATGCACTGTGGGATGTTGTGTAACTTCCCCAGCATTGCCCCCCCACAAAACCCTAGCAGCACCTCCTGCAGCAGTGACAACCAAAACATCTCCAGATATTGCCAAACACATGACCTGGTTAAACATCCCATAGCCTGCCCTGTGCCAACTCTGTGACGAACCATCCTCCTATCTTCTGCTCCCGTGGGCAGAGCTAGCCTAGCTTCAAGCAAACAGCTGGAGCAGCTGAGCCCGGAAGTGCTCACTCTGCCTCTCTTTGCCTTCCACACCTTCCATCTCCCCTTACTTGACTTCTTTGACCCAGCCCTGCTCACTTCCTGAGACAGGAAGTGAGTTAGTGACCATCACACAGGCTCTGTGTGCCTCCATTTCCCCATCTGTGAACTAGAGGTCGAAAGTGTCCAGCTCAGTGCGCTGTACGAAGAGGAAGGTAGCTGGTGTGTGTGAAACACCCAGCACAGTCCAGGTGTGCAGTGAGCACCCGATAGTAGGTCGTTATTCTCATTTAGAGACAGACTCTCACCATGTAGCCTAGGCTAGCCCTGAGCTCGGTCATCCTCCTGCCTCAGTCTCCTGAGTTGCTGGTATCACATAGTCACTCTTTCTTTGGGTGTGCTAAGCCAAGGGTGCGGCACTGGCAGGGGAGACGTGGCCTGTCCTTGGGCTCTTAGTGCTCAGGGGGAAGGTGGCCACCTTACTCTGTAATTGCGGTTCAGTGTGATGCATACTGGGGCGGGAAGCCAAAGGAACTGGTACCAGGGAGGCTGCTCACCCAGGAGGCAAACAAGGCAGGCTTCCTGGAGGAGGTGGGATCTCATCTGAGCATGAATAAGCATGGTGCAAGAAGTGAGTGGATAATGGGCTGGGTCATCTGTTTCAAATGCTTTTTAAAAAGCTCTGAAGAGGTGAGTCCCATTGACTGGGCTGTCATGGAAAACAAGACTGTACCGTGTCTAAGGTCCCGGACTTACATTTGTGGTGGGAATTCCCATCACCTCTGCAGATATCTGACACTAAAGCGCATGGACACGAGAGGCTGGGTAGATGCTGACTGTACCGCTCACTGTGGGGGGGGGGCACCTGCCCCCCTTGTTTCCACTGAGGCACACCCCGAGGCACTTTCTGACTTTCTGCTTGTGGGTGCTGGGGTCTGGCAGTGGGGGGAGAACAGGAGGGGAGGCATGAAACGGAACCCAAGAAGGTAAAGTCCCAGCTCACCTTCGGGGCACCAGAGGAGGCTCACGTGACGGTTTGCCACTGAGGTATCTCACACCTGGGCTGATGGACACCTCTCACCTGGGCATCTGGGGTCACCCCCACGATGCATTGAACGTGCTGGTTAAAGTCCATGTCCTGTTGGCTGAAACCGCACACCTGACCTACTGGTGTCCAAAGAGTGCCAACCTGCCTGAGCCTGGGTGGTGTGGTCAGCAAAGGTGCCCCACCTTCCCGTGACGCCAGGGACCCAGGCTGGCCCCTGGTGATGATGCACAGATGTTGACATCCACCCCCCTGTGATGCCAGTAGCCTGGGCTGGCTCCTGGTGATGACGTGTGCTGTTCTTCCCCCTCCCCCATACAGCTACAGTCTCCGCCTGGCATCCCGATGTGCTCCGACAACAACCCCATATATCACCAGGCAGTGTAGGAAGGTCAAGGCTGCTGCTGCGACCCAGTTCCAAGGACCATTCTTCAAAGAGTAGATGCTCCGCCTGCTCGATGACAGGTAAGAGGCAGCAGTCCCAACACCGTCTTGGTGGCCTCTTGCGGGTGGGGTGGGGTTTGGGGCTGAGTCTTGAATGGGTGGGAGAGGGAGAAAGACAGGATCACATGGGAGAGATGACTTGTTAAGGACCCATAACCCCAACACGAGGCTTTCTGCAATAGGGGCTTAGTGACAGAATATACAGTTTGGACCACTGCGGTTCAAACCCTACCACTTCCTTGACTGTAGAACCTTAAGTCAATTAATTTCTCTGAGCCTCAGTCTTCACATGTTGTCAATGGGGATGTGTAGCCTCCAGAATGATGAAAGACAAAATCGAGTGTTGAAGTCGCCACACACAGTGTGTTAGCTTTCTATTGCTGTGGTCAAACACTCTGACCAAAAACAGCTTGAGGAGGAAAGGGTTTAGTACATTGTCACGTGCAAGTGACAGTCCCTTTCTGAGGAAAGTTGGGCAGGAACTCAGGGCAGGAGCCTGGAGGCAGGAGCTGAAGCACAGATCACAGAGGAATACTGCTTACTGGCTCCCTTCTCTAGCCTGTGCTCAGCCTGCTTTCTTACACAATCCAGGACCACCTGCCTAGGGGTGGCACCACCCACACTGGGCGGAGCCCTTCCACATCACCCAACAATCAGAATGCCTCACAGATATGGGCCAATGAGAGGGGGAGTTCCCCAACAGGTTCCCTCTTCCCGGGTGTGTGAAGTTGACAACCTAAGTCAACCTTGACAATGATATTTTGCTGTCAACCCAAATGGATGCAGAGAAATGCTGTGAGTAGGGTGTTCTTAAAAAATAAAAGTGTATGATTCTGCCATTCCAGTTATGAACCTGATGCAGCTATGCTTGCCTATACTGAGCCTGCGCAAGAATGGGCCTGTTAACAGCTAACTACGGATAGGGAATGTTGAGGCCCCAGCACCCCCCAGTGGCCACTGAAAGATTTGGGGATGTGGAGAGTCACTGCCATCAGCTGAGTGACCACCGGAGAGCCCAAGCTCTAAGGCTGTGAGTTCTAAGCTCACAGTCACACAGTTGGCCCTGATTAAAATCATTGAGTGTCAAATCTAAACAACAGCTCGTGAATAGAGAAAGGGATTTGTGTGTTTGATAGATGCAGGGTGGGAGACAGGGAGGGTAGGGGCGAGAGTAATCAGAATGCATTGTGGATATGCATGAACGCGTCAAAGAACAAATTTAATAATTACAAATTGTGTTCGTGCATGTGTGCATGTGTGGGTGTTTGGATCGGAACATGACCATATGTACGTATATATGCTAGGGCAGGTAGAGAGCAAGCTCTCTGCTCTCCCTCCTTACAAGGGCACTAATGGCATCCTGGGACCCTGCTTTCATGGCCGCCTGGAGCCCAAATTACCTTCAAAAGGCCCCTCTTCCGATCCAGCACACTGACACACACAACATGGATTTTAGGGAGATATGTTCATTCCTGAGCACTGTTGGCCAGAGGAGGGAAACTGAGGCACACAGAGCAAAATGGTGGAAAGTGCATTAGAAACCTGATTCTTCAACCCCCAGCATGGGCCATCCATGTCAGGTGGACAGTGCCCTGTGAGACAGAGTTGGATGCTCTCAGGAGAGGAGACTGACTCAGAGGATCCACGACCCTTCTGACCTTGTCAAAACTGGCTCTTCTATTTCTGCTTTGTTCTCTTCATGTGACATGGGATCTGTGCCACCTGCCTCTGGGACTATTGTAACTCTTTGGGGAAAATCAGGGGCAGCACAGCACCTGGGAAAACCATTTAGCTATATCCACCAGAACAGACTACATGGCCACCTCAGGCCCAGCAGCTCCTCTGCCGGGGTCACCACAGCAGAAATGAGCGCATTACAACACACACAAGAATGTTTATGTATGGCCTAAGCAGACGATTCAGTGCATAAAGAGCCCTTGCAAGGCAAGCACGAGGACCTGAGTTCAAATCTCCACCTCTCCTGTAAAAAGCCAGATGCAGATGTGTGAACTCCTGTAGCCCCAGCTCTGTGGATTGGGAAGAGCGGAGACATGGGGATCACTGGTGCTTGCTGACTGCCAGCCTGGCTCCAGGTTCAGGGTGGGTCCTGTTTGTCTCAAGGGAATAAGACGGAGATTGATAGAACAGAATACCTGGCATCTTCCTCTGGCTTCTGTACATGCACATGGATCTGCACACCCACATGCACATGTATGCATATACCACACACATGCACATGTATGCATATACCACACACATACACGTACCATGCAACACACAATAAATTCTTCAAAATTAAAAAACAAAACCAACATAAAAGAATGTTAATGTAACATAGGTATATACCTGATGCTCCAGCATCTCCACCTGCAGAAACACATGGGCAGCACCGTGACTTCAGACACACACAGCAGTGCTCCAGGAGCACTGCTCTAAGCGCCGTAGTGCCCCCACGAGAAACTCCCCGAGTTGTGCATCAGCACAGCGGGCTAGAGGGACCTAGGTGAGTGTTCCCACAGCAGAACACTGTAAAGTAGCAAGATGGACAGAGCTATAGCCTTGTGTTCACACAGACAGACAGACAGACAGACAGAGAGATCCCCAGCCCCGTGTTCAGACCCTCACAGATACATAAAAAAAATAGGTACCAAGCAGTTTAAGTTAAAAAACGATCTGGGTTTGGTGATGCAGCCCAGATACTTGAGAGGCAGAGGCAGGAAGATTATCAAGTTCAAAGCCTGCCTGGGTCACATAGTGAGACCAGTCTCAGAGTTAAAAAGAGGAGACTGGAGATGTAGCTCAGTGGTAGAGTGCTTGCAAGTAGAATGCGGAAGTCCTGGGCTCAGTCCTCACTCTACCAAAGAAAGGAAGAGAAGGGGGAGGGGGAGGGGGGAAGGAGAGGGGGGAGGGAAGATGGGGAGGAGGGCAAAACTGGCCTAAAGTGACAGAGACCGGACTGGACTGATGGTTATGGGGAGGTATCCTGATGGGAGCAGGTTCAGGGCGGATGGGAATCTGTATGATGTACTCTAAAGTTATTTAATGTAAGTCTTAAACAGGCTAACACGTGAATAGCCACAGTAGGCATACAGTATGTGATCACCATGATATTTCCTTTCTGTTTCTCTCCTCAGCACCTGAAGTGACCTGGAATCCATGAAGCCAAAGGGACTGGTAGTCTGCCCTACAGAGAGTACCACCCTCTCCCAGTTTTGTGTGTGTGTGTGTGTGTGTGTGTGTGTGTGTGTATGTGTGTGTGAAAGAGAGGGGGGGGGATGTGTGTGCTCGTGCCTGTACAGGTGCATGCATGTGGTCCTCATGCCAGGGTCCCAGCCTCGGGGAGCAGGAAGGCGGAGCCTCCACCTCGTCTTCTGGATGGTCCTTGGATGCAGCCCAGAACTGTGCTCTGCGGTGCAGCCTTCCTGCCTGGAGAGGCCTCTCCTACTATGCAATTCTCACAGAGCCCCTTGACTCTGCTTTGTGCTTCCCGAGCTGTCCTTTGCCATTGCTGGGACTTTGGTCTGGCCCAGGAGGGGGCGTGGTGGTGTCAACTTTAGTCTTGTCTGAGGAAAGGCTTCAGGAGGCTGAGCTCCCCTCCTGTAGCATCCTAACCCTCACCTTCCTCCTCACAGCATCTCCGGGAATCAACATATAGATCCATCTATGCTGAGCCTGAATCTTGGCCTTAGTACTTGGAAAAACCCCTTTCCTGCCTAAGCACCTAAAGGTCTAGAGTCTTCTGCTCCTTAAGTCTTTGCAGAGAACCTAGAGCAGGTGGATCCAGGGGGTAGACTTTGTCCCCATTTTCAGATCTGGCCTCTCTCCCGGAAGAAGCAGTAGATGGAGGGTGGGACTGGGTGGGACCACCTATACTGTTAGCATCAGAGCTCAGTTACCTGTGAAGGAAAGCAAAGAGCAAACAAACTAACAAACAGGGTTATAAAGAACGGAGTTTAGAAGGGAGATTTCCAGGCGCAAATGACGTGCTAGGGACACGAAGGGTTGATCACCGCTTCCGATGGACTGTCTCGGAGAAACGGGTGACTGAGCTCAGAGTTCTGACCTGGGTCAGCCGAGGTTCTTGGGTTTTGTGCCTTTGGGGCGGACCCCAGATAAGGATGCCTGAGACCATTTTGTGCTGTTTCTTCAGCTCTGTTCCAGTCTGGACATGTCAAAGTGGAAGGACAGAACTCGGGAGAACTGTCACACAAGAAAAGGATTGTTTTCTTCAGGGTTACTTCCGGTTGATCTTGCAACTCTGTAAATATGTATGTAGACACTTTTAAAAGCACGTATTTATGGTCCGACTGTAAATGTCCCGTTTTTAAAGTTTTATAACGAGTGTTATTTAATTAATCAGTCGACTGGCTGCAGTAGAAGGACTGACTGGTCCAGGAGGAAGGGTCCCTGGGGACCCTCACATGGGCAGAAAAATGCTGACCGTTGGCTGGCGTCATGGTTTTCCTGATTTCCCACCCAGCTAAACTGCAGTGTGCACCTGCAGTTAACCCGCGAGCCAGCACGGACTCTTGGAGGCTGATGATCCTACCGATCCAGGACGCCCCTCCCGGCAGCCGCTCACACTGACCGCACCCCAGCCCCTCCCGGCAGCCAGGAAAACACAGCGAACCTGAAGCCTTCGCAAGTCACCTTCCGCCAAGGGCGAGCTCTAGAAAGCACTGCTGGGCTTTTGAGGGATTCTCTCTCTCCTTTTTTTTGCATGTGCAAATTGTGCCAGTCACCGTTCAACACTCCCATACCATCAGGAAAGCCGTTCCAGTGAGGAAACGAGACTGTTTTGTCCAGAGTGGTGTTTCCTGGTCAGCGGAGGTCTTCCAGCGTGGGTTGTCTTTTGTTTTTCGTTTGTTTTTAATCACATCACGAGTGAAGACAGTGTCTGCCATGTGAAGAATGTGAACAATAAAAGTGTGAGGAGCGATTGTAAGGCACAGGCCTGAGTGTGGTCATTTCCGGTCTCCAGGCTTTGTCTTCTGGGCTGGTAGATTCTGGGCTGGTGGAGGGGAAGCTGGGCAGGCTGTGCTTTAGCAGCTGGAGGAGCTGGAGCTTCGGTAAGGCCCTGTGAGGGGACATCCTGGTGATGAGCAGGGTTCGTCTGACTCATGTTCCAGACAGCAAGTTACCCAGGCTTGCTAAGACCAGACAGCCTCTTGTGATTGTAAATACACTCTCTCTTTTTTTCTTTTTCTTTTATTATTATTGTGTGTGTGTGTGTGTGTGTGTGTGTGTGTGTGTGTACACATGATAGGCCAGAGAACAACCTCAGGCAATGCTCACCGGGGCGATCAGAAGAGGGCGTCAGATTCCCCTGGAACTGGACTTACTTATTTTAATTTTAAGTCTATGAGTGTTTTACCTGCATGAATCTAGGTGTTTATCACATGCATGCAATGCCCACGGAGGCCAGAAGATGGCATCCGTTGCCCTAGAACTGGGCTTACAGAGGATTGTTAGCTGTCATGTGGTGCTGGGAATTGAACCAGGGTCCTCTGCAAAAGCTGCCAGTGCTCGTAAGTGCCGAGACGTCTCTCCAGCCTGTGTGTGTGCTTCTTTATGTACATCGATGTGATTCTTCATCTTTCAATGAAATTTTCCTGTTGCTCTCTGCTGGTCTGAGATTTTTCCTGCCTTTTAATTTTTCAGTTGACTGAGAAAATGAACCCGGCCTTATCCCTAGACTGATAATATGCCAACTGCAATATGTTGATGTTCCGTCATAGAAAGTGGGGTGGGGAGAGTCCCTGGACCCTCTCTCCAGATGCTGGCCCGTCCTTCCCACACCCCTGGCTGCCTGCATGTGATTCTACCCTAATTACGTGTGGCCTCTTGGTCTTGCAAGGTACTAGAGTGTACAAACTATGGAAGGTTAACTGAAGGCAGGGAAGGGGTGGGCTCCTTCTACAAAGCTGTGGAAAAGTCATCATCTGTGCTGGGGTGAGGCTTTTGGGTGGTGCAGCTACTTTGGGGTCACCATGCTCTGTACGTAAGCCCAATAAACTCTCGGTTCCCCAAGCTGTGTTTTGGTGGAATCGTACTTTGGCTTGTCATTGGTGCCCTAAAGAGGATGGCAAACATCTGTTTACATTTCTCTAAGGAAAGAGTTCCCACAGCAGCTGCCAGATTAGTCCAGGATGTTGTTATTTTTGATCTTTGGAAAAACCACAAAATAACTTTGAAATAGAAGTATGTACCTAATTTCACACAGGACACACTGTTGACCCTGTGCAGAGCGCTGAGTCCTGGATATTTCTCTCTCTTTTGTATCAACTTGAGGGATTCTCACTGGTCATTGTGCTTGTCAGCCGACCCTGGCCCTCAGCCCAGCAGCCAGGGCAGCAACACCCCATGCTCTTAGGAGCAGCTCCAGACTTGAACTCGAAGGTCACAGAATGTCAAGAGGGGCCCTGAGGGCTCTAAAGAGTGTTCAAGTGGCTCTTGACACCTGCAACATACATGCTGGGGTTGTAGTTCTGGCCCTCTGATCCCTGCTTGGCACGGAAGGTTTATTTCCACTTTGAGTAAACAGTTTCTCTCTTTCACAGAGGTGGATGGGGCAAGTAAGAGAATCCGTTTTGGCAGTGGCTGGCAGGATGTTGCTAAACAAGATCATTCTTGGGCAAGAAAGGTCTTCTACAGCCGTGGGCTCCCTGCTCTGCCAGGGACACAGCAGACAAGAGCTCCTACCAGCCGCCATGGAGAGCTGGGAGGTGCCAGGGGAAGCATCTGCTCTGTGGTCTCCAGGCGCCATGAAATCCTTCAAGAAGAGGTGCTGATCCACGGGAAGGGAGGCAGAGCTGCTGCAGAGGCCCGCGCTGAGACCAGGAGAGGGCAGTTTGCCCTCCAGGTAGTCCCTCCCTCTGTAGCTTGGGCCTGTGATAGGCCCATCTCTTAACAACCACATAACCCCAGCACCAGTATTCCATGTGAATTCTTGTACAATCATTGAAACACTCATCTCTTTAAACTGGGGAACTTATAGTTAGTGACTGGAAAAAAAAAAAAAAAAAAAAACTAGAGAAAAACCTAAAGAAATCCCCAATCTCCAGGTTATCCCCAATCTCCAGGTTTTTACGGGACCAAACATTAACAACTGCTGTGCTACCAACCTGTTCTGTGACCTTAAGGTGTCTGTCAGCCACCTTGTGCCTTAGTTTTCTCATCTGTAAAGTTGACCTAATTACAGACATAGGGTTGTTGGGGAATTAAGTTGACTTTTAAAACAAAAAAGTGCTAGATAGGCATAGTGGGGTACACCTTTAATCCCAGCACTTGGGAGGCAGAGGCAAGAGAATCTATATGAGATAGAGGCCAGCCTGGTCTACGTAGTGGGTTCCAGGCCAGCTGGAACAGGGAGTCTCTGTCTCAAAAACAAACAGCAAACAAATAAATGGAGACAAGATAGACAACTAACAAAAAGCACTTAGTCCCCGGCTTCAGTACTGACTCAGGGGCCATATCTCCACACTGCTTGTAAAGCCTTAAGACTGGCAGGGCTGGGGATCTGGCTCAGATCATAGCATGCTTGCCTAGCATGCATGAAGCCCTACTCTTCTAGTTTGATTTCAATCTCTGTGACAAAACACTCTGACCAATACCAACTTGGGAAGGAAAGGTTTATTCGGTTTATGTCTCCAAAGTCACAGATCAGCATTAAGGGAGTTCAGGGCAGAAACATGGAGGAGGGGCTGAAGCACAGGCCACGGAGGAACGCCGCCTACTGACTTGCTCCCCTGGCCCGTCCTCAACCCGCCTTCTTATGTAACACAGAACAACCTGCCCAGGGGTGGCACCACCCACAGTGGGCTGGACCCTCCCATGTCACTCAGCAATCAAGAAAATATCCCACAGACGACTGGTTCAATGGAGCCCAGTTGCAGCTCCTTCAACCCGGGCGTGTCAAGTGGGCAACTAAAGCTATCCAGCACACCTGGGTCCTCCCCACCCCCCACCCCACCCCCGCCTCCACCAGCATCTCATAAACCAGGTGTAGTGGTCCATGCCCGTGACGCCGGCACCAAAGAGGTCGAGGAAGGAACATCAGGAGTTCCAGGTCATTCTTGGCTACAAAGTAAGTTTGAGATTAACTTGGGCTACACGAGAATCTGTCTCAAAAATCCCAACCCATACCACCACCTCCACCTCCACCACCAGCGAGTGGGAGGGGCCCCCCTGGCCTAAGTGGCATTCAAGTGAGGGCCGGCTTTCCCAGATCTGCTCCCAGCTAGGTCCTGAGGTGTGGTGAGAATTACATCATTAGCCATGTGCCCTCTGTCCTTGACACAGCTCCTTGAAGAGAGGTGAGGGGAGTGCTGGTTTGTAGAGCACAGGTGCAGACAGTCGTCTCCTCCCACTGGTTATCTTTCTTTGGATTTGGACCATTAATGGGTGACCACAGAACACAAAAGAAACCAAGGACTGATTTCCCTGACAAGCAATCCTGTTTTGTGACCTCTACAAGTCATGGTTGGGAGGGGGAAACCCTTCAAGAACAGATGGGGATTGTGCTGGGTTACTAATTAGGCCTTTTCTTCCCAGTCCGTGACTAGGAAAGGCCTTCCAAGCCAGGAGTCCCAGTGAGCTTATCTGGCACCAGCATTGTGCACGTCTGCTCTACAGACGCCCTGCTGCTTCTGAAGGCTCAGCACCTCTGTGAAGGGCTGTGGGGAGCAGGGCCCTGCAGGACTGCGCAGAAAGGAAAGGGAAGCAGAAGGAGCCCTCAGTGTGGCCAGAAAGCCACCTTGATGAGTCAGATCCCACAACCGCTCCAGCTTCCCAGAGTCTACCCTTCTCAACACACGTGTACAAATGTGCACACATGAAAGCGCAGATGTGTACACATGGTCACACAGGCATAAATGCACATACACAGAAGTCAGAGATGAACATACCTATATATGTATACAGACACATAAACACATGCAGTCATGCCTCTCACATGCATGTACATGCGTATATATACACACACATGAACCCATATGCACAGTAACAGGCTTGCACTGCAGAGACCAACAAAAGTCGGTGTCAGTCCCTTCCTGGCTGTGGGATATTGGTTGGGTGGAGTAGAATCTGAGTGCAGGCTCTGGGGTTTTCTCCCCATCGGCCCCAAGGGCCCCAGTGGGAAGAAGCTAGACAGGCATTTGACATTGCTCTGTAGTTTTGCATGGTTTATAGGTTTTCTTCAGGCATGTTCCTTTGGCATATGTGTCTGTGGTGGTTTGACTACGAAGTGCTCCCCTCTCTCCCTGCTCCCCCTGACTCAGGAGCATGTGCTAGGGTGGTCAGTCAGTCAGTTTCTGGGCTTTTGGGAAGTCCTTGAATCCTGAGTGCTCTGATCGATGCCTAATATGGCAGCAGTAATGGGAGGTGCCAAAAAAGTAGGAGGTAGGGCCTCGCTGGAGGAAATAGGTCACAGGATGCATCCTTGGGGACTGTGTCTTGCCCTGGCCCCTTCCTGTCTGCCGTGAGATGCATACCTTCTACCACATGTTCCCTCTGCTGTTCTGTACAGAGAATGATCTACGATAGCTGTGTTTTGCGTTTTGAGGAAGTGAGTTCACTGATGTAGAGCACTTTCCACTGATGTAGAGCACTTTCCACTGATGTAGAGCAAGCATCAGAAAACCAGTGGAGCATCAGTCAGATGCTTACGTTGTCCAGCAGAAATCAAGGAACCAATACAGTTAGCTGGAGCATCTGAAGGAAGGCCCCTGGAGGGCGGAATGTCTTCCCTTGGTGAGACTTCCAATCAGCCATTCCCAGCACAGGCATTTTGATATCATGGGAGGAGCCATAGCTGACTCCTTGGCTTTGGGAAGATGCCTGGGAAGGACTGTCCTCCCATCTGTGTTCAAGGACACAGTGTTCTCTAACAGTTTGCTATTCTCTTCTTGAGGACATGATATCTTTACTCTTGAATTGTTCGCTATCCTTCTTTCTCTTTTTCGTGGGGCCAGGGGTAGGAGAATGGGATGGGGACAGCTCATTTTGGGGACAGGGGGTCTTGGAGGATATGCTAATATGCTTGGTTCTGAAGCGGAGAGCCAACCCCACCTCCAGAGCCAGTCTGGAAGGAGCGTAAACAACGTATGACGTTTTACTAATAGAATGTATATTACATCTGCCTCACGGTGGGCCCTGACCAAATGGAGCCAAGGACTACAAACCTCGTGAGATGCAGTGGGGTCAGGAGCTGCTTCTTGTGAATTGGAGGGGGGAACTGGAGGACAAGGCAGGCTGTTTCTCTGCTCACCAAAGGGAAACAGGGCTTAGATTCATTCCCTGAAGACCTCAGGAGACCTGAGAAGTTCTCTGGAGAGCTAAGAACCCTTGAAATGTGTCTTCAAGTCGATGGCCTCCACTCTGGGTGGGGCCCTCCTGGAAGCTTGTCTGCTGGAAAGTGCTGGTGGGCCTATGGCTGTGGTGAGGCTTCTGGCTGCTGCATAAGAAGCAAAGCCAGCCGCCCTCTGACGTTGCTGGTGTGGAATGAGGTGGCAGCCTTGTCCAAACCTGCCCCCAGAAACTCGTCTCTTCTCCTTAGCACTCATTCTAAGCTTCCAGCTTTTCTTTACCCTATCCCATGACCACAGGACACATGTCAGCTAGGGAGTGGTCAGTAGCTACTTTACCAGATGGCCCGGCCCATTCCTCCTGGCTCAGCATCTTCCTCTGACGCATGAATAGAAGGCTTCTGTCCTCAACCCTTTAGTCTGGGTTGCCATGACAAACAGCCTCACTGTTCTGGTAGCTGGAAGTCCAAGATCAGGGTGATGGAAGACTGGTGATATCTCTCCTTGGTTGCAGAAGGCTGCCTTGTCTCCTATGTGTGACATTGTGTTTCTGTCTTATGGGGACACTGGTCCTGTGAGTCAGGGTCATTCTATAACTAAAATTCCTTCGGGGTGTATGTGTGTAAACCATGTCTACCCTCTCCTGCCTTGGTTTGAATGACAAACTGAAGGACGATTTCACCAAACTGCAGTCTGGGAAACCAGTATTTGCTGAGCAGTGGGTGAGGGTTTACTTACAGGAGTCTAGGTGCTCCCCTCCTAAGGCCGTATTGGAAAGTCTTCACTCAAGCATGAATGGTGGCTTTTCCATAGCTGCATATAATGGCAAGAGAGCCTCTCCTAGGCTTCCCAGCTTCTGTAGCCTTAGCCCCTCCCTCAGGCCACCAGTAGCTCGTGGGTTGGGAGGTTCAGCTGGACTCTTCAAGTGAGGATCCCATGACCCTCCCCAGCCCTCCTTCCTTATGGGGCAGGACAGTTAAGAAGCTCAACTGTGAGGATCCTTGGAAAGGAAATGGACGCAGTGGAGCTTGGGAAGATGGTGTCTGTCTGTCAGAGAATAGTCCTATACAACAAGCCCTAGTTACCTCCTTAAAGGCCCTGTCTCCAAATATAGTCATGTTTTGCAGGGTACTGGGAGATAGAACTTCATCTTATAAACATGGAGGTGCAGTCAACTCTGTCTGTAGCTTAGCCATTCTGAGGTATCTGTCTAGTTGAGTGACAGGCATGGAACACAGCTTAGTCTCCAGTGGTGTCTGGTTCTTTTGGGGAGTTAGTCCAAGTAAATACTTCCTAAAGGGCATTACTCCAGTTCCAAGAGACACTGCTATTCCCCACAATGTTTCCTGGTTCTTAACCCTTAAGTCTGGGAATTCAGACTAAGTGTCACTCACGATGATGCGGAGGCAACAGAACCTTAGCTGCTGATGGCAAACAGTTCTTGCTCCTGTTTCGTGCTGATTGTGGGCTGACTTGGATTTCTCTTCCATAGTTACTAACTCCAGAGTATACACAGAGAGCTGCCATCTTGGTAACTCATAAAACAAATCACTTGGGCTCAGGGGGTAACCTCAGTTCGTAGAGTGATTTCCTTGCATGTGCAAAACCTTGGGTTTGATTCCCAGTACCATATGCATGGGGCATGGTGGCATCTGCCTGTAATCCTAGCACACAGGGGTTGGCTGCAAGAGGATTAGAAGTTCAAGGTCATCCTCAGCCATAGCAGGTTGGCTATGACAGACAGACGGATGGATGCATACACACATACATACACACACATACACACAAGAACACTTCTTGGTATTTTTATAATAAATGTTTTATTTTGAGACAATTATAGATTCACATGTAACATGAACAAGCAAAAAGGCAAGGATCATATGAACTGATGTGGGAAGATGCATATGACGGAAGTCAACATCTGCTTCCAATGAAGCTCCCAGAAAATATGAAGATGGGACACTTCCTCAACTTGATAAAGAAACTATAAAGTCCTGGAATGTTCTAGAGAGAGAGAAAGAGAGAGAGAGAGCGAGCATTGAGACAGTTTGTTCAGGGCTGCCCACTTGGGGTTAGATAGCCTCTCAGGGAGGCAGTCGCCAGGCGAAAACCTGTTCTCCTCTCTCAGCATTTATTGATTCAGCTACTGTTTTGTTTTTAAAGTATTTTATTATTATTCTTATTTTATGTGTATAGGTGTATGGCCTGCATGTGTGTAAGTGCACCCATGTCATGCAATGCATGCCCATGGAGGTCAGAAGAGGGCGTCAGATACCCTGGAACTGGAGTTATAGGCGGTTGTTAGCCACCATATGGGTTCTGGGAACCGAACTTGGGTCCTCTGCATGAGTAGCCAGTGCTCTTAACCGCTGAGCCATCTCTGCAGCCCTCTACACTACCTTTTAAATTTGCATTTCTGTAATGATTAATGAGGCAGATCTTTTCATGTGTTTAGTTTTCATCTACATATCTTCTTGGCTATTTATTTGTTTTGTTTTTTGAGGAACAGTCTCACTATGTATGCATGACTGGCCTGAAACTCTCTATGAGACCACGCTGGTCTTGAATTTACAGAGATCCACCTGCCTTTGTCTCCACATTTCTGGGATTAAAGGCAAGGGCCACTGTACTTGATTTATTTATTTTTGAGACAGGGTCTCAATATGTAGCCCCGGCTGGTTTGGAACTTACTATGTAGAACACACTGGTCTCCAACTCTCAGTCTGCCTGCTTCAGCCGCGTGAGTGCTGGCATTCCAGGCCTCTGTTACCACACTTAGGTCCACTTTGTCTTCTGTGAGCTGCCTGCTTATGGCTTTTCCCACATGTATATCAGATGACTTGCCTTTTACTACTGGGTTTTGAGAGCTCTTTATAGAGTCTATGTATCCGTCCTTTATGGGTATGTGATTTACAAATATTTCCCTTCCAGTTCATAGCTTATCTTTTTGTCTTTTTAACACTTTTTCCAAAATTGATAAAGTTCAATTTGCTTATAGATCATCTATTGGTGTCAGGTGAATAACCATATAGCTCCAGGTCCCAAAGAAACAGTTTTTCTTATTTTTTTTTTTCCTGAAAGTTTCATAGGTTTGTAATCAACATTCTACATTAGTTTTATATAATGTATGAGATTTAGGTTAAGGCTCTTTTTTTTTCTTTTTAAGAATATTATTTTTAATTGTGTGTGTGTATGTTTGTGGATAGATGAACGTATGTGGATATACACGTGTGTGTGAATATGTACATGTGTGTGAGAGTGACTGAGGAGGCCAGAAGCACCGGATCCCCTGGAGTTGGAGGTAGAGGCAACTGTGCACTGCCCAACATAGGTGCTGGGAATCAAACTTGAGACTTCTGGAAGAGCACCAAGTGCTCTAAACCACTGAATCAGTCATCTCTCCAGAGCCTCCTTTTTGCTTTTATAAATATTCATCTCATAAATCTGAAGGTGATCTTCCTCCTATTGACAAACCTTTGCACGTTCTCAAACATAAGTTGGGCAGTGCTGGAGAGATGTCTCAGTAGTTAAGGGCACTGGCTGCTCTTGCAGAGGATCTGGGTTCAATTCTCAGCACCCACATGGCAGCCAACAACCATCTGTAACTCCACTTCCAAGGGATCTGACGCCCTCTTCTGACATCATGGGAACTGCATGACATGGGTGTACTTACATACATGCAGGCAATGCACTCATACACATAAAATAAAAATAATAATAATAAATAAATATCAAGAAAATAAGTTGGGCAGAGCTAGAGAAATGGTTCAGTAATTAAAAGCTCTTGCAGAGGACCTGAGTTCAGTTTCCATCACCCACAATGGGTGGCTTACAACCACCTGTCCTTTCTGCTCCAGAGGATCTTCTGGCCTCCAAGGGGGCACACCCACCCACACCCACCCACACCCACAATATACACACACCCACACACACCTACAATATATACACACACATATATATATAATTAAATGTGGGGTTTTTTGGGGGGGTCTCTTTTGAGACAGGATCTCCCTATTGCCCCAGTTGTCCTGGAACTTGCTATGTAGACCAGGCTGGCCTTGAACTCACAAAGATTCACCTGCCTCTGCCTCCTGAGTGCTGGGATTAAAGGTGTACACCACCACACCAGGCCTTAATTAATTTTTTTTTTAATTAGAAAAATCAGTTGGGCATATTTGTGTAGGAAAGTCTATTTCTGAGTCGTAGATCCATGTCTCACTTCCTTGTCTTCCAATCACAATTCTTTGACCGTGGGCCAGTGTCATCAGCTTGATTACTGTGGCTATAGAGTAAGGCTTGAAATCAGGTAGCTCAATTTCTGCTTGAGTAAGGTCTAGTCTGCCTCTACAACAAAGTCTTGGAGAGATTTTGGGTAGAATTACAATAAATATAATATATATACATATAGATCTGTAAATTTGGGGAGAGATGTCATCTTTACTGTATTGGGTCTTACAATCCATGAACATAGTATGTCTGTTCATTTATTTAGCTATTCTTGATTTCTTTTTATTGGTATGAAGTTTTCAGCATAAAAATTTAACACATGCTTGGTTGGAACCTATTTAAGAATGTAAATGAGTATGAATTTTATTATGTTTGGTTTTTTTTTTTTTTTTGAGTTCCCAGACTGGGATTTTATCTCTGGAAGTTCAGTTAGGTGATTTACATTTTCTGAAGGGCAGGGGTAAGCTACACTGGACTGTAGAAGAGTGATAGAAAGGTGATGGAAAACCTCTTGGTGTATGGGAGTGGAAGTGGCCCTACTTCAAGGCCTGGGTGCCCAGGGCCACATGTAGAGTCAAGACCACAGCTAGCCCTCAGGGGAGGTGGGAAGTCCATTCCAGACAATCATTTCTCCTAACTTTTGAATTTGCAAATGAAAGAAACCTCCCTTTCCCCCAGCATAAGCCCAACCCAGAGGCAAAGCCACTGTCAAGAACAACCTGGGACCTCAGGGGAGAGGGTTGTGGGGTGTGCAGTCATGAGTGAAGACTGAAACTGATGCCCACCATCCGGAAGTCCTTCATCCTCCAATCTGCCCCACCATCAGCCCTCCACCAGAGGAATGTGGAACCTGGCTCACAGTTAGGGACCACAGCTCCAGGCTCACAGGAGGGAAGCACAGCTCCAGGTTCACAGGAGGGGACCACAGTTCCAGGCTTGTGGGAAGGGCCATAATTTCACTTAGGCTGGCTGCTATTGTTTTCCTGTCTCCATTGCTCTGTCCACATGATTATATTTGTGTTTAAGAAAGAGCATGTTGACTTCTGTGTAGCAAATATACGCAAGTGTTACTTGCTGGCTTGAATTTCTTGCTAGAGGGACATGAATATTGGAGAGAACTACTTTTTGCTTTGCTCAAGGAGACAATGGGATTAAGGGTTTTCTTCCTTGTGGTCATGGATCTGGTTGGCCTTTTTGGTGTCTACTCTTTTCACATCTTCCTCCATGGTCTCCCCAAAAGCCACCACTGCCACCACTGATTTGGGGTCCATGACCATGCTACAGCCATCTTGACTCAAGAGTTCTTTTGTGCCAAGTCTGAGTTCAGAATTTTGAGATCAATGTAAAAGCAGCTAAGGTCAGGAACATATTTGTCCTTTGTGATAAGGTTCCTCACATGGTCCAGCAAATGCATTCAGCCTCTTGGGAGCTGGTATGCCCTGGGTCTGGAGGCCTCCTGGGCATGCCTCATTCTACCATCTTCCTGTATTATACTTTAAGCTTGATTTTCATGTTTTCCGTGCAAAGTAAAAGAATAATAGATTTTTGCCTTAAGATCCTGTGTTAAGATTTTGACAAATAGTTCCAAGAGTTTTGGACAGATTCCTTAGAATTTTCTAGAAAGAAATCATATTGTTTGCGAAATAGGTTTTCTTTTGCTGTACATAGTTTCTTTTCTGACTTTATTATACTGCTTAGGACGTCCATAACTCTTAAGACCTATGACCGCAGACTAGGTGTTTTTCTTTGTTTTTAAGACAAGGACTTAGTGTGCAGTCTCGGGCTGGCCTGGAACTCGTATGTGTCCCACCAGGCCTGGAGCCAGCTGTAGGTTTTTAAAAACATGCTCTTTATCAAGTTGAGCAGTCCCCCATCTTTCTACTTTCTGGGAGCTTTTATCACAAGTATCATTTGATAGGATCAGGTACTCTGTTTTTTAGCCTGTTAATTGGTATAATCCATTGGTCGATTTTTCAAGAAGGAAATCTGCCTTATATCTCTGGGTTGAACCCAAATGGTCATGTTGTATAATTCATTTTATCTATTTGTTAATATTTTATTAAGTATTTTTGAGTCTATGTCAAGGAAGGCTATTGGTCTATAATTTTCTTTTTTAAACTATCTATTGGCCTATAATTTTCTTTTTATACTATCTATTTGAGTCCTTTCTATCAGGGTAATATTAGCTTCACAGTGTAAACTGGCAAGTTTTTTCTATTTGAGGGAAGACATCATGTAGAATTAGTGCTAATTCTTCTTTAAACTTCTGATAGAATTGTGAAGTATAACTGTGCAGCCTCGATAGTCCTTTTCTGGGTTTTTAATTATATTTATTTTCTTAATAGTTATTGGATTATTGAAATGATCTATTTCATATTAGGTGGGTTGTAATGATTCTTGTTTTAGGTTAAACAGGTCAGTTCAAGTTTTGTGAGTGTCATTCACAGATGTGTTTTTAGCCTCCAGCATCATTCCTGACTTTTGATTTTCATTTGTCAGTTGTGAGTTTTATGATCATTTCAAAGAACAAGCTCTGTTTCATGGATTTCTTGCTTTAATTAAAATTTATTTATTATTTTTATGTGTATGAATGTATTGCCTGCACATGTGTAAGTGCACCCATGTCATGCAATGCCCACAGGGAGGTCAGAAGAGGATGTCGAATCCCATGGAATTGGAGTTATGGATGGTTGCTACTCCCCGTGTGGCTGCTGGGAACTGTACCTGGGTCCTCTGCTAGAGCAGTTGCTCTCCATCACTGAGCCATCTCTCCAGCCCTGTTTCATGAATTTCTTAATGTGAGGCTCCTGTTTTTAATTCCATTGGTTTTGAAGTCTTTATTATTACTTCTCTTCTTCTTGCTTTGCGTTCTTTTCCTTTTCCTTTTCCAGATGGTAGATAGGAGTTTAAACTATTAATTACGGCCTTGTTATTAATTTCTCCTCTCATCTCTGTGATTAACTGTCTGACAAAAACAACTTCGGGGTTGAAGAGTTTATTTTGGCTCACATTATAGTGGGGGATTCAAGTCAGCAACAGTTCTGTGGCATCCACAGGAAGCAGAGAGAGATAGATGCTGGCACTCAGCTCGCTTTCTCCTTTGTATTCAGTCCCAGACCTCAGCCCATGCGATGGTGCTGCCCACCCTCGGGGGGGTGGTCTTCCTATCTCACTTAACCCAATCTAGAACCTCCATCACAGACATGTCCAGAGGTTGTTTCCATGGTGATTCTAGGTCCTGTCAAGTTGGTAATTGAGATTGATCACTCACAAAGCTGTTCTTTTCTCCTGTGTGAATTTCCCTCCGTTTTAGCAAAGTCCCAGTGTAATCGTGAATTTCCCATGGTGAGGCTTGGCCTTCAGCCCCACCCCACCCCCAGGTTTGAACCGACAGAGCGGACAGAGAATGCTCCTTTGGAAAAGTTGATTTATTCCAGGTTACTTACAAAAGATTCATCCATGGGGAGAGAGGGAGATGGAGGTGTTGTATTGGGGGGGGGGGGCTGCATTCTCATAAGGACCTCACCCTCCCACTGGGCCCGCCTCTCTCCTTCCCAGCCTTCCCTGTGTTCCCGCTAAACCTCCCTGCTTAAGTCATTGGTTAGTTGGCTGTCAGTCACATTTGGAAGCCCATCCCTCGCAGCAGACAGAAAGAAAACTGCTTTTCTATGCAACACCCAGAGATTTTGATATGTTGTATTATCATTCAGTTTAACATTCTAAAGTTTTTCTCTCCTCTTTGATCCGTGAATCGTTTAGAATGTGCGGCTTGATTTCCAAGCACGTAGAGCTTCCTTGCTTCTCTTCTGTATTGGTTGATAGTTTGATTCCATTGTGCTGAGAGAACCCATTTTTGTTTCTGTTTGTCTTGAGACAGGATCTCCCTGTAGCTCATGCTGGCCTGAAACTCGCCTTATAGAATGGGATGGCCCTCTGTCTCTCAGAGATCCACCTGCCTCTACTTTCTGAATGCTAGAATTAAAGGCACACACCACCACACCCCCTCTACAGAGAAGACATTTTGTAGGACTTCATTGCTTTTAATTTTTTTGAAGTTAGTTTTATGATATAGAGTGTGGGCTATTTTGGTATATGACTTGGGTATATGGTCCCTTTGGGAGGAGACCACCCAAAGGACACTGAAGCTCTGCAGCTGGAAACAAACGGTAAGTGCGTTAAGATCCCAAGGTTCTACTAGCTCTGGGGACACAGAGGAAAGTGCACCTTCCAGATGAAGAGGTCAGAGAAGACACCAGGGGAACAAAACCAAAAAGCAGCCTGGGGCTGAGACTGTGTTTCAATGGGGAGAGTGCTTGCGTGGCAGTTTTGAGGCCTGAAATTAAATCCTCAGTATTACAGAAATAAAGGAGAAGCCAGAATGCCATAATGACAACATTAACTATGCCAAAGGACAAGAAGGAGATAAAACATAGACCAAGAGACTTACAGGTACAGAGGCCTTTAAGTAGTGATACTTCCCGTCTAATGTACAGTAATGGCTTTTTCCTGGTGGGGGCTCTAGGAGTGACAGATCATTTTCCCCAGAGACTTGAACTTCTAAAGATCAGAGCTCATGTTTTCTGCATCTTGTTGGAGACTTTGAGCTTCTCAAGCTCAACTGAGCATCACGGAAAACTGCAGGCAGTGGCTGACCCTTGTCCCCCCACAGATGCTGCAGGATTAGATGAAGGCAAGACCCTCCTCCACGGAGAGGCAGTATCAACAAAAGTGTCACCACGGCCTTGAGCATTTTATTTTTCCCTGCTACAGAGGGGTGGGGGAAGCCTCGGCCATGATCCACCCAAATGGGCTGGCGGTAGCATCAGTCACAAATCCTGTTCTGACATTTATTGCAGCTGAGATCCCGGCAGATTGATGATTTTGGAAAAGAAATGAAACTGTGATAACCAAGGTGCTGCCTCATGAGAAACCCATCTTTGTCACTTGTCATCTTGACAGAAGAGGGAGCTGGAATTGGGAAAGGGGGACAGGCTCTAGGGAGTGTAGATCCTGTGGGTGCCTCTGGCGACAGCAGGCAAGTCCTGCGCACTATCTTGACACATGTGTGAGTGAAACTCCCCACCACCCAGGAGCTCTTTGGAAGGAATGCTGGCTCTTTACATCATGCTCAGTCACTTCTGCATGGTGTGCTTGGGCTGATGAATGTGCAGCTAGTATCTGGCAATGGGGCTGGGCACTGATGGATGAGCTCCTTCGCAAATGCAAATGCGGGACTCTGATCAAGCCAGGGCCCTGCTCTCTCCTTCACCCTGTCCCCTTGAGGCCCTTCCCTCTGTGCTGAGGGAAGTGTAATCCCTGGGGAGGAGGGGTTTAGCCTCTTGTCTGAGGAGCCACTGGGCTGCGGCTCTGCAGTTCAAGTCTAGGAGGGACAGGCTCTCCAGGGCAGTGAGAAGCCTTGTCACTGCAGCCTGCAGTCAGTGGCACAGTGCCTTCTTCAGTGAGCGAAGACAAGCGTGGCTTAGATGAGAGTCACTCAAAGCTGAACTCTGCTCCAGGTGCAGAGTGACTGGCCCTCTGTGACATGGCAGTCTTCTAAGGTCAGAGGCTTGCCCTGATTGAGTGTGTTCGTCTTCTCAGAGGCCATGACAGATACCCTTGACGAGGCAGCTTATGCAGCAGGCCTTTATTTTCCCACAGTTCTGCCAGCTGGAGTCCACGATGGTGGCGTGGGCAGGGTTAGTTTCTTTTTTGTTGTTGTTTGCTTTGTTTTTACTTGTTTATTTAAAATTTTTTTTATTTTATGTATATGAGTGTTTTGCCTGCATGTATATTAAGTATCTACAGAGGCCAGAAGAAGGTGTTGGATCCCCTGGAACTGGAGTTACAGATGGTTGTTAGCCACCGTGTAGGTGCTGGGACTCTAATGTACATGCTGGAGGACAACCTCAGGTGCTAGTCCTCAGGTGTCATCTTTTTAAAATTAATTATTTTTAGTTTATATGTATGTGTGTCTTGCCTGCATGCGTAAAAGCGCATCCGTGTTGTGCAATGCCCACAGAGGCCAGAAGAGGGCGTCGGGTACCCTGGAACTGGAGTACAGATGACTGTTAGCCACCATGCGGGTGCTGGGAACTGAACCTGGGTCCTCTATGAGAGCAGCCAGTACGCTTAACTGCTGAGTCATCTCTCCACGCCCCCACCTGCCCCGCCCCCCTATCATGTTTTTTGGAGACAGGTTTTCTCACTGGTCGAGAGTTTACCAAGTTGACTGGGCTGTTTGACCAGCAAGGATTTTCCTGTCTCTGACTCTAGGCTGAGATGACATATGTGTTGCCATGCCTGCCTTTTTTTTTTTAAAACATGGGTTCTGAAGATTGAACTCAGGTCCTTATGCCTGCAAGGCAAATACTCTAATGAAGGGCTTTTTGATGGCTTGACAGTAGGTGCTTTTCTGCATTCCTTCTCCAGTATTGAAGTATTTTTCCCCCTCCCCCTCCTCCTCCTCCTCCTCCTCCTCCGGCAAATCTTCTCTCTCTCTCTCTTTCTCTCTCTCTGGGGTAACTGTGCTTATGCATGTGTACATGTGCATAGAGACCAAAGTACAACCCCAGGTGTCATATTCAGACATGGTCTCTCCCTGGCCTAGAACTCGCCAAGTAGGCTCTGCCAGCTGCCCAGAGAGCCACAGCGTTACCCTGTCTCTGCCTCTCTACACCTGGCTTTCTCTTACCTGGGTTCTGGGGATTGAATTCAGATCCTTATGCTTTCTAGGTGAGCCATCTCCCCAGTCCCAGGCTAGGTGTGGGGTCTCGGGGAAGGTGTGTGAAAATATCCCATATGTCAGTAGCTATCAAAATGGGTCCCAAGAACTGCAGCATCAGGAATGTGATAAACATTCAGTCTCCAACTCTACCTCAGACCTCTTGAATCACAGGGCTCTGCCCTCTGGACTCTGCCAAGCTGTGCCTCATTACCCAGCCTTTGAGTAAAAATTTGGGGCCAGTAAGATCTCAGCCAGTAAAGGTGCTTGCCAGCAAACGGGACAATCTCAGTTCCATCCCAGGAAGGAGAGAACCGACTCCCCCAAATTGTCCTACGACCTCCTCACATGTGATGTGGTGTGCATGCACCCACATTCTCACACACACATCAGATATGCACACAGAGTTATTAATGATAAATTGAATTTAAAGTCATTTAAAATGCTCATAGTGTGGTCACTTTGCTCTTGTCTTGGTGCTGAGTTGGTTGGCAACTCTTTTACTTTTGTGCCTCTGGCAGATGCCTCGCATGGCTCACCGTAGAAGATGCTCATCCTCACCTCTTATATCAAAACAGTTTTCGGAAGAGGTCCATGTAGTAGCCTGGGACAGAGATGCCTGGCCCACTCGGGGCTGTGAGAAAGGCTTGTGTGGGAATGGGAGATCAGATCTGAGCGGAGGGTCTGCAGGAGTTAACTCAGGATGAAGAGCAGGAGCTCGGCAGGCAAACAGCAGGTGCCAATGCTCAGTGCTCAGAGTGGGTAGAGCAAATAGGACGGTGCAAAGCCCCCTGTGCCACGTGAGTCCTTAATGAGTCCCTATTAAACTCCTGCAGTGAGCCTTCGGCCTTCCTGCCTTTAACCACCGAGAATCTCAGCCCCTGTTTGGACTCGGAATGCTTGAAAGAAGCAATTGGAACAGAGTTAGGTCTCAGTTTGCCTTGGCCAGCATGGCGACACATGCCCCCAGATGTCTTCCACCCAGAAATGACTATTTGGCACCCAGCAGGTATAAGGTAGGAAAAACACAAAAGGCCATGGGGCTCATAAAAGATGCATTTAGCACAGGTTTCTATTTCAGAGCTAATAGTCTTAGCTGCTGTGTAGAAAGCAAACTGCACAATTACTGCCTTAGTACCACGCTTGGCAGCACAGCCTTAATCCCAGAGGATCCTTGGCTTAAATTTGAGGTTTCTGTAGAGTCAGATTCCTAGTTCCCAGATCCCTTACCTCCCAGTCTGCCTAGAGAAGCCCTGGATTGTGCCTAACTAGTTAAATATTAAGACTTATGTGATGATTCATGACACCCCAATGCACATTTTTAAAATGTTTGTATGTATGTGTGATGTGTATGCAGGTATGTGCATGTGTGTGGGTACGCATATGTGTGCATGTGCATATGTGAATGTGGTGTCAAGAGGTTCCTAGGAGGTGCCTTCCTCCATCTCTCTTCACCCCATGTGTCGAGGCAGAGTCTCTCACTTGAAGTCAGAACTTGCTTGCTCAGCTGGTCTAGCTGGTGAACTTAGCCTGGGGATCATCTGCCTCTATCTCCAGAGCTCTGGGATTACAGGTGGGTCACTGCACTCATCTGTTATTTATGTGGAGCTGGGGATCCAAACTGTTGTCTGCACACCTGTGCAGCAATTGCTTTGACCTGCTGGGCTATCTCCTCACACACAATCCCTATGCCCACCCCATCGTACTTTAAAGGGCATTGGTTTGGGCAATAAATGTCACAATCACCCCAAGGACACAGAACTAAGGAAACTAAACCCATGCTTGATACCATGGTTCTACAGTAGCCCCTTAGAAGAAATCTATGCCAAGAAAGAAAAAACAACCCAGGTCTCAGCTGGATCCCATTCATCTATCCATTAATATAGAGGGTCTGCTCTGCAAAACTTGCTCTGACCTCCTAGGAGCAAACAGGGAAACAAAGCCAGCGCTAATAAATGTAGGGCTTCCTTTCATTTAACAGCTCACTCCTCAGCAGGAAGCCTTTTCCAGCAGTGATCTGGGAGTTGAAAGCCTTTCTGGCAAAAACTAACATATGGCTCCAACTCCGTGTTTAATTATTGAAAACTAGACAGGTCTGCTTTGGACAATCTGAAATGACAGTAGCCATCCCCTCATGGTCCTGCAGCTTCGGGGTAAAAGTAACTCATGTTGTGTGTCTATCTAGCCTGTCAGAAGTGAGTAGGTACACACTTAGAAATCACTTGGAAGGTTGAGAGAATGCTGAGGAGCTCGACGCCTACATAGGCTACATAGCAATACATTGTCTCAGGGAGACTGGGATGTGGCTCAGTCAGTAGAGTGCTTACTGTGTAAGCAAGAAAGAGGAACTGAGCTCCATTCCCATCCAGAACTCATGTAAAAGAGTCATATGCAACACACACCTTTTAGCCCAGCACTCTGGAGGCAGAGGTACGTGAATCTCTGTGACTTAGAGGCCAGCCTGGTCTACATAGCAACATGGTGAGTTCAAGGCTATGTAGTGAGACCCTCTCTTTCTCAAAAAAGAAAAAAAAGTCACATGTGGAGCTGCAGGAAGACAGGTAGATCTCTTGGACTCTTTGGCCAGCCAACCAATTTATTTGGTGAGTTCCAGGCCAAAAAATGACTCTGTCTCAAACAATAACCCATCCCCTCAAACCCTCCAAATCTCCAAGTTAGGCAATATAATATATACATTTCTGTAGGAAATTTTGTTCTGATGAAAACAGCAGAGATTTACCTCTGGTCTAAGCAAGCAGGCTCATGCAAGCATATGCGCACACAAGCATGCACACACACACACACACACACACACTCACACAAGTGAGTTTATCAAAGCATCATATCAATAATAGAAGAGCAAGAAGAGAATGTAAGCTAGAGCGTCTGTATTCAGAGAACACCACAAGCTCCCAACAGCCCTCTGGCATCCTCCTTGTGCCCTCCCTCGTCCACAGGGATGACCACTATCCTGACCCTCGTCCACGGGGATGACCACTATCCTGACCCTCGTCCACGGGGATGACCACCATCCTGACCCCTCATACCAATGACTCCATGAAGTTCAAAAGACAAAACTCAGCAGAGTCACTCGAGTTTGACTTGGCTTTCTCCTTCAACCTCGAGGATCCCATTCACTTTCATTCCTGATTTAGTTCCATCGTATGAAGATTCTCATCCTTGTTGTTCTGCTCTGGTTGAAATTTGGGGTTGTTTATAGCTTGAGACTGTTATGAATTATGAGTGTTCTGGGGACGTTCTGCGAATGTGTCAGACGTCTGTTTGGATCATACCTAGGATACTTGCTGGGCACTCTAGTTTCATTCTCTTACTGTGATAAAATACTCTGACCAAAAGCAACTTGGGAAGGAAGAGGTTTATTTTGGCTTCCAGGATTGTCTGTCATGGAGAAAAGTCAGGGTAGGAAACCATGTGGCTGCACACCCCCCCCCCCCACCCCGTGCAGGGAATGGTACAATCCACAGTGGGCTGGGCCTTTCTGCATCAGTTAAGAATCAAACAATCCCTTACACATATCTGCCCACAGGTCAGTCTGATCAGGGAGATCCCATAATTGAGGCTCTTCTCAGATAATTCCAGACTGTGTCTAGTTGACAGAGCTAATTAAGACAGTGGATCAACGCATAGGGGATGCTCAACTCTAAAATGACATGTCTACAGTCTTCTAGGGGGCCTACTGCTTTAGTTTCCACCAGCTGTGTAGGAGTGTGCTGGTTACTTCACACATTTGCCAGCACTTAGCACTGTCAATCTTGAATGCTTGCTGTCATGGTGGGACATGTTTGGTGTCTACTGTGGCTTAATTTGCTTCTCATCATGAATAATGGAGGTGACTATCTTTTCATATTGACCATTTTAAACACGCACGTGTTAGCTCTGCATCGCCGTATCAAAATCGCAGAGAGAGTTAATCATTTATCAGGAGACTGCTTTTATTCTGCTTCATTGTTTTAGAGCTTCTGTTCCCTGACTATTTGGCCCCATTGTTTTTGGCCTGTGATGAGGTAACACATTATGAAAGTAAAACTTAGTGGAGCAAATATGGTCACCTTGTGGGGAGATTGCAAAGGAAAAAAGAAGACTAAGGTCTTATAGTCTCCTTTGAGGTCACACTCCTGGCACCTCCCACTAGGCTACCTCTCAAGGTCCCATCACCACTCAATAGCACCAAGCTGAGGCTGAGGACCAAGCCTTTAATACATGGGCCCACATTAAGGTCTAAATCATAGCACCACATTCTGCAAAGTGCCTGTCCAGCTTTCTCCTCCATGTTTTAGCGGAGTTCTTTGTCTTATTGATGGAGACGAGTTCTTTCTATAAGAAAAATATAACAAGCCTAGTTGGCATTATTTGTCAACTTGACACAGCCTTCAGATGAGACTGGCCTGTGGGCATGTCTGTGGGGGCTTGTCTTGATTGTTAATGGATGGAGGAGGGACCCAGTCTACTGTGGGCGGCACCATTCTCGGGTCATGCTGGGCTGTGCAAAGATACTAGCTGAACATGAACTTAAGCAGGCCGGAGCGTGAATCAGCAAGCAGGCTTTTGTCCATGGTTGCTGCCCCCAAGCTCCTGCCTTGAGCTCCCTTCATCAAGAGATAACATTATGGGACTGGAAAGGCAAGCCACGAAATAGAAGAAGTTCTTTGTGTGTGATGTGTGTACATAGGGGTGCACTTGACCATCCATATACCTGTGGGGGCCAGAGGTATACATCAGTTGTTTTCCTCTGTCAGTCCCCAGAATAGGATCCCTCTGAAGGTAGAGCTCCCTGATTGGCTAGAATGACTGATGAGTGAACTCCAGGAATCATCTCTGCCTTCCCAGCACTGGGATTACAGGCATGTGCTACCATGCCTGACTTTAACACAGGTGTTGGAGGTGGGAGGATTTGCTTTACCTGTTGAACCATCTTCCCAGCCCCGGAGGAAGTTCTTATCTTTGAGGTCTTGTTAGGCAGTCTTTCCCTGTTTGGTTAGTGCTTTTCTTATCCAGTTGAAGAAGTCATCTCCCACTCCACCAGGAGCATAAAAATATTCTCTATCGTTGCCAAGAACTTTGGCTTTGATTTTACACAGGAACCCATAATCTTCTCATATTTGAGTTTTGTCTATGGTGTAGGGCTGGGGGGACAGATTTCACTTCTCACACTGATTTCCAGTTGATGGAGCACCCCAGAGCACCCCACTTCTGAATGTAACTTTGTTGTTGTAATGCCATGGGTAGTCAGCTTTCAAGAGCCATGTTTGTGTGTGCGTGTGTCTGTGTGTCTGTGTGCGTGCACGCTGTAGCTAGAAGAGGACGCTGGGTGTCCTTCTCTACCATTCTCCACCATATTTCCTGAGACAGAGTCTCTCACTCAACCTGGAGCTAGGCTGGCAGCCAGCAAGCCCTGGAGAGCCTTTGTGCCCAGTGTTGGTGTCACAGACACAAATGGCCATACCTGCCTTTTTACCTGGATCCTAGGGATTTAAAATCAGGTTCTCTACCTTGTCCAACAAGTGCTCTCACCCACTGAGCCATCTCCCCGCCAGCCCTCACTAACTGCACTTTACACTGAATTTTATCCTGTTTGGATATCTGATACAGTACTCATTACTGGCACCCTTCTTCCAGAAACGTTAGCCATTGTCTTTCCAATTAAATCTTATAATAATTTTGTTCATTTTCACAAATATCTGAAATTTGTGGGTATGTGTATGCATATATGTTCACATGTCTGTGCATATGTATGCTGGTGCACACGTGTGCATGTGGAAGCCTCAGTTCAGTGTTGGGTGTCCTCTTCAATCATTCACCACCTTATTTATTTTTAAATATTTTATTTATTGTTTCTGTTTTATGTGTAGGAGTGTGTTGTACTCCTGTAGGTAAGTGCACCCATGTCATGCAGTGCCCAAAGAGGTCAGAAGAAGGGGTCGGATCCCCTGGAACTGGGGTTATAGTTGCTAGCTGCCATGTGGGTGCTGGGATTCCAACCCGTGTCTCTCTGCAAGAGCAGCCAGTTCTCTTAACGCTTGAGCAATCTCTCCAGTCCTCCACCATATTTTTTGAGGCAGGGTCTCTCACTGACCTTGGAGCTTACTGCTTCAAGTAGACTGGCTGACTAGCAAGTCGTGAGGCTTTTTGATTCTCCACTTCCCTAGTGCTGGGATTACAAGGGTGCACCACGCTCACCAGAACTCAGGTCCTCATGCTTACACGGCAAGCACTTTACCCACTGAGCTATCTCTCCAGCCCCAGGCATCTGAATCTTGATTGGATTATACCTGTAGGTCAGCCTGGGGAGAGCTGAAAGCTTTGTGACACAAGTCACTGAATCATGGCTCCTAAGACTTCTGTGTTGCAAATTTAAGTGTCATTTGCTTTTTATTTACCTTGTTCAGCATTTCTTGGGCTTCTTTTTTAAAATTTCAAAAATTTGTTTATTTTTATTTTATGCGCATGAGTATTTCTCCTGCTTGTATATAAAGTGTATACATGCATAAAGTACCTATGGAGGCCAGAAGGTCAGGGACGTCAGGTCTCCTGGAACTGGAGTTATGGATGGTTGTTAGCTGCCAGGTACGTTCTGGGATCTCTGGTCTTCTGGAAGTGCAGCCAGTGCTCTTAACAACTGAGCCATCGCTCCAGCCCCTCCTTGAGCACCTTATTTCTTATAATCCAATTAGCTTCCAAATTTGTCTTCTTCGGGGACAAAGACCAATAGTGTGTCCATGTGCGTGAGCATGCATGCATGTGAATGTGTGAATGTGTGTATATGTATGTACATTTTTGTGTGTGAACCTGTGTGCCTGTACATGCATGCATGTGAATCTATGTATGTGCATGTGCATGCATTTGTGTGCAGATTGCCTTACGTGCTTGTGTGTGTAAGAGATTTATTATAGGAATTGGATCACATGAATGTAGAAGCTGAAAAGTCCCATGATGTGCCTTAGGAAAGGGGGGAATCGGGCAGGAGCTGCCATAATTCAGTCTAAGCCCAAAGCCTGGGTACCCGAGGAACTGTTGTCGTCATTCCAACTTCAAGGTCAGAGAACTGGAAGATGAGAGATGCTCTGCAGGATGTGTGTATGTACTGTCCCTCTAAGTCCTGGCATCTGACAGCCCAAGGACAGGAGATCACATATCCCCACACCTAAGGGAGAAAATGAAGTATCTCAGCTGACGAGGAGAGAGGGGTCCTGTCCTTCCTCTGGATGATGTGAGCCCACATTACTGAGAATGGATCTTTATGGTCTGCTGATTCAGCTGCTAATCTCTTCTGGAAATACTTGTATGCAAAAATAACCAGCCATCTGAGCATGCTGGAGCCCAGGCAAGCTGACATGACACTCGCCATCGCAAACACCATCAGCTCCCTTCTGAGAGGGCCCATCTTCTCTTTGCTCGTTTTGGGATAGTGAGCACAGCTGTGTGGGACTTTTAACTGACTCCCCAGAATGCTTTCTTCTCTGTGTCCTTTCCTCTTCTCTGTGCTTCCCTCTGATTTCCTATGGCCAATCTTCCAGGTCACTGATTTTTCCCATCTGTGTCTAATACAAATTTGGTGAGTAGTTTAGTTTGTTTCTCTGATAAATACTTCAGTGTCCCTCCACTTCCCTGACCACATCACACAGACGTGCTGGAGTTGTCCAGCTTGCCGCTGGTTCCCTTTCTATGGTCTGTGTCCCTTGCGTTTTGATCATCTTGATTTCTTGATCTGATTATTTTCTCAAAGCACAGAGAAATTGCAAGACTCCTTTGACAAACTCTCCCCCACACCCCACACAGCACCTGAAGGTATGCTGCAGACATGCTGCTCCAGCACTCCCTGCAGCCTCCCATCAACCACAGCACAGCCATCAAGGCCACCAGCATCCCCTCTGCACACCGCAGTCCACTGCGATCACTCGGGATGACAGATCAGATTTCGTTGACCTGCCTGTTAAGTTCCTTCTAATTTGAAACAGCTCCTTACGTTGTTCTTAATGATTAGAACATGGCCACTTTTGAAGATGATAGAGAAGTTATATAGAATGTCCCTCCGTGTGAACTTACCTCATTTCCTTGGGGTTAGATCAGGAGTATAGCCGACATGATGCTGAGTTCTCCATCACTGCGGGTGGCGCGGGATTCCCATTGAGCCTGTCAGGGATTTATCTTTGATTTCTTGATTAGAATGGTGTCCTTGGGGTTCCCAGTGTGAAGTGACTTTTCCTTCTCCTTCTCTCCCTCCTCCCCTCCACTTTCCCTCCTCTTCCTCCTCCTTCTCTCTCTCCTTCCCTCCCTCTCTCCTCCTCTTCCTTCTCCCTCCCCTGCCCTCTCTCCCTTCCTCTTTCTCTCTTTTTCTTTTGAGACAGGGTTTCACATGGTAACCAAGGCCATCTTAGAACTTACTATATTTCTCTCAGTGACCTGTGTATTCTATTCTATCCTTTCTATCTCCCCCCCCCCCTCATCTTTCTTTCTTTCCTTTGAAACAGGTTCTGTCTGTGTAGCTCTGACTGGCTTGGAACTCACTATGTAGATCAGGTTGGCCTTGAACTCAGACCATTCTGCCTGCCTCTGCCTCTTGAGTGCTGGGATTAAAGGTGTGCACCACCACGCCCAGTTCCCTTGACCACTGAGATCATAAACACCCCTTCTCCTCTCCAGTTTTCCTTTCTCTCTTTGTGACTCATAAGCATTTTATAGGGGCATTGTTCAAGACTTAAGTATGTTGCATCCCCACAGCTCCGTCCACCAGCAGCACTCAGTGATGGCTCCTGCCTGAGAGGAAACTCTGAAAGGCCATCAAAAGGCAATTTTCCAGTTATATTTGTGTTTACTGATTGGCCTTCCCTGTAAAGAAAACGCTTTCTTCTATCTGTCGGCATCTCTATAAATTTACTTATTTATGTTTGTATATGTGTGTTGATTCTTCCACTCATTCATTCACACAGGCTCTGCCATCCTTAAGGTTGGTACTTGGTCCTCCAGGTGATGATACCAAGGAATCTGAACCCTCATACGCAGCTGGTGGGAAGGCAAAATGCTGACACCTTGGACCAAATGACTAAACAGGGTTACCATATGGTCCAGGGTACATACCCAAGAAAAATGAAAATATATGCCCATACCAAAAGGTGGACATAAATGTTATGCACCATGATTAACATATAAATAAAAAAGCGTGTGATATAATAGTCAACATGTACCAGTGACACAGATGTCCAATAGCAGATAGACAGACAAAACGGGGTGCATCCAGACAGAAAATTCTTCAGGCATAATAAAGGAATTAGATATTGTATATGTTTCAAGTGAATCTTGAAAACATAGTTTGAAGTGTAGGAAATCAAACACAAAAGTCGACATACTACAGGATCCTGTTCATGTGAAAATCAAGAATTATGACATTAGCAAACACAGAAAGATGGTGGTTGCTTGGCCTCAGAGGCAAGAGGCAGACAGTGGTAAGAACTGAAGCTCGGGGCTCATCAGTTGTGTATGTACTGCTCTTGCAGATGACCCAAGTTCAGCTCCCAGTACCATGTCAGGTGGCTTACAATAGCCTGTAACTCCAGCTCCAGAGAGATCTGATGCTTCTGGCCTCCACAGGCATCTGACATGCGCAAACCTACAAAGACACACAAAAAATGAACTGGTTTCTCTCTCTCTCTCTCTCTCTCTCTCTCTACAGGCATGCTTACATGTGTAAGTGGAACCTACACTGAGCCCATCTGAGATGTTCCTCAGGAGCCATCTACCGTCATTTATGAGACAGGGTCTTTCTTTTACCCATTCAGGGCTCATCTATATCAGTGGGCCAGCAAGCCCCAGAGGTCCACCAATCCTTGCTTCCCCAGAGCTGGGATATAAGTGGATGCCACTTTGCTTGGCTTTTTACTTGGGTGCTAGGGATTGAACTCATGCTTGGTCTTCATGCTCGACATGGTTGAAAGGTGGTGTGTCCCCTCTACACCTCCACATCATTGCCTTGGCCATGGGTTTTATCACAGTTTAATTATTCTTCTGAGGTATTAAATGGTGGGAACATGACTATAGTGTTCAAAGGATATCTTTGGGAAGTAGTAAGGACAGACAAGGCCATCAGGGTGGTGCCACCATGATGGAATGCTGGTGACTGTCTGGGAAGAGGTTGACTAGAGGAGGCATCGTCTGCAATTCTTCTCTTTTGCCACGTACGTCTTGCTGTGACAAAATGCCTAAGAGGGTTAGCTTAAGGGAAGGTTTATTTTGGCTCCCAGTTTCAGAGTTTTAGTCCATGCCTTCTTTGGTCTTGGGTCTGTGGTGAGGCAGAGCATCATGGCCGACAGGTATAAAGGAGCAGAGCTGGTCACCACATAGCAGCTGAGAAGCAGAGAGGAAAGGAAGGAGAAAAAGTGAGGGAGAGGAGTGGTTACAGGCTAAAGCCTCAAAGGCATTCCCCCAGTCACCTACTTCCTAAATGAGGCCTAACTGCCCATTCATCTATGAAGTCAGTGGGTTGATCCATTCAGCAGATTAGAATCCTCCTGATCCAGTCAGCTATCAGTGACATCAGCGGCCGGAAATAAGACTGTCTTATGAATTCTCCTCTCACAGTGAGGCCCAGTGTTCAACCCCATCGATTGAGCCAACGGAAAATGCTCTCTTAGAGAAATCAATTTATTCCGGGTTACTTACAAAGGATTCATCCATGGGGAGAGAGACAGAAATTTGATCAGAAGTCCCGTGGACCTCCGGCACACACACCCAAGGCGGTGCCCCACGCCTGTGTCTCCTACCCAGCCTTTTCTGCTTTCCCGCTAGGCCGTCCCCCTTAAGTCATTGGTTGGTTGGAAAGTGGTTGACTCTATTGACTTCATCTGTGTCAATCACATTCTTGGAGGCCTGACCCTCAAGGTAGAGAGAAACTCTGTAAATTTACCCCTACAAAGACCTTTAACATGTGATGCTTCATGTTGATTTGAATGAGGTGTCTCCCATAGGCTCAAGTGTTTGAACACTTGGTCAGTTGTGGCGTTGTCTGGGGTGGTTCATGGAACCTTTCTGATATGTGGCCTTGCTAGAGAAGCACATCACTGAGAGCAGGCTTTGAGAGTTTACAGCCTGGACCCATTTCTAGTTTACCCTCTTTGCTTTCCAAGCATGCTTGAAGATGTGAGCATTCAGCTTTCTGGTCCAGTTGCCTCTACCGCCATGATAAGACTCATGTCCCTCTGGAGCAGAAAAGCCAAATAAGCTATTGATTCTATAAGTTGCCTTGGCCATGGGGTTTTATCACAGCCACAGAAAAGCTATCAGTACATAGATTACCTGAGGACTTCACCAGAGAGAAGGTCATCAGAGATGCAACCCCTTGGATCTCTAGAGCCGTGGGCCCAAATGAAAATTCTGTTCTTTAAAATGTACCCAGGCAGTATTATTGTGCTATAGAAAACAGATGAATGCAGTCCTTTTGGCTGTAACAAGCAAAGCATCATAAAACAACTGGCTCTGAGCTCCGGGTGTTACTGTAAATTGTCCTTCACCTTTCTCTGTCCACGCTGCCTGGCTGTGGTTCTCTGCACCTGGGAGCCGTGGCTCACAAGAGCTGATGTGTTGAGCCTGACCTGATCTGTGGAATCAGTCCGAAACTCCCAAGTGTTGACAAATCAGAGAAAGGTCAAGGGAGCCCCTTGGGGGCAAGTCAATTTGCAATCTATAAGACTGAAAAGGAGCCAGGGGAGATCTTAGAAATGTGGGTCTGAGCATTGATTTGAGCCAGATAAAATTCGTGTCGTTCCTATGAGCCCTACGTGGATCTTAAAACCATTTCAGCATAGCATGGCATTTTATGGCCTTGCCCAAAGGATTTGCCTGTGCCAAACCCACTCCCCCAAGCCCAATCCTTCTCCCTCTACTGGGGCAAATCACCTTCTTCCTTTCCTAGACCAGCTCTGACAGTCCTCTAGCACTCCACTAAAGGCTCTAGCCATCACCTGTGCTGCAGGAACAAGGCCCTGTGTGCCCACGATTTTCTGCACGCTATGTTTATTTACTTCGGTGAAGCCCTCCTTATGTCTGTCAGAGTCAGACAGACGCCATATTCCCACCGTCTTTTCCTTCTTCCCCTCCTCCACTTTTTCTGTCGCATCCCTGTTTCATCCACTGTGTCTAGCCTAGCGTTAGGTATCAATGAGCTAGCATGGAAGAAACAGAACCTTACTCATCAGTTAATGGCTTCCTTAAATGCACATCCTCTCAGGTTTTATTTCTGAACTTGTTTCTTTTTCTTCTTCTTTAAAAGAAGATTTTAATTTTATGTGTATGAGTGTTTTGCCTGCTTGTATGTAAGTGCACACCTGTGTCATACAGTGCTTGTGGAGATCAGAAGAGGGTGTCAGATCTCCTGGAACTGGAGTTATAGACAGTTGCTATGTGTCATGAGGGTGCTAGGAACTGAACCTGGGTCCTCGCCAGTGAATCATCTCTCCACTGAGTTTCTAACACTTGAATATGTCTTTGTCTCTGAGGTACAGGCTGTGTTGTAGGATGGGTATCAGGATGACTTATATTCCATGAAAGGGGTCTTTGTTTCTCCAGCTGACTCCAGCATGAAGCAAGAAGGCTCAGCACTAGAAATTTTGACCTATTGGAACCTAGACTTTTTCTTTTATGTATATAAGTGTATTGTCTGCATGTGTTTGAGTGCATCTGTATTAGGCAATGCCTGCAGAGGTCAGAAAAGGGCATCAGATCCCCTGGAACAGGAGTTACAGACAGATGGCTGTTAGCCACCATGTGGGTACTGGGAATTGAACCTGGGTCCTCTGCAATAGCAGTCAGTGCTCTTAACTGCTGAGCCATTTCTCCAGCCCCAAACCTAGACTTCTTTAAGTGTTGGTTACTAGCCTGGGGAGATAGCGCAGTTAATAAAGTGCTCGTTGCCGGAGCCTGCCGAAAGAAATCGAACCGCACCTGAAGCAGGGAGTGAGGATTGAGAAATATATATATATATATATGTATATGTATATATATATGTATATGTATATGTATATATATGTATATGTATATATGTATATATGTATATGTATATGTATATATATATATGTATATGTATATGTGTATGTATGTATGTATAGAGAGAGAGAGAAAGAGAGAGAGAGAGAGAAACGATAGATTCAGGAGGGCTGTCAGTCAATACCGAAGCAGCCCGACTTTATTAAGTACCACCTTTTTATACTCTGTGAAATGAGGAACAAAACAACAGTTCAAAAGTCCAACACAAAAACAATGTTAACACAGGCAAAAGAACTTAAGCCAAGCACGTCGCGCTTCAGGGGTCTTCAGGTGTCGTCAGTCTTGGGCTTAAGATAAACCTACCCTCAGGTGTAAATCATTTGTATAGCAAAACATTCTGCTCACACAGCACTGCTGTGCACAACAAGACTGACTTCTGCCTAACCTTAAACTGGGGCACAGTTCAAGGCAGGCAAATGGCTCCCGATAGCTTGTTATGTAAGCCCAGAACCCATGTAAAAAGCGAGGTGTGGTGGCATGGGCTTATATCTCAGTGCTGGGGAGGAGGACACAGGAGGATTCTCGGGGTTCACTGGCCAGCTTAGCCTAACTGCTGTGGTTTGAATGAAAAATGTCTCCCACACATTCATGTGTTGAACACTTGATCACCAGTGGGTAGCACTAAAGATTATGGAACCTTTAGCAGGTGTGGTTTTGCTAGAGGAAGTAGGGTACCAGAGGTTTTATAGTGTCACTCACTTCCCGATCTTCCTTTGCTCTGTCTCTCTCCCTCTCCTGTCCCTGACTGCCAGGCTGAACTAATACACACTAGCTGAATAGGTGAGCTACAGGCTAATGAAAAGACCCTGTTCCAAAAAAACCTGAGGTTGAGCCCTGACCTACACACACACACGCATACACATGAGCACATACAATCTGCTACTAACTCTATAGCATTAAAGTATCAGGAGACTCCATAGAACAGGGCAGAGAGGTCAAGTAGAGACCCCCCGACCCCCTGGAAACTGATGATGACCTTGATAGTGCAGTGGCTCAGGCTGGGTAGCTTGGTCATTTTGGGTAACAAATCTCCACAGGCTGGGTATTAGATAGCAGTAAATGCTTCTGGAAGTCTGAGATGGGATGCCAGCCGGCTCTGGCTCTGGTCAGGACCTCTTTCTAATGTGGAAGACTGCAGACTTCTCACTGTCTTCACATGGTAGGGCAAAGGCCACCTCTTGGGTCCCTTTATAAGGGCACAGATCCCTTTCACAAGGGCTCCATTCTCAGCAGCTAATTTGTCTCCCCAGTACCCCAGCTCCAAGTGGCCTCATATTTGGGCTTCTGGTTTCAATATACAAAATTGAGGGGAGGGAACATTCAATCCAGTGCAGAGGGCAAAGATGGATTGAAGAAAACCTGTTCACAATATTGAGGGGCGAAATTGTTCCTACATAACACCAGGCCCCCACAAGGATTATGCATATGCATATATGTCTTAGCTTTGTTTCCTGTTGCCCTGAGAAAAACAATTTAAAGAGGGCTGGAGAGATGGCTCAGCAGTTAAGAGCACTGGCTGCTCTTGCAGAGGACCTGGGTTTGAGTCCCAGCGCCCACATGACAGCTAACAGTGGTCCATAACTCCAGTTCCTGGGGATCTGACACTCTCTTCTGACTTCCTTGGCCATTGTACAACACAGGCGCACTTACATACATGCAGGAAATACAGTCATACACATAAAATAAAAATAATAAAAGATTTTTAAAAAGCAACTTAAAGGAGAAAGGATTTATTGGGAGCCCGTTTCTGGTTGAAGTCTATCGTGGCAGGGAAGTCAAGATGACAGCTCTTTAAAACATTTTTTCTTTCTATTTTTTTTTCTTTCTCACTCTGTGTGTGCGCCTACCATGGAACTTATATGGAGGACTTGGCTTTCTGTCCTTCAGCCTTGTGGGTCCTAGAAATTGAACTCATGTTGTCCGTCTTGGTGGCAAGTTCCCTTACCCACAGAGCCAGCTCGCTGCCTCCTCACCTCTACTTCTTTACAGGTCAGGGTCCTGTGGGGAAGGCAGCCATCCACCGTGGGCAGGTCTTCCCGCCACAATGAATATAGTCAAGATAATCCTGTGCCTCCAGATAGCCTCACAACCTGACTGAGACAAGCCCTCGTTCAGGCTCTAATTGCCCATCGTAACATGAGAGGTAAACTGTAAAGGCGGCCAGCTTTGTGACCCAGAGTAGGGGAGGATGTTTTCTTGGCAAGGTCAGTCAATCAGACTAAAGCCCGAAGCACATGGATCTGGCCACATTAACAAATGTTTCCAGTTAAGGAATGACACCAGGGCAAAGCAGCCTGTCAGATGACCAACCAGTAGAAGACACTGGTATAGCCTCAAGATAGATGCATGACTGATATTGAGTAGCCAGAGAGCTCTTGCAGATCAAGAAGGAAGCAAGGAAGCAGAGCGAGTGGAGGAATGGGCCAAGACTGAGAACAGGAGCTCTCCTGAGAGAGAGAAACTTCAGCGACAAGTATGAGTCTCCAGGACGCAGCTTACCAGTGATTCAGGAAAGGCAAAGCCAAACAAACTCTAATGAAAGATACCTGTTGGACGTTTCAGCTTTCTCATTTTGGTCAAAAGCAGTTACTGGGAAGATGAGGGAAGAGTGTGGAAAAGTGGCAATGAGTTCCCCGTGCTGGTAGCTTTAGTTGTCAACTTGACACACCTGAGAAGCACCGTCACCTGGGACATGGCTTCCAATGGGTTGGCCTGTGGCCACATCTGTGGGGCATTTTCTTGATGAGTGATGTGCGTGGATCTCGCTCACTGGGGGTGGTGCCACTCCTGGGCAGGTGGTCCTGTGTGGTATAAGAAAGCAGGCTGAGTGTGGGCTGGAGGAGTGAGCCAGTGAGCGGTGTTGAGCCAGTGAGCGGTGTTCCTCCAGTGTCTGTGCTTCAGCTCCTGCCTTGGGCTCCCTCAGCGACGAACTGCGACTCCTGGGGGATGTAAGTCAAATAAAGTCTTTCCTCCCCAAGTTGGGTATTGGTTAGTGTGTCTTGTCACAGCAATGGAGAAGCAAACTAGAACAGAAATTGGTACGAGAGGGTGGGCTATTGCTCTCACACACCTGCCATAGCTGTTTTTTGAAGGATTGTGGAAGCATCTGGAACCTTGGGTTGGAAACGCCACTGAGTGCTTAGAGCTTAGTGAGTTGTTGCTGTGGCGTCTGAAATAGTTCTGCTGGAAGAGGGCAGCGGCACGGGTGGAGAGCAGTGGGCTTGACCCTAAGAGACAAGCTGTGTGTGTTGTGGACGGTGGAGCCAGGGGAGTGAAGCTGGCCAAGCCCTCGGGAGCCCAGAAGATCGTGAGTGAATCCCAGGTGTCCTGCCTTGAGCTACTTTGCTGGGTTTTGGTTTTAAGTGTGCCCAATTCTTCCCTTTTAAAGTAAGATGGTACATCTCTTGTTTGGGGTTTACAGGAGCCCACGGTTTATAGACTTCTTTAAAATGACTTGGAACTTTTAGAGTGCTTACATTTTTAAGAACTGTGGGAGTTGGGCTAGAGAGAAGGTTCAGTGATTAAGAGAACTGACTTTTCTTAAAGAGGAGCCCTCGGCTTTGATTCCCAGAACCCACATGGAGGCTAACCAGCATCCATAACTCCAGTTCTAGGGGATCCAATGCCCTCTTCTCCCTGTGGGCACTGCACGACATGGGTACACTTACACACATGCAGGTAATACTCACACATAAAAGTAATGAATAAAATACATATTAAAAAATCATGGGACTTTTAAAGTTGTACTGCTTGATGTGGTATAGTCTCATATCTTGGGGATAAGAAATGGAAGGGTTGTGGTGTTTTGTGTGCCAAGTTTAAAAGGTCAATTATGGTCAATAGTTTTCATCTTGACACCCCTAGGCAAGAGGGACCCTCACCTGGGACACTGTTTCCATTGGATTGGCCTGTGGCCACATGTGTGGGGCATTTTCTTGATGAGTGATGTGGGAGGGTCCGGCTCACTGGGGGTGGTGTCACTCCTGAGCAGGTGGGTATAAGACAGGCTGTGCCTGAGCCAGAGGAGCAAGGCGGTTAGCAGTGTTCCTCCGCGGTCTGTGCTCCAGCTTCCTGCCCCAAGTTCCTGCCTTGGCTTTCCTTGATGATGGGCTGTGCTTGTAAGCTAGCTGAACCATTTCCTTCCCATGTTGGTATTCTTCAGAATATTTTGTCACAGCAATTGAAAGAAAACTAAGATACTCCTCATGTAGCAGCTAGTACGAGAACACTAGAATCATGTACAGCTCTAGTAAAATATAAACCAGCACAGATGCTCTGGGGTACTTGGACACTGAATGAAATCAGATTCGAGTACATCTTGGAGTACTGTACTTCCCTTCCTCGGTCTGTTGCCAGAGGAATTCTTACATCCACGCACCCTGATTCATGCCACTCATTCTGGTGTAATTATTCATAGGGCCCCCACTTTGAGTGCTGTTGGATAGCGTTCTAGTTAGCTTCATATTACTATGATCTAACCATGAGCAAAACCAACTTTAGAAGGGAAGTGTTTATTTGGCTTACAACTCCCAGGTCTCACTCCCACTGAGAGAAGCCGGAGCAGGAACCTAGAGGCAGGGACTGAAGCACAGACCATGGAGGAATGCCATTACTGGCTTGGTAAGGATGGTGTATGGCCTGATGAACTTGAACTCTAGGTAGCATCGTTGTGTTGTCATAGAAACAGAACACGGGAGCTACTATAGGCATCTGGTGCTAAGGAAGCAGAAGGAGCCAGAGATGCTAAATGTAATGTGGGGAACACTCTACGTGAACCTCGGTGGATTGGTCGTGCAATGGAGAAAACACATGGTTTGCTAAAAAGTATCAGTGTCGAATGAGCATATAGGTGTTAGTTTGGGTGTAAATGTGGCCATGGCTAGGACCGTTATGACTCGCCTGATTCCTAGGAAGTGGGACTACTTCCCCTCCAGTACAGGGTGTCATGCTCTCACCAGGATCCAAGGCTTCTCCTGGCTGCGGTTTGTGATCCTCGCTGTCAGAGAATGGTCTCTGATGTCCTAACATTTCATGTTACGGAGAGTCACTTTCATGCCAGGACAACGGATACTTGATGGGTTTAGCTACCCTTAAGACACCAACATGAAGTCAGACTTCGTTCAAACTCTTGAAAGCATTCCATGGTTTGGTGAAACCTTCCCAAATTAGCCTGTAAACACGACTGAGTGGGGTTTCTTTGCTGACCACAGGCTGGCATGGGAAAGCAGACTGGGGGGTCCATAAACTAGCTGAAACTCCATCTTTGGGGTTTTCGGTCCATAATTGGAAGTGGTGTCATACTCCTGTGTGTGGGGGGAGGTGGGCACCCACTGGTGCTTTGAGGGGCTTGGCTAATGATTGCACACACACTTGGTCCTGGACCATGTGGCATTGCCTAAGCAGGTCTAGTAGCAGTATTGGAACTGAATCTCTTCCCTCCATTCCCTGCAGGAGCCCAGAAATGGATGGCCTTTCTCTGCTTATCTCGTCCTGAGTTGAGTTTTACTGCCTGCAGTCTGGTGCCCTATGTCTGGGCCTTCCTTGGCTGTGGGCATGAAGAGGTTACTGCAGCCTTGGAGCCTGCTGGGCTGAGTTAGCACTTCCCTCTGCATCCAGGAGCTCTCCAAGTAACAGCCCCTTTTACATCACCAAAAGGAGGTGGAGGTGGAGGCTGTGCCTCCCCGCTCACCCCCCATGCAGTAGATCGCAGCAGGGGCTCTGTCATCACGTGTCTGCCAGGCTGGGATTGGGGGGAGAGGAGGCCAAGGCATCCCGAGGAGTGAAGGATGAGCCTGCGGGCCCCCCAGCTGCAGGGCACCGGAGCTGGAGCGGCGAGTGCCGCACTCGGTCTCCCTGGGCTGCAGCGGACGCGGGCACCTGCGAGCCGGACGTGGGGCCGAGGTGACTCGGGGGATCGAGCAGCCTGGGACCGGCGCCTGTGAGGCCAGCTCCCCGGGGAGACCGGACAGCCTCAGCGCCCTGCCCTGTCCGCGGGAACCAGACGCCGCCAAGCCCAGGCAGCTCCTGCGAGCTGGCCTGGGACTCCGTGGGGCTCTGGATCTCTCCTGCCAGTGTGCGGCCCCAGAGGAGCTGAGCTGCAAACGCCTCTTGCCTCTTACTAGGTGGTCACAGGAGAGTCCGATCCACATCCTGGCCTCACTTCCCGGAGGAGACAACTTAGACTAGTCTTCACCTCTGTCGCCCGCAGCCGTGCCAGATTTCATTTTGCAGTTGGCTGGGATTTGAGAAAAAATTGCAAGAGAGCAGGGTGCTGAGGAAGAGAAGCCCTGCAAACTTCGGGGGTGCAGAGACTGTTTCTTGGAAGTGACAGGTGGCCACAAATCTACAGTTCCTGGGCTGCGGAGAAATCCTCCTGGTAGGACACTAAGATCATCAGCAAGGACCCGCCATGGAATCCACGCTGGCAGCATCCAGTTCCACCTCAGGCCCGGTTACCTTCACCCACGTCTTTGGCCAGCAGTGTCAGCTGATGGAAGCAGGTAGGAACCGCGTCCAGTGGGACAAGGCCGGGGTGTGGGAAGTGGAGACCTCTGACTGTGGAGGTCTCTGTCGGCTCCATTTTTTCGTATTATTCTGGGTGAGACTTAGGAGGGGCACAATGCCTGGTTGATTGTCATCTTAAATGGTGAACTTTTTAGGCTTCGGAGACTGGAAGGTACCACTGGGCATGAGTGACATTGTTTATTTTGTCTGGCCAGCTGTCTGGGGAGGGAAAGTGTGTCAGTGTCGGGAGGGATGCGGTGATGTGCTGGGTGTGCCTGTCTTGGGTCAGCGGTCAGTCCTGGACTTAGTTGCCTTTCCCTTGCATCTCTGCCTCAGAGTGCTGTTTTAGTCAACTTGTCACCGCTTTGGGGGTAACACAGCTGCTGACAGTGATGGCTGTTCTGAGTAGCTTCCGCTGGCCCTTGACTCTGTTGATCTCTGTCAGCCTTTGCTCATAGATTGACTTCCAAGTGCCTGGAGTTTTAAATAAAAGGGAAAAGTTGGCATGGCTGCAGTTGTAATCCATGCCAGCCATCTTGCCAAGATGCTCATTTGATCACAGATTAAAGTCAGGTGTGGATAAATGGCTCAGTGCCTATGGTTAAGTGGGAACCTATAAATGATGCTTGTAGTGTTATGGGGGATCATGTCTGAACTTCTCTCAGTTTTGATTTGAGTTCTTTCCTATTGAAAAGGATCAGATGGTCCTCCAGTGGTTTCCTGAGTTTAAATTGTTGTGCATTCTTTGAGTCTCGGGAAGATACTGAAAAGAGCACTGTGTTAGGAGTCGGACTGAGTCATGTTGATGCTTTCGTGGGTGATCCTATGACCTTGGAATTTGTAGGCCCTTGTTCCTTCCCTAATATAATTCCAGGTATGGAACAAAATGACTCAACTCCGACTTGTTTAGTTCATCTATGTTTGGGGTTCTGTGCACTCAGGAACACAGTTTGAAGTGGGGCTGGTTTCTAAGACAGGATGTATCTGTACGGAGAGGCAACTTGTGGAGCAGATGGCGAGGGCTCAAAACTGGACTGCAGGGGTTTCATTTATAAGCTATAGTCAACTGGTTCCTTGGCCTCTCTGTACCTGAGCCTCCCCGTGTAGAAGAGGGGGATGCTAGGCACTCATTCATGAGCCATCGTAAAGGGGAAGTGAGCTAACCCATGGCAGACAGCTTCCTCAGGCCCGCTGGGGCACCTGGCTCTGCGAGAGCACTGTGGGTTTTCTGAGAGGAAAGACAAGCACTGGATGTCCCACTCTGCCCCCAGCTGGATCCTGGTGTGTCCAGAGGTTGGAAATCCCCAATTTCATCTGCCTATAAAATAATCTGTCTCTAAGATTCTTGGTTTCCACCCAGGAGGGCTCGGGGGCTTTCCTGGAGCAGATTCTCTGGGTGGCTCCTCTGAGGTTGCTGGGGGAGGCAGTTGGGTTTCTGAAGCACCTCCCTCCCCTGTCACTCCATCCTCCTTCCTTTGGAAGCACCCTGGTCTAAATAAGGCCATGGAGTCTCTGCCTCCTTTTTGAACCACCCCCCCAACACTCTTTGATATCAAGAGAGTGATAACAGAATAATGCTCAGCTCTCTCCTGAGAGGACTCTCCCTGAAAGAACGCAAAGACTAGTCATTAACCTCTAGTCAAACGCTCACTCAATTAGGAGGTGGAGAGGATGGAAAACCCTGCTATGTCTCCAGACAGTCATTTGTAGTTTGTAGTTTATATGGCAAAAAAGATCTTTATGTGGATATGAATGATTTGCAGATACTGGGGGACTTGCAGCTGGGCTAACCATGGCTGATCCCCAGTGAGCAGCAGCTCTTGAACCCACATAATCCCGAGGTGTCCCCTTGTATGCTCTGTATAGTTCCTGGACTGCCGGAATCTGCAGGGTGAGATGGCCCTCACTGAGGATGCTGGTCTGACTGGTGGTAAACATAAATCATTTCGAGGAAACGAGACAGCACATGATTTCCCAACCATGCCACTTTCTTGGCAACTCTTCATCTATGTTTTATGAAAACTGTATTTCCATAGTAAAAATAAATCCCCAACCGATTCCAACAGGCCAAGGAAACATGCAGGTATGGCCTGCAGGTTCACACCCACACCATTTGGGAACACAGTCTCCAGTGCTATGCTTGTCTGGCACTTTAACCTCAGAAGCCCATGTTCCTGACTGTGGTTAACAGTTCATATCCATAAAATATCTCATGGTTCTTGAATAAAGAAGTAATGATGTATTAAGTGTGTGTGTGTACATGTGTCTTAGATCCATGGAGGCAAAGGTGAAACTGGGCATGGATGAGACTCATAGAACTCTGACCCAATTATAACAGTATTGTGAATGGGACGGTCAGTGGGCACGAGAAAACGATATAACAATTTTCATTCACTCTCAGCAATTGTTGCCTACATAACTTTAAAAATCCTAAAGTCCTAGAGTAGAGGCTGGCAAACTACAGCCCTGGGTTAAATCTGGCACACCACTTGGATTTTAAAATTAAAGGCTTTGTGTATGTGTGTGTTCGAGTGTATCGTCTGCATGTATGTAAGTGTACTTGTGTCTTGCAATGCCTGTGGAGCCGAGAAAAAGGCATTGGATTATCCTGGAACTGAAGCTCTGCGTGATTGATAAACAGCATGTGGGTGCTGGAATGGAATCTGGGTTTTCTACAAGATCAGCCAGTGCTCTTAACTACTGAGCCATCCTTCCAGTCCGGTAAATAGTTTCACTGGCACACAGCCATGCCCATTCAAATATTTTGTCCATGGATGCTTCTGTGCTACAATGATAGGGTTGAGTAGTTGTGACTGAGACCATGTGGTCTATACATCTGAAAATATCGATTGTCTGGCTCTTTGCAGAGGAGCACTTTGCTAATACTTGTACCAGACCAAGAGATGTGAGCGAGAGTGGCATAGCATGCAAAGTTCAACCTGCGAGCTTAAGTCTTTGATGCTGTGGGGTGTCATGATCTCCCTCCTCCCCCTGCACAACGGCTCACTGATGTTCAAGAAGTATATAAGAAGTATATAAATCCTATATTAAAAAATGTCTGCAAGATGTGGGTGCTGCGTGCCTTTAATACCAGCACTTGGGAGGCAGAGGCAGGCAGATCTGAGGCCAGCCTGGTCTACATAGTCAGTTCCAGCCACCTGGGGGCTACAGGGAGACCTTGTCTCAAAAAGACTAAAAAAAAACCCACCCCAAGGGCTGGAGGTGTGGTTCAGTGGTAAGAATGCTTGCCCAGAATAAGCAAGAACTGGGCTTCCATCTTTAGCACCACACAAGCAAAGACAACAAACCACTGTTTCTACAAAAGTTTTGAAACTGTTAAAGGTGTGGAAGGGACAGTAGCGTCCTGGATCCTTGGTGGCTTAGGTGAGGTTGCCCACCTTTGACATTCTCCATGGCCCTTCTGCCCCGTGGCGAGGGAGGTACTACTTCAGGTGATCAGCTGGGATGCATGCAGCTGGTGTGTGCATGGTCTGTGATGCTCTTGAGCCACGCTGGACCTCATGAAGTGCCTAGTGAGCATCTGCTGTCACCCGGACTCCAAGGGAGTCTCAACTGGGAGATTACTTCAATCAGATGGGTCTACAGGCATGACTTGGGAGGGCATTTTCTTGATTGCAGATTGATGTAGGAGGGCTCGGCCGGCTCTAGGCAGTGCTATCCCTAGGTAGGAGGCCCTGTGATGTATAAGAAAGCGAGCTAAACATGAGCCGAGGAGTAGATGGGTGAGCAAGCTGGTAACTAGTGTTGCTCCAGGATTTCTGCTTCAAATTCTGCCCTGGCTGCCCTTGATGTCAGACGAAATAGGCCCTTTCCACCCCAAGTCGCTCTTGGTAACGGTTTTTATCACCGCAGCAGAAAAGCAAACCTAGAGCAGGGGACTGCGAGCTCAAGGTGTGGGTTCAAGTCCCAGTTCTGCCACTTGCTGCCTGTGTGACCTGGGGCAGATAGTTTAACTTCTCTGTGCCCCAGAACACATGATGGAGAAACGCCTGAAGTCTCAATTGCTCCTCATTAGCAATGACTTCAACTCCTTTGTCCTGTCCAGTGAGCCTCAGTTCAGCAACACTAGGGAGGACACATTCTTGGTAAATATGTCTCTCTGGGGAAGAAAAACATCTTGTTTTTCCCCGGAACAAGAGTTGTTTAAAAAATGGAGCATTTGTTCTTGCCTTGACTCAAAGGGCCAGAAATCAACAGTTACGAAAATTTCTACCCAGCAGCCAGGAAAGGGTGTTTAAAGAAGGGTCTTCCTTGGGCCCCGTTTTCTTGAGTGGCTGAGTTTGTCTCTGCTGTCATCGGCAGTGTCTGTACTTACAAGCATGTTCTTGTCTGCATGCTAAGTCATGTCACCCTTAATACACGGCAGCTGGATAAATGTCCAAACATCCCTTAAACAAAACCTGGAGCATGTGACCTGAGAGGAAGCAGTTTAAGGTTAGGAGAACAGATAATGGGAAGAACCGGATATATTTGGTCTGAAACGGGGCCAGTGGGTCAGGGGAGGTCCATCACTGCTTCCTACATAAGAGACCTGTCAAGGTTGCATGATCCTAAACTCCAAGAGCAACCTGGAACTCTATAGTTCTCCTGATGCTATGACAAAGTACCTGACAAATAGCTACTTAAGGCAAGAAGGGCTTACTCTGGCTCACAGGCCCAGGGCACAGTCCATCATGGTGGGAAGGTGTGGCGGCAGGAGTGCAAGGCAGCTGGGTGCGTGGGTATGTGGCATCCACATCAGAAAGCAGAGACAGACGCTGGTGCTCAGCTCGCTTTCTCCTTTTCATTCAGTCCAGGACCCCAGCCCATGGGATGAGCCGCCCACATTCAGGGTGTGTCTTTCCACTTCAGTCCAATCTAGAAACACTCTCGTAGACATGTCCAGAGGTGGTTTTTTCCATGGTGATTCTAAATCCTATCAAGATTAAGCATTGCAGGTCTCAATTTCCCTGGGCGACAGCCTGATTTGGGTGTCAGTGTTACCAAAGGAATTCCAGATCAGATCCCAACAGCCCGGTGCTTGTGGGGTCACCAGGTTAGCCTTGCTCTTCCAGCCCTTGATTAAAAGGAGCAGATTGATTCCACAGAGCGAGGATGCTTCTAATGGAAGCAGTGGTCCACCTTTTTCTCATTCTACACTGTGTAGGGGAGGGTCTCCCAGACAGCTCATTTTGTCCCTGTGTGAACAGTGTATCCTCTCAGCAGTGAGGCTGACTTCTCAACATCCCTGCCATGCTGTGGATGGAGTATGCAGGACAGTGCCTTGCAGGCTTGGCTAAGCTCCTGGGGGTGGTTTTCTCTCTCATCATGGGCAGCTGGAAAAGACATAGCAGGAATGGAAAGAAACATACAGATAGACCAGTGTGGCAGCTGGAAGCAGCCGCACTCTGTGGAATCATTTGCTCATTGGAATGAACAGCTGGAAGAGGATAACCTGGTTCCCACGTAGCCCAGGACGGCTAGCTACATACAGAGCTGCTCTCTGGGATGTGTGTGTGTGCACACGTACGTGGAGGCAAGAGTTCAACCTTACGCATTATTCTTCAGGTGCCATCCACCTTGTTTCTCATTTTTGTTTCTGAGTGTTTTGCCTGCATGAATCTAGGTGTACCACATGCGTGCACAATGCCCAGAGAGGCCAGAAGAGGGCATCAGATCTCCTGGAACTGGAATTACAGAGGGTCGTTAACTACCATGTGGGTGCTGGGAACTGAATCCAGCTCTCACCTTGTTGAGACGGGGCCTCTCATTAGTCTGGAACTCACTGGGTCTAGCCAGTGAACTTTAGGGGTTTACCAGTCTTTGCCTCTGTGGCACTGGGATACAAGTACGCACTGTGTGTGACATTCATTACGTGGTTCTAGAGACTGAACTCAGCTCTTCATTTTTGTATGGCAAACACTTGACTGATGGAGCCAGTTCCAAAGGTCACCTTTTGGTGTTTTGAGAGTGTCTCACATAGCCCATTCTGACTTCAAACTCCATGTAGCTCATGATGGCCTTGAACCTGAGAGCCTCCTACCTCTACTGCCAAAGTGACTGGCGTGCCACCACGCCAAGCATGCTCCTTGCTCTTGAAGGCAGCACTCCAGGGCAGGTGCCACGCAGATTTGTCCAGACAGTGGTGGATGAGGATGAAAAAAGAAGGAAATTGCCCACTTTGAGGAGAGTCAGGCATCCAACACCATGCTTGGTGCCCCGGGATTAAGTGACTAGGGGCTTCCTAGTCACAGAGCCAAAGAGCCAGCCTCTGGCTTCTGTAATGACAGAAGTCCCCTGAAGAACAGGGGACCCCAAAGGTGCTTCTCCAGCCTTTGGTCTGTCTTGGACATGGCTGGGTAGTCAATCTCTTTCACAAGAGCTGTTTTCAGTTCAGTATGGTTGCCTGACACCGCTCCTAAAATCAGGAGACTCGATTCGCTTTCCCTGAGTTCTGAAACTTCTCCCAGACAGCCACTGCAGATGGGACAAAGCCCTCAGACCAGCCCTGCCTCCCAGTCTTCACGAACGGAACAGAACAGCAGCAGGTTTCCCAGAATGGAGGGAAAACACATCTTCCCCAATGTGCCCTGGAGATGTCTGGTTAGGGGGTGAAGCACAGCCACCATGGGAGTGGCCAGGCAAGGAGGAAGCAAGGAGGGCTTTCCTATGAGCTTCCTTGGGAAAGCCACCAAGCCGTAAGGATTACTCGATGGCTTAAAAGTACGAACGTGAGCGAGCTTGGTAGAGAACATTATCAAGGTGTTGCTGTAAAGTATGGTGAAAACGCCATGCCAGGGGCGCCCTGGGATTCCTTCCTCTTTGCTCTCACAGCAGAGACTTAGATCTGGGTAGGATGCCCGCGCCTAGTTTTACTGTAGTCTGACAGTGTCTTCCTTGGGAGCTGTTGGGCTCCCATTCTTCTTCCCAAGCCTGAAAGGAGGGGTTGGGCAAAGATACCGTCTAGGCTTTAACTGGAAAGGGACATGCGTTTTGTCCCATCCTTTGCCTCACTGTCCTCCTCCCTAAGGCCCGTGCACAGCTTTTCTTCCCACGCCCAGGTGGTGGCGCTGTGTGGCAAGGAGGGAGACTGGGACACTAAAGTGAAGGTCACTCTAGCAGGCTCCTATCTGAGAACAAAGCCAAGATGACAGCTGAGCCACCAAGCAGGGCTCTACCTGCAATTCAGGACCTCCTGGACCTTTATCTCCTGAAGTCCTCGTCCCACAGCAAGGACACATTAAGTCCCTGGGAGAGAGGGCTGGCTTGAGGACGGCAGGGAGGCATGTTGTCTCCATCTCTGCTGGTCTAGGGGACAATAGATGTGACATGTCGAAGATAGCTTCTTGGGGGAGGCTTAAAGGATGTCATATTTCATGATTTCAAGTGGAAATCATGGGAAGGAAATACATCTAGGAGCTTGGAAAGGCTAGAATCTGACCCTGAATCCAGGATGGGAGGTGACTTTCAGAAGGAATTGCTGTGGTGGGGTCCCTTGGAGTCTGAGTGACTGCACTTCTGTCAGCATTAGAGACCACAGGACTCCAGGCAGCCGGGAGAGCTCCTGGTCTTTGGTCAGAAGAGACATACAGGCTGTCCCTTTATAGGCTGTACCTTGGAAGGCTATGTACTGAAGAACTCGGGGGGTTGGCCTTAGACAGGGGCAGGCAAGTCATCAGTAAGATCCATGCATTCCGTGAGGCAACTGCCTAGGCTGAGGTACGGGAAATGGGACCACCCGGAGGAGTAGAGGGATAGGAGCAAGACGGTGGGGCGGGCAGGTGCGTGGGATCCTAGACGATGGCGTACACCTTCTTCGGCACTGAGGAAAGGTGACAAATAAAAATAAAGGACCGGAACTCTGGAACCCCACTACCTACCTCCAGTGAGAAACAGCCCCTCTGTTCATTAGGAAGACATGTTGGAGAGTGCCTAGGGTTGAGGAGTTGGATTTAGATGCTAGACCAAGAATGCTGAGACCATCACAGATGGTCGGGCCCAGACCTGGTAGAGGCCGGGAGCAGTCTTGGGAAAAGACCACACGGCTAGACCCCCAACTGTTCGGATTTAATTTTGGCCACTGTCATTGAATGAGATCTGCTGGACTCAGATTTCTAAGCTGAGTTATTTTCTCATTTTTGGCGTGACATGTCTGTCTTCTGCCTTGTGTTGCTGTTGGCTGTATGATCTTACGGTCATCTCTCTGTAGGTGGCCTGCCTTTTCTAAGCATCTCCCTTTAAAATCTTTGTCCTGTGGACTCTGTGGTTTCACTATGACATGTCTGAGTGGATCTAATTTTGTTCTATAGGGATGTGTGATGCTCAGATCTGAGACTGGCGTGCTTGGAGGGAAGGCTAGCTTGAGGACAGCAGGGGGCATTGCTTCCATCTATTTCTACTGGTCTAGAGGAGGACAATAGATGGGACATGGGAGGACAGAGATAGCTACTTGGGAGATTTAAAAGTCAGATTTCAAGTGACTTTGGGAAGGATATGCTCCTAGGGGCTTGAAAAAGTTAGAACTTGACCTTAATCCCGAGTGAGAAGTTCTCAGGAAATTTTTGCGGTGGGTCCATTGGAGTCTGATTTTAGCCCTTCTCAGGAACTGAAGTGTCCAGCCTTCCTCCCCTCCTTCCCCTTCCTCCTTTCTTTCTCTAATATTTGTCTTTTTCCTTCCTCCCTCCTTTCTCCACACCTCCCGCCCCCCAGCAAGGTCTCACTATGCAGCCAAACCTGTCTTGTCCTCCTGCCTCGGCCTCCTGAGGGTGGGTATTCGTCTGACTTCAGCTCACTTCAGCTGTTTCTTTCTTTGGACACTGCTGGCTCTCCCTGCTTTCCAGTCCTGCCCTTTGGAATCCTTTACCCTGCAGTGGAGTTCTCAGTGTGATTACCTTCACACTACCCTCCTCTGCCTCTCAGCTGAGTTCTCTTTAAAGACTTCAAAACAATCTTCTGGTTCATTACTTTTCTTTCTGGTTGAGACTAATCTTCAGCTGGATTCAGACAATCTAATTTTTATTTAAGATAATTTTCAACCTAAGGAAGTTCTGTGTGAGTAGTTTTCCGATCTTCCAGTTATTCTCTAATATTTAAATCTTTTCGTGCTCTTGATTTTTTCTTTAATTTGTTTGGCCATTTAAACCACTTCTCTGATGAAGGAATTAATATGCTCTCTCTGAAGTTGGGTATGATTCTTGTAGCCCTCGAGTCATGTTTGAGATGGCTCTCAATATTTCATGGGCTTTCTAAGTTTGAATTTTGCATTTGAGTTTTGGGGTTTTGAGATGCCACTTTCATAGGGAATACTAGTTTCTGGACGGGAGATTTCCTCAAATTCCCAAGTAATAGAAATTGGACCCTAACCCATCTGAGGGCCAGGTCAGCGTAATGAGTTGAGAAGATTGTCCTCTAACATCCCACCTCTATGTAGCACTCTATCTGGATAGACAAGTTTCCTGATAAACTTTTCAAATTTTATTTTTTATTTCATGTGTATGAGTGTATTGTCTGCATGTAAGTAAGTACGGGTTATACAATGCCCGCAGAGACCAGAAGATCCTTTGAAACTGGAGTTACGGATGGGTGTTAGCTGCCATGTGGGTGCTGGAAATTGAGTCTAGGTGCTCTGCAGAAGCCGCTAGTGCTCTTAAGGGCTGAGTTGTCTCTACAGAACCCTCATATATTTTTAAAGAAATACTTATTTTTAATTATGTGTATCATGTGTGGGTGTGTGCATGTGAGTGCGATGCCTGCAGAGACAGAAGAGGGCATCAGATCTTCCCTGGAGCTGGAGTTATGGACAATTGTGAGCCACCTGATGTGGGTGCTGGGAACAGAACCCCGGGGTCCTCTAGAAGAGCAGGAAGTACTCTTAACCCACTGAGCCATCTTTCCAGACCCCAAGTTTCATTTTATTTTGCTTGTGTGCATGACTTTATCTAAATCCTATGTGTCGCTGAAGTTGTGTGTGCATGTGAAAACGTGTGTGCTGTGTATGTTCACACGCATGAGTGTGTGTGAGGTGTTGCGCTTCTGACTTCTCTATCCCAGAAGAGTCACACTAATGCATCATTTATCAAGGCGGCAAGGCCTCAGCTGAGTCTCGGCATGCCCTCCGGCTTCCAGGTTCACACTTCTTCCTCAGTTTGTTCTGTAGATTTATTAGTTCCTCAGCTGCTACCACAAGCTTGAACAGTGCTGGTAGCTCAAACCTATAGATGCCTGTTCTCTTGCTGTTCTGGAAGGTGGGGGTCTGAAATCAAGATGGCCGCAGGGCTGTACCCTTCTGCTCTTGTGGAGAGAATCTGCTCCCTGCCTCGCCTGTCTTCCATGGCTCGTGGTGGCACTCCTTCTGGGATCTCTTAGTCTCGTCTTCTGAGGACATATGAGTTAGCATTTAGGGCACACCTGAAGATGTGGAGAACCTCTCCATTACTGTATCCTTAACTCAGCCTCAGCTGTAGAGACCCTTTACCAAATATGGCAGCATGCATATTTCAGGGATTAGGGCTTGGATATCTTTTCAGGGGCCTTGTGCAGCCTTGAGCTCATCTTGCCAATGAAGACTCAGTGTTGTGGTGCTTATAAGGATGCCCATTTGATTTGTTTTTATCACACTGAGATAGTTCAAATGTTCTTCAGGCTGGAGGGAGAAACACCCCTCGGAGGAGGCATTTCTCAAGTGTTGAAGGCTGATGGTGTTGAGATGTAGGTGTTGCCTTGTGTCAGGAAGTGATTCTTCTCCATCCCTATGGGATCCAGAGGTTGGGCTTTGCTCATGCTATGAAGACCTACTGTGTGGTACCGTTGGACTGGCCTGACCTCCCCTGGCAGCTTCATTCTTTCTGTGTGCTTGTCCTTACTCCTGGACTCTTGGCTTCTCTGTGTGACTGAGCCTGGCTTCTCCCATTTCATCTGTGGTACCTTCCGCCTGACAGGAACAGACCTTGACTCTGTTCCTTGAGAGCTTGTCTGAGGTTCTAGCGGAGAATGCATCTACTCATACACCGCTGAGGGAAGACCTGCCTTCCTCTATCAGGGAAGATTGACCTTTGCTGCCAGGGGCGCAGCTTTCGGAAGGAGGCACATGGATCAGTGAGGAAGGAAACACCTGCCAGAGCAGCCCTATCAACCCCGGAGATCAGGGAGCTGACAGAGGTTGCAGGCCGATGTTCCTCGTGCCCTCGAATCTCCTCCTTCCTGTCCATTTTGCTCTAGACCCCAGGCAAGACATTCACCTGTGGGCCTCCCCGCTACTTGTGTTATGCCACCTGGGCATCACCAAGACCGCAGCAGGGTCAGCCCAGCCTCTTTCTGAGAACACGTCTCCTTTGCAGTGTGAGGTTCCAACCACTTAACAGAGCTGAGAGCATTTACAGATGTTCTGTCTTGATGCGGATCTTCCTTGGGAGAGTCAGGCAAACCAACCCGGAGCCCATGTCATGTTTCTTCTAGTTCTCTGGAGGCTGAGACTTACCAGTTTGTGTGAAGAGGACCCAGTATCCTTGAGTGCTATTAGAATGGTGATGTTGACTTCTCAGCTGTATTAACTCAGAGTGGAGAATTAGCCCAAGTGTACAGTATTGTTTGTCTTTCTTGATGTGTTCTTGCCTTCTGTTAGTAGCTAAGACCTTAATAGTGATTTTTTTAAGTAGCCAGAAAGTGTTTTAGAGCCCCAGGGTACCTGGCTGAGGCTGAGTCCCATTGACACCTGGAAGCACACTAGGTATTTTGCCCATGAGTCCTGGGGATTGAAGGACTAATATCTTGAATGGCCCCAGGAAAACCCCTAGGAATGGAGTCAGGCAAGGCAGGTTTTAGGATCTAGACGCCAGAGGCATTAAACTAGTCAGCGATGGCAGTGGAAGATCTCTCCCCAGGGCCCTGGCCCCAGTAATGACCATAGGAGCGGTAGGACCTGGGACTCAGCTTTCTGAGTGGTGTGTATCCGTGTCGTCTGTAAGGGTGGCTTGGAATTACAAGGCTGGCATCGGGCAGGCTTCTGCATCTAGGAAGACACCATAAAGATAACATCAATGACTCATCACATTATTATCTGTGGTCCATTAGCCCTCGTGCAAATAACCCAGATTTCTCCCATCCTGACTCAGCTAAACTGATTCTAGGGAGGGTAAAGCCCATGTTCTAGAGGAATAAGGCTGAGCTAGCCTGGTGACTTCAGGCTGAATGAACACTGTCAAAAGCCTGTCTCCTGGTGAGAAGTGCCTGATTGGTCTGGGAGCAGCTTCTCCAACTGTGCTCCCCCCCCCCCCGCCCCCTCTTGTTAAGTAATGATTATCATGTCCAGACCAGGCTATAGGGCTGTGTAGTTCATTACAAGAAGGAATACTCTCCCTAAACTATAGCTGAATCCCCAGATGAATCACAGAAATCTGGAGAAAGCAAGGCCTAAGGCAAATTAGTAATCTGGGTCAGACTGGGGAGATGGCTCTTGGGTAAGATAATGACATGAGGGGCCCGAGTTGGATCCCCAGAACACAAGGAAAAGGAGTTATATGCAGTGACAGAAGCTTATAATCCCAGCCCTGGGGATGTGGAGACAGACAAGCGGCTCCCAGGGCAGCCAGCCTAGCTGAATGGATGACCACCAGGGAAGCACGAGAGCTTGTCGCAAACGAGATGGACAGTGCCTGAGGAATGATGCCTGAGGTGGACTCTGGCCTCCGTCTGTATACACATGTGCGCATGCACGCCTGTATACACACAATCTGGGTCAGCTGAAGGGATAGAAACCAGGCAAAGAGAGCCTTAGCTTCTACTTAATAATTTAAAGAACACTCCGATTGCATTTCAGCAACCGGTCAATTTTTCTTAGAGTTCTTGGACTTTGTTTTATACCAAAGACAGTTTCTTATGAGGTCACCCAGGAGGCCGGTAACTGGTGCTATTCAGAAAGCTGGTGGCTTAACATATGTTGCCTGGTAGCTGAGAAAGATACTCTTGCTTGCTGTAGCATGAAGGACCAGCCCATTCTCTGAGGGTGGTAGACAAGTTCATGAGAAAGTCAGGGGGCTCCCTTCCTTGCACAAAGCTGGGTCCTGCTGAAATTTTGCTCTAACCTTGATGACTGTGGCTAAGAAAGCTCCCAGCTGCAATAGTTCAGTCCCTGAGTGCAAAACGCTCATTAGGGATCCTACTTATCAGGTGGCAACACCATGGTTGTCCCTGATTCAAACAAAAGTTCTTTGTGGCCGCTGGCACTTGGGAATAGAACTACAGAGCCATGTCGAAGCCAGAAGGCAGCCAGTGGGGCCTTCAGAGCTTTGCTTAGCGAAGTGTCCCTCATAAATGAGCCCACTACAGAACAAGAATTATTTCATCTTGTCTCTCAGTTGACTTGAGAATTTGGAAGGGGCTGGGGAAATGGCTTAGCTGGTAAAGTGCTTACCCTGAAAGCACGAGGACCACCTCAGCTGGATCCCAAGCACCTGTCTGAAAAGCCAGGATTGGCAACATATTCTTGCAATCTCAGTGTTGGAGAGACAAGGAGAAGATGATCCCTGGGACTCAATGGGCAGTGGGATCTGGGTTCTGGAGGAGACACCGTCTCAAGACATGAGGTGGACAGTGACTGAGGAAAACACTTGGCCTTAGCCTCTGGTCTCCACACTCACACACAGGGGGACTGTTCTTCACTGAGTCTTTCAAGTGGCAAATAGGCCCGAGTGAGGTTGCTGATCTGCAGAGCTTGGGGAGTCATGGCAGCATTGCTGAGGACTTGGCGTTGACCTTTGTCACGTGAGAGTCTGTGACATGACTTAAGTTGTGTGAGGCCCAGGGCAGCTGTACACAAAGGGAAGACATGGCTGGGAAGATACTCCTATGTCAGGAGCTGGGGTTGGGTTTTTGAACCCACAGTCATTCAAGGTGACAGGAACAATAGAGGAAGATATGGGAATGGGGTTGGGTCAGAGTGGAGTGTAGACCGCCATGTCCTTTACTGATCATGTATGCTTTCTCTTTCTGAGTGCAATTGCTTTAAATCTTTTGGAACCACGGTCTTTAATGTTAAAGGGGGGGGGGGCGGTGATTGCATAAGCTAGGCTCTGAGGGTCACAGAGATGGACCAATAATGACTGAGCAGAGTGTGCTTGCAGCAGCCCCAAGACCAGCCCTCACCAGCCGTGACAGCATCTGAGAGGGACATTCAGTCTCTCCCTGCTCCAGCCCAGCCAGCACGCAGATCCGGTCTCTGGTGACCATGGCCTCCAGTTCTCTCAGGGCAGAAGAGAGTCCTCTTTCCTCTGGGCCTCAGGGGTTCCATGGTGGTTGCTCCCTGAAACTCTGAGCCCTGAGGCCGCTGATTTGGATAGGAGCACATGGTCAGAATCAACCGCCCATGAAACTTGACCTTGCTTGCTGTGATAACCAGGTCCCATCTAGTTCATTCCTGTTGATAACTTTGGGGGCCAGGGCTGAGCATCTCACTCTACAGCTCCAGAGCTTAAAGAGGCTGAGCCCTGGTGAGGGGCTCGTGGAAACACTGCAGGGTAGCCCCTTATCCAGGGAGGAAAGAAGACTCGTATTTGGAACATGTATCAGCAGATAATGCTGCTGGTGGGTTGGCTGAGTTCATGTTTCTGTAACAATGAAAACCTGCATGATAAAAATTCTGTGTTTCATCCAAGACTGCCTGCTGGTGTGCATCGTGGGAAAACAAGGGAAAACTTGGGCCTGGAGTTCTGTGGTATCTTTTAGGTAGGGTCTCATATAGTCCAGGCTAGCCTCAAAATCATATGTAGCTGAGGGTAACAGTGAACTGGTTCTCCTACCTCCACCTCCTGAGTGCTGCGATTACAGGCATGCACTACCACACTGTTATCGTGGTGCTGAGGATCAAACCCAGAGTTGTGTTCATGATAGGCAGGTATTCTACTGCCAATCGACCCACTTCCCTGGCCCCTGGAGCCATGTCCTAAATGGCTCTAAGGGGTGGCTTCAGTGAGGTTGGAGCTCTCCTCTCCCCTCAGGCTGACCAAGCCGGAGCGGGGCCCCTGATAATGTAGCATGCATCTGAGAACTGTGAGCTGTACCTAGTTAGCACAGACCACCTTGGTACTTTCCTAAGACATCGTAGGGCCTGCAGAAGAGGCAGAAGCCTAGTCCTTGCCTGCTCATGTAAGCCAACATCAGCAGCAATGAGAGCTCAGGCATTAGAATAAGGTGATCCTCAAGGGAAACAAAAAGAATGTTCTGGGGGGCCTCTTATGAAGCAGAGGAGACTTGTGGGAGGCTTTGAGTCTTGAATTAGATCTTTCTGAATATCTCAAGCTGCAGCTTCCCAAGCCTGGTGGAAATGGACTCTTTGAGTACTAGCTCCATAGAATTGCACCCAACAGTGTGGAAAGATTGATTGGGCTTAAGGAGTTCTAGTCTGTGAGCACAGAATCCAGGGCCCTGTTATGTAGATTCCCTTTGGGGTCCTTTCCCTCAGTAAACCATTTGTTTTTCTTGTTTTCAGAGATAAGATCTTGCTATGTAGTTGAGGCTAGTCTAGAACTGCTGTGTAGCCCACGCTCGCCATGAATTTAACAATCCTACCTTCTTGAACACTGGAATTACAGGACGTGCTACCACACCTGGCTTATCAGGTCAGAAGGCCTGCAGCTCTGGTTCTCCTGGGGCCGCAGGGAAGCTCACAGCCACCCCGTGGCCGGGCTCAGCTCTCCTCCTACTCAGCTTGTCCGAGCCGAGCTCCCTTTGGTCACACAAGGAGGCCTTGGTGGGTCTCCATTTTAGAACAGTCTGACCTCGGTGCTTTATAGTCACCTGGGAAGTTCGCTTAATACACAAGTGCTCAGCTTGACTCTTGAAACTCTGAAGCCTAGGTCTTGTGGGCCTGCTGGAGAGGTGGCTCAGTAAGAGCTTCCACGCAAGCCTGAAGACCTGAGTCAGGATTCTAAGAACCCATGGAAAAGGCCCAGGTGCAGGGCATGCACATGCAACCCTAGTACTAGGGAGGCAGAGAATGGCAGAACACTGAATTGATGAGCTCTAGGCTCAATGAGAGAGAACTTGTCTCAAAAAATAAGGTGCAGAGTGATTAAAGATGCCCAGTGTTAACCTCGGGCATACATGCATGTGAACATACACGCGCCATGCATGTACGCACATCTTAGCATCTCCTGCTGCAGGAGACTGGAGAATCATTAAATTCCAGTGATTGACACTATGGGGTCCCAAGTGAGCATTCTCCTTGTTCCTGAGAGATTGTTAGAGATGCAGAATCTGGGGGTGCCCTCTGAAGCCTGCTGAATCAAACTGGAGGGGTGAGGTTCTGCACCCCGAGTTTCAGCAAACCCTCTAGTGATTCCGGTGCTGACTAGCATTTAAGAACCAATGCATGGTGCCCCAGGGTGAGCAACTAGCAGATGTTGGAGTTTCCAGCCCTGCACAGGTGCCACTGGCTCCTGGGGACAGAAACCAAATACTAGTATGAGCGGATGACAGTGTGGTTAGGTGCTGGCCTTCCTGAAAAGGACAAGGGAATGAGCAGTCACGCTCGAAGCCTCATTGTCCCCCTCCTGTGAGCTCAGCTGTGCCACTCTGAACTTGGAATACTGGCTTGGGGAGCTTGGTAGCCTCCTCCAGCCTCCTAAGCATCCAGGGAATCCTTTTACCATCTGCCCCAAAGGTGTCAAAACTTGCAGGAATTACTCAGAACAGCCCCCGTCCTAGAGCAAGCTTACAGCTGCTGATGTTGGCTGAAGATACTGCTCAAGATCTACCTCCAAGGTGGACGCAAGGTTCCCTGGTGGGCGGGATCTGTGAGCATGATGCGCTGTCTCTCCCTTGATTGTCATGTTCTACGGCAAAGGTGATGGGATGGCCCTCTCATGGTCACATGACTACAGGACCTCCTTGTCCTAGGGACTCCTGCTGACTTGGAAGAAACAGATGGCTGCATTGTGAGAACTCTGTGGTAAAGGGCTGTAAGTGCCCCTAGGGACCAAGAGTGACTGCTGGGTGTCAGGTGGCCTAAAAGGGATCATCAGGATGTAAATCCTGCCACCATCCACATGTGTAGAGGGTTCTGCAGAACCCCAAATTCGAGAGCAGCCCAGCTGATGCCTCCATTCTTGAGACCCTGAGCAGCAGACCAAAGTGTGCTGTGTTTGAACCTCTGACCCTCAGGAATGGGGGTACCATATGGACGTGAGCTTCTGACTTCGTGGTGGCTTGTTTTCAGGTAACAGAAAATACACACAAACATGAACATGGAAATATATACCTGTAGGTATGTACGATGCATATACATACATATGTGTATATAGTGTGCATATGCATACAGACACACATCCATCTCTGGTCAGAAGTATGCTCTTATATGTGTATATATAAATATATACGTTGAATTTTATTGTGTGTCTGGAGGTACATGTGTGGATATGTTTACATGAGTGTGTAAGGCAGAGATCAATCTCAATCTTGTTCCTCAGGATCAGTTCACCTTGTTTATGAGACGGGGTCTTTCACTGGCTTGGAGCTTGCCAAACAGTCTAGACTGTCTGGTCAATGAGTGCCAGAATCAGCCTGGCTCGTCTCTCCAGCACTGGAATTACAAGTGTGTGTTACCACGCCTAGCTTTTTAAATGCAGGTCCTGGAGATGGAACTCAAGTCCATATGCTTGTTTGGTTAGTACAACTTAGTGCAACTAAGCTATATCCCAACTAAGCTCATCTGCCTGCCTCCCTCCCCTTCCTCTCCTCTCCCCCCACCCCATCTGTTTGTCTCTCTCATACATGGGGACAGGAATGTGACCTATAAGACTTCTCTCCTAGAATGAGTCTCAGAATGATTTGACCACCCATTGGGTACTCATTTCCTGCAGTCCAGACTGACTTTTCCAAGTGAGGTCAATAGAAACCTCCAGGGCTCCCTACCTGGAGATAAGATTAGTGTTATATCAGGCAGTAGGTGTCAGCTTTAATTATGATCTGGTATTTTCTGATTGTCTTTTGAGTTTAAGACCCCCACAGGGACTCTGTCCAGAGAGAGGGGCTGTGTCCTGACCTGAAAGGTTCAGTGCGGATAGTTGGTGTGTATGACTGTTCTAAGATGAAATTACAAGCCACATTCCTAGGTGCCAGATGTTACTATATACATGGAGTGAACAGAACAAGATGCCTGTGTTCTTGTCACTCAAAGTAGCAGAGGCGACCAGACATCCATCAAACCACACAGAGTGTGTGTAGTTATGACCGCGGAGCCTGCTGTGGAAGGAGGTAGGAGAGGTGGCAGTCACCCAGAGGATGGGAGAGCAGAGATCTGAGGAGGGACAGAAGCCTTCCGGGAGGTGCAAGGCTCACTGGGGCAGAGGAAGGACCCCTGGGCTGTAGGGAGCCTGGCGTTCATTTCACCAGGTGGAATGGATGTGGACACGGAGAGGGCTGTGCGCCGTAAGGCTAGAATGATCCATGGTGGGCAGGGAAGGTTTTGAACAGACGAAGGAATGTTTCAGTTTCCATTGATTTAATTAAAAGATTATGTGAATGTCGAAGCAGGCTTCCAGTTTCCGCGAAGTGTGTGTGTGTGTCAAAGATGTATAATTTGTATAAATGAGGGCACATTGTACCACAGTTAGTCACGTATCAGATACTCTACTGACAAAGCAGATCTGGAATGTTCTCTCCACAGGGGGGAGAAATAAATCAGGTGATGATTATGTTAATTAGCTTGATTTAAACATTTCACTGTGTATATGCAACTGTCAAAACATCTTATTAGCGGCCAGCAAGATGGCTGAACAGCTAGAGGGCCTCGCTCTACAAGCCTGAAAGACTGAATTCAATTCTTAGGACCCATGTAAAGATGGAAGGAGAGAACTGACTCCATGAAGCTGTCCTTGGCCTCCACATACATGTATGTCCTTCCGTTATACACATATATGTAAGAATAAATGAAATAAAAATTATAAAGCGCATCGTAGAGGCTGGAGAGAAGGGTCAGAGGTTAAGAGCACTGGCTGTCCTTGCAGAGGACCCAGGTTCAAATCCCAGCACCTACATGGCAGCTCAACCAGTACTCACAACCAGTAACTCCAGTACTAGGGAAATCCGAAGCCCTCTATGGGCATGACATGGGTGTACCTACCTACGTGCAGACAATACTCATACACACAAAATATTCATACACACAAAATTAAAAATGGTAAATACAAAAATCACATTTAACACATACCATTTGTCGATCACACCTTCATAAAGTAGGAGAAATACCATTAACTCCCAAAGGAAAGATAAAGGGGGAAGTTCCTCCCTGCCAGCTGCTCATCCACGCTTTCTCCTTCCTGTGTGTAGCGGCTAAACTTGTCCCTGCTCCTACCTTGATTCACACACATCTGTTCCACCCTCAGAGAGTGATCTGAAACCTTCTGAGCTTCCATCACTTGGACACAGCTTCCTCCTCCTTCCCCATGGGTATTTATTGTTCCCCTGCTGAATGTGGTCACGGGCGGGTGTCTTCACAGCGTGGTGGTGATGGTGATGCCTGGCTAGTGTGTGTCACAGTGTAGGTGCTCCATAAGCATCCAGGGACTGATACTTGTTAATCTGAATGCTGATCCTGCAGGGCTCCTGTATTGGAATTTCTCAGTGATGCCCAATTTCAATCCCCCACAAAAAGAGGAATGAAGGACAGTATGACAGCATCCTCAGTGAACTCATGTTATGGAGCACCTGTCACATGCTGCACACTGGCAGCTGCTAGGAATGCCTGAATGGGCAAGAGTAGACAGCCTGCCCTTCTGGAGCACGAATTCCCACAGGGAAAGTACATAATACATAACCAAACGCAGAAGAAGAAAATTAGTGTGCTAGAAGGTTCTGGAAGAAAGATAAAACAGCAAATTTAAGGAAAATTGGGGATATGAGGGATTGTAGTACAGGGAAGGTGCCTTATTAAAGTGGTCAAGGGAGGCCAGGCTCGGGAGTGACAGCTGAGAAAAGTGTGAAGGGGCCAGGCAAGCGCTATGGGGGGATCTCGGAAGAGTGTTCCAGGCAGAGCGGAAGCGAATGCAGAAACTGAAGAAGAGCCGCAGCTTCGCTGGTTTCGGGCAGTGGGTGATGGGCAAATAGGTAGAGGAAGAGGGTGCAACCACCGTGGGGACCTAAGCTTTTGAGCACAGGAATGCTGAGCACTGAGACAAAGGTTCCGAGGAATCACATGGGCTTCTGTGTGAGCAATGTATCACTCGTGCAGGGAGGTTAGTTATGAGTTACTTGTAATTGCGGAAAATGATGCTGTATGTGTGCATTCAATGTACACATAACACATTATGTTTCGATTCCAACCTTCAGCTGCACCGGGAGCCAAGGAAGAGTTGAGGAGTGGCTGGCTGCTCTGTGTAGAAGGTGCTGTCCATAAAAACGGTGCCTGTAGACCGTGGAGTCAGACTGCCCTAGGTTTGGGGCTGGAGCCGTTGTAAGGGTAGCATGGCCTTTAAAGGAGACATGAACAGAATACCAGGGCAGAATGTGTTTGGAGTGAGGTTTTCATTAGACATCCAAGCAGAGGTCAGACTAGAAACACCAGCTGTGGTGGGGAGCCAGCGCGGGGCTAGAGTGAGAATCAGACATAGGCACCGGAATGGCCCTTAAAGCCTCCTTTAAAATTCTTTCATGAGGGGTTCGAGAGAAGGCTCAGTTAAGAGTGTTGGCTGTTCTTCTAGAGGACCCAGGTTCAGTTCCCAACACTCACACGGCTGATAACAACTCCAGTTCTAGGGGATCCATCACTCTCTTCTGGCCTCTGCAGGCATTCCACACATGGGTATTCTTACATGCAGGCAAAACAGTATACTCAGACATAAAAATTTTAAAATATTAAAAAAAAACTTTCACAAAGATGAGCACATATATTCAGTTTAGGGACTCCTTTGGGCTTTTTGGTGTTCAAATGGTCTTTGTTTCTGGGAAAATGATGGAGATGTGATGGTGGACTGTTCTAGTGTTCTCTTTGCAAAGAAAACAATAAGGACACCGATATTTGTCCACTCGGGGAACAACAAACCTTCAAACTAAAGCGTGTCACCCATAGAGAGGGCACTCATCTGGACTGTGGTATAGCTCCGTGAGTCCCCACAGGTAAGCACACCCTAACAGTGCTTCCCAGCCTACCGAGGCTGGCTGTCAGCAGGGCACCCTCACACCACCTTTTTGTCTCTTCACCCACCTTCTCCCCACAGTGGCCTGTATCTTGACCTCTTACTGTGCAGTGTGGTTTTGCCTTGTATGAATAGAATAATGGACTGCAGTCACATTGGATATGACTTCCTCTGATGTGCGGATTGTGGGATTCACTCCATGGATTTTTAAAAGTATTTTACATTTTTGGTTTTTCAAGACAGTTTCCTTGTAGCCCCAGCTTGCCTGGGAGTTGCTATGGAGACCAGGCTGGCCTTGATCTCAGAGATCTGCCTGCCTCTGCCTCTTGAGTTCCGGGATTAAAGGCACGTGCCACCACGCCCTGCTTTATTTTACTACTTAAAGTGTGTGGGGAGGTGTGTGTGGAGGGGGCACAGGCATACATGTGTGCAGGTGTGCCCAGAGGCAAAAAACATTGGATCCTCTAGAACTAGAGTTCAGGCAGTTCTATGAGCCACATAGTGCTGGTGCGCAGAACTGAATACTCAGTCCTCTGAAATGCAGGTGAGGCTTCTCCCGATGCAGGCCAGCTGCAGTTGATCTTCTGTAAGCCATAGTGCTTGGGCCAGGTCACACCAGGCCGGGCTGCTCCAGCGAGGGACGGGAGACTGTAGCAGTGGACAGCTCATTTAATGCTCATTTAATCTTTCTTTTGCTTAGCTATTTTGTCTATTTCTCTATTGGGTTATCCACCGCTTCCTTCCCGGGCTGTAGGAGTTTATACAAAATGAGACCGATGACCTGTAACTCTTTTGGTCATATATTGGCAGACATGCCCTTCCACGCTGTGCCTTACCCTTTCACTCTCTGAAAAATCGTTTGAGACAAGGTCTACTTGTAGCTCCAGCTGGCCTGGAGCTTGCTATGTAGACCAGGCTGGGTTTGATTTCACAGAGATCCACTTGTCTATGCCTCCTGAGTACTGGGCTTAGAGAATGCCTGGCATTCTCTGAACTCTTTTTGAAGAGCCAAAATTTTAATTGTAACATAATCCACAGTGTTGATGTGTTACTCTATGGATAGCTCATTTTTGTGTGCACGTGTGGAGTGCGTGGGTGTACAGGCCTGAAGTTGATGTCAGGTGTCGTTTTTGATTGCTTTCTACTTTATTTACAGAGTCATGGTCTTTCACGGAGCCCAGAGCTGACTGATCTCAGCTGGTCTAGCCACCATGTCCCAGAGTCAAGCCCTTCCTATATACTACCTCAATCATTTTTCAAGGTCCTTGATATCCAAGGACGATGAGCATGAGAAAAGGCCCCTGGAAATTAGACTGCCTTGATTTGCTCTGGGCACCTGGCACTTCTATAATGCATTAATGTTCAATCTATCAGTGACAATGACATCTTGATGGCATTTTATTGATTTATGGTCAGTTTGAGGAAAATAGATCTTTGTAGTATAGGATCCTCTGACGCAGAGGTTAGCACAACTTTGCAGTAAGGTCTCTTGCTGTGGTATGGATCTTCCTGCTTTAGGATGGATCTGGAATGTTCTCTGGAGAAGTAGACCTTGTCTGAAACGATTTTTTCAGAGTGAAAGGGTAAGGCACAGCGTGGAAGGGCATGTCTGCCAATACATGACCAAAAGAGTTACAGGTCATCGGTCTCATTTTGTATAAACTCCTACAGCCCGGGAAGGAAGCGGTGGATAACCCAATAGAGAAATAGACAAAATAGCTAAGCAAAAGAAAGATTAAATGAGCATTAAATGAGCTGTCCACTGCCACAGTCTCCCGTCCCTCGCTGGAGCAGCCCGGCCTGGTGTGACCTGGCCCAAGCACTATGGCTTACAGAAGATCAACTGCAGCTGGCCTGCATCGGGAGAAGCCTCACCTGCATTTCAGAGGACTGAGTATTCAGTTCTGCGCACCAGCACTATGTGGCTCATAGAACTGCCTGAACTCTAGTTCTAGAGGATCCAATGTTTCTTGCCTCTGGGCACACATGTATGCCTGTGCCTCCTCCACACACACACATCCCCACACACTTTAAGTAGTAAAATAAAGCAGGGCGTGGTGGCACGTGCCTTTAATCCCACCGCTGAAGGCTTGGTTTCCATGGTGAAGCCCTACTGGGGAGCGGTGGAACCTTGACGTGGAGACTGGTGGGACATCTTTAGGTCATTGGGAATGTGTCATTGAAGAGGGGGACTGTGGGAACCCTGGCCTTCTTTTGCTTCCTGAACTGGATTCTCTAAAACTGTAAGCTAAAATATCCCTTCTCTTTAAGTGAGTTACCTCAGGCATTTTGTTATAGTGACTCACAAACACAGGTTCTGATGGATAGTGTTTTTTAGGCTTTGTAAGGCCACGTGGTATCGTGACAACTCAGTTCTGGTATGATTTCTTTGGTTGCTTCTAATCTGTATGTAGGTGAATGACTGTGGCTGTGTTCCAATAAAACTTAGAACAAAAGCCAACACACTGCATTTGCTGATCCCTGCTGTAATGCTGGAGCTGTGATCTGTAAGTCCCTCCAGATTTTTATGTCTTCCTGTTCTGTGAAACCCAGCAGCTTTAGGCACCATACTTGTTGTGTTCCATTGTATTTTGAAATCTTATCCCATTGCTTCTGACCTGCCCTGCACTACAGTTAATTACATTTTTATCTTAGACTCTTTGATCAGAGGATGTTTGACATCAGAAAAGACTCATCTGAGGAAGGTTCTTGGCACTTTCCCAAGAGCCATTTGAGCCCAGTGTTGTCTGTTTTTCGAATTGCTTTTGGGTAGGGTGTGCTTCATAGGAAGGAGTGATCATTTACTTGGGTCTGAATCTGAGGAACAGAACTGATGGAATGTATCTGTGGTATAAAGGAATTCATTAGATTTGCCTACATGACATGAGCCGGGCAGTCCAACCAGGGCTGTCTGCACATGGGCAGCTGAGAACCCTTTGGCTAGCTTTTCAGTCCATGAGGATGGAGGCTTCAGTCACATTCTGGCTCTGAAGGCCTTGGAGGATTCCATTGGTGGATTCTAGGAGAGCTGTTGCCTTGGTCCTCACTGGAAGGTTAGTGAAGCTGGGCCCTGATGTCCTCGAAAGATGGAGGCAGCAGAAACGTGGACAGAAGGACTTGCTGGCAAAAAGCCAAGCCAAGCTTTGTCCTCGCCTCTTTCTATGGGGCCACCCTTTGAAAGTGCTTCCCCTTCTGTAAAGGTGATTCTTCCTTTCTCAGTTAATTCCCTCAGGTGTTTCCAGAGCTGTGTCTCCCGGTGGACTCCAGTTTCCAGATTAACCATCACACTGATGTCAGAACTAAGGTGGAGAGTTTTGGAGCTCACATTTCAGGGCCTGGGCCCTAGCCTTCTCTGCCTTTTCTGTTGAGTGTTGGGGACAACCTACAACCAACATTTGGCTCTGCTTCTTTATGGCCCCTCTGTCTTCCCTCTTGTATTTTAGGACAATTCTAGGTCTTTTGGATATACAGAAAATCCATGTAAATTAGCCTTTGGGACACTTGAGAACCAGGCTCTGAGTGTGTTTTTCTCCACGGTCCCCAGCGTGGTGACCGGGGAGTTTTGAGTGAAAGAAGGGAGAGACCCTGGACTTTTCCCTTGTCTCTCTGTGGCGGGACCTATTTCTGTCAGACGTCTCCCCACAGCAGCCTCCCAGAGAAGGCTTCATTTGGCCAATTGCCCATCACCACCTGGCAGACCTGCTTGCTGGGCTGGGCTCTGAGATTTTGCTTGGTCGACCCTGGGCATTGGAGGACGGGAAACCGGCTAAACGTAGCCTGGGGCCGTCCTATCTCCTGCTTTCACAGCTCTGCTCACAGTCCAGTTGCTCAGTTGTTTTCCTTGAAGAGGTGACTCAGCAAGACACAGCTTTTGGGAACTGATGAGGCTGTGTGGAGGCTGGCGTGAGGGGACACCCTGTCTAGCCAGAGCTGGCTTTCCATCGTCTAGCGTCAGCAGCAAGAGCAGCTGCCAAGACTTAGAGTCTGGGCAGAAGTTTTTACACCCTGGTTGTTACTTTTACTTCTGCAATTTAATGTCCAGAGCATTGACCGGCACTTAGTAGGACTCAGATTTTAGCAGGGGAGGCTAGTGTGCTGGTCAGGGCCAGCCCAGGTGTTCAGCATAGAGGCCAGGGGAACAGACTTAGCTAGATACTCTGATTCCTGACCCAAGCCAAGGCCTTCACAAAGACCAGCTCAGCTGGGCCTTGAGATCCTTGTTGTCCAAAGATGGTGGAACTAGAAGGAAGTCCCTCAGTGTCTGCTGTGTTTTTGCCACTTGTGTTAAAGAGGGCCAAAATTGCAGACTGCGGTGATGACTCAGTAAAGAACTTGCCTTGTAAGCATGAGGATCTGAGTTTGATCCATGTAAAAAAGCTGGAAGTGGTGGTGTGGGTCCCTAATTCCAGCACTGGGAGGCTGGGGTAGGCAGATTCCTGGGGTTTGCTGGGTGAATTGCAGGCTAGCAAGAGACCCTGTTACAAGAAAAAGGTTCATAGTGCTTAAGTAAGACACCCAAGTTTGTCCTCTGCCCTTGACATACATCCAGATAAAAACATAGAGACATACACTTGCAGACATAGATACATACAGACACATAGACACATGCAGACACACAGATACAAACACACAGACACACACATACTCCCAAGCCCACACAGACTTGGATGCGCAGACACATGCATTCACACACAGACATACTCCACACACTCCCCATGCCCACACAGACTGAGATACAGACATAAACACACACATGTAGAACCCCTCCACACCCTGCTCACACTCAAACATGCACAAAAATAGCTAAAAGTACAACAGGAGCAATAGGATAGATCCCCAGGGCTAAGGACCTTAGTAAAAATACACTTAAAAACTTAAGTTTGGAGAGTGGGAGGTTGAAATGGGGTCCCCTGTATCCCAGGCTGGCCTTGAACTTTATAACAGGAATGGCCTTGAATTCCTGATTTCCTGCCTCTGCCTCCCAAATAATAAAATCACAGGGATGTGCCGCCACGTGTAGCTACATTTTTCCGTCGCTTTTTAATATAACAGAAGTTAAGTTGGGGAGAGGACGGGAAGGTAATTTCAACTTCAGTGTATTTTAATAAAAAGTTAACCGGAAGTGAATATGGCAACCGGAGGATATTTTAATTCGGGCCACATCACTCTAAACCTCAGCTTCAGAGATGGACAAGTTAAGGCTTGTTGGTATAGTCAGAGGTGTGAGCAACTGTCACCAGAGTCAAGTTCAAAGCGGTTCCACCAGCTCTCCTGAAACTCTGCCTGCATTCAAAGTCTTCTATCACTTGTCCTCAACCCTTCCCCGGGACAGGTGATGGTTAATTCCCTTTGTTTCTGTGCGCACTGTGGACATATGTATGTTCACTTTATTCAATGTGTTTAAAAAACGTATTCATACTGGGGCTGGAGAGATAGCTCAGTGGTTAAGAGCGTTGGCTATTCTTAAAGAAGACCCAGGTTCAAATTCCTGCATGGCTAACAACCGTCTGTAACTCAGTTCCAGAGGATCTGATGCCTCCTTCTGACTCCTGCAGGCACTGTACAACACAGGTGCACTTAAAGACATGCAGGGATAACACTCCTACACATAAAAATAAATCAAAAAATTATACATATGCATCCATATGTGGATATAATCTATTTTGATCATATTTACCCTGTGACGACCCCTCCCCTTTTGAGACAGGGGAGTGACGGACTGAACTTGAACTTGCTATGAAGCCATGATGACCTTGAACTTCTGGCTTTTGTCTCCAGAGTCCTAGGATTATGGGCATTCACCATCATCCCTGGTTCATGTGGTGCTGGGTATAGAACTCAGAACTCATATATGCTAGGCTAGCACTCGACCAGCTAAGCTACATCCTCAGTTCCCTGATCCCTCTTCTGAACTTGTTGTATAAACACTGTGGTTCTTCTGTGACTTCATTACTGCACTGTTTTCAAGGTTTACCCGTATCAAGTGTATCAAAGCCCCTTTGTTTCTGGGTCTTTATTCTTTATACTTAGCTCAGAATGTTGCTGCCTAGAGAGAGAATCTCTTGTGCTCACGCTGAGAGAGCCCTCCTATGTGGGAGAGCTCAGTCCAGCAGAGGAGGAAGGGTACGGAGGGGCCGGGCTAATGTTACATTGGGCAGTTAGGAAGACTCTCTGCAGATGGGACCTTGAACTACGTACCCTGAAGGTGTCCCAGGCCAGATGGGTTGGGCTGGCAGGTATCAAGACTAAACAGATGCTGAGGTGGGCGGGCGACAAGGAGAAAACATCTGAAGTGAGATTAGAGAGGAGCCACCGCAGGACAGGGAGGTCACCTGTGCTCCCAGGCCACGTGCATCACAGGGTAATGATGAAGGAAGCCCAGTGCATTTGTAGATGACAGCATCATATCACAGCGTTGAAAGGTTAGACACGCCCGGCTTTGAGTAGAGGAAAGCCTTTCTTGACGTGCAAGTTCAAGAGTCTGCAGGGGTTCACAGTGAACTGTAGAGCAAGATGCAGAGTTGAGGACGGTAGTTACAGGAAGAGTGCGATTGATCGTGGCTTGGCCTGGGGAAGTTGTGACCAGACTTGGGGTGTTTGAAGAACGCTGTTCACGGAGTTTATAAGGGACTGGTTACTCGGGAGAGGGAACGGGAGGTGAGCAGACTGAGTAGGGGGAAGGGCGCGCAGGGCTTCTGTTTGATGCCCCTGTGGTAGGGAGGACGGGGGACCTGCTGCTGAGATGGCTGAGACTTGGAAAGGGGCAGGTGTACAGTGTGGGGAGATTAGTAGTTTGATTTCCATGATGGGCTTCCTCAACTTTTTATTTCAAAGTCTACTTTGTCTTTCTCCGCCCCCCCCCCCACATGTTCATTGGTGTGCAGGTGCGTGTGCGTGTAGAAGCCAGAGGTCAGCATCAACTGTCTTCCAACTGTAACTTTTGGAGACAGAGGCTGTTTCTTGCTGAGGACTTGGGGCTCGGGACAGGGTAACATCCAGAGCGCAGATTTAGATAGACCTGCTGGTCAGCAAGCCCCAGGGGTCTTCCAGTCTCAGCCACCCCAGCCCTGACTACAGGCATAAACTGCCACAGCTAGCTTTGTATTTGAGCTTCAGAGGGTAGAACTCAGGTCCACGTGCTTACATGGCAAGTACTTAACTGATTGTTCCATTTCTCCAGCCCTCAGGAGTCTACTTCTGACCCAAATTCTACTCAGTCTTAAAATGAATTGATAGGCATTGATTCCACGTTTCATAGTACTTCTTACCAATTTATTTAGATTTTTTTATTTTTATGTATATGAGTATGTTTGCATGTGTGTGAGTGTTCTCAGGTCCTGCAAAGCCTGTGGAGGCCAGAGAGGGTTTTGGATTCCCCTGGAACTAGAGTTAAGGACGGTTGTTAGCCACCACGAGTGCAGGGATTTGAACCCGAGTTTTCTGCAAGAACAGCAAGTGCTCTTAACTGCTGAGCCATCTCTCCAGCCCTGAAACGTCTTTTTTAAAAGATGAGCTGGTCAAGCCTGATCTGAGTTTCATTCCTAGAAGCCACATGGTAGAAGGAGAAAACAGCTACCCACTAGCTGTCTTCTGACCCCCACGTACAAGCCGCAGCCTGCACACCTACCCCCGTATACATGCAATGAGTAGGCATTTAAGAAACGACTAGATGGACTTGGAGAGATGGCTCAGTGGTGAAGAGCACTGACTGTTCTTGCACAGGATCCGGGTTCAATTCCCAGCACCCACATGACAGCTAACAACCACCTGCAACTCCAGTTTCAGGGGTTCTGATGCCCTCTACTGTCCTCTGTGGGCATTGCATGACACGAGTGCACTGACATGCAGACAGTACAATACACTGACACACACATATAATAAAAATAAAGTGTTAGAGACTTGACTCTGAGTCACATGTCCCCTACACCGGGGTGAGGGCCCTGCCTTCTCTCACTGCATGTGTTCTTCCCTTTGCCCACTCCCTGGGACACAATTTCTTGGAGTAGGCTGAGCAGGACAGGTGCACCCCAGACTGACCCTCCTTCCCTGGCAGGGTGACGGGCAGGTCTCTGTGATTATTAGCTTGGTGACCTGGAATTCCTTCCCTTCCTCACTCTGAAATGTTTTAAGTCAATAATTAGTACAAAAAAGAAAGTGTAAGCTCCACTTGACTTCTGGGTCTCCTGACTTCATCGGCCTATCTTCCTGTCTCTTCCGGTTTTCAAGCTCTTTCAGTGCATGGGGTGTGCACGTGAGGGAAGTGACATGGGGTACTGATGAAAGCATCACTGACGGGTCTCTGTTATTAATAAGTAAAAATAACCAGGCTCTGAAAATGAGAGGGGAAGATTTATCTTTAAGAGTTGAAGCATCCCCAGGGACCTTCAGTGCATGCCTGCAATAAATGGCCGTTAAACCTCCCAAGCACAAATCAGTCTCTTAAGGTGATGAAACACTGGCTAGAGTGACAGAGTGTATTTAATATTGAGGTGACAGTTAAAACGGTACCATCCTTATTTGTTTTTCCAAGTTAGTTTCAACAGGAACAGCTAAGGAGACAAACATTTATCTAAATTTTGCATCCTACTCTAAAGGTTAATATGGCTCTTTCGTTTAAAGAGGGAAAATAACCTCTGAAAGCAATGTCTTAAATATACATTTGTTTTACAGTGACCAAGACAAAGCCCAGGCTACTTAACCTATTACCCACAAAGACCTTCATGTGGGATCTGTTGCTGAAGGTTGATCTTTCTGTTGATGAACAGAGCCCATGATTCAGTGTCCAGTAGGGATTCTTAATTTGTGTTTTCAGATGCAGACCCATGCAGTCCTGGGTTTTGCTCACATCAGTACAGTGTAAGGTGCTCGTGCTAATAGACTCATGGGACAGTCAGGCCGCCCTTGCTGGGAGAGATCTGGCTCTGATTGGAGAAGCACCCTGAGGAACTGAGGGGTCACGCAGGGACTTGGAGGCAGGCCTGAAGACCTTTCTGTGTAGGACACAGCTGAGCATGATGGGGCACTGTGGAAGGACCGTGGGGTAGGGGTTGGGAGCTGTTCTCAGGTACCAGTGGGATCTCAAGTAGGGACAAGCCATTTGTTCTGTGCCCCACAATGATAGATTGTGTATCAGTTCCTGCTCTTAGTGCAGTGATGAACCACTTGACAGAAGCAGCTTAAGTCAGGAAAAGTTTATCTGAATTCAGTTTGGGGGTGTAGCCCATCATGATGGGGAATCATGGAGGCAGGAGCTTGAGGCAGCTGGTCACACTGCATCTGCCATTAGGAAGCAGAGAGAGATAGATGTGGGGCCCGAGCTCCCTTTCTCCTTTATATTCGGTCTGGGACCCCAGCCCATGGGGTGGTGCTGTCCACATCTCAGGTGGGCCTTCCGACCTTAGTTAACCCAATCTAGAAACTCTTACAGACATGGCCAGGAGTTTGTCTCCTAGTAGATTGTAGATCCTGTCAAGTTGTCAGTATAAACCATTCCCAGCTGCCTTAGAAGCAGATGTGCAGAGAGGTTGGGCTTAGATTTTGCTCTGGGCCCACTGCGTTCTAAATCTCAACTTCATGGTGTTCTTTCATCGGCCCTTGGCTAAAGGTCTGTTTCGAGCATGTACTTTCTAGGAATGAGATTAGGCACAGGGCAGAGATGGCCCCTTCCCTCATGGCTTGTGTTGGTGGAGGAACAAAACAAACCCAGATTTGCATACTGAGAAGTCATATAGCAATTAAAGTAGAAAGAAAGATGGAAGGGATTACTGGAGACTGTGCACTGCGGGGCTCTAGGTTGAGGCTGAGATCCGATTGCGAGAACAGTCAGTCTCACAAAGATCTGAGAATTGGAGGAAATCTCAGGGCAGAGCATGTGGAAAGACACTGGTGGGAATGAGCTGGCAGTGTGCTAAGGGGCAGAGTCGATGACAAAGCTTGGATTCCAGCCTGGGTCCATCTGGTCTCAGAATTCAGATCTGGGCCTGCTGCATACACGGAGCCATGTTCACAGGGAGTAAACACTGATCAGTCTGCGTGGAGACCGATTTCTATGTGCAGTGTGTGGTTTTGAGATCCACTGTCTGAGTTCTCCCCAAAGGACTTCCCCATGGTGTAGGCTAACGTGGGTGGCAATCATTTACTCTTAACTTCCTCGTGCTGTGGGTCATGGATGGTGGTGTCCCATGCCTCTCTTGAGTTTCTTTTGTGTGTGTAGGCCAGAGGTTTATGTGGATGTCTTCAGTCATTTCCCAGCTTCGTATCGAGATGGTATCTGTTACTGACCAGCTTGCCCCAGCGATCTGCCTGACTCCTCTAGCACTGAGATTACAAGTGTTCACTGCCCCATCTGGCTTTTAGTGTGGGTGCTGGAGATCCAAACTCAGGTCCAAGTGTTTGTGGGGCAGGCACTTTACCCACCGAGCCATCATCTCCTTAGACCCCTTCTTGTAGTTTTCTCACCGTAAATTTGGGAAAACAAGTTTAGAAATGGAATTTAGAAACTGACATCGTTAGTGGGTGACTCAAGTCAGAAAAATATTAAAAACAGGAATTGTTTTCCCCCTGAGGCAGGACCTTGCTATGGAGCTCAGGCAGGACCGAAGCTTAAAAATATAATTTAAAAATAATTTTTAAACATTGTGAGTGCTTTGCCTCTATGTATGTAAATGTACCTGTGTCTTGCATTGTCTGTTGTGGCCATAAGAGGACATAGGGTCCCCTGGAACTGGAGTTGCAAATGGTTATTAGCTGCCATGTGGGAACTGAACTCACATCCTCTGCAGGAGGAGCCAGTTACCTTAACTACTGAGCTACTGGACTGAAGCTTTGAAGTCTCCTACCTCAGCTTCTGGGGTGCTGACCTGTGATAACATGTTTGAAGGGTAAGCATGATTCTTGTGATGAGTGTAATGTTCACCCAGTGAGGCTCTGTATAAGGGTCAGGTTGGGGCTCTGTATATTTGGGCGACAGCATGAGATTCCAGGTAAAGGAATTTACTAAAATGAACTAAGAGTCACACTCCAATGAGATACTGATTTTTAATTTTGGATTGAGCAGATGCCTCAGGACAAAAATAAAATCAAAACCATAAAAACCAAAGCAAGAAGCTCCACCAAGGGAAATTTGTCTCTTTTAGTTTTGGAGGAAGAGCTCTGGGAAGATAAATTATGTCTTAGCCCCCAAACTGGCTGTGAGCTCTCCTGGTAATTAACTTTTGGGATTGTGAAATAGACTTGACCTGCCAGATCAGGGGCCAGCGATGCCTGGCTTAGTGTCCTGCATTCGGATACCAGTGTGGAGTTCAGGTCCCTCGGACCTGGCTGTGGCACCTGCCAGTCCCTGCTCTCCGGTGTGTCGATGAGGGCTTTGTCTGGATTCAGTCTGCAGGGAGCTCAGCTGCAGCTGGGACCCACGTGAGCGCAGTGGTGGCTGTGACTCCCACGGTGTGTCCTTTATCTTCATGGCTGTTCGCTCGCTCCCAGGGGAAGATGGATGGTCCTGGCCACACACGGCAGCTCAAGCCTGCAGCCATCCATCACAGAGACACCCTATTTATGGGCACAATGACTTTGGGGAGGCTTGCTTCAATGTCAGCCCAGGCTGTGGTGTGGGCCAGAGCCCGATATCCAAAGGCGCTTTGAGCAGCTACTGCAGGTGTTCAAGGGTTCATGAAAGGGTTGTGGGAATGACATGCAGGAGGTGGACCGGCAGCTGGGCAGAATCCAGCCGTCTGGCCTCAGGAGGTGTGGGTAGGTCAGGCTGGGGACTGAGAAGCACCTGATACTTCTTTGGAAGAGAATTCAACTCAGAGGGGAGAGACACAATACCGATGACATCTGTCTGTTTGGCATCTATCAATGATCACCTAGCATCTATTTATCCACCAACACCTATCCATCATCTACCAATCATCTATTTATCCAGTCGTCTAGTGTCTAACTTCTTTCTGTCTTTCATTTTTCCTTTCTTTCCTTTTTTAAATCTGTCTACTTATCTGGCACCTATCTGTCATCCTATCAATAATTATCTAGCATGTATCTATCCAGCATCTATCAATTGATCTATCAGCATTTATCTGTAATCTAACCCTCTATGGATCGATCAATCATCTATCTGATGTCTAACCCTCTGTTGATCTGTCGTGATATATATGTAATCTAGTCCTCTATTGATCAATAGATCTCTCATCTCTCTGTAATCTAACCCTCTATTGATGGATCTATCATCATCATCTATCTGTAATCTAATCCTCAGAGGCAGAAATTATTTGTTTGGTCACTTTGAGGCTGAGGCATTGGGTGTGTGGGTCACTTGCCCAAACTCAGTCGTGATTCAGTCACGTGGTACAGTCAGGCAACCAGGCTTTGGCGTCTGACTCAGCTTCTCCCATCTGCTGTTTCTTCACGCCATCTCAGCGTGCACAGGAGTGCATCTCCGTGGAGCAGGGGGAGCTGCTTCCCTCCACCTCTCGGTGTTGGACTTGGTCCTATGACTTGATGTGGTATGTACGTGATTTAGGTAGAAGCCTCAAACATGCCTGGGTGCTTTATCTTGGAGTCCCACGTTCTACCCACTGCTCCACACAATAGACTTGACTCCATCTTGAGGTCAAACTAGTCCCAGCAGCAGAGTGCAGCCTACCTCCCATCTGTTGACCCACAAGGAGAATTTGCATGCCTCTTGCAGGCCATCAGCCTTGAGTGTTACGCAGCATCCTTGTCGCAATAGCTGCCCGATACAGTGGGATCTGCTGAGCCTTTTCCTTTGCTTCCCTTGCTCTTGCTCTTCTTACTGAAATACTGCATGACAGGTACGGTGAAGGCAAATAGACACAGTCCCTTTCTCCTCAGGCCCCAAGCATATGGAGGACTCTGTTGATAGGCAGATGAAGTATGAGGTACTACACCCAAGGTACAAGCATAGCTTGAGAATGCAGCCTGGAGTGTGGAGACAATTCTATCGAGGTGGTCAGACTTTAAAAAACTAATTCTTAATTTTTTATTGTGTAGGAAGTGTGTGTGTGTGTGTGTGTGTGTGTGTGTGTGTGTGTGCCTGTGTCTTGTATGTACCCACGCACAGACAGGCAAAGGCCAGAGTCAGAGGAGAATGTCAGGTGTGTTCCCTGCTCTCTACCTTACCTTTGGGACAGGTTCTGTTCTGAACACACTGCTCACCCTTTCAAGCTAGGCTGGCTGGCTACTGAGCTTCCAGGACCCACCTGTCTCTGCTCTCCCACGATGGGGGTAGACACAGCTATCCTGCCCTTTACATGAGTCTGAGGGGTTGAACTCACATCCTCTTGGTTTTACAGCAAGGACTCTAATCCTCTGTGCCATCTTACCAGCCCTGTATTAGACTGTTTGTTGATGAGTGAGAATGTTTGGCACAAACAACTTGAAGAACGTTTGAGAGGTTTTGGTCCCTGGCTTGGCTGCTTGTGGGCCCTGGGTGTGAGGAAGATCATCATGGTGGTGGGGGTGCTGGCTGAGGGTGTGAGTGCATGTGGGACAGGAAGCAGGGGCGTGCTTGGAGAAAACAAGCTCTCAAGGGCATGCCTTAACTGGCTTGCTCTTTCTCCTTTGTTCTTAGTTTATGGCCTCCTGCATGCTAGGCAAGCGGTCTGCACCAAGCTACATCCCAGCCTCTTAAAATTAAGTCCCACATCTTAAATGTTTCCAGAATTTCCTCAAATGGTGCCATCAGCTGGTGACCAGTCCCTCAGGTCATGGGCCTCTTGAGGGACGTTATATCCAGAAGTTAACAGATGATGACGTAGACTTGGGTTTTATATGATTCCCAGGAGTTTTCTAGAACTGAAATCCTAGATCAAAAGAGGAACTGACTTTAACCATTGCTGCATTCTCCATCACCCTATGACGGCCAGGCCCTCAGTCCTAGATTTGAAAGAGAAAGCTCAAACCATAGGGCGACCTGAGCTGTCCCTCTTGGCAAGCCAAGAAAAGTCCCGGCTGTTGACTTTCAGCTCCCTCCCTCCCTCCCTCCCCTGCAAAGTTGGTCTTGTCTGGGCTTGAATAAAGCCAGCAGCAGCAAAACCCCCTGTGGTCAGAGCATCTGTGTGCAGAGCCCTTGGTTCTCTACCGATTAAGTAATGAAGCCCATTCATCTCCATTCACACTGGAAGAATTCAATTTTGCCAATTAATGCTAGTGAATTGTGAAATCTAAAGAAAGAGTTTCTGAGAAATAAAGCAGTCACCGTATTTTTATGATAGGACTGTAATGGTCTAAGCATGCAGCTATGAACGCATTTGTAAACGCAAACATAAATTAGCAATTCTTCCTCCAAATGGCAGTGTGGCTTTTCTCATGTGTCTTAACAGCTTTGTTTCATGGGTGGGAAGGCTTGCCTTGGGGGTGACTGGTGCAAATCACTTCTATGACAACTGCTAGCACTTTTCTATTGGGGGGAGCAATATGTGTGCACATGTAGACATATGTCTTTCTGGAAAGATGCTGAGTTGGGGCTTAACATGGCTGAGACAGAGAAGCTGAAAATATGTTATGTATATGCCTGTATTGCCTGCATGTAGATGGGTGTACCCATGTCCTACAATGTCATTAGACATCAGAAGAGGTGTTGGATCCCCTGGAACGGGAGTTATGGATGGTTGGTAGCTGCTATGTGGTTATTGGGACTGAAACCCTGGTCCTCTGTAAGAATATCCAGAGCTCTTAACCACTGAGCCATCTCTCCATCCCTGAGACTGAAAAGCTTAAATGAGAAGAAATCATGCCTTGCCTGTATGTAAGTGCACCTGTGTCATGCAATGTCTGCAGAAGCCAGAAGAGGGCAGCAGATCCCCTAGAACTGAAGTTACAGATGGTGGTTAGCCACCGTCACTCAGTGCCCTTAACCACTGAGAAATATGCAGCCCCTCAACTTTTATGAATGCTTAGACTGAGCTACCTAAGCGCCCAAAACTAGGGTACCAAGGGCTCACAATTAAAATTTCTATCTGGTAAATAAGTCTAAACAAAAATGACAGTTTTAATGATTCGTCAACACAAGACTTCTTTGCCTTCGTTTGTACATGCTAAGCACCATTTTCAGGTCTTTGAACATCTTAAATCTATGAATTATCACATTTTTCAAGCACTATTTTTCATCTCTGTTTTATTAATGAGGAAATGGAGGCCCAGAGAGGAAGCGTTAGTGGCCTGCAGTAACACAAGTAGCAAACGAGCCAGCCAGGATTCATCACAGGCTGCCTGGCTGAGGCCTGAGCTATTAATCACGAGCAGTATGCATTTTCTAAAAACCATTTGACATTTGCATTATTCTAAAGCCTGGGAAGAATGATGCCATGGATGTTAGTCAGTTTTCCATTGCTGCAACAAAATCCCCGAGGTGAGCACCAAAATAAGACAAAAGGTTTATTCTGGCTCCTAGTTTGGAGGTCTTAGCTCCTAGCCACTTGATGCTGTTGTTTTGGGGTCACTGGCAAGGAAACAAGAGTGTGTATAGGAAGGCGTTCACCTGACAGTGGTGGTGGCCAGTTATCAGGAAAAGAAAAGGGCAGGAGTCCTAGTGTCCCTTTGAAGAATTTGTCCCCAGTGACCTCACTACCTCTCATTAGGCTCCACCTCTTAAAGGTCCACCACCTCCTAATAGAGCCACAGGTTGGAGACTAAGCTTTTCCTGCAGAGGCCTTTGGGGGACCCTGTAGATCAAACTGTAGCACTGGAGTCACGCGTTTGATCCTCTTTGAACCATTTTCTGTCAAATTCACCTATCACTTCCCCAAAAGATCCCCAAATCAATTATTTTCAAAAAGATACTATTTTTAAACATTTACTTATGGGGTGTGTGTGTGCATCTGGAGGAGGGGGGTGGAGCCTGGAGGGGGGGAGCCTGGAGGGGGGGGAGCCTGGAGGGGGGGTGGAGCCTTAATGGTATATAGGCTATATAGGCAAATGGCATTTAACTGGTTAATAAGCACAGGACGAGGCACTCGACACCAAAAGTCCTTAGGGAAGTGCAAAGTGATGTCACCATGATACTGTCTTCTGCATTCACAAGGACTGGCTATGACAACACACAAGCAGACATTTTGTACGTTGCTGGTCAGAATGTAACATGGTGCAGACATGTGGAAAACTAGGAAGGTTTCTAAGTCGAAGATAAAAACAATGGCATGACTGGAAATTCCACTTAGACATATAGGAAGCAAGTGTCCACCTTGGATCTCAGGTCAGTCTACAGCAGCACCGCTCTGTCCGGCCTCAAAGCGCCGACAGAGGAAATGCCACCAGCTGGTAGATTAATGTAGACAAAGCGTGCTTCATGTAATGGAATTCTATTCTTTAAAGATGAACTTTCATGGAATGGAGAGGTGGCTCAGTGGGTACAGTGTTCACAAACGTGAGGATCTGAGTCCAGGTCCCCAGCACCTATGTAAGAGCTGGGTGTTGTTGGCATGAATCTAGAATCCCAGCACTAGGGCGCAGAGTTGGGTGGATCCTTAGGGTTGTCTGACCAGCCAGTCTCACCAAACCAATGAACTCTAGGTTAAGAGAGCCCACTTCTCTCTCAAAAAAGGTGGGGCCTGACAGGGGCAAACCTCGGACATCTACCTCTTTCACATGAGCATATGTAGTGGAGATCCCGCCCCCCATGTGCACATGAATGCATACGTCACAGAACTATCATGTTATACTCCCCATGTACGCATGCATACATCTCATACACATATTCACGCACACGGAACCATCATGTTATGACATCCTAGATAAACCTAAAAATATGCTAAGTGAAAGGACCTGTAGTTACATGAAATGCCCAGAAACTGCAAATGTATAGAGGTAAGAAAACAAATCCACAGTTCCCTGGGACTAAGAAAGGGAATGTAGAGAAATTATAAATGGAGATGCCCTCAATAAAATGCTATAAACTAATTTATTGGGGTAACTGTACCACATGGAAAACTTTATTTAAAACCATTGGCTTTTACTCTTGAATTTTAAAAGTAAAATATACTCTAATATAGTCACTTAACATATGTTAGGAGATGGCTCATTGGGTCAAAACACTTGCCCAGTAAACCCAACAACCTGAGTTCCATCCCCAGAACCCGTGTGAAAACGCTGGAAATCGGGGCACCCATCTGTAATCCCAGCACTCCTATGGTGAGATGGGAGGCAGAGACAGGAGAATCATCCAGAAGCTTGCAGGTCAGCTAGCCTGGAGTACGTAGCCCAGAAGAAATGAGAGAGACCTACTTCAAGAAGGTAGAAAGAGAAGTGACTCCTGAAAGTTGTCCTCTGGCTTGCACTACGCATAGTGGCACATGTGTGCTCTCCATCCCCACAGTAGACACCCACGTACACATACACACATGCACACAGAATAAAAATAACTAAAACATGGAATAGAAGTGGGAAGGAGACGATAAAGGGAGTTAATTTTACACATTCTTTAAAGAGACCGGAAAGCAGTAAAAATAGTCCTTCGTGTTTACGACAGGGTGCGCGCCATGTTTCCCGTGGTAACCGCTAGAGAAGGAGGGAGAGAATGTGTTGCTACCGCCTGACTAGAAGGATGATATACAATACACGAAAAGCGTGAGGAGAGAGAAAGTGGAAAATGAAAATTTTCTATTCAGCAAACAGATAAACATATGCTTGGCTTAAGCCCAGACAAACCAATAATTAAACCACAGATGTAAATACAGTCCCGTTGAGAGAAAATCCAACACCACGCCATTACAAGAGACACACCTTAAGTATACGATGCAGAAACATTCATTGACAAGTGAATCTATGCAAATTCTGACTAAAGGAGTCATCATTTTGTTAACAGATGAAAGTGGACTTTAAAGCAAACGGTGTTAGCAGATGTAAGGACAGACACTTCACAACAGCCTACCAAAAGATAGAATATTGCAAGGATACAGCTGGACGCTCCTCCTTCATTGGGTGTAACAGAGTGCTGTCACCTGAGCAAAAGAGACCTCACCTTCAGAGCAGCTGTGACTGCCTGAAAGAGAACCCCAAGACCTGGCTTGTTGACTGTTTATAATGAAGGATATCATAGGGTCCTTGGACCCTCACCTGCAATACTGGCCATCAGTATATAATTCTTCCCTGACTGCACACGGCCTTGTGGTCTTGAAGGGCTAGAGCGTGGAAGGTTAACTGAAGCGGGGAGGTCTTAGTTTGCTTTCCCTAATGCTGTGGTAAATACCATGGACTTGAGGAGAAGAGGATTTGTTTAGCTTAACGCCGCTAGGTCACAGTTCGTCCCTGAAGCGGGTCAGAGTAGGAACTGAAGCAGAGACCATGGGGGAATGCTGTTTACCAACTTGCTCTGACTTGCTTAGCTAGCTGTCTTTGCACAAAACATTTTATGGGTATGAATGCTAAGTCTGTATACATATACCTGTGCGGTACCCGTGGAGCTCGGAAGAGGGTGTCAGCACACCTGGAACTGGAGGTACAGACAGGTCTTAGCTACCATGTAGATACTTGGATTAGAACCCAGGTCTTCGTAAGACCAGTCAGTGCTCTTAATTGCTGAGCCATCTCACCAGCTCCGCAGATAGCTATCTGTCTTATACAGCCCAGGACATTCATGGTGGTACCACGGTGGACGAGGCTTTCCAGCATCAATGAACAATTTAGAGACACCCCACAGACATGCCCACAGGCCAGTTTGATCCTGGGAACCTTTCAGTTAAGATTCCAGGCAGTGTCCAGTTGATGGCGGAAGCTAATTGGAAGGCGGATTCCACCTGTGCCATTTCGGTGACGTTATCACCCATGCTGGCCTGAGACTTCCTGGTAGGATCACTGCTTTGAGGGCGGGTGGTCACTGTGATAGATTTTGTTCACGTCTCTCCGGGTAGAAAGTTCCACAACACTGGATCACATGGAGGTAGCTTCTAGTTTATCATCTCACCCAGAAGTCCCTGGGAGATATTAACAAATCACATATACTTACTAACATTACCTCACAATAGATCCAGCAACAATCAATCGAATTAAGAACGAACCCGTAATCGTATCAGATCTTTGTTTCTGTTTTTGCTTTGAGGGAGGGTCTCTATATGGGACCCAGGCTGGCCTGGAACTCATGATCCTCCTGCCCTAATTCCCTGAGTGTTGAAATTACAGTTATACACCACTGGGTCCAGATACAGTGGGAGATTTTTTTACATCCCTGTGCATCAGGATGGTATTTGTAGGGAGCATTTTCTCTCAATGGCATGGTGTAGTCTATTGGGTATGTGTCTGTGAGGGGCCAAATTTAATTCCAGGTCTTCAGTGGGCTGTTGGGAATCTGATGGCTTAGGAGAAGGGGGTATTGCGACGTGAGATTTGGGGACTGGGATGCTGGCAGAGGAAGGAAGCAACGGTGTGGTCCACTCGGGTCCCGGTGCATTCTGTTCACTGCCAGGGACTCTACTGACTAACTCCCAAAAAATCAGCAATGGGTCTTGAGAGTTGCAAGAACAGTTTCTCTCCAGCACTGAGAGGAGCCAGATGGCAGTGGTCAGATAATCTGGGCTCTGGAGTCCTCAGGAGTGTCACTCAACTTGATGAAACTCTCCTATATTTAAATAAACCCTGAGTTAGCTTTTTTTTTTTCTTCTTCATTTTCCCCTGCTCAGCAATTTCTGGTGCTGCTGTATCAGGAAGCACGCTTTTTTGGCCACCCTGAGTCAGTCATTCTGTGAGTCAAGTGCATTTCTTCCCTGCTTCCTCCAGTCTAATGGATGGGAACCTGCAGCTGCCGTCGCAAACAGTTTGTGTTCCCTCTGTGGCAAGATGCACAGAAAGGAGGTGGGGGGCGGGTGAGGGGGCGAGTCCAGATCTGGAAGCCCATCTTCCTGGGGTCCAAAATGGGGTCCTATTTATTATGGTGTGAGACAAATGACTTCTTCCCTGATCCCATCCGTAAAACGCAGATTAAATGAGACGCTGGGAGGGAGAAGACAGCATCACCTCCAGACTGCCAATGGAGTGATGGATGGTAAGGCCTGTGCTTTTAACTCCCTGTTGAAAACAGGACAATTCTGGGAAGTAAGCTCAACAGTCCTCCAAGATGGTGTCTCAGTGTCTCCAGGGTGCCCAGCAGGATCCTTGGCATTGAAGGTTCTTAAGGCATTTGTTAAATCAGTATTCCACAAGGTCACGGTTACCTGCCTGGCACACGTGAAGGTCCAGAAACCAAAGTTTCAGAGTCCTCATGCATGTCTGTGTGTATGCAGCTGGGTGCGCATGTTACTGTCCGTGTATGTGTGGAGGCTAGAAGACAACTTCAGCTGTCATTTCTTGGGCACCATCCACCTTGTTATTTGTGACTGAGTCTCACTATTCTGGAAATTGCCGAGTAGGCGAGTAGTAGGCTGGCCAGCAAAGGGCAGAGATCTGCTTTTCTTTCTTTTTTTTTTTTTTTTTAAAGATTTATTTTTAATATTCTCTCTCTCTCTCTCTGTCTCTCGGTGTGTGTGAGCATGCACGTGTGCCCAGGGACCCAAAGAGGCATCAGATTGCTCAGATTTGTAGTTACAGGTACTTGTGAACTACCCAACATGGGTGCTGGGAACTGAACTTGGGTCCTCTGGAAGATCAGTATTCTTTCCTTTTTGTCTTGAGACAGTGTCTCCCAGGCGGCCCCAACAGGCCTGGAATGCACTATGTACACCAGGCTGGCCTCAATCTGTTATCTGCCTGCCTCTGCTTCCCGAGTGCTGAGATTAAAAGTGTGATGCTGTCTCTAGCATTGTGTGTTGAATGGCAGGCTGAAGGAACACGTGGCCGTTGTGATGCTCCCCTTTCAGGAAACCCTGGAAAGAGAGGCTAGAGCAGATGGTTTCTGGTCTCCAGGGCGAGACAGTGCCTGGAATCCTCAGGATTTCCCTTGTTTCTGCCTCTTCTGCTGGTCCAGCTCTGCACGTTTGGAATCGGCTGCAGCACTGACAGTACCGCATAGGTTTTCTTTGAGCTGGAGCTCTGTAGAGACAGAGCCTGGTGAGTAGCTAAAGCTTAGCTTTGGGGCCAGCTCCATGAGAAGGGTACACTTGGGCACCCAGACGGGCTGCTTAGCCTAGTAAAGACGGACACGGGACCAGCCCTCTGGCTAGGCTACCTGGGCACCTGTCCTAGGGCTTGTGCTGACTTTCCTATCTGTGAAATATGAGCATAGATATGTGGCAATAAAATGAACTAACATACTCAACACACTTCCACGTCAGGCTTGTGGCTGAGTGACCACACTTGTCTGTAAGTTTGGGATAGCTCCAAGGACTGTCTGAGGTCCCAGCATAATTATTACTCGCTCTACCTCACTTGGAACTGGGTTCTGGTCTGGAGTTAGCTCCTAGGGTCTTGTTCCATAGTGAGTTGTTTTGATTGTTGAGTATTTTGGGAAGCTCCTGGGGTCTTAGCTCTGGGACAGGTGCAGCTGTACCAAATGCTCTGGTGTTGGTGACCAGCGATGGATGATGAGGAATGGTTGGGCGGGTCTGAATTTGATGACGCTGTTGTGGTTCTGCAGGGGAGGGGGTGTGTGGATGCAGATGAGTCCCTTACCACCCTCAGCCTCCAGTTTCTGCGCTGGTGAGTCTCTAAAGCAAATGTATCATGAGAAATGAGATGTCTGAGGCCCAGAGATCCTGGGAGGAGGCTGTGCCCACACCCCAGTGTGCATTGCTTATCTGGCTTCTGTATGCTGTGCTAAGTGTTATCAGTAGGATAGTTCAGCTAACCATTTCCCAGGGGAACATTAAACCAGGTCAGATCTATTTGCTGTGAGCAAAGGGTTGAGACTTAACCCAGATTCCTGTGGGCCTGTGGGAGCTGTTGATAGTTTGATGCCTGCTTGGTGCATAATTCCTTTTCTAGAAGCTTCTTGTTTGAATTGGAGAGAGGGTTTCAAGCCTCCCAAGAGATGTTGTGTTTTCTGTCCTTTCGCTTTTCTTTTGTCCCTCTTCTCTTCTCTTGTTTCTTGTCCTCCAAACAGCCAGCCTCGACCCTGTCAATGGAACGATGGAGAACACATAGGAGGCGGCTGGGAGGGGTCTTCTAAGGGCAGGTGCAACCCTTCCCATCCCTTTGGGGGGCAGTATTGTCAGCTCAGAACTCTCTCTTTTTAAAGCTAGCCCCTGGACCACTGTATAGAGACAACTCCACATTCTTAATGCTGTGACTTTGACCTTGAAAAACCCCTCCAGCAGTGAGCTAGCCTTGGAGGTCACAGGGCCACAGGCCAGTCTGTGTGGGGATGGAGGGCCAGTAGGATCAGCTGATCCGAATGGCCCCGTGTGGCCCTGGAATGTTGCCTTTTCCTCTTTGGAGCTCTGTTGCCTCATTTCTAAAGTGACAGGATGAGGTCAAAGCTGGCTCTGACTCTCCTCATGATTGTTTCATTCCCTGATTTCAGAGGAGCAGAGAGCTGCCTGTCGGTGGAAGGATTCAGGTGAGGCTGTAGAACGGGCTGTGGGAAGGAAGAGAAGCTTCCAGAATCACATAGGCATCTGAGTCTGGGGGCGCTAGCCCATCACGATTTCTCTTGGAAAGAACTGAGATCTCCTTGTACCCCACACATATGGGAGATGGGTTTGGGGTCAGTGACAGAAGGAAAGGTCACAGCTACTCTTAGGGACTGGGAACTTCTGCACATGTGTCCAATCTTCACCATATTGTCATCCATTAAGTTGACATGCAACTGAGTCACCCATAAGCAAAAGACAATTGTAAAACTGTACAGTGATCTTATTGTATGTGCATATGGAGGCCAGAAGCCAGTCTCAGCAGGGTTGCTTTTCAGATACTGTCCATTTTGACTTTTGAGACAGGGTCTCTGATTGGCCTGGAACTCACTGAGCAGGTTAGACTGGTTGGCCAGTGAACCCCGGGGCCTGTTTGTCACTGCCTCCCCATGCACTGGAATTACAAGCATGGGTACATGCCTGGCCTCTCAGGTGGGTGTTGAGGATCCGAACTCAGGTTCCCATGGTTATGAGGCAAGCACTTTACCAACAGCTATCTCCCCAGCCCGTCATAATGTTGGAAGTAAGTTGAAATTTGATTTGGAATGTCAGCTGCATGCAGCCAAATGCAGCCTGGAGGCTGGAGACACTGGCTTAGTCTAAATAGATCCTCAGGTCTCAGAATATGGAGGTATTTCGGGGAAGGCAATGGAATGCTTCAAGTGAAGTGTGGGTCCAGGCCACGCCCAGTGTTGGGAAAGGCTTTTGTGAAGATTCTGAAAAACACCAAGATTAGCTGAATGAGCACTTATGATTCCAAGTTGAACACTTCCCGCAAAACGGCAGGACACGCAGTGCAGAATTCCTGATCCGTGATTGTATTTCTCAGAACTCTGCCCCTGCTCTTCACTCTTCTAGCCCGTGGGCTGCTGGTTTAACAAGGAGCCTTTTCATACTGGGAACCTTTCTTATTTTCTAATAGAAGCTTCTAAAAACTTTTAGTTTCTGCTCTGAAAGTTAGCTGTTGGGTTAGCTGTTGGGTTCTGTTTTCATGAATCTATTGAGCTCTTTTCATCTGGAGGATCCTGTCCTGCTGTTTGTTTTGAGCCCAGGGTTTCACACAGCTCAGTGGATTTTTTTAAGTTTTTGCCTCGAGACAGGGTCTCTCTAAATTGCTCAGGCTGTCCTTGAACTCGCTCTGTAGCTGATGAAAGCTTTGAATTTACAAACCTCCCATGTAACTGGGATCATAAGCCTGTGCAACCATGCCCAGATACACCCTGTTTCTAAGATACAGAAGAAATAGCAAGTATCTTAGTGTTTTCATCTGATTCATTCCATGCTGAAAGGGTAATATTTAGTAAATAATTTGTTAAAGGACATTGTTGAAATAAATCCCATCTGTCTCTTTTTCAGTCTGTGAATAGCTGTCAGAAAATGTAAAATGAAGGCTGGTTCAGATGGCAAAGTGCTTGCTATGTAGGCAGGAGGGCCTGAATTTCCCCTCCAGACACAGGTTAGAAAAGATGACCATTGTGGTGTATGCCCTTGTAACCCCAGTGCTGGGGAGGCGGAGACAGGCAGATTTCTGAGGATTGCTGGCCAGCCAGCCTAGTCTATTGGCAAACCCCAGATTCAGTGAGAGAACTTGCCTCAAAGCACAAGGTAGACAGAGCCTGAGGAACGGCATCCAACACTGACTTCTGGCATGGGCGTGCCTGCGTACATACACAATACCCATGCACAGACATGAATATGAATGTAAAATTATGTGTGTGGCAGGTACTTGTGGCTTATGGTTATAGCTATATGTCAGTACTGTATCAGATAGCCATCGGGACTTCTAGGATGTCTCTCGTTCCTTCTGTCTCCCAGTTCTTTCTAACATTTTATATCTTGAAGACAACGACAATTTGGGCACTTGATGTGCTCAGACTTTACTCATATGTCTTATCTCAGCTCTACTCAAACATCTAACTCCCTCCTGAGTTTCTAGTCCAGATGATTGTGAAATGCTGATGGTCTCTGATAGTGTTAAAGACTTAATTTTAATTTAATTTAATTAATGTGTGTGTGTGTGTGTGTGTGTGTGTGTGTGTGATGTGTGATGTGTGTAGAGTGCCTGTGGAGGCCAGAAAGAGGATGTTGGATCCTCTGGAGCAGAATTACAGATGGTTGTGAGCTGCACAACAAGGGATCTGGGAACTGAACTCAGGACCTCGGCAAGATCACCTTGTGCTTTTGAGCTGTTGAGCGGTCCCTCCAGCCCCCACTCTGAGGATTTAATGGGCTCTCTATCCCTTTGGGGATAGGAGTCCCGTCTTTTTCAAGCTTACAGCTGTTTGCTTTGGTACTTCGCATTTTTCAGGAGTTGGTTCCTTCTTCTGATCAGTTTGGAGCTTCTGTCTGAGGTGCAGGTGTTTCTCTATGTGGGGTGAATACTGACTCTGTGAATCTTCCCCTGTCTTTCCCTGTGATAAAACACTGTGACCAAGGGAACTTGTAATCTCAATCTCTTCCTTCTATAAATTCCAGAGGGATGAGAGTCCATCATGGTGGGGAGGCATGGTGGCAGAAGGTGGCCAGAGGAGAAGGAGTTCACATCTTCAAGCAGGGTCCAGAAGCAGAGTGACTGGAGATCAAGCAAGGCTTAAGAACTCTCTAAGCTTGCTCCCTAGGGATGTGCTTCCTCCAGCAAGGCCACATCTTCTAAGCCCTCCGCAAACAGTACCAGCAACTGAAGACAAAATGTCCAAATACGTCATTCTCATCCAAACCAGCACACCCTCCTTGTCTGGAAGTATTCTTCTCTCTCTCTCTCTCTCTCTCTCTCTCTCTCTCTCTCTCTCTCTCTCTCTCTCTCTCTCTCTCTCTCTCTCTCTCTCTCTCTGTGTGTGTGTGTCTTTCTCTCTCCCTCTCTGCTTACCACCCTCTGCATCCAAGAATGGGGCAGAAGGTTTGACTAAGTGCTGTGCCTGGGATCTGAAATGCCTTCCCTCCCAGGTCCATGCACTGAAAGCTTGATCTAATCCCTGCTGGTACTAGGAGAAAGTACAGGGACGCTGAACCTACTGGGAGCTTTTAGGTCACTGGGAGTGTAGCCTGGAGGAGATTGTGGAGTCTGCTTTCCTTTCTTCCACACCTGGCTGAAGGGAGAATGAGTCCCCTTCATGTGTTCCTGCCACGGTGTGCTTCTCTGCCCAGGTCCAAAGCAACTGGGCCAGTAGATCATGGACTGAAGCCTTGGACCCGAAATAAACCTTTGTTCTTCTTAGGTTGGTTTAGCTCAGGTATTTGTCATAGCTGACTAACACACTGGGTTTACCAGGGGCATATCTCCTGGCTGTGGGGCTCCCACTGTAGGAAAATGTAGATGCTTCCAGGACATCACTTGGAAAAGGGGCCTCCTTCTGAGCACATGGAAAGGAGGCAGGGGGTCTGACAGCCTCCCATGACAGCCCCTCCCATCCCAGTCATGTACTGGGCTCAGCACACACAGAACTGTCTCTCCCCTCGTTGCCAGCTTGACTCAGATATATCTTAGATTATGGTACCCTGCTTGCCATTGTTTCTCAGATTTTCCTTTTCACTTGTTTAGAAACTTTCCAAACATGTCGGCTTGCCAATGGTACTCATTTTAATGTCAGAGTTTTGCAAATTCTTTTCTTGAGAAACTATTTCCTGTTTGCTTCCTAGGGTTTAGGGACATGGGCTTGGTGGGTGGGAAACAGAACACATGTTCTTAATCTGTAATCCTGGGTCAGCTTCTCACAAAGAAATTCTAAGTTTCTAAATGATCTTAACTTCCTAAGTTGTCTTTTACCGGTTACACTTCTTGTCAACACAAACTTTCAGGGCTGTGAGGGGCTGAGTTGCAAAATGTCCCCACAAGGAGGCATGAACTTGGGCATGAGTTGGTACTCTTTGGGAGGTTTTAGAATCCTTGGAACATGGGGTTTAGCTGGAGGAAGCAGTTACTAGGGGATGAGCCTTTGGAGGTCCCATGAGGCGACCACATACTCTACTCAGTGATCCTCCAGCTCAGCCTCCTGTCCTTCCAGAGCTGGGTGTGAGAGCTTGGGGCTTTAGATGCCAACTGCAGAGGGAGACATCTTGAACCCACCTTCCATCTGAAGGTTTGTCTCCCGAATGCACATGTTGACATAGTCCCGTGTGATTGTATTAGAAGAGGGGGCTTCTGGGAAGTAATGACAAATGGAATTGGGGCCCTTCTGAGGGACACCCCAGGTGTGATGGTCAGCTTTATGTCAACTTCACACAACCTAGACTCACATGGATAGAGATACTAGGATGAAAAATGGTGTATATTGGGTTGGCCTGTGGGTATGTCCGTAAGGGATTGTCTGGATTGTTAAAGGACACTGGAGGACTGCCTGTAATATTGTTTCCTTGTGGCCATCTACCCCTCCTGGCTCTTAAATCTTTCTGCCCACATCTTCTGCAACAGTTCCTGAGCCATCAACCATGGGTGGTTGAGGCTTAACATAGAAGTCCTATCTCGTGACATACACTCTGCAGTCTCTTTACACTGGCCAGTTGTGGCTGTCTGTCCTTCATTCTCTGTTGGTTGAGGAAGCTTAGTTGGTGAGTGTCAAGACATGCATTAATAGTCTCTGCCCCTATTCCATTTTGTTCCATGAGCATTAGGTGTAGAGGTTCCACTGTAGATATGTCACTTAAGGTTGGGCATCTCAGAAACTTATTCTGTGTGTGACCAGTTGATCAGTAAGACATGTACTTATCTGTAAATATAAGGATGCATATTTAGCATGCAGTAAGAAATTACATTTGTCTACGGATATGACATAGGTTTTTCTCTAGGATCTATGACCTCTGCAGCTGTGTGTATTTGGCTGTTCACAGTACCACACATGAGTTCCCTCCCACTGAGTAGGCTTTGAGTCCAATTAGACAGCTGTTGATTTTCCCCAAGATAAAAGTGCTGCTGTGATAGCTAATCCTGTCACTCTGACATGATCCAGAATCAACCTAGTTCACAAACCTCTTGCTTGAATATATGCTATTACTTTTCTCATGCTACCAAAACCCCGAGTTGTGTGGCAGTCTCCTCCTAGGTAAAGAAATGCGGTCTTACAGGAAAGCTGTGTCAGAGGCAGGATGTCAAAAGAGTAAATGACAAGATGCTCTAAAGGGAGGTAAACACCAGGATGTTTTGAGGAGAGGTAAGATGTTCCATTCTGCATTAAACTGCTGAAGTAAACTCTGTATCGTCAGGAAGTCCTTGAAACTGAGCAGATTCACTAGGTCTCTCCCTACCCCAAACTTTATAAGCCCTGAGGAATGTGCAGAAATACTCTTGACAAGCTAAGCTGTCTGCAAGAGGCTCAGACCAGCCAAGCTGCCTGGAAAACAAAGGACCAGCTCAGCTGCTTGGAAAGGACTCTCTAACCTGTTAAGCTGCCTGTAGGCTGTGCATTGTGCTCCAAGTATCTTGTTTGTATGCTGTCCCCCACGCTGCAGTGGGCTTTTGGTGACAGAGCTGTCTGAGTCATGTCTGCTCCTGTAAACCCCATAAACTCATAGGTTCACCAGGGAGAACTTGAGTGGTCTGTTTACTTTGGTCTGATGTTGGTTCCCTATTGAGGGAGTCAACATTTGTTTGCATGGCCCTAGGAATAGTGTCACACAACAGACTGACAGAAAGTGACTTAAGGGAGGAGGGGTCTGTTTTGGCTCACAGTTTCAGAGGACACAGGCCGGCGTGGCAACAGGGTGTGAGGTGGCCGGTCACACCACACCTGCAATCAAGAGGCAGAGAGCAGAAGGGAAGTGGGGCTTGGCAGTAAAACTTGAAGACCCTAGAGATGCACTTCCTCTAGTGAGGTTCTACTTCAAGGTTCCAGAACCTTCTGTTAAATTGCCACTACCTAGAGACCCAAGTCTTGACACACATGTGATCTGATGAGGGACATTTCACATTCAAACCACGATGTGTGCTTAGTAGTATTTTGTCCGTGTGGGGGAGGGCAACTTGGATTTAACCCAGGGCTTCACATGAAGTATGTGCTTTATCTTTGAGCCACGCTCCCAAGACCTAAGTTAATTACTTCGGTCTCACAAAATCCCTACAAGGAGGGTACAGGGGGGAAACTGAGGCAGTGAGCTCTGCTCAAGGTTACACTGTAGTGAGACCTCAGATTGCTCTCATAAAATTGTAGTTCACTCAGCAAGCAGGGAAAACACAGACCTCAGCAAAAACCAGAGCGGATACAGAACTTTGAACACTATGTGCAACAATGGTTCCCTCTAGTGTTCAAAGCATGAATAGCAATGGATGTGTCACTGAGGAGAGCACCGCACAGGATTATTCCCAGGCCTGCTGGAATGGCCTCAGGTGTCACCTGCGTCTTTCTGGACCCTGTGTATACAGGTGGAAGAGTCCATCTTCACACACGGCCTTGCAGGCGTTGGCCAGAGGCTGGGGAGTGGGAGGAGACTGGGAATCTTGGCTGCTGTGTTCTGCGCAGGAAGCTCCAGTTCACACACTCTGTGGAGTAATGGGTCCTATTTTCGTTTTTGTAGCCAACAATTCTGCAGCTAGTACAGAAGGCATGCTTGTGCTGGCCAGTTCTGTCAACTTGACACAAACTAGAGTCACTCTGGGAAAGGAACCTCAGTTGAGCAGTTTCCTCCATCAGATTGGCCTGTGACTACGTCAGGGGGGCAGTTTCTTGATTACTGACTGATGTGGGAGGGTCTGAACTGTTGGAGGGAGGTGCCGTCCCTAGGCAGGTGTGCCTGGGCTATGTAAGAAAAGTAGCTGAGCAAGCCAGAAAGCAGCATTCCCCCGTGGTCCCGGCTTCGGGTCCTGCTACCAGGTTCTTCCCTTGAGCTCCTGGCTGACTTCTCTAAGAGGGGCTGTCATTTGGAAGAATAAGATGAAACAAACTCTTTCCTTCCCTGAGTGAATTTTGGCCAGTGTTTTATCATAGCAGAAAGCAAACTAGAACACATGTGATTAAAAACTGCTCTGGACAGAGCGGTGGTCACAAAGGAGACATGTTTGTTCTGTTCTGTGGTGCTACTCCACTAGGGGAAGCACCTGAGGACTGGGGGGAAGGGAACTTTTGTAGGTATCTGAGAAGAGCACTCTGGATAAAGGGGATTAGCAAATGCAAAGGCCCTGGGGCACTTGAGGGGTAGTGAGGAGGAGGCAGGTGAGGATATAAGGGAGTGTATAGATGGACAGGAGTTGAGGGCAAGAGTTGGGAGGTGACAGTCCTTTGGGGGCTTTAGGGGTGTCTTGTCTCTAACTCTGGGAGGCCTGATTTTGGTCCTGTGTGTGAAGGAAACACCTAAACATGTTGAGCTCCTTTATCTACACGGGAGAGAGAGAAGAGATCTGAGATCACTTGGGGTTCTCCTGGGAACTGTCTTGTGTTTAGACAAGAACTGTCATACTTGTCTAGATGAGAGAGAGAAGGTACAGAGAAGTGGCAGGGGGTAGGTGGGGGAGTTCTTACAGCCAGGAGAGCTTTAGTTGTCAACTTGACACACCAGGGTAGAGGCGCCTCATTTGGGGAATCACTTCCACGGGGCTGGCCTGTGGCCCTATCTGCTGGGCACTTTCTTGATTGTTGAATGGTGAGGGAGGGCGCAGCCCACTCAGGGCGGTTCCGCCCCTGGGCAGGCTGTTCTGTGTTGTATTAAGAAAGCAGGCTGAACAGGGGCCAAGAGGAGTTCTTATAGCCAGGAAGCAGTGCTCCCCCGCCTCTGTGCTCCAGGTCGCTGGCCTGAGCTCCTGCCTTGGGCTCCCTCAGTGAGGAACTGTGACTGGCAGATGTGAGGCCCATAAACCCTTTCCTTTGCAAGTTGGTGCTGGTCAGAGTCCTTTGTCGTAGCAATCGAGAAGCTAACTAGAACAGTGTGAATGGAGACTCCCTCTGCTGGCCTCCGTAGGTATTGCACGACACAGGTATACTTACATAGATGTAGACAATACACTCTACGCATAAATAAAATAAAAATGATAAATATTTTTAAAAACCGCTTCTAAGTTCCTTAGTAATGAAATAGAGATTGGGTCAGTGAGTAAAGGCACTTGCTACAGAGCTTGATAACCTAAGTTTAATTCCCTAGACTCACACGTTAGGAGGAGAGAACCAACTTCCCTAAGTTTTCCTCTGACCTCCACATGTGTGCATGTACACATAAACAAATAATAAATAACTGTAATAAAGACAGAGAAATAGTCAGTATGACTGGGGTTTAGAGGGACACAGAGAGACAGAGGACCAATTCTAGGGGAAAGTTGTGTCATCTAAAATAGATTCGAGAAGAGATCAACTTGCTTTAAAAACAGTTTGGAAGTTGGCAGTGAGGGAAGGGGAAGGATGCTGAAGTCTGAGGCTTGTTTGGTGTCTACCTTTATTCTCTAGAATGTTCTACTTAGTTTGGGCAGCGCAGCAGGCGCCGGGGAAGTGTTTGTTGGACTAGAATATGCCTGGAATTCTCCAGGAGCATTGTTGGCAGTGTCCTTGGTTCATTCTCTGTGTGAATGAGGGTTCCAAATGGACTGCGTCTTGGAGCTGGCCAGGCAGGACCTCTACACACTGCGTCTTTTGTACTGGAAGATGCTGTGTGGATTGCTGGTCCTCTGGCTCCTTAGAATGAGTCTGTTATGTGGGCAATTACAGGATTTTCTAAGTAAATCACAGCTGCTTATCTCCCCTTACCTCTCTTAAAATTCATTTCATGCTTCAAAGTCAAATTCAGTGTGTTCTCTATGAAACGTTCTTTTTCTCTTCTCCTTCCTTCTTCCCTCTTGTAGGGGTGAAATGTTTCCTCTGCTCTGGACTGACACTCTCTGTCTCTGTGTCTCTGTCTTTCTGTCTCTGTGTGTGTCTCTGCATGTCTTTGTGTTGCGGGGGGGGGGGCAGTGGAAGACGAGACAATATAGGAGATGCCATCATGAGCTTTAGGTCCAGATATTTTTGGGTTCTGGTCCCAATCCGGCTACACGTTAGCTGTGCAATCTTGAACTGCTTGCTTAATCTGAGTCTCAGGTTCCTTATCAGCAAAGCAAGCTAAGCATGTGCATTTCCTAGTGCTGTGAAAGCTGAGTCTGTTTGTCGCTTGCAGAGCTTGGTATGCTTTCACAAGTGCTCAAATAATGGTAACGAGAGCTGTTCACTATTCAGCTGTTCTTAATTTAATGTTACTATTGAAGGGCTGGGGATGTGGTTCAGTGGTAGAGCAGTTTCTTAGAAAGCATGAGGTCCTGCGTTCGAGTCCCAGGACCAATTAAAAAAAAAAAACACAACCAAAATAAACCAAACCCGTATACACATACTATTTTTGTTTTTTAAATACAAATTTTAATTTATTCTTTGAAAATGTCATACAGTGTATCTAGATCATTCTTACTCCTCCAAGACAACCCCTGTCACATCTTGCTTCCAACTTCAGGTCCTCCATTTTTTTGGAGACATGTTCTCACTGTAGTCCCACAAGTCCTGGACCTGACTTTTTAGACCAGTCTGGCCTTGATCTCAGAGATCCTCTGCTTCTGTCTCCTGAATGCTGGGATTAAAGGTGTGCACCACCATGCCTGGTGTACGTATCCTCCTTTAATTTAGTTAATTGGTCAATATTTTTTAACATACAGACTAGTTGCATCCATACACAAATTCTGACTAAATTAATTACAAACTGCTTTAATTTAGTTTGGTCCAGTACTGTGCAACTATAATCACTCCAGAGGCTGAAACAGGAAGCTTACTTTGCTATACAGGAACAAAATCTAAGCATTAGAAGATGGAGCAACGATAAAAACTAAAAGAACAGAAATTGTACTCTTGAAATTAGAAAATTTCCCAACTCTGAGAAAGAAATGAACATCCAAACACGAGAAATATAGGGACTGGAGAGATGGCTCAGTGGTTGAGAGTGCTTGTTCCTCTTTCAGAGGACCTGAGTTCAGTTGAGCAGTTGACAAGCTCCTGCAACTCCAACTGCAGGGGACCTGGCGCTCTCTAATGAACTCCACAGGCTCCTTCACTCAGCACATATCCTCCCCCTACATATATGCAATTAAAAATAAAATAAATCTTAATAAAAGAAACATTTGGAAGCTCAGACAGAAAAGAATCTTTGTATAACACATTATACTTGAAATCTCAAGACTACAGAACAAAGAATATTAAACATGAACAATCTACTCATGTACATAGCCAGATCCAAGGCCCCTCGGTAGAAACCTTAAAGCCAGGGATTCGTGTGGTGACATATTTTAAGCTTTGAAACTAATTGCCAACCAAGATTATTAAATACAGTAATCTTTCAAAACTGGAGAAATGGAGATCTTCCAAGACAGGCACAAACTAAAGAATTGATGATCGCCGATCATCTCAGTCACTGAGAGGAATCAAATAAATGTAATTAGGAAACAGTCAATCACAACCGACTCGGTGAAGTGAAAAACCCCGAACAGGAATACATAAGAAAGAAAACTGTTGGTACCAGAGAACAGCCACCGGAATTACAGGAAGCAGCAAACTCCTCTCAGTAATGAACCTTCTGTGTCAGAAGATACAGACTATCTTACTGGATTAAAAAAAAGACCCAAGTGCTTGTTGCATATGAGACACAGCTCACTGGAAAAGACAGACTCAGAGTGAGAGGACGGAAGTCAAGACAGAAGCCTGTAGCAGTTGAAAACATGCAGGAGTAGCTACAGTCATGCCTGATAAAGACGACAGCAAGATAAAATTAATCAGGAAAGTACTGTGTGTTAACAAAGGGAACAAGCCATCATGAAGATAGACGTATTATAGACATGCATGTAACAGATACTGCTGCACCCAATTTCAAGAAGCAAACACTGTTGCCTATAAAGGGACAGATAAGTCTGGATTTAATAGTGGATAGTTTCAACTCATTCTCATCAGTAGATAATTAAAAATTTAAAAAACCTTCAGAGTTAAATTCTGCTACAGCTCAAATGGACTTAAACAGTTATCCACGGAGCATTCCATCAGCTGTGGAATACACACGCAGTACACCAACGGGATGTGCTCTTGAGCCAGTCTTAGCAAATAAAGTACAGTGGCTTCTTTTATCAGGTCATAATGAAACAAAAGTACAAATCAGCAATAGAAATTATACAGGAGGTTGAATAGTAAGTACTTGAATAATCAATGGGTCATTGGAGAAATGAAAGAATTCCTGTAATAAAGTGGAAATGAAAACACAGCTTTAGGAGAGCTGTTATCTTACAGCAGAGGCAGTTCAAAGAGGGAAATTTATGGTTAGGAGTGCTTATATTAAAAAATAGGAACTTCAGGCTAGTGAGCTGGCTCAGCAGGTCAAGGCGCTTACTCCAAACCTAATGACCTGGGTTCAGTTCCAGGGACTCAAATGGTAGGAGAGAGCTGCCTGGTGTAAGTTGTTCTCAGTGGTGTATCTTAGTGTTTCCCCGACACTTAATGGTGGAACCCTGATGTTTTGACCTTATTATGTCAGGAAAGCGTGACTACACACTCAGTTTTTCACCCTTAGCAGAACGTTCAACATTCAATATACTACATGAAATTATAAACTGGTACGAAATCTGCAGGGTAGGGAAGGTTGCTTGTAACCCCAGTGTGGGGGGAGGGGGAGAGTGGAGGCAGGCAGATCCTGGGCCTCACCGTCCATCCAACCTGGCCTACTTGAGGAACTCCTGGCCAATGAGAGACCCGGTCTCAAAAACCAAGGTGGAATGGTGCCTGAATAAAAGGTGCCCAAACTTGTGCTTTGGTCTCCACACACAAGCACCCATACGAAGATGCATATCTTGTATGAAATGATCTTGCCCATCATTGGCTCCATCAGAGTGCTGACCATGTTGAAGGTGGGTGGAGCTAAGCTTCCTGTCCCCAGAAAATCCGAGAGTGGCTCCTGGATGCTATGACCTTGCAACATGAGGATGCATCTGTGCATTGCTGCAGCAGAGCTCTCGGCAGCCTGGGGAGCATCTTCCTCCAGGCCCCTGCTGTGTGATGCTGGGGCAGCAGCAGCATCTTGGGCAGTTTCTCGGGGTATGGGATACATCCATCTGATGTGAACTACAGAACAGGATCTAGGCATTTGTCACTGTAATCTATAGACCAAAGCACAGATTATCCTTACAGCCGGGAGCTTTACCGATGGAATCACATTGTTTTCATGTTTAAACGCTCCATGTCCTGAACTGGCTGGGGTCTCAAGGACCACATGGTGTTCTTGGTCCTGTTCTCACCTGGCTTACTTGTCTTCTAGTGAGACTCGGTCTTTATGTGGTTATTGGGCCTGGAGGCCAGGAGGGGGAGGTAGAGGATAGCTGAAAGAGCTTCCAAGATTTAGGTGAGCAAACATCAGCCGTCCAGTCTTGCTGTTTTCAGTGGGGATCCCAGGGAAGGCCAGCTTTCCCTGTGTCTCTCTGTCGTTACTCCGCTGTCCTTCCTGTTCTGATCTGCTCCCCCTCCTCTCTGACCCCTTCCTTCCTCTCATCTTTTCCTGCCTCAGGACTCCCTCTTCCCTATGGCACCTGAGCTGCTCTTGGCTTAAGTGGCTGCCTGGGGATCAGAGAGGAGAGGTGACAGGAAGAAAGGAAACAGTCATGCAGTAGTCAGGGCCGTTTTCACAGCCCTTTGCCTGGGCGTCCTCCGGCTTGACCATGTCTGCTTTCACTGGCCTGACCCAGCATCAGTGGCTCCTCAGGGACCCCTGTAAGCCGAGTCCTGGGGGACTGACCAGCGTGGGAAGCTGGGATCACAGTTCTGGTCTAGGTATACGGGATCACTGAGGAGGACACCAGGACAGACAGGCTGATGTGGCTTCTCCAGAGCAACACACTGCCAAGCAGTGAAGCCTGGATCTGAACCTAGGACAGCCCAGCATGGACCCCAGCTGTCCTCTGTAGCAGCCTCTTTCTACATGTGTCTATCGGGATGCTTGGAGTGAGGCTCATCTGATGGTGGTGTGCTGTGGGTTTAAAACCTATATTCACGGTATTAAAAAAAATTAGAATGGAATTCATGTGATATTTTATATTTACTTTTTCATTTCATATTATGTGTTAACATCAATTTTAAGCACATTTCATCAATAATGGCTGTTAAAGTTAATTATATCTTCTTACATTTCAAGAAAAGTACAACTGGAAAATATGTTAGAGACACAGCTTACATTATAGCTCTATTGGATGGGCCAGGTCTAGCCTCTCACCCTCATTCCTCTCCCCAGTCGCCTTCCCCTCCCTCCCCCTCCTCCCTTCCTCCCTCCCCGTCCTCCCTCCCCCTCCTCCCTCCTTCCCTCCTTCCCCCTCCCTTCTCCTCCTCCCTCCTTCCCTCCTCCCTCCCCCTCCTCCCTCCTTCCCTCCTCCCTCCCCCTCCTCCCTCCTTCCCTCCTTCTCTCCCCCTCCTCCCTCCTTCCCTCCTTCTCTCCCTCCTCCCTCCTTCCCTCCTTCTCTCCCTCCTCCCTCCTCCCTCCTCCCTCCTCCCCCCTCCCTCCTCCCTCCTCCCCCTCCTCCCTCCTCCCTCTCTCCCTCCTCCCTCGATGAACTCCTGGCCAATGAGACTCCCCCGCTCCCCCCCCACCCAGGAAGTTGTCAGAATAGTAGAGAGGCTCAGGCATGGACTGATATCTCAACACTGTCTGCATGTGTGTGACACCTACATACAGGAAAGTGGGTGACCCCCAAAGCGACCGCACTGGGTGAAAGCTTCCCTGTGACTGCTTATTTGGCGCCCCCCACAGTTAACCTTTCCCAGCCTGTATACTCTATTTTGTTCCAGAGACTGAGACTAGCCATTGGTGCAGAATTACATACAGGTGGCTGGAAACTCAGCTGAGGGCCCAGTGATCCTCCCTGCATCGTCAATGGTCCGCAGGCCAATCGTGATTGACTCTTGTAGGTCGGCACAGCTGATCTCATGAAGATGGCAGCTGTGTGGCTCAGAGGACCAAGCTCTGCAACAGTCTTCTGGAGCTGGAAGCCTGTATGTTGGGGATGGCTCCCATGGCTTCAGCAGATCCCTTGACCTACATCAAGTAATACCTTGGGGTGATCAAGGGAACCCAGTTCAGTGACTAGCGTTAGGTAGTACAACCATGAAGACAGTGTGGTCTGGGAACACATGCAAAGGCCTGGGAGTCACATTGTCCAAAGTTCACTCCTAAGCATCATTCTCCAAGTGTCAGCTGGAATGTTGAGCCATGATCATGTCCCACTTCCTCAGGTGAATGGAGATGTGTGGGAATGGAGCTCCAGTGGGAGGAGGCTTCCCCAGCTGACTGGCCTCCAGGGTGCCAGTTTAGATCCAAAGTCCTGTTTTCCTAAGACCAGAAAGGGGACTTTGGTAGGCAGCGATGGTCTGCTCAGCACATGGGGCTCTCCGTACTTGTCAGGTGGGCTGCTGCTTTACCCCATAGGACTTTACATGGCTGGGCTGGTGACTTTGGCATTGAACTGAGTCTCCCGAGACTCAGGGATGTGAGAGGACTGTGTCCACCCACTCATTCCAGGCTGCATCTCTGAATATCACTGGTCCCCAAGGGCCAGAATGGTAACTATGGAAACCAGGAGAGGCTTCTTTTCTCCACCTCATCCTCTCCTCTTCTCTCTGGGGGCTTCAGGTCATTAAACTTGTGTGTCTCCTGGGGTCTTATTACCCCACCCCCATTACCCCAAAGCAGTCATTTCATGCTGTGGCTTCTTGTAGAGAAAATGGCTAGTTTGAGAGTCTGAATTTGAACAGCTTAGGTGGTTCCAGCCTCTGGAAGGCCTACAACTTGCAAGCAATTCAGCAAGGACTGTGAGCATGTCACCCTTCACGGCCCCCCAGTTCTCCCATTCCCTACTTAGGACATCTGTGAGGTGATTAGGGAGGAAATGGAGCTATAGAAAAGGAGATTCAATCCCATGTTTGCAGCAAGTGACTTTTGGCTTTCCTGCTGGGGCGGGGTACGCTTGCTGGGCTTGTAAGAGGCTCTGGAAGGAGCCCTGTCTTTGGAACCTTCACTCTGGGTCCCAGACATTCAAAATGGTCTAGAAACGATGAGGAGGCACCTGCTCTCTTCTTGGATCTTAGTTGCCAAAACTCTGGCCCATCTGCTCCAGCGCGCTCTCCCACTATTTGGAATCCTGTCTGCGTCTCCTGTTCCTCATCACCCATTCTCTGTTCAGTCCCTTCCACTTGGGTCCTGTCCCTTCCGGTAATGCTACTGGAATAATTAGAATTTGGTTCCTGGAAGCCCTAAAAGGCCAGGCTTGCCCATCTGTAGCAAACAGGCCAATGAAACAAACAATAGTGGAAATCAGAAGATGATTTATTCAATGTGGCCTCCCTGCAAAGCAGGACAAAACAACCCAGTGAGTCCTCTTCTCACAGCCCACCTCTTGGGGGACCTAGCGTAAGAGTTAGGCTTAACTTGAGGACAGGCGGCGTCCATAGCCAGGTGGGCTCCATCAACCTGTGGTCCTGCCTTCCATCTCTCCTGCAAGGTGGTCTGAGAAGTTCTAACACTCTTCCCAGGAGACAAGCTCCCTCTCGAGCTGGCATCAGGTTCTCAGTTTTTTCCTTCCCCCAGAATAGATTGCTGGGGAGATTCCAATTCTTCAGGGTGCATTGCTTCAATGATCTGATGGCGGGGACGGGGGTTCGGGGAGGGTACAAGCGTCTCTTTAGTATCTTCCTTCCTGCCAGGGAATTTACAGTAAGGCCTCAGGTAGTCTTCATCTGGCCAAATTCCATGGCCAGTCCTTTGCTTGACCCGTCAGTGGCAGTGACACAGGACCATCCATCTCCTCTCTTCTAGCTTGGCGGACACAAACCGTCATTGGTTTTTCCACGCCTCTCTAGGGGCTCCTCCTCTTCCACCTGAACTACTTCTGTTAGGTGGCTCTCTTGCTCTAGCTGAACCCCCTTCAGCCTCAGGTTTAAATGCCATGCACTTACTGCTGCACCCCAGGTCTACATCTTCGACTGGGACCTGCCTAAGATCGCTTCTGTGACATCTCTGCATGTGTTCTGCGTGGTGTGTGTGTGTGTGTGTGTGTGTGTGTGTGTGTAGGTTCCAAGTTGATATTATCCTTATGCTCTTCTTCACTATTGATCTTAGTTTTTTTTTATTGAATTTTTGCAAATTTCATACACTATATTTTGATCACATTTTGAACCCCTCCCCTATCTGCACCCCGCTCACCACCTTTCACCCGGTTTCATGCATTCCATTATATACATCTGGAGTTGATCCTCAAAAGAGAGTGCTCCCTGTCCCAGCACCTGTCGTTTGCCGGTAGTTCCTCAGCTAAGGTTGGGTTTCTTAGCCACCTCCCCACATCTATGCTGGAATTTTGTCTGGCTTGAGCTTAGGTGGGACTTGTGCCTGCTGTCGGTGTTGCTGTGAGTTCAGATGAGTAGCTGATGTCCCAGCGGCCTGCAGAACTGTTTCCTTGTGCTCATCCACACCCTCCTCTGAAATGATCCCTGAGCCTAGGGAGACAGAAGTGTGTTACAGGTTTCCTATTCATGGATCAGCACTCTGGGGTCTCAGTGAGCCCTGGAGGTTACAGGTTCGGCACCATCGGCTGACCAGCGAGCTCCAGAGGTCCTTCTGTCTCTTTTCCCAGCACTGGGATTACAGGTGCATGTCACCAAAGTTGGATTTTTTCCGTGGGTGCTGGGGATTCAAACTCAGATCCTCAGCTTGTATAGCAAAGGCTTTATTCGCTGGACCAAGTACCCTGTTCATGACGTGAGCTATGAATAGGCATCTGAATGTAACAAGTCAACCCCAAGATTCTTGGTTTGTGCCCCTACAAAGTCTCCCCACCTGCAATTTTGTCTAGCCATTTATGGGAAAAGATGGCTGTTCAGCATTTATTACATGCTAAGGGCTTCCTGTAAAGGAACTGAGGAGGTAAACCAGAGTTCCTGTCCTTGTGGACTTTATATTCTAGTTGGAGGATGTTATAGATAGACGTACCCCTGACACATTCATATGTCAAAGTCCAAATTGCAAGAACTTCATATATGAACTACTTTTAAAATAGTACCGTCATCACAGATGTAATTATGTAAGTTAAAATGAGGTCATCTCGGACTTATTTAATACAAATTATATCCTTATATTCCCAGAGAGGGCTGGGAAGATGGCTCTGTGTAGAAGTGCTTGCTTTGCAGGCATGAGGACCTGAGTTCGTGTCTCCAGAACCCACCTAAAGGTTGGACGTGGTAGTATAAACTTCCGTAATGCCAGGGCTCCTGGGAGGATGGGGAAAGGGTAGAGACAGGAGACTCCCTGGAATCTTGGGGCCAGCTAGCCTGGTAGACAGTAAAAAGACAATACAGAGATCACACGTGCACACGCACACACACACATAGAGACACAGACTTTTTGAAAAGTGAGTGGGAAAGTTCAGACCCAGAGAAGGAACCTTAGGGCGACAGCATGTGAAGATGAAAGGCCGAGATGTTAAAATGCTTCTGTGGGCCATGGAATGCCAAGCATCATAAGCAGACCACAGCTGCTCTGGGAGAAATCCTCCCTCACAGCCCTCAGAAGCAGCCAACCCTGTGGACACCCAGCTCTGGAACTGAAGCCCTGAGCTTCGAGGAAACATACTTGTGTTCTGTGTCCACATCATTTATGCTTCTTTGAGATAGCAATTCTGGAACTCAGACAGCCACCAAATAGGTAAATACTGGGTGTATCAAACAGGGGTACAGCTGATTGAGGAAAACAAAGCTATTCAAAGGTGCTGAGAAGCAGCTATTCTATAGGGCCACCAGAGCCAGGGACCTGGAGAGGAAGGGAGCCAGGGGGAGAGTGAGCTGGAAGAGGGAAGTGTTGTAGCAGACAGGGCCTCAGGGCGGAACTCACAGACTTCAGTCTGCTGCTCCCAGCCCACTCCACGCACCTGTGGCTGCAGATCCTTCTGGCTCTTCCTTGGGAAGACATCCAACGTTTGGTCTGTTCCTGCTATGCCCACTGCCGCCAGCCATTCAAGGCCACCTCTACTTTCTGCTTGGACCGGTACCAAAGCGTCATTCGAGGCAGGGTCCTGTCTCTTCTGTTGATCTCCATTTATATCCACAAGTCTTCCTCAGCACAACACTAAAAGCACATCGATCTCCTTTCCTCAGCCCGTTAGTCGTCTTGTCTCTCTTGGCATCCCAGCAGGTCTTGCCCTGAGTGCCTCACCCTCTTCCTTTCTGCTCCCCCTGCTCCACTCTGGCCTCCTTGGCCAGCTCATGTGCTAAGCCTGCGCCTTGGGTCCCATGCACCATGGTACTCTCGTTGGAACACCCCTTCCCCAGCATTTCTGAATCCCTCAAAGTTTGGCTGTGATCCCACTGGCTTAGTTTTCCAGTCTGAGTGTCTCAGGATGCCGGGGACTGGGCTGTGTGTCCTAAGCTCTGTCACTACCAGAAGATGAACTTCAGATGGGTTCTGTGTGTGACTGGGCAGTGGTGGACTGTACCGTCTTCTTGGATCCAAACATGGAGATCAATAATGATTAATCATGGTTGATTCTTAAAATGGTGGTATGGGCTAAGCTGCTCCCATTTTACAGAAGCAGAAATCATGGCTAGGAGGGGATGAGTTGTTAACTGGAAGATGCACAGCAGACAAGATGGCTCAGTGGGTGAAGAGACACAGCCCACAAGGGCCTGAGTGGAAGGTGACCTTGCAGAAACCCGTGTTCTCTATGTGAGTTCATGTTTCTGTGTGCTTCTCACTTGTCTGAGACTCCTGGAATAGTTTATTGGGAGGGGGGAGGGAGAGGCAGAAAGGCCAAATAATTGTATATTTAGTTTTAAGCAGAAGGAATATCCTGATCCCATCTGCTTCTAGTCTCTCTGCTGATGGCAGAAAGCAATATCTGTCAGCACATGGCTGAGGCTTTCTGTTAGCAAGGAGCGATGACAGGATGAGTAGAAACTCCCATGACTGAGGGTGGTTGCATGCTAGGCTGTCCCCACCTCACTGCGTCAAAGGATAGCGCTAGAAGTACGTGCTGTTGATACTTTTGCCTCACTGGGAAGGACAGTGAGACTCGGAGCAGAATCTATGCCTGGACACAGGGGCCCGGTGTGTGTACCCTGACAGTCTGACTCTAAGGAGTTAACTCATGAATAATGAGGCAGGCAGACTCTGAGCAAGGGAGGCTTCTGCTGGGGTCTGTCTGTGATGGAGCAGGTGCTGTTCAAAGGCAGGTGGATGGAAGCTACGCCCTCCGTATTACCGTCTCCCAAGGGAATCTGATTACAAGATGTCTTCTTCATAACCGATGTGTACTCTGTATGTCTGCAGGGGCATGTGGAGGCTGTGGGTGCCCTCCTAAGTCACCTTCACTGTATGTTTTGGAGACAAGGACTCTCACTGACCCTGGAGCTTACTGACTGACTAGGCAGGATGGCCAGTGAGCTCTCATAGTCGCCTGCCTCCGACTCCAGGACTGGACTCACAGGTGTGTACCTCCAGGCCTAACCTTTATGTGGATTCTTGGGATCTGAACTCAGGTCCTTATGGTTGAGCTGCAAGCATCGTGTTGACTGAGTTGTCTGATCACCACCCCGCCAGGACCCCCTTTAGCAGCAGCTTCCCTGGAGGGGACAGGAAGCAAGGGCTCTGCCTCGCTCGTATTGCTACTTGGATGGATGGCGTCGCCTCCACACATGCTACTTCAGATCTTTACCTACAATGTGTCATCCCAGTTCTCCAGGGGTTGTCGATTCTGTCTAAGCCAGTCAAAACACTCAATCGTGGAAAGAGACTTTGAGGCTTGAAGAATTTCTCATTCTGATTGGGATGGCAACTGGGAATGGTAGAGGCGGATTCGAATCTCTTTTAGAGACTTTAGAAGTGACGAGAGATCTGTTTTGTGTATCAGTTACCTGGCATCATAAACTGCCTCAAACTGTGTCTTTACAGATTGTAGGTACAGCTCCCTATGGAGGGTGACTTTTCTGGGCTCAGCAGGGAGGTTCTTCTGTGCCGACTTGCCCGTGTCTTGGAGTTGGCTGTTGGTGTGTGATCTAGGACTATCTGAGCGGGAGGGCAGCTCAGTTCCCTGGCATGTCTCTCCTGTGCCCCCACCAGGTCAGCTTGGGCATCTCTTCTATCCTTATAGATACATAACAGTGAAGAAAGCTAACTGCCAGAGGGGATAGGGGATGAGGTAGCTCCGCTGGTCAAGTGCTTGCCTAGCACGTGTGAATCCTGGGTTCACCTCCAGCACCAGTTAATCAGGTCTGATGCTGCACACCAGTAACCGTAGTGCTTGGGAGGGAGAGGCAGAAGCTCAGAAACTCAAGTTTATACTCAGCCACATAGTGAGTTCAAGTCCATTCTGGGTTACATGAGATGAGAGAGAGAGAGAGAGAGAGAGCCCCTCTCTACTACAGCATGTAAACTTCAGTATTTCACAGGCCTTAGAGTGGATTTAGAACCAGTCTGTACATAGGGCCTGGAGTTACAGTTCAAAGGGTGGGAATGTGGGGCTGATAGTTCGGGTCACTGAATTACCCTGCCGTATTTCAGGGTTACCTATGCGTACATCTCAATGCAGGCTTGAGTGTGCTCCTGTCTGCCACCCTCAGATACTTCAGATGTACTGGGTTTCTTCCATTTAAGGACCCGCGTCTACTGGGTCTTCTGTGAGGTTTTTTTTTTTTTTTTATTGTGGCCGGTCTGGGAAGAGTTTTACAAGGTGACTTTGAATCCATGGCATCAGAGAGACTCATCTTGTAATCTATCAGAGTAAACAAAACTTGTGCTAAGGGTTAAACAGTACCCTTCGAGTAAGCTGGGTGTGGTAACACACACCTATAGTGCCAGATACTCAGGAGGCTGAGAAGGAGGGTTGCTGGAGCCTAAAACTTTGAGGCTAGCACAGATGAAAGAGTGAGACCCTACCTTTGGGGAAAAAAAAAAAATACAGGGCCGGGGAGGTGGCTCAGCAGTTAAGAGTACTGACTGCTCTTACAGAGAACCAGACCTAGATTCAATTCCCAGTACTCAAATGGAAGTTCATAACCATTTATAGCTCCAGTGCCAGGGGATCTGTCACCCTCTTCTGGCTTCCGTGGGCATTGCGTACATGTGCGTACAGGGTCACTGAAGGCCTGCTGGATGAAGAATGAATGAATGAATGAATCAAAGGGGGTAAGGATGAACACATGTACAACAAACCCAGCCTCTGGAAGATATTTGGATGAAAAAAATAAGGCAGAATGCTCCAGAAGGTAGCCATCGGTCCTGAGCCACCTCCCCTCTGGGTTTTGGTGGTTCAGCACAGTTGGTTTTGCTCGGTACACTGAAGCTGGCCTTGGATTCAGATGGCTGGGCGATTTTTCTAAACCTTGGCTATTTATCATGTGAGGCTGGTCTCCCGTGTTGATTCCCCTCCCGTCTGTTCTGCTCTCCAAATCATGTGTTTATGAGGCCACTCTGAGTTGGCCTCTAGGACCCAGCTTTCCAGGTGATTTTCCCACTTGTAATAATGGCCATTCTGTCTAATTTTTACCCTTCCTTTTTCCTGATGGACTCTCCAAACCCACTCGTGCTTTTGATCTTTCCAGAGAGCAAATGTGAATAGACTAATAAAAATCTGTAATGTAACAGTTTTAATAAGTCAATCTGTCCTTCGCTGTCATCAAACCAAGCTTCCGTTTCACTGTTCAAGAACTCATCACATGAAATGACCTCCCTGTCACAAGAAATTACTCCATATGGTAATGTAATCACAAAGGGGAAACATCATTTTCCTACATATTATTCCCTGCAGAAACTGCAGAAGGAAGCCATCACATTAAAAGTACCTGGGATGCTGCTGTTCGAGTTAGCCGGCCTGATGGAGTTCATTTTCTTTATAGGAGAAGCAAACTCAGTCCTCATTGGCAGCGTTTTATTTTAAGGGTTCATTAGGCAATTGTACATTGCACCCGGACACCTGTGGAAGAGAGGATTATATCTACACGAATATAAATGTATTTGTTTTGACTTAGACCATTACAGTCAATAACAGATGCCTCTTAAAGGACAGGCACTTAAAAAAGAAGTGTGTGTGGACGCATCCACCTATCTTCCGGAATACGTTAGCAGCAATGTGTGTCTTTTAAATTTAGGAAGTCGGTATGAGGAGAGATTAAAGCATCTCTCCTTTGTTACGCATCACCTTCCGTTAAAAGTGTGGTGCTCGGCAGAAAAATGTAGTGTTTAAATAGCATCTTGCTAAATGGCTCCTCTCTCCGAACCACATTGACTGTACAAGGAAAATATTTTTCTTCATCTCAGTAGGGCCACAGAGACAACTCAGCCAAGGTTGAATGGAGCTGAGAGCCTTCCTGTCTTATGAATTATTCAACAGTTTCCAACTTCAGAAATGCAGGCTTGGCTCTCTGTTGTTGGTGGGGATCAGAGAGGAGCTAGAAAGTTCGCTACGTGAGCAGGAGGAGCTCTGAGTATGTAAAGAATCCATCCTGGATTCCTGTTTCTCTACGCAGTTCTTCGGTTCCGGATGCCATCCACAGAGAATGACTGGGGGTGGTGGTGGTATGGGTTGAGGAGGAAAGAATGCAGACCTTAGAACAGAACTTAGCCCCACTTCTCTGGTGGGTTTTTATGGTGGGGTTTTAAAGTGATTTAAACATGTAGCCTCAGTTTCTCACATGTAAAATGCAGATCCTTTGCCCTCTGGAGGCTGGAAGAGATGGCTCAGCTGTGAAGAGTGCTTGCTGCTCTGTCAGAGGACTGGGATTTGGATCCCAGAATCTATACTGGGTGGCTCACAAATGCCTGTAACTCTAGCTTAAAGGGATTAGAGCCCCCTTCTGGCCTCTGTGAGCACCTGCACACATACACACATATACACTCTCCTACAATTTCCCCTTCCCACAAACACACACACCCATAAAATATCTAAAAATTCACTTATGGCTCAGGGTTGTTCTCAGGTTTTAAAGTAATTTAGAACTTGTGTTTCTGTTGGAGTAGCCTGGATAGACTAAGCATTTTCTCCTTCTGAATAAAATTGTCAAACTAGTACATCCACTGAGTGGAAAAATTAGAAACGTTTCTGAAGATGACATTGGATAACCAAGGTAACTAGGACTTGAGAGGCCGAATTGTGGAGGGAAGAAAGCCTCATCCAGCTGCTCCCCAGCCATGTCTGTCTGTTCCTGTCAGAGCATTTATTGAGTCACAGCAGAGGGAAAAGACATTGAGAAGGAAAGTGGTGACCTGGGTTTATGACCGTTGTGCTGACATGGGGAACAGAGGTGGGTGCAGGCTGTGGATGTAGAAAGGTGAGACTTGCAGGGACGTTTAGGAAAGAAGGAAAACACAGAACAGGGACCTTACATGTCTATGTATCATTTCACACTGATGCATCAATGCCTTTTTTCATGAACAGTTGAGTTTATGAGAAATAGTAAGCCATGAGCAGCGCGGTGTTTTGAAGCATGTATACATCATGGGATGACAGATTCTAGCTAAAAAAACCTATTCGTTAGTTACATGGACATCAGTTTTGTGAGAACACTTTAAATTCATCCTTGGAACAACATAGTTACCATGTTGTGTAGTGGTTCTTCTGAGTGCATTTCTCCAGTCGACCTGAAACCTCTTATCTTTTCACTGATCTTCCCCACCCCTGATTAACTCTAGCTTTGATAACCACCATTCTACTCACTCCCCTTTGGTATAATACCAACTTGAAAAAAATTCCACTTATGGAACAAGATCATACAAATTCGTCTTTCTGTGTCTGGTTTATTTCATTCTCCTTAACATCCTTCGGGTTCACCTATTTTGCACATGATACATTCAATTTGTGTCAACTAAGATGAATACTCACTACGTTTAAAACATGGTGAACTTCTGGTATGTATTCTTAATTTTTATTGAATTTTTTGGTGAATTTTATACGATGGTTTGATCATACTGAGACCTGTCCCCTCTCTGTACCCCTTACATAGCCCTCCCACTGGATTTTACATACTCCAACATATATATTAAGGCCTATTGAGTCAAATTTGTGTCTCCAAATGTCCTTGGGTGTTGGCTCACCCCCTGGAGCCTGGTTAACCTATCTAGCATCACACCCTCAAAGAAAGCCCACTCTTGATCCCTCTCCCACCAGTTATCGGATGCCAATAATTCCCCTGCTAAGTCTGAGACTTCTTCCCCACCTTCCCACTTCTCTTGCTGGGATTTTCAGTTTGGAACTTGCATGGGTCTTGGGCGTGATGTTACCATTGCTGTGAGCTCATATGAGTAACTTCCAGCTGTCTGGAAAACTAGGTTTCCTTGTGGTCAAATCTGCTATCTCTAGCTCTTACCATCTTTCTGCCCCCTCTAATGCAATGATCCCTGAGCTTTGGATGGCAGAGGCTTGATACAGGTGTCCTATTCAGGGGATGCATCCAGTACTTAGGTTACAGGTGTCTGGAACAAGACTTCAAAAATAAGTACAGGGGCTGGAGAGATGGCTCAATGGTTAAGAGCACTTGGCTGCTCTTGTGTAAGACCTGGACTTAGTTCTCAGCGCCCACATGGTGGCTAACAACCATGTGTAACTCAGGGATTTGACACTCTCTTCTGGCCTCCTTGGGCATTGCATGATACAGGTGTACTTATACACATGAAGGCAGAATACTCATACACATAAATTTTTTTTTTTAAAGCATGAGTCCTTTGGAGGTCAGAAGACAATGTGAGATGCTTCTGAAGTGCCCTGCCCATTTTTCTTTTCCTGTGACAGGGTTTCTTACTGGTCTGGAACTTACCAAGCAGTAGGCTTGCTGGCCAGTGAGTCCCAGGGATGTGTGTAGCCCTGCCTCCCAGTGCTGGATTTACAAGTGTCACCAAGCCCAACTGAAGTGCTAAGCAAAAATTTCAACACGCAGGTAGGATAGGTACGATTTTTATATTTATGATGTCCGACATTTCACAAATTGCCACATATGCTAGGAAAAGAACCAATGATCTGGGAATTACAAGAAAAACATATCCTTGACTTATGGTCGTCCATGACTTACCTTGATGTTGGAGTTTTCAGACACAGATTTTAGGATAACTCTGCTTCCTTTATCAAAGAAAGCAGGAGAAAAGCAAAGAACTTCACTAAAGAAGTAAGATCTACATCAATGAAAAGATGGAATCCTTACACTTTAAATGTTAAAAATGGAAGATCTAACAGAGGCCTACGAAGATAAATCAGTTGGTCAAGCTCTTGCTTTGCAAGGGTCAGGACCTGGGTTCAATTCCCAGAACCCCCATTAGAAACACTGGGTGTTGTGCATGTAGCTGTAATCCCAGCCCTGGAGGGTTGGAGACAGGCAGATAGATGCCTAAGGGCTCACTGGCCAGCCAGCTTTGCCTGCTTGACAAGTTCAGGCCAGTGAAAGACCCTGACTGTGTGGACAGTGACGTGGGGGGGCACATGCATGTGTTTGTATGTGCATGTGGAAGCCTGAGATTGACAATGGGAAATCTTCTCCATCGCTCACCTTATTGCCTGAGGCAGGGTCTCCCAGTTGATCCCAGAGCCCACCAGCATGGCTAATCTAGCTAGCCCTGCCTTGTGAGTGCTGGAATCATAGGGGGGCTGCTGTACCTGGTCAGTATTTATGGGGTGCTGTGGCTCCAAGATCCACTGCTCACCCTTGCATGGTTCTGAATACCGGTCTTTATCTTTATGTGGCACGCACTGACCCGCTGAGCCACCTCTCCAGTCCCAGTAGCTTGCATTGTTCAAAGAACCAGTGTCATCTGGTAAAGGGCAAAAGTTGGTTTTGGGAGAGATTAAAAAAAAAAATAGACGTGTCCAATGTGCGCACTCATAGGAAAAGGACTACAAACCAGATGTGGTGACTCATGTCTGGAATCCTGAAACTCTAGAAGTCGATGAAGGAAAGCTGTTGTGATTTGAGGTCACCCTGGGCTACAATAGTGAATTCCAGGCTGGCCTGAGCTACAGAATGAAACTATCTTAAAGACCAAAAAACAAAACCAATAACAAAAAATAAAACTGGGAAGATGGCTATGGTGGTTTGAATGAGAAATGTCTCCCGTAGGCTCCTGTATTTGAATGATCACATGGTACCCAGCCAGTGGCACTTTTGGGGGCGGTTCTGGAACATTTAGAGCATGGAACTTAGCTGGAGGAAGGACATTGATGGGGGTGGGCTTCGAGAGCTTATAGCCTTGCCTTACTTCCCACTGAGTCTGTTTCCTGGTGTGCCAGTGAGATCAGATCAGTCATCTTCCTGCTTCAGCCATCTTGCCATGTCACCTCTGCCGTTCTGGACTCTCATCCTCTGGAACCGTAAGCCAAACTCTCTTCCTTCAGTTGCTTCTGATCATGACGTGTTGTCACAACAACAGAAAGGTGACTCATGTAATGGCCATTGGATAAAGTGCTTGTCGGATAAATGTAAGGACCAGAGTTTGGAACAAGATAGATGTGGCAGCCTGTAATCACAGTGCTTGAGAAGCAGAGACAGAGGATACCTGTAACAAGCTGGTTAGACGAGCCAAATGAGTAAGCTAATTTACACACATTTCCTTATGTATCTGTTTCATTTAATTAGTAAGTAAGATCATTTATTGATCACTTACTGTGTACACTGCCTATTCCTGGATGCCAGGGAGTGACTGTTGCCCTATACCTCACACCTGCTCTAGGCCTGTCACTTGTCAGATGAGAGTCAGAGAAACGGTCCTTTGAAACCATGTCACAGTTAAGTACAGTGCCTGAGGGACAAAATGGTGACTAAAGCGAGGCCTGGGGTATCAGACTACATGGTCATAGGAGTGTTGTGTTGTGAAGTTAGAATTACTGAAGGCCATTACAATCCATTTACCTACATAGCCACCCACTCATCATCCCCTTATCTACCCACCCACCCACCTATCCATCCCTCTGACCACCTACCCACCCACCCACCTATCCACCCATCCCTCTGTCTACCCACCCACCCACCCATAAGAATAGCTGGACTTAGCACAGACAATTCCCTAGCAGGGCAAACCGCTGAAGCAGGAAACAGCTCTTTCAGATGTGTTTTGCCGATAGGAGACAGGAAACCCAGGGGAACTCTTCCCTCATCTGCTGAAGATAAAACCAGCTTTGCTGAGGAGAAAGGTCCGGAGTTTCTTACAGAATCAAGCATGTCCCTACCCTTTGATCCCGTGATTTATCCAACAGAACCAGAAAGAGATACACACAAAAGTTGGAGGCTTGTGGGGCTGGGAGATGGCTCAGTAGGCAAAAGTGCCCGTTGTGCAAGCGTGAGGACCTGAGTTTGATCTCCTGGAACCACTGGAAAGTCAGACATGTTGGTGTGTGTGTGTACAATCCTAGTGCTGGGGAGGTGGAGGGAGGAGGATCCCCTGGGGTTCGTTGGTTGGCTGGCTTAGCCTAATTGCTTCAACAAAGGTGCATGGCTCCCAAGGAATGACACCTAAGGGTGATCTGAATTCCACAAACGTGTGCACACATACACACACTTACATGCACACACACATGAACAGGAACACAAACACTACATAAAAATAAATTTGCATAAGACCATTGATAATTGAGTCAGCAGAGCCACAGACTAGAAGCAGCCAGGTCCATCAGCTAGGTATTTATGCAAAGGATACAGAGATGAAAGAACTGTTTTTTTTTTTAAAATACATGCCCGTGTGTGTGTGTGTGTGTGGTGCATGAGTGCCACAGTATATATGGAGGTGAGGAGAGCCACAAGTGTTGGTTCTCACTTTCCACTTTGAGGCAAGGTCTCTCATTTCTCGCCCCTGTGTGCACCAGATGGCTGGCCCACAAGCTTCTGGTGAATCTCTAGATTTTATCTCCCACCTTGCCGTAGGAACACTGGGGTTACAGATGCACACTATCACACCTGGCTTTATGTAGTTTCTAAGGACCTACACTCAGGTTCTCACACTTACATGGAAAGTGCTTTACCCGCTAAGCAATCTCCCCGGCCCTACAAAACAAAGCATCTTATATATATTTTTTATGTGTTTGTGCAAGGGTGTGTACATGCCATGGAGGGCAAGTGGAGGTCAGAGGACAATTAAAAACGCTTTTTGATTTACTGTTTTTTTTTTTGAGTGTTTTGCTCATAGATGCCAGAAGAGGATATCAGATCCCGTGGAACTGGAGTTTCAGACAGTTGTTAGCCACCATGTGGGTGCTGGGAACCCAACTTGGGTCCTCTGCAAGAAAAGCCAGGGCTTTTCATTGCTGAGCCATCTCTCCAGCCCCACAGATGACAGTTTTCGAGTGTTGGTTCTATCATGTGAGGTCTGGGCATCTGAGCTCAGGTCCTCATGCTCTGTAGCAAGTACATTACCCACTGAGCCATCTCCACAGCCCTTAGGAGCCCTTCTTCCTTTTTAACATGTGATTTTGTTTGTTCGCTTGTTTATTTGTTGTGTGTGTGTGTGTGACCCAGTGTGCAAGTCAGATGACAAGTCACGGGAGTGGATTCTGTTGAGTCCTGAGGATCTAACTTAGGTCATGAGGCATGGTGGCAGGTATGTTTACCTGCTGAGCCATCTTGCCACCCAAACTCTTCTTGAGGCAAGCAACAGTGTGGGAGCCTGGAGTTATCAGGCTGAGTGGAAAGAGGCATAACAGAGACTCACAAGACAATTTTCAGTCAGCGATGTTTTAAGCAGCTAAAGGTAATCGATGGTAGAAAAGCAACCAAAGCAAGACCATGAAAAGAGTAGTTACCTGTGTGGCTGGGGACAAGGACTGGCTGAGGATAACCTCGAGAGAACTGAGCCCCACTGATGATGGAATCCTCTGTGCTTTGAGAGTAGGTTGGATTATACCAGGGTACACCTCAGTGCCCATACGGCTTAAATGCCATTAAAGTTTGGCATGATTAATTGTAGTGTCTTATGAATTCTCTCTCACAGTGAGGTTGGGCGTTCAGCCCCACCAGCCCCCTAGGTTTGAATCGATTGAGCAAATAGAAAATGCTGTCTTAGAGAAATCAATTTATTCTGGGTTACTTACAAAGGATTCATCCCCAGAGGGAGAGACAGAAATTTGATATGGGGGAGCCAGCATTTGGATCCGAAGTCCCGTGGACCTCCAGGGCACACACCCAAGATGGAGACTTGCAATGCTGCTCCCCTGACGCCTTCCCAGCTTTCACTGCTTTTTTTCCATTAACCCCCCCTTAAGTCATTGGTTAGTTGGCTTTCAATCACATTTGGAGGCATGTCCCTCAAGGCGGAGTGAGAAACAGTAAATTTACTCCACGGTATGTCTATTTCACCTCAAAAGAAAAAGATGTTAAGTTAGTGATAAGTACCTTGAAGAGTTTGGGAAGCAGGATAGTGTCTGTAGCTTGAGATGGGGAGACAGAGTAGATATTTGAAAAATCAGATACAATGTTAATTGCCATGTGATGGGATCAAAGAGATGGGATATGAATGAATGGGCTGGCCTCAAAGTCACTATGTAGCCAAGGTTGGCCTTGAACTCCCGATCTTGCCTTTACCTCCCAAGTGCTGAGTTTAAAGACTTGTTCTGTTACACCCGGTTGCATGGTGTAATTATCCTTTTGGTGCAATTGCTCTTGTGGGTGCAAAGATCCTGAATATGGTCTTGGGAAATGTGGCATTCTCAGGACACAGATGAGATGAATGTAAATTACCTCAAGAGAAAAATGGTGGGAAAATGTAGTCAACTATTTAGGTGAGGATGGATTTGAGTTCTTACTACCTTTGTTTTTAAAATAATTGAGGTGGCTCCTGCAGCTCACACCTGTAGGAACTGAACCTCTGTGCTTCTGTAATAACACAGGCAGTTGTGGCTTCAAGCACTGGGCAGCTGCAGACACTACATTCTTCCGGGAGTTGATCATCTGATCTATATTAGCACAACACAACTCAGCATCTCAGAGAGGAGAATATTCTTGTCTCCTGTGGGAAAAGTTTCGTTTTTGTGCTTTCTTAGACGCCAGCTCTTCCTTTCCTCACTCTACAGGTTTCACAAAGCAAAGGTGGGGCCAGCCTGGGTGTTCACCCAGGGCTTATAGGTCTGTTCGCAGCAGACATTCAATTGGGCATCTTGTGCTCGTTGGTACTTTCTACTCCTTTTCTGCAGTAAATACTGTATTGACTGTGCTTCTGGATTGCTTCTGTCTCCCAGCTGCTCTTCCCTTGGGATGTAGTAAGCCCAGATTGCCTGTGCATCCTTTTCTATCCATCCTTTATTACCTCCCTTCCTCCTCCCCTCCCGTCCATCCATTTATCATCCATCTATCCTCCCATTCGTCCATCTTCCCATCCATCCACTCTCCATGCATCTTGTTCTCGGCTCTCTGTGCCTTCTTTTCCTGGATGCCTTTTTCCCATCATTCCCTCACCTCCCACCCCTTGACCATGGTCAGCCAGTTTTCTGCCTCAGGTCATTCCTACCTCATCTTCACCTCTGAAGTTTCTACATCAGTGACTCCAGCCTGTCTTAGGCTGGATGAGTGATCCTGTTGTTTAAAGTGGGGGCTAGGGAGATAGTTTAGTTGCTAAAGTACTTGCTGTACAAGTCTGAGGACCTCAGTTGGATCCCCAGATCCCATATAAAAAAAGCTGGGCATGTGGCATACCTTTAATCCCAGTATTGGGGAGGCAGAGACAGCAGGATCTCTGGGTTGCTGGCCCCCCAGTCTAAATGCGCAAGCTTCAGGTTCCATAAGAGATCCCATCTCAAAAAACTAGGCAGAGAGCAATTGAAAAAACGTGCATATGTATGCACATGAACACACACAAGAATAACCCTGCTTTAAATACTGCGTGGAAAACATTATTGATACTCTAATGTAGGAACCTCAGGCTTTGTCTTTTACAGTTATTTAGTGCCACACACTAAGAAACATAGTAAAGAATCCATGAATATTGCTGAATTTGTGGCTTTTTTTTTATTCTCACAAAATGAATCTCTGAATGAATTTCCAAGGCCCCTCTGCCATTCCCATTTTCGTGGTCATAAATGGGACTCACGAGTCTCCTGTCTGTGCATGGGTCTACCACTATCATGTCTTGGGCTCTGGAAAGACCTCCTCTGAGTCATGAGCCATGGGAGACTGGAGACAGTTTCCTGAGTGCGGCAGCCCAGAAGCTACCGTACCTTAGCTGAAAGGTTATTGATAAAAAGGCAGCAGCTGTTCGTCAAATTGGTCTGCTGTAAGGCAGAGTCACCAGAACTGAAAGCTTGTAGCTCCCAGAATCCTCACTATTAAAGGCAAATAGTTCAAGAAGGGAAAAGTAAAGCCTGCAGGTAGGGCTCTCAGCTCTTGAGAGGGAGGGTTGGGGTTGGGGTCACTGAAGCTGACTTCCCTTGTGAGTGGTCCCCAGGGACGGTTCCTGGATGTGTTGGAGGAGAAAAAAACATTTTCTTTCCTCTGTACAAAAATTCAAAATTGGTCAAGAATGGTCAAGCTCTAGGTTGCTTTTCAAGGATAAAATGAGAAGAGTTTTTTTTTTTTTTTCCTTTGAATTTGGCCTTGAACTTTTCCTTAGTCTTCTCTCTCATCGACTCCCAAACCCACAGTGGTTGACTGTGGAAGGTGCTAGGGCTGAAGAGATGGCTCAGTGGTTAAGAGCACTGACTGCTCTTTCAGGGGCGCAGGTTTGATTCCCAGCACCCACATGGGTGCTAACAACTGTTTGTGACTCCAGTTCTAGGGGATCCAACACTCTCTTCTGTACTCCATGGGCACACTTAACACACACTCAAGCAGCACACTCATACACATAAAATTAAAAGTGAAAATGAAATTCAAAAAGATGTTAGCTGGCATTAAACTTTTTAGCATGAACCTTAGTGAATGATTCTATAAAAAAATTGCTTCCCTGTGTAATTATCTATTTTGTGTGCATCTTTGTGCACATGCATGTGTGGGTATACATGTACCTGTGTGCATAAATTATGGGCGCCAAGATGAACCTTAGCTGTGCATCCTTAGGATGCGATCCACCATGTTTGGAGACAGGGTCTCTGACTAGCCTGGAAACTGACAAGTCTCTGCCTCCCTAGTGCTGGGATTACAGGTGCATTCTACCAGGACTCAATTTTTTACCTGGGATCTGGAGGTCAAACTTAGGTCCTTTTGACCTAGTCCCCTAATCCTCGATGCAGTTACCTCTAAGCTGACATTTCGTCTGTGTAAACTGGAAGGCAATTGTTTAATTCATTCTTGGAATTGAATATTTATCAAGTGACAACCATCCTCCGAATCCCTTGCTGGGGCCTGAGCTGTGGTGACAGGGAGTCCACACAGAACTGTGAATTTGATTAAGTAAATTAGAAACGAAGTAAACGATCAGATATTAACCACGGTTGTTCTAGAAACTGTAGGTATGGAGAACAAGGATTACTAACTGTAAGGTGAGCTTAGGGCAGCACCACTGTAGGGTGTTTTTATTTGTGCTTTACAGAGAAATGAGGGGGATGTGTAATAAAGTGACATTTTTTAGTGGAATCATAATTTTATGTCAGTTTCTTTAACAAGCATACTGGCTGGATTTAAAGCTTCGCAAATGATTTTTTTTTTTTTTTGTGATGGAAACATTTATCTTCCAATTCTTCTGCAGTTGTTGAAATTTTCATTCATCAGAGGAAGACATTCTGCCTGGTTAAAGTTTTAATGGATGTGGTTTCTGAAATAGCCAGATAACTCTGCGACGGACAGTTAACATTACTTGGGTTCTAGATTGTGGATCCTCTGTGTATAGTGAGCCTCTAGATCAGGGGATTGCATTTTCTGGTGGCAGAGTTGTCCCATGGACAGAATCTATCATCTGCTTCCAAGAAACTAAGAAAATGAATGGTTATAATCACAGAAGTAACCCAATTGATTTTCCTGTTTTCAGACTAGGCAAAGGGAATGAGACGAAAATAGTGGTTATTTACATTGAAATTGACCTTTTATCCCCAGCAATTTTGTTCTGCAGTCATACAACATCAAAGGTAAAATAAACAGAGCTCAGTCTATGGTTGTGGGAACTGAGACCAAAAGAGATTAAAATGAGCTAAATTTATTCATTCACCCATCCAAGAAATACATAGTTAAACAACATCTTAATTGGAGCTGGACATCATGCTGGAACCTAGGATTACACTGGGGAATTAAACATCTTTGTTTCTAAACATTGAGAGGTGGCTAGCACTCACAGAGGAATTCTGGTGGAGGGTTTTACGGCCTGCTCAAAAATCTGAAAAGATAAAGTTGGACGGTAGAGAGCAGGGAGCACAAACTGTCAAGGGGAGGGGACTGGAGAGATAGTTCAGCATTTGGTTCTGCTCTTGGAGCAGACCCAGGTTCAATTCCCAGCACCCACATGGTGGGTGACAATTATCTGCATTTCCAGTTCCAAGGGATCTTAGGATCCTCTCTGGCTTCTGTGGGCACTGCATGCACTACTGCACTTACATACATGCAGGCAAAACACTCAGAGACGTAAGGAAGAGTTTGTAGGGAAGACTGTAGAGACTTGTGGACAAATTAAAACTTCTAAACGGGAAGTGGTGCAACCCAATTTCCTGTTTGAAAAGAACACACTAACAACCCCACCGAAGGTCTATAGAAATGCTGCAGATACAGTTGATGGTGGTTAGGTCTTGGGATGGAGAACTCAGGAAAAACGAGAGACAGGGAGTGACCAGATCTGACCTCAACAGACTAGACTGTTTAGTGCACTGAGGGGCAGCAACCTTCCCACAGGATGGAGACTCCTGCAAGGGGCGCAGGGGCTGGTCAGAGTCTCACACAAGGGCAGCAGCTATGGGGGGATCCGGGGAGAATGGTGCTGCAGGGGAGACAGGGGCTGCCTGGAAGACTGATTTTCAGCCATTCTTGTGGTTTCTCTTGGGACTTGTCCGTGTGGCCTGTCTGGACATCCAGGCAATGGAAAGAGAAAGTCCTCAATATAGAACTAGATGGTCTAGAGTCCAGGTGTTCTGTGGTCAGGGATGCTGTGTGGTACCAGCTTCTCTCAGTGCTGGAATGTTGAGTCTTTCCTTCAAGATCTGGAATAACGATTTTTTCTTATTGTGACTTCCTAGCAGTCCTAGACAATGCAATAAGACAGGAATAAAATGATGACTGGAAAAACGATTAATATTTGCAGATGAAAATGATAATATATGTAAAAAACTTTCAAAGGAATCTGTATACCACTTACTATATACAATCCTACAATATTAGTGGATAAAGGGCAACATGCAAAAACTCTTTTATGTGCTGGTGGTATTAAACAGAATAAAATCGCAATAAGGGTCTTTTACCGTAGCATAAAGACCTGAAAATTTGAAAATGTATGTCAGAAAAGTTCCCCAAACTGTAAAACGTGATAGGGAGAAATTACGAGGACAAATAAGTAGGTGGCTGATTTATATTTGTGGATATGGCAGTAAGGAGACCTTTATGTAAGTTGATGTGTAAATTCTATTCACGTGCCCCCAGTTAAAACCTCCTGTATTAAGCGCAGACCATTTGAAGCTGCATATGACACTATTCCCGGGGAGATGTAAACAAATATCTTCTCATCCCGTATATGAAATGAGTGACAGATCAAAGTTAAGGACACTCCTGAAGTCCACCTTGGCGAATCAGTGAGTTGTACTGGGGTTTCTTCCATCAGTGTAAAAGGTTGTTTATAGAGTCTGGGTGGCAGCTCACAGAAACTGGAGCCTGACCGGAAGGCAGCTCAGGGGGTTGTAGAATCTCTTCCAGGTACCACAGCTGGTCCAGCATTTCTCAGTCCCACCCACTTCGTATAAAACCTTTGGGATGTAGGGACTTCCTGTATCTGGTCAGTTTCAGGGACGTCTTGAGAGCTATGAATTTTTCCCTCCTGAGTCTTGGCCCAGAGGGGCTGGAAATGATCTAGATAGAGGCAACTTAAACCAGTGCCATGCCGCATGGCTGTGTTACAGGGCCCTGCGGCTCCAAGCGTTCTGAGATGGCCTGGCCAGTGGACAAGGCTGTGAAATACCCCCTGGAGGAGACTCAGAAGCACAGTGACAGCAGCAGCTCGTGGGTGCGCTGCATCATGAGGTGTGCCACCTCACCAGGTTTCTGGAAGAGCATCCTGATGGGCACGAAGTCCTAAGAGAACAAACTGGGGTGATGCTACTGAGAACTTTGAGACTGTTGGGCACTCTACTGATGCAAGGAAACCGTCTAAAACATACGTCACTGGGGAGGTCCATCCAGATGATAGATCAAAGTTAGCCAAGCCTTTGAAACCCATATTACTGCTGTGGAGTCTCATTCCAGTTGGTGGACTAACTGGGTGAATTCCAGCACATGGCAGAAGACTGCCCACGTCTCTGAAGCCAAGGAAGGAAAAGACTGACCTTGACATGGAGAAAAGAATTCAGTGTTAATTAATCACTTCCACTGAGAGAAAACTTTACCAAGAAAATAATTGTAATATGTTTTCCTTTTCTCCTCTATTAGGAAACCAAAGAAAAAAAAAGAACTCTTTCTACCCTTAAAGTTTTTGACTGCACCTTTTTATTCATCAGTTTTATTTTGAGGTTACTTTTAAATTTTATGTATAGGAGTGTATTGCCAGCGTGTAAGTGCACTGTGTCATGCAATTCCTGCAGAGGTCAGAAGAGGGCATCAGATCCCCTGGAACTGGAGTGGCAGATGGGGACAGTTTTTAATCGGCCTTGTGTCTGCTGGGAATTGAACCCAGATGCTCTGTAAGAACAGCCAGGGCTCTTAATGGCTGAGTCACCTCTCTAGTTCCTATTTTGATGTTTCTTAATTTTATTATTTATTGTAAGCATGATCTTTAAAAAATATATCTGACTTAACAAAAACAAAACTGTCCTGAGTCTTAAGGAGCTCCCCTCCATTATGGAATGTTTCAACCCAGAGGAATTTGCTTCACATCACAAGCTCACAAGCTGATTCTAACAATGTATGGAAATGAAAGCTGTAAGACTAGTCAAGATAATCTAGAAGAAATAGGTGAGATGTTTATACTACCAGATACCAGACCTGTTAAAGATGAGTTAGAGTAATGTACTGTTGACATATTGAGAGACAAAAGGACAAAGCCAAAAACACAGTAGTGTCCAGGAGCAGATGTGTACGGCTGCTTGATTTATAAGGAGAGAGTCGGGTAGTGAAATGAGAATTTTATTTCATTAAATGCTGCTGGGTTAGCTGGACGTTATGATGGCTGGCTTCGGTTGTCATTTATCAGACCTCAGATAAGGGGACTTCAGTTGGGATATTGTCTGTGGATTGACTCACGGCGTATCTGTGAGGCATTTTCTTGATTGTTGAGTGATGTGGGAGGGCCCAGCCCACGGTGGGTGGTCCCACCCCTGGGAAGGTGGTCCTGCGTTCTATAAGAAAGCAGGCTGAGCACAGGTCAGAGGAGCAAGCCAGTAAGCAGTGTTCCTCCATGGTCTGTGCTTTGGTTCCTGCCTCCAGCTCTCTATCCTGAGTTCCCCCAGTGATGGACTGTCAGAAGAAGAGTAACATGAAATAAAGCCTTGTTTGGCCAAGTTGTCTTTTGTCAGGTGGTCACTGTGGTACCACAGCAACAGAAAAGTAGTTAATACCGATATTCATGTGGAAAAAAGATGGCAGGTCAATTGTAGACCGAATTGTGACAGGGAAAACATGCCAAAAACAAACGAGGAAAAAGCATATCAAAACGTTATTTGGGAAGAAAATTTAAGAACAGTTTCAGGATATGAGTCAGGCGGTCAACATTATTTAGAGCAACTCTAACCAGAAGGAAGGGATGGGTAAATTAGAATGCATTAAAACTGAGAGCTGTCGTTCCACAACAGATACCATTAAGGGAGTGAAAAGGTAGACTCTGGAATGGAAGAGAATTTGCAATGCATGTGTCTGACAAAGGACTCATTTCCATCTGATGAAAGGACCCTGGAAAGGCAGGCAACTTAATAGGAAAGCGGGCAGAGGGCTTTAGCATTCGCACACAAAAGCAAATATCATCTAAATAGCCAACAACAGGAAACATGCAAAATGTTCAGCCTCATTAGGAACCAGAGAGATGCGAATGAAAGAGCGCAATGCTGCAGGAAGACTGCCCACAGCACAAGGGCTAATGTGACAGTGACAGTCACGGCAAGCGTGTAGAACAGTGGACAGACCCCCACACTGCTGGGAAGGAGTATCAATCAAAACAAAGCCCCACACTGTGACCCAGCACAACCCCTGTCGTCTGAAACACTCACCCGCGAACACTGAACCACTGGCACATTTTACATTGAACAGCAAAAAATGTGAGCTTGCGTTGGGGGTGGGGTGAGGGGTGGGGGCGTAGCCAGGTGGTAGAGCACTTGACTAGCAAGTGTGAGGCCCTGGGTTCGGTCCCCAGCACTGCAGTGAACAAACAGAATCAAATAAAAGCATAAATACTGAACGCTTCGGGGATCAAGGAGGACACTGCGGTGGATTGCTCTATGTGGTAAGAGAGTTATTGTAATTATCAACACCATAGACAGCCAGGCAGACAAAAGCATAGGGGATAGGCTCTGAGCAGAGTTCAGTCCCACGTGGCAAGGTAAGGTGAAGGGGTCCATTTATAGATTTCAGAGGAAGTGGGGATTCTATGTCATGTGGTTGATCAATACTTGGCAGTCAGACTTTCTTGGAGTCAGCTGTGAGGGTGAGAACTAGAGAAGACAGTTAATTTAGTTCTGGAAACCGAAATGACTGTTTGTCGACATTGTCACAGTTTGACTCAATGAGGAAGCTTTACGAAGTGGTGGGGGCCTGGCTGTTAAGTACAGCAGTGTTTATATTAGGTCTAAGATACAAAGAACCCGAATGTCACCAACAGAAAAACTACCGAGTATGAGTCATGCAGCAGTTCCAGCGTAGAACACTGCCCGGTGTCGCTGATTATTCGAGGGTGGGGGCGTCTCCTAGCACGCTGTTTCTCGAAGCAGGCATTGGCTCTGTGAAAACCCACCAGGCCCTCCCTCAACATCTGGGCATTTTTGGGCAGTGTTATATTTGAGTACGATGAAAATAAATACTGCAGAGCACAGCAGATAGTGGAGTGAGATGCTGTGGATGTGCAGGGGCCTTGGCAGGCTCTTCTGCGAGTCCAGGTTCCCGGTCAGCCAGATGGGCAGGAGCAGTCCTCCCCAACAACTAAGAAACAGTGAAGTCACGTGGCTGAGACTGAAGGGGGGCGGTGGGCTTGCAGGGGCTTCTGGAATAGAAGTGGCAGTAGTCATGTGATGCTCTTGAATTCCTTGAATTCCAGCGTCCTCAGGTGCCTGTGAGGTTTGAAGCCATTGACAAGCGGAGTTCTGGACGGACTGAGCAGGGCAGAATTGTAGGTGGGAAAGGTAGGAAAAGCTCCTGGCACCAAGACATGACAGACAAGATAATGCCGCCAGCTGTGTGGTGATGCCCCACTGTGGGATGAGATCTCCAGTCAACTGCAGATACGATGCCCTATGGCTCTATTCTACTAGTCTTCTAACGAGTAGCACTCCCAAGATCACACCTAAGTTCAAACAGCTCATTCTGTGCAAGTGCAAAGATTTGTCCCGTAGTCAGGAACAAGTGGCTCCTGGTCCACTTGCTGTTTCTTATTTTAGTGCTTGTGTGTATGTGTGTGTGTGTACATGCCACAACATGCGTGAAGAAGTCAAGAGGACAGACTTTGAGAACCGTGACTCTCCTTCCATGTGGTTAATTTGGCCTCGAACTCAGGTCTCGAGGCTTGGCAGCAAGCACGTTAACCCACCGAGGTATCTTGCTAGCCCCACATTTGCTGTTGAAATTGTGAGGCTTGTGAGGCACCGGATACTGAAAGTCTTTGGCTCAGCGTGAAGTGTGGGTGATGGAGTGGCCGGGTACGTGCCTGTGTGGTTTGAATCCTGATTGCGGTCTATCTAGTTTCTTCATCTGTAGTAGGAGAGGTTTACACTGTTTTCTCTGGGAGGTTTTCATCTGATTAACTGTAATGACATGCTAGACCTCTACCTCTGCTAGAAGTAATTGGTCTTGTGGCTCCAGACCCCTGCATTTAATGCTCATTTGCTGCCCTGAAATCTGAGTTGATTGTGCAAAAGCCTCTGGTGGACAAATGGATCTATTGATAAAAATAACTTTCTGTGAGCTCCCTGGGTGAGCAATTTCATGTGCCTCACTGCTTCGGCTTTGCTGGATGCCACCATCTTCCACATGGGTCCAGGAAAGTGTACACATTCTTAGAGTGCTGAAATGTTTTATCAAAGGAGGCCTAGAGAAAGGCATCAAACCTGTGCAGGAGAACCTTACACCATCACTGAACTGGAACGGGCTTATTTAAGGATTTCAGCAGAGGCAAATATCCTCTTATTCATTAAAACATGAAGCAACAGTTAGTAAATGTGTGGCTTAGTTTTCCATCACTATAACAAAATATCTGATGGATTGCTTGTAAAGGAGGAAGAGGTTTACTTAGCTGGCAGTTCTGGAGTTACAAGGCATGATGCTGGCCAGGGTCCTCTTTGTATGATATTGGGAAGAAGGTTCACATGTGCAGAACAGTTTACATTTTCAAACAGGAGACCAGAGATGGGAGACTGATGTCTCAAAGTCTCCTGTGAGGTCATGCCCTACTAGCCTAGGGACCTCCCCCTAGCCATCATTTCTGGAAGTCCATCACCTTCAACTAGCACCACAGTGAGACCCAAGCCTTCCTCAGTGGGCCCTCAGGCCCAACAACCAAACTGCATCAGAAGCCTGTGAGTACAAGCCAGGTGTGATGGCACATGTCTTTAATCCACTCAGGAGGCAGAGACCAGTGGGTTTAGAGGCCAGCCTGGTCTATATAGTGAGTTCCAGGTCAGCTGGGGCTACAGGGACACCCAAAAACCTTTAGTGAGCAACCAGTATGTGCCAAACTCAGAGCTGAGTACTGGGAATGTGGTTTTGGAAAGGGGTTCACTGTTAGGGAGCAATAATGTTTATTGGAATAGGCAAGAAAATAATTGCATGTGTATATGATCAGGCAGCAGATGACACTTCGCTCTCACTTTGTGCATTTATTTGTGTGTGTATTTGTGCTGCAGCTCGGATGTGGAGGTCAGATGACAACTTGGAGGAGTTGGTTCTCTTCTTCCACACATGGCTCTTTGGGGATCATGTTTGTTGTCAGCCTGGACATCAAGCCCCTTTACCTGCTGAGTCCTCTTGCTGGCGCTCCAATTGCTTTAAAATTTTTAAAATTTATCTTTGTCTTTTGTATATGATTGTTTTGTCTGCAAGCATGTAAGTGCCCTCGTGTGTGGGTCACAGAAAAAGGTGTTGGATTCCCTGGAAATGGAGTTACAGATGGTTTGTTGGCCTGCTGGTTTGTGGGTGCTGGGATCCAAGCTGAGGTCCTCTGTAAGAGCAGCCAGTGCTCCTAACCACTGAGCCATCCCTCCACCCATCACTGCTTTTATGTGTTTCTTGAGACTGGAGGATGAGGGTGAAGATGCTGATGACCTTAGTGATGATGCCAGAGCCAGACACTGTTCTACGTGCTGCGTGTATGTTGATTCACATTTCTTTTTATCCCCAGCTTCCTTTTTCAGTACTCGAGATAAACCCAAGGCCTGTCCATGCCAAGCTTAGTGGTCCACCACAGAGCTACATCCTTACCCCAGGATCGTTCTTTCTTTGAATCTTGCTTTGTATCCAAGCTGGCTTTGAACTCAGGGTCATCCTGTCTCAATCTTGCAGTAATGGGACGTATAGATGTTCATCATCACACCAAGCTGCCAGTGTTTGTTGTATGAAAAGAAACATAACAGAATCCATCATGTTAAGCATTTTAAGTACGTGGTTTGTTGATGTCAGTCAGTTCAGAATGCAGTGTAATTTTTACCACTGCCCTTCTCTGTAGCGCTTTTAATCTTTTTTCACAACTAAAAGCCTGGTACTGGAGAAATGGCTCAGGGGGGAATAGCACTGGCTACTCTTCCAGGTCCAGAGGACCTGGGTTCAATTCCCAGCCCCCACATAGCAACTAACAACTGTAACTCCAGTGCCAGGGACGCCAATGCCCTCTTCTGGCCTCCATGGGAATTGAGTGACAGTGCTTTTACACACATGCAAACAAAACACTCATACACATGAAATGAAAATAATAAACTTAAATACCCTCCCCAAACCTTGTACCTAGTAAACAATAAATCCTATTTCCTTCGCCAGCCCCAGAAACTCCGTCTATGGTTCTGACTCCTTCAGGTTCCTTTCCTCAGTGGAGTGTGTCTTGCACTGACTGACTTCACTGATCATAACGTACTCAGGATTCGTCTGTGTGGTATGTAGCGTATGTCAGAATTTCCTGGTATTTCAAGACTGAGCAGTATTCCGTTAGATGAGCTTCTTGCTTTACTGAGCTCTTCCTCTTTCACATACACTTGGAGCTCCTGGTGCATCTTACCTTTTTGCGAATAATAGTGCCATGTGCATGCATGCACACATGTGTTGTAGTGACCCTTTTGAGTTCTTTTAGGTATATACTTGGAGGTAGAGTGGCCAGAGCACGTCGTACTTCTAAGTCCCTTAACAGTGGACAAGTTTTTTAGTTTCTCCACATCCTCACCAACGCTTATTTATTGAGATGGGGTCTTGCTGTGGTCCAGGTGGACTGGAGTTCCCTATGTAGATCAGTCTGATCTCAAACTCAGATCTGCCTGTCTCTGCCTCCTGAGTGCTGGGACTAGAGGCATGTGTCACCACACTCAGCTTTTTCCTTTTTTTCAGTAGTACCCACCCTAATGGATGTGACCAACTGTTTAAAAAAAACAACTCTTAAGTAATATTATGAGTCTCAGGTACAGAAATTCAGGCACAAAGCAGGGGAGTGACTTGTTCAAGTTCAAATATCCAGTGTCTCAGGGGCCAAGTGTGGGCGGTTGGCTCTGCCCACTCCCTGACCCTTCCCCTCCCTGGTACAGCTGTGCTTTGGTGTTGCACACAGTGGCATCATCAAGGCCAGAGGATGGGGCTTCAGAAGTGTCAGCTTTGTTACCCTGGAAGAACTCGCAGCTCACAGTGCACAGCACGTTAGGAGAAATGTGGGAGAGATGGGAGGCGAGCCGCAGCCGGGAGAATCTACTCTGAACTCGTAGGAAGACATGGGCACGCTCATGTCCTTGTGTAAACGATATGACGATATGATGGCTGGATGGCGTGTTATGTTCCTGTTACTGTGACAAAATACTCAACAGAGCCAAGTTGAGGGAGCAACCGTTCATTTGGGTTCCCAGTTCGAGGGTGCAGTTGGAGTCAGGGAAGGCGTGGTGACAGAGGCCTGAGGCTGATCGCATGGCATCCACAGTCAGGAGGCAGAGGGAGGTACGTGCTGGTGTGCAGCCTCTTTTCTCCTTTTAAAACAATTTTTACTTATAATTTTTATTATGTGTATTGAGTGTATTGCCTGCATGTAAGTGCACCTGTATCTTGTAACACACCTGTGTCATGCAATGCCTGCGGAGGTCAGAAGAGGGTGTTAGCCTCCCCTGGAACTGGAGCTATGCATGATTTTAGGCATCATGTGGGTGCTGGAATTGAACCCAGGTTCTCTTACCACTGAGTCATCTTTTTAGTCCCACTTTCTCCTGTTCATTCAGCCTAAGTCTCTGGGTCATGGAATGGTCTTTTTATATTTAGGGTGGGTCTTCACATCTCAATTACCCTAATTTAGAAACTCCCTTAGAGAATGTTTGTCTCTTAGATGATTCTAGATCCTGTCAAGTTGAGAGTCGATATTAACCATCACAAATGGTTTCCCTAACAGCCAGCAATATAAAACTTGGGAGAAGGGCACCAAAAAGGAAGTTTTTGGAACAAAATACTAGTCTGTCATCTTCCCGGGGTCTACCATCCAACAGAAACTGTCCTGACTCTCCGGACGTGCTCCGCCTTTGGTGACCTTGTTCCTGGGGATCACCGTGTATCACCAACTGCTCATCCTGGAAGATCCTTTCCAGAGATGCCAGATTCTGATCTGACCAGGCAGTAGATTCACTGGAAACTTCTAGATCACCATAATGACGGCTGTGAAGTTGTCGGGACCTTTCACCAATGTGAGATTGGTCGACCAAGGATGCTGCTCGTAATGTGTGCTCCGGAGCCTCCGCGAAACAAGCGCTGTTGCCTTCAGTTAAATAGCCACAGGCCGAAGCATCCAGGTGACCTTCTGTGCCTTGCATGTCCACGGCAGGTCAGAAATAGCTTTTAAAACTTGCGTGGCTGCTCTCCAAACAAGGCACCAAAGAATTCTCCATGTAGCACTTAGGTTGTATTAGATATTGTTAGTGACCTAAGCATGGTTGAAAGTGTGTCAGAGTGTGAAAATAGCAAGCCTTATTACGTAAGGAGCTTGAGCACCCAAGAACTTTGGTGTCCGTGGAGGAAGGAGGAGCCCTGGAATCAACTCCCATGGGGAACAGCTGTATTCTACAGTTGTTTTTTTTGGTGATTTTTCTCATTCTCTGTCTCTCTTTCTCTCTCCTTGTGGAGCCTAGCCTAAAACTCTGTGTAACAGAGGATTACCTTGAACTTCTGAGCCATTTTTCTTCAGGTCCTCAGTGAAAGAATGACAGACATGTGTCACACTTTTGGTTTATAGAACCTTCAGTTCTTAGAGACAGAGCCTCCTTGTAGCCCCAGCCTGCTTGGAACTCTCTGGGTAGACCAGGCTGGCCTCCATCTCACGGAGATCCGCCTGTATCAGCCTCCCAAGTTCTGAGATTAAAAGTGTGCGCCACCACGTCTGGCTTCGTCAATTCTCTTTTATGACGACTCTGCACCCAGCCTTTGTTTGCTTTGTCCTATTGAGGACCCCACGAGGAAGTTAATAACACAGAGCCGGCCTATGTTGTGACAATGTGTGCTACCATTGATCCTTGTGATCTGGGAATTCCTGTTCAACCTGTGACAGGAGAAGCAGAGCCCGTGTAAGAAGCGGCAAGGCTACCCAGACCATGATGCTGAAACAACACGAAGGGTCATCATCTTGAGTGTCAGAGCCTTGGGGTGGGGTGGGGTGTATGTGTGTGTGTGTGTGTGTGTGTGTGTGTGTGTGTGTATGAGAGAGAGAGACAGACTCAGTTGGTAAGGTGCTTGCTTGCATGCATGAAGATGTGAGTTCAGTCCTTAGCACCCATGTACAAGCCTCAAGAGTTCAGTCCCTAGCACCCATGGAGAAGCCAAGAGGATTCAGGACTGGTGAAAGAAGACATCTTGGAAGAAAACTCTTGTAGAATGCTGCTTACAATAATGAACTTCTCTTCACGTTAATAAGATCATGTTGACATGGAGATGCAGCCCTAATCTGATCTGCAGGAGGCCCAGCTGCCTTCTCCAGCTGAGGCACAACACAGCCTCAGCCATCCGCTACTTAAGCCATTTACCGGGCGATGAAACTGAAGTCATTTATTACTGTTTTACGACGCGCTCTCTTTCCTGGCTTGGGAAAGGTTTTTATTGCCTGCGGTCCTGCAATTTTCGTCTTGCTAATATTGATTTTACCATAATCTCTTTTGCCTATTTTTTTTTCACATGTCTCAAGTTAGTTCTTGATTTGAACAATATTCACATTTTAAAGCAGTTTGAGGATATGAAAACTAACCTTTGAAAAATGTATTATGATGATTATGTTTTCCTTCTGGTAGCCAACATTATGCGTGCCAAGAGAGGAAAAATGCAATTTGAAGCCAGGAGACTTTGTTCTGGGTCCTTCTTTTGGCTGGTAGCATGCTGTAGCTCAGCTCTGAAATGCTCCACAAAGGCCTGTATGGTCACAGCTTAGCCCCCAATTTGGTGCTCCTACAAGTGGTGGAAACTTGAAGAGGCAGGGTCTAGTGAGAGGTCTGTAGATCATGGGTGGTGGGCGTGCCTTAGAAGGAGACTGAGGGATTCTGGGCTTTTATTGTTCTCTGGTGTTCTGACCATTAAGCGAGAGTGCTTTCTCTGCCACACAGTCCTGTCTCGTAATAATGCTCCAAGCAATGGGACCAGTCAGTGAGCCAACAACAAACCTTCTCTCTTAATAAGCTGATTATTTCAGGTGTTTGTTATAGTAACAGAAATCTGACTCACACATAGAGGATGCTAAAATAAGGATTTCCCATGGGAGTCCTGTCTGTCGGAAGTGGATTTAACGCTTCCAAGAAAAAGGCCATCATTTCCTATTTACCCCAAGCACTTCTGGGAAAACTTGATTGTCTCAAATTAGTTTAGAATGCCAAATGTGTTACCTGTAACAGTTTATGTAATCCTAGGAGGTTGGTGGTCCTCCCTTGTGATAGAGGAAGGAAACGAAATTCACAGAGTGATCATGCTCTGTCTGAGCTTGAGTAGCTACTCACTTGGGGACAAAAATTCAAGTCCAGGGCCTTTGATTCCAGAGCTCTGCAATCTTTCCAACACACTGGGGCCCTGAGGACTCCTTGAAAGACACTCCACATGACCAGAGACCCTGAGAGTTAGACCAGGGTTGGACCAGAAACGCCATAGCGTAGAATCCTAAAGATTCCATGTTCCTTTAAGAACGTGCTCGTTCTCTGCCCTGTTACTAGGCTGTGTTTCTAGGCAAATTAATTACAGCACACGTGGGTTCTGCGTGGAGCTGGGCGGGGCTTTTGTTCCTGTTCTTTCCCAGTGCAGGAAGTGTTGCCAAAGCCTAGTGTTAAATGAAAAGGCCAGTTTGGGCTTGGAGACGAATCGTTGCTGTGCTTATAAAACACTTGATGCGTGCTTCACGTTGCGCTAGTGAACGTGTGAGAGGGTATTCTCTCACATGTGTACATTAGACCAAATATCTGTTTTCATGACTACAGGACTCTGACTCTACAAGTTATCAGCATAGATAATTTGGGCAAAATAATGGGTTTTAACACACATGTGTGCCATGTCCTTTGATCATACTGATCTCAGGTCCCTTGTTCCTCTTCCCTAAATAGACCCTCTTTGACTTGTATGTCTTCTCTTTACGTCTAGACTTTGCATCTCAGAGGAAATGTGGTGCATGTTTTTCTGAGTTTGGCTTATTTTGTTTAAGATGATGATCTCTGGCTCCATCCATTTTTCTACATACGCTTCTGCTTTCTTCTTTGTGGCTGAATAATACTCCGCAGTGAGCATCCACCATGTTCTCTTGATCCACTCATTTATTGATGAGCGCCTGAGCTGCCTCCACAGCTTGGCTGCTGTGGTGAGTGCAGTAATAAACACAGGTGTTCCGGTATCTCTGACTTGCTGGCTTAGGTTCCTTGGACCAGGACCAGGAACACTGGGGTCATATAGTAATTCTGTTTTTAGACTTTTTTTTGTAATTTTTGAGGATTCTCCATACTGATAACCATAATTAGGATGGTTAATCTTGATTGTCAGCTTGATGGTGCTTCAGATCACCATGGAAACGAACCTCTAGGCTTGATGTGGGAGAGTTTCTAGATGAGGTTATCTGAGGTAAGAAGACACACTTCATAAATAAGAGTGGTATCGTCCCCTGGGCTGGGGTCCCAGACTGAATAAACACAACAAGGTGAGCTGAGCACCAGCCTCCATCTTCGTCTGCTTCCCGACAGTGGATGCAACGTGGCCAGCTGCCTCATGCTCCTGTTGCCATGCCTACCCTGCCATGGTGGACAGTTCCATCAAAATGTGAGCTGAAATAAAACATTCTTTAAGTTACTTTAGTCGGGCTTTATGTTGCAAGACAAACCACGAACACATGGCCATCCTAATTACACACCATGATTTCCTTTCTAGGACTCTGTCTAGAACATTTTCATATAATCTCCCCATGAATAACTTTTATACCCATTTCACAGGTAAAGAGACTGAGGGACAATTCACTCAAGAAATATATATGAGAGATCAGAACCACAGGTGTAATAGGACTGCTGGTCCCATAAAAATTGGTGCTTGGGACCCATTTATAATGTGGCAGAGAATCCACTGTAGATGCCTCATAAATTTTCAGGATGTCTCAGAAGTTCCCTTGGGAAATACTTTCCCAGTTTGCTTTCAGAGCCATCTGCTAGCTGCCCCTCTTCACCCCCGTGGATTTCATGGCGTTCCTGTTTGCGTTTCCTTGACCTTCCTTCTCGTATTCGTGGTCTCCTCTCTCCTTACCTTCTCAGAGCTGTGTGTAGGTGAGCGTGGACTTTGAGTCTGAAACTCACAGACCTGCCCTGTAAAGATGCACAGCGAAAAAGGAGAAGCTGGAACTTGGCCATGTGCTTCTCTCACAGCTTTACATAATAACTAGAGAATCTGTGTGCATAATTGGGGTTCCACTTGCTGGGTTAATTTGGGGACAGTTCATATGAATAGGAAAAAAAAATGTTTTTTTTTTTTTTTTTTAAATGCCTGGGCAGAGTCTCCAGCTTGTCTCAGGTTGTCTTTGAGTTTCCAGAAGAAGCATGTCTGAGATGAGTTGGCAGCAATTTGGGTCTGGCTCCCGTCAGTGTGGAGACGAGCAAGCAGACGACCCATCCTCCCTCGTTCTTAGCAATGCTGTTGGCAGTTGACAAGCTTGCCTCCTTCCCATCTTCCTTGCATACACCAGCTTGCATACCGGTACACCTCCTGAATGTCTGTAACTCTTGGTTTATTTTAAAAATTGTGTGTGTTCGTGTATGAGAGTGCATGCACGCCCCCGTGACCCACGTGTGGAGGTCAGAAGGTTCTCCTCTTCCGTCTTTTGAGGACGGGTCCCTCTGGTTTGTCATTGCCAACTCCGGGCCGGCTGTCCCACAGACTTGATTCTCATGTCTCTGCCTCCATTTACCTATAAAAATGCTGACGCTGCAGGTGTGCACCACTGTTCCTGGCCTTTACGTTGTTTTCGGGGATCCAAACTCAAGTCGTCAGGCTGACATGGCTAGGCTTTTGTTAGCGACACCATCTCCCTGGCTCTTTACTGCCTGGTTTTTGGTCTTTGCTATGTATAAAAGATTTGGTGCCCTCAAATCTTTACTTTCTGATTCAATTTGGATTCACAAAGTAACTTAAAGAGCTTTAATGTTTATAATTTCAACAGCAAGCGTTTCTGCTTTTCAAGAAAGGCAGGGGTAATTTGTGTGAACTGAGCCCACGCTGTAGTCAAGAAACACCCATTTGGTCTTCATGACCCTGTGTATTCTCCTACTAGCCTGTTCTATTGGGCTCAGGGAGATTGTACCCTGTCCAAGGACATCATGCAAGAGGTAAACTCTGAAACGCAGTCTGTCTGACCCCAGAACGCATGCATTATCTGGTGCCTCACCAGCCTCCGAGGCACTGTGACGTTGACTGCACCTTTTGCCCTCTTGATTAAAATCCGTCATTGTGTCTGCATCCCTTTACTACTCTGAGAAAGGGTTCAAGAGGCCCCATGGGAGAAGAGTGGCTGTATCAATTTCTATGTGAGCCATCAGGCCTGGAGACCTGAGTGGTGAGCATCCTCGCCCAGACCACGTGGAAGCTACATGCAGTTGCTAAGCTCTGGTCACCAAATGCTGGGAAGCAGCCAGGATGATGATTCTTGTAATAGTGGCTGATGTTTATGGAGTACCCAGTCCAGGCACAGGTCCAAATTCATCATGTAAATTCACTCACTCATTCCTGAGAGTATCCCAGTGGGTATGTTACTATTCCCATTGGGCAAATGAAAAAACCAAGGTCCCAAGAAGTTAAATTAGGTCTTATCACTGGCTAACATATAGCTGATTTTTAAAAATTGATGTGTATGCCCTCTTCTCCTGAGGCTCAGGAATCATTGTGAATAGTGAGAAGAAAGGTTATAAGACCCACAAGTAGTAGATGAATTCAAGGAAACTGTTTTTTGGACACAACAGGACAGTTCCTTATACACGTACCCAGAGCGCTATGCACAGGACTTGCGCAAGCCCAATCAGGGTAAAAACGCAGTATGGATGGGGGAAGTGGACAAAAAGCCCTAGCGTTAGCTGGGGAGCTACTGGCAGTTGGTAGCTACTGGGAAAGAGGCAGTTTTCCTCAACCTACGCTGGTGACGTTGACCAGGCTTCAGGGCATGGACTCATACCTTAGAATTTGGGGAACGGAAATTAGACTAAACCCGTAAAAAAACAGAGCACATGAACTCGGGGGGACTAGTCAGGTGGGGCTGGAGTTGGGGGAGGAAGTCTGAATATGACCAAAATACAGTATAAGAAAATCTTAAAGAATCGATAGAACACTTAAAAATGTTATTTGTATGAGAGCATGCTCATGTGTGTGCAGGTGCATGTGCACCTGTTGGTATGTGGAGAACATAGGTCAGCCTCTCGGCATGGTTCGACAGGTGCCAACTGCCTGTTTTTTTTTTTTTTTTTTTTTTTTTTTTTTTTTTTTTAAGACAGGGTCTCTCTGTAGCTGCAGCTGACCTGAAACTCATTATGTAGGCCAGGCTGGACTCCAGCTCAGAGATACATCTGCCTTTGCCTCTTGAGTGTTGGGATTAAAAGTATATGCCACCATGCCTGGCTCACTCTATCCTTGGAGGCAGGATCTTTCACTGGCCTGGGTTGTATCAAGTAGGCTAGGTGGGCTGGTCGGTGAGCCTCAGAAACCTGCCTGTCTCCACATCATTGCTGGGATTACAAACACGGACTTCAAACATGTTCGATTTTTCACTGGGATTCTGGATATGAAATTTGGGTCCTCACGCTTGTGAGGCAAGCACTTGACCAGCTGAGCCGTCTGCCAGCCCTGTTCCTTAAGAAATGTGTCCACAAAGTCGAATTGTGACAAAGGTGGGAACCAGTAGATCATTTTTGCATGTACAGGGAGGAAGTAAAAATGATGTAGTCTGCGTAGGAAGTGCCTCTCTAAAAGGATCACGGGTTGAATGTTATTGGGCAACTGGTAGTGCTATGGAGAACTGATTGGATCCAAGGGTGGTGGTAAGTTTCGTCAATGAATTTGTTCGTTGATGAGTTCATACTGAATAGAATATTATGACGTAGGTATGGTTCAAAGAAGATCACTAGGGTGGGCTGTGGTGGTGCACACCTTTAATGCCAGCACTGGGAGACAGAGGCTGTCTCTGTGATAGCAAGGCCAGCATGGTCTACATAGCAAGTTCTAGGCCAGCTGGGGCTACAGGGAGGCCCTATTTCAAAAATATCAAAAGGGACTGGAGAGACAGCTCCAGCATAGGAGCCTCCGGGGAATGCTTTCACATGTATCTGCAGGCTGGTATGACCTTGTATCCCCACTGTGTGTGGAATTCCCATGAGGTCACTGTAGCAGGTGACTCCTGACATGTGACCCCCATGGCACCTTCTGGTATTAATGTGTTTGGACTTTCCCTTCTGCTTGAGAGTGGACAGGGTCAGTGGCTTGCTTCTAACCCTGTGAGACACAGCACTGGGTGATAGGGTGTCACCTGTCTGTTATGTCAGATGGGGAAAATGATGGGATGTCTCCTGAGATCATATTAGGTCACATAGCACTCTTGCTAGTCTCCTTTACTCTCTGTGGCTTTGAAGAATTAAGTGTCTGGGGGCTGGAGAGTTGGCTCAGTGGTGAAGAGCAGTGGTGGTTCTTGCAGAGGACCTGGGTTCAGTTCCCAGCCCCACATGGAGGCTAACAACCATTCGTAACTCCAGTTCCAGGGGATCTGATGTCTTGTTCTGATCCTCCTTGGCATTTGCATGACACAGGTACACTTACATACAAGCAGGCAGCAATACACTCACACACATAAAACAAAAATAAGTGAAATATTAAAACAGAGAAGATCACTAGGGGTGTAACTCTGACAAGTGTTTTTCTGTGACCACTTCCTGTCTTGCTTTCTGTCCACTGTAAAGTGAGCCACTTTGTGCCACATGCTGGCTAAAAAAACTACCTGTAATTCCAGGTCCAGGGGATCCAGCGCCCTCTTCTGTCTTCTTCAGGCACTGCACAATATAGGTCCATTTACACACAGACAATACTTCCATAAATATAAAATAATAAAATACTCAAAAAGAAATTTGAGATTTCCCCCTTTTCTTACTCTCCTCACTTAGACCGTATGTATTTTATTACTACTAGTAGATTTTGGTTGATTAGCCCAAATTTCTCAGAACTAAACACAAATAAAATTTCTCTGAACAAAATAAAACAAGCTCGCTTAATGCCAATATGGATGTTTGTGCTCGCAGAATTTCTTTTTTAAATAACAAGATGCATTTAGACTAAAGATGGAGTTGGGAGCCCTCTGATTTGATCTGCAGTCGCTCTGGAGCGTGTAGGTGTGGTTTGTTAGGATAGCCTCCTGCTCAACAGATGTTGAGTGAACTGATGTCCCTATGTGATGTATGTTGTTCTTCTGATCAACATTTACTGACATAAAAATTAGAGGCAGACACATCCAGAGGCCACTATTAATCTCCACATGTGACCTTAACCTAGCCCTTTGGGGAGATATTGAAGGACTAATAATAACAGCTATAATTTAGAGTGCTGGCGGTTTCCACATGTGACATTTGAGCCTCTCCCAAGTTCTTTCTCACAGAACACTAATTAGTGCTGGCTAACAAAAGGTCAGGAGAAGCTTAATTCTTAGTTCCAAACTCACTGGTGAGAAATTCATTGTTTAAGATTATGTGACTATAAAGTCTGTATTAGATGCCTGAAAAAAATACTGTATCACCTAAATATTTTGTTAACTGCAATGTTCCTCAAGTGTTCCTTTAATGGGGACCATGTCCTACTTAATGACCCCCTCCTGCCTTAAGGATATTACACAACGTCTTTCTGCGCTCGTGTGTCTCTGAGGGTCTGGTTTGTCCCGTGGGGCAAAGCATGTTAGCAAAAGAAAACACCGCTGTCTAGAATAGACTTTGCCTTTCTTGTTGTTTTGCTGCTTTTTCAGACAGGGTCTCCTGTAGTCCCAACTTGACCTAAAACGCGCTATGTAGAGCAGGCTGGCCTCAGTCTCAGAGAGATCTCTCTGCTTCTGAGTGCTGGGATTAAAGCCAATGAGCCACCATGCCTGACCTTCCTTGTCTTTTAAAAATTTTTTTTGATTTGAGAATTATGTGCATATGTCTGCGTCTATGTGTGGGAGTGCTCATGTGAGTCTGGTACCTCTGGAAGCCAGAAGACGGTTTTGGATCTCCTGGAGCTGGAGTTACAGGCTGTTGTGTCACCCAATGTGGGTGCTGGGAATCAAACTGGGATCCTCCTCAAGAGCAGCCAAGTGCTCTTAACTGCCGACTCATTGCTCCAGTCTCATGTGGTACACTTTCTTACCTCTGATTTGAATCCACTGGTTGTGATACGGGGCTGACTTGGTGACTAAATGCAGAACATGTGCCAAACTGGAGCATTTGGTAACTTGGTGAGTGAGGTAACACCAGTTAAGTGACACTTGTGAGTACTTGGTGCGGATGTGTGGCTATGGCTGTGTCACCCTAGATCGTTTGGATACAGCTCAGGGATGTGATTGGCTGGTCTGCAGCCATGACGGAGAGAGGTGAATTAGTTGAATTTTCTTCATGTTGGGGCCCTCCAGAGGTTCCCCAGTGAGCATTGCTGAATCTGTTGATTGCAAGCAGAACTCAACATGTACGTGGAAGTCTTTTGAGAGGGAGATAGGTGTCAGGCACGGCCTTATTCAGGAACTCCACAACATCCTCAGGACTTGGATTCTCTTTAGCTTTGTGTCCTTTGTACCATCTCCACCTCCAGGCAAGAGCTCCATGGTGAAGGCCTCAGGAAGCCCTGGGCTTCTTTTATCCTTCCAGAAGTCAACTCCTTCAGAAAGATGGAGATTGAGAGCTTGCTGATCTGCCTGGGATTATGGGTCTGTGTCTGAATCACCCCCTGGATCCTAGGGGACTTGAGTGTCCTGATTGAAAACTGACTGGGCTTGGTTCACACTCACTGTTAAGTTCAAGGTGAAAGTGATCAGCTCACCTGGGTCTACCTGCCTCAAGAGATAAATGGGTGTGTGAAAGGGTGTTTGAGACCTAGGGGAGGGAAAGGCCTTGTGAGGCTTGAGATACGATGGGTGACCCATCCTTATCTCATTACAATGTAGGGTCTGATTCTGCAGTTCCCTACACATCCCAGTGACTCCCTTCTCTTTTTCTGAGATATGCATTGTTTCTAAACAGATACTATGGAACATTTGCCATTGAGGTGCACAGTGTTACTAAGCCACTTTGGAGTTACGCCTGACTCAGAATCAGTTTAAGAATGGGTCTGAACTCTGAGTTTGTTCTGTCTGATGTTCAGAGGGCTGTGCTTCTGAGCCAGGCCCCATCCATCCTTTCATTCATTCTCTCCCAGCATGAATTGGGGAACCGCAAGACTGGATTCATCCTGATGACAGAATTTTGCTCTTTGCTCCGTAGGCCTAAAATATTTCATACACACAGTAAGTCAAGTATACTTAGTTCTCACAGCTTCTAGTGAGAATATGCACATGCCACTTTCAGCGCTTTGACATGCTACATATTCACATTCATTGATTATCTTGGGTGGGAGCAAGGTGGGGTCTGGAGGGATCAAAGTCAGGTGCCCAGGTCACAACAGCACAGGGCTCAGTGAACTTGTTTGCATTATAAACAGTCTGTGCATTCTTCTTTGCACCCCATCACTCTCACCCAACCCCAGATCTTTAGAACACAGCCATTTAACGAACGTGTCAAGTGGACTCACAGATGGTCTTGTGTAACTTAGCACAGAGGCTCCAATCGGCTATGTTCGATAAGCACAGTGGAGGTCCGGCTCCCTGCCTGGTGGTTCAGGAAAGACGGTAAATCCTTGGTTGTGGCCATCCCTTTTCAGGTCGTAGCTGTAATTGAGTCAGCAGGGCCATCTGAAATCTCATGGCCAGCTGAGCTTTTGCCCCAGTGGGTCTCCAGGATTTCGCCATCTCTAACTAGGAGGTAAAACATCGACACTATCATTTGGAGTGCTAGAAACAGCAGGATGCTCGAGAAGGCGGATGTTGCCGGTATTTGTCCCTGTCCTGTGAGCGGTCAAGACTCTTCAGTATCTGAGGGTCAGGTTGTGTAGGTTTCTCTTCAGAGTCTGTAAATCAAGAATTCTCGTGTGGCTGCAGCTCTGAGGGGTGTGTGTGTGAAATTTACAGTTGTTTCTAAGTACGGGGCGTGAGGCTTTACCATTTTGCCTCCCTTTTGTAAGAACGGATTCTTTGTCATTTCCTGCCATGCATGTGAGGGGGCTAGAGTGTACCTTCTTAGCTTCAACTCTATCGAGGTTTTAGGCTGCCAGTTTTTTATTGGGTGGCTCACGTGGAGCTAGTCTGTGGATTGTAGGGTGCCTGACAGCTGCCCATGAAGTGCCAGGGCTGCCCATCACCCCATGATTTATGTCTCCAAACCTTGTCACATGTTCCATTGGATAGTCATGCCTAATTGACAACCCTTGTGGCATGAGCCTTGTGGTTGAGGGCTAGGCTCGCTCCTTCAGGCTGTTACTGCAGAGTCTGGCCTTATTCAGGCCTACTGGACAAGTCATCTGCGTTTTAACAGTTTCCAGATAATTCTTGTACCCATGAAAGTTAAAGGAACTTGGTGGCTCAAAGACTTAAAGCAGAAGTTCTCAACCTTGGAGGGTATTATGGTTTGAATGTGAAATGTCCCCCATGTTTAGACACTTGGTCCCCTGGTGATGGTGGTGTTTGGGAGGTTGTGGTACGTTTGGGAGGTGGAGCCTAACTGAAGGAAGTGGGTCACCAGGAGTGGGCCTTGAGACTTCTTGTCTGATCCAGCCCTCTGTCTGGTCTCTACTGCCTGGTCTGCCCAGATGTGAGCAGGCAGCCTCCTCCTCCTCCCCCCACTCCTCCTCCCCCATCTCCCCCCCTCCATCTCCCCCCCTCCCCATCTCCCCCCATCTCCCCCCCTCCCCATCTCCCCCCATCTCCCCCCCTCCCCATCTCCCCCCATCTCCCCCCCTCCCCATCTCCCCCCATCTCCCCCCCTCCCCATCTCCCCCCATCTCCCCCCCTCCCCATCTCCCCCCATCTCCCCCCCTCCCCATCTCCCCCCATCTCCCCCCCTCCCCATCTCCCCCCATCTCCCCCCCTCCCCATCTCCCCCCATCTCCCCCCCTCCCCATCTCCCCCCATCTCCCCCCCTCCCCATCTCCCCCCATCTCCCCCCCTCCCCATCTCCCCCCATCTCCCCCCCTCCCCATCTCCCCCCCTCCCCCCATCTCCCCCCCTCCCCTCCCCATCTCCCCCCATCTCCCTCCCCTCCCCATCTCCCCCCATCTCCCTCCCCTCCCCCCCTCCCCATCTCCCTCTATACCATTGTGTGTTAGAAGTGTTTGATTTTGCAAAGGCTTGCAGTGAAGATACTGCCATGAGTCTTCGGAAAGACTTTGGTATTATGAACACTGTTGGAACTGTAAGACTATGCTCTTATCATGGTTCTGTAGTACAACTTGAAATCAGGTATGGTGATGCCCCTGGCATTATTATCACTACTCAGGATTGATTTGTTGATTCAAGGTCTTTTGAACTTTAAGATTACTTTTTCTATTCTGTGAAGAATGACATAGACATTTTGATGGAGATTGCATGGACTCTGGCGATTGATTTTGGGAAGATAACCATTTTCACAATATTAATTCTTCCCATCCGTAAATTCTTCCCATCCCATTTCAAAGTTGGACTGAAAGCATTATGAGATGGCCAAGAGCCTTTGTGGGCTAAAGTCGAATGCTATAGTTTGAACATGAGAATCTGTCTTTAGGTTTATGTTGCTGGTGCTGTTGTGTGAGGTTGTGAATTGGGAGGTGGCATGTAGTTGGACTAAGTCAGTTGCTCTGGGGAGGACCTTGAAATTTGTAACCTGTCCTGTTTATCTTTTCTGATCCACTCTGATGTGAGCAAGCAGCCTCATACTCCGGCTTCCCCAGGGCTATTCCTGGGCTTTCTTTCGTCAACATGATGGACAATACTCTGTGAGCCAAAAGAAGGCTTCCTTCTTTAAGTTGCTTCTGTCACATGTATTTTCATAGTGATGAGAAAAGCAGCCAGTGCAATGTGTATCAAAACCTCTTCGCCAGCCAGTGAACCCAGAGGCCAGACTCTCAGGAGTAGGTGAAGATCCTGATCTTGGTTTCTCTTTTCCTCAAGCTCCCCAGGTAATTCTGAGACTCACCAACATGTGGAGAGTCATTACATTAACACCACAAGTTCAGAAAATGCCAGAGCGTAACTGCGAAATTGTGGAAGGAAAAATTTTGAGATCTGGTGATCTTGAAGTAATCCAAGGCAGGTGTCCAGCAGTGGTCAGCATCTTATTACCTCTCATGCGTGGTAGGAGATAGGCGCTTCACAGTCCCCGGGGAAAGCCAATCCATTCCAGCGGCTGCATTCAAAATAGAAATTCTGAAAGTATTTTCACTCAGGAGATGTAAAGTGGAAATTGTTTTTTTTTTTTTTTTTCCTGGGGTACATATTCTACAGGAGGAAATGGGATGTGAATAAACATGTCTTTGTATCTGTTTTTTTTTTGCGAAGGCTCCTCACGTGTAATGCATCTGTTGCACGTTGGATAAGCATCAATGTCAGGTATGCGGCACCTGATAAACAGAGGGAGAATTGATTTTGCTTCGTGTTGAGTAGGAGTGGGTGGGCAGTTGGGCTGAGTATCGAGCATCCTTGGCTTTGCGGGGGCAGCTGCCGTATTGTGCACCCGGCACACTCTTCCAAGCTTCTTCTTCCTACATGACAAAAATTGACTTTTCTATTTCTCCAGTTCATTAAATCCAGTCATGGTGTTTATATCTGATCTGAGTGGTTTAAAATCTTTTTCGATAACTTCCCTTTGCAAATCCACTGTCAGCTTTATATAAGTGTGAGCTCAAAGCCTGCAGTTACACAAGGACCACAAGGACACAAGCAATGGTAGAAATCATGATGATTAGGAAGCCTGGCCTGTTAGCAACTCAGGTACTACCACAGTGGGGTGGAGCGTTCATTTGAGGAAAGCAGAAACAGAACAAACCCATGGGTCTCATATGTCAAAGCATGCTGTATTTCCATAAATATGGTGTGTGTTTGAAGACCAAGGACCTTGTTTTGATGACATGAACAGTTTCCTTTGTTGATTCTCCCTCATACTGAGACAGCTCGAGAGATGAACTTTCAAATGGCTTAACTAGTTAACAATTGGGTACAATAATGCAGCAGTATGTGTTTTCTGGAAAGGAAGCCTCATAGCCGGAGAAGAGACATAACCAGCTATGGACTTCCTTGGTGGCTTTTGAACAGTGTTCTGGTGAGTTTTAATTGTCACCGTGAGGGACTGGAGAGATGACTCAGTGATTAAGAGCACTGGTTATTCTTGCAGAGGACCAAGTTCAGGTCCCAGCATCTCCATGGTGGCTTAACCACCATCCCTGTAAGTATAGTTCCATGGGATCCAGTGCCACCTTCTGGCCTCTGTGACCTTTGCATGACATGGGTATACTTACGTATATGTAGGCAATACATTCATATGCAATAAATAAGTAAATAAATAAAGCTTAAAAACATTTCAGTTGTCACTTTGGTATATCCTCGAGCCATCTGAAAGGAGATCCTCCATTGAGGAATGATGTAGATCAGATTGGCCAATGGAAACATCTTGGGGGATTATCTTGATTGCTCATTGATGTAGGAGGGTCCGGCCCACCGTGGACGGCACCATCCCTGGGCAGGTGGGCCTGGGCTGTGTAAGAAAGCTAGTTAAACATGAGCTGAAGCAAACCGGCGAACAGTATTCCATGGTTTCTGTTGTACTTCCTCAGCTGTGAGTGAGTTCCCTGGTAAGAGCTGCTGCCGTATGAAATAGCAAGTGAGCGTCCTTCAGATTCTTGCCTCGACTTCCCTCAATGACGGGCTGTGATCTTAAAGTGTTCTCTTTCCTCCACAAGCTGCTTTTGGTCAGAGTGTCTTTATCACAGCCACAGAATGGAAGGAAGGAGAAGCAGGCTCCTCAACTTCTCTGGACTTGTAGGTCTTCCTCTGTAAAATGGACCAGTCTTTGCACTTTGTATAATCCTTGGAGGAAACAGGATTAGTGTAGCATAGATTGAATTCTTGTTAGGTTCATGTTCTATTAAGAACTTTCCCTTAGAAATCATACAGATCCTCAGGGAGCTTTTCTCACACCACCAGTCCACGCAGCAGAGGGAGATAGGCATGCTTGTGTGGGCTTCATCATCATCCTTGTCTGGGGTCACACATCCGGAAATGGCGCATCAGGATTCTTAGCTGAGCCACGTGATTCTGAACTTGTGGTCTTATTCCTCAGTTGGACTGGCTCGTTCAGTGCGCACAGGCTGGGATCTGTCCTACATGGGGGTGCAGAGAGGAGGCAGGAAGGGTTGTAAGTGGAGTGAATATTAAGGAGACAAGCAAAGAAACAGGTCTTCGCAGTAAGCAGTAGGACAGAACTGAATGACGGGAAGCCAAAGATCCTGAGGTGGGCGAAGACGAATGGGTGTGACATTTATACTGGGAGCTGGTCCTGTGACAAAGGAGACTCTTAAGATCGTTCCTGCCCTCAGAGAAATCAGGGTAGGAAGTGGAGACTCACTCCCTGAAGCACTGGGGCTGTGGGCTCCAAACTTCCTACAGAGTTACAGGGAAATCTCACGCTACATAGTCTTCCAAGAGTCTTGCAGTGAGATCTACTGACGGATGTTCTGCTTGGGCTTTTTCTTGCCAGAGAACAGACCACAAAGTGAAGGCATGTCCTGATTGAAGCAGGGTCTGTAAACGCTACTGACAAGAGAGAACCTCCAGGCCCATGACTTAAAGAAAGCTTGATGCACAGGGATACTCAGAGCTGCCCTTTGGATCAACAGCGACAAATTAGAACCAACCCTAACGCTTAACGTCAGGGAGGAGGAGGAGGATGATTAATAATCTCCATGAACGTCCACACAGCTATTTCAAGTGACAGCTGTAGAAACAGTATTACATCATGGGAAATAGTACTAATATAGAATTGTTTGAAAATATAAAACTTATTTGAATGATGATTTGAATTTGTATACAGGGCTAAGAGGAAGCAGATTTTAAAACAGCATACTCTCTGGCAGTGGGCAAGCTATTGACCATGTAATTAGTTAAGTAATTATTTTTTTTGTGTGTGGTGGGCATCATGTGATGTATGTGCTTTTGTGTGTGTGGGGGGGTGCACACATGCCACAGTGCATGTATAGAGGTCAGAGGACAATCTCAGGTGTTGGTCTTTGCCATCCACCTTGTTTTCGACAAGGTCTCCATTAGTGGATGCTCTTTACCCCAGGCTAGCTGGCCCATGAACTTCTGTCTCTACCACCCTTCTTGCCATAGGAGCCCTAGGATTACAGACAGATGCCACCCCACCCAGATTTCCGTGAGTTCCGAAGATTCAAACTGAGGTCTTCATGCTTGAATGATAAAAATATTTACCTGGTGACAATCTCCTCAGCTCTTATTGTCTTAAGAGAGTATACTGATATTATAACCGATTAATTAAAAAAAATCAAGTATTAGTTTAGTACCTCTCATGACAAGAGTCACCTGGCAAGAAGGCATGTCAGGGACAGGAAGGGTCTTGCATTAGCTGTTAGGGTGCAGACCACTAAAGAGAAATGACAGGAGGCTGTGCTAGAGCAGGTGTGAAACTCAAAGGTAAAGTCTACGCTGGTAGTGGTGGGCAGTCAAGGCATGGGAGACACTGGCAGGGGAGAGGACAAACTGTGTGTACACGGAAGGTAGACCAGTCACAGGGAAGGATCTCAACCCTGGATGTACATTAGAACAAACCATGCCATGTTACAGGTAAAGAAATGTGGGCTCTGCCCTGGCCATCAACCAATAGCTGTCAAGGTTTCTTTTAAAGACATCCCCTGTTGATTTCAATATATACATAGGTATGAAGACCAAGGATTTGGAAAGGGAAGGAACAGCTTAGGAAAGTATCTTACATGAGATTTGTAATTTGACACTGTGCTGCAGAAAGATCAGATCTGTCTTAGAGTTGTCCTCACTTGGGAGTGACTTCCTGGCCCTTTCATGATACTTCATCTTGGTTCCAAGCAGATTGGATCCCTCATGAGCTGGCCCATGGGGGACGACAGTTTTTGCTTAGGAATTTGGAGAGACTGAGGTGGCCAAGAATATGGATGTTTAATGTCGCACAGTCATTGCCAGGCTCTTGTTGCTCCCCTGGAGACTAGAGCTGTTCCATGGGCAAGTGCCCAGCAAGCCATGGTCTTGGAAAGAGCTCTGGTCAGTCCTGTCTAAGTGAGATCTGGAACTTTCTTATCTTCCCAGGGTCATAACGATTCAACTCTTCTTTTTAAAATAAAGGTGAGCATATAGAACTCTTGTTTTTTATGTTTACTTTTTGAGAGACAGACAGACTGACCGACCAACCAACGGACCACACAGTTCAGAAGAGGACAGTGCATCCCCTAGGAGTGGAGTTGTAGGTGGTAGTGAGTTTGCCTGATATGGGTTTCTGGGGACTGAACTGGGGTCTTTTGCAAGAATAGCAAGTGCTCTTAACCAGTGAGCCATCTCTCCAGCCCTGCAACTAGATTCTTGATTCTCTCTTTCTGTGACCGTAGCTCTGTGGTGTCAGCACCACACAGGAGCATAAATGCAGAATTGTGCCTGTGTTAGCAAGACCGTATCTTCGTATCTCTCTAGACAGTTTTCTGTCTCTGTGATGAAATGTCATGACCAAAAGCCACTCAAAGAGTTTACTTGCCTTACGGCTCCAGAGAGAGAGTTCATAGTGACAGAGATGACAGGAAGCTGGCTGATCACATGACATCTGCCCACAGGAAGTGGAGAGTGAGCATTGCAAATAGACCGAGGCTGAAGACCCTCAAAGCCTGCTTCAGTGATGCTATTCCTCCAGCAAGGCTCTACTTCCTAAAGGTTCCATAACCTCCCCAAACAGCACCCCCAGCCAAGGACCAAGTATTCGGATACACGAACCTGTTCATTCATGAGTAACCATACATGAACCACTTCTCATTTAAACTGCTATGTTCTGCCTTAGCAAGACCTCGGGATCTTCATCTACACTCTGGAGGTGCAGACCAGCTCTGTCCCATAACCCTTTCTTGAGCATGGATGGAACTAGAGATCATCATGTTAAATGAAACAAGCCAGACTCACAAAGACAAATATAGCATGTTTTCTCTTATGTGTAGCCCATAGGGAATAGCAAAGACAGGGAGCCACGGGAGGAGCATTAGTTACAGTTACGTGGAAGGGGAACTGGAGAACGTGATAGGTGTTGAAACGTCAGAGGCGAGGCAGGGTGATCAGTTCACATGAGAAAGGACAATCGCAGGATTAGATAGGAACAGAGTATGTAATTTTCATGTACAGAAAAGATGTAATGAAACTTACTGTTTTGTGCAATTAATACATGCTAGTGAAGATGCCTTAGGAAGACCCTGTTCGGAACGATGGGAGCAGCCCATGCTTACCATTTCATAGGCAGCACTAGACACCTGTGTTTATTAAGTGGCTGAAATGTGAGCACGGGTGAGGAATGAACATTTTAAATTTGGTGTTAATCTCATTAAATCTTAATAGCCATGTGGCTAAGGGTTACCATGCTGGACAGTGCCATGTCCTTCTGCATCTGCTGCCCCTTACCTCTCCAGTGCGCTTTCTGCATTATGGTTGATTAGTTTTCCAATACATTTTAATATCACATTTATTTTGTGTGAGAACACACTAACCTTGGCTATCACTTTGACACACCTGGGAAGTGGGAACCAAGCTGAGGAACTTCCTCTATCAGGCTGGCCTGTGGGCATGTCTTTGGGATATTTTCTCTATTTCTAATTGATGTCAGAGGGTCCAGTCCACGTGGGTGGTATCATCACTAGGCAGGTGGGCCTGAATTGAATAATGGGGCTGGAGAGATGGCTCAGTGGTTAAGAGCACTGGTTGCTGTGCTGGAGGACCCAAGTTCAATTGTTAGCACCAACAATCATCTCTGACTTCAGTTCCAGGGGATCCAACTCCCTCTTCTGACCCCACAGGCTTTGCATGACACAGGTGCATGCAAAACACTCATATGCATAAAATAAAAATAAATTTAAAAAACAAAGTTGCTGAGCCTGATCCTGACAGTAAGCCGGTAAGCAGCTTTCCTTCATGGTCCCTGCTCCAGGCTCCTGTCTTGACTTCTTGCCTTGGCTTACCTCCATGATAAACTCTAATCTGTAAGTTGCCTTGGGTCATGGTGTTTGTCACAGCTACAGAGACAAAGCTCGAACACTGCGTATGATTGTGTGTTGGGTGGGGGTCTGTGCTCCTGCACGTGTGTGGAGAGCAGAGACAACTCTGTGGGGCCGACTTTCTTCCGTTCACCTTCATGTGGGTTCCTGGGATCACACACAGGTCATCCTGATGGCGTGACAGGAGCACAGACCCTTCAACATGATATCTGGTGGGCGCAGAGGGCTGTCCTTTCTCACTCTGTACCCTGAGTTCATGTCTGGCTTACAACAGCCGATGGTCCGCACTTGGGACCAGCAGCCTCAACTCTGGAGAAGCAAAGCAAATATGTTTGCATTGAGGAAACAGGCACAGAAGAGTTTCGTAGATAAAGAATGAGGACACAAGAAATCTGTGTCCCGGGCTAGGTTCTCCACCTCATTTAATCCTCACAAGCAAAGAGGAGGCATCGTATGTTTTGTTCACTGACAATTCCTGAGGGCTTGGATGATGGTGTTCAAGTAAGTAGTGGTGTGCACACTGTTGTTCCTATTTATTTATATGTTTTTGGTCTTTTTGAGACAGAGTCACCCTGTAGCCCAGCTGGCCTCAAACTTGCTTTGTAGATCAGGCTGGCCTCGATCTCAGAGCCTCCTGAGTGCTGGGATTAAAGATATGCACCATCTAGCTTTATTATTTGGGAGTGTGTGTGTCTGTGTGTATACACGTGTTTGTACAGGCCAGCGGTTGATGTCGGCTATGCTTATTTCATTCTGAGGGGCTTATGGACAAGTGCATATGTGTGTGTGTGTGTGTGTGTGTGTGTGTATGCACGCACATATGTACTGCAGTGTGCACATGGCAGTCAGAGGATAACTTTAAGTAGATGTTTCTGGCCATCCAACTTGTTGAAGCAGGGTGTCTCTTGGTTCTGCTATGTGGTATACTCCAGGTTAGCTGGCTTCTGATGACTCTGCTTCCCATCTTCACTGTAGAGTGCTGGGGTTACAGATGCATTGGGTCTCTCACTGAATCCAGAACTCATCAATTCACTAAGCTTGTTGGCTAGTAAATTCCAGATGATCATCTATCTCCCCACTGCCCCCCAGTACTGGGATTACAGAAGTTCACTGCCATGTCTGGCTTTTGTTTGAGATATGGTTCCCTGTAGCCCCAGTTGGCTTGGAACTTGCTGTGGAGACTAGACTGACTTCACCTCCATCGCACAGACATCTGCCTGCTTCTGCCTGCTGAGTGCAGGGAGTCAAGGTATGCATCACCACATAGAGCTCCATGTCTGACTTTTTACATTGGATGTTGGGGATCTGAACTCAGTAAAGTGCTTGGTGTGCAAGCAGGAGAACCTGACTGGACCCTTTCTCCAGTCTTGAAAACTGTTTTGACATTGTTTGATAAACTTGATCTTTGAGGGCTAATAACTTACCTGAAGAACATACATCGAATGCGAAACTCTGTCTTTTTTCTTTTTTTTTTTTTTTTTTTTTTTGGCTATGGGCTGGATCCCAGGTCACCTGCAGATAAACGGCTTCTTCTGAATCCTACCTCAAAGCACCACTTGCTTCTAGATGGTATTTCTGATTTTCTGTCTGATGTCTGGCATCCTCGGCCCACTGATTCTCGGCCCCATGCTATGCACTGGCTTCCCTGGGAAGCCTAATGAGGCAGTTGCCATGGTAACTGGGTGACATCCCTGTACCAGATGCTAATGCTGTAGCTCCTGAAACCCCTTGCCTGTTCTCTCTGTTTGGTAAATTAATAACATTTAAATTAAACATATTAATTTATTTCATGTCAGTTAATTTGTATGTTAAGTGATGTGCAGGCTTCCCCGTCCCCTCCCCCCAGCACCCATTAATCACCTCCAGCCAAATCAGGAGCTCATTCTAGAAGGTGGCAATAGCTTTCAGCAAACTACAATTAAGATACTCTGTACCCATGTAGAAAGTAATCAATGTCAAAATAATTGCTTTTCACAGACCACAGTCAGCTGTCTTGTCAGATAGTTAACTTATAATTATAGCTGTTTGGATTTATGAAATTAAAAAAACGTAACCCAAATATTGGAAAGGAAAGCAGTATCGTTAATACAAATGTTTGTGTTGGATACGTCCATTCTGTTCAGCGACTGAGTCTGAAACCACGCAGAGGTTTCTGCTGGGACTGGAGAGTCCCGTGGGGTTAACTTATAGAAAAGAGTCTAGCATGCCAGTGGGTTGATCTGGTCACCCATAAGAGGACACCGTTTGCCTGTCTTTATTTTCTGTCTTAGGCAAGATGATGGAAAACTTGGTTTCTTCCAATGAGATTGTGTTGTTGGTATCTGCTGCTCCCTGGAGAGATAACTGAGGTTGCCAAGCTGCCTACATGCCTGGCTCAGCTCCCTGGAGCGTCTCTCTCCCAAAACACCACACAGCTTGTGAGCACAAACTGGCCTCTTTCTCTGAGCTTTGGGGCACAATTGTTCATGATAATGATGGGTATCTGGAAAACCATATGTAGGAGATCTCTGCCCCAGCTCCGACCAGTTTGTTCTTTTATTTAGTAGGAAATAGTTAATGAGAGGTGAGTGGATTGGTCCAGATTTCTGCAAATGATCTGATCTGGAACTTTGAATATTGTGTGTGTTGGAGATCTGCTTATGTTGAAGCTCGATAGTCCCTGCTTATGGCCTGTAGGTCCTTGTAATGGTTGGTGTCAATTGTCAGCTTGATAGAACATAGAATCACCTGAAAGACTGGCTTCTGGGCATGCCTGGGGGGTTATTTTGGTTAGGTTAACTGAGGTGAGAGGATCCACCCGCTGTGGGTGGCACCATTCCCTGACTGGGATCCTGGAGTGTACAGATGGAGAAAGGGAGGTCATCCACGGCCTCTGTTCATCTCTCTTTGCTTCCTGATTGTGGAAGCAATGTGACCAGGTGCTTCAAGCTTCTGCTACCTTTACTATCCTGCCTTGATGGACTGCACCCTTGAACAGCGAGCCAGAGGAAACCCTTCCCCCTTAGGTTGCTTTTGTCATGGTTTCTTATCCCAGCGGAAGGAAAATAAACTCACAGTCCGGGAGCTCACATAGGTCTGCTGTCTACTTGCTGGACTCTGTGGGCTGGTTATAAGTAAAGAGCTTCCTCCAGCATCTGCCTCTGTGTCAGCAGGAGGAGTGGTGAGCAGAGCCAAGAAGACTCATTTCCTGTCACTCCAACCCCGACCCCACTGGCTTGGCACTAAAACAAGACGAGCTTTCTTCATCTTTTCCTCATTTTTACAAGGATTTTAGACCCAATGAATTTTCCATTTCTGTTGTGGTCACTGGGAGACCTCACTGACGTTTTATAAAGACGTTTGTATTGTAAAGCCAAAGTGTCCTATATAAGTGCTAACTCCCTAAGCTGGGGAGGGTATGCTCAGTTGGTAAAGTACTTGTCTTGAAAGCATGAAGACCTGAGTTCGATACCCAGAGCCCATGTAAAAAAAAAAAAAAAAAGGCCAGGTGTGCTTTTTCTAAAGATTGGTAAAAGTTACGTGTGTGTGTGTGTGTGTGTGTGTGTGTGTGTGTGTGTAGGGTGAGTATGTAAATCTGAATCTGGGTGTAGGTGCCCAGGAAGGCCAGAATTGGGTGTTGGATCTCCTGGCACTGGAGTTACAGGCAGCTGGGAGCTGCCTGATATAGCTACTTGGAACCAAATGCAAGTCCTCTGTAAGAACGGCAGCAAGGGATATACGTTTAATCTCAGCACTGGGGAGTTGGAGACAAGAGGGTTTCTGGGCTCACTGGCCAGCCAGTCTCAGCCTAATAGGTAAATTGCAGGCCAATGAGAGTCCCTATCTCAAAAAATGGAGGCAGACAGCACCTGAGGAATGACAGCTAACATTTCCTTCTGGCCTCTGGCACATCGGTGGGTACTTGCACATAGGTACATACAAACACTCCAGTGACTTCCTTGCATTATGCTCACCCCTCTCCCACTTGGGCAAATGCATATTTATGACCAGACTCAAGAGTTAGAAGGACTCCACAAGTTTCTAAGAATTTAAGAATAGAGTGCTAAAACAAAATGACTTTGCAAGTTTTACAAGTCTAAGGGGGAGCAGGCTGCTTTAGGGACACAGGCAAACTGAATTTATGATCTTCACACAGCAGGTGATTCTTGACCTGGTAACTACCATACTATGAGCATTTAGTGATTATTTTTAAGGTCATGAAGTTCTCTATGTCTACAAATCTCTAATGTATTATATGACCACAATCTCTCTTGACTTGAAGATAGTTTGGAATACCTTCTTGAAATATCCTGCTTCCAAGATATACCAGAAATGGGTCCAAATGCTATTGTACAAGTTCTAGTAGCTAGCAAATGTGTCAAATTGTAGATCCAATATTTGGAGATTTGATTGCTATCTACTTAGGAACTCGTGCTTACTAGACATTTAGGTTACCTGGTTGGGTTTGAAGGGCATGTATCTTCTCCAAACATTCTTTTTAAAAGATATTACTGTTTTTATTTTATGAGTGTGTTTCCTGTGTGTATGTACGTGCACTCATTTCATTTCATGCCAGCGGAGATCAGAAGAGGGTGTCAGATCTTCTGGCACTGGAGTTATGGTTGTTAGCTGCCATATGGGTGCTGGGAATCACACCCAGTTCCTCTGAAAGAGCAACCAGTGCTCTTAACTGCTGAGCCATTTCTTCAGCTCCTCCAAACACTCTTAGGCACAGTGTGTATAAGAAACAGTCGAGGGAGATAAGATGGGTCAGCGGGTAGAGTCACCTGCCATGAAACCGGACAACCTGAGTTTGATCCCCCAAATTCACACAGTCTAAGAAGAGAAGAGATTCCTGGAAGTTGTTCTCTGACCTCCACTGTATGCTAGTACTTCCCTGCCCACTCCCCCAAATAAATGAAAATGTAATAAAAATAAAGAAAAAAGTAGGATTGCCATAGGCTCTTGTGTTCGTAGAATTATACGCAAAAAATTGATGGATAGCGTAGGCCAGATTCCCAGAACTAATAATTTCTGCTTCCTTTCCTTCTCATGAGGATTCATGAGCTAATTCCTACAGATGAGCTAGCCTCGACAGATAATGGATGGCCAACAGAGATGTTGCTGGCGACCAGTCTAGCTGTGACTCACTGTCCCACACAAAGAGAATGGTGCTTTCTGGCCCAGCAGCCCTTAGTGGAAGTTGTTACTTCTGCCTTGTCTCATTACCAAGGAAAATGAAAAGATCCCCTTTAGAATCGTCCCTCCTCCCTCCCACAAATAAAAGGCGTAAAGCTTCATCCCACCCTTATTCAGTTCTGTGGCTGGATAGATCTTTGCCGTGGGATTTGAAGATAATGGGAGTTGGGTTGTCATGACAACACACCTCGTGTCGTTGTTCTGATACTATGGTTGATTTCTTGATGCTACTTTTATCTAAAGAAATGCTGAAAGTTTTTTAGAACTATGCTTCAAGGGCACGAGAACTGACAGCTTCCGATGTCAGATGAAGACGCCAGCTCTGGGCTTGCTTTCTGTCCTGTGTCACCATATGCAGAGTAGAGCTGCTGAGTCGCTGTGCTTGGGAGAACAGTCTGAAGAGTTCAGTATTATTTGACGAGTCTTTCTTGGCAGACTTAACATTTGCCAGAAGCATAGGGACAAACTTCTTATATCCAAAGTCTATTCCCATTGTGTTACCTTGTGTTGTGTGCTTGGTTACCATTGACACTTGTTCTTCCATTTGTCATCTCAACCTGTTACTTGCCCAGAAAATAGCATCCCGTTTTCCAACCACATGACTCTGCTTCAGCACCTCCCCGGTCTGCATAGGGGTCAGAGAGCTTTGTTGTTTAACATGGCGATAAGCGTCTGTCACTGATCATTATATATGGCCGCATGTTGGATGTGGTTCTAGGTTCATAATATTTGTTAACAAATTGAACCTTAATGTGAGGTTCAACTCTTGTGAAGCTGATAACATTCCTTGTTGTTCTCAGTTTATAGATGGGGAAACTGAGGCATTGGTAACGCAGCTCCAAACCCCGTGACCTGAAGCTCTCTCGTCTTTTCCAGCCTGGAGAATGCACAGGCCTTGGTCATGTCCAGTACTTCCATCTTGCCCAAGACCCCCCAGTCCCCACAGTTTCCTGCTGAAATCAGTTCAGTAGACCCAGGACTTTGCTTTTCCCAGTCTGGGATACTCGTAATATTCTGCGCACAGCTGCCAGAGCAGTTGTGATTCCTAACAGTTAATACCGCTGGTCTAATCCTGCCTCAGTTCCTGTGATGCCCTCAGTGTCTTCAAGAACACAGTCTAGCTCCTTGACATGTTCTGAACTCTGCTGAGACCTGGAATCTGTGCCTTTAACACCAGTGGAATTAATACCAGTGGAATTCACTGTGATCCTGGTCGAGACAAGAGAGGACATTTCCTAAGCTTGAACTGTGAGTGACTGGTATATCTCAGACCGTCTCACTGGACCCTGTATGTGCACACGCCCCCATGCACGTGCAGAACCCACAGCCTCAGGAATCATTCCTCTGGAGCTTTGTTTTACAGGGCACATGCTGTCACTGGTTTGGAGCTCACCAATAGCAGGCTAAGCTGACTGGCCAGTGACCTCCAGGGACCTGCCTGGCTCTGCCTCCTCAGTGTGGGGATCACAAGCATGTGGCATGGCTACTAGTTTGCTTTTTACTGTGTATTGTGGGGAATGAATTTAGATTCTCAGGCTTGGATGGCAAGCACTTTGCTGACTGACCGTCTCCCCAGCCCTGCCTGTGATCTTGATGGCAGTAAGAGCTGACCTTGTGTAAGCGTGCCCTGGGAGTCATGTATTGGGTGCTCCAATCCTATAGTTCTCTTGCTGAGGTCATAGGGACTTCAGGTGAGGGCAGTGGGACCCTGGACTGCAGAGACTGAACTCTCTAGACACCCTCTGCCTTCTGGCTTATCGGCATCCTGAGTGCGCATCATACCCTGTGATCTTCTTTGGCGATCATGCATTAATTTTTCATCTTCATTCTACCTGATACTGCCTGGCACCTACTCCATTCTGTTCACTGAACAAATAGATGACGTCACAGAAGAGGCCATGTTCAGAATCCATTTCTGCCACCGACAGAGCAGGGAGGAAACAAACCATACGAAGCAGGACCAAGCCAGCGGAGAAGCTGCTGATGGGCAGATGACAGTGTGGCCAGGAAGGAGAGGAGGGATCAGGGGTGGACAGGAGCAGGACTGGAGAGTCATAGGTGCTATATGACTTTGTCTCTATCCTCAGAGGTGGCATTGGAAGTAGACAACAAGGTGACCCGAGGGATTAGAGATAGCCCAAGAGGCTTGTGGATGCCACAATCCTGGGGTGGAGTTGCCTAGATGCTTCTAGAGACAGTGCAGTGCTCTGTAGGTACCTGGGACTGACTTCCTCCCCACCTACAGGCTGACTCATAGCTATCCCTTTGTCTGGCTCTCCTGGCCCTGCAGACAGGACTCTGGGGAAGCAGATGACAAAGAGCGTGAGTGTGTTTGATGAGCTGTGCTTGATGCAGAAGGCCTGCTCATGCCTTCGTACCTTGCTCCTTTGCAACAGAATGGAAATGAAGTCCTCAGATACCTGCCCCCTCAGCTCCTGTGAAGTCCCAGTTACCTGCACGATGGCCACTGACTACCTTCCTGAAGCCCACAGCAAAATTGAAATCCTGTCCCTGCCAAAGCCCTTTTTCTCCACTTTTTCTGTCCTCACATGCAGGTGGATTTGTAAAGCAGGGCAACCTAGGAAGCTGAGTTTGGTTCTATTAACCCAGCTCTCGTTCAGCCAGCCACACCGCAGATTGGGACTGCCTTTGGGCCCGAGGGGGCTAAGATTGGAATGCACTTACAAATCTCCAGGCTGGAAGAGGAGATGGAAGCAAGGTTGCTGTCTTTGATTTTGTGACTGATTGCTGAATCACAATCCTAGGGATGCTTCTGACTGTGAGTCTCTCGAGGAGTAATAGCCTCCTTTTGGCCTTGATTTTTGTCAGCCGGTCTGCATCAGGTAGCTGAGCCTGCATCACAAAGCTGGAACCCCAGCACTAAGGAGAAAAAGAAAGGCTGAGTGTCCCAAGCCACCCAAAATGTAGGAGACAACCAGTGCTTTTCTTTTAGCTAATCTTTTAATTTTCTTTTTCTCCCCTGAGCCTTTGAAAAGACTTCCCAAGAGTCCCCAGGAGATAGCTTCCAGTGTGGTTGCTCATAAGAGAATGTAGGTTAAGGACCGAATTGGTTAATTTCAATATGGCATCATTAAGGGAAGTGATTTCTTTCTCATGGAGCCAAATTGGACTAATTACATGCATATGGAGTGTGCTTAACAAATGGCAGGATTCAAAGGTGCTGGCGTACTTGCAATTTGGTTCTTTGTTTTGCGCTGAACAAAGCAATTGGCATTTACACCCTGAATGAAGTGTGTCGGATTTGAACCTTCTCGAAGCTGTTAACACTGGAGATGGGCCTCTGAGCATCTGTTTTCCCTAGATGATACATAGGCTGCCATAGACAGATGTAAGGAGAGCTAAACACACCCGGAGAGCTGGATGTGTGTGTGTCGTGGCTCAGTGGGTAAGGTGCTTGCTGTTCAAGCATGAGGACCTGAGTTGGGACCCCCCAGGATACATGTAAAAGTGAGGTGCAGTAGTACCCGCCTGTCCCAGCACTGGAGTGGCGGAGACAGGAGGATGCCACGGCCTTGCTAATAAGTCAGTCTGAGCCAATCAGTGAGCTCCAAGTTCAGGGACAGATCCTGTAATTGTCTACACAGTGTAGAATCACCTGGGAAGAAAGTCTCAAAGAGGGAGTGTCTAGCTCAGGTTGGCCCGCAGACTCATCTGTGGGGAGTCATCTTGACTGACCTGGTTAATGTGACGCAGCCTTACAGTGGGTGTGGCCCCATTCCCTGATTTGGGATTCTGATCGATAGAGAAATCTGGCTGTGTACTAAATGTACCTGTGTTCATGGGGCTGGGGAGATGGCTCAGCAATTAAAAGCACTGACTGCTCTTGCAGAGGACTGGGGATCAATTCCTAGCACCCACTGCTAACAACTATCTGTAAATCCAGTGCCCTCTTGTGACCCCTGTGAGCATTGCATAACCTGGACACATACGCAGGCAATACATTCATACACATAAAATGATAAAAATAAGAAATACTCATTTGTCTCTGCTCTCAGCCGCGGAGGTGATCTGATCAGATGCTTTAGGCTCCTGCCGTGACTTCTCTGCAACTTGGAATCCTGAGCTAAAATAAATCCTTTTTCCCCTGAGTTACTTTTGACAGGGCACTTTATCACAGCAAAAGAAATGAAACTAGGTTAGACCGTCTGAAAAAATAAGGTAGTAGCTGAGGAAGACATCCCATGGTAACCTCTGGCCTCCACATGCATGCTGTGTACACACACTCAACACACCCAGAGAGAGGATGGATAGTTCGTGGGCACATCTAGCTTTTGGCCAGAGTCCAGAGAATCATCAGCTGGTGGAGTCCTTGCCTTTCAGCCGGCCCCATGGAATTGAGGCAGGCTGGCTCACTGCCCTTTCCTCTGAGAGGTGGTCCCTGAAGGCAAGTAGGCTTTCAGTAGAAAAATAGAAGGTGGTGTGGTCAGCAGAGGAGATCCTGGAGTCCCAGCACAGTGGAGGTGGCACAGCTCTTACTACTCTTACTAGATGTGTTTTGGACAACAGCAGTGGAGAACCCAGCAGCCTTAGGTGTGGCATGCACTCTTACCTGCCTTCTTCATCTTTCAGTGACATCAGGAGGTGGAACCACCTTGTCTCTTGCCTCATCAGAGCATATTCTTCTGGGAGGGGATGACGGGCGGTCAGACAACTCCCTTGCAAAGAGCTGAACGGGAAGTGGCTGCGTGGTGGCGTTGTGTTGTGTTGCGGTTGGTATTTTCTCAGAGACCAGTTAAAGATAAACCCATCTCCTCGAGGGCACAGGCTATAGCTTTTGAAATGCAGGAAATAACCAGTGGCTCCCAGAAGGGGGAAGGCTCTTGTGGCCCCTGGGGATACGTAGGTAAAGGTGACACCCTCCCTACTCAAGTGAGGAGGAGCTTCCCATTGTCACGGGACCGCCGACATTCTACCATCCAGTTCTAGAATTTGTAGCTCAGTCTCTCCACCTGGGTGCATCTTTGGGGGGAATGAACAATCTCCAGTGTGTTTTCTGGGTGGTAGAGTGAAACTGTTTCCTGGGATTATCTCTCAGCAAGTGCAAGTTTCAGATTTATCTGAGGTCAACTTTGGGTGTTGAAAAGGGCAGAGGTCTTCGGAGATGATCCTCTAAGAGCCTAGAAAAGGCTTCAGAGATGATGTTTGTGCTGGGCTGTGAATCCCAAGGAAATGATTGCGTCCCCTATAAGCTTAACAGCCCATGCAAAAGAAAAGAGGTATAAAGATAAAAATCTGAGAGAATCTGGTGTTTCTCAGGGCTGTAGAGGAAGCTAAGATGAAGAAGGCTGTGCATCGTGATTGGCGTGGTCTCAAGAGCCGGAGGCAGAAGGCTTGGGCAGTTTAAGGAGACGTGTTAGAAGAAACAAAAGCAGTTCCAGAGGCCTCAGTATGGGGCTGCTCGCAGTTTTAATTCAAGCACCTCCGCAGTGGAGCCTCTACCCTTACTGAATGTGTTGAATGATGCTATTCAGCATGGACAAGTGTTTATTTTGGGTTTTCTTTTTCTGTACCCGCTAGCCTAAAATCTACAAGCTGAACTCTTTCTAGGGAAATTAGGTATGACATAGAAAACAGTAAAATATTTAAATGACATAGGTCTTCATCATTTGGAGGTGAGTACTGGTCATCTTTTGTGGCCCACTGAGTCTGTGCGCCTAGGTGCTATGAACAAGAGATGAGATTCGTGGGCCTGGGAAGATGGCTCAGCAGTTAAGAGCACTGACTGCTCTTGCAGAGGACCCAGGTTTGGTTCTCAGCACCCACATGGCAGCTCACAATGGTTCATAACTCCAGTTCGAGGGGATCTAGTGCCCTCTTCTGATTTCTGTAGGCATTGCTTGATATAAGACCACTTACATACATGCAAGTAATACACTCAGGCACAGAAAAAATACTTTTACAAAAGATACGAAATTCAAAGGTGGGAGCTTATTTGTAGGCCTCTGATCATTACAAAGCCCTTGCTGTGGTTCTGGTTTTAATGACTATTAAGACATAGCGGCGTACTTAGCTAGGCACTTCCGACTTGGAGCACTGCCAGCTGCCTGCTCCCTTCCTCTAAGCGTGCCTAAAGCAGTCTCCTGCTGGTGCACAAGCAGCAGGCCTGATGGTTTCCAGCACAGCAGAGATGTCACCATAACGCCTTTTGTCTGAAGCTGTTTTTCTTTCTGTTTGTTCTCTCTTAGCTCTGCTGGTCAGTGGAAGGATAGGGACCAAATTTTGCACTCTGAGTCCTGTGATGCACAGCCCAGCTCCTGGAGCACTGGCCATGGCTTGGCTGGAGAGGAGAAAGAGCCTTTGATTTAGGAGTGTGTGCTATTCTCTGCAAGCCTTTTCTAGCCATTTATAGAGGTAGTGTGATCTGCTTGTTGGAGTAGATTTGATACAATATCAGCCTGGTCAGAGACAAGCCACTGATACTGTGGAGAAACAAGGATGGGTGAAGCCTCCTGCATCTCCTAGCTGTGCACTGGGGTTGGTTTTCCCACCTGTGTCTGCACTCTGTGTTCTTGGGGAATGAATCAGTGTGGCACCAGCATCAGTCCGTGCACTGTTCTCCAACGGGCCCATGTTCCCAGTGCTGGGGAAGATGATGTGCACGCTAGTGTGTGTGTACTCTGAGGTATTTTAGGGGTGAGGGGAGCATGGCTTAAGGAGAGACTTAGAAGTCTGGAGTGACGATGGGTAGAAGCCTGAAAAGGACATCCTCTTAGAACACAGGGCAAACATGTGCATCCATTCTTCCATGCATTTGTCTGTCAACCCACCCGTCTTCCATCAGTCTATCAATGTACCCATCCACCCACCTACCCACCCACTCTCCATCCATCTATCATCCACCTATCTACCCACTCTCCATCCATCTATGATCCACCTACCTACCCACTCTCCATCCATCCATCATCCCATTCTCCGTTCATCCATCATCTCTCCATCCACCTACCTACTCACTTTCTGTCCATCTATCATCCATCCATCCAGCTACCAACCTGCCTCTTCACCTACTTAGCCACCCACTCACCCAACTTCCTACCATCTGTCCACTCATCCACTTTGCCACCCATCCACCTGGGTACTCATTCATTCACCCTCTTGTGTAGTCAGCTACCTATGTATCCATCTGCTCACCTGCCTGCTAACCCATCTACTCACACCTTCCTCCCCGTCTTCCTACTCATTCATCTACACATCTTCTCATCAGTCCATTCATCCACTCATCTCTTTACTCATCCATCCTCCTGAAGCCCCCAATCCTCCTGTCTTTTATCCATCCATCTACCCACCTACCTTTCTATTATCTGCCTACCAATGCACTCATCAATCAACCCGTCCACTCATCCATGCACCAGTTCATGCATTAATCTACACATGCATCCATCTACTGTCTTATCCGTTCATCCATCTATCCATATCCAGCAGCCAGCCAGCCACCAAACCAGCCATCTGGTTACTTACTCATTTATTTAGCACTTACTGTATGGAGGGTATTTTAGGCACTTAGAGCATTCAGTGAATAAAACTGACAAAAATCCTTGCTCATGGAACTTCTCTCCAGGGATGGGCAACAAAACAGCACATTATGAGCACAATGAATAAATACATAATGCTTAGAAGTCATAAAGGAACAAAGGGCAGAAACAGAGCAGTGAAAGTGGGGTGGAGGAGGTTGGGCAAGTGCATGCCAACCCCACTGGACTTAGAGTCACGTGGAAACACTCCTCTGTGTATCTACGAGGTGTTTTCAAATAGGTTTAACTAAAGTGGAGTGACCCAGCCTGAATGTGGCAGTTTTATTGATGGGATGGGGGTCCCAGGCTGCGTGTAAAAGCAGGCTGAGCATCAGCATTCGTCTTTCTGAGGCTTCCTGACTGAGGACCCTCAGCAGGACCTTCAGTGACCTGTTGCCTTATGTTCCTGGTGCCATGCTCTCTGCGCCATGATGGACTGTATCCTCAAACCTTGACCCAGAATATCCTTTCTTCCTCAAGTTGCTTTCTCAGGGGTGTTACCACAGCATCAAGAGAAGTAACCAGTACAGTGCAGCTGCGATTTTAGGCAGATGGGCAAGGGCCGGCAGCATTGAGCAGTGAAGTCATGAATTCTGGATTGAGGGAGTGAAGAAACTGCCATGTGGACAGTTGAGAGAGAGAGAATGTCAGGCAAAGGCCCTTCATGGAAATGCCCTGACACTTCAGGGAAAGCACCTGAGACAGGTGACCTCTGGGACTGCAGAGGTGATGAGGTGTAAGGACAAATCTCAGCGTTCCTGGGCTGCTTGGTGCCTTTTGAGACTGGGTCATAAAATTGGGATTTTGAGCGTGAATGCCATTCTAAACAGTTGTGCTCCTCCCTAGGCTTTATGAAAGTGAAGGTTAGCAGTGGGCAAGCAGGGTCTTCCTCCCTCAAGGGGTGCAGGTGAAATCGCTCTACCTCATGAATCTGCTGCCGTTGCAGGCAGGGTTAGGAATCCACAGCAGAAAGCAGCATATGCTTCAAATCCCCTTCTACTTAAGTGAGATGCTCAGTGTCTCTACGGCTTGTTTTGACTACGTGTGACTGTGGAAATGACACTAGAGTCATGTGAGAACAGTATCTATTTGCAGGAAGTTAGCTCTCTTGTATTGCAAAGTTGGACCCATTTCTGCCCTCCTACATTTTTCTGCTCAGGGACTTCTCAAACTACTCAGGTGATAGGAAAGACCCCCGTACCTCGTAATGTACCTGAAGGGGGCTGGCAAGTTGCCAAGTGCTGTGTGGATGTACTGAATCACTGTTTGAGATAAGACTTCTGGATGAAAAACTCCGAGCCAACCCTGGCATCTAGCAATGCAAGATTGTCTACCTCACCCAGTGGTGGCCTTTGGCAACTAAATCTCTCTGCGGAAGGTCACAGAAGGACTTCAGAGGCCTAAGCTTGGCAAATAGATGGCTATCATATTTTGTACTTGAAACCATTGTTTACACAGCACGGTTCGGCAATCCCTGCCACACATACATTTTGCTAATTGATTTACGTTAACATCCACACGTCCTCTTAATCGATAGCAACAGTCTTGTTTTATTGCATCCTTGGAGATGCAGAACAAATCCTCATGTCCGTGCACTCAGCAGGTTGGGCGACCTTTCCAGCTCTGTACTTGCACAGGGGGAAGGAGTGCAGATGAGCGTGGATTATCTAGATTTTCATACATAGCGACGTGTGCCTGTTTCCAATCAATCAGGATGGACAAGCTTGTACTGCAAATCTATTTCAGCGTCAAATGGCTGCCTCGGATGCTGATGTGCATCTCAGCCTTGGGCTGGTATCTGTATGTAAATGTTAGGTAAATCTCCCTTAGGTTATAGTTATTTCAACAGGCTAGACCTGGGAGAGTGGGTGGATCTGGAGAGGGAAGAAGCAAAAACAGGGAGGGAGAGAAAGAGCTGGCAGAAAGGAGGGACAAAGAGAAGGGAGACAGGAGATTTCTTTTATTATTTTCCTTTCCTGCTTGTGGTATTTTGAACCGGGGAGAGATTTTGTGTTTACCTGGTTGGCTCAGGCAATAAACTCAAATCTGAATGATTTCCACCAAATGCAAATACTCTGAAACACAACTCACACCTGACCTTTTCAGTTTAGAAACTGAATAGCTGGCTCTCAGCAAGAAGGAAGCTTTGAGGAAAGAAAAGGGTCGGGACGAGGAAGTGGAAGGTGCTGGTCAGGGAGTCACCCAAGCCTGTGCCATGTGGCTGGGCCACAGAGGGACAGGCAGAGAGGTTCCTCCTGGGAGATTTCAGTGGGCTTAAGTGCCTGGGCAAATTTCCTCAGAAAATCTTACTGCTCTTGCCCAGTCTGGCCAACACATTCTCCTGAAATATAGAGAGTTCATATCATTGAAACAAAAATCAAATTAAATCTCTACAGAGGAAAGCTGTTCAAGTTTTGAAATTATTTTTAATTTTTAATGAAGCAATATACTCATGTAGTTTGAATGTTCAATAGCTGACTACAGACTTATCTCAGGAACGAGAGCCAGCCCTCTGTGGACTATCTGCCCGTCTCCCCAGAAGTAACTTCCTTTGAATTCTTCTAGCTGCCTCTTACAGAAAACTCCGTTCTTCTTCCTGTTGGTATTTTCTTCTCTATTGTTGAATCATGCCTGCATGTCACCTAGCAAGTGATCAATCTTGGGTGATGTCTGATGCTCTCTTATGTGTAGGTAAGTATCTCTGGCTTTCTTTGGCTGTGCTTTGCCTTCCCTCACAGTCTCCACAATATAATTCTGCGCTTTGTTGGAATTATTATTTGCAGTATTATTATGGCTATGAAAGTATTGTTTATTGCAGATCCAGGGAGTACACAATGATTATACTTCTATGATCACATGTTCGTTCTGTTGAACTTGCTAATAATACCTTCACGTTCCCCTTTCCTGGATTCCTTTGGGGTCTGTCTTAGTCCTTCTGTATTCTCCAATGGCTTTATAGAATGCCTCTCAATGAAGTTTCCATACAGTTACACCTGTCAGATGATCTACCGTTCCCATTTCTTTCCTCTTGTTTTCTCTCTCTCTCTCTCTCTCTGTCTCTCCCTCCCTCTTTCTTTTCATAACAGTTCTCTCTCTACCTTCATCTGGTCTGGTTGGTCTCTAATCTGCTGCAAGGAGCCCAAGTGGGGCCTCCCTTCTCTTGTCCTGGAATTCCCAGGTGTTTCTCTTAACTCGGGCTTTCCTGTTCCCTAGCCGGTCCCTCCAGGTACACCTCCTTTTCCCGTGGTACCCTACAGGCTGTACAGTAAGTTGCTCTGGGTATGACTTTTTATGTTTAAATGCGTCTCATTCTATCCCTCGTACCCTGGCGGATAGTTGGGCTGGGTATAGAACTCTAGCTCTTCTCTGCTGTGGATTCTAAAGAAATTGCTTCCTGATGTGATGGTTGAGAGGCCTCCTGTCCTGCTGCTCATGTGGTTTGTGACATCTTACTCCACACTAGGTAAAACAGTATGTATTTCCTCTTGGGCTCTGCTTTCTTTCTACAACTGGACTTCATGTCCACAGGTGATAGTGTAGGTTAAATTTCTGTCTGGTACTGAGGGGTTTTCTTCTGTTTCCTTTGATAATTGGCTCCCTGCTATTTCTTCTGTCTCTCTCCTTAGGAATCTTTTAGTCACCTGGAGAGCCCTCGGGTTTGACCTCATTTTTGTTTGTCCTCTTTTGTTTTCTTTCTTCCCCTCCTTCCTTCTGGAGGTTTCCTCAGGGCAGATGTCTGTTTCATTGCCATGTCCTAATAATCCTTGTTCCACAACACTTCTAGTTGTGTTTAGGAAGCCTGCCCACATCTGCACTGTCCTAGAGGATCAGGAGCTCTTTCTTCTTCTTGGCTAAAGGAGATCAAGAAGACCAAGAGTCTCATAGTTCCTTACTGAGACTGTAGAAATCTCCATTGTTCTGACATCAGCCCGTCTACCTCTGTGCCTGGTGCCTCAAGTTTAAGAACTCCCAGGGAAATCAACCCACTTTCAATAATACATCATGTACCTGAACTCAAGTTTAACTTTACTTCCTCATTTCGTTGGTTGTGAGTTATTGATACAGATGAAATCTAGTTAAACAAAACTGTTTGGTTCTGTCTTTTATTTTCTTCCTTTTGGTTGTGAATTGACTTCTGAGAGGGAAGAGAAACAGACTTCTTCATTCTGCCATCTTAAACCTAGAAGCCAATATGACTACATGAAGCGTTTCTCAAGCAATTCTTCAAATAATAAAGTGAAAGATCATCTGATTAAGTAAACCTGATATAAATTCTTTGTGTGACAGTATTACAGTTTCTCAAAACATCAAAAAGTTCTGAAATGGGAATTAGTAAATGCAAATCTCTCTTAATCAACTGTGTGGCCAGCAGCTACCATTGTGTGTTTCCCAGTGATGGGGACATGTTTGGAGAAATGTGTCAGGTGATTTTTGCTGCGTGGACGTGGTAGATAGTGATGACATCATTGGTGCTTGAATATCATAGGATGTGCATGAGTGTGGATGACCGTGCTCTCAACCGATAGATGAGATGATGTAATGGACTAAGGTTAGCTACAGAGTCCTTGAAACTCCTCCTCTGCAGAGGAAGTTCTCCCCTTGTGGCTCTAATGACCTGCTTGACAGTAAATGTCATGGAAGTGATGCTGTGGGCTTCTGGAGACCAAAGCGGAACAATCCTTGTATCTTCTACCTACATCTTAAAATCATGTTCTCTAAGAAGATTAATCACTATTCAGGATCAGTTTATCTCATAACAGGTCCTGTCTGTTTAGAGAGCAGCTAATAGGAGAGGAAACAGATGGAAAGAAAAGCCATGGAACATCAAGAAGTTACTTACATAGATGACGAGGCTGTGCTGAAAGGGGGTCTTCTGTGTGAGCAGGTATCACATGCCCAGCAGAGCCCTTCCTGAATTTATGACCTACACAGTCAATACAAACGTAAAGAACCACTATAAACCACCAAGTTTTGGAGTGAACCATAGCAGTACCACTGATAGCTGGAGCAGAAAATATGCCTAACAGCTTCCAGGTATCCAGGGGAGGACACTGGTCTAGAGGGAAGGTAACGCTCCAGGGTCCCGTTCCCCTGCCCTCCCACTCTGAGTAAAGACATGCTTCTATTAGAGGAAAAGGCAGAGCCTCAGAGCTCACCTACCTAGACTCAAGTTCAGGCTCTGCCACTGGATAGAAAACCACAATGGAACTGCCCCCTGTATATTTTTCTGATGAATTATTCCTCACTTTTCCTTTGGTTCCAGGACTGTTTGTTCTGGTTTTATTTGACATGGGGATATAAAAAATTAAATTTTCATTTGGTGATAGTGTGTCAGATGAAAGATGACTCTTGGAGAACTACAGGAGATACAAGATTACTGGGGTACATACTTTAATCAGTATAAAGCACGAAATGAAATAATCTATCTGCAGGTCACTTAGAACACAGAATGCTCAAAAAAATGTCTGCAGTTACACAGTGAATGCTTTCCTGGTAGCAGACCCCAGATCCTCATCTGTGGTGGTCAACTTTGATTCTCAGCTTGATACAATATAGAATCACTTGAAGAGATGGTCTCAATGAGGGATTGTCTTACTACATGGGGTTAGCCTGTGGGCAACTCTACAGGGGACTGTCTTATTGAAGTTAAGATATGGGAAAACTCAGCCTACTGTGGAGAACACCAGTTCCTAGACAGGGCTCCTGAACTGTAGAAGAGTAGAGAAATTGAGCTGAAGACAATGCATGCATTATCATGCATTCATTTCTCTCTACCTTTGACTGTGCATGTGCTCCAACTAGCTGGTTGAAGTTCCTCCCTTGACTTCTTCACAGTGAGGGTCTGTGACCTACACCTGTATGTTGAAATAAATTCCTACGCTGCCTTCTGTCAGAATATTCTATCACAACAACAGAAATGGCAGTAGAGCATCCTTCATGCCGCCTGAGTGTGATCTGGTATGCTCTGAGGGATCCACCCATGGTGGGAGGTGCGTGGATGTGGCCTTGGAGAGGTTTCCTGTGGGTTCTGTCACCTCTTAGTTTGCATTTTCTCTCATCTGCTGTTTCCTACTCACAACCGGGTACGAAGAGAAACTGGGCAAAGGTGGGAGAACAGAGTTGGAGTGCTGGGAAGTTTGACTCCATAGTGTAGAGAACAGGCTTTCCTGGAATGAATTGTAATCTTCTAGTTGGAAATCTCCAGTGGTTCAGTGAGAAATTTAGTAGAAATCACGGATGGAAGGTTCCCCTAATGATGGCCGTGAAGCCATGGCATCTATCTCAGGCTCTCTGAGAGTCATCTTCCATCGGACACACTCTCTCACCACTTGAAAAATTAATCTAAAATCCCCCACTCAGATGCAGCCAGACATTCCTAAAGCCCCAAATAGGAATAATTCATCCAAAAGATGTCCGGGCACGGTGTGTGGGGACTTTATCTCCGTGTCCATTGTTTGAAATTTAGGTAGAAGCGGCCACACACGTTTTGTTTGTTACTAAAGCAAGAGTAACATAAAAAATAAGGAAGAAGCCCGAAGGTCTGGGTTGATCCAAATACACTTGGATGTTTATCATGCCTGTTGCTTTTGACACAAAGCAGAAGTCATTTTTCTTCCTGCCTGGAACTTTGCTTACAGAGATCACCGTAGACAGCAGCTTAAGGCAGACCTGGGGGAAAACCCACGGAGAGTTGCAGCACTATGATTACACTAGACGTATTGAGTGACAGGTAGGTGCCAAAGTGTCCAGGCCAAGCAGTTCTCTTCCTCACCTGTCCTCCAGATTCCCTGGAGAAGAGGGCGTGCTCAAGTCCTGGCACATCTCAGTGTTGCCTGGCCACAGGTCCCATGTTTGCAATGTGACTTCCCTGTTAATTTCTAAGCAACATTAACTACAGCAGCCATTTTGCCAGGAAAATTATTTCTATTACAAAGAGATCTGAAAGAAATGTGTAGTATTAGTGATTGCCCTTGGCTGAGGTTCAGATGCCTGAGTTAGGTGTATGAACCTTTCAAATGAAATTGTTTCTGCTCATTGGGCCTATTTTACTTGTTCCCTTGTCCGTTTGTCTGTCTACCATCCGCCCATCTGCCTTTCTATTCACCTGTTTTTGTGTGTGTGGGCATGTGTACATGCGTGTTTATGGGCTGCATGGGCAATGTGTACAGGTCAGTGGGCAACCTCAGATATTGTTCCTTAGGAGCTATTCACCTTGTTTTTTGAGGCAGGGTTCACTGGCCTGAAGAATCATGTATTAGACTAGGCTGTCTGGCCAGTGAGTTCCAGAGATCTGCCCATCTCTGCTTTCCCAGAGCTGAGGTTACAAGTGAATGACACCATCCATGCCAAGCTTTTCATGAGGGTGCTGGCATGAGGGTGATGAACTGAAATACTAGTTGGCACCAATGTGTCAACTAAGCTGTCTCCCTAGCATGTGCCTGGCTTCCTGTATGCGTTCTAGGTATTGAACTCTGGTCCCCAGGCTTAGGAAACACTTGGACTGCACTGCTCTCCTGGCCTTCCGCTAACTTTGTTTTGAGGGTATACTCATTAATTTCCAATGAACAATTCTAGCCAAATAATTTGAGTAGAATAAAAGGCTGATGCTCTGCCTTGGTAGGAGTATAGTCCAGGACAGAGGCACTATTCGTTGGTTCATTTTCATCTCTGTGTACCCCACCACACTGCCCTTGAAGGAAATGCACAAGAGACAGAACATGGAGCTCTCTATTTCTATTAAGCTGGGAGGGAAGACATCTACAAATGACTACAATTTACCTGGCCTGGTCTGAGCCATGCCACCTCCCTTACTGAGGCTCACAGCACGGAGAAAAGGCAACAATGCGTTATGGACAAGGCAACAGCCCCTTTATAGGCAGCTTCATCCATCCCGCCTTTACGTTCTGCATGTCTGCTCCCTTATCCAGGACCCAAGCCTCCGGCTGCTGTTGATGTTAATGTTGTTAATGCATACTTGTACCTATTGCCCTCAGGTAGCTGAGTCTCCCTGACCCAACCAAGACGCGAATTCTGAACCCCAGCAGAGAGTTTGACATAAAACACCCGTGACAATTATCTACCCATTTACACATTCTGCTTTTGGCAAAACCATTAACCTTTTCTGGCCCTATCAGCTGCCCTCATCAATATTTCAGAACTGTATCCAAAACATAAAAAAAAAACCTGATGCTGAGTATCATGATAATCATTAATGAAAAAAAAAAAAAAAAAAAAAGCTTGTTCACTCGGTGCTTCATGTGCCCTGGGGTAGCTACAGCTATACCAAGCCACGTGGGCTGCCCTACCGGAACTCACAATCAAATCTGTATGTAATGATTCTAGCATACTGTTTGATTAGAGGACAGGATGCTGAAGTCAAAATCCCTTGGGAAGAACCAGAGGCATATGCTGACTGCCAGCACAGGAACAGCTAGGGACTGCCCCCACACCTGCCTGCAGACTGACATAGCCTTGGATCCCCACTGTGTGTGAACTCCCGTGAGGTCATTGTAACAGGTGATGTCTGACAAACGTCCCACTCCCATGTAGCACCGGGAAGGAAGCATTCCCTTCCCTCAAGAGTGGACAGAGTCAGTGGTTTGCTTCTAACCCATGAGACACAGCAAGGGTGATAGGGTGTCACCTGTGTTATGTCAGAGGGCGAAAATGATGGGATGTCTCCTGAGATCACATTATGTCACTGAAGACTCTTGCTAGTCACTTTTATTCTCTCTCAGTAGCTTTGAAGAATCAAGCGTCTGTGTTGTGAGCGGACCAATGGGCAGTCCTCATTTTACGGCTAGAGTTCTATCCCCGCAATGAACAGTATTTCCCCAGCAGCTTGAGTGAGTGTGGATAGGCAGACCTCCCTAGTCAGACCTCTGGATGAGAACACAGCCCAGGCAAGAACTTGAATGCAGCCCAGCAAGGACCCAGCTAAGGCTGGGTCCCTGACTTTTAGAGCCACAGAGTCATGGCTATCATTGTGTTTGTTTGTTGCCAGCAATAGAAAACTAATGTAGTAGGTTCCCCAGGCACCAAGCTTGTCCCTGAGCTGTGAGATACCTGCTTAACAAACTAAAGAAGGTGAGGAGCAGAAGGCTTCAAGTTCTGACCTCATGTCACAGTTGCAGGTCCAGGGTGCGTCCCCCTCATCAGTCTTGTATTTGTTTTATCACAGTGTTAAGAAACTACCTGGCAAAAGCAAGTTCAGGAAGGAAGGACGGGTCCACCTGCCTTATCAGTCCTTCATGGCAGGGGGCGTGGGAGAAGCGCGTGAGGCAGCTGGTCATGCTGCATCCAGAGCTGGGACGCAGAGGGAACTGGGTACTGGTGGTCAGCCTCATTGCTGTTTTCATTCAGCCTAGGACCCCAGCCAAGGACCAGTGCCATCCACATTCACTGTGGACTCCCCAGTTCAGTTATCCTAAGCTAGAAACTCCCTTTACATTCATGCCCAGGGAGTTGTCTCCTAGGGGATTCTAGATCCTGTTGTTGACAATGAAGCTTAACCACGCTTCTATTCAATTCCATTCAATCAACAAAAACAAAAAGGAAACCAAGTAAAATTAGACTTTTTTTTTTTTTTTTTTGCCTGCCTGGCAGAAGGTTTACTGTTGGGAGCCATTTGCCTGAACCATGTCCTAGTATAAGGCAAGTGAAGGTCAGCTTTGCTTTGCCCAAAGCACTGAGGGAACAGAATATTCTGCCAAGCTCACAAACAAGTCTCAATATCTGGAGGGAGGTGTGTCTTGAGCCCAAGGCTGAGGTCTAACTGTTCTATGACCCTGATAAGAGGATGTGGGTTGTGTGAGAAAGCAAATATTCGCCTGTGTTGTAAATAGGTGCATTGTTTGTGCCTTAAACTGTTGCTTTGTTCCTCGTGCTGCGACAAGAGTATATATAGGGTGAGCTAAATAAAGTCAAGGCTGCTTCAGTATTGACTGGCAGCCCTCCCGAATCTATCCTTTGTCTCTTGTTTTTTTTTCTTAATCCTCACTCCCCTCTTTGGGTACTGTTCCATTCTGCTGGCAGGCTCCCGCAGTTTATAATCCAGTTTAGATTCATTTCTTCTGTTGCCAAAAGATCAAAACTAATACATTTTTTATGGGCCCCCCGAAAGTGTCTTGGGCCGTTAGCATAGACTTGGGATGAGTGATGGCTGACTGTCCCTGTCACTGTCTTTCTGTCCCAACAGCCCACCTTGGAGTTGTTGGTACAACTTGCCACAAGTTACTGAACTTGAGTAAAGGAAGATGAGCTGAGAAATGGGTGAATGCAGCTGGCAGTGGGAAGGAGAGGAAGACTGAGGCAAGATCCCATAGCAGTGTGTTTTCATTGAGATTGCCCTAGGGGTTAAATGCTGGTACTGGCTACAAAGATGAAGATGGTTCTGTTCCTGTCCTCAGGGAAATTTTATTTTAATAGGAGAGAGAAATAAGTGCCCAGATAATGATAAATTAAAGCAGATGATGGTATGAGCTGGGTAAGGGCCAATAGGGAATGACCCAGTCAAGGACAACAGATTCTTCTCCTGGTTCTTTTTTCATTGGCTCACTTACTGGATCACCATTCACTGAGTTATAGGTCACATGTGAGAGACAGTAGTATGTAAGAGTGGTCCCTGCCTGAGAGAAACTTACTGCTATGTGGGTGAATGATTTTCACATGATATGGATGGGGAGTATAATCAACACATGTTCCAGAAGGCTGTCTGGAGTGGAACCCAGTCCTACAGCAAGTGAGCCAGCCTCAGCACTACTTGAATGCATGGCCAGAGAAGTTCTTTGTGATGGTTACTATTGATTGTCAACATGGCAGGACTTAGAAACAACTAAGACAGAAACCTCTTGGGATGTCTGAGTAGGAGTTTTTAGATTAGATTAATTGATGTGGGAAGGCCCACTCAGAATGTGGGTCACATCGTTTTATACATTAGGGTCCTGACCTGAGGATCAAGCAGATCTGTACTGCACTCCGACCTCTGTCTTTCCTGTGGGCACCTGGCCACCTGCTCGTGGCTGGGGAGGATCATGCCTTCTGGGTTCGCTTTTATTCCTGGCGTTGTGGAAGCAGTGAAGTCTGGAACCATCTGCAGGGTTTGTCGGTATTATTTAAAGAACTGGCTCTTCTTCCGCCAGTGTCAGACCCACTTTCAAAGTCTGTCGTCTTCCCAGCTGGCTTCCTGGCAAACACTAGGCAAGTGAGCCCTACGCTTTCTCCCAGCAGGCTTTATTCAGTGAGAACTCCAAGATGCCCTACCCAGGGCCTGTCAGATTTGTCTCTTTGACTGTGTACATGTTTGTGTGTGCACATGTATGTGCTGGTACCTATATACGTGAGTTCATCTGTGATGAAGGCAAGAGGTCAGTGTTGAGTGTCATCTTCAGTTGTTCTTTGCCTTGCATTTTGGGCTCTCTGGGAACCTGGCACTCACTGGGTTCAGCCAGTGGCTGGTTAGCAGGCTCTTAAGGATCCTTCTCTCTCTCTCTTGCAAGGTTGGGGTTACAGGCATGTACCACTGTGTCTGACCTTTTATATCAGTTCTGGGGATTCGAACTTAGGTCTTCATGCTTACGTGACAGGTACTTACTCAATGAGCCATCTCACAGCTTACATGGTCTCTTACCCTCTTACTAATGTATGGTCCTTGTGGAGCCACATCCTTTATCTGTGAAGAAAGTTTTGAAGGCGCCTCAGGGAGTATTCCTGGAATAACTTCTGAATGAGTTTCTGCTAGTGTCCTAAAGAGAGAGATGTATGTGCCAGTCTAGAACTTAGCTCCAAAAAGGCGGGTCTATGAGAACATGATGAACATGCTGTGGCAGCACTGGGTAAAATGGGCGCTTTGTCACCCAACGCACACCCATCTGACTTCCCTTCGGATGCTCTGCCAACTCAGTCTTCAACTTTCGCTGTTGAGAATATGGTGCTCTGGATTTAGAGGCAGGAGACACGGGTTCAAGTCCTCGCTAAGCCTCACACCAGCAGTATGGCCTTTGACAAGTCAACCAACCTCTGAAATGACATGACTGTTACTCCTGAGAAAAGTCTAGAAGTCTAATAGGGGGCTGTGTCCATAGCTCAGGGTTAAAGTGCTTGCCCTCACGTACATGAAACCCTAGGATTGATCTTTCAGACTGCAAAGTAGAAAAAAAAAAAAAGGAAAGAGAAGTCTCATGGGTACAGGAGGGGAGCGCAGTCATGGGAAGAGAAGTGAGCCCTGTGAATTGTCAGCAAATGGAGATATGGTTAGCCACGAGGCAGCCTGTGGATCTGTAAACCCGTGATCACGGGCATCGAGGAGAGAGCTGCACCCACCTGAGCAGGTGACTGGGGAAGAGGCAGTGGCTTGGGAGGTCTCGAGGAAGACTTTTGGACAGTCAGTGCCTTACAGAAGAACATACACATATTCGTAAGCTGAGCTCTGAAAAGTAAATGGAGGTCTCTCTGGAATGGGCCACAGAAGAGACAGGAGGAGGAGGGAGGTGCACAAGATGGGACAAGGAGAACAGAGTGAGGCAGCCAGAGAAAGTGCGGCCTGTTTGATGGGTTCAGAATACGTGGCATTGGCGTTGGGTGTTGTGAAAAGGGTTTTAATATAGTATGTGGTGAAATACTCCAAAAGAGGCAAAAGTGGTCAGGTCCTGAAGAGCTTTGAATATCTCCCCAGGAAGACTGGGATTGAGGACTTCCAGGAGCTCAGTAATGAGGAGAAACTCTGTGGTGGCAAGAACCTGGTCATCTTGTTTTTGTGTACCTCTGAGCTTGGTATACAGCAGGAGATGATTAAATGCTTATCAAAAGATGAAGTTTGGGGACAGGAGAAGTGGTTCAGCACTTGAGAGCACTTGATCCCCTTGCAGAGGATCTGTTCAGTTCCCAGCACCCACATCAGGCAGCTCACAATCACTTACAGCTCCAGCTCTAGGGGATCTGATGCCCTGTTCTAGACTGCGTGGTACCTGTGCACATGTGCACATACGCACACAGACACATGAATTAGAAAACAAAATACATATATTTAAAAAGAGTGGGGTTACCAAGTACACCTCATTCCTGAAGTGCAGAACCTGGATCAGTTCCAATTAAAATAACATGTTTGTAACTATGACACAAAAGTATGCTCAGAAGCTGGGTGTGTTGACACATGCTCTTAATTGCAGCACTTGGGAGGCAGAGGCAGGTGGATCTGTGAGTTCCAGGCCAGCCAGGTTGCACAGTGAGACCCTGTCTCAAACAAGCAAACAGTCAGACAAAGAAATAACAGTCTATGCGAAGTAACAGTAAAACTTACCTCTCTTCCTGGTGCTCCCAGACGATCTGTCCTGTGATTTGACTTTGGGCCCAGACTCCAGAGGAGGAATCGCCAACCCTCTGTGAGGTCCTAGGCTGTATAAAAAGGCGTTTTAACTTTTCTGTTCGGTTCTTGACTTTGTGAGTAACTAGGGTCCTGTCTGATGGATGGATGCACAACCTTGTTTATTCAGCCAACTTGGAAACAAAGTCAGTCTGAACTATGGTAAATAATTAGAGTGGCTAAGTCTTTAAGATCAGTCATGCCTGGAAGCCATTTGTTTACTTACCTATCAGATGTGTATTGAGCACCTACTAAGTGATAGCCCAGTCCTGGCAGCTGGGAACGAAACACGCAAGAAAACGAGTCTCAGGTCAGGAAGCTTATAGCCTAGACAAGCTGACATCAAACACTCATCAAATCAATATGTAATTAAAAACAGTGATCAGTGCTGGGGAGGAAGAGTTCAGGGAGTCAGGGCAGCAGGGAGCAGGGCCATTTAATGGAGCTTGGGAGTTGGGGTCATGTCCAGGGTAGGTAGTATGTCACACTCATAGGTATGAAGTAAGCCATGTTAAGAGTTACTCTGGAGCAAACAATAAAAGGTCAGGCTGAGGGCTTCCATGAAGCTGTAGCATGTGTTTGGAAGCAAGAGAAATAGAGGAAGCCAAAAAGCATGTTGTGCTATGTATCTTCACCTTACTGTTTTGGTTGGCTCAAGTCCCCACTACCAGTTCCAAATTCCTGACCTCTGAACTAAAGGCCTTCATTTGTTAATTCAGCCATTTTATATGGAAGTCCTGATTACCTGCTGTATGTCAGCCGTGGGACCAGCTGTGGAGGGCAGGCGGTGGTGAAAAAACAAGGGTGACCCTGGTTTTAGACACTGATGTGCTAAGCCGGGAGCTGGCGCCCAGTCAGTGGGGACCTCCGTAAAACTGCTTTGCATGATTACACAGTAACAATAGTCTATCTTGAAGTACTGGAGAGTCAGCCAGGACCTGATGCATGCTAGGCAAGGGCTCCACCTCTGAGTTACAGCCTCGGCCCTTCAATAAAAAGTCTGGGAAAAAAAAAAGTGCTCTCACTACTTTCCTGTGTAAATTGCTGGTAGATGTTCAGCCCAGTGTGTTCTCTGTTCAGACTGGAGGTCAGGCATACAGACGGGTGGTGCTACACGCAAATGCTTTTCTTTTAGAATCAGAGCTGGAAGGAGATGCTTCTGATAGACTAGCCAGCACGCCCTTGAACCTTTATCTTTGGGTAACAAACTATCGCTACCAGTACAATAGTGGTGTTCCTATCTTGGGGGGAACCAAAAGCTACCTAATTGGAATTATGGCATGCTCGACTTATGAACATAGTCAAATACACATGGCTAGGTCACAGATCATAGAAAAAAGCCGACTTTTACCACATCCCTAGACCAACATATTTGGCTATTGTGTTCTAAATATCCATCCTCATATTTACAGACAAGTATACTGTTCACTCATCAAAGAAGATTGTTTTTGCAATGGGTGGAGACTAACACAGTTGCACAACTGGTCAGATGCAGAGAATCATTGTCTGTGAGACGCTTAGCCATGAGCGATATAATTTCAATGCAACCTCTATACATACAGGAATGCGTTTTTTGACCCTTCACCAGAAAGGTTTCGTTATGTAGCAGACAGTGATTAACACAGAAATCCACAGCTGGCCAATACATAGAATACAAGAAGCTGCAGATGGCTCATCTCTGAATCAGACACTGACTTCAAATTTCTGCCTCTAAGACTTAGGGATTATTGTGGAAGAGGGGCCAGAAAAACTGTGAAAGCCAGAGATGGTGGAGGACCACAAGGAAGTTTTTCTAACAGCTGGTTATGGTTAAACATAAGAACTAACAGCCATGGTGACAGCATGCACAAATCCTACGTAAGATCAAATCGGTCCCAGCGTAGACATGGGGAAGTGGGTAAAGAATTCCTATTCAAGGAAACTTTTGGCAACTGTTGGCTACTGGGAGAGAGACAGTGTCTTACAGGGAGGAGACTCTTGGTAGGTTGACCAGGCTCCAGTGAAGATGCCCACACTGAGGGACTTGTGGGGGACACACATCAGACTCTAGAGGCCATATTACATGTATAGTGGAGTACACTGAATTGGATCTAGAAGCAGTGAGGGGAGCTACGAATGGGAGAGAGGATCTAAATACCATCAAATCGTATTGTATGAAAACTGCAAATACTTAATATTGACAATAAAAAAAAAAGCCAACCATGGAGAACTGAAGAAATGGATCGTCAGTCAAGAGCGCTGGCTGTTCTTGCAGAGGACCTGAGTTCAGTTCCCAGGAGCTACAAGGCAGCTAACAACCACCTATACATCCAGTTCAGGGGATCTGACACCATCTTCTGACCTCTGTGGGTGCTGCATGACATAGGTGCACTTACTTATATGTAGGCAAAACACTCAAACACATAAAATATAAATAGTTAAAAAAACTGAACTATGCCTAAGGGACTACTGACAACCGATGATGATTGGGAAAGGAAAATTCAGTCTCGTTTAAGAGTGAGACACTTGGTGCTTTGACCAGACTCAGGTAGACAAACCCTGACCCTGTAGCAAAGGGCATTTGAAGACACACCTGACTCAACAGGCCTTTATATATATGCATATATTAGAGTAATTTTGTGGGGAACTAGCGGGGGGGGGGTGCAGATACAGGAGGGGATCTAAATAAATCTAAATATATTGCATGAAATCTGTAAAAATTCAATATGATTATTAATAAAACATAAATTAAAACTGTTTATACAGTCAACTCTGGTGGGGCTTCTTTAGAGGCTGTCCAGGAGAACACTGTTCCCAGAGTGGGTAGTTTATTGGAACAGAAGTAATTCATGAGGACTGAGAGCCAGGTCAAGGCACGTTTAGGCTTTCGTGTATGGATGAGGAACGGACCATGTTAGAGATCAAATCTGCAAAGTTTCTTGCATATCCAAGTATTGAATGCTTGTTCCCAGCATGATGCTGTGCAGGTTTTAGGATGCAAAGTTTCTTGCATATCCAAGTATTGAATGCTTGTTCCCAGCATGATGCTGGCAGAAGTGGGTCACTAGCGGCAGGCCATTGACAGTGATCACCAGTGATCACCAGAACCCTGGTTCTGGTCTTGCCTCTGCCTCCTTGTTGGCCATGTTGGGAATAGAGTCTACTACACACTCCCATTGGCAGGCACTGCTCTGTCATGGCTTCCCTGCTACAGGGACTGAAATCCTCTTAGATTATGGGCCCAAATAAAATTTCCTTCCTTAAGTTGTTTCTGTCAGGCGCTGTGGTAACAGTGTTGTCAGAGGAGCTAATACTGACAAGTGGTACCAGAGGAGTGGGGTGGGTGGCTGCAGTATGTAATCTGGATCGTGCGGGTTTTCTTTGGGACTGGTTTGGAGGAAGAATGTGCAAGTTTGGAGATGTGGGCCAGAGGGATGTAGGCAGAGCTTAGTGGGAAATTCTGGTGGGATTTGGAAGATTTCGAATGCCAGCCGGAATGTGGGGTCATGCAGGCTGGTCCCAAGGTTCTGGAGAAAAGCCTGAGGCCAGGCAATGTGTAGCAGTGTAGACACCCAGAAGACCTTACACAGGAAATGGTAAAAGTGAAGCCTAAGTTTCTGTGAAGACCCCAGAATATTAGGTGTGTCAGGAGCATGCCCTGTCTCGTAAGCAGATCACTAAGCACTGAATAGAGCCAGCCCAACGTGTTGCAGGTAACAGAAATGGCAGTATGGGTGTATTAGCTACTTTCCATCGCTGTGATAAAACTCCATCATCAAATCTGACTTACAGAAGAGTTTAGTTTGACTTAGAGTTCCAAAGGGATAAGTGTCCATCATCTGGCATTGTTATCAAGGTGTGCATTAAACAGCTCAGAGGCCACAGGAGAGAACACACTACTATCATTCTGTTAAATGGACATACTATTAATCTACCTGATACTCACCTATTGTTATATCCATAGATTAATACATCCCTCAACTCTCAACAGAGAAGGTTCTTACAGGAGATGGCGATTAACACACAAATCCACAAATACTAAACATGCAGAAACTAAGAGATGGCAGAGTGATCAGACCTCAGAGGGACACCTGTATCACACCTTCTCCTCCAAAGGCCTGGAGATCATTGCAGAAGAGTGGGCAGAAAGTTTGGAGGAGTCAGGTGGAGATGAATACAAGGAAACTGTGCTGTCTGGACAGAACAGGTCAGGTGCATTTCTCATTCAGACTACCGAAGTGGGGTTTTCCAAGCTCACTGGAGCTTGGACGATGGCTCTATGTGCCCTGGGAACTGACATGGATGTTTGCCCTGTTGAGTTTTGGTCTTGCTTTGGACCAGTCTTTCCATGCTGTCCTCCTGTTCCTCCCTTTTAGAATATGGAAGCTTATTCTGTATGTCACCGTGTATTTAGAAATATGTAACTTTCTTTTTGATGTTTATAAGGACTCCTAGCTGTGAGTTTGCCTTGAGTCTCAGAAGAGACTTTGGACTGTGGATTTCTGCACAGTATTGGAACTGCTGAGAACTTGAGGACTTTTAATGCTGTCATAAATGCATTTAGCATCATGAAATATCCATGAGTCTTTGGGGACCAGGGGCAGAATGGATCCAGAACGTTCCTCCACACACTTGTTTTGAATGATTGTTCCCCAGCGAGTTGCACTAGTGTGGGAGGTTGATGAGGACCCTGCAGAAGATGAGGCCTAGATGGCATTAGGTCACCAGGGATTTGATGGTTCTAGACAAGCCCCTGGTTCCAGCTTCACTCCCTGCTTCCTGATTCACCTTGATGTGAGTAGCCTCTGCCACACACTGCAGCCACCAGGAGTGGAACTTCTCCAAGCCTTCCCTGCTGTGATGGACTAAAACTCGGAGCTAGGGTATGCCTTGCCTTCTGTAAGCTGTTTTTGTCAGGTATGAGAACATAACAATGATAAGACAACTAATGTAAACTTTGTTGGTGACTGACATAGGGAGACTGTGAAGGTGGCAGGTGAGTCCATGGGTGGTGCTTGGTAGGAGGAAGGCAACACTGTTAAAATAGAAAATAGTTTTCAGACTAGATGTTGTGTTGCTGTATTGGGGTTCTTTTCTTTACATCATGGAAGCTACATGACTTGTGTTAGGGTTTAAAACCAAACTTCAGGACTGGGGAGATGGCTTAGTGAATACAGCGCTTGTCCTGCAAGAATGTGGACTTGAGGCGAGTTCCCAGAACCCATATAAAAACTGGGTGCTATATGTTTGTAACCCCTGTGCTAGGGAGAAAACAGGAGGATCCCTGGGGCTTGCTGGCTAGCCTAGCCAAATCAGTGAGCCCTGGGTCCCAGAGATAGACCCTGTCTCACATAACAGAGTGAATAGCACTTGAGGAGGAACAATACCTAAGGTTGCTCTCTGATCTCTCCATTCACAATGTAGACATATGCACTTGCACCTGCAATCACAGGACCATGTACACACACACACACACACACACACACACACACACACACAAAACTACAACCAACTTCAGAGGATGGGGTCTATTGTGTAGCTGTAATAGTAGGTAAATTGAAGGATAGACAGGAACCCTGGATGCTGCAAGGACACAAGAAGCAAGAATTAAGGCTCTCTGCTTCTCCCATCACAGTGGAGCATCCCCAGCTGTGTTCTACCCTGGTGTTTGCATTTATTCTTATTTGAGCGCACCCATGTATTCAGTGCCTGTGGGAATCAGCAGAGGGCATCAATTCTCCTGGAACTGGAGTTATTGGCAACTGCTAGCCCCCATGTGGGTGCTGGGAGATGAACTCCGGTTCCTCTACAAGAGCAGCCAGTGCTCTTAACTGCTGAGCCACCTCTCCTGTCCCTCTATTTGTATTTTAAGAAAAGACATTCCAGTGGATCACTTGAGGGAGGGAGGGATGGCGAGGCTGTCCTTCCTCAGTGGGAAACAAACCCTCTTGCCAGATATATAAGCATCCACTAGGGTCTACCTTAATGAACTGGTAAACTTTCCTGGTCCCGAATCAAGGCAGATCACCGTTCCACAGCTCTGGGGGTGAGGGACCTTTCCCGAGCCCATATACAGAGGGTTCCACTTATGGAAATCACCAAAACACAAGAGCTTTATTTGTGTTTTCTCATGAGCAAAGGGCATTCTGGGATAGATCTGGTAGAGCTGGATGGGGCTCCCCAGGCCAGAAGGACTTAAGGTGCCAGGAGAGGGTATGGGGACAGCTAGAACCCTGCCTGAGAAACAAGAAAAACACATGGGTGTCCTTATGAGAGGATGACTGCCCTGAGACCTGTGGTAGAGCCTCAAGTGATTGCACTCCCCCCCCCCCCCCACCTGGTTGATACGCTGCTACCGGCGTGGTTTGCACACTGGTTTTCTGGAAAGTTTCCTACGTTAGTCCGAACAGCAAGGTTGGATGGGTCTAACCTTCTGTAGCTTCCCCTTCCCCCAGCTCCTACTGTGCCTGTCCCTGAACATCTTTATGCTGCTGGGGGTTATCAGTGGTCAGTGAGGGGACAACGGGGCTCTTTAACTTCCAGGTCAAAAGGGATGGTCTTTAGGAACAAGGTTTAACGCTGTAGATATGTCTTAATTGTTAATTTTTATTCTTAGTTATTTGAAACGGGATCTCCCTATGTAGATTAAGCCAGCCTCAAACTCATGATGCTTTGGCCTCAGCCTCCTGAGTGCTGGTTACAAGTCTGTACCCTCACAACCAGCTGTGACAGTTACCTTCTAAATGTTCAGATGGAAGGTGTGGGGGGCTTTTTTTCTGCCACTGTCTTAGGATCTGGTCCCAGGATCCCTATACTGACAGCACTTGGGGGTGGAATCTTGTGTACCACTGTGAAAACCCTGCAAAATAGTCTCCTGAGGTCATCATTCTACGCACGCTTCTGAATTAATGGTGTCTTTGTGTCTTTTCCTGCTCTTGTGCTCTGATAGTCTGACAAAAGCAACTTAATGGAGAAAAGGTCTAGTTACTTTGGCTCACAGTTTCAGGTTAGAGTCCAGCATGGTGGGGACTCTAGGAATCAGACATGTGCAGCAGCTGATTACATTATATCCAAAGGCAGAAGAACAGCAAATGTGTACTGATAGTCAACTTACTCTCTTGACTTGTGCTATCCAGAGCCCCCACCTAGGGAGTGGAGCTCCCCACAGTGGGCAGGTCTTCTCACTTGAATGAATATCATCAAGAAAATATCCTCCTGACATGTCCATTAATACCAATCATCATAGATACCAAAATGCAGTAAACATAGGATAACCAGGTGACAAAAGGTGTGGGGAGGGAGTGTGCCAGAGAGGATTTGTTTTGTTTTTAAATATTGTTTATTCTGTGGTGATTTCATACATGGATGCAACATATCTAGATCCCTCGCTCCAACTCGTGCTTTTCTCTCTTCCACATGCCTCCTCAACTGTGTTCTTCTTGCCTTTCGTTTTCAGGGTGGATTTTCATTACCTGCATTTGACAGAACCCGAAACCTTAGAACAAAAGGACCCGTAGCTTTCATGTTAACACACATGCGCGCACTCTCACACACACCAGTCAAGCACACACACCAAAAACTAGACAAGGAGAGAAAGAGCAAACAGAGATTTAGGGAGCGTAAAGGAAGCTAATGCATTTTGAAACAGGCATTGCCGGAGAGATTGCTCACCTTTGAAAGCTAAAAGCACTGTTGGAACCCGTTGTTTTTCTTCGCCTATCTTCCTAAGCACACATAAGCTACTGCTGCTCTAAAAATCCTGGGCCAAACCAGAAATGTATTAACAAAGAAAGTCGTCAAAGGAAAGCTGCTTCAAATCTCAGGAACAAGCAAGCGCCTGATCTCCCAATTACTGCAGCAGGTTCCAACTGGGGCATCAAATCCATGAGCCTCTGAACTTGTGTGAGAATCAATACATAAAAAGTGAGGGTCTGGCGTTTTCCTGTCAGTCTGTATGTCTGTTGTAAGCCTGCTCCTGATTTATCTCCAACGGGGAAGGAGAAGGAGCTTGGAAACGTGTTTGCAGTGTGTGTATATATGTGTGTGTGTGTGTGTGTATCTGTCTGTCTGTTATCTGTCTTTCAATGATGCTGGGACATGACTTTATTTTCCTAGCAGAGCAACCTGTTAGTTTTATGTTCATAATTTGGTTTTGCTCCCTTAGTTATGTAAAGGACCTGAACTCTGTGTGTGGTTAAAGGCATGTCTCCCCGCCCCGGCCCATGTGGTTCCAAGGCAGGGTTTTTGAGAGTACTGGGACCTTTCCAGCCCATTTGTCCACAACTCAAGGATCTAAGATGCCTGACACTCAGAGTCATCTTTGATCATCCTGGGACGGTGATTCCAGCTTTGTTGTCTCACACCAATGAAGATTAATGATGTGGACCCTCATGGGAACATGCAGACTCAAGGCAAGTTTTATTAAGAATTATTACAGGGGCTGGAGAGATAGCTCAGCAGTTAAGCACACTCGCTGTTCTTGCAGAGGACCTCGATTCAGTTCCCAGCACCCACAGCTAATGATTACTAGTAACTTTGGTTCGGGGGGATCTGTCTCTCTCTTTTGACCTCCATGGACATTACATGCCAGGGTCTCATACACGTAAAATAAAAATAAATTTTAAAAAGAATTATTACAGAAAGTCAAGACATTGAGGAAAAGTTAAAAAAAAAATAAAAGAAGAAAAATGAGAGAAACTCCCAAGAGAAGGGTTTTCAAGAGAGGACACACTGTTGAATTTCCAGTCTAGGAATTTTAGAGCATCATGACAGAAACTAAAGGCTGAGGAAGTCTCTTTTGAGATTGGTTAACTCTCTGGGCTATCATGGGCCAAGCCCATGGACAGGCCACACATTCTGTGCAGGTCCTGATCCAACAGGGGAAATGATGACGCATCACTCACAGGCTGCCCTCCCCCTTGTGCTTTGTTAGGTGTTGGTTTTCTGCTAGCCATTTGTAACGGGCTGGTGTCTGTGACTCTGTCTTTGCATGTATCCCAACCCTTGTTAAGGATACTAAACCTTGGTTCTCACAGCTACCAAGAAGTAGCTGCTGCCATGTTCTTGGTTATCTGTGGGATCGGCTGGGGGTCTCCTTCCTGAAATCGGGGTGGGCTCATTAAAAGCTATCCTTACTTACAACTTACTCTGTTATATTTAGTGTCGTCTATTATGTATTAGCATGAGAAGCAGTGTACTAAAAGTACGACTATACAGTAATCAACAGTGTGTGTCTCCCATAGGGGAAAGGTCTCACGGAAGCCAGCCAGCCTGCAGTCACTGGCTTTGCTTCTTAGAGTCTGTCTCTTACCAAGTCTCCTTGGCTGTTCTCTATCCAGTTGCAAGTGTCTTTATCTTTCATCCCTAATGGTCCTGGCTTGACTGTTTTAACTCTTACAATTCCTTTTGCATCTTACCACCCATTCCCACTGTAACACACTAATGCAGTCTGTAGCCAGTACACATTTGTTGAATGGAAGGTATCTTCTGTGGTCTTTCCCTTTGTGGGTTTTGTTGTGTGAGATTTACCCTGTCTTTTGGAGAAGGAGGGGACCCCTGTGTCAGCCACACTTGTGGAGAGACTAAAGCTTTAAAAAAAAACGCATCGGATGTTTCCTACAACTGGGGGAAAAGAGCTGTAGATTTCTGACCAGTCCTTCTGTAAACAGTGAAGAGCACAAAGTTCAGAGTCAACTGCCTGTGTTTGCGTTTCCTCCTGGACAAGAACTCCTTCAGAGAACTCACGCCTGTTTCTCTGTGCGGTCCCCGTGTTGACACAGTACTCTTTAAACATGTGCTCAGGGGCTGGAGAGATGGCTCATTGTTGAGTGTTTACTGATCTTGTATAGGATCAGCTTTTGTTCCTTACACCCATGTTGGGTGGCTTACAACTGCTGTGTAACTGCAGCTCCAGGGCCTCTGACTCCCTCTTTTGGCTTCCCTGGGCGTTTGTACTGTCAAGGTGCACATACACTCATGAAAACACACACACACACAGCACACAGCACATACTAAGCACAGAGCACACACAGTACACGCATAACACACAGCGTGCACACAGTATACACCATACACAATACATACCACACACAACACACAGCACACAAAGAGCACACAATGCACACAGCATACACACAACACATACTAAGCACAGAGCACACACAGTACACGCACAACACACAATGCACACACAGTACACGCAGCACACACCATACACACAGCATACACCATGCACAGTACACACCACACACAGAGCACACAATGCACACAGGACTCATAGCACACATACAACACACATAGAGCATACACAGCACGCACATAGCACACTCATACAGCACACTCAACACACAGCACACAGTACACACACAGCACATACTAAGCACAGAGCACACACAGCACACAGAGCATACACAATATACCCACAACACACACAGCACACCCACAACACACAGCACACCCACATCTTTAGACAGGTGTTCAATAAGCTTTGCTCCTCCTTCCTTTGACCCAGCATCTCCATGTATTTCTGGCCTATGGGCTTGTCTCCTGTGTGCAGGACTCCTTTGGTTGGTAGACCAAAGACTAAAGATGAAGGTGGGGATGAAATGGTTCAAAAGCTTTCTACTTGTGGATGGCTGGCTGAGAGCTCTGGTGATGTCACCACGACTTGGTCTTGTGTCTGCCAGGGAGGTTGGGATCTCATCAGACTTGGCCTTGCGGTGAGTTTCTGCATCAGGTTCCCACTGGGGAGACCCATCCTATGTAGTGCTCCTTGACTTCTTCCTCACAGCTGAAAATTCCAGAAAAAAAGAGGGGTTTTCTACTCCGGGTTTCAGGCACATCGATTTGGTTGTCCTAACTCATGACACGTATGGTTCTGAGTCAGTAAGCTCTTTCCAGGGCCAGGAATGTCCTGCATGGACAAGCCTGGACCCATGACCAGTTCTGGAACTGTGGTGGCAAGATGGTAGAGTATGCGTGTGCCACAGAAAGCTGAGGTACAGTTTCCAAACAAGTGGACATTGAGCAGAACCTGCTGTGCCTATCTGGTCTACCCCGCCCCTCTGTTTTAACTCGTGTCTCAGAGATAAAGTGTCCCTGTTTTGTCTGATTTGTGAGTCTGTGAGATGAACTTTTGGAAGAACTCTGTCCTTTATGTCTGAATGTGTTGAATTATTGTTGCCTCTGCTGCTGCTGAAGTAAGGAGCCTCCTGTCTGCCCAGATCACTGATCAGAAATACTTTATAAGTTGTGTTCAAGTCTGTTAGGTGGCTTTGTAAAACACAGATCCTCAGTGTCCCCAAACAATTTAAGTAAATGTGTTGTGGAGCTGGAACTATGTATTTGATAACAGCAATATCATGCTAGAATCATGCAGCCAGTCTAGAAAGCCACTGACTTCATTCACTGGGGACTCTTACAGTAACTCGATGCACAGGGACTCGTAGTGTGACATTTTGGTGCAGAGAACTGTAGGAAGGCTGTGTCATGGCTGACTGATGGGAGAGAAACATGGGTTTTAAGGAGTTGTACAGCCCTTTGGATGCGCTGTACATGGAGCTGTTTTTTTTTTTTTTTTTCCCACCACTGAGAATGAGACTTGTTCCTGACATTGCTGTTCAAGGTTTTATGAGGGAAGGGGTAGTTGCTGAGTTCTCCTCCAAGGTTTCCAGTTAATTTCCCGCTAATGGTTGGCATATTGACCCAGGAGCTAATTTAGGTAACTAGGGCAGGATGCGGCTGGTAAGTGGATCTGTGGCCACGTTGCCTCATGTGTCTTCATCAAGTGAGGGAGGCGAGGGATGGCTTGTCCTCACCACGTCATCTGCACTCATTATACAACATCCATGGTATAGTTTCATAAAAAGAGCAGATTCTGTCATGAAGTGTTAGAAACAGTTTCACTTGTCTAGCAGACAGGTTATGTGGGATTTCGAGGTGGGGTGCCATAGCTGGTGTGCTGGAACTCTGAAAGCTTTAGTCACACTATCCAAGTATGGTCTGTTTATTTCCAAACAGGTGAAACTTCAATTGTGAAGCCTCCATTATTGTACAAATAATAGTACAAGATCGTACTGACACTGATTTGGAATATCTGTAATTCTATTGTTTGGAAGGTTTCTCTGGCCTTCTGGATTGCTGGAAACAAACACTGCCAAGAAAATATGGAGTATCTTGTATTTTCAGCCCAACACACCCACCTTCCTTTCTTTGTTGTATGTATTCTGTGTGTGTGTGTGCTGGTACACATGTGTATGAGCATATGAAGGCCAGATTTTAGCCTTGGATCTTGTTTTTCAGGGGCCATGAACCTTGTTTTTTAAAATTTCTTTGGCTTTGTTTTTTTATTTCTTAGTGCATATGAGTGTTTTGCCTTCATGTATATATGTGCACAGCGTGTGCAGTGCTTGCAGAGGCCATAAGAGGGTGTTGGATCCTTTGGGACTGGACTTATAGATGGTGGTTAGCTACCATGTGGATGCTGGGTTTGAACCCGTGTCCTCTGCAACAGCAGCCAGTGCTCTTAACTGGTGAGCCATGTCTCTAGCCCTTCTACCTTGTTTTAGGAGACAGGGTCTCCACTGGCCTCGAACTTGGCCATTAGGCAAACCTGGTTGGGCAGTGAGCCCTAGAGATCCACCTTTCTCCACCACACTTCCCATCCCATGCTGGAAACACAAGTGTGTGGCGCCATGCCTGGCTTTTAACCTTGGATCTGGAACTCAGGGCCTCTTGCCTACGTAGTGAGCACTTTAGCCACTGAGTTATCCTCCTAGTCCCTGCCTCACCTTTATTCTTCTATTTTTATTCCTGAAAATTGTTCCTTGGGTGTCATGAAGGGTAGAGGCTGCCTCTGAGGAAGAATGGGAAGCCTCTTCAGGCTTTACTACAACTGCCTATGTATTTATCATAGGCCAAGGTCACTGGGGTGAAACTCGAAGGCCACATCAGTGCCTTTGATTCCCTGATGACCTGCACATGTGCCTATGAAAGATGGGAGGAGGGACGGGGTGAAGCTGAATGTGAAAGAATTAAGCAGTTTTTCATCTTCGCTCATTTTCAAAGCTGAACAGAAAGTGTACCTTGTTGGTGATTGAAGAAAATGTCTTACATGGGGAAGGAATTTCACAAATCCACCACTTCATACAGAAAGGGAAAAAAAATCACTCCAGGATGCCCTAATCAGAAAGGTATCATAAATTCAGTAGTGGAGAGATAGTGGTCTTTATTTGCAAGGGTAATTTGAAGGCAGAGAGCGGTGCAGAGTTAAGTAGGGACGACGGGAGGGCTTTACGATGAGGATTTTATCAATGCCTTTCTCACTCTGCTTTGAAAAATGCCGTAGCGACGGACCCGTGGTCACTGTTATTTATGACAGAGATAACACTTGATATTAAACATCTTAAATAATTGGATACTCACATATCTATTTTCTTGTTGAAAATGTCAGACGTTTGGACACATCTCACCTACGCTCAAGGTTATGGGCTGTGTGGATTTTCTCAAAGCATTTGCAATGTGAAGCAAATCATTCTGGCATAACAAGAGAATCACTCTAGACCAGAAAAACCCCCACAGCTCTTAACTCATCTGAATGTTACAGGAAGAAATAGCATTCCATTGCTCAGAGATAGGAAGGAAGGACAGAGTGGTTAAGACACTTCCCAGTCTAACAGGGAGCTGGTGGGTGGGCTGCGTCAGAATGCAAACTGGAGCTTCGACTAATCCTCTTGTCTGTGGCCTGAGCACAATTTCTGTTCCTCTGGGCCAATTCTCACGGGGGTGACTCCATCAGTGACTGAGTCTCAGGTGTTCTTGTTTCTGTTTTATTCTTCTGCTAGGACCAAATTGAAGCTTCTGTGTATCCTACTATGATAAATTTCAGTCAGGGTTGGACACAGGGTAGTTACAGAAAAGAGATTCATAGGGCAGGAATCATTGTTGCCTGAGTTAAAAACTGGGGTTTACTGTTTCTGGAAATAAGAGATCATGACTCCTTGTGATGATTAGTTTTTAAAAAATATTTTATTTGTTATTTTTATATTATGTGTGTGAGTGTGTAGTGCCTGTATGTATGTAAGTGTACCTGTTTATTGAAATGCCCAAGGAGGTCAGAAGAGGGCATCGGATTCCCCTGGAACTGGAGTTTCTGACAGTTGTTAGCTGCCATGTGGATGCTGGGAACCAAACCCAGGTCTTCTACAAGAGCAGCCAGTGCTCTTAATTGCTGAGCCATCTCTCCAGCCCCTGTGATGGATAGTTTTAAATGTCAACTTGTCACAATTTAAATCACTTATGAACAGAGCCTCACTGGAGGAATCCCATAGATTATGTTGGTGTCTGGTCATCCGTGGGGGACAGGATTGTCTTGATGGATAATTGATACAGGAAGGCCCAGTCTGCTGTGGGAAATACATTTCTGTGTGTTGGGTCTTGGGTTGCATAAGAGTGGCTAAGGTTAAAAAACAGCAAATAGGCATCATGGGTATGTTTGCTGCTGTCTGCTTTGCGTTTGATGTGATGAGTTCCTGCTTTGATGTCCCCGGAGTAATAGACTGTAACCTGGAACTATGAGCCAACTAAAGCTTTTCCTCCCTAGGTTGAATTTTTTTTTTTTTTAAGTCAGGATATTTGTCACAGCAACAGAAACTAATCTGAAACACTTCTGCTGTCTGTGCTCTGCTCACAGTGTCTAGGGGGATACTGGAGAATTGTCTGAGGATCTGGGACAGGTACAATGGTGACTTTCAGAGCATCACCCAATTCCCTTGATTTCTCAAGGTCACAGGGTGCTCTTATCTAAAGTGAGTGAGCTCTTTCCATGTTGGGGTTTGGGAGAATTCTGCAAACAAGCTGAGCAGGCATACGAAGCTGTTTTCTAGGGTGTACGGGGGGACAGGATGCCCTTTCTCTCATGCGTGAACTCGATCTCAGTGCTGGCATCCTGTAGATGAGCTCTGGGGATGCTGGGGCTGCAGCCTTGCTTGGATGCTGGTTGTCCTCACAGCAAGCTTCTGCAAGGAGCTAGGTATGAACGGTATGGAGGACTTCGGATCCCATCGGGCCGCCTTTGGATGCCAGTGAAACCTCTGTGGTAGGGGAGGAGTGCTTGATGAGAGCTGAGGATTCTGCCTGACAAGGCAGGAGCGGCCATCAAGAAGATCTGAGCTGCAAGATTCAGTTGCTCTGCTGTAAGTCATGGGGACCTTTGGGATCTATCTGGGTTACTCTTCTATCTCATGGACTACATTTACAGTATCTGGTAGAAACTTGCTTTTTGGGTGCCCAAGAGGAATCTTCAAGGGTCCCCTTTCTTAGGATGAGTTTTGAATGCACAGAGTTTCTTGGGGGCCATGCTGTTTCAGAGGACACCTTCTGGTCCTAACTGAGCTGTCTTTAGAAGACAATTTGATCTCTTCATACCCTGTGAATGCACCTGAGACATGGCAGTGTTGACAGTAATGCTTCCTTAATGAGATGGTGTGCTTGTGTGTGCTGATTGTCTGTTGATGTTGATGTGCTTTTGCAGAGTAGATGTCCTAGTCTTTCTTTCCATGGTCTTTTCATATCTACTCTTGGGTAGAGATTTTCACCCTGGACTAGGAGAACTTCAGTGTTGAACCCATGAGATTAGATCCCACTATATTGTGCTCTGCTTCTTTTCTAAAGGCTGGGGGATTTTCCACCTGCCCTGGGTGGCTGTGGCCAAGATCACATTGACCTCTGCCTCCATTTTCCTGTGCGATGAGCTAATAGCACCGTCTTTCCAGAGCTGTTTGAAGAACTAACAGGGAGAAATGTGATGTGATAAGACATTTTTACAATGATGGTTATAGAAGTGTAGTGACCCCATACTTGTGTGGTGTGACCTACGGAATCAAAAGGAGAGTACTTGTGCTGTCAGATGGACCTGGGTTTGAATCCCCACCGGACTACCTGCTAGATGTTGTATGGCTATTTCCTCTGAATTGGATCGAGCTTCTTTTCCTGGAGCAAGGTTGAAGATTCAGGAAGTAAATAAAACTCACTAGTCTCAGGAAGCTCCTGAAATGTACAAAGTTCACATGTCTCTCCTCAGGAGTATGTAAGCAATAATTCTGGACTCTTAGGCCAGAGGAGCCGCGTACAAGTCATGCAGAGCCCCAGGGATGCAGGGGCGCAGCTGTTCTGAGTTGGCACCATACTAGGGTAGGCTTTTCAGTGATGCTGCTGTCTCCAGGTCACCCCTGCTGCTGAAAGTCACCCCAATAAACTCATCACTTCACTGAGTTAGACTTGAGTGGAATCATTTCTTTGGTCTGTTGTCTGGGGTGAATAGACACTTGTTCACGTCTCCCCAGGAAAAGCCACCCAATGCTGTGTGATCCACGACATGAAGCTTAGCTGCTCTGGAATGTCTGTTCCCATTCCCTGTAAACTGGAAGAAGGCTGTCTCCCTTCTGAAAGTGCATAAGGGTGAAAGGACACTATTCACTCTGCAGCAGACACAGAGAGATACTGTCTCTCCTCCACTGAGCCAGAGACCGGTTTGCCTCTGAGTTCACTCGGGCTAGAAAGTGAAATGGCAAGCATGACTCCGTGTGCTGTAGCTGACTTCTGCTTTACACTGTGTTTCTGCCCAGCCATTCCCATTTCATCCAACCAGGCAGAATGTCTCATGCAGGCAGTTTCTCGGACTATGGGGTTTCTTCAGTACCGGGAAACTTAGAAGTAGCTCAGGTAGCAATGCCTTCCACTCAGCTGTGCCTGCATCTGCGGAGCCCGTCGTGTCTACAATTCTGAGAACCTTTTTTTTTTTAATTTTTCTTTTTAGTGAAACTTTTTGTTAACTGAGCACTTCTTTGTTAACTGATCTGCACCTGGTCTGTTGTAACTATGGTTATTGGTTTCACCCCTGGCATGATGTAACTGTGTTTTTAGCTTTATAAACCCTGCCGTGCTTCTCTTCCAAGTTGAGAGTGCTTTGGGGTTTTAGGCCCCCTCTGACTGCTGGATATTAATAAAGGACTCCTAATTCGACCTTCACTATGTGATGTTCCTCTGTGTGCCTCACTCAGTACTACAGCAAGAACAGGCTGCTTTGCTATTGAGCAAAACCCATGGATGGAGACTTTCCTCAGCAGGGATGGTTGTGAAATGACAGCAACTACTTTTCAAGACTTCATAGAAGGGACTGGGCAGGCAGCGAGTGACAGCGGGAATGACAGGCAGGAGGGCAGAGAAGCCTCACCAGCAGCTCCTGGGTGAACACTGCAGGCGAACACAGGAAGAACAGAGTGGGGAATCACTCCCATGCATGTTGCTTTCGGAAATATGAGCACCTAAGACAGCAGTTTACAAAGAAAGGCAGGGAGACAGGACTGTCTAGCCTGGTGTGCATCAGGAGAACTGGAGAATGAAACCGTGACACAAACTCGCCATGCGTGGGGGATGTGCACAGTGAGTTCCATGGACTCAGGATGAAAGACATTAACTTTATTTTTAGGCAAATAGAATAGATATGGTTCTGCTGTGGAGCCCTGTAATAATCTCCAGCAGTTGAAAAAGAAGCTTCTTTGAGTGGTGACTGGGTTACTGGTCTGCAAAAATAAGGATCTATATTTTGCACATAGTAAGAAGTTACCATTGTCTAGGAAATGTGACAGCCTTGGGGTTTTCTCTAAAATCTCAGACCTCTCCATTCATGTGTATTTGGCTATATTGACTGTACCATACATGAGTTTCCTCCCATTGTGTGGGCTTTAAGTTCAACTAGGTAGCTGTTGATTACCCCCAAGATAAAAGTATCACTTACACATCAATGTCATTTTCTGTGCTGGTCCTTGATGTGGTTATTAGGCCTTAAAGCTGGGGTTGAACCATTGGTTAATGCTGTCCCTTAGCAGTTTGCCTAGGGCTCTTCAAAGCTATCAGAGCTAGCCTTCAAGGGAGGTAGCTTCCATGTCAGTTCCAGCTCCATTGCTCCGAATACTGTGTCCAAAGTATGTCACGTCTTCAGCAATATGGCAATAAGATCTTACCTTCAAGTTCTGGAGATCATTACAGAGTTCCACAACTGGTCATACATAGAAATTGTCTGTGAGTTGCCCAAGTCTAAGTGGCACATCCACAACGCAACCACTACACCTAAGACTCGTGGACCTAGAACAAAGGGGTAAAGAGAACACTAATGAATCTCTCAGTTCTCATCAGTGAAGCCACTCATGCCACAGAGGGCCAGGAACACAAAAGGTCACAAATGGCCGAAGTGCAGAGGGTGGTAAGAGTCTGCAGGGTGTGGGCTCTTGGACAGGACTCCTACATTAAATTCCACCTACTAAGGGGTCAGGGACCATTGTGGGATGGGGGTGCAGAGATTGTAAGAGCCAAGGAGGAGGTGCATAACCATGTGGAAATAGAGTCCTCCATGCTCCTGGGACCTTGCTCACAAGCCACACCAAGAGTGTTGCATGCAGAAGACCCATGCAAACTGAAGCAGACAAAAGCCAGCACAGAACTGTGGAAATGGTCAGCAGGCTTCAGTCTTAGTTGAAGAATTGTTGGCAGTTGGTGACTGCTGGATGAGAAAGAGCTGATCTTCTTCGGGGGAGCTGATGAGTCAGTGCACGGAGGGGGACACTAGGTTGGTATGATGGACCTTGACACAGAGAACAGAATGTATGAATTTCAGTGACAGGGGAGGGCCAATGGCGGAAGGGGGTTTAGAGATGACTGGGATGTTCTATTTGAAGTACACAAAAATTCAATACAAACTTTATGAAACAATGATTCTGCTGGTCAAATCCAGCCCAAGGGCTCCTAGGGTGTCACCCCTAACATCTGGGGGAATCAATGGGCACCAGTGAACATGAAGACCCGTATGCTCTAATGTTTAGATCTGTACGTCTAAATGTTTAACAGTTATGCCCATGAAGTTGATGGACAGCCGAGTGGAATTGCTTCAACCTCTAACCTTGCAAACATATTTGGCACCAACCTGGAGAGCTGGGTTTGAGCAAAAGCTAGGAGTTTCTGAAAAGTCTGTGTGATGGTTACATGGAGAGAGATTGTTCTTCCCCAGTTCCCTCTCCCGTCCTCAACGCAGCACATCCTCCACCTATAAGAAGGTTTCCATACATGCAGGTGGATGTCGTCACCTGACATCTGCCCACATCTTCTCCAAGCCACCACCTCTTGCCAGTTTCCTGGGCTCAGGTGTTGGGGATATACACAGACATAGTAGAGATGGAGCCCTCTCTCGAGAGCAGAGCTAGAACAGCTTGTCCCAGCTGCTAAGGCAGGCTTGGGGCATTTGGCAGGAATTCTGGAATTTCAGTCATCTGGGGACTGAAAGAGGAAACACAGGTGGACAAAGGCCCTCCATGGGGGGCACCTCAGGAACAGGACTTTCTAGACCGGGTCCAAAGGTGGCACTACTGCTGAGTTCTCTGGAGGCCGGAGGCTCTGGTGAGGTCGGCACACTCCTTCAGAACAGTAGCAGTAGTCGAGGGAGACCAGGTTCATGCCCATGTCTCTGCATCCTGCTCTGCGTCTTAGGAATCAACTACCTCTGTCTGAATCTCTTGTTCTCATGAGTGAAATCATGGTTGTCTCTTCCAGCCCCTGAAATGAAGCACACTTTCTGTATGTGTGCAGACTCAGGATAAGTATTCGTGTGCAGAAGTCTGAAGTCATTTAAAATCAGCCCTTCACTCAGGTGGCTGAGGCAGGAGGGTTACCGTGACTGCTAACTCAGCCTTGAACAGAGTGAGACCTTCTCAAACATCCCTTTACTTATCATTTGAGAACAGTTTCCTTGTGTTTTTGATCGCTAAAGGGGAAAAATGGTGCGGGTGAGGGGCTGGCTGACGTGAAATATTCGGCTTTTATTGCTAATTACTTGGACTAAGTGGTTATATAATAGAGATTTTAAATATAAATACTCAGTCTTTTTACCCATGTGAATAAGAAAAACCCACAAATGCAATCAGAGTTCATTTAAATGTTAATTCTCATTTTTATTTACCACTTGGTCTTGAAACTGGAATGAATATATATGTGTGTTAGCGAGCAGCCCAGGTCCCTCTCCCGCCTCTGGCGGAGCTCACTCTGCTGCTAATGGTTGTTTCCTGCAATTTATTTCTGCTGTGTATCACCTTTGTTGTGAGAGAGGAGAAAATGAGTTTCTTTAGAAGGTGCATTAATCTACCTCTGCACACATCAAGGTACAATAAAAAAAAAAAACAGACCTGGGGAGCAACTTGTTGAGAATATTGAAGGAGGTCAGATATGGGTGGGGTGTTGAAAGTGAAGATGGCAGGAGGAATTTTGTGCTTTAAAAAAAAAGGGTTTGGGTCAACCTTAAGAAAAAAAAAAGCTCCCACCAACTGGACGCAGGCTTAGAGTAAGAATGGAGTTCTTTGTAAGCTGATTTTGCCTTTTCTGGGCAGTTTTGTCCCTGTCCTGAAGTGACTCGTGTGTACCGGGAGGTCTCTCTTCAGACACTGGGCTGAAGGGCTGTGTGTGTGTCCCATGCATTGGAGAGCGCTTGCCTAGTTTATCCTCTGCCTAGTCCCTACTCATTAGTGGGACCCTGCCTAATCCCTGGTACTCCCACACATGGCCTCATTCAGTTTATTTATTTTTATTTTTTATGAGTGTATTGTCTGAATGTAGGTCAGTGCATCCATGTCATGCAGAAGAGGATGTTGGAGTCCCTGGAACTGGGGTGATGGACAATTGTTAGCTGCCATGTGGGTGCTGGCATTCGAACCTGGGTCTTCTGCAAGAACAATCAATGAGCCATCTCTCCAGATCCATGACTTCATTTAAAAAGAGGTTTCTTGCAGGTGTAATTAGTTAAGACAGACTTGGTCGCTGGGGTGGGCTCTACAGAGAAGAGGAGGTTTGGTCCTGGTGCTGCATCTGTAAATAATCCCAAGGACCTGAGTTGGATTCCTCAGAAACCATGCTCAAAAACTGCTTGTGGTGTTGTATACTTACAATCTCAGCACTAGGGAGGCCAAGACAGGAGGATCCCTGGGGTTCAGTGGCCAGCCAGTATAGTCTAATCAGCCAGTTCCTGGTGCAATGGGAGGCCCTGTCTCAAAAAACCAAGGTGGGGGCTAGAGAGATGGGTCAGTGGTTAAGAGCACTGGCTGCTCTTGCAGAGGACCCAGGTGTGGTTCCCAGTTCCCACATGGCAGCTAACAACCATCCTTAACTCCAGTCGCAGGGAATCTTATGCCCTCTTCTGGCCTCCACAGGCATTACATGCATGTGGTACACTTACATACATGCAGGCAAAACACACATTCACATTAAATAAAAATAAATTTAAAACCTAAGGTAGACAGCCTCTGAGGAATGATATCCAATACTGGTCTCTGGCTTCCACATGTGTGTGCATACATTTGTGTATACAGATTTTATTTTCTTAAAGAAAAGGAAGTTATAGACACAGGTACACAGGTTCTGAGTGACCATGCAAAAGCACAGGGAGACTGACTGCATGATGACACATCTGCCAGCACAGAGAGGCGGGGACAGAGACCGCCACAGCCCTCAGCAGGAAGCCTCGCAGAACCGCAGCCTCAGCTCCGGAACTGCAGGCATTCTCTGATCCTGGTCCAAGCCTCTTGGCGAATGGTGCTTTGGTATGGTAAACCTAGGAAACTATGCCTCTAATTGTGGCCACTAAAACTGTCCGCAGGGCTCAGTAGCTATGATGGACACTGTGTGACCCATGAAGACCCCCAAATCTAACATGTCTCCCTTCAGGGATGGGTTTGCTGGCCCTGGTCTCAAATCTCCGTAGCCTCTTTGGGCTAAGGATACATTGTTGGAGCTCACTCTCAGACCCTGGAGTGGTTTGTTCTTTCCCTAGCAATTCTCCCAATGTGAGATTATCTAAGTATCCACATAATTATCAAATGTCTGCTCGGCCTGAGCTCCGCCCACAGCTTTTGGCACCATAACTAGCAACAAAAGGTATTCAGTGTGTACTTGTTGAAAAATCTTTGGCAAGTCATTTATCTTTTCTGTACCTGTTTCCCTGGCTGGAAAATAAAAATAGTAACAAGAGAGGGAAAAAGAATCTATATTCGTCCAAGTAGGCCTGTAGCGCAAATAGCACAGAAAGAATGACTTACGAACAAGAGGAAGTTGTTTACCTTTAAAATATGCATGTGTGTGCGTGGGGGGGTTGTGCTTACATGTGCAGGTGTGAATACATGTGTGTACATGTGCACGTGTGTTTAGAAGCCAAAGGACAACCTCACGAGTGACCGTTGGGAACACCTCTCTATTCCTTTGCGGCAGTTTCTCATTGGCCTAGACCTCACCAAGTAGACTAAAGCACCTGGTCAGAGAGCTCCAGGGATCCTCCCATTGCTGCCTCCCCGGTACTGGGAGTACAAGCTCATGTGGCCACATTAGCATTTTTATGTGGGTACTGGGTCTTGAACTCAGGTCCTCATGCTTGCAGGGCAGGCACTTTACTAACTGAGCCATCTTCTCAGTCAAGTTGCTCACTTGTTTTGAAGGCTAAGAAGCTGACTCAAGGTGCTGCCAGATTTAGCTCTCCATGGTACATTTCCACAGTGTTCAACTGTTGGAAGGGCAGGGCAATGCTTTGGGATCATTGTTTAAAAGGCTCTAATCCCATTGACAAGGGACCCATCTTCATGTCTAATTGGGTCTCGTAGGTCCCACATTGGGAATTAGCAATCAGCATATTGACTGCGGGTAGGGAGGCATGAGCGTTCAAACTATAGCAGAACCCTTTCCTTTCTACTAAATTGTCATCTAGGGCTCCTATATCCAAAACTAGATAACCCAGAGAGAAACAAAGAAGAGTTCATTAATATATACCTCTCACATATGTCTGCTTGATATCCAGGGGATGAACCACTTAAAGACATGACCTGGGGCCAGCAAGAGGACTCAGTGGGCAAAGGCACTTGATGCAAAGCCTGGAGATCTGAATTCCACCCTCAGGTCCCCCATGATGGAAGAAGAAAACTGACTCCTGCAAGTTGTCCTCTGACCTCTACAGAAATCACAGCACATTCACACACACACACACACACACACACACACACACGCACCAAAAAAAAAAAAAATCAACCTGTACCTGGGACAGGAGAGATGGCTCAGAGGTTAAGAGTACTGGGTTCTCTTGCAGAGAACCAGGGTTTGATTCCCAGTATCCGTATGTTGGGTAGCAACCATCTGTAACTCCATTTCCAGGGGATCCAAGGCCCTCTTCTGGCCTCCATGGGCATTACATACTTGTGCTGCACCTTTATACATGCAGATGAACCCTCAAACACATAAAAAGAAAAAAACTGAAAACTAGAATTTAAACAAGGATGTTGTCTAGACCCAGTTTCACCTACATTGCAGACTTGAGGTCATCCTGGGCTACATGAGACCCTGTCTTAACAAACAGAAAGCAAAGAAAGAACAATACAAGAAGTAGCCTGAGCTCCGGCTTATACAACATCTTTAATAAAGAACAGGACATTTATGGAGAATGGCAGAGGTTGAGGAAGGAGAAAGGTTCCTAGCTTCCAAAGGTGAGGGATGGAAACATCCGGGTTAAGTTTCTTTACAAATTCCTCGGGTGCCATCTCTGTGTTGCCAAGAACTTAGAATTACGGAATTTATTTCTTGCCTCTAGGTGGAGAGGAGGGTGGAAGAGCGTGAGGTTTTCCTCTGTTGTTTCTGAATTGCTTCCTTCTGAAAAGCAGTTTTTAAGCACAAGAGGTATATTGGGGGACATTTTCTGTCCTCAATGCCTTTCTATATCACAGGGACTGCGTAAGGTGCATGTGTGCGTAGTGTGTGGTGGGTGGGACGTGCTGGCTGTGGGCTTTCTGCAGGGCTTTTCTGTTTCCTGCTCGTCTCTGGCAGACCTGGCCGTGCACGGAGCCCTGGGCTTTGTGTCCTTGCTCTGAATTCTGGCACAGCACAGAATCATCTTGTGTAACTTGTTTTGACAACCCCAGGTAACGATTTGTCATTAAGAGCTACTGTCAAAGCCTGACCCCCTCTGGGGAAGTTTCCATGGTTTCTAAGACCTCATTGCTAAACAGCCCTAAAGATACAGAAAGAGCCTTCCTTGAAATTGCCATTACCGTCAGACTTGACACCCTGGGAAAAGCTAATGGACAGAAACATATTGATGTGTTAACAGTTTGAGACCTTTCCCCTAAGAAAACCTTTTAGCTAGCGAGGGTTCGTTCACCTTAATTAAAAATTATCCAACGGCTTCATCTCTTCCATCACTCTGTGGACGTGTGTGAGGCTGTGAGGTTGAGGTTTTTTTTTTTTTCCTCTTTAAGGAAATTAAATTTAAAAACACATCCTTCTTCAAATAAATCCATTGTTTGCTTTATTAAGCAGAAAAGCCCACTGGCTGTTCATTGTCGATTACATGTAGGTGTTAATTAAAGTACTTTTAGGGATTTATCTACCTCTCTAGGCTCATCTTCGAAGATGGCCCCCAATCACGGCTCATGTCCCAGGATGCTCACTGTCACCCTGGGGCACAGGAGGATGCTATTAAGGTTGTGTTTGCTACGTCAGTTTGCGTGTGTGTATGGTGTATTCACATGTATGTGTGTAGATGCCCATGTACTCACATAAAGGCCAGAGGGGGAAGGTGGGTATCCTGATCTATCTCTACCTTTTGTCCTCGAGACAAGATCTCCCACTGTACCTAGGCTTCTGGCCAGCAAGCCACAATGATCCTCCCGCCCCACATGTCACTGAGGTTTCAGTCACGTGCATTCATGCCTAACTTTTTACTTCGGTGCTGGGATTTGAACTCAGGACCTCATGCTTATGCAGCAAGTGCTCTTACATGCTGTTTTAGTTTGCATTCTGTTGTCGTGGAGAAAACAATGACCAAAAGCAGCCTGGAGAGGAAAGGGTTAATTTGACTTATAAAGCTACAGTCTCTTATCCAGGGAAGTAGAGCGTGAACCCAGGGCAGGGATCTAAAGGCAGGAGCTGCCAGAGACCGTGGAGGAATGCTGTTTACTGGCTTGCTTCCCTGGTTCGCTCAGCTACCTTTCTTTTTATACAAATATTTTCAAATTTCATACAATACTTTTGATCACATTTAGACCCCTCCCTTGTCTTCGTCTCCATAGACACCCCCCCCATTTCATGCATTCTGTCATATATGTTAAGTCCCTTTTAGCTGTTTGTGTCCCCTACTATCTTACAGTGTGAGTCCATCTACTGGATCCTGATCAACCTCTCTAGTGCCTCCCTTAAAAAATAAAAAGCAGCTCAAGCTGGCGTGGTGGCGCACACCTTTAATCCCAGCACGTGGGAGGCTGAGGCAGGTGGATCTCTGTGAGATCAAGGCCAGCCTGGTCTGCATAGTGAGTTCGAGGCCAGCTGGGGTTACTGTCTCAAAAAGACCAGAAGCAAAGCCAATTCTCTCCCAGTAGTCATGGGTTGTCAGTAGTTTCTCTGCCGAGGTTGGGGCTTCCACATTTCCTCACTCTGTGCTGGCTTTTTGTCTGATTTGAGCTTGCATGGGTGTGTGCATGCTGTCACCATTCTGTAAGTTCATATGAACAACTTCCCAGCCACCTGGCAAACTATTTCTTGTGCTTGTCTACCACCTCTGGCTCGTACAGTCTTTCTGCTCCCTCTTCCACAGTGGTCCCAGAGTCCTAAGTGGCAGAGGTTTGAAATAGGTTTCCTACCCAGGGACAAGCACTGTGCAGTCTCTTACTCTCTGTACTTTGACCAGTTGTGTTTTTCTGCGGTTATCACCATCTGTTGCATGAAGAACCTTCACTGGTGAGAGTTCAGAGACTTGTTAATATTCTTCGTGCCCTCTCTTTGGCTTTGTTCCCTGTGCCTTAGGTTTAGAGGTTGTGCTGTAGATGTGTCACTTAGAGCTGAGCTTCTCACAGAGACTTCGCTGTTGAACCAGTTGTGCAACAGATCGTGATACCTCAGCTACTTTTATAGACGCTTGACCCACCTGCCGAGGGATGGCAACACAGACGGTGGGATGAGCCCTCCTTCGTCAATTAGCAATCAAGAAAATGCTCTACAGGCCAGTCTGATGGAGGAAATTCCTCATTTGAAGTTCCCTCTCCCCAGCTGTGTCAAGTTGACACCTGGGATTAGCTACCACACACAGTCATCTCCCTGGTTCCTTGCTATGTGAGTTTTGAACAGTTCTTTCCCAGAAGGATGAGCCTTATTCCTGGGTGCCTTAAACAAGGAGTATGGCCTATGGGTCACATCCTGTCCTTGGTAATGTACTTCCTGTACAGCCTGTGAGTTAAGAATGTTTTGATATTTTCAAGGATTTGAAAATACCCAACAGCACATGGAAATTATCATTAAAATAAAAGTTTGGTGTTAGTGAATAAAGTTTTATTGGTACATAGTCATGACCATTCAACTACTCTCTTTACATCTGACTCCACTGATCACTGTAATACTAGTGCTCAGGGTGTAGACATATACACACATGTGTGGAAATGTACACACATGAAAAGTACACACATGTACACAAACATACATTTGTTGTATACTCAGTCCTTTCTCCTCCCAATGTCTTTCTGATAAAACAGCTTGGTTACCAGACATTTGAAAATGTTCCCTGAGCAATGGAGTAACATTACCAACAATGTTAGTTTATCCATGTTTCCTGAGCATTAAGCTGTGGTTTTATGCGTGGTGAATTTTGCACTGATGCCGATTCTGATGGCTTGCTCAAATCGGCTGTGGTCTAAGCCCCACCATCTCTTTTTGTCTAATGTATTCATGAGCTTTCATGCCTGATATACACCACTTTTGTAAGCCAGGAGTGAGGACACAGGCCTATGAACTCACCACTTGAGAGCCTGAGGCAGAAGAATGGCGTGTTGGAGTCTAGCCTAGGCTATATACTAATACTCCGTCTTAAAAACAAAATGCTTGCCTCCCAAAGTCCAGAGATGGTTGCTGAAGAGGGGCTGGAAAGATTGTAAGAGCCAGAGAAATTAGATGACCACAGGGAAAGAGAGTTCTCCAGACAGCTGGCCAGTTACTTATCTGAACTCACAGCAATGGCGACAGTGTGCACAAGTCCCACATAAGCTCAAGATAGACAAAATCCCGGCATAGATGTGGGGAAGTCAGGAAGAAACTCAGCTGTGCCTGAGGAACTTTTGGAGTCCAATGGCTGCTGGGAGGGGAGATTGAGTCTCGTTTAAGGGTGAGGCTCTTGGTGGGTTGATCAGGCTCCACTGGATGAACCCACACTGAAGGGTTCATTTGGGGACAGAAACTTGATTCTGTATGTCTCTATCTCTGTCTCTCTGTGTCTACCTATCTATCGTGTGTGTGTGTGTCTGTCTGTCTGTGTGTGTGTCTCAGAGTATTAGAAGTCAAGGGGTGCAGATAAGGGAGGGGATCTAAATATGACCAAAATGTATTATATGAAATTGGTAAAAATTCAATAAAGATGCTTAAGAAAAATAAATCTGTATTTTAATGTTGTGAGGAACTAAATGGACTCCTGATTCAAAAACAAGCAAAACACAAAACCAAGGTAATAGTAACAAAGACAGCTCCAAAGGAAGAAAGGTTTTGAAGACTTAGTGCCTGCTTGCTTGGGCCTGTTGCCCTGGGCCTGTAGCATATGCGCACAGTGTGGTGGACACATGTAAAGGAGGAAATGTGTTCACCTCGTGGAGGTTGAGAAACATGGGGGAGAGCAGGTAACCAGGGTCCCAGTAGGTTCTTTAAGGACACACAGTGATCTCATTTTCTCCCACTAAGACCCACTTTCTAAAGTTTCTACCACCTCGCATGCACCATAGGCTGGAGACCAAGTCTTAAATACAAGAGCCTCTGAGAGTCCTTTAAGATCCAAACAGCTCCATCTTTTTTCCTTTAGGACCCAGCATTGCTCCCAAGCTCTAACTAAGGCAGCTCAGGCAATGGGGGACTAGATGGAAAGATGAAGGAAGGACCATGTGATGCTTAATAGTGATTGTCACTTTGACAAACTCTAGAATCACCCAGAGGACAAGCCTCCTGCCACACTGATGAGGGATTATTTAGATTAACTTGGCCTCTGGGCTGGCTGGTAAAGGAGTATCTTGATTAGGTGAGTTGAGATGGGAAGACCCACCCTAAAGGAGGGTGGCTTGCGTTTTGAACTATATAAAAAAAGGAAGCTAGCTGAGTAGCACATCTCTCTCTGCATCCTGACTGTGGATGAACTGTGACAAGCTGCCTCACACTCTGCTGCCTTGACGTCCTCATCATGATGGTCTGTATCCTTGAACCAGGAGTTCAAATGAACCCTTCTTTGCAGAAGTTGATGTTGTTACATCGACAGGAAAAGTAACTTCAACAGGCCAAGTCTGAAACTGCCTTAAATGACTGTCCAGAGACCCACTTCATCCCAGGAGTGCTTGCTGAGGCAGAGTGGATGGTATGTTCTAGGCTGATGCTGTCCAGGGACAGGAACAAAATCATGTGTCACATCCCATGTCAGTATTCAGGCCGATCCCAAGGCATTGACACAGGCCTTTGCAAACCTCTCTCCCTCAGAGCTCGTTCTCTGGCCATGTGGCTTCTCTTTCCTGTGCTTTCCTGGCTGATCTGAGGTTGCCTGTCAGTCTCATGTGTTGACAGTCCTGGTTTTCCCCAGAGGACTAGATCTAATTACCTCACACATCCACGGTCTGCTGTTGCTCTTTAACCATCTAGAATCACTGTCAGTTATTTGCAGTTCTCTGTGTACATTTTCTCATGTCAGTTATCATAACCATAGGCCTGTCAATACTGGTGGAGAAGATGTGGATACATTTTACTATAAAATAAATATGGGCGCCAGTGTCCTTTAGAAATTGAGTGCACTGTGGAGCCAGCTACCCGGAAGCAAATTCTAGCTCTGTTTCTTGCTATCTGTGTGTCTTTGGGTGTTTAGTAACCTTTCTGAACTTCAGTTGTTTCATCTGAGGAATAGGATAAGGTGGTATTGGGTGTAGGTGATTTGTGTAAGAGACCAGCACAGTACCTGAGTCAGGATAAGCACTTGTCAGGTAGGAGCTGGTGATACTGTGTCTCCACTATGGGTTCTGGTAGCAAAGAGCTCATACATCAATATGGGTTCCAAGTATGAGGGAGCCAGGATTTATATATGTCCCAGGCAGGCTACTAACTTTGAAGACTTCTCTTGTTAGAGGAGATCTGAATGGCAGAATCTTACCAACCTGATACCTTTTGTGTTGTTTGTGTGATGAATGTATGTGTGTGCCAAAGCCTGAGGAATGTGTTGGCTTTCTCCCTCTACCACTTTCCACATTTATTATTACTATTATTATTTGGATTTTTGAGGCAGGGTCTCCCTGTAGCCCCAGCTGACCTGGAGTTCACTATGTAGATTAGGCTGATCTTGATTTCACAGAGATCCATTTGCCTCTACCTCTTAGGATTAAAGACATGTGCTACAACATCCAGCTTACCACCTTATATTTTGAGGCAGAGTCTCTCATCACAACTGCAGCACACGGATTGGCTAGAATGGGTAGCCTGCAAGTTCCAGGGATCTTCCACACACATTTTGTACATGGGTGCTAAGGATTTGAACTGAGGTCCTCGCTTGTGTAGCAAGTATTTTATGCATTGAGTCATCCACCTCCCCAGTCCTTAACCTGATTTCTTAGGACACCGCTAAAGGCTAATGCTAGCTCTGTTTTCCATATTAATCCTTTGTCTCCTTTTCCCCATGAAATCCGTATATCCACGTACTTTATTATTTGTGAACTGTGTTTTGGATATCGGGAAAACTCTAGGACTCGTGGATGGAAGGTATCCTCCTGCTGATCTGTAGTCCTGCTGAGGGCAGACCATGGATTCATTAGACGCTCGAACACAGATTTGCAACTTTAAAGGCCCCATGAGGAGAGGAGAAGGAAGGCAATGATGGTGTCAGAGAGACCTATGCAGGGTCAGACACAGCCTTGCAGGAGGGAGATGGTGGTGGATCCCATAGAGGCTGGGTGGTCTGAAGTGCAGTGTCCGTGGATGTTCAAAAGTTTTCACTGGACAGGCCAGGGATTAGGTGTGAGAGGGGAATGCACCTCTGGCTTTGGGGTTGTAGCTTGTTTTAGTTTCCTTGTGTTGCTGTTATAAAACACCATGACCAACAGCGTTGCAGAGGAGGAAAGGACTGATTTGATGGACACGTCTAGCTCACAGTTCACCACCAAGGGGAGTCAGGGCAGGAACGGAAGCAGTAAACTGAAAGCAACAAAAGATACTGCTTGCAGGTTCACCCATAGGCTTGTCCTTCACTAGCTTTCTTAAACAGTCCAGGACCATCCACCCAGGGGATGGTGTTACTCACAGTGAGCTGGGCCCCCATACATCAATGAATAAACAGTCAAGGCATTCCCTTACAGACACAGCCACAGGCTAATCTGATCTACATGCAGTTCTTGAGTTGAGTCTGCTCCTCTCAGATGATGCTAGGCTGTGTCAGGTTCACAATTCAGGCTAACCAGGACACAGCCCTAGGAACGGGGCCTCTGAGGAAAGGCTGGGCTGTGACTCAGTCTGGAAACCCAGATGGAGTGTCGGTCAGACACTGGATTTACATACGGGTCTCAGAGGTGTTCTCATTCATTGGTGTATGCAATCTGATTGTGTGCAGTGTAGGATGACAAGTGTCCTGGCCCGTATTTGTGCACACATGCATGGGTTACATGCACCCCTCAAATGCTAAGTACATGAATGGAAGCCTATCACTGCTCTGAGACAGCTGTGGTTAGGGTGTTGGCTGTAGTGATCATGTTCAAGGCATGCAGTGAGCTTCTCTGTACTATGGTATTAGAACTAATTATTCAGGCCCTACTCCTCACTTATATGAATGCAGCACTCACTGAAAAATGTATGTACAATTAATAAATATATTTTCTAAATGGGGCAGGAGAAATGGCTCAGTGGTTAAGAGCACTGGCTGCCCTTTGCAGAGGACCTAGGCTCAGTTCCCAGCACCCACATGGCGGCTAACAACTGTCTATAACTCCAGTTCTAGGGGATCTGATCCCCTCTTCTGACCTCCAAGGGCATTCATGGCAAGGATGCACTTACATCCTTATGGGCAATACACTCGTACACATAAAAATAACCCATTATTGAAAAATGTATGTGTGGTCTGGGCATGGTTGTGCACAGCTTTAATCCCAGTACTTGGGAAGCAGAGGCGGGGGTGGAGGATCTTGGTGAGACTGAGGCCAGCCTGGTCTCCAAAGTGACTTGCAGCCCATCTGGGGCTACAGAGCTACCTTGCCTCAAAAAGACCCCACCCCCACCCCAAAATAGTATGTGTGGACCAGCGAGATGGCTCAGTAAGGGGGTTGCCCCAAACTTCATGATATGAGTTTGATCCTTTGACTTACATGCTGGAGGGACAGAATTGACTCCCACAGTTGTCCTGTTATTTTCAAATATGTGTGGCTACATATATACACAGACATTTATATAGACATGCACGCATATATACATATATATGCACATTAATTTTAAAATTTTTTTCATTACATTTGTGTGTGTGTATGTGAGATTGTGTGTTTGTGTAGTGAATCCCTGAAAGAAACAAGATTTCTGGATCCTTTGAGGTATCTTCCAAGTCTCTGAGATGATCCTGGGTTCTTTAATTCAAGAATAGCCATTGCTCTGACTTTACCATTATCACTCAGGCAAACAGGCACACAAAATGCACATGACTTTCCTGTCAGAATGGATTTCCTCAACTTTAAGCATCACAGTACTCAGTGTGAGCTAAGTTACTTTGTTCTCATTGTGATTAGGTGACCTCTTAGCAAACTGGACACTTAAATTTTTTGGTGTAGTTTTCTTGAAGTGTACATTGCCTACCATAAATTAATCAATTTCAGTGTGCAAGCCAATGAATTTGACAGGCATGTTCAGTCTCATAGCTATTCCTACACTGTGATGCAGAACATCGCCTCTCTCCAGAGTTCTCTCATGCCCATTTACAGTCAGCCTGTGTTCACCACCCCTGACTCTGACCTTGACCTACTTCAAAGCATTGTAGTTTTTTACCTGCTCTAGAATTTGATAAAATTGACATGACTCAGTATGTGGCATCCGTGCCTACCTTGTTCTACCCCACATAATCTTTTAGAAAGTCATTCATATGATGCATGATTGGTAGCTCATTCCTTTTAATTGGTAGTTCATATCCCCGGCACAGCTAGGCCTCCATTCACAGCTGAGGGACATCTAGTGTCCAGTTTAAGCAATTATGAAGTTACTATAGATGTTCACCTACAAGTGTCTGTGAATATTTGCCTTCGTTATCTTCTCCAAATGAACAGGGCTGGGATTACCAGCTCACATGGTAAGTATATGTGGTATTTTACAAGAAATTATCAGGCTGGGCGGAAAGCTCAGTTGGATAAGTACTTGCCTTGTAAGTGTGAGGACCTGAGTTTGATTCCTAGAATGAAAGAGCCAGGTCTGGTGATGTGAACTTGTAAGCCCAGTGCTGGGAAGGTCCTAGGGCTCATTGTTCAGCCAGCCACCTCCAATAGACAAGTTCCAGGCCAATGAGGGACCCTGTCTGAAAAAACAAGGTGACTGGGGCTGGAGAGATGGCTCAGTGGTTAAGAGCACTGGCTGTTCTTGCAGATGACCTGGGTTTGGTTCCCAGCAACTACTTGGCAGCTAAAAACTGTAACTTCCCTTCCAGGGGTACCCAGCGCCCTCCTCTGGCCACAGCAGGCACTGCATGACACGGGTGCACTTGCATCCGTGCAGACAATACACCCATACACATAAATAAAAATCATGTGTACATTAGTTTTGAAAAACACAAATCAAGGTAGGGCTGGGGAGATGGCTCAGTGGGTAGAACACTTGCTCTCTGAAAGTATGAGGACTAGATTTTGGAATTCCCAGAATCCATGTTAAAGCTACGTGCAGTAGCATTATCTGTAACACTAGTGTTCCTGTGGGGAGATGGAAGGTGGAGACTCAGAAATCCCCATGAGCTCTGAGGCCAGCTGGACACAGCAGCCAATAGTAAGAGACAGTGCTTCAAGCAGGAGGAAGGTGAGGGAGCCATATCTGAGGTTGTTCTGACTTTCCCATGCACCTGTGCGCACACACACACACACACACACACACACACGAAGGTAAAAATAAGTAATTAGAAGCAGAAGCAAAAATCAATGTGGTTGTCATATGACACTGAGGGGTGAGGTCGATCTCTGGGCTCTGCATGTATCTGTACATGTGTGCACATGCACTCCCACACTCATAAAGATAGCATTGAATCATTTCCTAGTGTTGTGTTGTCCTGGGGCACTAAGGGAAGATGGAAATGCACCCACATCCTGTCCGTTTCTTTGTCCTATGACCACCCCAAAGGGTCTAATGTGTCACGGTAGTCTTTTTTTCATTTTGTGTGTATTACGGTAACATGCCATCCCCTAAAATGGACTGTCTTAATGGTTCTGAGTGTGCAGTTCTGTGGCATTCCTAATGTGTGCAGTCTGCACCACCACCCATCTACAGACCTTCTCAAATGGAAACTTTGTGCTCATTAAGTGATCAGCACACATCCATCCTTACTGCAGACCCTAGCAGCCATCATCCTACTTCCTCGGGAACTTTGGCAACTCTTGGTGTCATTTGTGAGATTTTACACTAATTTGTCTTTGCGGTTGTCTTATTTTATGGCATAGTGTGCTTAAGGCTCATCCATATTGGAACATATTACAGAATCTCCTTCCTTTTTGAGCTGAATAGTATTCCATTGTGTGAATATAGCACATTTTGCTAATTCATTAATTGGTACTTGGGATTCTTCCACATTTTAGCTACTGTAAATTGCTCAGGGTTGTTTCAATTAGCATTTTCCTAATGGTTATTGACACGAAGCATCTTATTGTTTATCACATTCTTACTTGACATTTTGTCTGGAAGTATTTGTACAAATCTCTTGCCATCTTAACAGGATGACTTTATTAGTTGGGTTTTAAGAGATCTTCATACGACCTGTTCATAAAACTGTATATCAAAGGCTCTACGTAAATATTTTTCCCAGTCCAGGGTTCGACTTTTTGTTCATTTTCTTCTTTTTGCTATGTGTTATTTATTTTCCTATGTGCCTGTGTGTGTACTTTAAACACAGGGAAGATTTTTTTCCACTGCTGGGAACTGCTGGGGGCTTTGGACAGCCTGGACAGATGCTCCCCCTCTGAGCTACATCATCAGCTCTGTGGTAGAGGACAGTTCTTATAAGATCTTAGTGTTTGCTTGATTAAAAATTGAAAATACTTTATTTTTACATGAGTGCCTTGTCTGGGAGTATGTAGTACACCCGTGTTGTGCAATGCCCGTGGCGGTCAGAAGAGGGCATCAGATCCCTTGGTACTGGATGGTTGTTAGCTACCATGTGGGTTCTGGGAATTGAACCTGGTTCCTTTGCAAGAACAGCCGATAATAACCATTGAACCATCTCTCCAGGCCCTCTTCCTTTGATTTTTTTTTTTGTAAATGACATTTTAAGAATTCATTTATTTTGTGAGGGGGGCACATGTATGTGGAGTCAGAGGATAGCATGTGGGAGTTGGTTCTCTGTACTCTGGATTTCAGAGATCAAACTTGGGTAATGAGGGCTTGGTAGTAAGCACCCTTTACCCTGATGAGCCCTCATGTCATGTTTTTAAGTGTGTTGCAAACATTTACATATGTGTACACACACACACATGCGCACATGTATGCATGCCATACTGTTTTACTTTGTCCTTACTTTATTCTTTCAACTTTGTGTCTCCTGGTTCAGGAGTTCTCCACCACAATCACTCAGTTTTTGCATCAATTTACAAGTAAGTGTTGTGTAATGTACTCTGTAAAATTCATTTTTCTGTATGATTAAAATCAAAAAAGATGCAATTTGTAGAATAACCATATTCAGGCATCTCTCTGAACTGGTTTCATCCGGTCACTCAGTGTTGGTTCTTCAATAGAGCAAGGACATGCCTGGGCTCCAGTCTGACCGCACGCAGGTGTTAGCAAAGCAGAGGCCGTGAGTCCCGAAGCGTGCTGCCGTGCACCCCGTCACTTCCTGCCTCTGCTGCACCTGCTCCCGTGCCCCTATCCCCGGAGCCCCACGCCAGTCTCCCCTTACCACGAATACTGCTCCTTATGCTCTTCAAGTCACGAACCCCCGTCCCATCTTTTAGGTTCAGCCTGGATGAACATGTTCCAGGAACTATATTGCTTTAACCCTCGAGAGCTGGGAGAAGGACTTAAGGTTGGACTTACTTTTCCTCGTGTTTCCGTGAGTCCATTCACAGATTGAACTTTTCATTAGATCAGAGCCCTCATAATTGAATTTTCAATTATTCTCCCCAAACCTCTTCATCTGGGTACCAACCCTGAGGAAAACATAATTCAGATGAGTCAAAACTCTAAGGATTTGTACTTAGTGCCTTTTGTGGCTGAAAAAAAAAAAAAAAAAAAAGAATGATTTGAAAAACCCCATGGGGGCTGAAAAGATGACTCAGAGTTGAGAGTACTTCCTGCTCTAAATTCCCAGTACCTGTATGTGGCCACTCACACCCATCTGTAATGCCAGTTCCAGGGGATCTGATGTCATCTTCTGGCCTGCTTGGGCACTGCACGCATGTGGTGCATGTACATATGTGCACTCAACGCTCATACACATAAAATGAAAACTAAATCTTTTAAAAGGAAAAGCACCTATCAATATGTACGTGCTTAACTGCTAAGTATCCACAAAATAGAGTTCTATTCAGATGTTTGAAAGAACCAAGTTAATCCTCACGTGCTGATAAAGGAAAATCTCTAAAACTTAGTGACACATTTTTTTTTTAAAGTTTAGAAATGGGGCCACAGAGATGGCTCGAGGTTAAGAGCACTTGCCATTGTTACAGAGGGTCTGAATTTGTTTTATAGCACCCAGTTCTACAGGTTCACAATCACCTATAACTCCAGTTCCAGGGGATCTGGTGCCTTCTTCTGGCCTCTGCAGGGACCTTCACATTCATATTCTCATTCATGTTCTCTCTCTCTCTCTCTCTCTCTCTCTCTCTCTCTCTCTCACACACACACACACACACACACACACACAATTAAAAATACAATAAATCTTGCTGGGCCTGGTGACACACACCTTTTATTCCAACACTTGGGAGACAGAGGCAGCTGGATCTCTGTGAGATTGAGGCCAGTCTGGTCTACATAGTGAGTTCCAGGCCAGCTCTAGTTAGAGAGAGACCCTGTGTCAAAAACGCCAGAAAAAAAAAATCTGTAAGAATATTTAGACACACAATTTACGCTGTCTATAAGTTAAAATGCACCTCCCTCAAATGTATATATTTCTTTGTAGCCATACGTACAGGATATAGTTCCTGAAAGTGGAGCGGACGTCACCTGACACAGGGGTTCTACAGTTGGTAAGCACTGTAATAACCAGACACAGTAAAATTTCATTTCTAAATCTCTCAGGAAAAAGTTGTCTCAGAGCCGGTTACTCCATCTTCCCTCAGTCACGTGTGGTCCTGTTTCCTCTCAGACGGACTGCATGAAGGGTCTGCCTACAGCTGGAGCGAACGTCCCCAGCAAGGAAGGCTCCTGTGACTGTCCCGGGGCTCTCCTGAAAGGCTCTGAGAGGAATGTGGTTTAATCTGAACATTAGGATAGGGAGATTCTGGGCCAGGGAACCCTGAACAGGTAGGTGCTTAGCGTGCTTACCTCTCCGTCCTGCCTGTGTCTCCGACATGTGTTTCCCCATCACTGCCCATTGAAACATTCTTCCAACTATTTCCAAGTGGCCTCCAGGGGGCAGTGCTGGTCCCGGCTGAGACCCACCAGAGATCTGATCTGTGGATGGCAAACGCCATCTCTCACTCAAAGCTCCTCCATAGTTTCTCCTTTCTCTCAGAGATCTCAAAGTTATCCACTCACCAGGAGTTGCTTACCTTTTTAAGGACCGGTAGCTCACCCACACATCATCTAAAACACAATGAAATCTGAAACACAGGAGGAAAAAAGTATTTTACTCATGGGGTCCACAAATCGTGTGCTCAGGTAGGCAGCAGTGAACATTGTCACACAGTGTTTGGAGGTTCAGGTTAAAGACTGTAGTTGATTTGGGCACCTGGGGCTAGAATCACCCAGTGATACATAAACATAACAGTTTATTCTGGATCCTCAAATGAGCAAGTCCAAAAACATGATCTCCTTATTTGGTACAACGGTGTCTTATTGAGAGCCTCTGGGGCTCCAGGCTCGGCAGGATGTACATCTGGGAGGATGCACATCTTGGAAGACGCACATCTGGGAGGATGCACTAGAAGGGCAGTTAGGGTGAGTGCCTGCCTTCCAGCGCACACAGCTTCGGGTGACAAAACCTAAACTCGCTAGAGTCACTTGGAGGCTTGGCAGACAAGGGCAGGCTCTAGCCTTGGGGACAGAGGACAGCACGGAGAAGGACAGGGGAAATAGTCAGTGGAGTTAGAATTTATTGAGTACTCAGTTCAGGTCAGGTGTCACCTGCATTCTCCAGTTAGGTTTCAGAGGGTAGGAAGGGCACTTGAGCCTCCATTCATTGGATAAGCCTTTTCAAAGTAAGGCGGCTTTAAACTGAAACTCACAAGCTGAGATTCCCGGCCTCTGAAGGATATGTTATCACTTCTTGAGTGACTCTCCGGGTTGACTTTAGCCCTCCTGAAACAGAACTACATGCACCATCATGTTTGTGCTCCCCCTAAGTGGGAGGATATTTTCAGGGTAGTCCCTTGTGCTTGTAAGGAACCCTGAGTTCTACAACCCACTGGCTGAGAGTTAGACCCTGTTGCCTCAGAGGAGCCGAGGAATCAGTATCTTCACTAAAAAATCCCAGAAGACACTTCTGATCAGCTGAAATATTGGTGGACGAGATTCTGAAAGTTTCGCTTTCTCAGATGCAGGGGAGGAGTTCATGTTACATGAACAGTTTTTGTAAGAACGAGCATAGGAAGGTATAGGTTAAGGTGATTCTGCGGTGAGTCTTACGAAGGCTGACTTGAACCTGCTTAGGAATCTGTTGTTGTCAATAAGCAAGCCTGGTTAGGAGGTACTAGAATGGTCCCAGTGAATAACCCACTTATCCCTCTAGCCCAGGGTGGGTGCTGAAAAGGAACGAGTTCTTGGTGGAGACTGTCTTTTTCTTCTGCTGCCCAGACTGTTTGGCTGAAACTCTAGTAGCCAAACTTGAACCATAGAATGACCTTAGAAATGGAAATTGTGAGAATAGGGCAAAGAAAGTAAGAGTCAGCCAGGAAATCCCATTACTCTGGCTCAATGGATTTTTATTACCTAAAAGGTAGAGATACTGTACAGTCAATAATGAAATTAAGCATGGGATCCAATTACAGAATAGTGTGAAGTGTATGTTTGTGTATAGTGATGGTGAGTGGTGAGGGGATCTTTTACAGTGAAGATATGGTTTATTCTGTATCTTGTGTATTGACCTTGGGCCGTGAAATACCTCACTGCTCCCTTTCCCATCGAACAGATGGCCAACTCTGACTTCCCAGGAATCTGTTGGGCATGGAAGACAGTTCAGGTCGTGAGATGCTGGCTACGAAAACATGAAGACATAACCCTGATCCCCAGAACCCATATAAAAAGATCTGATGCATCCAGTGTCTCACAGATTAACTCTGGACTGTGAAGAGTCTAGCCACCTTCCATCCCCAGGCAGCTGACTAACGCTGGTCCTCATATGTTTGACTTGGCCAGCAGTGTGTGTTAATATCCAGAAATAAGGGAAACAGTGAATTCCTTCTTCAGCTCTTTCCCCGGCTTGAATCCTGCAATGTGACAGTGCTGTCCCACAGAACCCTGATGCAGCACGAGACCGTCAGTAAGCAATCACAGTCACACAGCTGTGATGGCACATCTCCACTGTCAACCTGACCACATTAAGCCTCGTGTAGGAGAGACACTTGTGGGTGTGCATGTGAGGCGGTTTCCAGAAATGCTTAACTGAGGGGCGAAGACACCTTTCCCTGAATGTCCACCAAGGTGTGAGCAAATGATGTCACACTCCTGTGGCCACCCCCACCCCCAAGTCTTCCTCACATGATGGTTCTGTATCTCCTCAACTCACCAGGGCAAAACACATCTTTCTTAAGTTGCTTCCATCAGGTATCGTCATAGGGATCAAAATATACGTAATAAGCAACTAACCCTTGGAAGGAGTCAAGAAATTAGAGAGGTTTGCAAGTAAGGACCTTGTTTCTTTACCATTTTCCTTCAGAGTGATGGGATGTTTTCATTGAGTCTATCTCACAGATGGGAAACTGAGGCTGTGATATAGGCAATCATTTGCTCAAGGCCTTCCAAGTCCACTAAGAGCAGCAGCTTGTTTCCTGTTGCGTGGATCTCACACCCCACTCCACATCAGTCTCTGGGGTCCTTCAATCCTTGCTTTTACATGTTGAAGTTAGGGTATGGAGTTATCCTGTAAGTGTGTGTGTGTGTGCGCACGCTCTGGTGGCGGGTAGTGGTGGATAGAATGCATCTGCCCGTTGAGACCCCTTTCCAAACAAAACAGGGCTTTTTATTCCGTGTTCAAGCTAAGTAGGTGATTAAATGGGTTTTCCTTTGCCAGTGGCTAATGAAGGTTGAATTAACCTCTGCAGATACAGTATGCGCCTCTGATGTTTGGTCTCTGTTTACAACACAAAGTCAACCTGGAGTGAAGATTGCAGCATTACCTAACTGTCCCCAGGGCCCCGGTTGCTGCTGGCACCCAGAGGGTTTGAGGAATGAGTCTGGCTCCGGCTCCCCCTGTTGAAGCCCTCCAGTGTCCTGCCCTGACCCTGTTCTTTTTTTTCTTTGTTTTCTTCTGGGGCTCTAAGGGTGGGAGCATCCAGCTTTCCCCTGTATAGCCCCGTGTAGACTGTCTCTTTAAGTCCTTACACATCTGTATTCTAGCCTCTGTCGTGTTGCTGGTGCTCCCCAGCTGCCTCATTACCCAAGGCCTGCCTTCTGCCTCCTTCAGTTTACTGCTTCTTGTGTACGTCCCAGAGGAAGGGGCGGGTGCAGCCTGGGAAGCTACGTGTGCTTTGGTAGCCAGGCTGTAAACATACATCGGGGAGGGGGAGGGGTTTCAACAACAGCCCCTCCCCCACTCAGCCCCGCCTGTGGCCCTCCTAATCCTGTTTCTCGGCCTGGTGCACTGTGTCCCCAGGCTGAGGTTTGGGAGGAGAGTGGGCCACCCTGTGTCCATTTAGCAGGGAGGGACTGCAAGTGCATCAGGTCTGAATAAGCTTCCCCATGAAAGATGGTGGGAAATGCTCCTGGAAACCTGGCAAGGGGAGGTAAATGAATGAGGGAGGGACTTCCGACCGACTGCGTACGGGAGGGGGGATAATCACCTTAGACACAGTTGAGGATTCAGCCTCCCTCCTCCTCTCTTCCTCCTCTCTCTGTTTTCCTTTGTCTTCTACATGAATAGTGAGGGACCCAGAAACCCATGAAGTAATGGAGAATGCTCCCACAGAAAACCCCATCTGCAGCCTATATAGCAGTGATAGCTGTCAGCTCTGCTGTCAAAGCTCCAGGCCAGACCTTGCTTAATCTGACATCTACAATGCCACGTCGGGGCTGTGGTACTGTTCCCACTCTTCCTTGGACTTGTCTGCGTCTGAATTGATAGCTCTTTATGGAGAATGCCTTAAATCCCAACAAGGTTGCTGCCTGAGACCTGAAGGTCACACATGCTGTAGAACCGTCACCGGAGCCCTGTAGCCGCACTCCAGAGAGACTGGTCTATGTGTCAGGGACTCCAAGATCATTTTATGTCCTGGTTTGCTAGGGGAAACTCACAGGACTTTATACATAGTTGTACCTGTTACAAGAGTCCCACATGAAGGCCAGGATCCAAGGGTGAGAACAGATCACACTTAATGAGATCAGTAGACACGTGCGTGGAGAGGTGGAAAAGGGACTTGTTCTTGCCGTGCCTAGCACCAGGGAAAAGCAGCTGCAGCGAGAGCAGGCTGCCTCTGAGAAGCTGGAGATGAAACGGTACAGGACAGAGACTAGGAGCTGGCAACCTTACACCGAAGCCTGCTGGGTCCTTCTCCTAGGGCTGGAGGTTTCCTGGGATTTAGAGTCTTCCAGGTATTAAGGAAGTCATTTGGGGTCAGTTTTGCCTCCTGCTATAAGTTGTTCTTTCCATGGGTCCTGCTGCTGGAATCCAAGATCAACTGAGGGAGAGGATTAATCAGTGAACGAATTAGAATCAGAGTTAGTGTGGCCAATGACTGGGACTAGGTTCCTCCTCATAATCATGGTTTCAGGCTATTATAACAAGAGAGTCGAAAGCAAAACCAGCCAGAGAAAAAAAGGAGCACAGGGTGGAGGGTGGGGCTGCAGAGGCAAGCGCTACGGATTACCAACCTGACAGCATCCAGATCACTTAAGAGACACACCTCCTGGGGAGTCTGTGAGGGATTTAGGTCAGGTTAGTCTCTGGGCATGATTCCAAGGGAGTTTCTAGATTCGGTTCATTGAGGTAGAGGAATCCACCTTGAATATGGACAGCACTGTCCCGTAGGCTGGGGTTCTGCACTCGTAAACAGGAGAAAGAACAGAGCATCAGCATTCCATCTCTCTGTGCTTCCTGGCTGCGACGCAACATGACCTCATTCCTGCTGCCGTGCCTTCATGAGTCAAAATAAGAATCAAAGTAACCCCTTTCTCAGTTGCTTTTGCCAGAATATTTTATCATAGAAAAGGAAAAGTAATCTGCCTGTATTAGTCACTCTTCTAGTACTGTGATAGAAACACCATGAGTGAGGGTAAGACTTTATCTACCTTATGGTTCCAAAGGGACAAGAGTCCGTCATGGCGGGGAGGCATGGTGGCAGAGGTGGCTGGAGTGGGAGCAGAAGCTGAGCACTCACATCCCTCCAGCATGGCCACAGCTTCCAAGACCTCCAAAAACCGCCACCACCTGGGGACAAAATGCTTAGAGCCTAGGGGGGACGTTCTCATTCAGACCACCACATCGCCATCCCCTCACACATGTGGTCTTAGAGGGCGCACTTCATTCCCCAGCAATGAGCTGTGACAAGCTGTATACCCTGCTCTCTGCAGGGAAGCCTCTCCTGATATTCTGCTCCCATCGTTTTTAGAGGCGGGTCACGTAGGTACTGTCTTTCCTTGCATGAGTCTGGACTCCAGCCTTCTGGGAGATAACATGTGTCGCCTAAACCGTACTGTCTGCACAAGGCATTTTAGGCAGAGTGAGTGGCTCTTACCTGTTCATGACAGGATTTGGCTCAACATGTGAGGCAAGCTGCCTGGATTGGTGACTCCTGGCTGGCTATCAGCACAGCGCCTCAGAGACACAGCTTAAAAGAAGATTGACTTTGGTTCACATTTTCAGAAGATTTTGGTCCGTCAAGGCAGGGAAGGACTGTTGGAGCGCTACAGTTCATGATGGCGCTGGTGTGAGGTGCAGGCAACTTGCGTCATGTCAGACCAGGAAACAGAGTAGGAACTAGTGACTAGAAATCACCTTCAAAGGCCCTCTCCTAATGACCAATTTTCAGTAGCTGGTCATCCTCTCTTGAACTTCCATAGTCTTCCCTAATAGCACCATTGACTAGGGATGAGTGTTGAAATCGTCAGCTTGTGAGAGAGTGCATTTCTGATTGAAGCCATTACCTTACCTTCAGAGGCTTCTCTGTCAACTCTGTTCTGTATGTAGTACCCCACCACACCACTGTTTATGAGGTGTTAATCATGTGCCGGAAGCTAGCATCCAAAGAGGTGACTGGTGCTGTTATATGAGATAAATACTGTGATGAAAAATCCAAGGAGAAATATCTTGCTCAAAACGATACAGACAACAGGTGGGAGAAAGCAGGATTTGCACCCCACTGTGATGGGTTTTGAGTCAACCTCACAGTCTAGAATCACCCGGGAAGAGAATCTGAATGAGCAATTGTCTGGAACTGGTTGGCCTGTGGGCAGGTTGTTGGGGGGAGGTTGTCTTGACTATGTTAATTGACATGGGAAGATCCAGCTGGCTCTGGGTGGCGTTGTTCCCTGGGTTTGGGTCCTAGACTGCATGACAATGGAGGTAGCTGAGCAGTAGGCATGCATGCATTAGTTAGTTTCTCTCTGTTCTTGACTGTGGATGTGACGTGTCTAGCTATTTTAAGGTCCCGTCACCTTAACTTCCCTGCCAAGGTGGACTGTAACCTGTTGTGAGTTCAAATAAACCTTTAAGGTTTTTTTTTTTTTTTTTTTTTTGTCAAGGTATTTTATCATAGCCACAGAAATAAAACTAGGATACCAGGTTTACCTGAGTCTGGGGTGTTTTCAAGACTGGCAGGGGCAGGAAGACGTAGACGTGTGTGACAGGATAGAAATAAGCGTTAATCTTAGCTATTACAGATGGCTTCTAGATTCTTCTTTGGGGCACTAGCATAGCCTTCTTTGTCCTGAGTGGACACACATCATTTCATCAGAAATTTGAAAGCTTTTTTTCATAGGAGTTTTTCCATTGTTCCCTTTGATAGAAACAAAAACCTGGTATATAGAGGCAGGTTAATCGTTGGCATGGTAATGTAGGCCACCAAGTGACTTGGAGTCAGTTTGTTCTCTTAAGAAGGTTAAATGTGCTCCTTACCACACTGTTTACACGTTCTGTTTGCCTAACAAAATCTCTCTCCCCAAAGAGGGACAAGACAAACCTGACTCTGGTCCCAGTTGGATTAGCCCAGATCTTGAAGTTCCCCCTGACTGCCCCTTGCTCAAGCTGAAGGTCTGTCTTCCAGCTGTATGCACACCTCCCAGACTAGCCAAGGGGACATTAGAGAGAGTTTAAATCAAACACAAAAGGACCCAGTGTTATCCCTATCAACTTCAGGGAGCTAAGACCTGGTGTCATACAAATACCATGTTATTTCATGGGACCTTGATAAATAAATGATAGAATACCATGATTGACCCAAAGTAAACTTAAAGCAGCACACAGTTCAGGGATTCAAAAACACCACACATTTAACCAGCGAGGAAGCCCTGAGGGGCCAACCAGAGACACTGGCTGGAGGTGGGTGATTCAGCTTTAGCTTCTCCCATTTAAGCCCTGGACAGAGAGGGCACGTAGAAAGTAGTAGTCCCAGTTCTCCTCTGAGCATCTGCCTTGGTTCTTCAATAGCCCCTTGATTTCCCCTGTCAGTGGTCCTAAGTTTACCAGGCTTTCTTTCCTGGTGACATCTCCCAGGCCCTTCCTCTGCCCTCAGTCTCCTGCTTGGAGGGTGCTGGTTGCTCCTTCAGATATCCACATGGTCCTGTGGATCAGCATCTTTCAACAGCTGTGCTGTTTAGCTGAAGGCATAATAACCAGGCACCACGGCCCTAGCAACTTAATCACAGGAAAGATATTTTCTCCCTGTGTTGGAGGCTGGAAATCTGAGAGTTGGTCTCTCATTCTCAGTCTGCGAGGATTGTGTTTGCCATGCCACAGAGTTGAGTGTTTGTGCCCCAATTTCCTTTTCTTCAAAGGACACCAGTCAGATGGGCCCAAGGTCCATCCTTAAAACCTCTGTTTACCTCTTGAAAGTCAATCTCCCGACACAGTCACAGTCTGACAGGCCTTGGGCACTCTGGCATTTGAGTCAGGTGAGGGCATGGTCAGCCCATGGTGGCTGCTGTGCCACCCACACATTCCTGAAAATTTTGAAGCCTAAAGAATGCAACTTCTCCTTAGATTAAGCAGCTGTGGGTCTTTGTGTTGTCATTTACTGTCCAAAGAAGCTTCTCTGATGAGAGTTGCTAGATATGCTTATCTATTTGTATAATGGTAAGCCTTTAGGAGTTAGTTTAATATTATATCTGTTTAGCAGAATAATAGTTGTAAGTCCTAGGGCCTATGACCTCTGTAGCCACTGATTCTTGGCCCTGATAACATTTCCAGGCATGGGTTCTGTCTTGTGGGTCAGACCTTAAATCCAACCTGAAAGTGATTGGTTACTCCTGTAACGTTTGTGACACTATTGCACCAGTGGGCATCCCTTGTCAAGCCAGTTGTTCCAGCTCAGAGTTTACAGCTGGATAGGAGAGGCGTTGAGAGAGACAGAATGGGGAGCGGAGGTGAGCCTGATCAAAACTCAATTACACACATGTACAAAATTCTCAAACAATTTTTAAAAAGAATACAAACTGTTACAGTTATGAACACATTTCACTGGGTCAGGGTCAAGGTGACCACAGTTCCTCCCTATTGGCTCTGGATCTATATCTTGGCTTGTGGCTTCTGGAAGGATGTCGTCTACTGTCGAAACCAGCTGTGGTCAGTGAGGCCTTCCCGGCCTTCCCACACCGTCTCTCACCAGCCTCCCCTACTCGCTTCACTTCCTGTCTCTTTCCTGCATCCTTCAACCGTATTTAAGTCCCCTGTGGTTACCACGGGCCTCAGTGCTTACCCTTAGAGTCAGATGATTAGCCACACGTCGTAACGTATTTTCCAGTCTGGGAGTTAATGCCCAGAGACCTCTAGGGGCCTCAGTTCTGTCAACCATACTCACATAACCTATGTATCAACACACACCAACCAGCTCTGTGCTGAATCTCTGCTTCTGTTTGCTGTTGCAAGAGCAAAGTCCCTGAGACTAGGTTCTGTGTAAAGAAGAGAGTTCTGAAGGTTCAAAGGCATAGCCTTGATACTTTCTGGCTTGAGTGAGGACCCAATAGAAGATAACACTGAATGGGTGCAGGGGACCAGGGCAGGGAGTGGCGAAGGTCAGGCTTCTTCTTTTTTGGTAGCCTGCTGTGGTGGGAGCTAATCTGTTCCTGTGGGACCTAAACTACTTTTTTGGGACAGACTCTCATGTGGTCCAGCTGGCCAGAGGCTTGCTCTGCAGCTAAGGATGATCTTGAACTTCTAATTGTTAGGTTCTGGGGAGGAGTAAGGTTTGGGTGAGAAAGAGAGAAACAGAGATGGATCATCCTTCAGTCAAGGGGTTTATTACACTTGGTTGGGATAGGGAATAAAAAACTTCACCCCACTGGTGAAGAACAGAGACTGGTCTTTCAGGATCACCGTGAGGGAGGGGAGCAGGGAGGTGCTGTGCCATGAGGAAACAGTTCCAAGATTGGTTGATATCACCAAACTGGACTAAGAAACACTGTTTCTTTGTATTTGTGACCCAGGCAGCTGTTCAAAAAGTCCCAAGGTCATTTCTGGATACAGAGTGTCTGGAAGAACGGGGGACCTGATGGGCCTGTGAGGGGACAGCTGTCACTTGTTCTAATAGGAGGCCTTCTGCATTTAAGGCTTTGCTGTCTGGAAGGGCCCACTGCCAGGGAGGAGTGAGACAGGCTCCCTGCTTCTGAGATCAGACCCGGTCCTCCTGTCTCTACTTCCCAAATGCTGAGATCACAGGCCTGAGCCATGACATCCAGCCTCTAAGAATCCTTTTGACATATAGGAGGGTGGCAGGAAGGTTTCTTACCAGCCTTCTGGCTTAGGTAAGTGGCAGGAGTATCTATCTGGTCTTGGCACTTTGAACAAGATTGGGAAGGATAAGGAGGCCACGACGTCCAGGGCTGGAGCCAAGGAACCAGGACGCCTGGGACATGGGTTGTTTTGTGACCAACTCCGAATTTAAATGCCACACCTCCCGGCTGAAAGCTCCGCATTGCTTCTATGCACGTGTATAGCAGGCTTACAGAGAACTCTGTCCATTAACCTCGTGACTATTCTACTTGGAGAATGTGGTCCAGGACTTGGTGCCCTTGCAAGTGACTGATTTCTGTCATTCCCAGGCCCCCGCCACTCGTTTTCTGTTGGCCGAATGGGATGATTGTGTGCCTAATGCAACTTTACTATTTATCTAAATTGTTTTTCTTTTGACCTCATTCTTGAAACTATTTTATCTTCTATTTTGCCTGTGGTTGTGCGAGTTCTTTGTTGAGTCCCCATGGTTCCTTGTGGCCTGGATGGGGAGTCACTAGGCAGGTGGATTCGGGATTTCCCTTGTCTGTGGAGGATGGTGGGGTTTTCAGTGTTGTGGTGCTGTCATTCTGTCTTGAGTGGCGTATGATGCTATTTGTCAGCACCAGTTATATGTCAGGTTCTGTGCTAAGCAGGTGACAGAGACTCCTTTTTGTGGGAGGGTCAGTCTGGCGAGGGAGGACATAATTCCAACACTTGTGTGGTGGGGTGGGCAGCTACAGGCTCTGACTGAAGCAGCAGGGACTGCTGATGGTGCGTTATGAAGACACAGCAGCTGGGGAGATGGCTCAGTCAGTCAAGCGGTCGATGAGCAGGCACAAAAACCTGAGCTGGATTCCAAGAACCCATGCAAAAAATGCAGGCGTAGTGGTATGTGCTGGTATGTGCTCTCCACTTGGGGTGTGGAGAGAGAGGAGGGTCTCTGGAACTTGCTATCAGTCAGCATAGCCTCCTTGGTGCATTCCAGACCAGTGAGAGACACTGTTTCTAAATAAAGAAGTAAGTAAGCAAATAAATAAATAAATGATTGGCAGATGAATGAGGTTTTCCTCTGGCCTCCACATGAGCATACATGTAACTGCAGAATGAAGATGCAGATGGAAGAGAGAGAGATCATTTCATGCAGAAAGAATGGCATGTGCAAAGTCCCTGGGGTAGAAGAGACATTGATGAGTTTATAGAACTGCTCTGTTGCAGTTGCATGGTGTCAGATCTAGGTAATCCTGAACCTTACATTGCTCTGGTCTGGGCACCGTGTACTTCTGGGCTCTGTCCACACCCTACCGAGATGCTGTCCCTGGAATCCAGGGGGTTTTGAAAAATGAGTTCACTTGGGAACCCCTGTCCAAAAGCAGCCAACAGAGCCAAGGAGACCAGCATCTATGTGGGTTTCCAGTTTCATCTTTATATGACAACAGCTCTTAGCTTCTCTTGGTTAAGACAGCCATGTAGGCTTCCATGAACCCGGTCATGAAAGAATCACCATCAATCAGGTCCAGAAACTTGAACTGCTGAGACAGCATCCGCTGCTCCAGAAGTGCACTAAAGATTGCTTTGGCAAAAGAGGTCCCCTTTGGGATGTCAGGAATCTCAGTCAAATGGAATATTCCCCAAAGCAGGAAAGAATTGACACGGGGACTTGGTTTAGGGGAGTGGGAGGGATTTTTATTTACTGCTGTCACTTTGTTTGTTTTGCAACAGGCTCTCATGTAACTCAGAACGCACAATTGCCTACACCTCACTATGTAGCCAAGAACAGCGTTGAACTTCTGATCCTCACGTCTCCGCCTCCCAAGTACTGGGATTACAGGCAGATGCCCATGTCTACTTTTATGAGAAGCTGAGGATCGAAGTTAGGGCTTCATGCCTGCTAAGCAAGCACTTTACAAACTGAGCCACATCTCCAGTCCTGGAAGGGATGTTTTTACCTTCATAAATGATTGTGTTCCTCCCCCTCTCCTTAAGCAATCAGTTGGCATAAAATACTTGAAATTGTTTTTGGTACAGTGTCTTAACTGGCTGATCTTTTAGAGAGACAGACAGTAGATAATTGGACAATAATAGGACATTGTACATGGAATTCTCCATCCTGTCATGAAAGAAGCTGGAGGGGTTGGCCCCAGGTGGATAAAATACCTAAACTCCCCTTATTTTGAAATCACTGGCATTTCTGAGTATCCTCCAACCTGCCCTGGCAGAACCCACCACCACCGCGACCCTTTGACCTTCTTTTGCCCCAGCATTTTCAGAGCGAACAAAGGGATGTTGTCTGCGTGGTCCCCAGGTGGCTTTGGAAAATGGAAGGACCAGCTGTGGTGGGCAGCAGGGCTCAGCCAAAACTTGTTATGTGTTTAGAACAAACGGTCTCTTGGAAAGCTATCCGATGCGCCTGCTCGATGAGTTCCCTCTGGAGCAATCCATTTTTCTTTACTCAGCCTCCCTCCAGCCCTCTGTTCCCCATGAGGGCTTCATCCTTTACCCCCACCCCAAGGGTCCATCTCATGCTCTTTCCCAAAGAACCCAGTCCTAGATGGCCTCTTCCTCTGCTGTCCCCTCCAGATCCGAACTGCTAACCTTCTGTGGGGTCCGAGCTGAGAGTGACACAGCTGATTTCACATTAGCCTTCTCTAAGGTTTGATGAATGATGTTCCATATGCTGGGTGAGGCACGTTAACCTTCGAAGGAGATTGGCCCATGTGGGCCTCCGTTTGTTCAGTGCCACCCCAGAGATGCGGGTGCCATATTTTAAAATACTGAGCTTCCACTGGAAGCTGTAAAATGGGAATGTTGGCTTCAGGTTTGGGTCTGATAGGTTCTGCTGACACAGGTGGATCTATACACGGAGAATGAAAATCCATTCTACCAGTATTTTGATAAAGGACTCAACTCTCTCTCCTTCCCTCCCTTGGTGTGGACCAAGAGCCATCAGGAGACAGCCCAAGCCAGGATTGTGTCACAGCTTAGTCGCTCTTCTCGACTGTTTTCCTTGCACCGAGAGCTGCCTTCATGGCAGAAGAACTAATTAAAGTGGCTCCTTCCGAGCCTTGCTTGAACCTGTGTTTGTGGTGGGGGTGGTAGAGGTGTACACATTGCTGGACCAGAAAGCCTCATGGAAGAACACCATATGGTGTGGGGTTCTGTGCTTCACCGAGGCTGTTGCGAGATGGATTTCCGCCTCAGGGTCACTGGGGAGTGCAGGATGGAGGGCCGAGTCTCCGAGGCTGGCTGGAGATGGCTCTGAGACAGTGTGGGCAGAAGGCCTTTGTAAACTGGCTGATGGCACTCCAACTCACCAGCTTGTACGTTGGGCTGGGTGCCCCGAGAAAACGTGCTCATTGGCAACTTCTCTAAGAGAGAAAAGAGATGGCAGTGATTCCTCAGCAGTGCAAGTACAGCCTGCTCACCATAGCCAAATGAGGGTTACAGGTCTGCTCCTGAGCAAGAATCTCTGTCCATGTCTGCCCCCGTTTCCCCCTTCTACAAAGGGGGGCTGGGTGAGATTTGTACAAGTTTCTCTCTTCTAAATGGGGAGTCTATGTCTACTTCAGCAACTCCTGATTCCTCTTGATAAGGCAGCCAGACTATTCACAATATTCCCTCCAGAACGTCCGGTTGACTGAGGCTCTCACATGCTTAAAACACATCTGCCTCTCCCAATGTTCCTCCAGTGAAGTCTGTTTCCTGGTTGAACATCAGTGGCCTTCAAGGCCTGACCACTGTGTGCTGCATCTTCCCATCACTCTTCACTGTGGTCCTATTGAACCACACAACACTCAGGACTTGGTTCATCAAGGCCCATGGGACTCAGGGAATGCTGGGTTGGACTACAAGGGTATTTCACAGTCTGTACTAGAAGAACACATATTTACCACATTCTGGAGGGAGGACTCTACACGTACACCCTGCTAACAGTTTATTCTGAGTTGACCTCAAATAAATCTAGATGTGATGCAAAGGGCAGTGCATTGATAGCTTTCCTGCTCTTGTGATGAAATACACTGAAAAGAAACTTCTGGAAGGAAGGGTTCACTGTGGCTCACAGTTCAAGAGAGCTCTCCATCATGGTGGGAAAGTCAATGCTTGAGGAAAGAGCTTGAGGAAGCCGTTCATATCACAGAGGCAGAGCAGGAAGAATGTCTCGGCCCACGGCTCGCTTAGTTCATCTTTGTACAGTCTAGGATGCAGCCCAGGGGAAGGTGCTGCCTACCTTTAAGATGGGTCTTTGCACCTCAGTCAACCTCACAGAGTGAGTCCCTCACAGGTGTGCCTTTGGGCTTGTCTCCTGGGTGATTCCAGAGTCTGCCAAGTTGACAGTCGACAGTAACCAACACAGGTGGACTCAGGAAGAATCTAAGAGTTAGTGGCATTGGTGTTTGGGAACAGAGGAGACCAGAAAGAGAAAAGCACTGACCTCATAAATTCCAGACACAAGACTGTCCACGTGACCAGAGGGGCAGGACTGAACACTGAGGTGGTTGATACCTTTTTATCCTCTCGTGGTATAGTCTGCTGGTTAATGATGAGCTGAAGCCAGAACTTCAGGATGTGAACTGCCTGTCTTTTTGGATTGCTGGCTCTCCGACTAAAACAGAGTTTAAAGACTGAATTCCTGGTTCTTGACTATATGTCAGGTGGCACAGACCCAGTTATAGAACTTCTTGGAGCATCTCCACCGTTTTTTCCACTGACAGAATTTTCTTCATTTTTTGGTTCTTGGCTTCAAAGCCACATTGATCTGAGAAATCTTCTGAGTACACCTCCAAGACTCAGGGAGGCTGAGTTCCCTCGTCAGCCAGGCTCGCCTAAACTGTGAGTGTCAGGCTCGGTGAGAGACTCTGTCTCAAGCAGTAAGGTAGAGGGCAGAGGAGGAGAACAGGTAACATTCTCCTCTGACCTTCACAAGCACATATTACCCCTCCTCCTCACGGAAAGGCACGTCTCCTCTGCTGAGTGTAAGCCCCTGAAAGGATGGGCTCTTTCTTCTTCACCTTGTGCTCCAGTCTTGAGCACAGTGCCTGGCACAGAGCAGGCATGCAAGGATTATCACTGGAACCATTTTTAAGATTTTCTGCTGCTGCCCAGACGTAGCACTGTGCCAGGCATCTCCTTGCCAGGAGGGCAGGTGTTGGTCATACTTCAAATGCTGTGGTAAATCACCTCAGGATGTTTTGAAACAATGGTCATCCCGTTTTCCAAAATGTCTTACTATCTCCCAGGAAGTAGAATTGGGCTCCACGTGGGCCCCGTCCTTTCACATATCTCTGCAAGTGACCTGTTATCTTTAAACACACAAAGAACCATGTGGACACTCCCATTTGTTCTGTCTAGGAAGCACAGCCAAGCACGTACATCTCGTTTTAGATGGATCCTGGCAAGCTGACTTCCTGTTCTCATTCAGTCAATCATCCCCAATCTTTGGCAGGAAGGAGCGCACACAGCTTCGCATGTGCCAAACCCAACATATTTCTAATTCCATCGTGGCTGGGTGTGTACCGCCTCTGCCTGTAGGACTTTAAAATGCTTTTTAAAAATCGTGTGAGAGTGTTTCACAGCCAGGACTGGGAGCACACAGACTGGGTGGCGGCAGAGAGAAGGCCAGAGTCCTATAAGGAAGTAGGAAAAAGCCCATTCTACCGGGATGTATTACCAAGGCTGAACGTGCTTGGGTGCTATGTACCAAGCTGCTGAGGGGTGACTTAAAATTAAAATGGGTTGAAAGACATCAGGCTCAGTGTGATATCAAGAGAGATGGCTAAGGATTTCTAGTCTATTCAGGGGACCAAGGAAGCTGGGGAAAGGGTGGGTCTTTGGTATGGGTAAGGGTCTATTCATATACTTCAAAACCTAAGGATGCTGTCAGAGCTAGGTACCTTTATGATGTTGCGATGACCACAGGGATATATATATCCACTTCCTGAAGGACTCTGATGTATATGTGAGCTGTGTGTGTGTGTGTGTGTGTGTGTGTGTGTGTGTAAATGCCCTTTGTCTCCTGACATTCCTTACTAAGTCTGAGCCCTCTGTAGGTGCCTCTCTGGGTTCACCCCTGACTGTACCCTTGTCATTCATTCATCGTTGAAATCCATGCCACCCTTTCTCAGATGACGAGAGATATTTTGGCCTTTGGTCCTATTTCTCCAAGGACTAATAATTTTTTGCCCATTTCTTCTTAGAACATATTGTAAACTTGCTTTTCTGCCTGTATAGACCCTGTTGGACCCAGGCGGTAATTGCTTTAATCTGTCCCTGCATCAGGAAGGCAGTTGGTAAAGACTGGACTCTCGAGTCGGAGCTCTCTTTGGTACGGTCTTCAATACTCTCTACTCAAGATGTCAGGCTTGAAGAAGATTCAAGAATCTTGGCTTGAATCGTGGCTACATGAAAACCACGTGGAGGATTCACATTACGTGTCTGGTAGCTGTAGCAGTCTGTTCTCTGAACACAGAACACACCTCCTTTCTCTTTAGCCTATGTTAGTTGGGTTCTTTCCTCATGTCCAGTTTTGTCCACTTCATCCTGCTCTCAGCTGGCTCCTGGTGTTTTCTTCCACACACTGTACCAGACAAGCAATAATATGTTATGATTAGCAAGTGGCTCGATGGGCGGGAAAGAAGGAAACCTTACTCATTGCATCAGCAGTCCTGTGTGAATTTGCTATTTTTGTGAAACATGTTCATCAGCAGGATGCTTTCAGTCTAGTTCCTTGGCTCCGAGTCCCCACCAGCAGGTGGATTTTTGTTTTTCTTCACCTGCAAAGTTCAGGTTTCTAAAGCCCGGCGATGTGGTCCAGGTATTGATATGCCTAAGTCCTTTCTCAGGGCTGGGGGATGGCTCAGTCAGCAAAGTTCTTGGCATGCCTGTGCTGGGACCTGAGCTGGGATCTTCTGCACCTGTAAAGAAGTGCATGCCTGTAATCCCGGCACTGGGGAGGCAGGGACACGAGGGTCCCTGGGGGTCAGTGGCCAGCCTCTCTAACCTAAGTGGCACACTCCAGGGTAGTGTGAGACCCCATCTCAGAAAATACGATGGAGAAGCAATTGAGGATGAAACCGAATGTCAGCCTCTGGCCTCCATACACACACGGGCACATACATACCTAAACATACACATGCACACTCATATAAACATGTGTACACATGAACACACACACACCTTTCTCAACCCTAGGAGCTTATTTTGGAAGCTACCTTCCCCATCGATCATTATAGAGATGTTAGCATTTATCCATGTCCTGGATGCATTTGTATGTAACTGTCTAAGATTTAGGTTGCATTTGGCTAGTGGTGCCCCCTGGGTGTGCATGTCTCCTGAGCCTACACACACAGCTTGGGATTCAGAGCAGTACCCTGAGTTAGATACTCTGAGCATGTAGACATTACTTTACATGTGGTTGACTTTGTTGCACGTTGATCTGTTTCTCTTAGATTATTTGCGTGACTTAGAATGATACAAAGGTTGTTTTTCAGTGAGGATGGAGCAGGGGACACTTCACAGTAGGTCTGGCCTTTCAAAACAATTTCTTTACTTTGGTTCTTTAATAACATGTGTAACCACTGGAGGGACTGCGGATGGACTGAGGAGGCATTTAGCTCAGCTTAAATGAAGGTACCATCTTACTTTGATCAGAGGGTCATAACTGGTTCTCTGGCGAGTGTGACTACCCTGTGTCTGCCTATAGGAGGGGCAAGCACTTCCTGCTGATAGTGACCCATCACATTCCCACCTTGCCTTCTGTCCACACGCCCCTCTCCATCCTCAAAGTCTTTGCGCTCACTGTTTATTTACATTGCAATACATTTATTGATTGATTGGTTTTAGAGTATGTGGGTAAACATGTGGATGCCAAGCTTCGGTATGGACGTCAGAGGACAGCCTGAGGGAATCAGTTGTCTACTTCGGCATGTGGGTCCCAGGGATCCCGCCCAGGTTGTCAGGACTGGTAGCAGATGCTTTGAGTTACTGATCCATCTCCCTGGCCTTCAGTGTTCCTTCCATATATTCAAAATGCATTTTCCATTATATATATGATGTATATAATTTCTAAGATTTTATTTTTATTTATGTATCTATGTCTTTCTCTATACGTATATGCCATATATATGTGTGTGCCCATAGAGGCTAGAAGAGGGTGTCAAATCCCTTGGAAGTGGAGTTTCAGGTAGTTGTGAGCTGCCTAAGATAGGTGCTAGGAACTGAACTTGGGTCCTCTGGAAGTGCAGTACATGCTCTTAACCTCTGAGCCATCTCAAGCCCCTCCTCATTGTTTCTTCGATGCCACTGAGTGTTTGGAGCAATGTCTGACGGAGCTGAGTGTGCTGAATCTGAACTGCTTCTCATCCTCAGGTGAGCAATGTCTGGGGACCACTGTATTCTCCCAAGCTGACTTGTCTGAACACATCAGGGAGAGAAGAATGTCTTCCTTAAATTGCCCACGATGTCAGTGTACCCCTGACCAGAATCTATACTCCCTAAATCTCCATGGCACCCATCTTCCATAGGGCTTCTTCTGTTGTCCCAAAGGTCACTGTGGTGGCTTTCCAGCTTAAAAATCTGCCTGGTCTCCTTGATGTGTCAGAACATTCCAAAGTTCTTCCTGCCACAGAGCTTTCATACCAGCCAGCTCTTCTGTCTAGACCTCTTCTGTCTGTCACCCATCCCTCCGTTCAGGAGATTTCTAACCACAGCTTCTCAGGATCCTGCTTACGTTTTACCTATTAATTTGATTCTGTAGAGGTAGACTTGGTGGGCTGCATTCTGCAGGTCCCATAAAGCTTCCCACCTTTTTTTGTAAATAAAGTGTTATTGGAACACAGCTGTACTCATTCACTTAGTGTTAACAATGGCTGCTTTCATGGTGCCGTGGCAATTGAGGCGTTGCTATAGCTGTCAGAAAAACTAGAAACACTGTCTGACACTACCCGGGAAAGGACAGATGATCTTTGCAGTAGACCATAAGGTTAATGAAGGCTGGGGCATTACTGTGTGCATCAGCAGGATCCAGGGCAGTGCCAGCACAGAGCACTGAGAGTGAGTGGGAAGCCTGGAAGAGAAGGACGAGAGCCAAGGAGGCTCACGGTCTTCATCTCAGCCCGACGCCCTTCTGTGTGTGTGTGTATGGGTCCAGGTGTGTGAGCAGGTTATGCACATATGTGTGGGCATACATGTGGAGGCCAAAGGCAGTCTCAGATGCCATCCTCAGGAATACCAGTTACTTCTTCTGAAACAGTGTTTTTCATTGACTTGGAACTTGCCGATTAGACTGGTCATCAACCCCCAGGGACTCTCCTGTCTCTGTCTCTTCAGCACTGCGATCACAAGTGCACACTAACACACCCAGCATTTATTTATGGGTTTGAATTCAGGTCCTTACTCTAGCAAGACAAGCACATTAGTAATTGAGCCAAACACCCAGTCTTTGGCCTGAGAATTTTTGACTGATTCCCTGAACTCCTGCCATGGAGACCTAGGTCCACGCCATGGCTTTGCAGCTAGGGCTGCATAAATCGAGCAGAATTTGCAGCCAGAGTTCTAGTCTTTGCACTCCCAAACTGTAGCTCAGTGGTTGAGTTAGAGTGAAGCATCAGCTGATCATGGTGGTGCATATTTCTAAATTCCAGCACTTAGGAGGCCAGGGAAGGAGCCTGGGCTCATACCTAACAAGTCTCTGTCTTCAAATAAAATTGAAAATAAGAACAGAAACGAGCTAGCTTTGTAGTTCAGTGGTTGAGCACTTGCTAGCATGTGTAAAGGGAGAGAGGGAGAGAGAGATGAATTCCTTTCTAGCATATAAACTCCAGGCAATATTCTGAGGATGACCTTTAATGACTTTCACCTTCAACGGTCCCCGCTTCTTTCAGTGTTGAGGGACCCTGGGACTAGACAACCTCACAGATGTGATTACATTCCATTATTTTGTAGCAGGATGACAAAGCTGTGGAAGGCCCACAGCAAAAAAAATAATCCCAAAACTTCTCCATAGGGAGCTTGACTGGTCAGGTGACTGTTGCTGGTAGTGTGACTCTAAGCCTGTGGCCCCTCTGATCCCCAGTGTCTTCATCTGTGGAAAGAGAGGAGAACAATCTTTCCAACCTTGAGATTCTTTATTTTACTTAATTAATTTTTATTATTTTGTGTACTAGTGTACTGACTAAGTGTATGTAAGTGCACCCATGTCCTGCAATGCCTGCTGAAGCCAGAAGAGGGCGTCAGATCCCTGAACTGGAGTTACAGGAGGTTGTTAACCCCCATGTGGGTACTGGGAATCGAACCCAGGTCTTTTGCAAGAGCAGCAAGTGCTCTTAACTCCTGAGCCATCTCTCTAGCCCTCAACCTTGTGATTCTACGGTGATTCTACACAGGCAGTGGGCTGGTGACTCTGGCCCAGGGGGTCGAGCAGGGTGGCTTCCTTGCCCCTGTGTGACTGTGTTCTGTTTCTAACATGTCAGGTCTCTGATGTGGGTTTATCTAGGAGGCACTCCTTCCTTTCTGCCATGTTTCCTCTGTATTGGGGCCCCCATGGGGTATCACTCTGTCATAGGACAGGGAGCCCCTTGCTTCTCTACTGTTTAACACCAAGCCGCATGATCATGGTCTCGGTGGGAGGAGAGGCTGCCTGTGACACAGCCATTCAGTGACAGTTCCCTGTATACCCCATGACACCCACTTGAAGGGTAATTGTAGGCAGAGTCAAATGATGCCACGCTTTCTGCTGAACTTTTCAAGTTCTGTGTGAATGCCGAGGTCCCATCTCACGTACATCCCCCTGAGAACTGCCAAAGTAGGCTGAGCCAGACCCCTGGCTGATGCTAGATGGCTCATCAGGCCTCCCGGTGTAGTGTTACTCTAAGAACTTCCCTGTTGAAATGGATGACCCATTTTACAGATTAGGAAACTGACATGGGGAGACTGTGACTCGCTTGCCCTGAAGTGCACAGCTAGGAAATGAAAGGGTTGGGGTGCAGACCCAGGGCATGTGTCTGCAGTCATAGAGAAGGGTTTGCTTGCAATTCCTGCCTAATCCACTGCACGTCCTGCCATCCCTCCTCCCTGCTCGTGCTCCTGAGGTGTGTACCTCCCCGTCTCCTTGAAGATTCTCTGAGCTGCCAAATCTTCTGACCTGCGGTGCTTGGGAACCTTTCATCTAGCCCCTTAACCCTGGGAAATGCTACTCTTTCTTGAACTTTGTGTCCTGTCTCATTCCAGAAGGACGACAGGGAATTTTAACAGAATTATTCACAGACAGGCTCTCAGGACAGAACACTTAGTAACAAGCCTCCAGGATGTTTGTTGGCCTTGTGGGTTTAAGGAGTGTTTGACCAGGTTTTGCCCCTCTCCCTCCAAGAAGGCCAGGAGTATGTAACATGGCCAGCGGGGGGCGCTCGTCCCTCGCCTCTCAGCCAGTCCTTTGTGCCAGCCCCAGTTCAGGAAAGAGGCTCTGAGAACAGACTCTGCCTCTGCCTCTGAGAATCCCCATGCCCCAGGCTGGCCTAGCTGTGCAGGTTGCAGCCTGGACCCGAGGCTCATCTGGTGCCTGGCCCGTCAAAACCTGTACAGCAGATGGCCTGTCATATCAGACAGCACATGGAGTGACCAAATGTACCCTGTCTCAGCTGCTGGAAGGTGTCAGATGGGCTGCTCAGGCGCTTCCATAGGCCATTCTTCTCTCTGTGGTGCATTCCTTTTATCCCCAGGGAAGCCTAGGCCTTTCCTAGACTCCAGCAGGAAGGAGGCATCTAAAGCCCTCTCTCCTCCTGTCTGGAGCTCTCTGGAACCTGTCATCCTGGGTGTCCAGATGGTAGCCAATATACCCCACCAACCCTGTACACTTCTGGCCTTATCGCCTGAGGCCTGTCCTTTCTTCCTGTGCCCCAGAATCTGCATCCTCCACTCCATAACTGAGAGCAGGAGTGGCCCCTCAGGGGTCTTTTTAGACCCCAGATTGCAAAGTGGATTGGTGGGAATTTGCAGAACCCTGATTTCTTAAAAGTAATGACAGTGTTGGGTTAGACCCAGCATTAGCACATTTTAAAAGCTAACATTTATTTTGAGTTTACTACATGCTGGAAAATGCTTGGCTTTATAATTTCTATAAGTTACAGGAAAACATACTCCAGCCTTTTTTTTTTTTTATGTGTATGAGTATTTTGCATGCATACATGTAAGTGCATCATGTATGTGCAATGCCCGTAGAGGTCAGAAGAGGGTGTCAGACTCCCTGAACTTGAGTTATGGATGGTTGTTAGCTGCTGTATGGGTCTTGGGAACTGAACACAGGTCCTCTGCAAGAGCAGCCAGCGCTCTTAACTGGTGAGTCATCTCTCTAGCCCCCAGCCTCTTTTTTCAGTGTTGAGAATGGAACCCAGGTCCTTACAGGTGCCAGGCAGATGCTCTTGGCAGAGCAGTAATTCCTCCCTCCCATCCTTAACTGCTGTCCTAACACCTCCTCTGTGATGTCTCTGTCCTGGTCACATAGACAGGGCAGCTGAGATAATAGGCATTATCACCCATAGTTGTGAAGGCTGAGAGTCCAAGGTCAAGGTACTGGCAGGTTCAGCTCTTCTCTTTGTAAAGAGCGCCTGCTTACTGTGTGTGATAGTTAATTATTGATGGTCAATTTTACTGGCTGTAGAATCACTATGGAGACATGCCTTTGGTTATGTCTACAAAGGCATTTCCAGAAAGGTTTAAGTGAGAAGATTCACCTTGAATGTGGATGGTGCCATCCCATGGGCTGACTGACAGAAAGGGAGAAAGCAAGCACCAGCATCTGTCTCTCTCTGCTTCCTGTCTGAGCATGCAATGTGGCCATCTGCCTCATGCTCCGTGCCTTTCCCGAGTGATAGACTGCATCCTCACACTGTGAGCCAGAGTAAAACCTTCCTCACTGAAGTGCTTCCTGCCAAGTATTTGGTTACAGCATTGAGAAACGTAATTGATACTACTGTGATCCAATTCATTCATATTCATATTCTCTCTCTCTCTCTCCCTCTCTCTCTCTCCCTCCCCCCTCCATTCTCTCCATTCCATTTTGTTAAATACTAATCCCATCTTGAAGGCTCTGTCTTCAAGACATCATGTAACTCTCCCCACCAAGCTGCATTTCCGTCACACTGCAGGGATGCTGGTGCCGGGGAGTTAGTACAGGAACAGGAAACAGCACATTTCTACGTGAGGCACTGTAGTTGTGTACCAGAGGGTCAGTAGTTCTCACCTCAGAAGCTGAGGAGGGAGATGGACCCCCTCCTTCTGATAGACACAGATGAAGTCTGAGTCCCGGATGTACTTGATCAAGCCCCTCAGCTTCTCTGATCTACTTCTGCACTTTGCAAATCAGACTGGCGATGACCCAAGCACACACCTCACTCTGCAGGAAGTTCTCAGTGCAGAGAGCTCACTGGCCTTCTGCAGCTCTTGGAGAGCACAAATGACAGAGACCACGAAGGTCAGAAGATGGCACTGGATCTCCTGGAACTGGAGTTATGGATGGTTGTTAACCGGCACGTGGGTGCTGGGAACTGAACCTGGGTCTTCTGCAAGAGCAGCCAGTGCTCTTAACCGCTGAGCCATCTCTCCAGCCCCAGCACTCTAATTTTTATAATTCGTCTATAGTGGACATCTTTGTTATCTGTGGCGAGGTTTCTCCTGGTGACTCGAACACTGGCCTGGTCCTGATCGTGCTCCTGTTCAGAGTAGAACCTGACTGAATGTGGGTTCAGGGTATTCAACTGAGTCCTCATGCTTGTGTGAGAAGCCCTTTATGGACTGAGCCGTTTCCCCAGCCTTCCCTCACAGATGTCAGACAGAAGGCTTACCGCCCTCCCTCCATCTTTCCACACTCTCCTCACTTTAAGACGCTCCGACCGCGTCTTAAAGGTGGGGCAGTCTGAAGGCCGGAAGCCAAGTGTCTGGACTTCTGCTCCTTTCTCAGTCTCAGCAAAGCTCAGAGTTTGGCTCATGAAAAATTAAAAATAATTTAATTTAGTGTGTGTGTGTAATAGATGCGTGTGAGCAAGGATATGCATGTACAACAGTTTGTATGTGGTCAAAGGACAAGTTTGAGGTGTTGGTTCTCTTTCCATCACGGATTCTGGAGATGAAACTCAAGTCATCAGGCTCACAGCAGCAAGTGCCATTACCAGCTTGCCAACCCTCTCACGTGATCACAGGTCTGAATAACCGAACTATAAAGATGGTTCTAGTACAGAATCAACAGTGTAAACAACTGAACGTTTTTGCCTTACACGGAGGACAATGGCTGTTGATGTTTCTGAACCAGGACATTCGCGAAGATGTCGGACACAAGTGTCACATTCTATCTAGCTCATTGTTGTCATTTTAACAGCTGGGAAGACTGAGTGCTGGGGGATCCAGATGGTGGGGGTAAATTACAGCAAATAACCAGGAAAAGAGAGTGTGGGTGTTTTCTCTTTGGGGGTGGGATGTAGAAGGAGGACTGAGGAATTTACCTGCCAATCAAATGCCTGACCTGAAATTCAACTCAAAACTGCAAAGGTTTTTGAAGAGGGCGACAGATTGGTTTTCTGGCTTCCTCCATCGAGTTGTCAGGAAAACAGTTGGTTTCAGATTTGCCCAGATAATCAGTGAGGTGCCCATAGCGGCGTAGCCTTGGCACGTCTGTTGTTGCCAAATCCCCCTTTTGCTAAAGCCAGAATTCATGATCATTTCAAGAGATCCAAGCCGGCCGGACCGTCGCCTGTGAATGGCTCAGCTCTAGTCCTGTTTGACACAGCCTTCCTCCGGGCACTTCTGGGTCTTCAGGATGAGAGCACGGTGAAGCCCAGGGACTAAGAGAAGCAGCCAGACCTTCCTGACAGTGGGAGGAGAGCAGTGTGCCCTCCCTAACTACAGTCTATCACTGTGTCACCAGTTTGTCCCAGAAATGCTGTGGACTCTGCTGCTCCTCGTAGCACAGAAGCCCAGGGCTTGGCTTTGTATGTGTGTACAGGTGCGTGTGCATGCATGAACATTTTCATATGGAAGCCAGAGGTCAGCTTCAGGTTTCCTTCTTCAAATGCTCTCTACCTTGTTTTATTGAGGCAGGGTCTCTCACTGGGACCCAAGGATTACCATTAGGGTAAACTAGCTGACCAGCAAGCCCAGTAGATCCCCTCCCCAGCGATGGGATTACAAGTGCTTGCCACTATGTCTGACTTTTCCATGGGTGCTGAGGATTGAGCTGAGGTCCTCAGTGCTTCCTGATGGAGCCATCTCCCTAGTCATCAGATTTGGCCTTCTGTCCAGTCTGCAGGGACTTTGAGGCACAAAAGAACTTGGAGTTGGCAAAGGGAACATTATCTTCCCTGCTCTCATAGTTCATGATTGGATCAAAAATTCAGCAGAGATCTGCAGCACCTGCCGCGTATGGGTGCACCACCTTGTTGTTAGGGGTCCTGCCACAGGGGCGGATGTCAGAACACCTCTACATTCCCCAGGCTTTGCCTGCGGGAGGACTCTCTTTCCTTCTTCATTTTTCTTCTTAGACGCCATTATTTGCCACCATTTTATGAGCTCTAAGTGGCTTGATAGTTGACACTCAAGCACGACACTCTCTCAGGACAGACAGAAGTGAAGACGAGGCCAAATAAGATCACACATCTGTTCCATGTCAGACAATGCAGTGCTTTGCTGAGGTGTTACTGGTCCCTTGATTGTCATAGAAATAATCATGGTCAACACTGAACATCTCACTCCATTCTGAGTGCTTTATGTGTACAATGCAATTTAATCTTCTCATCCACCTTGCTCAGCCGGAAGAAACAGGATGCACATTTCAGAGATGGGCGTGTTCAGTGAGGCACACGTGGGCCACCTCGTGTTCCTGGTCCCCAAAGGGGAAGGAGAGGAGACAGATCATAACCTCAGGCTGCTTGTACTGGTAGATGGAGTTTTACTACTGGGGTGTAGGGTTCATGGGAGTGGGGAGAGGTGGTCAGACTCGAAATACATCTTTAAGAAGGAGATAAATTCTTAGTGATTTTAGATGTAAGGCAGAAAGAGAGGTGTCAGAGATAATGCCAAAGTTTTTGAGCCAACTTGAGTAATTCAACAAAATCTAAATTCTTTGCAGTTCTCTCTCTCTCTCTCTCTCTCTCTCTCTCTCTCTCTCTGTGTGTGTGTGTGTGTGTGAGCATGAGTGTGAATGTCAGAGGACAACTTGAAGGAGTCAGTTCTCTTTTATTATGTGGGTCTTGAGGATCAAACTTCTTTCATCAGACTTGCCAGAAGGTGCCTTTTCCCCCTGAGCCATCTTGCTTGTCCCCAAACCCCAATTCTTTGAGCCTTAGTTCTGTGCCCAAGGAAGTGAGTGGTCATCTCTTCTGCTTGAGGCCACTTTTGGCTCTATGGAGCCTAGTAGCCATGTTGGAAGAAGGAGCTGCCTAGGAAGACAGTCCCGGCCTCCATCAGCACTGGGACACAGGCTCAAGCAGCTCTCTGCTCAGCCGACCTGGCTGTCATAGTTGTGAATGAACACCTCTCTTCTGGTAGGCTGTCCTGTTATTTCTGTCTCGGGAGTGAGTAGCTTCCTGGTTGTGAAGTAGTGAATGGAACCTACCTAGTTTCTTCTTGCCCTCCGCAGGCTCCCTGGCTTTGATGTTCTGAGAGCGTCTGAGTCACTGAAACTGCTTATTCTTTTCAAAGCTTTTCCCATTTGCTTATAATTTTCTACAGGGTCAGCCTTAAAGAACTCAAAGTTTTGGTCATTGCTTTTACACAGGAAATGTGCACATGAGATGTTCTCCTTGACAGGAACACTTCCCTTGGGTTTTGTTGTTGGTTTGGTTTTTGTTGTGGTTATTGCTGTATGACCCTTGAATTTTCCAATGTAATTCCAATAACATGGCTAGCTATGTCTTTGAAGTGGAATGCTCCGAGAGAGAGAGAGAGACAGAGACAGAGAGAGACAGAGACAGACAAAACTGCTGGAGAACCATCTATCTTATTTTAAGACAGGGTCTCCTTCATTAGTCTCTGCCTCCACAGCACTGGGATTACAAGCACGTGCCACCATGCCAGGCTTTTTATGTAAGTTTGATTGTCAGAATTCATGGTAATGCAACTTTGTAATTCTAAAGCTTGAGAGGCCTAGACAGGCAGATTCCTGGGGCTCACTGCCCGGTCTGCCTGGGTCTAGCCTCATTCGGGGGCCTCTGGTCCCAGCAGAGATCTTGTCTCAGAAAACAAGGTGGGTAGTTCCTAAGGAATGAAACCAGAGATTGATCTCTGGCCTGTATGTGCACATGCATGCATACCCTGGAGCACGTGTGTACCCTACACATGGACACACACACAGAGGGGCGCATATACCCACACAGGGACACACATACATACCATTTTTTAAAAGAAAGGTTGCTGCAGATGTGGTCCAATCAAGGTGAAGTGATCTGGGTGGTACAGATAAGGTCTGACTCCATGGTGGATGGAGAGGAGGATGAACTGCAGGGGGCATACCCCATGAAAACAACCCTGGATTGGGGCATACACCCCGGGAAGCCCCCATCCCCAGAAGCTGCAGGAAATGAGGAATATCGTCTCCTGGGGCCTTTGGAATGTGGATCCTACTAACACTGTGTCTTCAGACTGCTGTGTCTTCAGACCCCCAGAGCTGGGGGAGAGTCAGTTCCTGTCAGTCACTGAGTATGGGTAGAACAATGCGGGAGCCAGAGAATGAGAAGACGGTATGAGAGACCTCTGTCAGGGGCGCAGTTGTGGCGGAAGCCATATTGGGTGAGGCTGGAGACATGGACTGGGTCAAGTACCTTCTGGCCTCTCGGGAGGCCTTGGAAGGAACTGCGACTCCAGCATAGGTGGGAGGGTTCCATCAGCCCACGAGTTGAATCTGATTCTCTATCAGCAGCTTTGATATCTGCTCCATGGTTCCTACGTGTGGGGGACCGTGGAGGAGCCAGGATTCCTCAGAAGGCAGGTGTTCTGGGAAAGGCAGGGACATTTTTACACAGGCATTGTGGTTTGCCGGAACTCTGAGGTGAACTTGATGATGGTGTTCACAACATCAGTTATGTTCCTGTCCTTTTACAAACTCAGATTCCAATAAACAGCGAAGACTTAGAAGCAGAAGGATCAGAGAGGTAGGGCGATTTCTCTCAAAGCCTACAGCTTTTAAGTAGAGGAGTTGTCTGTCAATGTTGGGTCTTCCCACCAGGGTCTGATATTCTAGAACCTTCCATTGCGCTGACTGAATCTTAGGGAACGGTGACAGCTTCCTCAGTCTTCAGTCTCCTACTATGTAGTTGAGACTTGAAAATTTTCAGTTTCTGGTTATATGTTGTTCTTGCCCATCAGGAGAGTTCGGTTTCATTGTCTACGTGCAAAGCTACTCCACTGTGAAGACTACACTGAAAGGAATAATGGGATTCAGAGGGTGGGCTGGGCTCTGCTGATGCCAAGACTTTCAGAGCAAGTGTGAGGTCTGCAGAGCCAGGGGCTGAGGAAAGATCTTTCCTGTACTGTGCTGCCCTGCGCATCTATCTGTGCGTATGTTGTGTAGTATCTGTGTGTCTGGAGTATGTATTTATATATGTGGTATATGTAGGTATGTATGTACATGTCCTTATGTGTATGTGGTATATGTACATATGTGATATATATATATGTATCTCTGTATGTGGTGTGTGTATGGAGTGTATGCATGTATGTACATGTGTGGTTATGTGTGTACATGTATGCCTATGTGTATGTATGTATGATATGTGTGTGCAATGTGTGTGTAAGAGAGCAAGCACACAAGAGAGGGGAAAGAGAAAGTTGATAAACACTGACCTATGTGTGGTAAAGCCAGATGGCTGCCAACTCCCACTAATACACCAAGATCTCTGTCCCTCCAGGGGGACAGATTAATAGGAGACACTGCTCCTTCATGTATTTCTGTGGTCAAGTGTTCTTGGGTCTTTTGAACGTTGCCCTCAAGTTCCATGGCAGACTGCTCTTGATAAATCTGAGATGTTCTGTGTTGATTTGTGAGTCTTGCTTGAGAAAGACTGTAGTTTGCCTACCTATCTAATCTACAAATTTGATTTCTACATGCGCATCACAGGTGCCAGGCTTTATGTAGGCAGGTACTAGGGACCGCTGGTGGAAGGGATCCCTTTCCCTGAATGACCGTCTGACTCCCCCATTCTCAGACAGCCCGAGACCGGAACTTGAAAGTCTTCAGCAAGGGAGAGGAACCCCAGGAAGGAGGTAAACTAGCACAGCTGGTGCGGGGCTGGTGATCGCTGCGCCCAGCTGAGGTTCCGGCCTGTCAGTGACCCTCCGAGAAACTGTGACTTGAACATCTGCGTTAATCACACTTCCATTGCTGTGACAAATCCCTGAGGGACACAACTTAAATGAGGAGTGTTTTAGGAACTGGAGAGATGGCTCAGAGGTTAACAGCATGCACTGCTCTTCCACAGGTCTGGACTCTTCTCCAGCATTTGTATTGGTCAGTTTACAACTGCCTGTAACTCTAACATCTGGATAGTTGACACTGTCCTCTGGCCTTGGTGGGCATACACGTGTGCCTCACACACACACACACACACACACACATATACACAGGTATATATGCACACAATGAAATAAAATGTTTTTAACAAAGAAGTGTTTGAATCAACTTAGCATTTTGGAATTTTCATTCCATTGTGGTAGAAGGATATGATCAGACAGAATTGCTTACCTAGGGTGGCCAGAAAACAGAAAGGAGACTGAGAGCAAGGGCCAGATACTCTTAAAGTCATGTCTCCGTTGACCTGCTTCCTCTGACCAGGCCCTAACTCCTCATTTCAACCACTCTCCAATAACAGCAACAATGCACAAAGTTTCAGTGCATTGGTCACTGCCTAGACAGGAGTGTGCCCGTCATCCAGCTGCTTACAGTGGTGCTCACTGGCTAGTGCTCACATGTGCAACACCTGAACCTTTGGGGAGGACTTTATATCTAAAGCATAATAAAACATCAGTTTTGTCCTTCAGGATAAGGCCATGGATCAGTGATGCTCAGCTCCTGAACCCTTGGTTGAATATCATGTTTATTTACATGCTTTCTGATTCCCACTGTGGGCAGCCCTGGATTCAGTGGTAGGTCTGAGCTGGGCTTCAGATAGGGACCAGATACAGAAAACCAGATACCAAAGGTGTTTGGGTAAGAAGCCGCGTAACTGCAGCGTCCTGGGAGTGGGGTCCCTCGGCTTTGCAGAAATCACAGGCTTGCTAGGGAGCACAGAAGCAACTACTGCCCTCACGGCGATGGTGGCCGAGCAGGGCTTGAGCTGAGCCTAACCTTGGCGATGAGCTTTCTCCTCAAAGGCAGGAATGAAAGCCACTGGAAGCATGTAATGAGAGAGGGCGTCTTCTGAGAACAAAATCAGGGTGCTAGTACTGGAAAGCTGAACTCATGCTGGGAAATATCAGCAAGCATTCCCATCAACTGTGACTTCTGGCCACTCCAACTCATCAGTGGGAGTTTTACCTCTAAGCAGAACAGGCATGTGTGTGTGTGTATACACACACACATACACACACACACACACACACACACACACACACGTGCGTGCGTACTTCTTTAAGATATCAGGAGATCCATACCTTTTCTAACTTGCGCTTCTCTTTAATCCAGAATGCCCACGTTTGGTTTCTTTGACTGTTCTTTACTTGGAGTGGTTTCTAGAATGTTCTATGATTCTAGTCATTTCTCCATTAGACATTGGCTTTGCTGTATTCTTCCTGTTGCTCCCCAGCTGGGCATAATCAGGAAGAGGGAAGATACGGGGCGTGGCAGTAAGAACAGATGTATGGGAAGTGGGGGAGGATGGCCGGGGTAACAGTGCTTGCTCTGCATGCCTGAGGACCTGGGTTCGAGTTCCCACCACCCACATAAAAAGCTAGGCATGGATGTGTTTACCTGTAACCCCAGCATTGGGGGACAGAGGTAGGCTGTGTTAGTTACTTTTCTGATGCTGTGATAGGATATCCTGACAAGAAGCAACTTCAGGGAAAAGGGCTTTATTTTGGCTCACAGCTCTAGAGGGATAGAGTCCATCATAGCAAGGGGTGGGGAAGGTGTGCTGACATGGGCAGGAAGCTGTCTGATCACATGTTCACACACACACGGGAAGGAGAGAGAGAAGGTAGTGAGGTGAACCTGTAAAACCTCAAAGCCAGCCCCGGTGACATACTCCTCCAGCAAGTCTCCATCTCCTAATGTTCTGTAACCTCCCCAATCAGCACCAGCTGGGGACCAAGTATTCACATACCTGAGCCTGGGGCCACATTTCTCATTCCAACCACTCGATTCTACTGCATGCCACCACACAGGTCTATGCTGAGATCTCACTGACCAGCCAGCCTAACCAAAATGGAGAACTTCAGTTTAGTGAGAGACCCTGTCTCAGGTGAGGAAGGCACCTGAGGTCCCACTCTGGCATCCGTAGGCTACGCACACCTACAGAGTCATGTACATGAACAACACACTTCGCACATACACAGAGCGGATGTGTATAAGGTTAGTCCTGGAGGCAAGGAATTGAGGGCCTTGGGACAAGACCCTGGGAAACATTTTAAAATATTCTGCTCATTTGAAACCAAACATATGCACACAAAACCACCTTCCAGCCAAAGCATGCGTTCCTCTGTGTTCCCTTGTTACGGCTCTCAGCCGTAGCGCTAGAAAGCTGTGTGTTTTCACTGTCCCACAAACATGATAAAGCCGGTGAATGAAGGAAATTATGGATGTGTTTTAAGAACAAGGGGAAGCACCACCGTGGATCTTCTGTGAGTGATGGCCTCTCTTTGTGTTCTCTGGCTCCAGGCTTTTATGTGTGTAGACCTCTCAGAACTCTCATCAGCTACCTGTTTCCTCAGTTGGATTGTTGTGAATGTTACCAACGACATAAACAGCCTGACGACAACACAAAGAGAAGCTCAAGAGACAGAAAAATTACCCAGAGTTCCAGCCATTCTCCACAGCTCCAGTTAAACCCTGCCTCTTCCAAGAAATTATCCTCGGCATGTTCTGCTTCCTAGGGGTGTGTGTGTGTGTGTGTGTGTGTGTGTGTGTGTGTGTGTGTGAGAGAGAGAGAGAGAGAGAGAGAGAGAGACAGGTAAGTGCATGCACACAGAGATAACACCAGAAAAATCTAGAAATAAACTTACCATTTAAACATTCATGGAGATTTCTGAGTGATTTTGAAGATTATTTGATATTTTGTTAAGTTTCTTCAAATTCACATACAAATATTGGAATGTACAAATGTAACAATTCTCATGTCTGGGATCTGTAAAGATTTTACCTCTGTGCGTGTCACACACACACACACACACACACACACCTCTTATTAGTTACTACTGTTATTTTCTTTCTTTCACTACAGTGTGTGCTAACGCCCACACTGTCCCCCCTCTGAACTCTGCTAAAAGACCCGGCCCCCTGTCTGCTCAGTCATTATTGATTGGAATACAAAATGGATGCAGTAAATGTTCTGTTCTCCAAGGATCAGAGAGTAATCACACACGTTTGAAGGCAACCCCCTTAGCTGGTGCCTGGCTCCCCATCCTAGGAAGACTCCGAGTGTTTCTGAAAAGCTAACATTCTTCGTGGACCTGTGGTTTGCTTGCAGAAAGTTCTCCAGGGAATAAAAATTAGTCTGCTGAAGTGTTTATGAAAAAAAAGAGCCAAATTTAGATCAAAGACTCTGGGACCCCGGCACCCTTGAGGTTGAAGACTGGGCTCCCCTTTACAGGTGTATCAAACAGCAGAGATTTAGCTTTGGAAATTCCCCTTCAGAGGCCTTGAAAGTTGAAACTGGAAGCTGTTTGAATTTCTCACTAATTGACACAGTGGACCAAGGGTTCTTTTCAGCAGACCACTTAGCCATTCTTTTTTCCCCTGCTTTCGGCCCTACTGCAATCTTTGAGGAAGAGCTAGTCCTCATGGAAATGGCCTTCCTGGTGTAAGGGAAGACAGGGCTGAAGTGTCAGTAGGATGTACAGGTTCATTTGCCCCCTTGAATCCAGATGGAGGCAAGCGCCAAGCCTTGAGAAGGATGTGACGTTTTGGTAATTTTGCTAAAAATCAGGAGTGGGTTTCAGTCAAGATGAGAGATTTGTTCTTGCTGATGGTTTTCTGTCAGGAGGGTGCTCCTGAGGGCTTGATTCAAGGCAGTATGGCTTTATACTATATACTGTGGGGTAGCTATAAAGCGCCTCTCCCAAAGGGTTCACATGTTGAATGGCTCTTTGCTGGTGACATGATTTTGAGAAGTCCTAGAAACTTCAGGAGGTAGGGCCTCAGTAGAGGAAGTAGGTTGCTGGGGTTATGTCTTATTCTGGGTTCTGTCTCTGTGTCTCTGTCTCTCTCTCTCTCTCTCTCTCTCTCTCACACACACACACACACACACATACACATACACACACACACGCAGACCAGCTTGTTGGCACTGCTGTGACATCCTGCCCGAGTGCATAGGCTTGAGAAACGATGGACTAAACCCTCTGAACCTGTGAGCTGAAGTAAACCTTTCGTCCCTGCCAGAAGTGACTGTTTCCAGTGACTGCAGGAGAGCGGTGGACAGTAGATGATGAAGGGTGAGAGAAAAGGCAGGTGTGGGTGTCTGTGTATCCACGCGAGGCCTCTGCAAAACAAGAGCACCATGTTGGGACGAGAGGAAAGAGAAATGGTATGAAGTCACTGGGTGATGCATGGACATTTTCCAGATGCCCCAAGGTCACCTCCCAGGTGGTGGAAGATCACCTTCTGGGATTGAGTGTCTGAGGAGGAGGTGATACTGGGAAGGCATTGGGAGCCCCTCCTGAGGCTCCCCTTGTGATCTGGGAACCCTGGGTGTACTACGGAGGCTTGCCGAGCCTCAGGAGTCTTCCTGTAATGAAGGACAGCAGAGGCAGGTAACTGAGATCGGAATAAAGGCCATGAATGCTTGCCCCCCGTGACAGTGCCATCAAGTCACTAAAGCACCACAGAGCTCTGGAAAGAGAATGCCATCGGGAAGTTTTGTGATGTGCCACAGGCTCCACCTACGTTGGTGTATAGGGCAGCAGGCTGCACAGGTCTCACAAATCCCAGAGAGCTTCCCGGCAGAGGCCACCTCTGCCGCAGAATTCCAACCCAAACAGCTAAACTAGGAGTGAGAAATAAGCCAGGAGCGAGGAGGGGCCAGGAGTAGGGACAACCCAGGAGCACTGATGTTTTTCTCCTGCTGTTACCAACGCCACCCTGGAGTTTATAAGGTTAGTATGTTTGTAAACAGTAAACTCAATTGCTGCGCTTCGCCAATCCCTGCCTGAGTGGGCAGAGCTGCTAATGAGCCAGAGCATTAGGAACTACTGTTCTGAGCTCTGCTGGGCCACTGATTGAGGACAATCACAGAACAGGGACACTGCTGGTTAGGCTAACAGAGAGGGACTGGATGTCTGGCTGGAGTCACTAAAGGCCACCAGAAGACAAGGAAGGGAAGGGTCCCCTGCCAGAACAGGCTGCCTGTGGGCTCATGACCGTTCCTTTGACGCTGTGGAGAAGTGTCTAGTAATAGTGTGCAAAGCTAAAATGCTTGGGTTTGGCCGCCAACTGAGGAACGCAGGGCGACTGCTAGGGACAAAGGCCACATGCTTCTTAAGACCCCATTTCAGGCCTAGGTGAAGGACTTCATACTCAGCGCAGCCCTTAGGATCCAGAGGGTGAGGTGGGTTTAGACCTGAGGGTTCTACTCCACCTTTGAAGCAGTCAAGAGCATCCTCCTGAAATCCATACTCTGACCTCCACTGATAACCATGGAACTGCCACACACCCAATCGGCCTTGTCCTTGGAGCTGAGCTGTTAGCTCCAAGCAGCTATCTACCCCCTGCTGACGAGTCCCAAGATGTCTGCCGTGTGCCTTGACTGGCTCATCCCACAGATTTTGGAGCCAGGTTGCTTAGGTCCTAATTGCAACATTACTGTTTTCCTTCTGGGAACCCAGATGCAAGTGGTGTGATGTCTCTGTGCTCTGATTTCTTCATCTGCAGAATGGGTTAATAATAACACCTAATGGTGGGTGAGATGGCTTAGTGAGTAAAGGGGTTTGCCGTCAAGTCTGACGACCTGAGTTTGAACCCCAGCACATGACAGAAGGAGATAGCCACCTCCTACAAGTTGTCTTCTGACTTCCACACACATGCGTGGCATGTGAGTGCACATACTCACTTAAAGTAATTAACTAAATCTGAACATTCTGAATATGAATGTGCATGTCATCCCGGCACTCAGGAGGGGACAAGTGGGCTTTTAAATATTTTATTTTTATTTTGCATGTATGAGTGTATGGCCTGCATGTAAGTAAGTGCACCCGTGAAATGTAATGACCACATAAGTCAGAAGAGGGTATTGGATACTTTGGAACTGGAGCTATGGACAGTTGTTAGCTACCCTGTGGGTCCTAGAAACTGAACCCAGGTCCTCTGCAAGAGCAGCCAGTGCTCTTAACTGCTGAATAGTTGCTTCAGCCCCAACAAGAAGGGTTTTAGTAGTGTGGAGTAGCTGGTTTCTCTTAGGAGGGGAGGGGTGTGTGTGTATTCAGCAGTGGGTGGAAGGTGGTCAGCTTCCTTCTGGACACAACACCCAGAGCCTCCATCACCATCTTCTAAACAGAGACAACCCCTGAGAACTTACACAGTAACCCAACACTGACTCCTTCTATGTGAACAGGCCTCAGGTTTGTGCTGATGTGAGGTTGGGGCGGGGAGTGGGGGTGGGGAGCTTATAATTAAACAGAAATGGATCTTGTTTTAAATCCTGGCCCCAGTGGTTGGGAAGCCTGATTTGGAACAAGCTGCCTAACCTTTCCAAGCTTCGATGTTCTCATCTGTAAAATGGGGATGGTAGGAGACTTATCTTCAGTAATATTCCCTAGGTGCATGTCAGGTTGATAGAGATGTACATCTAACGCAAGTCAGCCTAGACCCTGGTATACAGAAGATGCATAGTAAGTGAAATAGTAATTACTTTTGACAAAGATAAAGATGAAAACATTCAAATGAAGCCCACATTAATGTTTTCTTAGTCCCATTCTCTTTTCATGTTTTAAAGTAAGTGTAGAGTCCTGTGTTCATATAGAGGTCCCACAATACCCTGTGTTCTTGTGGAGAGAGGTCCCCCCATCCACACGCCTTCCTGTGATACTGTATTTCCCCTTCCCATCTCTTTTCCTAGACTTTTAAAAGTGTTGTTGTTTTGCTTTTGGCTTTGGACACAGTTGTTTCTCTGACCAGCTTGAGGAGTTTCTGTGCACTTGCATCTCACCTTCCCACACCTAGGAGGTCCCAGCTTCTCTTGGGGGCTCTGTAGGTACTCTTCATTCTAGCCGGCATCTGTATGTGCCCAGGTGATGGGAGATTGACTGTTGGCAAGGTACCCTTCCCCTCTGAAGAGAGAAGTCCTGTCTGCACCTTGGCAGGCAGAGGAGGTAGGGGGTTATACTGCAGGCTGGAGATCCAGAGCTTCGCCTGCCAAGAATGAGTGCCACGTGAACGAGGCTGGCTCAGTGATTCTGGGCAGGTGCCAGGTTCTGAGAAAGACCATCCCTGTGGTCTCAGAGAAGCCAAGCCAAAAATCTGTGCTGCCAAAAGCTTTCCATCCCAGGGCCGGTTCTGGCCGCTTCCTTCTTCTGCCAAGCTGTTTCTAGATCACTCTTCTAAGTTTCTCCCCTCCCAAAATGCTCAGAAAATGAATATTAAAAGTTAAAACGGATAGGAAGTATTTGAATTTTTCTCCACAGTGCCATCACAGTGATTAGAAAAGAAAGAAAGAAAGAAAGAAAGAGAAAAGAAATACACCAAAAATTTGTGACCTAAGGGGATGGAAAAGTTGCTTAAAGGGAGGAAGAGATGGTTTGGTAGTCCTCTATAAGAGGACCAAGTTTGGTTCCCAACATCTATGTCAATTGGCTCATAAATGCCTTTAACTCCAGCTTCAGGGGATCCACACCCTCTTGTGGCCTCCTCAGGTACCCACACACTCACATGCATATACTGGTGCAGAAATACACACATAAATAAAGTAATCTTAAAATGAGAGTGGTTTAGCATAAAGGACAGCAGAATGGTCATTGGAGGCTTAGCACCATTTACTTGGAAATAATGTGCATTTATCTTTACTTGGAAATAATGTACATTTGTCTGAGCATACTAATGCCCGCCTGCTGGCATAAGCCTCACTGACAAACCTCTAGAGATTGGTTTTCTTTTATATATCTTTTTAAAGATTTTTTAAAACATTTATCTGTTTATCTATGTGTCCATCAATCTATCCATCTATCTGTGTGTGTACATGTCATGACTGGCATATGGAGATCAAAGGACAATTTTCAGGAGCTGGTTTTCTCTTTCCACTATCTGGGTTCCAGTGAGTAAACGCAGATCATCAAGCTTGGTGTCAAGCACTTACGCACTGAGTCATTTCTTTGGCCCCCTGCGTAAGGAAACAAAATGCGTCTGGCTAGAGCTATAGAAATAGCTCAGTGGGTTAGACTGCTTGTTGCACAACCATGAGAACCTGAGTTTGAATTCCCAGCACTTATGTAAAAAGCTGAGCATGGCCACACAGCCTGTATGTAACCCCAGTCCTGTGAGTAGGTAGAGATATGGGTGTGGCTGAGGCTGCTTGACTGGCACCATACATAGGACTCCATGTCTCAAGGGACTAAGGCAAAGGGCAGTGGAGCAAAACACCCAAAGTCCTCTTGTGGCTTCTGATTTCAGACCCCCAAACGTGTGTACATATCATGCACACACTCATACACCTAAAGCATGTCTTACTGATGGGTCAAAATATAATCAAAGGATCATAGTAATCAAAGCTCTCCTGAGCTCCTAGGTGGTGTCACGACTAAGACAAGGATGATTGGGCAGGTTGATTATGAAAAGCAGCCCTTGGGCTCCCAGAGAGCTGGAATTGGGGTGAAGACACGCTGAGAGCCAATTTGGTTTCCGTAGTTTGAGACCCGTGGTGGATACAGTACCTGTCTGCACTGTGGTAGTCTCAGCCTCAGACAAACTGAAGGAAAATAAACACGTTTGGGCAGAGTATTCAACTGAAAGCAATGTTTTAGGGCCCCGGAGGAAATCTTTGTGTTTGGAGGTTACACCTGCACACATATTGGCATGTTTTCACGTGTTATTACTATGTTTCTCCACGTCTTGGCCATTATGGAAATTGCAGAAAATTGTGGGAGGCTGTGAAGTTGAGGTTGTAAGTGAAGATGTCGACTTTGTGTCGTGTGGGCGGAGGTTCTGTGTCCCCTCATGCTTTGCCTCACATTGCCATAAAGAGTAAAATTCTGGGGCAGCGGAGATGGCTCAGTTGGTAGAGTGCTTGCTGGGCAAGGTTGAGGACCCGAGCTCAGAACCCCGGCACCCACATAAAAGATGGGTGTATGGCTGGACACATTATAATCCAAGCTCTGGTAGGGTGGGGGACGGGTTGGGGTTAGAGACAGGCAGAGTTCCCCAGAGCTTGATGGCCAATCGATGAACTCCAGGTTCAGCGAAAGACCCTGGCTCAAAAAAATAAGATGGACAGAGGGCTGGGTGTAATGGTCCACGCCTTTAATCCCAGGGGGTAGGGACAGGGGAATCCTGGTTTACATAGTGAGTCCCAGACTAAGTGGGAACCCTGTCGCAAACAATAGCAACAAAAATAAAAATAAAGAATAAATAAGGTGGAGAGAGATTGAGGAAGACAGTTGACGTCAACTTCTGACCTCCACATCCATGCGCACACGCAGGTACACATGTGCATACAGGCACATAAACACACAAAGAGTGAACATTTGATGAGCGATCTATATGAGTTTATTCTAGAAGCAAAATGCTCCTCCCTCTCTGCTTTCTGCCGGCTCTCCCTCCCCCGCCTCCTTCCTGCCCCCGCCCCCCAGCTTGCCTGAAAACCAGATGGAGGTAGATTTATAACCTGAACGTGAGACCTCGGTGTGTGTCCCTGTCACAGAGGGATAATTCAGGAACCCCCTGCCTCTATTGAGCTGTCTAGCTGTGCACACTTGAAGCCTTTAGAACTTGCACTTCGAAAACCTCTCCACACACTCACAGCTAGAAGCGTTTAAAATTCCCATAAAATACCCTGGCTAAAACTGTCTTCCCTCTGGCTTCCAGGCTTTTGCTAACAGCAAATGTTAAGTGGATGGGCGGGCGTGTGTGCTGGTTGGCACTGGCTTCTGGAAATGTGTCAGTGCTAAGGCACAACACTGGGAGAGCGTTTCCTCCTTAAGAGCACAGACCCTTCCTGCTTTACCTGTGAAGTGGGTTGACTGCTGTTCACAGGAGATAGCTTGTTTGGCGCATCTCTTTTGTCTTGCCAAGACTCAGGTATGCAGCAAGCACCTCAGCTTGAAGGCTCTGCAGCCTCCACTGGCTGTTAGCACTTTAGAAAGTGGAGGTGATTAAGTGGCATTTCTCTCATTTCATTGTCATGGATATGGCCACCCATGTGTGGGCCATTAATCTTTTACTACATTTTATTTATTTATCTATTTGTGTGTGTACATGTGGAGGTGAGAGGACAACTTGCAAGAGTTGATTCTCTCTTTTTCCATGTGGATCCCAAGGATGAAATTCAGGTTGTCAGACGTGATGGCTAGTGTCTTTGTCCTCTGAGCCATCTTGTTATCCCCTCATTGACCTTCTTACTAGAAGCCACTTTGAGTTGAATTTTCTATTATTTACTTATTTATTTATCTTGAGACAGCACCTTCCTGTAGCCCCAGTGCACTTGGAACTCACTAGGTAGATCAGGCTGGCCCCAGTATCACAGAGATCCTTCTGCCTCTGCCTTCTCAGTGCTGGGATTAAAGGCCGTTACTCCTGACTACTTAGTTGTGTTTCGTGTTGTCATCTAAATATTTTAGAAAAACATTTTGTTATGATTTTATGTGTGTGAGTGTATTGTCTGTATGCATGTAGGTGCACCCATATCATGCAATGCCTGCAGTGGTCAGAAGAGGGCGTCAAATTCCTCTGGAACTGGAGCTAAGAATGGTTGTTAGGTGCCACGCGGATACTGGGAATTGAACCTGAACCTGGGTCCTCAAGAGCAGCCAGGGCTCCTAACCACTGAGCCATCTATGCAGCCCCTCATGCTGTTACTTAGATGGGCTATTTCTTCTCAGTTTCCAGTGATTGTCTCAGGGGTGGGACAGCTGCAGGGCATTGCTTAATAAGGACTGCACAGTTTTCCAGACTATTCTCTGTGAGGCCCCATCCATGACCTGGAAAAGGCTGAGAGCATCTGAGAAACACAGTAGAACTCAGTGAGTCCTAATTGTGATGTTGTTAGCATAAAATAATGCTGTTGTTCAAACATTCCGCCCAATGACTCTGAATTTTTTTTTTTTTTTTTTTTTTGAGCCAGGATCTCCCTGTAAACTGAGCTGGACTGGAATTCACTATGTAGACCAGGCTGGTCTTGAACCACAGAGGTCCTCCTGCCTCTGCCTCCTGAGTGCTGGGATTAAAGGCATGTGCCATCACAACTGGCTGACTGAAAATTTTAACCCGACTTTGAATTTAATTTTAAATTACATGTACATGGTCTTTAATAAGACAACTCCCTGAGGCTGAAGGGCAAAGCGGCAGTCTCCTAGGGATCCGCACCCTTCCCAGAGCGAGGATTGTGATGCCCACTTGTTATCCTAGTACTTGGGAACCTGAGGTGGGAGGGCTGTGGGTTCTGGGCTAGACTGGGCTATGTGCTGAGAATCGTGTATCAGATGTAAAAACGAAAAGTAGAGTAAAAAGAAGAAAGGAGAGGGGACAGGAGAGGTGAGGAAGGAGGAGAGAGGAGAGAGAAGTGGCGGAAGGAGAGGATGGGAGGGAGGAAAGGGAAGACCACTGTCCAGTCGGAGCTGTAGTCCAGGTTGCTGTCCCCTGTCTCTAACATACAGTTCCATCGGTCTAGGGTTTGGCTGTTGAGCAGAGGCTTCCCTGATTGGGGAGATCTGTTTCCTCAGAGTCCTCCCTCCGTCCCTCCTCACCCACACACTGCCCTGACTCCCCCAGTTCTTCCAGTCTTTGTGAAATGACCATTCAGTTTCTGCTCTGGTAACAGTAGTGCCCGAGCCATGATTATTTTTCTTGTCTTGCACAGCCTTTGTTTGCCTTGGACTTCATAATTGCCCTTGCTAATTTCTGGACAATAGTCCCTCAGAGATGAGGCTATGAGGACAGACTTTGTCTGTCCTGCCTTGCCCCTTAATCCTTCCTTCTTCCTCTTTACAGTGTTCCCTGTTTCCATAAATGCAATTGACTCTGCCCGGTGTGCAGCTCACAGCACTGTGGGGACGGGCGCACCTTGATTCTGCTTCCCGTCTGCCATGTCACAGGGTCCCTGACTGCATCTCCTCCTCGATTCATTTTCTTTTTTTTGATGCCCCAGACGTCTTCTTCTTTTTGCTTGGGGACATTTCTTTTCTCCTGAGGACGTTCCTTCCTGTCCGCCCACCCAGTCTGAGCTGGATGATCTCTCAGGGCCACCTCAAGGGTTCCTACTGTCCTCAGATTCTATCAGGCTTCATAATCCCTCCACTTTCTACTTTAACTCCTTGTTTACTAGAACAATCCCTAAGTAACTTTTCAAGAAAACAGGTGCTGAGGGAAAATTTCCAAAGCCTTGCAGACCCTAAAATATCAGTACTATATCTTCAGAGTTGACTGGTAGCTTGACTAGGAAGGGATTTTGGATCGAAACATTTCTTTTCAGAACACGGGGAAAAGATAATTTTGTAGTCTTCTAACATTTTAAGATGCTGTGTGTCGCCGAACTGCTTTTGATTTTTTATGCTTTTGGGATGAGAGATAAACTTTTTTTCTTTTAGATTATTTGTTACTATGATTGTGTGTGTATGAGAGAAATGTGTATGAATGTGAGGACTGTGTGTGTGTGTGTGTGAGAGAGAGAGAGAGAGAGAGAGAGAGAGAGAATATGTGGCATACCTGTGCCTTCAACTATGACCACTATTTGCTATTTCATGTAATGGTTCCTTTAAGCTTAAGACTGGTTTTCATTTTGAAAATGTGACCTTGAGTAATTCATCACTACCTTTCTCCAGTTTTCCTGTTATCCCTGATCTTTCTCTTGCTCTGACTTTCAACAAATCTCTGTTGCTTAACTTTTCCTCCACATTTGATTTTATCTACTATAAAATACCATCACAGGGAGCATCTAGCCTCTGTGTTAAGTCTTTATTTGAGTAACAATAGATTTAATTCCCAGAATAACCCCTTAGCCTCGGCTTGCCTCAGTGCTAGAGAACTCCTCTGTAAGTTTATGGATGAACTATCGTCTGGAAATGTCTGTTTTATTTGCATGTCATTCTCTGTTCCTTCTCTCTGCTTTCTCTAAGGACTTTTTTTTTTTGGTGTGATTTGTTTATGTTTCTTTCATGTTTTAGACTTTCGTTCAATGTCAGGAAATCCTTGGCAGTCTGTTTATACTCAAGGATCTTCTGATGAAAGAGCGGATGGGAAACTCCATGCATGTGGGTGGTAGGCTTTACTTGACAACAAACAGGTGGGACCAACCATTAGGGCCAAGTCTCTGCAAATACCAGAATGTTGACATTTCTCTGTACGATGCCAACACCCACACTGGATGTCCTAGTCTCTTCAGTGTCTAGTTCACGTCTTTGATGAAGAGTTCTCAATGTTTTGTTTTTGTTTGTTTGGACTTAGAGCTTCGATCTTTCAATCTGGTCAGGTAAGGACTAGCTGCTGTGTACAAGTGGGAGGAACGCTTCCACATACAATGTCAATGGGTTTCCTACTTTCTCCTGCCTGGAACGTCATTGTCTTATAAGAGGTTTCTTTTTACGTTGTTCTGGATTTGAAGTGACTCACAGATTCCAAAGTGATGCTGTGCAAGTATGAGGACCTTCATTCACATCCCTAACTTTGACTTAAAAATCCAGGTTCAGTTGCATGCATCTGTAATCCCAACACTGGAGAGGCAGAGACAGGGAGATGCCCAGAGTTCCCTGGCCAGCCAGTCTAGCTGAAATGGCGAGCCCCAAGTTCAGCGAGAGGCACTGTCTCAAAAAAGAAGAAGAAAAAAAAAAGGTGGAAGCTGGAGCGAGGGCTCAGCAGTTAAAAGCACTGGCTGCTCTTGCAGACGACCCCGATTTGGTTCCAAGCACCCACATGATGGCTAACAGCTGTCGGTAGTATTTCCAGTTCCAAGGGATTTGAGTCCCTCTGCTGGCCTCCGTGGGCATTGCATGACATGGTTGCATTTACACACATAATAATAAAAATAATAAAATACTTTAAAGAGGTGGAAACACTTGGGGAAGACATCCCAGAGTCAGCCTCTGGCTTGGACGTGCATGCAGCTTTAGGCGTGAATGCACACGCACATGCACATACATATTCTCTCCAGTTCGCAGCAAAGGAGACAGAAGTTCCCAGAGAGTGAGCCCTTGCCAAAATGTTGCACAACAATCCTTGTTGATTGCTGTCATGTGATACCCATGGTTTGCCGCATCACTTGACCGTTAGCTAATGATTTGTATAGAATTCACCACCACGAATGGCTCAGCTTAAAACTGGTGCGAAATGCCTCATGTGCTGTTATACAAGCTGAAAGCTTCACTCAGCTTGGCATCTCAGGGGCAATTTAATACTCTTCACAGTAGAAGGTTCCCAGAAAGAACTAGCTGTCGCTGTGTGAACCAAACCCATTACCTATTCACTCGGCCTGCCACAAAGAGCTGCAAGCCCTTGGAACTTCCAACGCTATTGTGCACCTGAAATCTATACTTTCGAAGCTGTGGTTTGAGGCTTTCCATTGAGTTCTCATCTGAGAAACTGTTTTTACGGTGATTTGAGAAGCTCATCGATTTGTATGGTAATAGTCCCGAGCCTGTGAAAAGATGCTATCAGGTACCCGGTATGCAGAAACCACTTACTGGAGTCCACTTCTGCAAAGAGGCGATTCCCCATTCCCATCACTGATTCTCATAGCACCAAATGCACCCACAAGCTTCTGACCTCACTTGGAAAGAATCAAGGAGAACCCAGCAAATACATGCTGACGCTGTGGATACTGACTGTACCAGCCCTATTTTTATTCTTAATGAAATAAATAATTGTAATACAGTTTATAGTATGTATTTTCTACAGCAAATTCCTGTGGTCAATAGCCTGATGGTGACCAGTCTGGACCTCAATCATGCTGATGGGGGTGGGGGCTCAGTATCTCATGTATTGTAACCATCTTCACTGTGTGTGTGTCTATGAGGGAGAAATTAAAGACACAGAAAGGAAGTAAATAAATCACAGATAATAACATCAAATAGAGATGAGTACTACTAATGTGTGTGTGTGTTCTTAATTATATTTGCATATATCCTTTTATTACAAGAGCAGTGGAACAGCATGATGTCAGCTTGTTTCGGCTGGCTGTTGAGGTCACGTGGTTTTCTGTTTCCCATGACATCCTGTCTTCTATAACATCTGTAATGCAAACACAGGTTATCATCTTCATTTATAAACTCCCTTCCATATTATAGAGGGAACGGACACAAGAATGTAGGTGATCAGTGTAACATGGTTCTTAGCAACTCAGTAATTCTTCCAAAAAAGACACTAGATTGGTAGTTTAGAAACACGCATTTTTTGAAGACACATTCTATATGATTTACCATCCCAGAAAGGCCATTTCTTAGCTATTTTCCCTGTTAAAGTCTATTTTCTTTAAGTAAGTAATAGAGTGTTTCCTCTGAAGTCATGAAAAAGACCAGTTAGATATTTTCGTGTTGGCTTGTTACACGTTGACTTTAATTCCCATACTAATACAGCCAGTGATTTACATAATCAGTTGTTACATTGAGTCTCTAACTCTGGTGCAAGGCTTTCTGGAGAGTGATAAGATGGACAGATAGACGAAACAGACTCTTTTGTACTCAGAGTTGTGAGTGCCAACAGCAAATCAAATATGATTTCTGTGTATTGTTACCCACTATGAATTGGTACCCAGAGAAAGTCATGATACTGTGAAAATGATGTGCTCTGATAAATAGGCTAGATTGTTACAGACTTGAAGTGACCAGCCTGGGCTTGGGCCATGTGGAGGGCACATTCTGATAGCTTTCCTGTAACACAGCTAAAGAACTCTACACTTCTGCATTCTATCACGGTGGGGCAATATGGAATTATTGATGTGTATCAATCTAGATGGTGGGTTGTGAAAGTAAAACAGATGAATGCCTTTCTGCTCTGAATGTGAGATGTCCCTCCATACAGTCAGAGACACTTGGTTCCCAGTTGGTGACACTCTGTAGGAAGATTGTGAAACCTTTAGGGGGTAGTGTTTTGCTAGAAGAAGGAGGTCACTGGTGGAGGACCTTGAGTGTTGTTTATAGCCCAGTCCAACTTCCTGTTCACTCTCTGCTTCCTGAGTTCAGATGCAATGTGGTCAGGAAGCCACCACCTCCTGCTCTCAGGCCTTCCTCACTTAGTCATGCAGTCATATCTCCCCCACCTGATGGACTGTATCCCCTCCAACTGTAGGCCAGAATAAGTGCTTTCTTCCTTGAACTGCTTCTTAACAGATATTTTATCAGAGAAAGAAGAAAAATACCTAACAGGAAAGCATAATAAAATCATAAAGGAAAACTATTCGTTGGTAGGTTTTGCGTTCTTTCTTAAATTTGTCTTGTAGCTTCTGTTGCAGCTGTTGGTTGAGTTCTCATGGTGCCCTGATTATTACGTGTATGCTTATATCATGTTTGTTTTTCTTATCTTTATTTTTTAATTTGTATTAATTTCTAAAGAAAAATTTTGACATATTCAGGTTTATGTCTTTGAGTGCTTTGCCTGCATGTATGTAAGTGCTTCTGTGCATGAAATGCCTGGGAAGGCAGAAGAGGGTGAAAGATCCCCCAGGTGGGTGCTGGGAACTGAACCCAGGTCCTCTGCAGGAGCAGCCAGTGCTCTTAACCGCTGAGCCATCTCTCCAGCCTCCTTTTAATTTTTAACGTATATTTATGTCTGTGTGTCTGTGTGTGGGTATAGGCATGTAAGTGCAGGTGTCTGTGGAGGCCAGGTGAGGACACAGATTCGCTGGCATTAGGGTTCCAGGCAATCGTGAGTGACCTGATCTGGGTGCTAGGAGCTGAATTTGGGTCCTCTGCAAGAGCACTATGTACTCTCAACCACTGAGCCAAGTCTGCAGCTCCTAAATTATCTTCAGTAGATGGTGACTATTCGATTGGCTCCACGTTTTGAAGCTATGGTTTGTTTTCTTTTAGAAGATTTTGTCTGATTATAATAAGTCTACATCTTTCCCCAGTTCTCTCAGTGGAAATAATTCCTTACTTATAAAAGCACTTATCTCTGGGGCTCACTGGATCTTGGTGGTTGTGTTATGATTTATCCTTCAAGCCCACAAGTGCTGAGACCATGTATGTCCCTGGTGGGCGGAACCATCTTTCTTTACTCTGGAAGAAGACCAAGAAAGCATAAGTAGAATTAAATGTGTCTTAGACATAAGTCTTTAAGAATATAGTTATATAGAAGATGGGTTTCTGTCAGGTTGTTGGCATAAAATCAAAACGTAAATTGCAAGAAAATTAAAATCTTCACCATATTAGTTATCAACTGCTGAAGAGGAAATTACATTCCAGTGGAATGCCTTAAAAAAAAAAAAAAAAAAAACCCCATCCCACAGAGTCCATGGTGTGAGATTCTAAAGCATCTTACTTGGCTGGGCTGGACCAGGGCCCCTTGTGGAGATGTAGTAAGGGTCCTGTGGGTGAGACTGGAATCCCTTCGGAAGCCAACCTAAGCTAAAGGATGTTTCCAAGATGGTATGCCCAGGTTGGTGCGGGCTCCAGCTTCTTTCTCTGTGGACCTTTCTGTGGAGCTGCTTGACTCTTCAGGACATGGCATCTAACTTCTTGCTGAGAGAGAAAGGCAAAACAGGATGGCAGGTAGAGGATGTAACTCAGATGGTAGAACTTGCCAAGCATGCATAAAGCCTTGAGTTGCGTCCTCAGTGCCACATGAACCCAGGGTGACACATGCCTATACTCCCAGCACTCAGGAGGTGGAGGCAGGAGGATCAGGAGTTTGAAAGTCATCCTCAGTTACATAGCAAGTTCAAGTCCAGAGAGAGAGACCGACAGACAGCCAGATAGACAGACACTAAGTGTACAAATGGGACTGATGTTTTTACAATACCTTTTTTTTTTTAGAATACTTAAAAATTATTTCTATTTTATGTGTATGAGTGTATCTGTATCATGTGATACCCACTGAGGTCAGAAGAGGCATCGGCTCCCCTGGAACTGGAGTTACAGATGGTTGTTAGCCACCATGTGGGTGCTGGGAATCAAACCCAGATCCTTTGCAAGAGTAGCCAGTACTCTTAACTGCTGAGCCATCTCCTCCACCCCCACAGCTCCCTCTTTGACTAGGTTAGCCCCGTTTGTGGTGGGAGAGGACTATCCAAGTGTTTTGATAGCAGGAAATAGCAATTAGTGAATTCTGTTTTGGAGTCTGGCTGTTATGGTCTACCTTCAGCCCTAATGACTTGAAAGTACACTCCGTCTCCAAAGAACTTCGCAAGAGCCCACACCCAAATCTTACCCTATTGCTGGGTTAGAATCCATTGAAAGTCTTGAAACTTTGAAACTTGTATAATAACAGGACCAGGTGTGTGTGTGTGTGAGATGTGCGTGTGGTTGTGTGGTGTGTGGTATTTGTGTGGTCTGTGTGTAAGGTATGAAGTGTTTACATACTTCTTGTATGGTGTGTGTGTGTGTGATATGCATATCTCCATGACTGTAGGCTTAGGCCAGCTCCACGCCGCACGTGCTCTGTCCTTGGTGGTCATCTCATAGTCCTAGAGTCCACAATATCCTGGGATTTCCACTGAGGCTTGCAGGTTCAGCACTGGCCTCTCTTGGTGCTAAGCCATAGCTTCTCTCCTTGACCCTTCAGTTCTGCAGCTGTCATGTAGAGAAAGCCCATCCACCTGGGAAGCTCTTACATATTGCCTAATCTGGCTGCTAACTTGACATGCAGCCCTGGGCCCCTGTCGCCACAGTTTCTGTGTGCTGGCCATGAGGAATTTCACCTTAAGGATACTGGGCTGTTGCTAATCACAGCTGATGTCTCAGGCCCAGCTAACCAGCATCAATTGTTCCAGTAAAGATTTCACCGCTTTGCTGATGCTCTCCTGTCAAAATCACAGTTGATTCTTTAGTTCCAGTTGGTAAGAAACTGTATGCTTTAAATTCAGAGAAGCACAGTCACAGCCCTGTTAGAGTCTTTACTTCTCTCCGAAGCTTCACCCACTGGGCATTACGATTCGCTTGGCTCTCAGTGCTATCTTTCAAGTTCCGACATCAGCCTATTCCTCTCTGGGCACTTAATGGATTTCCCAAGCCCAAAGCTCCAAAAAACTTTCACAATCTTCCTAAAAAAACAACACGGTCAAGTCTGTCACTCTCTGGATCAATTTCTGTTCTAGTTTGCTTTTATCGATGTGACAAAACACTCTAACCAAAACAGCTGGGAGGTGGGGGTTGAAGAGATGGCTTGGTGTTTATGAGGACTGGCTGCTCTTACAGAAGACCCAAGTTCTGTTCAAAGTGAAAACATGAAGAGTAACAGCCATCTATAACCCCAGTTCCAGGGACACTAAGGCCCTCTTCTAATCTCTGTGAGCATTTTACAACATGGGTGCACTTATGTACACACACTCAACACACACACACACACACACATATATATATATATATATATATATATATATATATATATATATATATATATAACTTGAGACGAGGGGTTATTGTGTGTTATACTTCAAAGTAACAGTCCATCACTGAGGGGAAGTCAGAGCAGGTACTAATAGCAGAAACTTGGAGAAAGCTGATGCAGAGATCACAGCTTTCATTGGCTTGATCAGCTACTTTTCTTATATAGCCCAGCCTGCCTTCCTGCCCACCTGCACAGGGATGGCACCACTCACAATGGGCTGAACCATCCTACATCAACCAGTAATCAAGAAAGTGTCCCAGGGGCCTGACCACAGGCCAGTATGATGGAGGAAATTCCACAGCTGAGGTTCCTGCTTCTCAGGTGTCTATGGTTTATGTCAGGTTGACAAAACTAACCAGTACAGTCACAGCTATAAATTATTCTGAATCCAAGTGACTTGAAATAACAATAAACTTTACCATCCCATTTCTTTATTGAGTTTTGAATTCAAGAATGACCTGGCCAAAAACTAGAGGTTTAGTTTCTTATGGAAGTGCAGACAGGTTTTTAGCATGGTTACTATGCTTCGAGGGATTAACTGCGGCTTGAGTCACTTCCAAGATGGCGCCCTCAGCCAGCCACTAAGTTCATGTGCAGTGTTGGTGAGAAATCTTGGTTTTTTATGCTGTGGCCTCCAAGTGTCCCCAAGACAACTTGGAGAGAGACAGTCAAGAGAAGAATACAATTATTTTTCCTAGTCTAGCCCCAGTAGTGACACTCTGCTATGTCTATAATTGTTTGATGGTGACACAGGTCAGCCTTGGTCAGGGGGAGCTAGCCAAAGCCTTAAATAACAGGAGTCATCAGAGGCAATCTTCTGGCTTGACCACCATGTTCACCTTTTGTGCCACTACTGTCACATAAAATCTCATCTCTTTGGGGAGCACAGTGCTATATACCTGAAGAAATCTGCATATGTGTCTCTATGTGTATTAATATATATCATACATAAAATATATTTATATTGCACACAAATACCTATATATGTTTTCTTTGAGGAAGTGTCACTGTGTAGTCAAAGCTGGCTTCAAATTCATGGTCCTCCTGCCTCAGCCTCCTCAGTGCCTGGTTTAAAGGCATGCACTACTATGCCTGATCAATATAGCTTCCCAATACTCCATGGAGTGAGATGAGCCTGGCAATCAGAGGCAATCACTTTCAGTGATTGTTTTTTGCTTTGTTTTCCAGTCTCTGGGTTTCTAATTAATATGCTTACACAGACATCATGAATTATGTACAAAATGCTGGTGAGCGCATGATTGTGGAAGGAATAAAGGTTCTTCAGATGAACTTGGGGAGCACATTATTGCACAGAGGAGGAGGTGACCCTTATCATAAAGCAGCGAAGAACTTGGCCGAGTTGTGTGTGTCCTCAAAAGGGAAACCAGGGATGTGGTAGTCCAACCATCTCATAGGATCACCAGGACAGTTACCTGGTGGTGCAGATGGAGGCTCGGTCCTGGATCTGTTCTGCCTGGAGGCCTCCCTGGAACCTGTCTTACAAGCATGCCCAGCCCCTCTCCCATGCGCAGTCCTGACTTTTCTCTAGCTCTGAGGCCTCCTGATAAAGCCAGTCAGCGGCTCTTGGCTTGCTCAGGCTGTGGGATTCTGACCCATGAGACCTGCAGTTCCTGCTTTAGACACATAACATTTTCCTCCCATACCTCCTTCTCCTTCGTTTCATTGGCTAGGAGGTTTTGTTTGCTTTTAAAGAATCCAAACATTTGCTGTCATGTTAGCCAGATTTGGGGAGAGCGGAGAGGTAAAGTCATGAATCTGGCTTTGCTTCTAACTGAGCCTCTGAAACAGTATTTTGGGCTAGGGAGATGGCTTGGCAGTTAAGAACACAGACTGTTCTTGCCGAAGACCCAGGTTCAAATCCTAACACCCACTTAGCAGCTAACAGTAACTCCAGTTCCAGGGGATTCACTGGCCTCTTCCGACCTTCAAGGGTATGGCACGGCAATGGGTGCTCTTAAATATATGCAGATAATATACTCGTACACATAAAATAAAACAAAAATAATAAGATATTCTTTTAAAGTAGTTCTAGAAGCAGTGAAAGGAAACGATGTTGTGTATATACTTGGACATCAAGCACGATGGAGGGGTGCAGATGATGATGGTGAACAGATTGTCATTGTAGGTGGTGAAACGGATCTGTGCAGGGCCCTAGGACCCTTGTGTCTGTACACACGGGTGTGTCAGATTCCAGGGCCTTTTGCACTCTGATAGTTTTCTGTTTTGGGCACTGGGGATTGAACCCAGGACCTCATCCATGCTAGGTAAGCACTCTACCATGCTAGGTGAGCTCTAGGTGAGCTCCCTTCCCAGTCACTCTTCTGTTCTCTGACAGAAGTCATGGTACCAGGAACGACTTGTTCACGGACAGCCTCTCACTGGGTTGTAAGCAGCCTGAAGCGGGAAGAGGACTCCATCTCGTTCATAGCTGCTGCTGTGTGATGTAGAGCTTCAGGAGTGGCCACAGCAGTGACTCCATCATGGTCTTTGTTCTGGTCGATGCAGAATATCTGGTGGATGGGAAGGACTGGTGTGACCCAGTGTACTGGGTCCTCACCACACCAGAGGGAACAGTAGCCTCTTTATGTTATGGATGGGGAGGCTGAGGCCTGAGACACCTGCCAGCCCACCTGTGGTCAGTAGTAACCAGCTGTGGAACCTCATTTTCAAACTTAAAGTCTGATGCCATTTCCTGTAGGTATGAGGGGATCACATTGTGGAGGCCAGAGGTCCACAGTAAGTGCGCTCCTCAATTTATCTACGCTTCATTTATATTTTCAGAGTGAAAAAATATTTTTGTGCCTAGGGTGGGTAGTGGACACCTTTAATCCCAGGACTTAGGAGGCGGAGGCAGAGGCAGGCAGATCTCTGTGGTATTGAGGCCAGCCTGGTCTACATAGTATATACCAGGCTGTCTGAGGCTACAGAGAGACCTTCTCTCAAAAATCACTTTAAAAAAATTATGTATACTTGTGTTTGTGTGTCTATGTTAGTGCATGTATGCATGTGTGTGGGTCCTCAAAGAGGCCAGAAGAGGGTGTTGGGTCCCCTAGAGCTGGAGTTTCAAGCATTTGTGAGCTTCCTCAAGTGGGTCCTGGGACTGAACTTGGGTCCTCTGGAAGAGCAATAAGCATGTTTAGCCTTCTCTCCAGCCCCTATTTACTTTATTTGTTGAGCCAAGGTCTCTTCCTGAACCTGGACCTCACCAGGTAAGCCAGCTGGTCAGCAAGCCCGAGGGATCCTGTCTCTACTTCGCAGGCACTGAGATTATAGGTACAGCACTGTATCTGCGTTTTTTGGGTGGATTCTGGGGGATCACACTGGGGTCCTCAAGCTTGCTTGTGTGGCAACCTTACCCCCCCCCCCCCCCCGTCCCAAAGCCTGACTTGTAACCACCTACCATCACTGAAGATGGCTGCGTCACCAAAGGTAGAGTCTTTGAAGCAGAAGAAATGCATTGAAAAGAAAAAAGCTTCAAGGAAACTGCTGCCTTGTCCCTTCCATAAATCTATAGGCTAGAAATAGAACTCATTGAGATTCAGAGCTGTTTCCGGCTGAACTTTGCAATACAGCTAGAGATGGAATAAAACAAAATGATCTTAAAATATTAACAGACCAGAAGTAAGTAAATTGCATAGGTAGTCATTAAAATCAAGAGTGGGGTTTTCTTTGGTAAACCTGTTCTGCCAGCCAAGAATGAAAGACAAGGTCTAGGAGTTCTGTCAAGGCCTGTGGAGTCTCCACATTCCTTTACATACCTTCCTGTACTTGACATTTTGTTCTCTGGAAGGTGGGGTGTCTGAATCTTGCCCCTTCTGTTTGGAGAAGAAGGAAAACACCATTAAACACTGTTTCCTTTTTCTCTAAAATGACAACAGAAACTATGTGAAGTATTAGTGTCCCTGATCTACGCTTCGCCCTGCTCTCCATAAATGGAGTTGATACACACCCTCAGTGGACTGTTGGGCTCTGGTCATGGACTGGGGAGATGGCTCAGCTGGTAAAGTGCCTACCTTGAGTTCTGATCCCCAGCACTCATGTAAAAAGTACAGTGTGAGGACTGGGGAGATGGCCCAGTGGTTAAGAGCACTGGCTGATCTTGCAGAGGGCCCTGGCTAAGTTCCGAGCACCAACATGGCAGCTAACAACTGTCTGTAACTCCAGTGCCAGGTTGTCTGATGGTCACTTCTGGCTTCTGCAGGCATTGCACACATGTGGTGCATTTACATGCAGGCAAAACACTTATACACATAAAATAATCAACCAACTACCTAACTTGATTGATCATTTATTTATTGATCATTTATTTACTTATCTATCAATAAAATTAGGGTGTGGTGGCATATGTCTATAATCCCAACATTGGGAGCTACAAAGAGGAGGATCCTGAAAATTACTGCTGAACTAGTGGAGCAGAATGAGTGAGTTCCAGGTCCAATGAGAGACTCTCTCAAACAAATAAGATAGAGTCATTAAGGTAGACACCCGAGATTTCCTTTTGGTCTCTGCATGAATAAACATACAAACACATGTGCACACATGAGCATGTAAAGATGTTTATACCACACACCCACATGCAGAGCTTAGCTCAGGTGAGTGAATTCTGCTGACTCTTACAGCCCTGAAAGTTTGCGAAGATCTGGAACCGCAGCGCCCTGGAGAAGGGGTGTCAGTTGAGGGGATGGTTTGCTATTTGGCTGACCTTTGACCTCTGCCTGGCCTCCTGTCACTGGACTGCTCCATGAGAGGAAAGTGATTTGTGGGAGGAGCGCATAAGTCCACATCCTTGCCATGAGGCTGGTATTCAGGGTGCCGGGTTTTTCTCTGCCAAAGCCTGTCTTCCAGGGCCATGAGTCTCCCTTAAAACTAAGGAGAGGGGCTCAGTGTTGGCAACAGTCCACCTTCAAACGCGGTCGTTTTTAACGTGGAGGGAGGATCTCTGGGTGTAAGAAAACGGGGCAGGGAATATGTGTCCCTCTTTTCTGCAGTGCTGGTCTTTTAATGAGATGAGTCATGCAATGTTTCCACCTTAAATTCTGCCAAAAGGATCTTTTTGCTCTTTTACAGTTTCTGTATTGATGACATGTGTGTAATTTTTAATTCATCACAGGACAAATGGGATTGGACTTGTGTGTCTCATGTACACAGCTGGCTTTAAGGATTTTTGACAATCAGTATTTGCTATGGCTTAACACTCACGCTCCCCGCTTTGGGAAACTTTGCATCTAAGTTCCTCCTTGGCACTGTGGCCTTGGCCAAGTTTTCTGGCATGCTAGGACGTTTCTCAGAGGACCCCTGTTCCTTTGCTACACTGTACTGAGGTCAGATGTGGGCAGCAAGCAAACTCTTTGCAGCCAAAAACCAGGTCTCGAGTTCTTTCCTACCCAGCTCAGCGCCTACCCCAGCCACAGCCCCACATCTTGCTGTTAAGCTCTGGAATGACGAAACTCTATCTGGAGCCCCACCTTCGGGGGCAGGAAGGGAGCCTCCTGTTTCTGTTCACCAGGGTTGCTGAGAGGTTCAGTCTCATTCGTATGTGGATCTTGCCCATGAGCTCCACAGTCTGGCTCTCAAGCTAAAATACCAACAGCGAGGTTGGGTGCTTAGCTGCCTCCCACATCGAAGGAAGCCGCTTGGTGGTTTTCTTGGGTGCTCCCCGACAGGCTCTGCGTGTTGTCAGCAGTGCCCTCAACCTGGCCAGCTCCTCTCCTCCTCCTCCTCTTCCTCCTCCTCCTCCCTTCGGGTGAGCAGTGCCAGTGTGCCAGCTGTATAGAATTCTTGGCTCTGATGTTGGTGTGTCAGTGGCCAGTTCCTTGGCAGGGGCCCCACACCTGGATGTGCAAATAGTTGGCTCCACACAGAGTAGCCCTCGGCCCCTGCCTCACAAGGCCTTCACAAATGTGGCTCACGTTTGGTTTGGGGACACTGAAGCTCTTCCAGCAGGTGCACCCACAGGTTCACAGAGCAGGCAGGGGTGATGGAGTGCCCCAGTGTAAATAAAAGATATTAGTCTTCTGTGATTTGAACTTAAGACCGGCTGGTCAGGGGTGTTAGAGTGGGGCAGAACTGAGTTTGAATGTGAGCTGTGCAACTGCTGCCTGTGACAGGGGGCAAGTGGGTTTTCCGTGTAAACTCCTCATTCATGAAATACAGGCAACCTGACTGCCTCAGGCGGTCTTTTAAGGACTGTGGTGTTATACCAGATGTATGTGGGTCTGAGCGAGTGAGTAGCAAGGACAAGCTGCTGATGGTGCTTCCATTAGGGCAGGAAATTGGAATAACAGTGTCCTTGTAAACACATATTACAGATTGTTTGGCAAATCGGTTTATACCATGTTTGTTTTGCAGTTTACTTTAATGTCTTGAGTATTCACAAGCATCTTCTCTTTGTTTAGATATAATCCACATGTTAAGTGAAAATACCCATTATTAGGTAGGTGTGCTCAGGCCCACTTGTAATCCAAGCACTTGGGAGGCTGAGGCAAGAGGATCTTGGGTTGAGAGCCACGTGGGGCTACATGGAAAGTCTGAGGTCATCTTGAACTAAAATGAGAGACTCTGTCTCAAATAAAAAGCAAAACCTATCATTAAAAGCAGATTCTCTGATTTTCCTCACTTTTTTACTTAAATTTTTTTTATTAAGTTTATGTGTAGAAGTATATTGCATGCATGTATATAAGTACACCCATATAGTGCAATACTTGAGAGGTCAGAAGTGGGTGTCAGATACCCTGGAACTAGAGTTACAGATGGTTATTAGTCGTGATGTGGGTGCTGGGAATCAAACCTGGGTCCTCCGTAAGAGCAACCAGTGCTGTTAACTGCTGAGCCATCCCTCCAGCCCCTGTTAGTTTTTTGTCCTTGGAAAAATGTCACTTTTTAGTGTTACTTAGATTGATCTTCTCTGTTCTTGCTCTCCCCCCATCTCTCTCTGTCTCTCTGCATCTCTATCTTTCTACCTCTCTCTGTCTTTGTCTCTCTATTCATCTCCTATCTCTTTCTGTTTTCTCTCTTTCTATCCCTCCCATCTCTGCCTTTCTCTCTTTTTCTGTCTCCCTGTCTCCCCATCTGTCTGTCTGTTTGTCTGTCTCTCCCCATCTCTCTTTCTCTCCTCTATTAAGTAACTGAGCCTGTTCTTCCTTCTCCAGGCACAAAGTGAGGTTTCACATTTCATGGACTCAGTAAGAACTGAACTGTAAGTTGCAGATACCCCCTTGCTCTATGTGATATGTAAGTGGCAGGCACCCCCTTAATCTGTGTGATGGACTGAAGGGCCCAGTCTGCTCTAAATTGTGAAATGGCTGACCTGTTCTGGGGTTGAAGGACACACTCTCTAGGATTGTGACGTGTGCTGTTGAGGGCCAGCAAAAGGAAAGGGTTAAGGGACTGGGACCTTTGAGATGAAGACCTGGGAATACAGAATGGACCTTGGAAATGGGTTTCAGTTAAAGCTTTCAGGTGAGGTGTGCATCACTGTCTTCGTGTAATGGTTAATCCTGATGTTGATTGGCAGCTTGGTTGGCTTGGGAGCCACCTGGGAGATTTGTAAAGCACATCGCTGGGGTTTGTCTCGGAGGTGTTTCCAGGGAAAATCAGATGGGGAGGGTTGTGAGCTCATCTTTGGTCTGAGTCATTGATGAATGCAAAATTGAAAATAGCCCATTGAGAAGTGGGGGGGGGGCTGGTGAGAGGGGTCCTGGGTAGAGGGACAGTCATCTGCCACCATGATGTCTTCTCAAATACATGAGTCCCAGCAACCATGGGCCAAACCCTCTGAAACCAGGAGTCAAAGCAAATCTTTCCTCCTTTAAGTGTCAGTGATTTGTCACAGTGAGGGGAAGAGGAGCTGACATTTTGCTTCACTGCAATTAAAAAAAAATTATGCACTTATTTTAATTTTACGTGTAAGTGTACCCATGTTATGCGGTGCCCTCGGAGGACCGAAGAGGGCATTGGATCCCCTGAAACTGGAATTATGCATGGTTAAGTCACCATGTGGGTGTTGGGATTTGAACCCCAGTTTTCTGTGAGAACAGCCAGTGGTCTTAACCACTGAGCCATCTCTCCAGCCCCATCATCGAATTAGTTTTATCACACAGAGACTGGTCCCCGACCTTCCCCTAGTTCTCTGAGGGAGAATGTGGAGATGTCCATCTGGGATGAGGGTGTTGGTATTATAATTTGGAAACCAAGACTGAGCTTGTGCACTAAATATAAGGCCAGAGTGTAAGAACGTATGGGAAGTGGAATTTACAGTAATTAGGGAGGTTGAGAGGTGAAAAGGTTTGAGGGGGAACAATCTGGGGTGGAAGTGGGGTGTAGGAGGCACCTAAATGCACCCTTAGGAAGCCAAGCAGACCTGAACTGCGTTGAACAGCCAAGGGCATGGCGTCTCAGCGCCCTTACCCAAATTATCTGGTTCCAGGAGTAGATTTAGTCTCTCTTTAATGGACAGCAACTTCCTGCGTACTGCAGAGATGAACTTCCATCTTCTGTCAAGGGAAGGTGACTTGTTCTTGCCTTCACTTTCTGTTCCTCTCCCAGAGCATGTTTCCTCATTATAGTCTTACTTGGACAATGACGTTCAAATGAAAATCTGTGTCTTATGCCCAGGCAGGTCTCCTAGCTAGCTACACGATCTTGTCGGAATCTATTCCTCACAGGCGACTTACTGTAATGTATTCTCCTTCAGCTTCTATTAGCTCGAAGTAGAAATGGTCTTGGTGGGCTGAGAGGCTGATCACAAAGAGAGGTGGAGCTGTGAGGAATGCTTCTGAGACAGTGCTGGCTAGATCCCATCCAGGTGTGACAGGGACGGTGCAGAATTCTTTAATACCTTGTGGGGTGCTGGAGGTTGTGTGACAGTGCAGACAGCAGTGATATAATGGGGATCGTTCTTTATAAAAATATTTCTTTATATTTATCTTACGTGTGTGAGTGTCATGCCTGCATGTGTGTAGAGGCACCTTGTCATGCATTGCCCTTGTAAGTCAGAAGATGGCGTTGGATCCCCTACAACTGGAGTTACAGATGGTTGTTAGCCATCATGTGGGTGCTGGGAACGGAACCTGGGTCCTCTGCAAGTGCTCTTAACCACTGAACCATCTCTCCAGTCCCTAACAGAGATAGTTCTTGATGCTGGCTTTGACAGAGACGGTAAGAGACAGGCTTCTTTGTGCCTGTGGTAATTAGAAAACAGTACCCACAGCAGGCCATGTGGCGCTATTGCTTGAGGCTAAGCTGCTGGTGTCTTCTATTCAAATAGTCACCATAGCAATGCATTGGACCCTCCGACACAGGTTAGAAGTAGTCTTTCTTTGCTCCACCAGGCTTGGCTAAGCTTGATTTTCCAAGACTGTGGCCATCTTCACCCTCCCCAGTGAAGGTTTGAACAGAACATCCTGCTCAGTACTCTGCTCTCTGGGGTTCATTTTCTCATTCAAGTCCTGGCTGAGCCACCAGCTTGCCGGGGCCCATAGCCATACAGAGCGGCTGCTGCCAGAATAAAACTCTAACTCTCCTGAAGATCTGTTCACTTGAAGATGATGATATTAAATTGATTTTGGTGTTTAGCACCTTGGTTCTTGGGTGTGTGCACACATGTGTATATGTAGAGGCCGGAGGGCAACCTGGGTGTCATTCCTCAGATGCCATTCAGTTTGGAGCTTGTTTTTTTTTTTTTTTTGAGACAGGATCTCTCTGGGGTCTGGAACTTGCCAAATAGGCTGGGCAGAGTGGCCAGGGAGCCCTGGGGGTCCACCTGTCTCTGCCCACTCCCCCATGTAGCACAGTCATGCCCCCACATAGCACAGTTACAAGCCTATAGCAGAACGCTTGTCTGTATGTTTAATGTAGGTTTGGAAGATGGAGCTCAGGTCCTCATGCTTGCAAGACAAGCACCGTGCTGACTGAGCCCCCTCCCCAAGCCAACTCCTGAGTCTGAGGGTTTGTTTTGTTACCTATTTAGTTTAGTTTAGTTTTTACATTTATGTATTGCCAGGGTGCACATGTTGAGGTCAGAGAGCAGTTTTCAGAAGTCAGTTCTGTCCTTTTGCCATGTAGGTTTCTGAGGATTGAAGTCAGCTCACCAGGCCTCGGCCCTGGTACTTTGCCTACTGGGCCATCCAGCTGGCCTTTGTTATCTCTCTTCAAACCTGTCTACTTTCATAATTTTGTTATCATCTACAGATGTTAAGGTTAAAGTTCATCTCACCATGAGGCAAATCCAAGTTATAACGGCCACAGTGTTCTCCCTATACACCGGGGACCACTCCGTTCTTTAATTCTAAAGATGTAAACTAGAACCGACTTTTCTAAAGGGGAGGGGCCTCTCAGCTGATCTCCCATGTTTTTGAGACAGGGTTTGGCTCTGTGGCCCAGACTGACCCTGAAGTACCTTCTTATCTCCCTCTTATTATTTTTTAAATGTAGCAAAGTGCATGTAGCAGAATTTTGCATTTTAAGCATGTAAAGTGCTCAGGTTGAGTTGTTCTGTTACGTAGCCATCACCACTGTCTCTTTTCTGAACATTTTCATGCCCCTAAGGAAACTGTGGACCCATTAAGCAGCTGTTCCCCACCCCTCCCATCCCCACTTCCAAGAATCTACAGATCTGCGTTTCGTTACTTTTGTTTGCCTCTATGGACATTTCTTATAAAAAGGATCCTTTCAGGTTCGGCTTCTTTCACTTAGCTTAATGTTTCCAAGTCCATCCACACGGTGGCACTTTATTCTTTTGTGTGGCTGAATCCACTAAATGGATATACTCTTGTGTTTATCCATTCGCCAGTTCCTGGGCGGCGGGTGCTTTCTGTCTCTGGCTTCTTAGATGGTATTGCTGTGTCAGATCACCTGTTTCAATTCCTTTGTTTATGTACCTAAGGGTACAATTGCCAGTTCCTATGAAAATCCTTTATGTACTTACTGAGTGGCTGGCCAGCCCTTCGCCTCCAGTGGCTGCCCTCTTCCCATTCCCAGAAGCACCATATGAAGGGTCTAGCCTGTTCACATCCTTGCCTTTAATACCAACTTTTGAACTGCAGGATGAATTTTATTATAACACAAGTAAAAAAAAAAATCTGAATTATTTAGGCTTCACTTATTTAATGAGCTCCTATTAAAGTGAGAACTGGAAACTGGTGGGCATTTTTCGTGCAGAATATATCCTAGTTTTTGTGATTTGTAAAATGCAAAGGTTGTTTAACACATGGGGATAAATTTGATCATTAGTTCGTATCTATGGACCATATAAATGACAAGATCATAAAACCTGTGGAGCCTCTTGTGGCAGGATTCTGCCCCATGATATGATTCATCCAGCATATTTTTCTATAAAAATAGCACAACGGCCCATCTCAGTGACATCTGGACTCATGTGCATAAAATGAGTGTTTGGGGTCGCATTATTATTATTATTGCATGTTCCATCCTTCATCTGACCCATAAAAGCAGAGACGCGGCATGGAGGGTAAGCTGTGATTCCTCCTCTGAACACATTAAGACGTTTTATGCATACCTTCTATTTTTGCTAATGACATAAAACATTGAGACTTGCTATTTGTTTTCCTTCTGCTAAGCCGTGAATGTGCCATCCTTACCGGAAGCCTAAATAAGTGCTCATTAATGTAAGGAGACACAGATGAATGCTTCAGATAAATAAGACAGCTCCAGAAGTATATGTGTCTGCAGATTTGTAGACCAAAATAACACAAGGAATTGAACATCATTTCACATTCAGAACTACCAGCCAAGTAAACTGGTTTTTATGACTCAATTTCCTGAACTCAGGTAGAAAAGACTGTGCGTGTGGCTCTCCAGTCCCTCATCCATCATGGTTTTTAAGAACAGCATTATTTAGTTGAGAGTTTTATGGGACAAATGGAGAAAATGTGCATACCCTCCTGATTGTAGAATGGTGACGGATAGAGAGAGACAGAGTAGAGTGGAGTGGGCTTTCTCTTTCGTGCCTCCATTTATTCATTCTGATGTGCAGTGCTTAACACTAGGGACATGGTGATGAACTGAGAAAATGCTGTTGCTCCCATGGAATTTAGTTTCCAGTGCATTCCATGAGGTGTCAGAGTTACTTTTGCAGTTTGCTGTGTAACAAGGCACCCATAAACTGAGTTATGCACATCGATAAGAAGTTATGCTCTCAGTTTTGTGGGCAAAGAATTGGATTGGGTTGTGGAACAGACTCACTGCCCAGTTCTGTGCCACAGGGACTAGGCTGCATCTGGGGTGACTTGGAGGAGGCCTGTGGGTGAGTCTTCAGTCCCGCAATATGGCTTGACTTCTCACCTCTTCTCTGCACCACATCTTCTGGAATCAGAATGTCCTAGATGGTTTAAGATTTAGTATTGTATTCTTTACTACTTTGTATTCTTTAATAATTTCTTTACTACTGTTTGTGTGTATAGGTGTACCTGTGAGTGCAGTGCCTGTGGAGGCCAGAAGAGGGCACTAGATTCCCTAGAGCTGGAGTTATAGGTGGTTGTGAGCTACCAGACTGGGCAGGAGTGCTGGGAACTGAATGTGGATCCTCTACAAGAGCAGAAAATGCTCTTAATCCCCAAGCCATTTCTCCAGCCTCACCAGATGGATTTCTGTCCATCTGGCTCCTGGGATGAATATGGACAGCTGAAGCTGGCTAAGCGTCTCTCTCTCTCTCTCTCTCTCTCTCTCTCTCTCTCTCTCTCTCTCTCTCTCGTGTGTGTGTGTGTGTGTGTGTGTGTGTGTGTGTGTAATCTGTGCATTGCAGGTGTCCTTGGAACAGTGAGGTCTCTGATTGTTCAGGTGTTGTGTTAAGTACTTTTCTCATCGCTCTGAGAAAATACCCAATGAAAGCAACTGAAGGAAGGGAGGGATTTAATTCTGGCTCAAACTTGGAGGCTGCAGTCCTTCATACTGGGGAAGGCATAGCAAAAGGAGCTTGAGGTAGCTGGTGACTTGGCACCTAGTCAGGAAGCAGAGGTAGATGCCTTCTCCCTTTTATGCAGTCCAGGACCCCAGCCCGTGGGATGATGCCACCTCAGTTAACCTAAGCTAGGTAGACTCCTTGCAGGCAGGAATGTAGATTTGTCTCCTAGGTGGTTCTGGTTCTAGATACTGTCTAGTTGATAGTCACTGTTAACCATCACAGGTAACTTATGTGGAAGCTTGCTTCATTCAGAGCATGCCAAGCCATAGGCAGAGGCTTCGGGACCCCAGAGTGTCACTTCTACCATTAGAAGCTGCCAGCCAGACTCACAGGGTGGGGACCTACCCCTACCTCTCCATGAAAGGAGTTGGAAAAAATGTTTTTATAAAATACACTCATTTAAGGATTTTTATTATATTTATTATGTACGTGTAGGTGTGGTGATGCACGAGCCAGATGCTTGGCAAAAACAGGACTCAACTTGGCTTTCCTCCTTCTCCAAGGAGCACAGACCCTTATTGTCTGTTGTTCAATGCCCACAAGATAGTTGTATATAAAACTGTCATTTTCCTAGCTACATAAAGCAAGAGGGCACTATAGTCTTGCCAAACCAATGACCTCCAGGTTCAGTGAGAGACCCTTTCTCAAAAAACTAAAAGAGAGAGACTTAGGACAATACCTGGTATCCACGTCTGGCCTCTACATGTATGTAGACATACATGTATGTTCACTTGCATATGCACACACACACACCTACACCTACCTCTGCTCTTCTCAAATGCATGAACTAGAAAGGGACAGAAATCCTATTAAATACTCTCTAAGATCTTAAACTCTGTAACATCTCATATAGTCAGTGATGTGGGAATTACGGAGAAATAACAGTCCTCCCAGTCTACTTGGGGCACTGATTGGAAAACATGGCTGCTGTCCCTTCATAAACTTTAATGAGAGAGGCCATCTGCTTAGAGGTAAAAGAGCCAACTGGATTATCATAAATGTAAATCTAGTTTAGAGCCCTTCTCTGCATGACCTGTTGGTCCCAGTGGCTTATAAATACTGACCTTAAAGTCAGGTCATGATGCATTGCCAGGTCCATCTTTGTCTGCTTATCAAATACCACTGGATGCTCCATGCAGTGGGTCCCACATCTGGTTTGTGAATATGTTGCCAAGAACTCTATAGAGTTTGGGAAGACATATCTGGATGGTGGTTACCAGACAGTGTAGCTGTTAAGCTATTTGTTGAGATCTGTACGTAGGTCAAGTTCTCAGCACCCACTCGAATGATCCCTTTTGTGTGCATACTCTCACTTTTTCCTTTACGTGGCTTGCCAGCTTCTCTTGCAAGTTACCAGTTGCAGGACTGCAGAGATGCTCAGTTGGTAAAGTGCTTGTCCTTGAAAATGTGAGGACCTGGGTTCGACTCCCCAGAATCCACATGTCTTTATTTCATTTTGTTGCTGTGATAAAATAACCTGACAGAAAGCACCTTAGGAGAGAAGGAGTGTATTTCACCTTGCATTTCCACGTTGAAATCCATCTTTGTGGGGTAGTCGAGGCAGGAACTTCAGATAGCTAGTCGAATCACATCCAGTCAAGACTGGTGAAGGCACACATGCTCACCCGCCTTTAGGCGCTCAGTTCAGATTCTCCACTCTTCTACATACTGCTTAGGGAATTGTGCTGCCCACAGCGGGTGTGGTCTTTTCATATCCGTTAACTTAATTAAGACAATATGCTACAGACAATATGCTACACAGGCCAAACCTATGTAGACAGTTCCTCACTGAGATTCTCTTCCCCGGTGATTCTAGGTTGCCTCAAGTTGACAAAGCTGTTCCTCAGATTACATTAAAAACTTGTGATCCTTGCACTGGGGATAGGGGGACAGGCATGTCTCTGGGGCTCACTGGAAAGGCAGCATAGTCTACATGGTGAGTTCCAGGCCAGTGAGAGGTCCTATATAACATGTATCTACAGATATATAAATATAGATATGTATATGTATACACACACATACAACAATAACAACATAACCCAAGGTGGATGGACTGAATCATGACAGCTGAGGTTGTCATCTGGCCTCCGTGTACACCTTCACACACACTTGCACTAGCACACGTGTACACATGTGCATGTGGGTGCACACACACAGACATAAAGCTAGTATCCTGTTTTTACTTTTCTGTCTTTCTCTTTTCACAGCTGTGCAGTCTCTTCACACCCTAAATGACCAGATTTCTCATTTCATTGTGACCAAATCAAAGGCACTGGAAGAAGACAGTGACCCCTTTCTACCCACAGAGAAGGAGACTCTGAAGAGTTCCATGATGCTCATGAGGCACCTCCTAATGGATGCTCAGGTATGAAGGTCGGTGGTGGGAGATCCAGGGTGCCCAGTCTTCCGATACTACGACACAACATTGTCACCTATAAAGTTTACGGTCAAGAACTGTGCAATTGAGTTACTGAAATATGACAAAAAGTTTCTCATAATGTTTCATGTAGGTTTGTGATTTTTGTCATGGTCATGGGTTGGGAATGCCTTAGGTGGCGTGGAAGTATCTTTGGGTTTGCCTTGACTCTTCTTTTGCACTTTTATTTTGCTTTGTTTTGGGTATGAGTTATCCAGGAATGTTTAACTACCAAACGAACCGCAAGTTGTTTCTGTCATAAATAACCATCAAAGACACATTGTGAAACAGGAATGGATTTTTTATTTGATCTTAGTTAGGATTTGGCATTAAAATGTTTTTTTTTTTTAAATCAAATAGATCTTAAAAATAATATATGTGGCGTTTTTGAAAATGGAAGGGATCTCTTACTGGCCTTGGGAAAGTGAAACGTCTATTTACATACACACTTGGCAGGCAGCTATGCTGGCAAAGTGTTGGCATGGAGCAAGTACTTATCAGAAACTACATAGCTAATGAATATTTTGGTACATCTGATGTATCACCCAGTAAGGGAGTCAAGCAATCATTTTAATGCTAGCAATGAATTTGGTACAGAAGGCATTTATTCATTGTGTGTGCTGTTGTTGAGATGTTATTTTTCAAGGTCTCTCCTTGTATACTGTTTGATTGAAATATTTATAAGGAATCTCTGTTCTCCTTCTGGCTTTGTTGGTGGGTTCCTTCAGTATGTTAATGGGAAAACACCAGGTTTTTTAAAAGCATGATGGTTTTCACTGGGAAAGCAAACTACACTAGACTTTGTAATCATTTCTGCCTCTTGGGGATCTGGAAGTGCTTTAGGAAGTGTTTGGGGGTTGGTGATGCATGTGTGTGTTGGCCTGAAGCTTTCTGCCTAAGCTTGCTTTCTGTTGAACAACAACGCAGTCGGAACGGTAGGGTTTCCCACATTCTGCTCAAATCAGAGATTTTTGAACTGAGCTGTCTCTGCTTTTGTTTCTTCTGGCCTGATGTTTTATGTTCTATGTTTTTCGGTTCATGTGGAAACCTGGATCTTGTACTGGTAAGACTGCAGCCAGCAGGGCATCTGTATATTCCTCACCCATCAATGTTTGAAGCTGTCCTGTGGGATCGGTGAGTCCCTCTGTTGAGGGGCCCCAAATTATGTAAAGCCTTTCATTTTGATTCTTTCTTGTTCCATCTTCTCTCTATTGTGAACAGCCGTTCAGCTTCTCCTTCCTGCCCAAGCCTGTCTAGGGGAGAAAAAGAAGGCATCTAAAGCCACAACAGCTGATTTTAAAACTCAGAATAGAAAAGGAAAATGTAGAGCAATTTGCTGAATAAAGAGAGCAAATTGTTCCTGAAAGCTCAGCTCTGCTCAACGCCTGGCCCCAATCCTATAGCTGACAGGGCAGCCCAGGGAACTGTCGGAATGAATCCCCAAGGGCAGTGCGTATGTTCTGGTTTGCAAAATCTAAGAGAATAAAAGCCCATTCCTTTCCTCCTCTTCCCTCATCTGAGTTTACTAATGCAGAGCACTAGACTTTTAAAATGCTCAACCTCAGAGAAGAAATGGGTCCCAGAATCAAGGGCTGGGAGGAACTGTGCACTGTGGGGCAATGGGACTGTGTTTATAACAACTTACTGCATTTTTTTGTGTGTGTTTTTAAGACAGGATCTCAATGTGCAGCCCAGGCAGGCCTTGAACCCATAGCAATCTTCCTGTTTCCACATCCAGGCTGCTGGGATTGCAGGCATGCATAACCACGCCTGGTTAATTCACAACACATTTCATAAAAAACTAGAGCAGGGAAGTTTGTACACTCTCAGACCAAAGAAATGATAAATCTTCACAGATTACAAAAAACAACACACATGGGCCGTGGTCCCATACTCTAAAACCATGGTGGGTTGGGTCTACTTCCTAGAATTGTCACAAGGTATCTGGAGACACATTCAGGCCTCTTAGTGTTCTTTGTCATTTAGATTTATGAGGGATGATAAGGTAGGTTGTAGTTAGTTTAGTCTAAAAACACCATCTTCAATTCTTTTCTTGAAAACCCACTAACTTTCTGAAAACTTACTGACGTTATCATCTAGGTCCATTGCCAAAACCAAATAGAATCGTCTTGCCTAACTCCCCTGATTGCAAAGAGTCTCTGAACTCAACTTTGCTGCAGTTTTATATGACGCTGAGGAACCTCACCATTTTGTGGACGATTGAGGTGGCATTTGGTTTCACTTTTTTTAAACCCCCTTTTTAAATTGAATTTTAATTGTGCATTTATAAACATTTTGATTGCATTTGCTTACATCCCATTCCCTCCCTAGCATGCATTCTCTTAGTGTCCCCTGCTGGACTCTCATGTACTCTCTCTAGATAAAGGCCTGTGGAGTCAAACATGCGTCACCAGATGCCCTTTGCTGTGGGTTTATCCACCGAAGCCTGCTCGACCTTCTCGAACCACTAGTCTCACCCTTTATGGAAATTGCCTCTCCCCCGCCCAGCAGCCGTTGATTGCCAGTACATCCTAGGGTTGGAGTTTCTTACCCACTTCCCCACATCTATGCTGGGGTTTTGCCTGGTGGTTTTACTTTTTAAAAAGTACTGTTTTATTTTTATTTAATTATGTGTGTATATGTCTAGGCAGGGGTGTCTGCATGTGGATGTAGTGCCCATGGCCATCAGAAGAGGTGGCAGACCTCCTGGAGCTGGTGTTACATGAGGTTGTGAGTTGCCTGACTTGGGTTCTGGGAACTGAACTCAGAGCAGTGTGTATACCCACCTGCTAAGTGCTTCCCCAGTCCCAATGTGTGGTTTTGAGTTTTGCAGGAGACAGTTCAGAGAGTTATTTTTTTTGTGAGACTATCGAATTTTGGAGAGGGGAATTTAGTTATTTTTCCATCTATTTTTTAGCCATTGCTTCTTACCTTGCTTCTAAAAAGAAATAAATATAATTATTCTTACTTCATCAGTAATGGAACATCAATAGAATGTAAATATAACCTGTGTACGTCTTTCCATTGGCTCTGCATGTTGTGATATTAAGGGATGGTTCTGTAGATTTGCATTTGGGGAATGTAAGCGTCTCATGAGAAGTAATCCCATCGTTTGACTTGGTGGGCATCACAGTCCTTCTAGTTTGGTACCAAAGGGTCTTAATGGTATTAGATTAGTGAATGAAGTTCAGCAAAAAAAAAAAAAAAAGTCTTGCAGAGAACCCGGAGGCTGCTCCAGGAGTAAGTGCTTACAAGTCATAATCGATTCAAGTCACATCTGTCTTGGAAGCAATAAATCCTGCTTAGGAGAATGTCAAAGGCAACCGCGTTGTTGTGCTATGAAATTCCACCTCCGAGGATTACGAAATAGTTTGCATGGAGTAGAAAAGTCTCCCAATATAATGGGAGTGCCAGAGATGATTGGCAGGCCTGAAACCCATCTTAGAGAAAGCAGCATCTCAGGGGACACTCAAGGAGGCCCAGGATGACATACGCATACCCTGAGTGTTTCTTTTCAAGGTGGGGGTGTCTGAAAGAGACAGTGTCTTTTTGCATTTCATTGGCTCTTCAGTCTGCAGGCCCCCAGTTCAATGACGTGTCCTATTCACATGGCTTGAAGCCTGATCTGGTGGTTTCTGTTCCTGGGAGCCCTGGCTAAACCCCAAATGTCAGCTCAGCCTCATAAGTGATGAGATTCATAAAACCAAAGAGGCAGTTCTTTCCGGGAGAGATTAATTCTTTTCCTTGAGCTGTGTGACACTGTGTGTTTGAGGAGTTGTTGACAGCCAGTTAAATATGCTATTGGCAGCCCTGTCCTCTTCCCAACATAGGCCTTGGGTCATTGTTTATTAAAGGAGAAGCTGTGCTTGAGAAAGCAGGAAGGTGAAGGGGTGCTTTGAAGTAAGGTCTTCCTTTTAGAGGCCAGGCACTAAAGGTAGAGAACTTGCGGTGAGTCTTAGCCATTCCTTTGGCTGGTCATGGGATAGAGAGCCAGCTGAAGGAGGATTTGTGTTCAGCTGCCCAAGCAGATGGCTACCTTGCTTAAAACTTGGCTTGTCCTGAGACTTAAAGGGGGCTCATTTTAAGGGAGGATGTGCCCAGAGGCATTTCCTTCCTATAGGTAGGTATCTAGGAATGAAGTGAGTATACCTCCAAAAGAAAGGCAAGCCACACCACTGACCTCTTTGAGCAAGTCACTGCTTGAAACCTGATCAAAGCTGTTAGCTGCTTTCAGTTGCAATGATAAGATACCCAGACAGAAGCAACCTAAAGGAAAAAGGGTTTCTTTTGGCTTGTAGAGGGGACACAGTCCAGCATGGCGGGGAACGCATGGTGTCAGGAGCACCAGGCTGGCAAGTCCCACGCACACATTGACAGTCCAAGAGCAGAGAGAGAACAGGAAGTGGAGCTGGTTACAGAACTCAAAGCATGCCTCTTGGCCCATTTCCTCCATTCAGATTCCACCTCCTAATGGCTCCACAACTTCCCCAAACAGCCCCACTCAATGAGGACCGAGTGTTGAAACCCATGAGCCTCAGGAGGACCGTTCACATTCAGATTATAGCAGAAGCCAAATGTTCCTGGGGAAACAGTAAAATCTGCAGTAACCTGGGGTTTGTTCTTTCACTCCGTGCCTTCTTCCATGGTCTTCCTCTCTCCTCTCCCCTCTCCGTTACTCCCTCCCTCCCACTTCCCCCTGCACCCTCTGCCTCTCTCCCATCCCCCACCTCCTCTTTTGAGGGGAGATCAGAATGACACTCTACCTTTCCTCTCCTTTTCTTTCCTTCCCATTTGCTTCTCTCTCCCCTTTAGTCTGCCTTTCTGCTGTTTGTGTGAAGCATATTTGCCAAAGCCTTGTGTGTTCCTTGTCAAGCTGGAGCAACAAAGCAGGAGGCAAGCCTGGCAGGCGGGCGGGAGGCGGATTGGGGGTGCTGCCAGGGTCTGGAATGGAATATGGTTTGGGTGGCTTGGTTTGTTCTTTTCTTCCTTTTGAGAGAATTCTTTAGCAAACTGGCTGGAGGGTTAGGCTGCCTGATTGGTTTCTGGCAAACTCAGGCAGAGTTAACAAGAATAAATCAGTGAGTGGTACTGTCTGTGCTCACTGTGGACTGGCCTCAGATGGAGAAGGATGGACTTGGACCAGAGCAAACACTGGCTCCTGCCAATGGACAGGAGGGTTAGCCCCATCTGCTGCCATCGCCTTGCAGGGAGGAGACCTTGGGAAGTTGGGCCATGCATGCCACGGAGGCATCCTTCCATTTGACTGCCCCTGTTTCTTGAAATTTCCATCCCTCTGGTCCTGTCTTATGTCAATATTATGATCAGAGAAGACCCTGTGATGGTTACTCCAGTTATCTGGGCTGTCAAGCTGCAGCTAGCTTCACAGTCTGCCTGGGAACGTGATCGTGTTGACAGCCTCAGAAAGTGTTCTGTGCTTGTGTTGCAGAAATTGAGGACAACAAAGTGCCTGACCTATGAAGGTCACAGACACTGGCTGCAGCTATGAGGAGAAGCCCATGTGTCAGTCAGTTTTCTTACAAAATGCGATGCCGTCATGGAGCAAGGACTAGAAATCTCTCATTAGGCTGTAGAAAGTTGAGAGAAAACTGACATTAGAACAAGATGGCTCATTGGGTAGAGCTCTTGCCGCTCAAGCGTGAGGACCTGTGTTCAAATCCCCAGAACCCATCCAGGTGGAGTAGCGCATATCTGTAATCGCTGTGCTCCTTTGGTGAAATGGGAAGCAGAGGCAGGAGAGTCCCTGGGGTTCATGGCCCAGGGACCCCAGCGTGAGGCAGTGAACAAGGAAAAGATCCCTGTTTCACATGCATAAGAGCTATGTAGGTGCCAGCCAGATGGAGGCAGGTAGGAGGCCCGGCCCTAGCTGAGGAATTACTGGCAACTGGTGGCTGCTCAGAGAAGGAGAATCCGTTTTCTTTAAGGGTGTGATTCTGGATCAGTTGACCAGGCTCCAGAGAATATGTGGGGACACAGGTTTGACTAGGTAGGCCTTCATATATATACATATAAACATATATGTATGTGAAACAGAGTACATTAAATCTGGTTTGGGATATTGAAATGGGTTCGGGGTATGGCTAGGCTTTCTAAATATGATCACAACATATTCTATGAAATTTACAAAAACTGAATTAAAAAAAAAAATCCCTGTCTCTAAAAAGGTAGAAAGGACAGATACATGGGATTGTCTTCTGATCTCTCTATATGTGGTATCAAGCACATACATATATATGCACATATATGCACAAAACACATTCATGTATGCATATGGGTGCATACAAGTGCATATACACACATGCACATATAGATGCATATGCACACAAATACTTGTACACCAACATGTGTACACAAGAACAGGGCAAGCAGACAGGCTTTCACATCCTCTAATCACCCCGGGCTACTATTTAAGTCTGTACGTCCCATTGAACTTCCCCCTCTTACAGGGTCATAGCAGAAAAAGAACACTCAAATGGACACTGAAGGATTTAGTCTCCCTAACTACAAAGCTCCAGCAATAATCTGGTTATTCAGATGAGCCTTGGCTTGTCCTCTCCAGCAATCCATGAGCTCCGTGACCCAGGCTGCCCCTCTGCATCTGAGAAAAGCAGGTTTCCCTGTTCATTCTCAGATGCAAATCTACAAAGCCAGCAAGGGTGATGTTTGCAAAGTTCCTACATGGCACTTGAAAGCCCACAGCCCCTGTTCTGTGAAGGATTTGGATCTTTTAAAGCTGTGTGTGTGTGTGTGGCGGGGGCAGGGAGGGGTCTGTGTTCATCTGTGTGCAAGAAAGCATGTCGGGGCATGCATGTGGAAGCCAGAGGTCAACCTTGAGTACCGTTCCTCAGGTGTTGTCCACTTTGGTTTTTCTTTTAAGTCAGAGTCTCACTGGGACCTGGGCCTTAACCTGTTTGGCTAGAAAGCCTGTGAGTCCCAGAGATCCTTGTGACTCTACCTTTCCAGTGCTACATCATGAGCTCCTACCACTCAGCTTTTTATGTGGGATGGAACTCCGGTTCTCATGTTTGCATGACAAGCACTTTACCAACTGAGCTATCTCCGCAGCCCCTTTAAGTCATTAAATGAAATAATTAAATTTTAACTTGCTGGCATTGTCAGGCATAGATGCCATCCCATCGGTCCCAGATCACTCTCCCACCTCAGTGTTCAGAGGAAGTGGAGGGCGAGCCATGAATCTGTCATGCGTTCTTCTCTCAAGCTTGTATCTAGGCACTCTTTTTTATGTTAATAGTGGAAACATAGTCTCTGAGATCTCTCACACCATTGTAAAATCCATGAAGTAGAGCTTATGGGACATGTCCTAATTTCATTGCTGTTAAATGTGGTAAAATACCCTGACACAAAACAACTTCGAAGAAAGGGGATTATTTTGGCTTACAGTTTTGGTTTACAGTTCATCTTTCTGGGGCAGTCGGGCCAGAAGCAAACAGCTGGTCACTTCACATCCACAGTGAAGGGCGGGGAGAGATGGACGCATGCGCACTCTCTTGTTTCCGTGTGCCAACTCTGTTTCTCCGCAAATGCAGTTCAGAACCTCTCCCTGGGTAACGGTATTGCCCACAGTGAACTGCGTCTTCCCACATCTATTAACTTAATCATGACAATCCCCCACCAGCCAAGCCAATTTAGACAATCGCTCATTAAGGCTCTTTCCAGGTGACTCAAGATTGTGTCAAGGTGATAATTCCACCAAATAATCAGGACTCAAAGTTGTTTTCCGTGTTTGTTATGCAAACATATAGGTCAGAGTTTAAAAGAAGATTCAAGAGCTAGACTCCTGTCTGCCTCTGTAGTCCCTCTTTTCGTTTATTATTTTTATTTTATGTGTATGAATGATTTACCTGCATGTGTGTGTGAGTGCAGCATTATGCAATGCTGGCAGAGTTCAGAAAAGGGGGTGACCGATCTTTTGGAACTGGAGTTACAGTCAGTTGTTAGTGGCCATGTGGGTGCTGGAACCTGAGCCTGGGTCCTCTCCAGGAGCAGCCAGTGCTCTTGACCCCTGAGCCATCTCTCCAGCCCCAGTTGCTGTACTCTACAGAAGAGGGTCAGCACCTGGGGTGAGTCCTGTTCGGATACAGTATTCTCTGTCAATGGTCCTTGCTTTCAGGGAGAACTGAAAGCCTATTTAGAAAATAATCTTCACATCATAGGACTTCTGGGTTATGGTTTTAGATACTAAAACTGTATGACATGCATTTAAAATGATGGGGGAAAGTAGACTTTATTCTATATAGCTGGTGGCCCTGTGACAATACAGAAAGTGGACACAGTAGCAGATTCACCGAAGGAAAGAGAAGGTGGGCACTCTAGGTATTTTGATCATTAGCAACAGAGACCAGCAACACAGAGAAACACCGACCAGAGGCAAACAGAACAGCTCTTAGAAAAGAGTGAGATGGCAGATGGCAGATGGATTGTAGAGACAGAAAAATCTCTCAGGGCTCATGAGCTAGCCTGGTGTATCCAGCAGCAAACAACAAGAGACCCTGCTTCAAACAAGGAGAAAGACTGCAGTCATGTGCATAGGTATGTCCACATGCATATAAAATTAAAACGAAGAGTGGAGGGAGCACATCTAAGAGAAGGCAGGAAGGGGGCGACCATGGAGGTCTAGAGATCATGAGCTAGTCACTTCCCAGGGCTGTGATTGGCATGGATCAGTGCCAGCCACGTTCTGTCCATATCATTTTGATGGTTCATTATGAGAGGAGTCTGGATGACCTTTCTTAGGTGTCCCCTCCTCCTTCTTTGCCATGGGAGGGTGGACAGGGCAATGGGTGATCTTACCAAGACTGCATGGAGGCAGTGGAAATATTAGCACAAGAAAGAGGTGTGTATTCTGGGCAAATGTCGCCACGGTAGAGGTGACCGCCAGAAGGCAGCCTGCCATGCATACTGCATGTGTGGACTCCATGCGGTGCTAAGCTATAGGCACAGTCAGGGACTCAATACTGCCCCCTGTTTTGAACCCTGGGATTGTGTTAGTCTTCTCTGTGTTGCTATAACAAAATACTGGATGCTGGGAAATGCATAAAGATAAAAAACTTACTTGGCTCATGATTCTAGTGGCTAGAAAGTGCAGACAGTGTGATGTGGATGTGTGTAGGGGCTACAACATGCCTAAGAGACACACAGGGTCTGAACTACTGGTAAGATCCAGGCTGGGCTTCATCTCTCCATCTCCGTCCTGCTTCCACCTCCCAAGGGCTGGGATCACTGACAGGCATCACCCTAACCCAGCTTGAGTCCCACTTAAAGGTTTCAACACTTCAAGACCACATAGGGGGATCAGACTTCCAACATACAGACCCCCGGGGACAAACATCTCAACATGCCAAAACTGAAGATCTAATAGGACACAAAGTCACATGGTGATGTGGATGTGCTCTGTGAAGGCTGGCACTGGGCTAAGGATTCAGGGAGAAAGGCCCAGCTGGTGTTTACATACTGCTTTTCTGTTCACATAGCTGTTCCTCAGCATTTTCCCATTGATTGTCCCTGCTTAGTCAAGGGGAGCTACAGGAGTTGGAAAGTAGGTGTTAAGTTTGACTAAAGTAGCCCTTTTTGTTTTATTATCTTTATCTTATGTGTATGAATATATTGCCTGCATGTATGTAAGTGCACCCACGTCATGCATTGCCCTAGGAGGTCAGAAGAGGGTGTCAGATCCGCTCGAACTGGAGTTAGAGATGGTTGTTCACCGCCACGTGGATACTGGGAACTGAACTGAGCCCTCTGCAGGAGCAGCCGTGCTCTTAACTGCTGAGTCATCTCTCCAGCCCTTAAAATACCCCTTTTAAATATTCTGTCTAGTTTATCATAAAGCAAGTCCATTTGATTTCCTGCTTCTAGGCAGTAACTCTGAGATTTTGTTACCTGAGGGGTTATTAAACAGAGAGAAAAGAAGTTTGTAACTTAGAAAGAAAAGAAACTTAAAGCCTGGCTTCAGGGATATACTACCACACACAATGTAAAATGTCTTGACAATTTTATGTAAGAGGCAAGACATTCCTAAAGCAAAACATTATACTCTCAGACCCTAGAGAGGTTTAGGTTCTGAGAACACTATTTCAAAACTCTCCGAACAGAATCTAAAGGGCACTCTTGATTTTCACCCCAAGACTCTCCATGATATGTGTTGTGATTTGGGCAAATAATTGGCACAAATAATCGTGCAGTGCCCACAGAGGTCAGAAGAGGGCGTCAGATCACCCGGAACTGGAGCTACAGACAGTTGTTAGTCACCATGTGGGTGCTGGGAATTGAACCTGGGTCCTCTGCAAGAGCAGCCACTGAGCTGCTCAACCACTCAGCCATTTCTCCACTCCTGTTTTATTTTATTTTTAATTGCATGCATATTTGTGTGTACATGTGAGCACAGTAACTGTGGAGGTCAGAAGAGGGCATCAGCTGGAGTTTTAGGTGGTTATGAACTGCTCAACCAGGGTGTTAGGAACAAAAGTTAAGTCCTCTGCAAGATCAGTAAGCACTCTTTATCCCTGAGCCATCTCTCCAGACCTGGGATTGACATCTTAAGGGAAAAGACCAAAGGTATTGCTAGATTTCCTGCAACGCACAGAAAAGCCCCATCCGGTGAAGAATTACTCAGTGACAGGTATCAGTAGTGTCAAGGGTAGGATGCTCTGTTTTAGATGCAATGTTCACATTTTAATTACGTATGCAACTCTTTCAGTCGCAAGATTCTTTTCCACTGAAGTCCCACAATTGATCACACATGCTTCTCATTGCATATATTAGTTATCCCTCCACTCATTTCCCCCTTGGCTCCTTGAGTGTCTGCAGTGTTCTAGGCATTGTGCTGGACTGTGGGAAGCCATAGCCAAAAGCAAAGAAATGATCCTGGTTTTCAGGATCCTGTGTTTTCATGGAAGAGGCTAATGTATGTCAGAAAACAAGCTGTTAATAATGGCTTCCATAACATCTCAAAGGTGTGTTCGGAACTAAGATAAGGGAGGAAGACCTCCTCCCCCTCACATATCAACTGAGGAATGTGTGTTTATGTGTGTTTGTGTTTCTGTTTATGTATTTGTTTATATGTTTGTGTGTTTGTGATTATGTGCTTCTGTGTCTGTTTGTGCATGTGTAATTGCACGCATGCCCGTGTGTGTGTTTATATATGTGTGTCTGCATGGGAGAGCTCTTCTCATGCTTTTATCGAATGTGTTTCTACTTTAATTTAGTTGTCTCTTTAGTATAACCCCATGAGGTAACTGAAAATAGATCCCCTGAGATGGTGCCAAAGATCTATGCAAATGACTTGTTCTAGAAATTTGCATTTAATTTAGAGACTATAAAACTTCCAACTAGCCCCTCCGGAGTAGAAGGTCTTTTTATCCTTTGCCCACTGGTGCCCACAGAGGAGGCATACTTGCATTCATTTCCTGTTAGAGGCGTGGGCAAGCAGACGCACAGAAAGAAGGTTGGAAGGCTGGAGAACGTTGTCTCAACACCATGAGACCCAGAAGTCAGATGGATGCAGGCAAAACAAGAGACATGCCTAGTTGGTTTGGACTTGAAAATGGACAAGCAAGGGCTGTAGGCGCCTTGGAGGAAGACCTGCCTGGCACAATCTGGCCGGTCCACAACTCTCCACTAAGTCCCCTGTTATGTTAGCTTTACAGACCCACATGGGCAAGGCATGGCTACCTTGGCAGCATGCACTCCGGAAATGTAAATTAATATGAGTGGGAATGAGACATAATTAGAAAGGTGATTTCATTGCCAATATATTTCCCCACATAATGGAATTCAATATCAGGCTTTAAAAAGCATCGTCTGTTTGGTATTTTTTAAATGTACCGTTCCTGTCCATTACTGAGATGATAGAAAGTTGAATATATACCACATGATTGTGACCCTAAAATAACTTACATTTAGAACAGTAATTCTCTTTTATTGAATGTATTTATTTATTTAGAATGTGTGGTCAGAGGACAATTTGGAAGACTCGGTTCCTTCCTTCCGCTGGTGGAACCTGGGACTTAAACTTGGCAGTAAGTGCTTTTACCCATCAAGCTTTCTTGTCTGCTCTAGAACGATAATTCTTAAAAAGCTCACAGGGCTTTCTTCGTACACTCAACTCAAACAGCCCCATAGAGTAGCCAGGTAAATTAAGGCATGACTTTAACCAATATTAAATCTGATATTTGAGATGAGAATGGATCCAGCCAGTTTCCTCGGTGTTAACTCAAGCCGGGGTGCCACGTTTCTTCGCTCTAGTGTCTCTGAGCAAACCACAGGTAAGAAGCAGTTTTATGGTGGGGATATGGTGTGTGCCTATTCTAAGTGATTACTTATTTCTCTGGGATTTGAAGCAAAGTCACTCATTCGTGTCCCTTAATAGCTGAGATGCTTGTTTTCAGAGTGACTGTGCTTGAACTTAGTGATCCAAGCATAACATTTATTTTTTTTTTCTTCCTCCAAATTGTAAAACAAAGGGAAGGATCTCATGATAAAATTAACAAGAAGAATCTGTTAGCTACTGCTGCATAACAAACCATCCCAGAATGCAATAGCTTTAAACACAACTAACTGTGGGTCACTGGTGATTCTTCTCATAGGGACAGGCATGGCTGGTCTTGCTCATGCATTCATAAGCTCAGTCTCAGCTATAGTTCCCGCTTCTCCATGTGCTCTCACACCCTTTTAGTGGGCTGACTCTAGAGTATTTTGGTGGTGGGTGATGGGGGTCCATTGAATGGGAGGATGAACAAAGCCATCATGTTTTCAACCTGCGCGAGTTACTTTTCTGTTGCTGTGATAGAATACCCTGATTAAAATTAACTTACGGAAGAAAAGCTCTAGCTTGGCCGATAGTTCCAAAGGGATAGAGTCCCTCATGCTGGCGAAAGCAGGAAGCAGGACCATGATATTGGGCTGAAATCAGGAGGCAGACAGACAACATTTTATCTGTGGAATTCCCATCTGGGAATCGGAGACAGAGAACAGGAAGTGAGACCACATTATAAAACCCCAAAGCCTGTTCCCAGTAACGTACCTCCCTAACAAGGCCCCACTTCTGTCACCTTCCCAAACCGCGCCACCAGTTGGGGATCGAGCGTTAAAGCACACGAGCCCATGGTGGAACGTTTCACATTCAAACAATACAGCTTGATTTACTTTTACTTTTGATATTAATTTGTGTGTCTGTGTGTGTGTATGTATGTATGTGCCATGTATATGCTCACATGTGTAGATATGTGACCCATGTGCATGTGTGTGCAGAGGCCAGAGGAGGGTGGTGATGGTCCTGTTATGTCACTCTCTGTCTTATTCCTTTGAGGCGGGGTCCGTCTCTGAACCTGCAGTTCGTGTTTTCTGGCTAACTGGCAGTTGCCAAGTCCCAGCCATCCTCCTGTCTCCAGCTCCTATTGTGTAGTGCTACATGTGTGATGCACACAGCCATGCCTGACTGACTGACTTTTTACGCCATTGCTGCAATCTGAGCTTGGTCACCATGCTTGGGGATCAAACACTCCTCCTTGCCGAGTCATCTCCCAACTGGTGAGAGCCTTTATTCCTGTCCCGTTTCTTTCCCATTGGCCAGAGTAAGCCAGAGGCAGGGTGAGCCGTTACCATCAAAGGAGGTCACTGCAGGGCCATTAATGACCGCAATACCTTGGATAACTTCTGTGGTTTAGATGTAGCTTGTCCCTCAAGACTCACACAAGGGGAGGTTGGGCCTCTGTGTGTGATATTAATGGGGACCTTCAAGAACTGAGGCTTAGTGGGAAGTCATTGGAGCCGCCACCTTCAGAAAGAATGGATGGCTCTCTCTAGAGCAATTCGTTTGGAAGAGCAGTCTTCCCGCATCCTCTCTTACTGTCGAGCCTTCTTGGTCCCTCCTCGTCTGAGTCTTCACCGTGCTCCCCGCCGTCGCCGTCCGGTGATATAGCCCAAGCCAGTGCAGTACCACTGGGAGTTGCACCCTCTGAAACTGTGAGCTCAAGAAAACCTCTTTTCTTTGTACAGCACTCGGCTTGAGGTATTTTTCTGTAGCCGTGGAAAACAGACTGACACAAAAACTCCTGGCAACTTTTGATCTGTTGGCAATTGGAATTTGAACCATCTTAATTAATAAGCTTCACATGCATCATATTTTCTTTGGGGAAGACTGGTCTAGTTGGTTTATTTAGAGTCTGTGAGGTGTGTGCTTGTGCCATATATATACATATGTATATATATATATATATACGTACATATATGTACATATATATGTACGTATATATATGTATATATATGTACGTATATATATGTATGCAGAGGACAGAATGTATTTGAACAGCTGGAGGATATATTTCAAGGGGCTCCATGTTAACCTTGGACAGGATAATGTGCAACAGACCGGGGACCGAGTGGGAGAAGCATTGCTGGTGATGAATCTAGATGCCTTGGAAGTCATTAAAAGACCGTTAATCCCACTGGTAGGTAGAGCCAGGTGTGTGGTTAATTTGTTTGACAAATACTTTCTGAGCTTGTATCAATTACCTGAAAATCACAGTGGTAAACATTTCAGAGAGATAGGGAAATTAATGTCATAAAGGGATATGCCACACTTACTCTGTGCCAAGCACTCTGCTGAGGATTTCAATTCCATCATCTCAGTTACCCATGGGAGGCATGTGGAATTTTCCCTTTGTTACAAAAGAGGAAACTGAGGCCCAGAGAAGAAACTTCTGGTCCCATGTCTAGTGACTAGCTATGCCAGTTAGATTTCTTTAGCGTCTGTCTTTCCCTATGACTTTGAAGCCTTCTCCAGTAAAGATAGAATGTATTTCCCCCTCTTGAATCCAAGCTAGCCTGTGAGTTGCTTTTCTCAAAAGAATGCCAGATTCAGGGTCAAGGAGTCAACATGCCTCATCTGCCTTCTGGAAGTGCTGACTCTGCTGTAAGAGCACATGTCGTCTATTGGGCTGGAAGGGAAGATGCACATGGGGCCAAGGGGAGTCACCCCTGCTGAGCCCCTCCCAGACTGACTGAAGGCACAGTGGCTGGAGAAGGCACAGCCAGTCATCTGAGCTCAGCGCAAGACAGTGGCATGGTCACTATAGACTTTAAGAGATATCAAGTGGTAATTGTTTTATGTTTTGTCACACGGTAAGAGTGAGTTATATAGAGGATGAGGAGGTGGCTCAGTTGGTAAAGTGTGTACCTTGAAAACAAGAGGACCTGAGTTCCATCCCTGGAACTGACATAGAAAAGCCTGGCATGACAATGTCCGCCTATAACCTGAACACTCTGAGAGGCTGAAACAGGCCCTTGGCAAGATCTAGACTAATATCTAGACCTTGTCTCACATTACAGGGCAGGTGGTGCCTTCAAGAACAATATCCAAAGGTGTCCCTCCCCTGGCCTACACACACACACACACACACACACACACACACACACACACACACACACTCAAGTGCACTGCCCTTCCCCTGAAAGAATTAGTCATATAGAACTTGTGTTTGAAACCAGAGCTGTCTGTAGTAGCTGACAACAGAATTCATCCTAATTTAAACAAAAAATGTATACTTTATTTAAGGAGAATTTGAATGCTCACAGGAGCTCTTGTAAAGCAGGTTTAGAGTTACATGGCCACGGGAAACAGTAGCTACAGGAAACACCAGCGCTGGTCACTAGAATCCCTTCCAGAGCCCTTTCTAGTAGGTTCTGCTTTCTGTCGTATAAGAGAGCCAGCCTCTCATCTTACCTACGCTGGAGGCTTCTTTGGCCATCAGGACCTTGTTCAGGCACATCCTGAAGAGTCCCTTTCAGTAACGTCAATGGAATCTGGGAAATGCAGTTTTCAGCTTAAGTTCCAGGAGGTAGCCCACAGAGGGGTGGCATGTGTAGTGTGTGCTGAGCTAGCCAACTTGCAGCATCCCAAGCACAGAAACAGAGAACATTATGTAGTGAGGAACAAGGGACGAAGAAATGCTCAGGAGGACTTGAGCCCCCTTTTTCAGCAGCTTGAGTTGGGTTTCTGTCTCCTGCTTCCCAAGGGAATGCCTGCTGTCATCCACGTGCTTCTTTACACTGTCATCCATAGGGTCAGGGGAGCACTCTACTTCAGCAGAGTAACCTGGACACTTGGAAACTACCACTGTATTCAGGTGGCTTCTGATTTACAGGAGTTTAATTTCTGATTTTTAAATTATTTTGTCTGTATAATGGTGTACAGACATACCTACTCTGCCTCTCGATTTCAGTGAAGTCAGTAAATTATTCGAGATAATCACCACTTCATATAAAATCGGGGTTGTATGAGGTGATTTGGGCCCACTGTAGGCTAATGTTAAGTGTTCTGAGCATTGAAGGTAAAATAAGCTATGATGTTCTGTATTAAATGGATTCCCGAGTTAATGCATCTTGAATTTCCCATGGACTCAGAGATGCAATGCCATCACAAATTGAGGTGCATTTGTCCTCTTTTGCAGACAAGCACAGGGCTTGAGTCAATGACCAGGAGAAAGCTACAGTACTTAACATTATATCCTGCTAGGATAAATTAGAATATATATATGGAGAAGAGGCACAGCAGTTTTATCTCTGAGGCTGAAACCACAGCAAACACTTGTTATTCTGCAGGCACACACTGTGAGTTGATCTTCATAAGAACTGTGCATTGGGGGCTTGGGAGAGATGGCTCAGCCACCAAGAGTGCTAGCTGCTCTTTCAAAGGCCCTGAATTTGGGTCCCAGCACACATGTAGGGTGGCTCACAACCACCTATAATTCCATCTCCAGAGGATCTGATGCCTTTTTCTGGTCCTTGCTGGCATCTGCACACACATGGCACACACATGGCAGGCATATATACACACATAACTCAAAGACCCCTAAATCTTAATATTTTATTTATTATACTTTGTGTATGAGTGTATTGCCTATGTGTGTAAATGCACCTGTGTCATGCAATGCAGATAGAAGTCAGAGAGGGTGTTGGATTCCCTGGAATTGGAGTTACACCATGTGGGTGGGAGTCAAACCCAGTTACCCTGCAAGAACAGCCAGTGCGTTTAACTGCTGAGCCATCTCTCCAACCCCAAGACCCCTAAATCCTTTTTAAAAAGAGGTCTATAAAGGGTATGACTCCAAGGGATGGACTCATACCCAAGAGTGCTTGGGAAACACAAATTAGACTCAGCGAATTTGTAATAAAAGGGAACTAATAATAGAGGACATAAAGCCAGGGCGAGGGTAAAGATGGGGAGGGAGAATGAACAGCAAAACACACCGGATGACATTCTCAAAGAATCAATAGAATCTTTTAAAATAATTGTATATTACGTTGGACTATGTGTGACGGCTTTTAATTGTATATTCAAGTAATATTTTAAACGCATGTTTGCATAACCTTTGAAATATCTGCACAAGACTTCAGATTTGAAACAGATGCCCTCTAAGGTGTTTCTCTAACATTATACCGAGGGACCTAGTTCTTTGTTCAGAGCTCACTTATGTTCCTCTCACAAACACGTTGAAGTCCTAACACCCGGCACACGGGTGAACTTACTTGGACAGAGGGTCTCTACATAGAGTCAATGAAGTCAAATCCAGTCAGTAGCGTGGACCCTAATCCAGCATGTCTGGTGTCCTGATGAAAAGGTGAAATATAGAGGCTGGGGAGAGGGCTCAGTGAGTATGAGTTCTTGCTAGGCACTCATGAGGACCTGAGTTTGAGTTTGGCTTATAACCTCAGAGTTGTTAGGGGCAGAGATAGGAGGATTTCTGGGGGTTGCTACCTGCCAGACTTTCTCCAGATTCTATGAGAGGCCCTGTCTTAGGGAATAAAGTTTTAGGACATCCATGCCCTCCTGCGGTCTCCGCGTGTATATAGTGTCACACATCTTCATAAACATGTGCGCACACACCACACACCTCACATGCTAAAAGTTTTAAAGCAAATACACTTTTAAAGGGGGATACAGTGCAGAGAAGGTTAAGTATATGTAAAGGGAAGACAAATCAAGACACAGTGGGAGTCTGTCGTTCAAGATGGAGAATTCATATGAAGCACCTGTAAGCCGTGGAATGGCCAAGGCTATGCAAAGATCAGGGAGAGGCTAGTGGCACCATCTTATCCAGAGACTTCACCGGGAACCGGTCCTTCTGCTGTCTTGATTTGGGACTTCTGACTTCCAGGCTTGTAAGACTCTCAATTGCTATTATTGTATTGAATGCCCTGACCTGTGGAACTATGGTGTGGTAGTCACAGAAAAGTAATACATCCTTCCTGACAAGAAGGTCACAAAGCAAACAAGGAGGAATTACTTTTATACCAGGTACAACATGGCTCAGGAGTAGTGTATTTTTCTTTTCTTAGTTTAGTGGGATTAAGGTGATTGATATTGAAAGCCTCGATGCTGTTCACTTGATCTCCAAAAGCTAAACAGCCTTGAGTGATGAACCCAGAAGTCTCTAGTCCATCAGGGTAAGATCAGGGCCCTGTAAGAGCTCAGGAATAGTGGAACAGGTGCCCAAGTTTTATTATATTTGATGTTGGTAGTTTTTCTGTTGTTTAATATTTATTTGTTGTCAATTTATTCATGTGCATTTGCCTGCTTGTATGTAAGTGCACCATGTGTGTGCCATGCCCACAGAAGCCAGAAGAGGGAGTCAAATCCCTTGGAACTGGAGTTACAGACAGTTGTGAGCCATTGTGTGGGTACTGGGAACTGAACCCAGGTCCTTACCAGAGCAGCCAGTGCTCTTAAGCACTGAGCCATCTCTCCAGCCTCTTGTCTCCCGTCATCTGGGAAGGATTCCAGATGCCTCTCATTAGAACGGAGGAGCACTTGACATTTCAGATCATTTCTGGGGCTTCTGAATCAGGTTCAACTGAACTCTGCTACTTCAGTGGCCTCACTGAAGAAGTGGATTGGAACCGTAGCAGGGTTTGCTGGAAGCTGCTGTCCTTGTCTGGAGTCACTCTGCTTGTCCAGGAGGGACACGTAGGCCTCCTCCCCCAATCCAGCCTTTGGCTCCGGGTGACAACCCTGCTTCCCATCCTTCCACTGACGGAGGCTTGCCACTCTCTTTGGCCCTCTGTGCTTTTTCCTTCCTGCTTGTTCTCTTCTTTTTCTCTCTGCAACTGAGAGAAAACTCTGACCTCATGAAAGAGCTGCACAAGATGACAGTGGAGGGAGTGACTGAACAGTGCTTCCCAAGGTGAGGAATCCCCGAGAGATGGTGCAGTGTTAGTGTCTGCCTAGGATGGACACTTGGAGTTGCTGAATTTAAACTGTTGAGTATTTGCTGGTTGAATCTACAAAAGGCCACCCTCACCATCTCAGGCCAGCCCCTCCTCAGCACTTGTTGGAATATTTACTGTTAGTCTTTATTTCAAGGAAGTCCTGTTAAGCACTTGGCACAGTTGGCTGCACTTGGCTAATGGATTCAGACTTTTGGGAGAAGATCCAATAAATTCTTCTAGAAAATGCTTATTAAAAATCCTATTAGAGAAGAAAAATGTTATTTTATAGATACGTTCCAATTGTTTTGATCACCGTCATGTCTCTAATACATTGAAATGCCTGCTCCTGCCCATCAGTTTGGCTGATTCTGTTTACTGTCGGTTATCCCTCTGTGCTTTTCTCTCTGCCTTTCTTGGGCCCTCTGAGTCCTCATTTGCCTCCTATGTGACCAACAGGCCTCAAGCATTCCTGAGGACTCTGTCCTGGAAGTCCGAGGATAGGGAATGAAGAGATGTGTGGACCTGCCTAGACTAGGCCACATCAACAAAACTGGAGTCTTATGTATCAGAGGTTTTAATTACACAAATAACTCCAGAAGCAAATATCAAACATCTGAGAACCACCAACAATATGGGACAGAAATGACAGAATTACAAGCTCAATCATCTGAGAAAACTTACAGAGAAAATAGAGATGTTAGAACAATATTTTAAATAAGTGTAATTAATATCCTCAGAGAAATGAGAGAAAAAGTCATGTAGGAAATCAGGACAGAATTCCTTCGTTTATCTCTTCATTAACTCCAGCACTGCTTGCCGAGTGCCTACAAAATTCCAGGCATAGAGTCTGTGTGAGAAAGAAAGACGTAAACAGCCGCATAAGTAAATATGTCAGGTTTATGCGTTATGGAGAGGAGGAAGGCGGAGCCAGAGGTTTAAAAGGGCAGGAACTGAAGCGTGCATGCCTCGAGAAGAGTCAGGGCAGGGTAGATTGTTGTTGACCACCTTTCCTCTGAACCAAAGAAGCCAGTGGAGGATTTTATGTGAAGGAGTGCTGTTACTGAGTTAAGCATTCCACGAGGAAGAAATTCGACTGTTAGGAGAGACAACTGTCCCAAGTACAGAGTGAAAACACAGCAAACATTAAGAGATGGCTTTGAGAGCCCAGATGAGAACTGAAGAGACTCCATCCATTGCTCTTGAAAGTGGTGACAGATGGACACCTTCTGGGACCTCCTGTAGATACTGCCAGCAAAGCTTACTGAGTGAGAAGTGGGAGCTAAGTCAAGGGATAAACAGGGTCTTCCCTGGAGGCACGAGAAGGATGGAGGATAATGTGGGTTGAGGGAGGAAGGCAGGAGAGTGTGGCTGAGAGCGAGGTCCACAGTGTGTTCCCCGTGCTGAAAGACCTCTGCACAGAGATGATCAGTGGGGAAGCCTGGGACACAGGGTGTGCTGGATGGACTCAACTTGACACCCCTGCATTGAGGGAGCCTTAACTGGGGAATTGCCTCCATTGGACTGGCCTGTGGCCATGTGTGGGTTTTCTTCTTGATTGCTGAGTGATGTGGGAGGGACCAGCCCACTGTAGGCAGTTCTGCCCCTGGGCAGGTTGTTCTGTATTGGAGATTGAGCAAATGCCAATAAGCAGTGTTCCTCCAGGGCCTGTGGTTTTAGCTCCAGCCTCCAAACTGCTGCCCTGAGTTCCTACCTTGGGCTCACTCAGTGATGAGCTGTGACCCAGGACATAAAAGTCAAACAAACCCTTTCCTCCCCAAGTTGGTGTTGGTCAGAGTGTTTTGTCACAGCAATTGAAGGCAAACTAGAACACAGGGCAAGAGCTGTTCTACAGTGCACAGTTGTGAGGTGGAATGGGCTCATCTAGGAAGCTGGTACAGTGGAAGAGAGAATTCACCCAAAGTCGGCACACCCTGTACAGTGTCCACACCCTGTGCAATTTCAGAGTCTGGGGGCTGCGGGTCACCAGCAGGAAGCTGGGGTCAGAATAGCGAGCGAGGGTGAAGGAGAAGCCAAAGAGAGCCCCGCCTCCATGATGAGGAGCAGAAAGGACTGTGAAGTGTCAAGAACAGAGGTGGGTGGGGCGTTCTGCTGGAGGAGCGAAGATGACTCTGACGGGGCAGAGATGACTGTGAGGACCATGGGATTTGAGGCCTGCAGGATGCTGGGGAGAGACGGGGGAGTAGAGGCCGGATGTGGAGGCACACTTTGGAAAACTTGGAAACAAGGATTTCACGTTCATGTGTGTTTTCATGGAACGTGGCATACCCTGCTGAGGATAATGACACAGCTGTTGATGCCAGTGAGGCTTGGATTGCAGCTGCTGCAATGTCTGAGAGCAGAGACCAAAGAGCAGGGGTTGAAGAAAGAGCCAGTCAGAGATCTAGAATCAAAAACTGCAAATACTCTAGAGGAAGACCGACGTCCTCCTCATGTTGTACAAAGACCAGGAGAAAGAACATAGCCAGGCCTGGTGGCACAAGGCCAGAATCCCAGCACTTGGGAGACTGAGGCAGAAGCATTGAGAGTTGGAGGCCAGCCTGGGCTACCTAGGCTGGCCTCAAACAAACCACAGAATAAATGTGAAATACAAGCTGGAATATTAACTGAGCAATTCTCCCAGAACAGAGCAAAAGGAACGTGGGAATTCTACAAACTCTCGATCTGTGGATGAAGGGGGTAGCAGAGTGGAGAGATGTGGGAGGAGGAAGGGGTGGACTTCTTTTGAAAAGAAACCTATTTTATGTGTGTGAGTATTATGCCTACATGTATGCAAATGCACAGGTGTTGTGCAATGCCTACAAAGGACAGAAGAGACTGGGAACTCTGGAACTGGAGTTTATAAACAGCTGTTAGCTGCCATGTGGGTGCTAGGATTTGAACCCAGGTCCTCCACAAGAGCAGCCAGTGCTCTTAACCACTGAGCCATCTCTCTAGGCCCATGGAGAGTATTTCTTTACAGATGAAACTACTGTAATAGAACAAAGTAAAGACTGGTGTCTTCATAGTAGACATAGTAGGCTGGGTTCCACAGAGGGTTGGATAGTAACATTAACAGCAGGAGTAGTCTGGTGATGGTGACGTGAATGCTGGCAGTGGCCACGATTGTTATAAGAAGAGTAAAAATTATAACAGCAATGGTATCAAGAGAATTAGTAGCAACAACTCATGCCTCAAAATATTCAGGCGAGACCTTCAATTTATCAAAAATGAAGAAGTGGAGTTCTATCAAAGAGTCTAGAATGAGTCAAACTGCAAACCATCTTAGAGATCAGAGTTAGAGTTGGAATTCTATCCCAAGGGTCTGAAGGAATTTAGTGGGAGTTTTAGAGCAATAGGGACCAACCATTTAATTTGTGACAAAGGTATCTCTGGAAGCTGAGCGGGACAGATGATGGATAGGTAAGAGGGATCTGGGCAAGAGTGAAAGAAGAAAGGCTGGGTAGAGGCTGTCCAAAGAGTACCATTGAAGGGGAGGGTTAGAGGTGGAGCATTCCCATCGTTAAGAGCATTTGCTGCTCTTCCCAAGGACCTGCATTGACTCCCAGCACCCATGTCGAGTGGCTCACACCTGCCTGTAACTCTAGCTCCAGGGAAAAAGATACTTTCATCTTACCTCTGCTGGGACCTGCAGTCGTGTGCACATACCCCATCCAGACCCACTTATTCATAATTAAAAATAAAACCCTTATTTTAAAAAGAACAGGGTTATATCCATGACTGTGAAAGATGGCGTTTGCTGAGTGTCAGACAATAGCCTGAACACACATGGCATATGGCAGTGTGTTCCATCTACACTCTGTAGGGTACCCCTGGCTCGGACACTGGAATACTTCAAATGGGCTCTTGACAGATGAGAAAAGTGAGGCCCCCAAAGAGTGAGCAGGCTGTGGAAGATCACATAGCCTGAGGCTGGCAGAGGTGGGGTTTGAATCTAGGTAGTCTGGCTCTAGAGTCTGTGCTTGTAATCAGTGCCCTACAGGACTGAGCAGGATGGTTGTGGAGAGTGGAGATATGAGAGGGTTGAGAAAAAAGTCTGGAGATGGACCTCCTGATGGATGGGTGAAGTGGAGTAAGAATGGGTGGAGAATAATGTCTCCGGGATTGGCATAAGCACCTGTTACTCTCCATAGACAGGAAGACCCTGCTGAAAACTCTTGGTTTGTTCCCCACTGAATTTAGATGGGACCCCCATTCTCATCCACAGCTTCCTGTCCTCCATCTCTTCTGACACTACTGCTCTAACGGTGGCCAACTAGTCAGTGTGTCCAGAACCAAAAGATGTGAAGGCTATGGGATTTTCAGTATAAAAATCAGAAAGCTGTGCTGCAGTGATCGTGGGTCTGCCAACCTCATCTCATGCCACTCTGCTGCCGATGCCAGAACCTCTGTGACAATATTCCCCCTTCAGGCAAACCCAACTGGGTGGAAAAGAATGGAGCAATGTGGGCAGGGATGGGCAGCTAGAAGATCCTGGCCATTGCACCCTCAAAGACTTGTGTCCGTTTCCTGACGCACATCTACTAACCGTGTGATCCTGACCAGATTGTTTAACATCTCTGAGCCTTTGATTCTTAATCTGTGAGATGGCTATTGAGATGCCCATACAGATGGACCAGCAAGTGATAAAGGGTTGCCTGGCACCTCCCAGAGCACAGTGAGTGCCCCCTGCAATAACAGCCATCTGTCCAACATTGACTAGGTACAACCAGGCTGTGTCTCATAGCTTGGTGAAATCCATCTGCAAAGAGGAGCCATGGGACCTGCCTCACTACCCCATAGCCTTCAGAATGAGATGGAACTGTGCGAGAGGGTAGCTGCTGACCAGGGCGTAGCTGGTGGCAAGGGCGTAGCTTGTGATGCTGACAGGCATTCTACAGTAGATATTATCTTCATTTTAATTGCAGCCTACTTGCTATAGAAAGAAAACTCTTCATAACCCTGTGTGTGTGTGTGTGTAGGCCAGAGGACAGCAAGTGTTACTGTCCATTGCCCAGAGTCCACCTTTTAATTTTTCTTTGAGACTGGTTCTCTCATTGGCCTGGAACTCACTAAGCAGGTTTAGACATGTGGCCACTGAGCCCCCAGGATCCTTTTGTATCTCTCTCTCTCGCTTGCTCACTCACTCTGTGATTACAAGTATATAGCACCTCACCTGAGTATTTTTTTACATGGTTCTGGGGGTTGACTTCAGGTCTTTGTACTTTCACAGGAAGCATTTTATGGACTGAGCATTGTCCTAACCCTAGACTTGGTTTTTAATACGATTTGAAAACTGATCTCTTGCTCATCACAGTGAAAAATTAAAGAGCAAATGAAAATCCAATATGATTTGATTGGGTAAGTAAATACTGGCTCTTCCCTAGAGTGGAATACTCTAGAGCCATTAGGTAGATCTATGCTTATTGACGTGGAAACATGGCCATGTTAAATTGGTAGCTAAAAAGGACACCTCAGGAACAGCCCCCAGAAATAGTAGCAGAAGGGATTGCTCAGTGGTCAGACCGTGGCCTTTCAGCTTCCTTTGAGTTTGTGTGAATTTGCACAGCTTGCATTCTTTTTGTAACCAGTGGGGCGAGCACTTCTCAATATAGAAAGATTTTTAAAAATTAAAATTCAGATTTGGGGGAAAAATAACGTTTATAGTATGTATTATTCAATAGTAGAATCCTTGATCTCCTAAGCCAAGATTTGGGAAGAAGCCTAATGTGAGGATTTTTTCACTGGGAGTGACTAACCACTGTGACCAACTGTCTCCCTTAAACTCCCAACGACAAACCTAAATCTGAGCCTGCCAAAGTTGTCCCTAACCAATCAATGAGTTTACTGGGCTGAGTTACAGCGCACAGATGAGGGATTATCGACAGGTGTGTAGAAGAGCCTAAAGCAGCCACACTGGAAAGCCGTCACAGCACATATACCCTGATCTCTCATGACCCTACAGATAGGGCAGAGTTATATACACATGGTTGGGAGGAGTGGCTAGATCCTCAGGTAAGGGTCCCCTGAGTCTCTCTACCCCATTCTATGAGGGGCTGTCAGCAGTCAACCAGCCCAGCTGTGGTGATCTTTGGCAAGCGGACACTGCTGGTCTTATAAACACCGCAGCTACTGACTCGGAAGACAGTCCTCTGCAGTGCGTGGTCTGTTTGCATTCATTCGGGTCTTCTTTGTAACAGATCCTCTGCAGTATTGAATAACCCATGTAAATGCAGAAAACCAGTGATGCAGAATATGATACAGGCTTCATGAGACATGTGCATGTGTGTGTTGCATACGCATAGTGTGTTTTGATTTTATGACTGAATAAATTTTTCTAAGTATACCCCTAAAACCGCTCAAATCCAGATACTCCATCCTCTGTCCTCCCAATTTCACCTACTGGCTTTGAAAGCCAGAACCCATAAATCATCCAGACTGCTTTTTTTAATGAGACATTTTTGGAGGATACACCACCCTGCTGGGTGGCCCCACAGAGAACTGGGAGCCCCTGGTGGCGGTGATGCCTCTCAGTACTCTGCCCCTTCTGTGTGCCCGTGCATACCTGTCTGTCCTCATCTGGCTGGTGCCCGGCTTCCTCTGGCCTTGTTTATTTGGGGGAAGTCATGAGCATTCGCTCAGATCATGGGTGATGGACAAAGGAGACTTCAGAGAGCTGGTTTCCTGTCTGGGCTCATAGTCTGTTCTCAGTTCCCAAATACTCATGGCATAAACCTCTTTTGAGCCGCTTTTAACTGTAGTTGGGGTCTTTTCTCTTTTCTCTTTTCCTTTATCCTTTCTCCATTTCCACCTACAAGTCAGTCCTCCCCTCCCTCCGTTTCCCGCCATGACATGTTGTTACTCTATTGACTAAGTAGCTGGAATTCTTTAGTAAACTGCTCACTCAGCAGCCTTACTAATGCAGACTCCCCGTCTTGACAAGATGCCCCACTAATATTGAGCCACTGATATTGGAACTGCTGGCAGAATCTGGCCACTGTTCTGCAGTCCAGGCCCTCTCCCATCAGGATCCCACTGGCCAGCCTGAGCTGCTCCAGAAAGGAAGTCTGTCTAAGGACTCCACAGATGTGGCATTATGGATTCCTCTGACCAGCTTGCTTCATCTAAGAAGCCCGCCAGAGTTTCTTGGGGTCCTGCCTTAGTCCACTGCTATTTTATTGGATTTACTGGTTTTATTCACACACGTGTGGCTTCTTCACTTCCAGACTCTGTGCTAATTATTTATTTAATTTTCTTTTGAGAAGGAGTCTCCATATATAGTTGAGGCCAGCCTTGAACTTACTACATAGCCCAGGCTGGTCTTGAAATTGCAATTTTCCTGCCTTAGCCTCCCCATTGCTGGGGCTACGGGTATGCATCACCGTGCCTGAGTCTGTTCTAGCCACTTTCATTAGTAGAACATTATCCCTGTTTTATGATGAAAAATAGGAGAGGGGTCTACGAGGAGCTGGGATGAGAGATAGATGACCTAGAGGTAGGATGAGCACCACTGTGTAGATTCAGGGGCCACTGTGCTCAGCCTGCTCACCATGTCTGAGCTGCAGGGTGCTGCAGCTGCCGCAGGTCATGCTGACTTGGGTCAGTTTCCATCCTCATGAGCTCTCCCTCCAGAGTGTTTCCAGGGAAGACATTAATAACTGTGTAGCGTGCTGAGATGGCCTGTCTCTCCTGCCTGTTGTGACAGATCCAGAGTGAACAGGCTTATATAGAAGGGGCTTCTCTCCTGTGGACAGGAGCTCTCAATTACTCTGTCTTCTCCAGCTGCAGCTGTTCTTCTCCAGGTGCAGGTATTTCTGGGGTGACCTTTCACCTCTGGGCCAGTTTTCTGGTCTGCAGAATAGGGATGTCACTACCTTAGCCAGCAGCCTAAAAATGGCATGAAAGAGGCAGCTAGTAATCTAAAGGGCACACTGAATGCGAGTCACAGTTCTAGAATGTTCTACAGCTCCACATCTGAAGCTTATAACCACTTAAGCTCGAAACCACGACTATGATAGGAAACTGTTATTAAATTAGGTATTTGATCAGTGATTATGGTGATGGAAACGTGGTACATTTGCTAAAATGAAGGATGCATTTTATTTGCTGTGGGCTGTGTAGTAAAAAAAAAAAGAATTCTAGTGTGGGCTAGATGGTTCTGCAGATAAAGGCACTTACTGCCAAGCCTCATGACCTGAGTTTGATCCCTTGTACCCACATGGTGGAAGGAGAGAATTCAAGTTCCACAAGCTGCCCTCCGACCTCCCTGTGTACATTGTAGCATGCACACCCCCACGCCTCCCCACATAAATAAAGAAAAAAATGTAAAAAATGAATTCCGTATCTTGGCCAAAAATATCTTGGCTGAATATAGGAAAGTCTGTAGATAGTATGTGGCCAGTAAATACTTCTTTACAAGGGATTTACAGAATTTAGTGCAAAGCTGATCCAAGCCCTGTGGCCTTTCCCTTGTGAGTGACTACTTAGGGTTGAGGTTGCATAGACCGCTTAGCCCTACAGTTATATGCACCTGCTACTTGATCCTTTCCTTTGAATTTTGTTTCTGTACTTTTTTCAGTACGAGGATTTATGCCCATTATAGTTTTGATTTTGGATATCACAGCAGATTTGTAAATTTAAGAAATGACGGTTGGCAGGGGAGATAGCTCAGTGGGCAGAGTGCTTGCCATGCTGATTATAAACACCTCAGTTTGATCCCCAGACCACAAGAAAAATCCACTGTGGCTTGTAAGGCATGGTTTGAAGTCTTAGCACTGGAGAGGCAGAGACAGGCAGGTCTCTGGTGCTCACTGGCTAGCCAGCCTTGCCTATTTGATGAGTCCTAGAGCAGTGAGAGACTCTAAGAAAAAAGAATTAGGTGAGCAGTGCCTGAGGAGTAACCCACAAGATTAACTTCTCACCTCCACCTGCACTTTCACATATGTGTAAATATACGAGAGAGACGGGTGGGGAGAATATGAATATGATATTTGAAGTTGAAAAATGGGTAAAGATTTCAGGTCAAAGGAGAGATTCACATCTCTGGATTTAATGAAAGAGTAACAGACTAAGTGTCCAGAGCCTTCTGGAAACGAGGCCTCCACGAAAACGAAATGCAGTCCTATAACCCAGTAAGCACAGGTCCAGTTCAGTGTGGGGCAGGGTGATTTTAGAAGTCATCATCTCAGTCCATCAGTAAACACAGGTCAGAGTGAGATGAATTCCCCATCAGGATGACATGGTAGGGAAGGAGAAAGACTCTCTGTCCCAATCAATTTATTTTACTGTCCCAAATGTTCATAGCAACAGGAGCGAATTCCATCACAGCATGCCACTGTGGTGGCCTCCTGGCACCCAGAGAATGGATGGCCTTTCTTTAGCCACAGACCTGTCTACCTGTGAGGCAGAGGGTCCATCAGTCTTTTCCTCAGAGAGGACAGAAGCCACTTTGGGGTGTGCTGCAAATTAAACTCATAACGGGAGACCTAAGCAAGTAACCTCCGCCCACTGATTTTGCGGGCTATGGTGTTGCGGGGAGGGATGGAGCCCATGGCGCTGCAAAGTCAGTCTCTGGAAATTTTCCTCTTGAAAGGTTCACATGCCAAATGAAACCACAGTGTGATGTTCGTGGTATGATTCTTTCTAGTTCCCCAGTCACCCCAAACCACTTTCTCACGTATTCTTTGTCCTTATGAATAAGTGACTCATCACTGACAGACACATGCAGGACGTGCCAGGGCGTGCTTACCAATCTTCTCCAAAAAAGAAACGTTAGTGTGGGTGGCCTTTTCTTCAAAGGAGAGCAGTCCAGTCATGTGACTCTTAAGCTGGTAATGTCTTTAAAGTAGCAAATAAAAAACAAGATTAAGTCAGGCATATTCAAAAATTGAGCAAGATTATTTGAATGTTCCCCCTTGTTACACCAGGGGAAACATGGATTTGTTATATATTTCAAATTAATTTTCCTCTTTCTGTGTGTACTCTCTTCTTATAAGTGGAAAACAAAACAAACCAAAACAGTGTTGTATTCAGTCACGTAGCCTTAGTATTACTGAGAACTGTAACTCTGGTTACAAATGCTTTCTGCTCTTGCAGAAGACCCAGATTTGGTTCCCAGCACCCATGTCACGTGGCTTAAAACTGCCTGTAACTCCAGCTCCAGGGGATCTGATGCCCTCTTCAGGTTTCTATGAACACTGCACACAAACATGGCCTGTAGTCACACAAACACAGATACGTACACATAAATACAATAAAATCTATTTTAAAAAGAATTACTGAACCGGACATGGTGGTACACACTTTTAAGTTCATCACTTGGAAAGTGGGACAGATGGATTTTTGTGAGATCGAGACCAGCCAGGTCTACATAGTGAGTTCCAGGCCACCTGAGACTATAGGGAAATCCTGTCTCAACACATGCACAAATCACTGAGACTTAACAACTGTGAAGCATGGTTCAACTCAGGTCACGAGGCTTGGTGGCAAGCACCTTCACCACTGAGCCACGTATCAATGGAAGTGATACATTCTAGTATCATTCAGATTTTCTGTGTAGCTGAGATTGCTTGGCTGTATTACCCTATTGAGGAATGCATGCACCCAATTAGAATGTATTCAAAGATAGGCCAATAGTAATGTGTGGTTGTACAGCCTCATACCAAACAATCAGTACTCATCAATGGGATGATGGCAGTATCCAATTTTTACATACTTCGTTTCCAATTTTCTAGTACTATACATAGAAAAAAATGCTCTGGAGAATAAAGGTGGTCAATACCTTATTCCATGAGCTTCCCAGTTTACAGAGGCAGTGTTTTTGTTGATTTTTTTTTTTAAAGAAATGTAAGGACATGTAGAGAAAAGACAGCACAATTGCATGTTTGTTCCACCTGTGTTTGGAGTTTTGGTCAATAGCAAGGGGTAAAGTTGTAGTTCTCTCTGCTCTGTATGCATTGCAGTAACCTTACCCTGCCAGCAGAAGAAAGTAGAACTGTTATTTTCCAGCTGCCCTATTTGGTGATTTGGTACAGAGCCTCTTTCTAAATGAATGATAACAGCCACAGACTCTGTAGAGATTGGGCGTCAGTCCCTTGATCTTCAGCAGAGCAAGATGTACCAACAATTTTGTTTTTAAAATGAAAAACCTTTGCAACTAAAAAAACTATCATTTTTATGTGTATGTGTGTATTGCCAGCATGTATGTAAGTACACCAGTGTTGTGCAGTGCCCACGGAGGTCAGAAGGCATCAGATCCCCTGAAACTAGAGTTGTTGGCCATTGTTAGCCATCGAGAGGTGCTAGGAGCCGATTCCAGCTCCTCTGCAAGAGCAACCCGTGCTCTTAACCACTGAGTCATCTCTCCAGCCCCCACTTTAGAACAAGCCGGAATGTACATTTCTTTTCCCTGTCTGTTGCTATAGATTGACACTTGAGTTTCCCCCTTCCTCCAAGACTGTATGTAAAAGTCTTGGTTCACAGACTGTGGCATCAGGGAGATGGTGCAGCTTTGAACCAGTGAGGCCTAGAGGAGGAGATATCCTGGAGGTGCCCGTGAAAAGGATTGTGAAAGCACAGCATGTTCCTCTTCTTCATTTGCTCTCTGGGTTATGATGTGCGTGACTCCAACAAATTTCTAGTCTAATTTTTTATAAAGATTTTCAAAGAAAATGCTATTTTGCAGTGAAAACATTTTCTCCATAGCCAACATGGCTGAGCATATTATCCTGTTAGTAAATGCCTATATTAACTTGGAATGCTATCCAAAGTTCCACTACACTCGGCTTCCCTTGACACAGACCCCAAGAAATGGGCCTGATTGATTATGGATTGAAGTCATCAAAACTCTCAGTGATCTCTTCTCTTTGTAAGTTGATTGTTTTGGATATTTTGTTATAGTAACAGAAAACTTAACATAAATCTTTTTTTTTTTTTAAAGTAACGATATTTTGTCCTTTTCTGTGCCATTAAGCATTCTCCAGAATTGGATTTCAATGACCACATCTCATGCTACCATGTAGTCGTACCAGCATTCAGTGAATCATTCCCTGTAGATGGATACTAGATCATTTCCAAATTTTTCTTTGTCGTAAATAACAACATGATAGATGCTGTGCTGGTAAAGTATTGTCACCTTGACACAAATATGTGAAGAAGATATGTAAGTTTAGAGTTTCCTTCATCAGACTGGCCTGGGGAGCATTTTCTTGATTGCTCATTGATGTAGGAAGGCCCAGCCTTCTGGTGCCATCCCTGGGCCTGGACTGTATCAGAAAAAGTAGCTAAGTTGCCAGGCATGGTGGCACACATCTTTAATCCCAGTACTCGAGAGGCAGAGGCAGGCAGATCTCTGTAAGATGGATGCCAGCCTGGTCTACATAATGAGTTCAGGCCAATTGGGGCTACAGGGAGACCCTGTGTCAGAGGGGGCGTTGAGCATTAATATGGTGAACCTATTTACTGGTCGTAACTGTGACTCTCCCCACCAAACCCAAGCACCATGGGTCTTCCACCTATTCCATGGCAATCAAATTATCAATGACTGACACAAAGATGGATTCTGTCCTTCACTTGCACAATTTAACCTCACTCTACACATGTGGTTTGAACAAGCCCATGTGTTAGTGACAGGTGGTTGGAACATGTAGGAGCTGGGCCGTAGTGGGAGAAAGGTAGGTTACGGGTCACATGCCCTTGAAGGGGACACTGAAACCCCGGCCCCCCACCCCCTCCTTCCTACCTGTACAAGGTAAGCCGCTGCCCACACCACACACTCCCAGTGGGATATGCTGCCTCACCACAGGACCAAGAGTGCCAGGACCCACTGGTCATAGGCTGAGACTCCCAAAATGGTGAACTAAACAAACCTCTCTTCTGAAATGAATCATCTTAGGTGTTGGTTATCGCAGTGGAAAGTTAGCCAACCAGCATGCTCTCCTCGCCTAGTCCTGATGCCCTTCCATTCCGTCTTCAGTTGAAATTGTGATATTTGGTACCCTGCGGATTTATTTTGCATTAGGCTTGACTTTTGAGACTGATCAATATGTGTTACTCATGTTTCTTACACAGATTACTTTTCACTGAGTGAAGTGTCATTTTCACCTTATCCTACCTAGTCCTGGTAAACTGGAGCATTCTAGAATCCCAGTAAGCTCGAGAGTACCCAATGACATTTTAATGATGTTACAGAAACACCTTAGTGCACAGATCACTGAGCAGATGAAAGATCAAAGACCATCAGATACTGAAGGCTACACGTGGCCTGCTGTGGTGTGCACATTTAGTGTGGCTAAATGGCTGCAAAAGGACAGACTGGAGGGACCCACATGGGCCAGATAATGGGGACTCGGAACTTGCTTTGAAGCTTTATCAATAAGCCCTTCATTCCTCCTGATGCAGACACTTCACAGAGATTCCTCTAGAGATTCCCCGTGTCTCCTCCCATCAGTTAAAAATATCATTTACTGGAGCTCTGAGCCCTATTTATTGCTGCTTTGATCTTTTCAATCTAATCACAGACTCAGAGAGCATCCTAGCTGTATGTGCTATTTTACACCAAAGCAAATGAAGATTATCTCTCACACCCACCAGGACACTTCTCCATCCCTGGTGTGGAGGACACAAAGGCTAATGGTTACCCAGAAGCTCGATGCTGGGCTTCCTGCATGACCATCTGCATGTAGAAACCAAGATCTGATTTAGATCCTGGAGGTGTTTCTTGCATCAACGTATACACAGTTGTCACTACTAAAAGCTGGATGAAAAACTGTCCTCGCACAAATAGCAAATAAGGTAACTTTTGCAACATTAAATAATAAGTCCCTCTCATTAACTCTTTCATTCAAAATTTACTGAACGTTTGTTACGCAGCAGGTTCTCTGATTAGTCTTTGGGCTTTATAGGAAGGGGTGAGCAGAACAGTCACTTGTAGAGTTGACAGCTGGGAGGAGGAGAGACAATAAGCAAAGAAAACAATCCCTTTGTGATTACAGATGGCGAAGAATGCAAGCAAAGGACATAGGGCCCTCAGGGAAGCCCAAGGGCCTGACGCTGTCCCGACCTGTGCTCCCCTTTCAGCCCCAGACCAGTGTTGTGATGTGAGGCTAATTTCCTGCATGTAATCAATGGGAAAATAAATGCTGGTGTATCACCCTGCCACGTGGCTCCCGGAAGTACATAGGAGATGTGGCGGGATAGTTGGATCGAGGTTTCTGGTCTTGTTTTGCCTCTCCCTTCATTTGTTGGCCAACCTGGACTCCAGCCCATGCTTCACCTACTCCTTAGGTTCTTTGGGGTTCATAGATTACATTCCTACCTTTTTATCCCAATGAGAATTAGGAATCCAGGAGCCCGGGAAGGCATCCACAATGCCTTTTGGGTAAAGCAGTCTGGATGGATTTTCCATCACACCCCATGTCCATCTATAGCCCCTTCTTGCTTGAAGTAAAGCTTTTCTGTCTTCTGGGCAGCTGTAACTCAAGAAAAGTTCCTCCTGTCCTTCACAAAGCCTTCTGAAATCTTCATGTATTTTCCTTTTGAGAGATAAGGACTATGATCAATTATGACACAAGTGTGAGTTTAAATAAGCAGCTGATGACTTAGACAGGGTGACCCTCATGTGCGCACCACTAACAGTTTCTTTTCTACGCACCTGGACCCAAGTTCCCATCTCATAACAGGTGACTATCAAGATAACGAGGCACTTATTTAGAGATGGTAATGGAATAGTGGTGTGATACTAGTAGTGAGTGTGTACATGGCCATGCAAATCCATGAAAGATGGCCTATGTAGAGATGTCGTGTCCTCAGCGATGACTCTGAGGATACAGGCAGGCCTCCTGTTAGTGCCCGCTGAGGGATGCCTGTCTAGGTGAGCTGTTGCTGTTTGTGAGGCTGGGGTTGATAAGTGACACTCAGAATGGATGTTACTTTGATGCCACCTTGTCCTCTCCCACCTCTGCTTGTGCCTTCGGGAAGGATCACAGGCTGGGTCTGAGTCTGTGACGGCGCTGGCTCCTGAACCCCAGTGAGAGAGAAAGTCACTTAGGCGTACAGTGCTCCTATAGTGGGGTGCCAACAACAGCAGAGGCAGCATAACTCATGGGCGGGGTGCTCTGAATCTTTCCCCCAGTGAGTGCATTTGTGAAACATGTCCCAGGGCCAGTGCTCAAACATTTTGGTCTTAGAACACCCTTGAAAGTTAGGCTTTTGTCTACATGAGCCATTTCTGTCAATATTTACAATTATTCTAGTTTGATTTTTTTGTGTTAAGATAGTCTGACCAAGAGCAACTTAGGGGAGGACAGAATTTATCTGGCTTGCAGTTCAGGCCACCGTCCATCATCAAGGGCAGCCAGGATAGGAGCTTAAGCAGAAACCATGGAGAATGCTGCCTCCTGGCTCGCCAGTTCAGGTTCATGTTTATGCCACCCAGGACTGCCTACCCAGGGAGTGGCACCACCCACAGTAGGCTGGGTCCACCTCTGTCATTTAACAGTGAAGATAGTGTCCCACAGATGTGCCCAGAGACCACCCTGAAAAAGAACATTACTTAAGACTCTGCTTCAGGTGATTCTAAGCTGTGTTGATTTGAGAGTTAATGCTACCATAACTAATACTACTACTAATAATAATAACAGCAATAAAACCTGAACAATTTTGGAGTGTTGGAGGTAGGCTCCTGCTTCAGCTCCCCATGAAACAATTCAGCAGCTCATTTTGATGCACTAATCATCAGCCCATATTATGGTAACAGAAATATCGAGGAGTATCACTACGTTACAGTCTTGGGGATCTTTTCAGTATGTTACCTCATAGAAGGCAGACTGTCACCTCTGCTCCCATTAATCAAGCTGTTGCAATAAGACATCATTGTCACACTGGAAAACCTTATTGTGCACTCCTAGGGGAAAAAATACCCAAAGATAGAGGACATTTCATGACGATGATAAACATGGCTTTAATCTCATAAGAGATGACTTGGGGGACACTTGGGGTTCCCAGGTGGCAATTTTCCCACCTCCATGGCATGGCATTCTGTCATAAATTTGTGTTAACTGAAGACTGTCGGGTGTCCAAGTTGGATGCCAGGGATGGATACAAGGTGATGCTGGCCACTAAGATTTTGGTGAAATTGTTCACAAATGACAATATCCCTCTTCTCAGTAAAAACGGAAGCAGCCTTGGCCTGGTGCAGGCCACACAGATGCTTGGTGCTGTCCCCATGCCCCTGGCGTCTACTGGTATGTGGAAATTAATGGTGGTTCTGTGGTTTGGTGAGGGGTAGGAGCTATGGTTTACAAAGCTCTCTCTTACCATCTGTTTGCTTGCTTCAAGGCACCTCTCTCTTCTCGGAGCCTGAGAATGTGAGGGAAATGATGTTAAATCATCACAATCTTCCTTTAATGTTTCATTTTCGGGAAAAAAAGAACTGAAAGCTTCTCAAGAAGACAATTAGCTCCTTTTTTTTTTGTGGAGGTCAATAAACTGACAGATTATAAACAGGAAGAGCAGGGCCAAGGAAATTGTGTGTTTGGGTTTGTTTTTAATTATGACTTAAATTCTGGATTCCTTTAGAAGAGAATGGCAGCTCAAATAGATATGTGATCAATTTTGTTAGGAGCTCCTTCTGTGTTTAGCTTCCCATCTCTAGAAACAAATCAGAATCTATTTGTCCCATCTAGTGCTAAATTATGTGTCTCTTGTCATTAGAAGATTTCCTGCAGCTGGGGAGATAGATCAGTAGGTAAAGTACTATGTGAACATGAGGACCTGAGTTCAGATCCCCAGCATCCCTGTGGAAAGCCACACATCAACACAAACACCTGTAATCTCAATGTGGGGAGACAGAGGCAGGTAGCTCTCTGGAGCTTATTGGCTACCTAGCCTCCAGTGAGGGACTGTGCCTCAAAAAATATGATGGACAGAGACAGAGAAGATCCCTGGTTGTTCTCCAGCCTCCATGTGTACCTGTGTACCCACACAGGCACACACATGCACACGGACACATGAACGCTTTTAAAACACCCACTCTCACTATCTTCTAGACAATGTTTAGGTTTCTAAGTGCTTTGATTTTATGTGATGCAGAGAGAAGAAATCGGGCTTCTACCGGAAGTTAAGGAAGACACTGATGACTTGCTTTATATCAAGGTTCTTACAGGATTTCTTTAAATAGTAAACTCCTGTAACACATAGAAAATGGCACATGATATTGATAAATGTATACTCCACGTTAGATGTATACTCCACTATTCAGGAGCAGGTCTGCTCTATAAAGCAGATTAGACACTTATCCTGTAGCCTTGACTCAGGAAGACTCTTCTCTTTTACGTAAATGTTCTACATTTATATAAAGGTTATTTTAGCAGAGGATTTCTTAAGACATGTAGAAAAATGCCTTTGTTTTTACAGCATTTCTCTTTTATGTATTAATTTTGTATGTGAATGCCCATGTGTGCATGTGTGTGTACACACTTGCATGTGGAGGCCAGAGGTTTGACGTTGGGTATCTTCCTCGATTGATGTTCATTTTATTTTCTGACACAGGGCCTCTGAGCCTGGAGCTCACTGATTTGGCTAGACTGGCTTTCCAATGAGCTCCGAGGGTCCACCTGTCTCTACCACCCCAGGGCTGTGATCATTGGTGCACACTATTGTACCCAGTGCTTTACATGGGTTCTGGGGACCAACCTCAGATCCTCATGCTTTCTAGATAAGCACTTTGCCAACTGAGCCATCTCCCAAGCCTCTCTTCATCTCATAGTACAAAGCATGCGGACTTGAGTTCATCATAGTCCTTGGTTACTGGCTTCGTATCATGTCTGGTCTAGGCAGGGTCCTCCTTGAGCTACTGACTGATGCTTCCCTTCGCTCCTCATCTTCTTTTGCATGCCCAGAAAAATGTAGTGGCTCCCTCCTGTTCAGGTTCATTCTCCAAGCTTTTAATTCCCTACCATCAACTAGAGTCCAAAAATATCAATGGAAAATTCTAGAAATAAATGATTTTCAAATAAACAAGTTTTAAGTTTTGTTTTGTTCTTAGAAGTGTGATTGAAGTTTCATGCTGTCCTAATGGGTTCTGACCAGGGTGTGAATCATATGCATCATCCAGTGTATCTACTCTGTATATGCGATCCACCCATTATCCACCTAGCATCTGTCTCCATTATCAGACTCTCTGTGCCATATCACAGAGCTGTGTCCAAGTGATCCTTCTTTATTTCCTACCACAGTAGTGATGTTGATGGTATTATCACGGTATATTTTTATCATGGTCCTACCAGTCATCGTTAACTTGTTAACTTTCTTGCCTAATTTATAAGTTAAACTTGATCATGGTTGTGAGCCATAGGAAGAAACAGTATGTACTTGGCTCAGTGCTATCCATGGCTTCTAGAATTCAGTAAGAGTCCCGGGGCCAAGAGGTTCAGTCAGAGGAGCTTCTTTTGCCATGGGTAGTGGCAGAGACTCTTAGTTGGTCAAAGCGATGAACATAAACAACTCTCCAGTGATTAGCTTTGTTTGGGTCATCTTTCTTGTCTCCCACTATCCAAAGTTCAGAGAGCTTCATGGAAGAGGGGACAGAAAGAATCTAAGAGCTGAAAGATAGGAAGGAGAACTGTGAAATGCTGACTTTTGGAAACTTTGTGGTTGTTACGTGCACCGGCTCACAGTGCTATCTGCACAAGATTAAGCCAGGCAAAATTCCAGCATAGGTGGGTGAGAGACTCCCAAGGCCCTACCCCTGTGAGAGGAGCTATGGGCAACTGATGGCTGGTAGGGGAAGGAGAGTCACGCTCCTTTGGGCAGGGACTGCTGACAGATTTCTCATGCTCAGTAGATGGCTGCATACCCACGCATATAAGGGCCACGCTAGACTCAGGCTAAAACATAAAAATAAAATTGGATATGAACTTGGGAATTAAATGAGGTTGGGGAACAGGAGGAAGGTAAAGGTGGATGAATGGAACTAGACAACTAAGGGTGAACAAAGAAAACTTTCTCACTTTAGTTCTTGAGCAGGGAAACAAATAAACTGGGTTTAAGTCTCTGTGCCAAACACTGGAGCTGCGAAGTTGAGCGAGATGCAGGGGCCTTTTGGGGGACAGATTGATCACCAGCATGGGTGACATGTTGGGCTCGCTGCAGTGGGGAAATCTCAAAGGGAATGCTTAAAATCATCCTTAAACCAGGCAAACTGTAGAAGAAAAACGCACTTGTGTTTCTGGCCAGTGCCTTTAATAATCTCATTTTTCTAATGGATTTTTGTTCTCTTGGGCAAGGGGGTGGTTTTGAGGTGATGGCAAGTTTCAGTTCTTTACCTGTATGTGTTGGTTGGAATTTGTCACATTTGTCACTGATTGGGCTACCTCAAAGAAGAGGTCTGCCTGGGCTCACAGTTCAAGAGGTTCAGTTTCTGGTCGTATGGCCCTGTTGTTTCTGGCCTGAGTTGAGAGAACACTTCCCAGAACAAAACTACTCACCTCGTGGTGGTAAGAAACAGAAAGAACAGAGGGAGGGCTGTGCACCTGCCACCCGTCTACCTGGTTTTCCATCTGAGCCCCATCTCCCATTTGTACCCTAGTAAGTCACATCACGTAGGACAAGCGGATTGTGATCAGGTTATTCCATGCATATGTCTTGAATGTCATGAGTCTTTGTGTAGGCCTCAGAGAAGAACCAACCATATCTAAGATCATCACATCACAAAGGGAAGCTGCGGCTTCATGACAGGTACTCTGCCGACCATGTTAGGAGAGGAGTAGAAACTGACTCTTGCTGCAGATACTAGAGGAACCTACCAGGGCAACAAACTTTGAGTGAAATCTTGGTTCTTGCACTGCTCAGGTTAGCCTTGAACTCTCTATGTAGTTGAATAGCTTTTGGCTCCTGATCTTCTTGCCTCTCCTTCTCTAGTTCTGAGATGACAGGCATGGACCATCACCTTTGATTTATGGAGATCAAACCCAGGGCCAGCAAGAACTCTGCCAGCTCATCTCCAGCTTAGTTAAATCTTTTAAAAAAGACTTTATATATTTTATTTTATGTGTATGAGTGTATGGCCTGGCCTGCTTGTGTTTAAGTGCACCTGTGTTGTACAATACCCACAGAGGTCAGAAGAGAGCATCAGATTCCCCTGGAACTGGAGTTATGGATGGTTGTTAGCCACCATGTGGATGCTGGGAATTGAACCTGGGTCCTCTGCAAGCGCAGTCTGTTCTCTTCACCACTGATCCACCTCTTCAGCTCTCCAGCCTAGTTAAATCTTATACAGTGAATGGTAAGTGTTATTTCTTAGAAACTATCAATGCACACATAAAAAACTGCTCACTCATGAGTGGTGTGTGTACATGTGTGTTTGCAGATGTTCATGCCTATTCATCAGTGTGCGAATGCCGCACGTCAGTGTTACTCTGCTTTAGTTTTCTATCCTATCACTCTGCACCTTAGTTTTTGAGACAAAGTCCCTCACTGAACCTGGAGCTTCCTGTTCTGGCTAGGCTGTTGGTCAGAAAGACCCCAGGATACACCTGTCTCTATCTCACCAATGCTAGGGGTACAGACGTGCACCAACATGCTGGCTTTCACGTGGGTGCTGGGGATCGTCCTCAGGTCCTCATGTTTGTGCAGCAAGCGCTTAACCCACTGCACCATGCCTCCCACCTTAGAACTGCTTACTCATAGTACCTATATTCTGAACTGCTTTGCTCAGCACAATTGAATATGATGTTTGACAGTCACTGGTCGTCTCTCAGTGGCCTTACATCCCATACACTCTGCCAACATTGCTGTTGTTGAGTACTGCCTCCTAGAATCTTTCTTTTAATCTGCGTCATCAGGCAGCCTGCCCTGAGCTCCCCGTTCCTTCCAGCTGTCCCATTGTGCCTGTCGGCTATCCTTTTCGTTTCTGTGGTCTTGCCTACTGCCTCTTCCTCTCTCCCTTACTCTCCTTTCACCTACCGTCCTAAGCATCAAAATATCTGACCCTTTCCCTGTGGGAGCCCCAGGCATGTACTCAGGACTCACCCGCTATTAAAGCTTCTTAGATATCCATCTGTCACCACAAACATGGCGTGAACCATTCATCGCATCGTGCTCTTGGCATAGGATCTTCAACTCATCTCTAGCTGCCCTGTGGATATGTTTCTTTCCACACATTTGAGCAATTTCCAGTTCTCTCTGTAGAGATGGCCTGGGTGATTTTCTGTCTTCTGTGTGTGCAAGGCTTTTCACCAACTTCTTCCAAGGCAGCAAGAAGGTCCCCTGTGGTCCCCTCCTTGGCAAGGGCTACCCTTATTCTCAAATTGATGGTATCGTATCTGTGTCTCTTTGGGCGATGGCATGTTTGGGATCCAAACCAATGCTAGTGACATTACACTAGGTGAGGACCAAGATGGAGACCGTCTTCCATCTACACTGGCAAACTATCTGAGCATGAACAAGGTCCACATCCATCCTCTGGGCAGGTGGCGAGGTGGGGATCTTATCCCGCCTGGGCCCCGGGGCTTCTGTTCCCAGGCACACTCCAACTTCCCAGGTTATGATTTTCTGCTGAGGAACTCGCCTTCATTTGCATTGATTTCTCAGAAATTAAAAGAGATTTATTTCAGGCATAGCATCTGTTGTTTGTGCCTAGAGGTAAATGTTTAGGTGGAAGCCGGCTCATCTATGCATCCGTCTGTTTGCTCCTTCATTATACATTGCTGAGTGACATTGGTGCACCAGTAGCCAGATGAGTGGCATTGCCATGGCTTGTTGTACAGCACTACCTTCTGAGCAAAAGACCCAACGTCTTTATCACATTAGCTGGGCCTGCTTGCAAGAGTCTCTGGGCTCCTGACATTCCCTCAGAAGAAGAAGCCGTTCCTCCAGCCATTGTTTCTATTCAGTTCTGTCCAAACCACATGTGATCTTGGGATCTAGGCAAGGAGCAAAAATGTGCAGACTGGGAAAGGCAAGGGAAGGGGGTTCCATCTAGGCAGCTCTGGGGAAGCCATCGTCCATACTTGATGAAAATATTCTAGTGCTGCTCTGAAGTTGCTCCTGCTCTGTATAGAAGGCCAATCAACTCATTGACTCCCCAGGATGAGCAGTGGTGGGATATTTCTTTGGTTGGTCATTGGGGCCTTAGGAGGAGGGGGTGGACATTATTTACAGTCCCCCCGGGCGCAAAGCATTTTCTCAACATGGTACCAAGGTATTAACTGCCTAGATCATGATTATAATAGTAGGTCTCCTTCCTTAATCTTCATTGGCTCTGAGGATGTGATTACTGACTGATCATCCATCCATCCATTTGCTCTGTGAGTGTAGTATATGTGTTTTCTTTCTCCTATAGAAGGCGCACAGAAAGGCCAGAGGAAATGGGTGTCCTTCTGGATTCTGCCTTATCTCCTTGAGACAGGGTTTTTCCTTGAACCTGGACCTAAGACAATGACTGGCAAGCCCCAGAGATCCTTCTGTCTCTACCCTACACAGCACTAGGGTCCCAGGACCGTGTAGCCATACCCAACTTTTTACATGACTGGTGGGGATTTGAACTCAGGTCTTCATGCTTGTATAGCAAGTGCTCTTACCCAGGGAGCCACCTCCCAAGTCAGTTTGCTGTCTTTACAGTTCCTTCTTCTCCCCTACCAGTAGTTAGTATCCTTCTGAAGTTGATTTTCTATACTTTCCTCCCTGATTCTTCACTTTTACAGTGATTTCCAAAGATGAAGCAACGAGTTCTAAGCAAATGACAGACACTGAATACATTCCCCAGGACGATGGCTTCACTTCTGACTCATCTGGAAGCTTCCATAATTGTCTGGCTATAATTCAGAGCTAATGGTCCCCAAACAAGGCTCCCAGTAGAAAGTCAATACCCCATAGGTCCTTTCTGAGAGTTACATTTATTTCCACACTACGTTTGGTCTCTGGGGATTTATATTCAAAACCCACCATGATCACAATCAGTCTGAGTTGTTTTAGTTTTCTTTTCCTTTCTACACAGGCGAAGTTGCTGCCAAGAAGGAAAATAATTAAGTTGCAGAAAATCTCTCTTTCAAAAGAGGAGTTTAGAGCGTGGTTTCCCTAGGAAAATCATAGCACAACTTGCTAGCTAGAATTATTTCTTGGCAAATCACAGTCCCGGTACTGGTCAATATCATCCCATACATGTTGTGAAAACACAGTCTCATCAACAAGGCTGGAATCAGCCAAGTCTTGATGCTATATGATTTTTGTACCTGTAAAGATGTGCAGAGAAAAGGGAAGATGATCCCAGGAATGTTTTAAGTGGTGTAGATAATTAAGAGCAGTTCTTTAAGTATATAGCCATGTCCTCTTAAATCTGTCAAGATAAAACATCTCATTTTAGTGGCTGACTGACAAGCAATCACGTTAATCAGGATGACGGATTTCTGTTTGCTAATGAAAGATGGGATAGATGAAAGTCGTGAATACAGAAACAGGGCAGCTTGGGATGGGTGTTTGGGGTTTCCTTTTGAAATCCATTTCCTCAGGAAGTTCATAATGTGTCCTTTTCTTGTTTCTGCACCGCTCATTCAAATTGCCAGAAGCTCTTGAGTGTGAAGATGGAAATAGTCTCTCTTCTCTTCTGAATAGAAAAATAGGTTAGCCTGTTCTGGGTCCTCTGGCGAATTCCGGCATGCAAAGTGTCAAACCTCAGAAGTTCTGGCTCCAGAGAATGAGTCGGCGGGTTCCAGATCCCTCCCTAGTGATAAGACTACCTGTAGGAAGATTTATTACACCTATGCCGTGGGAAACCAGGAGGGAAGGGCAGAGCGTCGTACTCTGTGTCAAGCAGAAACCAAACACCTCCATTGTCTCCATTTAGCCTCAGTTCCTAAATGCCCAGGTACCAGTTCGAGCTTTGGCTTTCTTGCCTGTGACCTCTCCTATAGGAACATCAGTTCCTGCTTTTGGTGTGTGGTTGGAGCCAGGGAATGGTTATACATTATAATGCAAGCCTTGTTTGGGGACTGTTAGATCTGAATTATGCCCAATTATGGCACCCTCCAGAGAAGTTAATATGACCCCCCCACTGTCCTGGAGAATATATTCACTCAGGCTATTAAGGTCTCTATCTCCCAAGCTAAAATATCACATGCAAAATATGGATGAAATTTCGATATTCAGGGTCCTAACACATTATCTCTTAAGCAAGATGAAAGGTCTTGTCTCTGGAATCCAAGGATGACATTTTCCCATTGGAATATTTGATCTTTGTATACGTCCAGGTCATGTCTCAGTATCTGAATCTACAAATGTCATGATGCCTAGGAATCTCAGGGTAGTTTCATGTTTGGTATTTAATTTAATTTATTTTAATTATGCATGTGTCTGAGTCTGAGTATATGCCCATGAGTGCAGGTGCCCATGGAGGCCAGAAGAAGGAATTGAATCCTCTGGAGTTGGAGGTACAGGCAATTGGAGGAAAGCACCCTAATGCGGGTGCTGGGAAGCAAACTTTGGTGCTCTACAAGAGCAGTACACATTCTTAACCACTGATCCATCTCTCCAGCCCCATGACAGAGTGCTTAGCTGGTGCAAAACTTTATAGTTGGTGTCGTCTTCAACCTCATATTCTTTAAAATGGGGCAGTTAAGAAACAGAATTATTCTAGCCAGGGGTGATGGTGTAGACTTTCAATCCCAGCACTTGGGAGGCAGAGGCAGGTGAATCTCTATGAACTCAAGGCTAGCCTGGTCTACATAACGAATTCCAGGCCAGCTGGGGCTACAGGGAGACCCTGTCTCAAGAAGACCAAAAAGGAAAAAAATGGAATTATTAAGCTGTGGTCAGGGAGTAGCCATATACAAAAGTAGAACTCGTAGAGGGTACTTGAGGGCTGATAAAGAGCTCCCAAGAAGGCCATACATGGGGACTGAGCTCCCTCCCCAGAGCAGGGTTTCAGACTTCTTTGGAACAGGTATAGTTGCAGCTATCGAATGGTAGAGAAGTTCTCTGTGTTGCCAAGGACAGAGCTGAACCACAGTCACAATTCAAGCACAAAGTCCCCCTCAGGAAAACAGGACACCTGTTACCTTATAATCTTGCAAAACAAACATGGCTGCCTGGAATGACTGCTTGCTAACAGCATATTCTTTTGAATATGCTTCCTTTCCTAAGCTTTGCACAACACCAAACTTCAGCAGGCTTTTTTTCCTGGCATGAGCTGTGAGCCCAGTGCCAATGCCTGAAGAACTTCTGTGCTGGCTATTTTGGGTCTGCATCAAGCCAAACTTCACAAGCCCTGTCGTCAGCAAACCACTTGAGAGAGACCCCAGTTGGTACTTTTGGATGTCGGCTGTGGTGACAGGGACTTCTTGGCTCCTGTTCTCTTTGGTGTGGGAAAACTCCATAGCCTATTATCATTCTTTCTGTGAATCCTTCTCCCTTGTGCGCTTTTCTCTCTCCCCTCCCTCTCCCTCCCCCTCCGTCCCCCTCCCCACTCCCTCTCCCTCCCCCTCCGTCCCCCTCCCCACTCCCTCTCCCTCCCCTACTCCCTCTCCCTCTCCTCCATCTCTCCCTCTCCCTTCACCTTCTCTCTTCTTCCCCCTCCCCCTGTCTTTGCTCTCTCTTTCCCTAAAGAAAAAAAAAGCAAACATTGGATCTTCTCCCCAATTTCTACTATTTTTCCAAACATCAGGCCAAATTTGACCGGAAATCCTGCTTAAGTTATTATTCAACTTCCTTGAACTGATATTTTAGATAATACAAGAAACCTGAGTGTGAAACTAATCCAGAGGGGAAATCCTGGATTAGTTCAACTCATGTACCCATGAGGGAAATCTCATCCATTCAACGTGAGGGGACGAAGGTGGGGGACATTTGTCAAGTGTCTAATAGGATGCGAGAAGAAAAGGTCATTGGGTCTTGGTCAAGCACCAAAACCAGAGACTCAAAACACCAGGGTACTCTTTGCCTCTTCTGTGGGCTTCTTACAACACAGCACACTCCTTTTCCTGTGGAAAAACAATGTCAGTATTCTCTCTCTCTCTTTCTGTGTTGTATGTATGCGCATACACATATATATCTATCTACATATACACATGTACATATTTTTTTCCTCAAATAACCAACCCAGTCTACACTGAAATCTTGTTTCAATCTTACTGACCATTAGTACCAATTTGAAGTTCCCTGAAGTAACTTGGTCGTTTGTCCATCCCTGGTTCAATCTGTAAGGGCCAGAAGGTCAGAGTCATATTTGTTACACACATGGCAGGTGGGGACCCACATTGGTAGGCAAAGGAATTAACGTGAGCGAGGAAGTCACCTCACATTGCATCTGCAGGAAACACCAAGTCATTTAGAGTTTATAACTTCAGAGCACAAGGCACTAGTTTTATAGAATAAGGCTTGTAAACGCCCTTGTTAGAAAGGCTGGCTTTTCAAATATATACAATTGTGGGGGCCAGGAAAGATGGTTCAGGGATTAAAATGGCTGCTCTTCCAGAGGACCCAGGTTCAGTTCCCAGCGCCCACATGGTGACTAATAACTCTAGTTCCAGGGGATACAGTGCCCTCTTCTGGCCTCTGCAGGCATTGCAAACATGAATGCACTTGCATACCGGCTGGTAACTCATAAAATTAAAAATACATGATTTTTTTAAAATATGCAATTGTATGTTACATAATAATGAGCTGTTTTTTAAAAAACACTATTTGTGTGTGTGTATGTGGGAGTGTATGTGCACCCTAGCACTGAGTGGAGATCGGAAGACAGCTTTCAGGAATTGGTTCTCTTTCTTTCCTCCATGTGTGTCTTGGAGCTCCAACACAAGTTACTAGGATTGCTGGCAAGCACCTTTATCCTATGAGCCATCTTCCCAATCCAGAAGATTTCTTTTGAGAAATGAGACATCAGGTGATTTCTGTCACTGGATGATCAGTCCATGTGGTCTCTTAAATGCAGTGATGAGATTGGTAAACATGAAGAAGGTCTGAGAGACTGACGAGACACAAAGTACTGGTTTACAGAAAACATGTGATTGATTGGCAGGGTAAATACGCTCTAACACAGTGATAGAGAGTGTAACACAGTAAATCCACAAAACAGTAACGCAGGCATTTAGTATTGACATCAAGGATGGTCTGCTCTGTACGCAGCGGCTCATACTGGATGCTTACACAGCTGGCAGGGCAGTAGTTTACTGACATCAACATCAACAAGGAGTGTGTGGTGCCAGGATGTCAGTAGACAGTGGGATTTTCAACCCCATTAAATTCGTATGGGAACCACCATCACTGAAGTCTGCTGTGAGAGAGAATTGGAATCTCTAGAAACCAATGACTGTCAATATGAACTTCTAGGGGTGGGAGAGATGGCTCAGCACTGCACTTAAGAGAACAAACTTCTCTTGCAGAGGTCCCAAGTTCAGTGTCCAGCATCCACATCAGGTGGCTTACAACAGTCTGTAACTACAGCTCCAGGGAATCTGGAACCCTCTTCTGGCATCTGTGGGTACCTACAAATGTGCGTGAGCACTCACACACACACACACACACACACACACACACACTGTGAATTTTTTTTACAAAATGAGTTTCAGTCATGCCAATTGTCAATAATTCTGATATAAAAGTCACAAAACACTGTGATGTAATAGCCACTCTGTATGCTAAGAATAATGCTTAAGGTAAATGTCACCGCTCTTCTCAGATGAAGAAACTGGGGTTTAGAAAGTTTCTGTAATGTATTCTGGCTCACACAGTTAGAAACTGGGCAACCAGGAGGTTCCTTTTTACTTCCAGGTATCTGGACAGCTAGGGTGGCATTGAAGGTCCACCCAGTCCATTGGAATAGAGGGGTAGAAAGGTGTTCTGTATGTCATTGGGAACAGGACTCTCAGAAGAGGACACTTGGCAACTAGGTGCATTGATGACCTTCTCTGATGTGATAGACACCATGTAACTGACATTCAAAATGGAAAAAGAAATCATAGAAGAACACTCATTTTCTCTTTGAGATCAGATAAATTATCCTCCAGACTGTGAGACTGGATGCTGACGCCTGGCCTGTAATACGTAAGAATCCTGGAAAATCAAGTAGGTGTGGTGGTGCCGGATTGCTTTAACTGTCTGCCAAAAACCACCCAGGAAGCGAGTCTTGAGAAATGAGATGAAACTGGCCTGCGAGCTAGTCTGTCGGGGACCATTTTGGTTGTTTATTGGTGTAGGAAGACATAGCCCTTTCTGGGCAGCACCATTCCCTAGGCAGGGGGATCCTGAACTGTGCAAGAATGAAGAAAACTAAGCAGAAGCAAGCACGGGTGGGGATACTCTCTTTGCTCTTGACTGTGGGTGTGCTGTGACTAACTGCTTGCGTTGCTGCCTTGATGGCCCAGAAAGGAAGGACTGTGGCCTGTACTTGTAAGTCAAAGGACCTGTCTTTTCCCTGCTGTTGTTTTTAATCAGGGTCTTTGTCACAGCAACAGAAAAGAAACTAGAACAGTGGTTCTGATATTAAACAAAGGAAGACGGTCAAGAATGTAAAATTTAATTCCTTGAAAAATTCTAGATCATTCTGTTTAAAGGAAAGCCTGGGCTGACCTGCCCTGTTTTCTCTGCAAGTAGATAGCTGCATTTTCATCTCTGCACCACTAGGTGGCCCCACCTTAATCACCTTCCGCTGTACTCCAAAATGGGAGACAGCTAATTACCTACCAGAGGCATTGAACCAGCCAGAGATAGGACAGAAGGAGAGGCTGAAAAAATCTGTGACTCAACTGAAGAAAATTGAAAGACTTCAAAATATTTTATTCTCCATATATTATATATCCAGTAACGAGTTGCCTTCATTTAGGCAGAAAATAGTTTTTATGGTTTATTTCTCAGGATCTTTAAAAGTAGAAACACCAAGATTGTACTATGAATTGTAAAAAGGCAAGAAAGAAAAACAATTTGCCTATCCTTAACGCAACTGCAGACTGAGTTTCTCTCCTGTTTGGTTATTTTTCCCCAAACAAAACAACTTTATAATAGAAATGCTTTTCTGGCACACGATGTACCCTGCCTCAGCACTGTTTATCTGTATTACAGAAATATGTTTGTGAATGCCTCTGAGCATTTCTTGGAAATATAACAACATTTTTAGATAGATGCATTATTGAGGTGTTATCCTCTGAATTTAAAAAAGTCTGACTATGACATATTTCATACCCACATAACATATTTTATACAAAAATATGGTCATGTTGGGGGGAAATGAAAAAGAGGAACAGATGTAAAGAAAATTCATACTTCTGTTTGCTCTTGGGCCATTTGTTCTACAACAAAGAGACTCAGTGGTTTATATTCTCCTGGAATTCTATTTTCACAGTACATAGGAAAACCCTGTGCTCTGGAGGGTCTTTAACTTCCTGTCGGTCATCATTTGGACCACAGAAAGGAGTCAGGTGCTTGAAGAACACCAACCTGTTTTGAGGCTGTATTGCTCTGGGGAGTCTGTAGTCACTATTTAAACCTCATCCCCATGGGAAGATGTTCCGACAATACCAGTCTCTGCAGGCTGTGCCGGAACAAAAGGACTGCCTGAATTCACCAACCTGGTTCCACCAGCTGTGCAAATGGCCCTACACAGAGAGAGCATTACCCAAAGCTTCCCAGACTTTCTTCTCTGTGTTGACCCCTGTTATCCGCAGAGTCTTCCACAGGGATAGAAATGGCCTGTCTGCACTGTCCAAAGGCACAGCCACTGGCTTCTTGCTGCTGTTGGCAAATTGTAGAACTGACTATTCAAGCTTTCCTGTTGCTTAAATTTGCTTTCCGATAATTTCATATGTGAGTGCAATACATAATGTTCTAGCTTGATTTCTGCTGCTATAGTAAAACTATCAACAAAAGCGACTAAGCAGAGGAAAGAGTTCATATGGCTGAGAATTCAGTCATTGAGCCAAGTCAAGGAAGGAAGTTGAAGAGCGCCTGCTTGCTGTTCCACACAGCGTTAACTCTGACCAAGGGGTGAACTCACAGCCAAGGAAATACAGCAGGAGTCATGGAAGATACTGCTTACTAACTGGCTGGCAGTACTACATTCAGCTACCTTTCTTACACAGTTCAGGACCATCTGCTGAGGGAGGGTGCTGCCCACAGTGAGCTGGGCCTTCCCACAGCAGAGAACAGTCAAGACCATCCCACACAGGCAAGCCCACAGGTTAATCTGATCAAGGTAGTTCTTCAACTGAGATTCTCTTCCCAGATAATTCTAAATCGTGTCAAGTAATCGGGATATGTATTGGCCACCGTCACCCCTAACTGCCATTGAAGCTCCCTGAAGGCTAATTCATTTATGTTTAAGTGGCTTCATGAGGCTGATGCCACCTGGTGCTTCTAACTCCTAGAAAAGCAAAATGAAACCAAACATTAAAAAACAAAACAAAACCCAGCTGGTGGATTCTGGGGGAGGGGAAGTTACTGCCTTTAACTGTGCACCAGTGAACCCACCAGGCACCAATGTATTTCCAAACCCATGGCCAAACAGGTCCGAGATAAAATCAGAGGGTCACAAAACAGAACATAACGGTGTGGGGAAGGAGCCTGTGATGGTTTGCATGAGAATGCCCCCATTGGCTCCAAGTATTTGAATATTTGTCCCCAGCTGATGGCACTCTTTTAGGAGGTTTTAGGAGGGTGTGGCCTTGATGGAGGAAGTGTGTCACTGCGGGCAGGCTTTGAGGGTTCTTAAACCTTACAGGATTTCTACTCACTCTCCGCTTCCTGTGTCTGCTTGAAGATAAGAGTGCTTTGTTTTACTCCTTTAGTCCCCTCTGTCACCAGGCCTCCCAGCCATTAGGGACGGACTCTAGTCCCTCCAGAACTGTAAGATAAATAAACTCTTCCTTCTATAAGTTGGTTTGTCAGCGTTTCTTTCACCAGCGACAGAAAAGTAATTAATACAGTACCGATGGGGGAGTGAGGGAGAAGGTTGAGAGGGAGGTAAGAGAAGGCGTGGAGTCAGGGCAGGAAGCAGGATGCACTGTCTACGTGTACGGAATGGTCAAAGAACAAATTTAATCAACCAACGAGCTTTATTTCAACACAGAGTTGAATAAAATGTCCGGGTTCCTTGGGAATGTTGTCTTTTACAAGCGAACGATGACACTGGGAATAAGCCTTGATGGGTGCTGTGCACGGTCGAAGAGCCAGGCAGGACGTGAGGGAGGTGGATGAGCCGTGTTTCTAGCTCATGGCTTGAGGTCACCATCATAACATCCCTACACGGTGTTGTTACTCTCTATCCTCTGTAATTTACAGATGAAAACACATGTGGGTTAGAGAGATTAAAAAGCACAGCTTGTTTTGGGGAGAGGGTGACTTTGAACCTGCCTCTGACTCCAGTGCCTGTGTGGAATGTTTTACATTCTTAAAAAGCTTATTGGAATTCACACCTCCTCTAACTAGAGGTTTGGAATGGCACATGGCTCCTTGCTGGAAAATTCTACAGCTCTCGGAGATTTCTCCCAAGAGACGATAGCTCCCCCATGGATAGTAATCCCTAGCTAGGGACCTCGGAAGTCTCCCATTTGTCTGCTGTTCTCCTCAGTGGTCCCATTTTTCTGGCTGTGATGTTCTAGAAAACATACTTGTTTATAGTCATGTGATGGTGCAGTCTTGTCTTAGGTTTGTCAAAGAATGTGTCAGTCAGATCATGAAGCTTCAGAACAGTTACTTCATCCTGGGAGCCTTTGTTTTGTCATGTGTAAAATGGAGGGAACAAAACTTTCTCCTGTGTGAATCTGTCTCTGAGAACCAATGAATGAATGTATTTGAGATATTTAGCATCCTGTCTGCTACACAATTAACACTTTAATGAAATCACAGGCAATTATTACAGTGGTTCCCTATTATCAAGGGAGAATACTTTTAGTCTGAGATAGTCCTTGGGTATCTGAAGCCATGGGCAGTAGAGAGCCTCTTTTTCTCTGTATGTGCATACGTGTGATCGAGTTGCCTTTATCACTCAGCATGGTAAAAAATAATAACTAATTCCAAGAGTGGATGGCCTAGAGTTCCAGCTCTGGGGACGCTGAGGAAGAGGTCATGTTCAAGGCTGCTCTGGGCTACCTAGCAAGACTCTATCTCAAAAACACCCTCAATAATTAATAACAGAATAGGCCAACTATAACAGTACACTATAACCAGTGTTGTTTAAAACTTAAAAACTGGATTGTTTTGAGAACTTTCCCTTTCATTTTGGTAGACTGTGACTATCAAACCCTAAACAAACAAACAAAAAAAACCCCTTTTTTCCTTAAACCGCTTTTGTCAGGTATTTTGTCTCCACCACGAGAAAACTGAAACATCCTGGGAGTTCACCATGCCACCTCCCCTTGCAATTAGTAAGGTGCAGACAAGGGGAGGTTCTCTCCAAGCTCAGCCGTGGTTCCTGGCAATTCAGTACTCAGCTCTGGGCTGCACGGTCTATGTGGTCATCATAGGTAATGTGAGAAAGGAGGCCAGTGGTAGATCAGAAAGAACTTATGAAGAAATCAAAGAACCTGGATTTGAGTCCCAGTTCTTCAGTAATTCACCATCTAAAGCCTTCTGGTTATCTCCTTGGAAGATCAAGAATATTAACTGGAGGAAGTCTCCAGCATTGCATGGTAACGAAGCTGGTTATCTCTATCCCCCTGCAACTGTCATGACCCCGGAAAGTCTTTATCAGCTGTCACTGAATCACTTCTGGGAGAATTGGGATAATGTTTCCCCATTGTACACTGCGAAAGTGTCTTGCTCAGTCTAGGTAAAGGCTAAACCAATGCTTCTGATCAGTTCTCCAAGAAGTGATTTTCGAATCCAGGATCCTTTGCCTTGTGACCTTGTAGTCTTAAGTTCTCATTCTGAGGTTGTCAGCCTCAGAAAGGGCCTAGAGGATAGCCTGTGAGGGGCATCTGTAGGTCAGTCTAGGAGTAGACAGTCCATTTCCAATCTTACTCCTTCACAAACTCCTCTGACTTCGAGGGCCTGGGAGACAGTCTGGCTGGGTGCCAGGAGGAAGAGGAGGCAGGTATGGAGAACAGTGTAGCATGATTGGTACTGTCCCAGCAAGTGGCTCTTCAGATGATCGTGAGCAAAGCTACCAGGCTGTATTTTAAAGGTGATTTTGTGTGCACATGGTTGTGTTCATTGGAGAGGGTCATGGGAATACAACACGCCTATGAAACGTTTTGAAATGTTGGCAGTAACTAGGGGATTATTATCTCATCCTTTAGGTTCTAGCCTCTTATTAAAGTTGATAGACTTTCACGTTCAGTTGTGTAGGCCCTGGCAAGACCCTACCAGACTGTAGGCTCAATTCTTAGGGATCTGGAGCTGGAGTCCGGAGAAATCCCCTGGGGGCCAGTGGAGTTCTTTCCATGTTTGAAATGCTGAGTTTCTTACACTTGTTTTGGGCAGCCGGCCTCTGCATGGGGCTTTATCCCAGCTGGCTGAGAATTCACAGTCCCTTCTACACAAAATGAATGAAGACATTTTTCTTTCCAGATTTGAGGACTCCTGCCTATTCCCACAATTCTCTTGTGTACTTTTTGCCAGATTTTCTTCCTTATTGTTTGATATTTTCCCCTTATAACTATCATTTTCTACATCTTATTTCACAGTGCATCTCATTTTAATAAAAAAAGAGAACTTAAAATAAGCATGTAATTGCCCATCAGGCACAATAGCCCCTCACTGGGGGCACTGATCATCCATGTTTGGGGAAGATGTCTTTGTGAACTTCCGTGAGTGTCTGTCAGGCGGGTCTGAGGCTCAGGGCAGGTCAAGAGAACTGAGGAGACACTGTTGAGCAAGAAGGAACAAGACTTCAGGAGACCCAGCATCTGCGGTGTGATGAAGAATGAAGACTTAAGGGAGCTTCAGAGAGTGAAGTGGGCATTGAAAAGACACCACTCAGTGGGAGCATCAGAGGATCTTCCCTTTGAGTCCCTCAGAAGAGATGGATAAAGATGGTTAGATCTTAGGGGTGGCTTGAGACGTGGATCTGCCAACATTGGAGTTAAGAAGCCCACTGGCACATGAAATTAAAGAGAGTTGGGGACTGGAGAGATGGCTCAGTGGTTCAGAGCACTCACTGCTCTTGCAGAGGACCTGAGTTCGATTCACAGCACCCACATGGCAGCTAACAACTGTCTGTGACTCCAATTCCAGGGGATCTGACCCCTTCTTCTGATCTCCACTAGCGTTATACAGCATGACATGGGTGCATGGGGTCAGGGTATTGGGAGTGATTGTTAACGGGCAAGAGATTTCTTTAGGGAGTGGTAAATATTCTACAAGTTGATGCTACAGGCAGTTATAAAACCTGTGACTGCTTGAAAAACAGTTGGAAATGATATGTGTGTATGGGTATATGCACACATACACATATATTGGATTTTCTGACAAGGTTTTCTATAACCCAGGCTTGCCTTAAACCCCTGATCCTCCTCCCTCCACCTTTCAAGTACAAGGATGACAGGTTTGAGCTACCATCCTAGCTTATACATATGCATAGTCTTAATATGTAGGTAATTTACATAAGCTTCTCTCAATGTTCACTAATTTTTACTAATCAGAATCAGTAAAAACAGCCCATGAGATGGCTCAGTGGATAAAGGTGCTTGCTGCTAAGCCTGAGGACCCAAGTTCAAACTCTGGAACCCACATAATGGAGAGAACAGACTCCTGAAAGCTGTCCTCTGACCTCCACACGCACGCACACACCATGGTACATATGTGCAAGCCCCTCAGCCCTCCACAAACACATGCGCATACACACAAAATTAATAAGTGTATAAAAATTGGCAAAAACATACAATATAACCAACAGGAAAAATAAAAAATGCTAAAGATAATTGAACATACTAATTTCACAGGATGGAGATCAGTGAGCAAGAAAGAGCCAGGGCCAAGACAGTGATCCCACATGCAAAGGTGACTGCAGTCAGTGTAAAGAACTTGTATAAAACCCCACAAACTAGGTAAGAGGATAAAACTGTCCTTACACGTAAAATTAGTTCTGGATTTCTATCCTTTTAACGTTTTTATTTTAAGTGCTTGATTTTTGAGTGCTTCTGTATATCCTTGTAGCCAGCGCTGTAAAATGAGCCAGTTTGGGGATGTTCCACATCCTGCTCTACAAGACTGTATTTCAGACTTCTCCACTGTGTCCCCTGTCAGAGCACAGCAGTGGGTCACGGTGACTGAATTCCTCTCTGACTGCTTTGTGAAATGAATGGGGCACACCACAAAGCACACGTAGAAAGTGACGAGTACATGGAAGGTACCCCCTGGGGTAGCTCCCGAGGGCCTCTCATAGAATGCAATAAACTCAGAGAACACACATCTGCTGACTTTCTTGTCTTCAAAGGTTCTGCAGTCTCAAAATAGTACCCAGAGGCAGGAACCTCTACCAAGCAGCTTTCTTCATAATGTGAATGCAAACTCACTTTGCAGACTCATACCTTTTTTGAAGGACTGCCCAGAAAGTCTTCATTGAGGTATGAGTCAAGCCATGGTTGTCCTGTTCCAAGAGACTGTAAATGGGAGACACAGTACCTGGCCCACAGGAGTCTGAAGAGCGCACTTGAGTGAAGGAGAGAACTCTCAATGGAGATTCACATCGAACTGGATGATCTGGGCAGGCCAGGGGAAGATGGGAGATCAGCTACCTGCACCTTCCTCCTCTATAGGGTGCTGGCCTCTTCAGAAGGAGGGCAAGTGCAGTACATTCATTTCCTCCTAGTCAGTGGACACCAAAGGTGTGGCTGGACGACCCCTCCCTCCGCCCTTGGTCTGCTTCCTCTCTGGGTTAAATATCTGCAGCCTTGGGTGGAAGCAGACCGTTGCCACGGCAGTTCAGTCGTCTGTGAAGGTGCCTTCTGTAGACTGTTACTTGGGATGAGTCTTGTCTACTGTCATGCTTTGTAGTGAACAGTAATACAAGCAATCTCCAATCAATATCCAGCACAAACGCCATGACAGGGTGCTGCGTCTTTCCCTAATACAGAGGTTTCTCCAACTCTTTCTGCTTGTGACCCTTTTTGTCTGAGATACGCAGTGTAAAGATTGATTTTAATTTTCAGTTATGGGTATGCTTGTGTTTCTGTGGGGGCGGGGTGGGGGAAGACCTGCATAGGAGCGCAGGCACCTACAGAGAAAATGGTAGCAGGTTTCAGGGAACTAGAGTTACAGGTGGTCGTGAACTGACAAATGTGGGTGTTAGGAACCGAACTCCAGTCCTCTGGAAGAGCAGCAAGTGCTCTTAACCACGAGCCATCTCTCTAGCCCTCTGAGTAATTTTTACACAATCGCAGATAGATTGGTACATTAAAAATAATAAGGGAATTTATTTAAAAACAATCTTTGGTATGCGTATTTCGCCATTTATTAGAAGTAAAAGCAAATATGCATATTAATGAGAGTGTCAAGACACTCACTCTGGAAACTTCTGGAATTATTGTTTGAAAAGAGGCAACTGGGCAGCTGAGAGGCGGCAGAATCTGAATTCATGCGCAGAATCTGAATTCATGCGCAGAAACTTGTGTGCATGCGTGCGTGCGTGTGCGTGTGTGTGTTCATGCGTGAGTGTGTGTGTGTGTGTGTGTGTGTGTAGGGTGGAGGGCAACCTCAGATGTTGTTTTCTCAGGTGCTTCCCATCTTGACTTTTGAGGCGGGTCTCTCTGTGGCCCGCAGTTTACTGATTAGGCTACACTGCCTGGCGGCAAGCTCCACGGATCCATCTGTCTCTGCCTCCACAGTGCTCAGATCACAAGTGTGCACCACCATGCGTGGCTTTTTACGTGAGTGCTGGGGATCAAACTCAGGTCCTGGTGTCTGCAAAGCAGCACTTTAGCAACTGAGCCATCTCCCCAGCCCCAGCTTGTAGACTCTCTTTTTGTCCCAAGATTACGCCAACTGAACTGGCTTGAAAGCAGCCCATGGGACTGGTCTGAATAATTTAGACCTCAGCGTTAGTACGTTCGGTCTTCACACACCAAGCTGGTAACCAACAAGCAAGCAACAGCACACTTCTGAGATGAACTGCAGCTAAGCTAAATTTAGTTCCTCTTCATCCCCAGAGCCAGAGCCCACGAGAGGCCAGCTGTGGCTCTGGATGCTTCCCTGTCACAATCGCAGCACAGCTGGCCCTCCGAGGTGGGGGGCGGTTGAGTGCAGAAGGCCTCTTTCATCCCAAATGCGTTGCTCTGCTGGGGTACCACCATCCCGATGGGAAAGATCTGGACTCCTCCGGTGTCAGCGGAGCCTAGGCATTATTTTCAGAGTGTTTGTGCATCTGAATGAGCAGCATAGTCACAGCTTGTGCCCTAAGCAGGGGCACAATGCACAATCAAGTCTGACCGCTGGTTTTGGAATGACACAGGTGCTCTTGAAGCGCTCGCTTTGAGGTGCACCCAGGTGGTTGAGGACAGTGGCTGCTTTTGTGTGCGGACTGTGATTGCTTTCATGTTTGGAGAGATGCCTCAGTGAGTAAAGTCTCCCCAGAACCGATGTAAAAGCTGGATGTGGCAACGTGACTGTCTATAATCCTAGAGATGGGAGAATCCTCGGCACAAAAGAGACCTTGTCTCAAACACAGAAGGTGAGAACAGCACTCTTAAGTTGTCCTCCAACCTCCACTCATGTGTGGTGCACGTACATACATGCACACAACATGTCTCTCTCTCTCTCTCACACACACACACAACACAAATAAATTTAGAGCCACGTGTTGTAGCACATTTCCTGAATCTCTGTACTCAGAAGGCAGAGTTAGGAAGATCTCTGTGAGTTTGGGTCTAGCCTGGTCTATACCAGTTGCAGATTAGCTGGGGCTACAGTGAGACCCTGCCTTTAAAAAGAAAAATAAAACCTTTGGTTGGGACTCCATATATTCTCTTGGAATTTCAAGTTAATGGCCTCTCCTCCCTTCCTCCTCTCCTCCCTCCCTCTCTCTCTCCAATGGTCTTTCTGACACTAAATTGCTGAACTTCCTTGTTTTCCAATAAAAAGACAAGCCTCAGCCTCATATTCTCTTCATTTTCAGAAAGACACTCTTGCTTCAATATAGCGCTGATCACATGATTCATGGTCAAGGCCATACTGATAAAGCTTTGCATTGACTTCTGCAGGAAAGCTATTTCCAGTTCCTCTTGTCTTCCAAGTCCTCGTCCCGTTCGCTCGGCCTCGTTGCGTTGTCCCTGATGTTTTGCTGTCAGCTGTTACTGTGAGCATCTGAGCTTGGGAACCAGAAATGCAAAAATGAAGTTTGAGGATATTTCCATGGCATTCGGTCACAGATGTCAGTGAGAGGGTGACTTTTTCCTCGGGGATATTTGGGGGGGGGGGGGGAATCAGGGGTTCTTGGAAATGTGACTAACATATAGGGTAAAAACTGAACTCTCTCCCAAACCCCCCAGTAAGGGGTTCTGTGGCCTGGGGCATCTGCAGTGCCAAGGCTTGGGCTGAACTGTGTGGCACCAGTGGAGACCTGGCACCAGCTCTGGCTGCCTGCTGGATGGTATCTGTCCTTTGCTCAGACCCTCTGCTCACTGTGATGTAGTTGTAGAGACAGTTGGAACACTGAGCACTTGACTCTACACCACCTAGACTTGATCGTTGGATAAAACACACAGGTCCAGGCCCACTGGTGCCTGAACTGCCGTAGCAACCCACAGGGACCTGGGGAGGATCTGGGAAGCCAGAGCAGCCACCTGGGACAAGATGGTCTCCAGGAACTGTGGAACTGTGACTTCCTGGGTCCACCTGGTGCTTCTGTGTGGTTAAACAGAGGGCCCATGCTGTCCCACGGCCACAGGACAAGGCCCCTCCTCCCGGAAGAGCCAATACCTCCAGGGCAGAGTATTGCCTAGATTTTTTTGTGCTAGCCTCCACTTCTACCAAGTGCCTCTGCTTGGCTTTGTGTGTGTGTGTGTGTGTGTGTGTGTGTGTGTGTGTGAGTGCGTGTGTGTGTATGGGAATGTGCGTGTGTAGGTACACATGTGATTGTGAGTATGTATGCGTGCATGAAGGGGCCAGGTGAAAACCTCCATTATAGTTCCCGGGGAACCCTCTACCTGTTTTCTAAGACAAGGTTTCTCCCTGGCCTGATAACTCAGGTCTTCGTGTTTGTGAAGCAGGCACTTGACCTCCCGAGCCATCGCTCCAGCCCTGCTTGCCTTCTCATGCTGTTCCTCATAGGGGTGCACCCTGGAGGGCTGACAGTGTGTCAAGGGTGACACACCTGCCAGGTCTGAGCCCCCTCTACCCCCCACCCCCAACAAATAAAAGAGTAGTCAGGCTTTGGAAACAACTTCACTACTGACTGCTTCCAGAACCTTCCAGTCTGTATCCACAGACTGCCCTACGGACAGTGTCATTCCCCCACATGGAAAACCACATCTATTTGATGTACCATCTAAATGTGGGTCTCAAAGTCCCTCCTGAGCCCTGGCTTGGTGTTTCTCTCTGCTTGTGCCTCAATCAGATCAGAGGTGTGGAATCCCCTTTTATTGGAGTCAGCTTCATGGGATTCAAGGGTGTGAATGTAGGGTTTTCTGTGGCCAAGGAAGAGGTCAGAGGTATAATGGATTCAAACTTCCTGATCTGAGATCTCCATCTAGGGTTTTAACCTCCAATAAGATTTTGCTTATGAGGCTGGAGAAATGGCTTGGTGGTTAAGAATGCTTGCTGCTCTTGCAGAGGTCCTGAGTTTGATTCCCAGCATCCACTGGGGCTACTCACAACCACCTATACCTCCAGCTCTAGGGGATCTGACATCCTCTCTGGCTTCCAAAGGCACTGCACTTACATGCACAAACCTACACATAATTGAACACTTAATTAAAACAAAAATAAAGTCTTAAAATTTGTTGCTTTTGAGAAAGAAATATATTGTGGGTTTCACTACATCATCTGTTAATGGGGATCACTGTGATACTCCCTTCTCAACATAGGTGTCGAAATTAAGTGAAGTCACAAAGGTGAGATGTGGAGCTCAAATGCTGGCTAAATGGAGGAAGCAGAATCATTGTGTTGGGTCACATGAGGCCTTCATGTTCTTGGTGGTTGTAGTGGTTAATTCTGCTGCGGTGCTATCTAGAATCATCTGGGAGGAGAGACTCAGCGAAGAAGAGAAAGCCTCAGGATCAGGTTGCCTGTGGACAGGTCTGTGGGGGACTGTCTTGATTACATTAATGATGTGGGAAGACACAGCCTGAGAGTGGGTGGCACCATTCCCTAGGCTTGGGTCCTGAATGGTAGAAGGGTAGGAAAGCAAACTGAGCCGTGGGCATGCCTCCATTCATTCTCCACAGCAAAAGCCTGTAACACGGACTTGTGAGCTAAAGTCAATCCCCTTTCTCCTAAGTTACTTTTGATCAGGGTGTTTTATCGCTGTAACAGAAATGGAACTAGGGCAAGGGTCTTAGATGGGGCCATCACTTTGTCCTCCTTATTTGGAAATGACAGCACCTGCAGAGGTTGCCCCTGTAGGAAGTAGACCGCCCAGGGTTGGATCCTCAGGGCCCTGTATGCTATGACTCTGGACTCCAGGGCACAGATCTGCTGCTCCTCTGAGGATGAGGTACGGAGAGAGACAGTGGCCACTCCATCTGTGGACTGCAGAGACCGTAGATGCCCTGACTGCCTTTCTGGTCCCCAACCAGCAGAGCCTCTCTTCTGCTGGCTTTGAATGCTGGTACCCCCTGGGCTAAGGCCAGAGGCAGCTCATCAGCTGGACTCCTAATAGGAGGATGGGGGGAAAGCAAATGATGACAGTGCATTAGTGTTCCCAACGATAAAGTCAGCACCGAGATCCCCGCCGTGTTCTGCCTGCAGCTGTGTTTCCCACCACACTCCTGTTCCTTTCGCCCACTGAATTCCTGGGAGCAGGGTTGCATTTACTGTGGTTTAAGTGTGAAACGTCCTCCATAGGCTCATGTGTTTGAACCCTTGGTCCCGGCTGGTGGCGCTGTTTGGAGAGTTTGGGGATCCTACAGGAGGTGGGCCTAGCTGGAGGAAGTGGGTCGGTGGGCATAGTCCTTGAGGATTTTATAGTACTGACCCTCTTCCTATGCATCCTGTCTCCTGACCTCAGGTGCTATGTGGCAGACCACGCCCCCCCCATGTTATCCTCCTCATCATCTTCCTCTTGCCATCTCTTCCTGGCCACGATGGGTTTTAAGAAGTTGAACTGGGACCTAAATTAAAGCCTTCCTTCCTTAAGTGCCTTTTTCCAGATCGTTTGTCACAGCAAGGAGCTAGGTACCGAGCACAACTTCTTCCCATTTAACAGGTGAACTCAGAGGCTCATTCAGACAGGGGCTGATAGACACCACATTGGTGAGGCTGTAATCCAGCAGAGAGGAGTCATTGGCCTCAAACTCTTGTGAAATTCCTCATACACATTAGAAGGCAGAATCTGCTTTTAATATTTTAATAACACCTTTTTTTTTTTTTTTTTTTTTTGCCTTCTTGAGACCCAATTTTCCTGTAGCTGCAGTTGGCCTGAAACTCACTATGTAGACTAGGCTGGTCTTGAACTCATAGAGATCCACCTATATCTGCCTCCCGAGTGCCGGGATTAAAGGCTTGTGTGTATCTCCATGCTCAGCTCACCATGCTTATCTTTTAAAAAAGAATTCATCATTTCAAAAGCCAGCTGATACTAGCTTTCATTACCATCTCCTCCTCTCTCCAGAGCTTCCAAAGCATGCTGGCCTCCTCCTTTGTAGAACACCCTCGAGGTTCTAACATACAACAGCTGCAAGGAAGCCCTGGATGTGTCTGCACCAAATCCGACCTTGCCCTGCTTCCCCAGTGTTGCTCCATAAAGTCTCTTCTGGAAGATGCTTCCCCCAAATGTAGCCTGTCCATGCAAGAGGATGTAAGCGGGAAGCACTTTGCCTCCTAATCACTGACCAAGAAAAAGTAACGCACAGAAAATAAAAACCATGCTGGCAGGATGGCTCAGTGGGTAGAGAAGTAGATGACAACCTGAGTTTGGTCCCTGTGACCCACATGGTAAAGGAGGGAACAGAGTCCCCCAAGTTGTCACCTGACCTCCACCCATACTGTAGCATGCACGTATAATCACAGATACACAATTGCCCAACCAAACACACGTGTGCATGCACACACATTAATAAATAAATGGAATATAAAAAAATTTAAAACAAAGCCACCATCTGAATAAAGCATGAGCGTAAAGCCAGACAGGTTATCTACGATGTGTGTGCATGTGTGTATTTGTGTGTTCATGGGCATGTAGAGGCCAGAGGTCAGCACTGGGGTCTTCCTCAGTCAACTGCTATCTCCATTTTTGTTGTTTATTTCTTTTTGCAGGTGGAGTTTGAGACAGGATATCCCTGTAGCCTCAGCTGTCCAGGAACTCACTATATAGACCAGGCTAGCCTCAATCCCACAGAAATCTGCCTGCCTCTGTTTCCCAAGTGCTGGGACTGAAGTTGTACACCATCGTGTCTGACTTCCACCTTATTTTTTTTGAGGCAAACTCTCTCCTACCTAGCACTCACTGATTCAGCTTCACGGACGGGTCGATGGGAACTCTAGGGATCTGTCTGTCTCTGCTGCCTCAGTGTTGGAGTTACTCACTCAGAGGATCCAAAATCAGGTTCTCCTACCTATATAGACAACACTTTACCCACTGAGCCAACTCCCCAGCCCCTAAGACTGTCTTAGCCCAGCCCACCTGGATAAGGCCCTTCGGAAATGACATTCTACCAAATGTAACTACCGTTTCTCAAAGCAAGGGGAGGGGGACAACTCTGAGAAAGAAAGAAAGAAATCTCCTGTGGAACCCAGCATGGTGATGTGTGTCTGAAATCCTAGTACTTAGGAGGCAGAGACAGGAGGATCAGAAGTTCGAGAACAAACTGGACTAGACTTTTATTTCACAAACTAGAACAGATTTTAAAAAGTGTGTATCTGAACAACAGTGATTTCCCAAGAGGTTTCTCCAGGCCACTAGGACCACAGCAGGAGACAGACTCCACGAAGGCTGCTCACAGGGGTGCGCATTTTGCCGGGTGGCTGCCAGGATCGTATGAGGTCTCTGCTGTCGTAACAGTACCGCATGCAGACTTCCTAGAAAGTAAAGAGTTTTGGTTCAAAGGTCAAGGTTGGAGGCCCATTGATTTGGTCTCTAGTGAGAGTGGCTGATGGGAGCATTCTTTGATGAGAAAAAATAGTTATGTATAATTGGAGAGCAAAGGCAGAAGACGGGGGGGGGGGGGAGATCAAGTCAGCCTCCCCAAACCCTGTGGCAATCGTGCCCCTAGTGGCACAGTTGGATCTCCCAGTGGTTCCTGCCTTCTCTGGGAAGTGCATGTTTCTTGAGTGCATATGCACATGCATGCTGAGGCCAGACGTCCATGTCAGCTGTCTCCCCAGTCATTCCCCATTGTTATTTGTTGAGACAGAGTCTTTCAATGACCTGGAGCTCACTAAGCTCCTCTAGGCCAAGTGCCCAGTGAGCCTTAGGGGATCCTCCTGTCCCGGCCTCTGTAGTGTTGGAATGACAAGGGCTTGACATGTTTTCACATGGGTGCCAAGGTTGCAAACTCAGGTCCTCATCCTGGTGCCCAGATGCCTCACCAACTGAGCCGTCTCCCCAGCTCCTGGTCCCTTTTTCTAAAGGTCCACAGGGCCTCCCAGTAGTGCCAACCTAGAGAGCAAGTGCTTCTGTGTGGATCTTTGGGGAGCACTCAACCTGCAACCCTTAGCAGGGGTGAGGGAGGGAAAGCGAGAACACAAAGCGTGCTGCTGTTGAGAGTGATTCATGCCAGGAAGGAAAGCCATTGTCAGTCTCTAGGTCTACCTGTATCTTGCTGGTCCAGGGGGCAGTTGACCACAAGCTGACTTGGAACATGGGCTTTGGCTTCCTATGTTCTCAAGCTTGGCTGACTCCAGAACTGTGCACATGGTAGAGCTCAGGAGGTTTTCCGTGAGGGTGATCATATCTCACACACACACACACACACACACACACACACACACACACAAGTTCCTCTGTGGTGCACACCAGCAAGCAGAACAGATTCCACCTCTGGGTCACTGGCATTTCAAATAATCTGAAGTGACATCAGGGATGATGACAGCAGGGCTTGGGCAACAGCTCCAGACTGGACGTCAGACCGAGGGTCCTTCAGCCACTGACCCGTGAGCCCCTCCATCGCTGCCTTCACCATGTTGAGAGTTGATTTTAACAAACCACACTCATACATAGACACCACATACATATGAAGGCATACATCACACACAACATGTACACTGTATACACACCCTACACACTCACACATACTAAACATACAAACCACACACATACATAGACACCATATACATACACAGACAGCAAATATACCTTACACACACACACACATACACCACACATACACTCAGACAGATACCAAGCATACAAACCACACACATACATAGACAGTTCATACATGGACACACACACAAACACGACAGACACCATATACACCACACACACACCACATACACATACCAAACATACCACCCTCGGATACATACACCACGCACACGCACACACTATGTATCTTCTCTTGGTTCCGTTTTTTTTTGCCTTTCTCCTGAGCATTGCCCCTTTTCCTTGAGAGCTATTCCTCACACTTCTCCCTGCCAGAACATGCCTTATAATCCCTCACATGCTCTGCTGAGCTGAAGGCTTCCAGCCAGGCGCTGTCCTTTACCCCAGGCAGAAGGTCAATTCCCCTCTTTATCTTGTTCTGCCAGTCTTTGGGAGGAGGGGAGAAGAGAACGATTTATTGTAACATCAGCGTATAAATTATGCCCCAGCGTTTATAGCATGAAAGCAGCACGCTCAGGTCTTGGCTTAACGTAACTCTTTAATCTTGTTCCCTTTCTTCCACGCATAAGTAGCCATCATGGAGAAGTTGGAAGAGAGGGCAGCAGGCAGCAGTGTGCCAGTTAACCACACAGAATCGGGCGCTCAGAGCATCCTGAGGAAGTCTCGTGAAGTGCTCTTACCACCACAGAAACCAACAGGCAAATAAATGATGGAATAATTTCTCTGCTCTATGAAACGGCTCAGTGGAAGATGTTGCTAGGGGCAACGTTATTTATCTCCATGTAAATTTAAGTTAGTCTTGAGCTTGAGCAAGAAGGGTCTCTAATCTCACTCTGGGGAGGATGGGGAAAGAGATGAAGCGGACCAGCTGGAAGGCAGAACCTGATGTCTTCATCTTACAGAGGGCTGGAGGGTTTCCTCACCCAGGACACACATGCTGCAGTGGGGGGTCCCAGGAAAGCTGTGTCTTCTAGTTCAAGGCGGATGGGCAGAAATGAACTTCCCGTGCCCATACGTGGCATTCCTGTTAATGATGAAGGGATTGAAATAGCAATTCAGGTGGCTGGAGAGATGGCCCAGCAATTAAGAGCACTGACTACTCTTGTAGGGGATCCGGGTTCGGTTCCCAGCACCCACATGGTGCCTAACATGATCTATAATACCGTTAGGGAATCTGTCATCCTCCTCAGGCCTCCTCAGATACTGCATGCTGGGTGCATTTATATACAAGCAGACAAAGCACCCATGCTTATTAAAAAACAAACCAATAAACAAGTAAACCAAAGAAATAGCAATTCAGGGCCAGTGAGATGGCTCAGCAGGCAAAGATGCTTGCCCTCAAAATTGATGACTTAGGTTTCAACCTTAGGTCCCTCTGGCACAGTGGAGAGAGCTGGCTCTAAGTTGTCTCCTGACTTCCATCTGTGTACCAGGTAGGCATGTGAACCTGCACACACACACACACACACACACACACACACAAAGTAATAAAAAATATCAGAAAGAGATAGCAATTCAACAGAAGAAAAGAGAAGATATTCCCTGACTACCTCCCACATTACCGCCGTAATAAGGCCGTCCCTCAGCTTGTTCCTCAGCTTGTCCTTCTCCGGTTCTGTGGACACGTAGTTGTGGTTACAGTAACCTCAAGGCTCTGGGTCTTTCTGCTCCTTTTACCTGGAACCGTTTTGCCCAAGTCCCTGAGTACTTGGCTGCTGCTACTGACTCAGATCTTGTTCAAATGCCGAATGTTTGCGAGTCTAATGTTGGACTCTTAATTTAAAGACAAGACCTGCGTGCCTGGCACCTCGGTCCTTCAATCTAGCCTCCTTCTTTCATATTCTGCGGTTGTTTCATACAGTTGTCTCGTTCTCCTGCAGTCACTCAGTCATCCAGTCAACATGTATGTGCAGGACACACGTGTGTACAGGACTCTGTACAGGGCACTCTTCTGGCTTGTGGGGAGCCAGCAGGGAATAAAACAAACAAATCTGTCCTCATTGAGCTGCTGCTCTACAGGAGGTGGCGAATGAACAAAGTAAACACATTGCGTGGACCATACAGGGGGTGGTGGGGGCTTTGGGGTGTTCGTGGACGCCCACACTGGGAAGGTCATTATCAGGGAATAGGGGAGGACAAACATTCCGCAAGGAAGGAATAACTAGACGGAGGCCTGAGACGGGTGTGTGGGAAACTGATAGAGAGCCAGCAGCCCAGGGACTAGGGTAAGGTGAACAGGTGGGGAGGGGATTAGATGGACAGTGGGGACAGGCAGTGTATGCACATGGTGTAGAGCCTTGCACAGCACTGCACACATATGGAACTGGCTGCTTTGGCTAGTCAGGGTAGACACCAAGCTTCAGGAATCTCTACCTCCCAGCACTGGGATTAAAGGCATACAACCCTGAGTCTGGCTTTTATGTGGATGCTAGGATTTGAACCCAGGTCCTCATGCTTACACACCAGACAGTTTACCCCCTGAGTCATGTCCCCAGTGCTTGGTCTTATGTTTATGTGGGCCACTGTAATGCAATTAAGCTGTTGTCAAGAGCTCCTGGTTTATTAAACACAGGTTGTCACAAACATTGCAAGTGTTTGAGGGTTTGCCCATGATTTTGGGGGTTTGGGGAAATTATGGTATCTTGCTGCTGAGAATGTGTGCTGTTCTTATGGATGGTGTGGGAATAAGACAGAACACACCTCTGTACACTCCTCAGGGAGCTGGGCCACGGGGGCAGCCCTGATATACTGTCTACGGTTCCCTTTCTCCCTCAGGCAAATGACTCCCTCTCTGGAATTTGATGTTTCCTTTGTGTGTTTTATAGTTTTTTTCTGATGTATAAATCTTCCTCAACTGTCCTGTGAGATGGCTCAGCAGGGAAAGCCCGAGGATCAGAGTTGGATTCCTCAGACCCTTGTGGTAGAAAGAGAAAACGGACTCCTGAAAGTTGTCCTGACTGCCACTCGAGTGGCCTACACATGCACCGCACAGAGGACACAAATACATATAAATTAAAATGTCATAAAAATGACTAACAACCTTTCCCCCGATGTGTTTAATTTTTCTGGGTTTTGGAAATAGCACCACACAGCATATATCTGTACACAGTCTGCTTCTTTGCCAATGATGACCCCGGTGTGAGTTCCCTCCCTGTGGAAGCTTGGCTGTCTATCTCCATGTAACTTACTAAAAATCCCTGCAGACTCAGAGTCCCAAGAAATGTGTCTACTGAAATATACTGTCTCATTGCAGATATGTTTCTATAAATCTTTCTCAGTTTACAGTTCGATGAACAGCACATAAAGTTTCTGATTTGTGTATACCTTCCCCAAGATATACAGGTATTGGATTTACTATTTTGTTCTAATTGAGTACGTATGAAATGATAGTAGACAAGGAATTGTTTTTTTGTTTTAGAAAGAGTAAGCTTTGAGTTTAGGGAGATGGCTCAGCAGTTAAGAGCACTGACTGCTCTTGCAGAAGACCCAGGTTCTAATCCCAGCACCCACATGGTGGCTAATAACTGTTTGTAACTCCAGTTCCAGGGGATTCATTGCCTTCTTTTGATCTCATAGGCATTGAAAGACAGGGATACACTTACATACGGGCAATACACTCATAAAATATTAAACAACAAAATATTTAAAAAAGAGAAAGTAAGCTCTTAGAAGAGGCAATTAGATTTTTGTTAGAACTTTATTATTTTTATTTTATGTGTATGAGTGTTTTGCCTACATGTATGTAAGTAGAGTAGTATGACAGCCCATTATCCTCTTGGGCCTTGAATTCATGGTTCCAGGATTTTTATTGGAGGGTGAGAGTTATATATTCTATGCCTAGGGAATAATAATGAGAAAATACCTGTCTTACCTGTTCAATATAGATGTAATTGCCCAAATATTTTCAACCCATGGTAGAAGTGGAATGGAAGAGTACTTACTGTTTATCCCCATAGGAGACAAGAGGACGGAGGGAGGAAGGGGGAGAGAGAGAGAGAGAGAGAGAGAGAGAGAGAGAGAGAGAGAGAGAGAAAGGAAGAGAGAAGAGGGGGTAGGTAAGGGTGAGGGTGAGGTAGGTCCCTGGCATTCTGTTCAAAACATACCTGCTTCCTTCCTCCAGGACCCGCCCCTAAATGCTCCACCACCACCCATTGGTGACTCAGGCTGACAACCAAGTCTTTAGCCTGGTGGCCTTTGGAAAACACTTTTTTTGTATGTGTGGTGTGGGTTCATGTGTATGTATACGTTTGCACATGTGTCTTTTCCTTTATCACTCTCCACCTTATAGACTGGGGTAGATCCATTTGCTGAACCCAGACCTTGCTAGTTCTGCTAGTTGGCCAGCCAACTTGCCCTAGGGATCCCGTGTGTCGCCTCCCAGGCCCTGGCATTGCAGGTGGTCCACAACACCCACCTAGGCTGCTTCTTTATATTGGTTCTAAAGCAAGTTTTCCCTACTGAGTTCTTTTTCCAGCCCCAGAGGAGATGACTTCCCAGTTTCCTCTATCTGCCTGTCTTACTCACCTCCCCTGGGTTATATCTCTTCAAAATTTCAGAACCATGACCACAATGAAGCATTTCTCACACAAAAACACAGCTAGGTTGTTTGTGAATGTGCGTGTGCTTGTGCGTGTGTGTGTGTGTGTGTGTATAATTGTGTACAGAGGCCAGAGGATGACAGGTTGACGTCAGGTGTCCTGCTTAGTTGCTGTCCCCTTTATGTTTTGAGACAAGGTCTCTGATTGAACCTGGAGCTTCCTGGCTGGGTTAGACTGGCTGTCCACTGAGCCCTGAGGACCCTCCCATCGCTGTCCCCTCAGCCCTGGGATTACAAGCCCACACCACTGTGCTTCTTGTTTTATTTCTACTACTGTTTGTTTTTATATTTTTAACATAGGTTCTGGGGGCTCGAACTCAGGGCTTCAGGCTTGCATCGTACTTCAGCCCCATTTTTTTTTTCCTTTGAAGTCATTTGGTTTGGGTTAATGGCTAGCAGCAGGTTAATGCGTAATTGTTCCTAAGATTGTTCACACCTTATATGTCTTACAGAGGAAAGAGGAGCAGAGTTGGAGAAATGAAATCCTGGAACCCTCAGCAGGGGAACTTCCCCATTCAGAGAGGGGACAAGGGTCCTTCTCTGCAGGTGCAATGGGAAGTTCTGGGTTGGGGTGACTACGTCCCTGCTTCCATGTACTGGGGCTTTCTGCTGCTCACATTGTAGCCTCTTTTACTCTCCCTACCGGGATATATCTCTCTCTCTCGCTCTTGCTCTCACTCTTGATGTTTGAGACACAAAGTAGGTTTCATTTCCTTATCACTGTTCTTTCTTTTCACAGAACTCCCATGGAGCAGACATCCACACACAGATGTGTGCCCATCACAGTCATTATCCAACCCTGAACAGAACACAAATTTCACAAGTACTTTCTGTGGCCAAGAAAATCATATTTCTGTAATGAGAAGGCTTGCATTTTTGGTTTAGGCTGTTTGATTTGGGGAGTTTATAAAATCTCTTAGCTGGTAACTCAGAAAAGATTCCTCACCTTGAAAAAAATGCTAAAATCCAGCCTCCTGTCAGCTCTGCCTTTATGCATTTTTCCTGAGCCCCTGGTTTTCTAATTAGGGGGAAAGATGAGGCTGTTTTTCCCACATTCCCTACAGCATGTGATCCTGTTTCAGTTATATTTTCCTTTGGGCTGGATAAGAATAATGAATAGATCTTTATCAAATAATTTGACAGACTTCTTACAGCCAGCAACTCGTGCTAATAAGATGCACTTGGAGTCTCCCTTGTGTTTGAAGTTTGCATCTGTATCAGCAGAAAGTGAGAGAGAGGCTCGTAGGGGTCAGCCCCAGTCCTTGGGACCTGAGTCTCCCTGCCATCCCACGGAGGCTGAAGTTGAATGTGCCCACCCCTTTCATTAGGCTTTTGGCTCGAGTTGCCATTATGGTCTGTCCCATGAGATGGAGATGATAGTCCCTATACGGTGGGGGGTTAGGTTCATACATAAGATACCCAAATAGCTCATGTTGTCCATAAGCTGCATTGTGATTGTATGGTGGTTAGTCCTCATGATCAACCTGACTGGATTTGGGATCATCTAAATCCAGCATGCACATGAGCATCTGTGTATATTTCCAGAAAAAATTTAATGGAAGAGGAAAGACCCACCCTGAATGTGGTTAGCACCATCCCATGGGCGGGGGTCCTGGAATTTATTTTTAAAAAAAGAAGGCAAACTTATCACCAGCATTCATCACTCTGTGCTTCCTGGTGGTGGATGTCACGTGAGCTGCTATGCCTGCCCTGACATGATGGACTGTACCCTCAAACTGAGTCCCAGTGAATCTTTTAAGTTGCTTCCTGTTGGGTATTTGGCTACATGGATGAGAAAAGTAACTCTTCCAGATTTCTTCCAAGAATTGGAACAGATCTTTTATGGCTAAGCAGCAGCAGGTAGGCAGGAGTAAACTTGTTTCATGAATTTCTTTGCCTTTTTAAATGGACATTTATGCATGAAATTAAACACATCTGGCTTACCAAGATAGAGGCTCAGAACTGAGAGCTGCAGTGCAGTAACATTGCTCTCTGCCCTCTTGTATCCGGTGTTTGAACAAAGGGGTGGAATGATGATGCAGACTGATATGCCCTACTCAGAATGCTCTGTGCATATCTACACAGTTGAAGTTACCCAGAAAATGATGTGGGGTGTTGCGTTCATAGTTACCACTGATAGAGCACATACAGTGTGGTTGACATTGGGCTAAACCCTCTACAAATGTCATTAACATTTGTGCGTGTGTGCATGTGTGTGTTCACTGTATACACCAAAGAATATGCTTGTATGTGCGCACACAGAAGATGGAGGAAGACATCAGGTGTCCTGCTCTGTCATTCTCCACCTTACTCTCTGGAGACAGTGTCTCCCTGAACCCGGAGCTAGGCTGGCGTTGTCATTTTAAAGGCCAGTGTAGGTGATACTATGATGCCCATTTTACAGATGGAAGTACTGAATGACTGGATAACCCTCTCAGGTAAGTGGAGAACAAAATAATGACTTGTGCCAAGGTGCAGCTGCCTCCAAAGTCTGTGCTGCTCTGTAATCGTCCTAGTGACCCACCTTAGGCAAGAAATTGGTGAACTGAGCTGAGCCCAGAGAGGAAGGCTGAATATCAAGTTGATTAAGTTAGTCTCCAGCTGCAGCCTTTCAGATCCCTGAAGGTCTGCACCACTCCGGATCCTGAATAAAACCCTCCTCAGTCTGCACTCAGTTCCTGAGTGCCTCTTTTCCTGGTACCTAAACTTCCTTATCCTCTCCAGCATCCGTCTCGGCTGGTGGCTTAGGTACCCAGCTCTGGATTCCTGGATAGGTCCACATTGATGATGCTGAGAGCTCTGTAACAGATGTGATTAGAACACACCCCAGTGCTTGGCTTCTGAAAGATGAAGCAGGTGGCTTCAGCCACGCTGAATGTTTAATACGCACACTGTTTAAATAATGAAGCAAGAGTCACATCCTGAAATTAAGAGAAAGTGACAGAATAACAGGCAAGGAAGGAAGAAGGGAAAGGAGGAGGAGGAAGAGGAGAGAGGGAGGACGAGGGGAGGGGAGGAGGGAGGGAGGACGAGGGGAGGGGAGGAGGGAGGGAGGAAAGCGCCTCATTGCTCAGCTGCCCCTGGTGTCCGCATTTAGATCTCACTAGAACAAAGTGGCACAGGAAATTGCCTTGGCTCTCCACATGGTGTTCTTGGGGTGAAGTCCTTCCAGTTGCGTATCCAGGCTGCTCATTCAAATCAAGGAAGGTACAGATCTTTCCTTCTCCATGCCTGACATGAGTTCGTTTGCAGAATCTCCGGAGATTCGCACGGTGCCCTTTCCTTCTGTCCCCCCAGTCTTTTCTCTTCCAACCCTGACTCAGTGGTGGGACTGGAGACCTTGCTTCATTCCCACCATAGATGAAGCCTGTGCGTTTCCTTACTGATTCCGTTCAGGGGCCATGTCACTTAATTACCTTTCCAATCAGGCTGCTCACCCTGAGCCAGGGACGGAGCCCAGTGGTCGAGCATTTGCCTAGCATGTGTGAGTCTTGACAATCCCAGTACTGCAAAAAAGAAATAGTGAAAAAATGAGCAAGTCCAATCTACACAGAGCAAAAGTTCTTAGTGCGTGTGTGGTATATGCACACGTGTGTGGATATGCACATCTGTGTGTACTGAGGCCAGTGTAGGATATCTGGTGACCTGCTTGTCACTTCTGTCTTGTTCTCTTGTGACAGAGTCTCAGTGAATTTAGAGCGGGGCTGGAGGGCAGCAAGCCAGCGATCCTCCTTTCTCACCAGCCCCCAGGCATACACAGTCACGCCTGGCGTTTTTCCACAGGTGCTAGGGATTCAGGTCCTCGTGCTCAGGCAACAAACAAACACTCTTACCGACCAGCAATTTCCCCAAACTCATATGTTTTTAATTGTAAAGGCAGCATAGGAAATCAGGAAGTAAGGTATGAAAAGGATAAAATATTAGAGTGACTGATAGAAGGCTAGACATCGTATGAGCATCAGAGGCCGAGAAGATGAAACCGGTAACAAGGGTTGGAGGGTGTCGAACATTGTGCCACAACCCTTCAGTCCTAAAATTCTATTTTGAGGAACATCTTAAGGTTCGTTTAAAAACTTTTCATTTACTTTTTAGGAGTGTTATGCCTGGATGTAAGTGCACCTCAGGCGTGCAGTGTCCATGGAGAACAGAAAAGGATGTCAGATCTCCTGGAACTGGAGTTACAGACAGTTGTTAGCTGCCACGTGGGTGCTGGGATTTGAATGTGGGTCTTCTGCAAGAACAGCCAGTGCTCTTAACCACCGTCAGCCCGATTTTTACTTTTTTTAAGGCCAGGGTTCGACTATGATTCTGGGAGAGGGACACTTGCTATTTATTTAGTGGAGGATCTGTATCAGGGAGCACCAAATGCAGAGAAGAGCTGAGCTGCTTTGCCTCACCATTTTAATTCCTTACTTACTGTTTGAGCACAGGGCCGTGGGTTGTCTCTGGTCCAGGCTGGATTGAAGTCTTTGCTCTGCCAGGAAGTGGCCCTTATGGCCTCCTGCAAGTTGTTTTATTCTTGAATCTTACGTGGAATGGAGGTTACGACAGTTTTGCGGGAATAGGCCAGGATCAACTCCCAGAAGCAAGAGAGGCTCCCATTGATGTTTTCTGGTTAAATGTTCACCAAATGTTTATTGTGTTTCTATTTAGACTTTGACAGAAAAAGGTAGAGCACCTCTACATCCAGCCAGAGGGAGAGATGAAAGGTCACAAGGGGGTGGTGAAAGGCAAAGTGACCTGAAGTTCCTCCATTACTGATCCATCAGACACTATAGATAGGAATGCCACAGCTTGAAGGGGCTGAGTCACAGAAACGAATGGCTGTGCTCTTTTGGCTTAGGATCACTTCAGTTATCTATGGTTTTTGTGCTTTCATACACAAAGGATTTTAGTTTTTTTTTTCTAGTTCTTTTGGGGATCATATGACATCTGTAAGTTAGTTTTGATAGAATAGCTGTCATCACAATATTACTTTCTCCAGCCGGGAACATGGAAGGTCTTTCCATCGTGCAGTATGTTCGGGCTTTTATCAGGGTCTTCAGGTTTCCAGGCAGCAGAGATTTTTCACCTGCTTGATTAGGAGTCCATGAGACAAGAAAGAGAGAGGCTTTCAAAGAGGGGACAGGAAGGTGAAGCAAGGTCGGTGGCCAGAGAGATGGGCAAGTGGGGAGCCATAACTATGTGAAACACCATACAAGACGCATTACTTTGTATATTAATTTAAAAAAGCTGATGGCTTCCAGGGCAGTGGCTCTCCAGCCTGCAGCATCCTGAGCTGCCCTGGCTCTGCCTGCAGCATCTGACCTCGCATCGAGGCCTGTGTTTGTGAAGCTATCCCTGGGACACCCTATTCCAGATGCACACAGCTGCGAGACACTAGGGCCAAGAGCCCAGTGTTCTGTGGGAGGCACATTGTGTTCTCCCTCTCCCTGACTGGGAACTATGGAGCCCTGCACAGGCCAGCACTGTTCTGATGTGGGACAGCAGCCACAGCACAGAGAAGACAGGCACATGATGTCCTCAGATGTCCCTTTCAAACTGTGCAGCCTTCTACGGGGTGCCTTGCCCTTTCAGTCTTAGGAGCATCCCAGTTCCTTCCTGAGGGTCCTGGAAGGACCTCCTGGATCACATAGAGCTGGCTGTGGTTCAAGAACATTCTGGAAGAAGGACGTTGATTGTCTGAGTCTGGGGGGCATATCAGCCTTCACAGAGCAGACGAGAAGTATGGGCAGACATGTGGCAGATACTGCCTCCCCACTGCCCCCCCCTTACGGTTAAAAAAAGCACAGAGACTGGGCCAGTGAGATGACTCGACAGGTAAGGGTGCTTGCTACAAAGTCTGATGACCCGAGTTCAGTCCCCAGGACCTACATGATGGAAGGAGAGAACCAACTCCAGAAAGTTGTCTTCTTGCTTCCACATGGGGCCAAGTACACACACACACACATATACACATGCTTATCCTCTGGCCTCATGCACACCATGACACGTGTGTGCTTTTTATATTTATAAATATAAATAAATAAAGAAATGCAATTTTCAAATATTTTTAAAGCACAGAGGAACGTTAGTACTGGTCTAGATGGACTGCAGCTCGTGGGTTAGAGAAAGGCTCTAGAGAAACTAGTTTACTTGCCTCTCTGACATCAGTCCGTTCCACTCTTTGTGGACAGTGACTCTTTGCCACAATGACTCTGGGGACCTTGGACCTTGGAATGATCCTGAGGAACTCAGAGCTGCTGGGGTCCATCCCTGTCCCCTGAATGCATGAATGCCCTGTCACAGGTCTGCAAGGCTTCACAGAAGCTTTTTCTTTGAAGATGGTTGTTACGGCTGGCTCTTCACATGACCTCCTTCCTCTGGGTTAGCTGTTCTTGCTGTTTCTGACTTGTGTGCTGCTGAAGTTAGTGATTCTTTTGTCTGGGCAGAAGTTTCAGGGCGTCTCTGCTTTTATCTCCCTGTTACTGTGTCAGTTTCTACACATGCATGGATGTCTGGAGATGTCCTGGGTACGCTTCTAGATACAACGCGGCTTAAACAGAATGGACAGTGCTCTGTTCCTCATGAAACAGAAGCTCTATGGAGAAGGCTCACAGTCACCTAAAGGGGAAAGAAGAACTTAGAGAACATCAGATGGAGCAAGTGTCCTGTCAGCATGTCAACTGCTCTTCGGGAGGGAAGTTGGTTTGGGCATTTGAGCAGAAATTGGGCAAGGTGAACCAGCTACCCACAGGCTATTCAAGGCAAATAGAAAGGTTCAGAGGCAGGAACAGAGTGAGTTAGGATCAAGACCAATTTTCTAGCAAGATCCATCTAGAACAAGGCTCAAATCCGGGCATAGCCTGCTACCAGGCACTGGGCTTCTCAGCCAGGCACATTCCCATGATGAGTTTTGCCACACACTGCTGACATGCTCTGTGTATAGCAACGAAGTTAATCCTCAGCTCACCCTGGTAAGTTGGGTACTGTCGCTGCTGCATTTTACAGTGAGGCTCAAAGAGGTCAAGCCGCAGTCACAGGCCACGCGCTGACCACGAGAGCAGGTGGAATTTGGATCAGGCCGAATGTGTGCGCCTATCACAGAAACGTTGTCTCTGGCCGGCATGAGTGTGATGTGACCAACAGACCCTCACCTGTGAATACACGGTGAGTGATTCCATGTCTTGTAGTCCCTGGACTTAAAAGTATTTCTTAGAGAGGAACAGAGGAATTTTCTAGACCTTCTGACATGATTTAGGGCGTCAGTTTTAAAAAATCAATTGAGGAGGCTAGTTCAGGGCTAGGCATCCTGATTCAAATCCTGAATCTACCACTTGTGTTGAGCAACCTACCCTTGGACTGGTGCTTCTGCGCTGCTGTGACTCAGTTTCCCCAGGTGTAGGATGAGGCCAGCATGTAACAATGTGCTAAGGGTAAGATAATGTGGTTCAAGATCTTGGCAGGTAGCCCATCAGTCAGGAAGTTTCTGATCCCATTAGCTGATACCTGATGTTATGGGAAGTTCCCATCTCCCAGCTCAGTGCTCCTGCTAAATTAAGACAGCAGGCTGCATGGTCCCCACAGTGGATCAGACTTGTGATCAGAGTCCGTTTTCTTTTCCCATTTCAGAGCCCATTGATTGGCTCTGCGGCATCTGGCTTTGAGATTGCTTCTCCACTGGTAAGGTACCTCGCCCTTCCAGAAAGATAAGAGGTGAAATAGTCATGATAAAACACTTGGATGCTTTGCAGTAGGAGGTGCCATTGCCTGAGGGCGAACCTTACTCTTCAAATACTCCTTCCCCTTCGAAAGCTGCTTTCTGCTTAAGAGTTTCCTATGACACTCAGATCCATGGCTTAAACAAATCGTTCTGGAAGTATTGTTTCATACCATTTTGCAGTCACAATGTCTCCTCCTTTCTTAAGAATTTCTGGAACCCTCTATGGGGCTAGAGAGATGGCTCAGTGATTATGAGCATTGACTGCTTTTGCAGAGGACTCGGGTTTGATTCCCAGCACTCAAATGGTGGCTAACAACTGTTTATACCCACAATTCAAGGGGATCTTCCCCCCTCCTCTGATCTCCATGGGGATTGCATGCACACAGTGCATTTACATACATGCAGACAGTATGCTCATATACATACAATACAAAAAAGGAAGCCCTAGATCCTCTAGAAAGAATTTCAATAACTTAACCCAACTTGACTGTCCTGTTAAATGAAGGTCATCTAAGATTCACCAGTATCCCCAAATGGTGACAGACAGGCGCCCATTGGTACAGGTCAGGCAATTTTAGTGGACATTCAAGAAGACTAAGATTTTGATAGTCATGTGTATTTAAAAATGTATTAAAATAATATGGACATATCACACCAATAAGGCAAACCTTTAAAATTAAAGTTGTGTTAGAGAAGGAAAAGTTGAGTTGCTTTTAAAGACTAGTAAGCAGAGCCTGGGGAGAGAGGTCAGTCATGAAAGTGCTTGCTGTGTAAACATGAGGGCCTGGGTTTGGTCCTCCAGAACCCACATGAAGAAGAAGCTGGGCATAGTAACACACAGTGAGCTTCAGGTTCAACGAGAAGGTTCCAAAACATAAGGTAGAAAAGTGATTGAGAAAGGCATGCCGTGTCAATTGCTGGCCTCCACATGTGTGCACATACACATACAAAATAAACACTGTTTAAAACCTCAGCAAAGCATGTATAGTGTAAAAGTCATCCTAGATGGAAACGTGTCTCCCACACCCCAGGCAGTCCATATAAGGTTCCCCCACATGTCGTGCAGCTTTGGTGATTTCAAGGTTTACTGTTCCCCGCATGTGGCTAGCCACGTTAGCCATGCCCCGTCTACTTACTTTGCTCAGTAAATTCTACACAAGAACCGTGTTGTAACCCTTGTCTTTTATTCTCTGGAATTCAGCGGCATAAGATGGGTTGCCCTCCTTGGCCACTGTCCAATGTCATTTAATCCTGGAAGGATCCCCCCATGATAAAAGCACTTTCAATCTCTGTTCAAAAACCTTGTTAAACCTCCTGTTCAAATTTATTGTTCGAAACTGTTCTGTACTAAGAAATACAAGCCTTCCTGAGAGCCGTTTCTCAGGCTATCTCTTGTAAGGCAGTTCGGAGTGCTGTAAATCGTTCCTTCGTTGGTACAAGAAGTCATAATGGAATCTCTGGCAGCAGCTGGCTTGTAGCTTGCTATTGGGAGGGAATCTTTCATTCTTCTTTAAAGCCAGGGTGGAAATTTAATGACTTCTGTACACCTCTATGTGACACTCAACCACCCAAATTCCTGTCAGCTGATGCGATATTGAGCTTGTTTCTATGATCAGATGACAGATGTGCTTGCATGTGTGTGTGTGTGCATTTTCAACTCTGTGAGTTCAAATATGACCACCATGACCACTGACAACTTGATCATTTCTCTTTTTGTGCACGTACATTGTAGATACAGTATATAGGTGTGGGTTGTGTATTTGCGTGTGTGTGCGTAAATACACAAGCTGATGCGTGTGTGGTGGCCAGAGGAAGACACTGGGTATCCTTCTCTACGACTCTGTGCCCTGCTCTCTGGAGACAGGGTCTCTCACTGCACCTGCAGCTAGGCTGGTGGCCAGGAGGCCTGAAGGATCTCTGCCTCCCATGGCACTGGGGTTATAGGCAAATACAGCTGTGACACCTTTTTACATGGGAGCCTGGGATCTGATCTCAGGTCCTCATGCTTGAGAAGTAGGTACCCTAACCCACTGAGCCATCTCTGTGTCATCTAGTTTTTTTTCCTAAGATTTAAAGGGAACAAACGCACATGAAACATCCCGAAGCACTTTACCAAGTCCCTTGAAGATATTTGGAGCCTGGGTTTCTTCAAGCCCTGTTCCAGCACCCTGCAGGCCTATAGCATGTGGAGCAGAGAGGATGAGCCCACGTAATAATATAAATGATGGCTAATTACCAAAATCAGTTCTTGTAACGACTCGGAAGAGGATCTGGGTTGAAATGAGGTAAACAAGTGGGGCTGAGCGTGCCTCATTTTCATAAAGCAAACAGAAATGTCGCAAGGGCGTGCTCTCAGCTGTCAGCCCCCAAACTAATTAGATGGGATAATTCGGGAGGTGGAGCCTGCTAACGGTTGACAAACATATCAGACTCATTATACTTGTTCTCCTCTGACTCCCATCCCCGTGTCAGCCAGGAAGACTTTGGAACCCACAGGCTGATAAAGGCTGAAGTCTAAGGATGAGCTCTGGGTTTAGAGGTTGTTCTAGAGGGAGCTGGCAAAGGGAACATTAGCCAAGTTGTAAAATAAGCAAACAGAAAGGAGACTTTGTGATTTGTGGATGCCAAAGTCTCAGTGGAATTGCTTGTCACCAAAGCCCCGCTTTTGTGAGTATATGGACACGTGGGAATGTTGACTTTTAGAGCTTACCTATGTAAACAGCTAAAAATGACTTTCAGATTGCACAGGCCCCCTAATCTTAAAAATCCCAAACCCAAATGTGGCAAAATCCCCAATTTTCTGAGCGCAGGTATGCTACCACAGGGTGAAAGCACCATACCATGAAACTGTTTTATGCATGCAGTTATCAAAAGCATTGCATAAAATTTAGTCAGGTGTGTAAGGTGCATAGGAAGTATAAATGAACTTTAAGTTTAAATTTGGACATCATCCTTAAGATATGCAAGAAGTGCACCCCCAAAATGCAAAATCCAAAACATTTTTGGGCTCAAGCATTTTAGATTGTGGGTAGTACCCTCACCACTGCCTCCCTCCCCTCCCATCTCTCGGATGGATGCCAGACCTGCGCATGCTAGTCAGATGCACTCTCACTGAGCCACCTTTCAGTCTTGTGCAATCATCTAAGTTCTTCATCAGCAAAGCAGATTCACCATGTACGTTTACTAGATTGGCCTTCTGGTCACTCTGAGTGACAGGCCATCAGTTTCTAGTCATATCAGGACTGAGTGAGTATTTTTAATAGTAAAGATTAAGTTTTTACTGCTACTGTCTCATATGATCACAAATTCGATGGCTTAAAATGATATATGCTAATTAACTTACAGTTCTGTAGGACAGGAGCCAGGGCATGGAGTGGTTCACCAGGACTCTATGCAGAGTCCTTCACAAGGTCCAAACCAGGGAACTGGAGAGATAGCTCGGTGATTAAGAGCATCGACTGCTCTTGCAGAAGACCTGGGTTAAATTTCCAGCACTCACATGGTGCCTAACAACCATTCATGACCCCAGTTCCAGGCGCTCTGACAGATACCCTCTTCGGACCTCTGTGGGGATTTGATGACATGGGTTCACTTACACATGTAAGCAATACACTCATCCATATAAAATAAAAATAATGAATAAAATATTAAATAAAAAGGTCCAAACCTCACAGCCATGTCTCCCTCCAGAAGTCTCTGGACATGAGTTGCTGCATGAAAATTCATGCTTCTGGTTCAACTCCAGAAAGAGAGTGCCATCTCCTTGGCGGCTGCCCTCCAGGGTCAGTCTCTACTCCTGGTCATGGTCTGATTTGCTCATATGCCTCCAGACCCTACCCTGCCACAGAGGGTCAAGGGCCCCTCATTTTACGTACCCCATTTCTCCAACCTTCTCTTTTGCTGTATGTCACTTCCTCCAGCCAAAGAAAGTTCTCTGCCTTTAAGGGACTGTATAAGTAGATGGGGACCATCCTCGTAATCCAGGATCATTGCTTTATTGTAAGGCCTACAAACTTGATGGCGTTTGGGAAACCCCCTGTGCCATATTTAACAGATCTAGACATCAGGGCATGGATATTGCATTCATTACTTTTCCTATTGCTATGACAAAATATCTAGCAAAAGCAGGTATTTGTTTTGGCTCATAGTTTGAGGGTATGGCTTATCAACGAAAGGCTTGGCTGCTGGAGCAGAGGAGGCTGGTCACATTGAATCCTCAGTCATGAAGCAGAAACAGAAGCATGTTGGTGCTCAGCTCACGTTGTAATTCAGGCCTGGACCCCAGTTCATAGGTGGTGCCGCCCACACTCAATTAAGTTAATCTAGAAACTCCCTCACACACATGCCAAGAGGTTTGTTTCCATGGTGATCCTAAATGCCATCAAGTTGACAGTCGAGATTAACCATCACAGATGTCTCAATGGGAGGAGGTGGCCCACTGAGTCATCTCCAGGGGACTGTGCTGGAATGAAAGTATTTTATCTTCATAGAGCTTAAATGTTCTCCGCAGGCCAGGCTCATATTGATCATTTTAATTTAGCAAATGCTTTCTTTCCCATAGAAAGCACAAAGTTGAATTTTGCCCCAGGCAGTATCCCAGCTACCACTCATGATTTCAAATTAGCAGGTTCAAAAGAATGAAGTTGCTCAAAGTTGACTTCAGTGTTACTATGACTGAAGAGGTCTGTGTGGCTGCATTGTGAACCATCAGTCCTGCCGGTTCACAGATGTGGGTGTTCTGGGGCACTGACATTGGTTTAACTAGCCACAAATAACAGCTTGCCCATGGGGAAAAGGTACCAGGATTGCTATGGTTATCTGTGCGTGGTCATAACAGTCATAGATGCGGGTAGTGACCCCACCGACTAGGGAAAAGCCCAAGGCCACAGAGCAACATACCACAGTGATATACATGGGAAAAATCAGTATAGTTCTGCATCCAGCTCCAAGCACACTCCAGAATCAGAGCATCACCTGGTGTGGTCATCCACGTACTTCCTTCTAGCAGCATTTGACCTCCTTAAGCTGAAGAGATAACCAACTCACCCCAGTCCCTGCAGTTAATCAGAAATACAATCCTCAGTGTAGATGCTGTCTGTTTTGTCTCCAAATAACCCAATTCTCTTAGTGACTCAGTCTGAAAGCAACAAACCTGACAAGACTCTACAAAGAGAACAAACATGAGGTGTTTCAGATTGGGATTTATGTGGTTTGGTTCCTGCCTAAAGTGCTGCTTTTAAACTGAAGATGCCATGTTTGACTCATGCTCCTTTCTACTGTGAACAGCTTCCTTTTTCTTAGTGCCCCATGTATAGCACTGTGAATGAATGGATGGAAGGGTGGACAGATAAATGGATGGATAGAGTGACTGATTGATGACTAGTTAGATAAATGGATGACCTAGTTGGTGACTGAATGGATGGATGGATGGATGGATGGATAATTGGATGGACCAACTGATGGTCAATTGGATACATGAATGATGTGGGTAGATGTATAAATGATTGTATGCTTGGAATGATGGACAGGTAGGTAGATGGGTAGACAGCTAGATGGATGCATGAGCAGAGGGATGAGTGGACAAATGATGGATGGATGGTTTGGTGGGTGGATAGATGGATGGTGTGAGTACATAAATAAATGGACAGATGCAAGAAGTGATGGACAAATGGGTGGATGGGTGCCGCGCCTGCACGGCCCTGGGTCCGAGTCCCTGCGAGGAGCGGCGAGGCTTGATGAAAGAACTCACACACACACCATGGAAGTTGAGAAGAAGAAGCTTTTACTAACAAATGTCTTTTTCTTTTTATACTGTTTCCATACGTCATTATACAATCTAACAATCCTTGAGGAACGCAGAAGACCAGGGACCACTGACCCAGTGGCCAAAAAAGATAACAACCTCTGTCCTACGTGACAGAGCACCTCATGCCCACCCAGGGACTCAGCACGTTAAGGCATGTTTACTAGGCCATAAAGCAGAAGCAGCACAGACAAGATAGTCTCTGCAAAAGGCGGAAGAATGTTCTGCGATTGCGGTCACAAGTTAATGAACAACTCTTAAGCTAAGCAGAATCAGACACCAATGCACAGTCATGGAGGGCCCGCATACCATCACATAGCCATGGAGGGGGTTTGTGTTGGGAGGCCTAATTCCCCACAGATGGGCAGATGGGCTGATAGTTGTATAGATGGCTAGATGACTGGTGGGTATGTAGATAGCTAGGTAGACAGACACATACAAGAATGGGCAGGTGAAGAGATGGATAGGTTGATGGAGAGCTGGATGGACAGATGGACAGATAGATACAGCGATAAAGCAGATATAGCATTTTACCTCCACCCAGTTGGGATGTTAAAATGAACCATGCAACTGAGATGCAATCCTGTCAAGATCCCATTGGCATTGATGTGCCCCAAAGACACAGATTAAAAGAGCATTGCCTTTTCTTATGACGAAATATAATCAAATGTCACATGTAGTTTTATCATTCTCCTTGATTTAAAGGACAGAATAAGTTGTACCCAGAGAAACTGTGGGTGGGTCTCCATCTCCAGCATGGCTGTTGTGCTCCAGCCATCCCAGAGAATGGAGGGCAATCAAACAGGTCCTCAGGTGGCTCAGAATGCGGCAGGAGAGCTTCCTGGGAGACTGCGTCGGTGGGCAGTTGAGTTGTTGAAACCAAGGCAGGCATTGATATACGGAGGCCCTTCTGGCCATTACAGAAGGTGGGAAAATTAAAGGTCTTTCTTTACCTAAAGGTCTTTAGGTAAAGGAGGGAAGGTTGTAGGGCTGACATGGAAATTAGAAACAAGGAAATGAAACCCAAAAACCTGTATCTGGTCTGGGGTGATCTTTGTGGGGGTAAAAGATGAAGCATCTGCTGAGGCCCGCAGTGGCTTCCTGGGACCTAGGTTATCACACCAGGCAGAGCAGGCCAGACTCCTACCGTCCCTTCAGTATCTGGGGTTGCTTGGCTTTCTCAGTTCTTTTTATGATAGACCCAGACCCCACAAGAAACTACTTTGCATATACAGTAGTAATTGTTCTGGGCAGATAAAACATTTCTGTGCTCTTTGAATGACTTCTCTTCCCCTGGAATCAGAATTCTAAATTTAACCACAGGTTGACATTATTCATTAGTTACTGCCAGAGGATATTAATAATTACTATTTTATTCCATTTCTCTATACATGCATAGAGATGTCCATACACACCTGTGGATGATAAACAGTGTCCAGCAGCATTGTCTTCATGAGCCAATGGGAATAAGGTCAAGGGCAAGGGAGGATCAGTTGGGAGCGGTGAGGTTCACAGAGTACTGTCCACCAGCATGGTGACATCCAGGGTGATGCTGCTTGAGAGCTGGGAGTACTGTGAGTCTTTTGCAAAAGTAGTGTAGATGTCACATCACCACCACAATGGCCTTTCAACGAGAGGTAACCATATTCATTTCTCAAATGAAGAAAGCAAGCCAAAGTTCACAGAGAAATGGAGAACGGACTGAAATACATATCCTTTTGTTAGCTTATATGCTTGTTTCTTGGTGATGGCTCAGCCACATAAACATCTTCATACAAGAACCCTGGATGATTGACACCCCGCACCTATGTCTTATTCATCCTTTATATCTGTGCGAAAAGGATACAGGACTGTGCATGTCTCAGTCACTGGACTGAATTCTGAATTCCAAATTCTAAATAAATGAAACTTATAAAGACCCCTATATTTAAAGGGCTATCTCACCCACATTGCAGACAGATGGAGAAAAACACTTCTTCAATTCTATGCCATGACCACAGTGAAATTAATAGTAGCTCTTTGAGAATGGGGCAATAGTTGGCTTGATAGACTGCCTCCCATGCAGGCATGAAAATGTGAGTTTGGATCCCCAGGAGTCATGTAAAAAGCCAGATGAGGTCGTGCATGTCAATATCTCCAGTGTTGGGGGCAAAGGGAGGTAGAGACAAGCAGATCCCTGGAACTCACTGGCCAGCCAGCCTAAGAGAGTGGATGAGCTTCAAGTTCAGTGAGAGACCCTGTCTCAAAAAAATAAGGTGGAGACTACTTGAAGAAGAACCCCAATATCAATCTCTGATTTCCACACACGTGGATACATGAATGTATGCAAAACACATGTACACATGCACATACCCATACAAGCATCCCCCAATGTGCAAATAGCCCATTGATATTTCTCGCCCCGTCTCCCATGCACTTTTATGTGGGATATTCAACCCAGTTCTTGCGTCTGTCCTGTGCAGAGACATAACCTCGATTCTCAGTGTATCTGCATTGCTGGCCGTCCTTACTGTTCCCTTCATTCAATAATGAAGACTGTTTACCTATGTTGCTAGGTGATGAGGTCCTCTGTGTGAAAACAGACGTACAGCCTATCTCTACTGATCTTATGGTCTGGTCAAATCAGAAGGGCCCAGTACAAAGTGAAAACACAGGTTCCTGAGACTAAGAATGTCAAGATGGTGCAGGGTGATAGCCCAGTCCACGAAGCACTCACAGCACAAGTGTGAAGACCCGAATTTAATCCCCAGCACCCATGTACAAAGCTAAGCGTGGTGATACATACTTCTAATTCCAATACTGGAGAGGTGGAGACAGTAGGATCCTTGGAGCTGTCTGGCTGGCCAGCCAAGCCAAACCAGCTAGCCCCAGGTCCTAGTAGAAGAAGACTCTGGCTCAAAAATAGAATGGATGACTCCTGGGGAAGGCACCAAAGCTGAGCTCTGTCCCTCAAACACATGCCCACACAAACCCACACAAAAATAAAAGTGGGTTTCAAGGTGATAACCACAGAGCATTGACTCAAACACGGGGCCCTGTGCAATGTACAGACAACACGTCCACACAGTCATCCTGGATGGAGGAGGCAGATGGTATTAATTTTTACACAAATCTGTCCTTAGGGCTCACGCTAGGAGATATCAATCATGAACTCTTGGGTCCCCCACTATGCCAACACTGTGTCTTGCGCAAAGCTGATGTCAAAAGAGGACTGATGAATTGATAACCTCAAGAGTCCTCACATTATAGATGGATATTCTTGGGCCAACATGGAAATACTAGTGAATTATCAAACTAATAATGATATTGCTGGATGGTTTAGTTGATTTTCCATTTGTTCTGATAAAATATTTGGGCAAAAGCAACTTCAGGGAGGAAGGGTTTATATTAGCTCATAATTCAGGTTACAGTCCATCATTACAAGGAAGCCAAACCTGAAACAGCTGGTTACATTACATCCATAGTTAAGAGCAGAGAAAAATTAAACTGTGTGTGCTTGTTAGTGCCCAGCTCTCTCTTTGTCTCTCTCTCTCTCTTCTTCTCTTCCTCTCTCTTTCTCCTTATACAGACCTTCTATTCTCTCTGCTTACACAGGATCTCCTGCATAAGGAATGGGGCCACCTACAGTTGGCTGAGTCTTTCCATCTCAATTAACATCCTGCAGGCAATCTACCCCCCAGACACGCCCACAGGCCAACTTGATCTAGAAAGTCTCAAGTGATTCTAGACTGTGACAAGTTAACAGTATTATCATACAATGTATCAGTGCCTTTTGTGTGTGTGTGTGTGTGTGTGTGTGTATGGATGTGTGTTTGAATCACTACATGGTTCTGTGTGTCAGCAATGATACTGTCTTTATTTTCTAAATGTAGAAGCAGGCTCTGAGGGATTAATCCACTTGCCCAAGGTCACTTCACTAATAAGCTGTGAGAGCTGGCGCCTCCTGCATTCACCTGGAGCCTTTCCATTCATCCCCTGTGCTGCCTGCTTCCTCAAGGCCAGCAGCAAATATTTAACCTGTCTCCATTCACATCTAATTGTGCCCCGTCTTTAACTGACTCTTAAATTTATCATTTTGACTTAAGTTAAACTGGATCAGTGTCTGTGAAGGTTGACGTTGGTTGTCAACTTGGTGTATCTGGGAAGAGAGAACCTTAATTGAAGAAATTCCTCCATCCTGGTGACCTGTGGACAGGTCTTTGAGGCATTTTCTTAATTACTGCTTGATATGGGAGGGGCTCAGCCCACTGTGGGTGCTGCCACTTCTAGGCTGTATAAGAAAAGGAGTTCATTGGGACTGGAGAGATGGCTCAGCAGTTAAGAGCACTGGCTGCTGTTACAGAGGAACAGGGTTCGATTCCCAGCACCTACATGGGTAGATAGCAACCAGGTAACAACCATCCATAACTCCATAACTCTAGCTCCAGGGGATCCAATGCCTTCTAATCTTCGTAGGCATTGTACGACAAGGATACACTTATATACATGTAGGCAATACACTCATGCACGTATTTTTTAAGTAGCTGAGTAAGCCAGAGGGAGTAAACCAATAAGCAGCATTTTTTAATGGTCTCTGCTTAAGTTCCTGCTTTCAAGTACCTGCCATGAGCTCTGTCTCTGTGTCCCTTTTGATGGACAGTTCCCTGTGAGCCAGCTACACCCTTTCCTCTCCCAAGGTGCTTCTGGTATGGTGTCTTAGCACAGCAACAGAAAGTGAACTGAGTCGGTGCATCTTGAGTCCAGTCCTCTCAGCATGAAGGTACCACTAGCCTTCCACACACCTCAGTCACACGGGACCAATGAAGTAGTCCCACTGCATACAAATATCCCAGGGCTAGAGGCAGACAGCATCTGTTTCATCACAGGAGGCTGCAAAGATTAAAGAAGTTAATCCAGAGCTGAGATTCCCTAACGCAGTAAAGCCTACATTGGAAGTGCTCCAAACTCTGAAACAAAGGAAGCCCCAATGTGATGTGCAAAATTCCACATTGGACCTTACATAACAGGTTGCTTTCAACACACATGAGCACTCAAAGCATTGCATAAAATGACCTTCAAGCTGTGCATGGGAAATGCATGAATTTAATGTCCATATTTGCTTCCATTCCTATGACAGTTCTTTAAGTTAGTGTAAAAATATTCAAAATATGAGAAAATATGGGCACTTTTGGTCCCCAGCATTTTGGATGAGAGATGCTCAGTGTGTCTGGGTGAGGGCCTTTGTAGAATGCCTGGATCATTGTGCTATGTTAGAGCTAAGTTTGATGTTCATGTCATTCTTCTGGAACACTGGGGCCATTGGAGTGCCTTACATACAAGGACAAGCTACTCTGGATAGAAACCAGCAGGTGGAAGAAAACTCTGGAAGCTTTCTATAATTCGATTTGAAAAGACAAGAATTTTTGGGAGAGTTGGGAAGATTCACTACAATAGCAGCTGCCCAGGTTCAGAACAAGGGAAGAGAGTCAGTGGCAAGTGGAGGGAGGAAGGCGTTGATCGGGCGGAGCAAGGGTGAGGGGACCTCCTCCTCTCACGCCTCTGTTTACCTGGGGCTGGTTATTCCACCCCCCCCATTGCCTTTCAGCTTGAAGTTTAATAGGATGATGATATATACGTGTATAGAAGACCATGTAACCAGAATTTGACCTGCTAAGTTAATAAACACTAGCAGTTACTGTAACTCACAGATTACAGGTCCCAATTTTCACAGCTGGGTTGCAGGGCATTAATTAAAACCTGTGTTACAAATCACAGCATTTCGGAGTGCCTGCAATGTTTAAATTATCAATGGTGTTGCTACCTTAATTTAAAAAAGCAACTTCCATCATTTTTCAAAAGGAGTAGAGTAAGCCAGAATAAGCCTATTGCTCATGCTAGCAGTCATTAAGGAGCAAATGAAAGTTTCTAATGTCTTTCAATACGCTGGTGTACAAATGATCAGACTGGAGCTGCCTCTGGTATTATGAGATACCCAGTAATCAAGGAGACGGTATTATCAGTAAATCTTCGGTTTGACTGGGTTGAGTCTCTCTCTTACACTCCCTCCTCCCTCCCTTCCTCCTCCCTCCCTCCCTCCAGCCCCCCTCTGTTCCTGCTCAGCAAAATTGATACTGTTTCATGGGATGAAAACTGGTTCTTGTTCAAAGAGACTTGGATATTACTGTCTCATGGCTTGCCAGTGGGCCACAGTATTCAGCCATGTCTGTGGAATTAAACTTTCATAAAATGGCGTGGTAAATAGGAAAGAGATGTCAAAAGGATTCCTTGAGGGTGCAGGGAAAGGGATCAGAAGATTGAAGAGATTTTTGATGGGATCAGTTCTGCCCATTTAACTTGGAACCACCTACCTAGATGGACATGGTGTCACAGGACTGGAATCCCAGGACGGGAAGTCAGAGGTAGGAGCTTTGTGAATTGAAGTCAACCTGGATTATCTAGTGAGACTTGGTCTCAAAATTCATAGGGAGAAGGAAGAGGAGGAGGGGGAGAAGGGAGGGAGGGGGTGAGGAGGAGATGGGGGAAGAGGAAACATCTACCTGATTGTGATAAAGAATATACTTTGCAGGTAGTTGACTCAGTTAGTAGTGGGCTTGCTGCATAGCATGAGGACCTGAGTTTGATTCCTAGTAACTGTAAAGCCTGGCACACTGGCATGCGCTTACCATCCCAGCACTGGGGAGGCACGAACAGGTGCCTCCCTGAAACTCACCGGCCAGCAAGTCTGGCTAAGTCAGTGAGTTCCAAGTTCCATGAGAGACCTTCCCTCCAAAAATGAGGTAGAGAGCAATTGAGAAAGACACCTGACACCAACCTCTGACTGCAACCAGCACACACATAACAAGCACTTCAGGATAGGCAACAGGGCAGACATTCATGAAGTAGACAAGATTATGGGAATGGCTGTCCCGGTCAGCTGAGGCTGGCACAGGGCACTCCTGCGGGCTTTCTGGGCAAGGTAGGGTAGGTTATAAGAAAGACACTGATTCTGAACACTGTTTGGCTTCTCCTGAGTGTTCATGGTACCTACAATGGGAAGAGCTTGGAGCATGTATTCATTTCTGATCAATCACTGTGGCCAGAGGTATAGACTGCCCAGCCTCGCATGGGCAGCTGTGGCCAGCCCTACTTCAACACCAGAGGCAGAAGCTGTGGTAAGGATCAGCACCCCGGGCAATGGGGCTGCATGGTTACTGAATGAATGGAGACTGGGTATTCGGAAGCACAGCCGCAGCTGTTGGAGCTGGGATCCTATTTGATTCTGACTCCAGCTCAGGAAACTTAGGGAAAGTCTGCCCACCTCTCAGCCTCAGCTCTGTGCTGTGGGTGTGAATGCCTTAAAGACCCTGTTCAGGATCCTTGTGAGGACTGAATGATGTGACAAAGGCAGTACCCCCAGGCTCATAGTCAGTTCTGGGTAAGAGAGGCCCTCTTTTCTCTCTGACTGAGGAATTCTTCCTGCCATAGAAGCACCATTTATAACCACAGCAAGCAACTGAAGGCAAAGATTCAGTGAGGAAATTCAGTTTATTCATTGTATGCCCCTAGAGAGCTTGTTAACTCCCTGATTCTGCACAGTGTTCTTCTTTTTCTCTCTCCTCTTTCAATATTTCCCTTTATCTGGACTTTACAAAGCTCAGATATATCTCCATCTTCCCGCTAATGCTTTTTTGAGTTTTCTCTTTGATTTTCCTCTCCCCTCATAAACTGAGTTGTGCCCCAATTAGCCAAGAAGATGAAGTATATCCTATAAGGCCCAAAGCTCCTTCACAGTGCAATGAGGAAGGGCCAGTCACTGACTGTGCTTGCCAGGGCTGAAAGAACAAAGTCCCACAGAGTGGGACATGCAACACAGAAGTCCATTTTCTCCTTGTCTGGAGGTTGGAGTTCTGCAGGATGGTGTCATCTGAGGCTTTGTCCCGAAGATGTAGATGGTGCCTTCTGTATCTTCTGCACAGCCTCTTTCTGTTGCGTGTCTGTATTCTAGCCTCTTCTAGTCATGTTGAATTACAGTCTACTCTAGTGACCTCATTTTACCTTAATTCCTGTTTTAAAGACCCCTGTTGTAAGGCCCTATCCTCTAAGCCAAACCACTGCCATCTTCCTGTAATCATCTGTACCTGCTTGGGGGAGTCAGTCAGAACAGGCCTGTGGACTGTGACATTCCCTCAGGAAACCTGAGGTTCCAGCCACTCTCCCTGGCCTTATGTATGTGATTGCATGGTAGCCTCAGGTCTGAGGAAGGTGCTAGAGAATATGGACTTGGGGAACACTTGGGACATCTCTGCTGGATGAAGACCTTCCATATGTGGCTGCTTTGGGGTAACCCATGCTCCTGTCAGTAATCCCTCACCCAGGCTCTCTAAGTGAGCCTCCAAAATCTCATCCATTCCTCAGCAGAAGCTCCAGTAGAATCACACTTTGATTTTTCATCAGGAACTTGTGAGAAGGATAGAGGTTGTTTACATCTCTTCCAGGGATAGAATCTTAGTGATATCTCTGAATACCACCACCAACTGTGGTACTGGGGGCTTAGAACTTAGGACTAAATATTTAAAAGTTTTTCTAAGGGTGAGGAAGGCACCATTCAGCTTAGAACAAACCTCAACAAGCCAGGCGCCTGTAAACAGGCTCTTAACCACTCCATTGGGATTAAACTCTTATAGATGCAAAAACAAATGCCAACTGAAGGTAGCATGAGAACAGGGGGGCTTACTGATGAGGGAACCCCACATGTGGTCTCTGAGACAGAATCTGATGTCCTGCTGTCCAGCCCTAACTCCAAATCTTTTTCTTCATGACTCAGGTCTGGTAACACGGCTATCTTCTCCACTGTATAATATTCCCCTGCTCCCTCCTCTCTGCCCTCTCTTACTGTCTCCTCTCAATCTCCCCCTTTCCCTTCCTCTCCCACTCACCCTTTCTCCTTCCCACTTTCGTTCCTCACCTTCTTGTACTTTATTTACGCAAGATCCATAAGGCAATTAATCCATCAGTATGATCTTTCATTGAAAAAAAGAACAAGTTGGGCTTGGTGGCACATGCCTTTAATCCCAGTACTCAGGAGGTGGAGGCAGATGGATCTCTTTGAGTTCAAGGCCAGTGTGGTCTACATAGCGAGTTCCAGGCCAGCTGGGGCTACAGGGAGACCCTGTCTTAAAAGAATAATAAAATTAATAAAAGACAAAAACAGGCAAATGAAAGAGAGAAAGAAAGAAAACGAAAACAGCAAGACAACTCTGCCAGTAAAAGAGCGCTTACCAGGAAAGTCTAATGAGCTGAGTTTGATCTCCCAGAAGCCCACAGTGGAAGGACAGAACTGCCTCCCAGCAGTCATTCTCAGACCTCCATACACACCACAGTACACAGGCACCCACAGCCTAACACGCACCCCCAACATGTGGGGCTCCTTCTCCAGAGACAGCCGTTGCGCACCGGCGGTCCCAGAGAACGGAGAGTAAAACAGGTCCTCAGAATGGCTCAGAGTGCGACGGGAAATGACACCCGGGAAACTGCGTCGGTGGGCAGATCGTTTATTGGGACCAAGACAGGAGTTTTTATAAGAAGGCATTTTGGCATTGGGAAGGTTAGAGGTGGGGTTAAGGGATTAAAGGTGGGAAGCTTGTGGAACTTTAGGAATGGGGAAACGAAACCCAAAAACCTGGTCTGGGATGGGGGAAAGGAAGATTCATACCTATAGTGAATTCCTGGGGCCAGGTTATCACACATCAGGCAGAGCAGGCCAGGCACCTGCCGTCCCTTCAGGGTCTCCGGGGTTGCTGGGCTTTGCTCAATACCTTATTGCAACGAACACTGGCCCCACATCTCCCCCTTTGTTTTTCTTTATAGGGGGGAGGTATCATCATAGTCGTGAGATTTAGGAATAGTTTGATATTTTATCACGACTCTTTGGGTAGCTACGTTGACTAATGCTTTTAGGCGTCCTTGAAGAAACTGGATAAGGCAAGGGGCAAGGAGAAGGAGGGCACAAATAGCTAGCAAGGGGCCGAGGAGGGCGTAGCCAGGTTATGACAGGACTACTGTACCAGGGGGTTTCTGTGGGGTTTGAGGATAGAAGGGAGAGTTCCTTTTTTAACTTTAGTAGGTTTTTTACATTTGTTTCCACCACCCCTGAGTCATTGACATAGAAACAACATTCCTCTTTCAGCAACATGCAGGTCCCCCCATGTTCAGCTGTAATGAGGTCCAGTGCTCTGCGGTTTTGGAGAACCACCTCTGCCAGCGACGTGATCTGTCTTTGTAGGGCCTCTAGACTGTCAGTGGTGCTGCTGATGGCCTGTTCTAGGCGACCTTGAAAGTCCGCTTCCATGAGGTGGGCTTGGTAAAGGGCACCACCGGCTAATCCTGCTGAACCTGTTGAGATGGTGAGGCCAAGTCCGATTAAAAGGGGGATAAGGATTTCTCATTTGGGCCTGCGAGTTGTCATTTTTGACATTGCTTCCTCCTTTTCGAACAGCAGCAGCTGAGGTGTGACTGCAACGGGAATGCAATAAGAGGAAAGGGTGGTATTGATGCAGGGGAGGATGGTCCCCCGACACCAGAAGAGCACAGGAGGGGAGGCACAAAGACTGGTGGAGACGGTGATGTTGAGGAGGCAACGCGAGGAAGGGGTAGCGGAGCTGGGGGCCAGGCATACCGGGGGATTTAAGGAGGAATAAAGGGGAATGTTTCGCAGTGGCGGGCATGAAGATTCCAGAGTGGTGTCTGTAGTGAAGACAGAGACGTTAACAGGGACAGCAGCGAGTAGGGGCCTAGACAGGGAGGCACATAGGAAGCACTGGGATATGTCGGGGTGAGAGGAGAGCCGGAGGAGGTTAGTTGCGTATTGAATATACTGTATCCAAGTAAAGGGGGCGCGGGTAGAATTGCGAAGGTTGTCCTCCTGCGAAAGAATGCGTGATTTAACTTGTTCAGAAGAGGGTGCAGGAACCAGAGACCGGGAAATGGAGATGTCAGCTGCAGGGCAGGAAGAATACCCGTTATGGTAAAGTTTGCCATGTACTCCCACCCTCCATCTCTCATCCCAGGGGTCTTTTATTTTAATTCGCAGTTCACCCCCTATGTTTTGGTATATGCTCCCTTTAGAGGTAGAAAATTCGATCACACATGACCACCTTCGGCATCCCCCATAGGTGGGTGTGTCAGTCAGACAGTCCCCACGGTTCCTATAAGGGAAGCAGGCAAATGAGGCAGGGGTCACAGAGACAGATTGGGGCTTAATGGGAATTTCCAAGGCTGTTTGGCATCCTCGTGGGGAACAGTCACCTGTTCCAATAACTGTGTTGGTTCTCTCAAAAGTTTCTCTGACAGAGAATCTCCAGAGAAACGCCTGTTGGGCAGAAGCAGAGTTAGCATGTAAAATAACCATGGCAGCCAGGAGGATGGCAGAGAGGGAGGCATTAGGTGGGCAAGTTGCCTGTGCTTGGGTCACCAGGCAGTGTAGATCCTGCCAGGTGATATTGTGGTTACGACGGTGTCGTCTCCTCCGTCTTCGACGTGTTGTTTCCTCCAGGGACATGCGGGCCATCTTTTTGATCGGCGGGGAGGTGTCGGACATTTCTGGCTGGAATCCAGATAGGCCGCGGTTGGTCCTGGGGAAAAACACAAGCAAAGCCCCTCCCTGTTGTGAGGAGGGGGTCTGGCCCCTTCCAGGTCTCATCTAATGGGTCCTTCCATTTTACTAGGATAGGGGGTATGGCTGGGGGTCTAGACCAGTGTAGGACTATAGGTGGAGCTTGAGAGGATTTATAGATATTAAAGACATTAAGGGTAGTTAGGGCCAAGACGAGCTGTATTGATGGGGGGTAATTGGGTTGACTTTGTTTTTGTAATTGATTTTTTAAGGTCTGACGTGCCCCTTCAATTATCCCTTGCCCATGGGGGTTGTAGGGGATGCCAGTATGGTGTCTAATTTTCCAAGTATTGCAAAAGTTTTTAAAGGCTGAGCTGGTGAAGGCAGGACCATTATCAGTTTTAAGTTGTTGGGGTATACCCATGATGGCAAAGGAAGATAGCATATGGTTAATGAGCTTCTTTGAGTTCTCATGTGTCTGAGCAGAAGCCCATATAAAATGGGAAAAGGTATCAATAGTAACAAAGACATATTTTTGTCGCCCAAATTGAGGAATATGGGTGACATCAGTCTGCCAGAGTGCATTGGCTGTAAGTCCTCTAGGGTTGGTCCCCATGTGCTGAATGGCAGGGGTGGTAATAAGGGAGGCACAGGATGAGCATGTTCCAATGATGCGACGGAGGTGTGCCAAGGGGACGTTAGGGAATTTTGCATGTAACCCTTTGAGGTTGACACGGATGTTTTGATGTAAGAGTTGGGCATCAGACAGAATGGCTGGGGAGACCTCAACAGGGAGGGCTCCGGTAGAGGCAAGGTGATCGGCCAGGGCATTGCCTTGAGTTAAAGGGCCTGGGAGATCAGTATGAGAGCGGATATGTTGCACAAATAGGGGGGCCTTCCTGGCTTGGAGGAGGTTAGAAATTTTGATGAAGAGTGGGGATAGAGGGTTGCCATCCAATTTAATCAGAGAGCGACTAAGCCAGGGTAGGAGGTTGACAGTGTAAACACTGTCAGAGTAGAGATTAAGGGGGCCATCTTCATTTTTGAGTACTAGGTAGACAGCAAATAATTCTTTGAAATGTGGCGAACGGTCTGGAAGGGCTTGAAAATAGGTAATGGGGAGTTTATCTCCAGGCTGAACAATAATTGCAGCCGCCCCCTTACAGCCTCCATCGGTGAAGGCTGTGGGGGCTCCAGGGATGGGAGCACGGTAGAAGAGTCGGGGGGGTAGCCAGGGGAGAAGAGGTATGGCAGAGATCCATTTGTCCTTTGGATAGTGATTGTCAATTTGGCCAGAAAAATTAAGGAGGCTAAAGGCGAATGAGGAATGATTCCTCATGAGCCATTGTATGTCCGTAAGGGAGAATGGCGTGACCAGAATATCGGGCTCTTTCCCTAAGATTTGTAGGGTGCGGTCCCTGCCTTGCCTGATCATGGAAGCTACTGCATCAATTTCTGTAAGGACTCGTGGTGCTCCTCCGACAGGGGTGTGCAGCCATTCAATGACTCCCTGGGGCTGAAAAATAGCACCGACTACAGTGGGGGAGGAATTAAAGAGAAGAAATTGGACTGGTGACTGGGGATCATATCTAGCCAGTGAAACTGATTGTAGGTGGGCGTTAATTATTTTTAAAGTTTCTTTGGCTGCAGTGGTCAATTTTCTTCAGGAGGAGGGGTCTTTGCTGCCCTTAAGGAGTTCAAACAGGGGTTGTAGTTGACTGGTAGATATAGGGAGCCAGGGTCTTAGCCAGTTGAGATTTCCTAAAAAACTTTGTAAGGAGTTTAGAGTAAGAGGTTGAGGGAGGGTTAGAGTAGGCTTATGGGGTCGGACAGTGGTCAGAGAAATGTCCGTGCCTAAAAAAGTAATGGGAGGAATGGCCTGTATCTTATCAGGGGCAATTTTGAAACCTTTAGCTTCGAGAGTAGATACAATTTGATCTCACAAAATAGGCAGCGAGGTGTTTTGGCTTTTCCAAACAAGGAGGTCATCCATATGGTAGATATGGAGTCCTTTTTCTAAAAAAGGGGCCAGAGCTGCTGAAACTGCTTCCTGACATATGGTCGGGCTGTTGGCCATGCCTTGGGGGAGGACACACCATTCGTATTTATTGGCAGGGCCAGAATTATTGAGCTTTGGGATAGAGAAGGCAAAGCGTTGGCAATCATTGGGATGGAGGGGAATGGAGAAAAAATAATCTTTTATATCTAAAGCTAGGAGTGGGGTATTAGAGGGGATGGCAGAAGCAAGAGGGAGTCCTCTCTGTGGGGATCCCCACACCTGCATGGTTTTGTTTATAGCCCTCAGGTCATGTAGTAAACGCCATCCCCCTGACTTTTTTCGTATAACAAAAATTGGGGTATTCCAGGGGCTTCTGGATGGCCGGATGTGTTGTAGGTTAAGCTGTTCTTGGATAAGCTGATTAAGGATTTGTAGTTTCTCCTCATTAAGAGGCCACTGTTCAACCCAGACTGGTTCTAAAGAGGTCCAGTCCAGGGGGAGGAGTACAGTAATCAACAGTGGCCGTTAGAATTGGGGGTTTTGTTTAGTTAGTCTTTTTGTAATTTTATTAGCCTGAAGGTGGCCTGCTTCTGGGCTGGTGGCCAGGACCACATTAAGGTCCTCTAAGATATCTCTGCCCAAAAGGTTAGTGGTCACATCAGCGACTAAAGGCCTAATGGTGCCAAAGGTGCCATCGGGGTCCTCCCATCTATAGGGTTCTTTGGTGATAATAGCTGGGGAAGACCCCCCTACTCCCATTAGTTGTGGCCCAGGGAGTAGTTTCCAATGGAGGGGAATTTCTGATTGTTTTAGTATAGTTTTGTCAGCTCCGGTGTCAATTAAATATTTAAAGGGCTTATTATCAATTTTTATAAGGAGTTTAGGGTGGGAATTTTCCACGATGCTAGTGACCCAAAGAGCTTGATGGGTGTCCCCTCTTATTGGCGGGGCTGAGAGGTGCCCCGAGGGGAGTTTAAAGGTTCTATTGGGCAGCCGTCCTTGTCATATTTGGAACGGCAATCCTTTTTCCAATGGTAGCCCTTCCTGCATCTGGGGCAAACAGTCTGGGGCAGTGTACTCCCTTTTTTAGAGGAGTTTTTAGAGCATTCATTTTTCCAGTGACCTGTTTTACCACATTTGAAACATTTTCCTTTGTTTAGTGGTTACAAAAGCCTGGGCTATTGCAGCAGCTTTATGGGAGTGTGTACCAATGTCCTGCGTGGCCACAATCCATTTGTCAAAGTGCTCATTTCTAAGACCTTGGCAAGCTTGACGGTGTTCAGGGGTCATCCCTTCCCAAATAATAGTATTAAGTAGGAGGCCCCTGGCTGCTGGGTCAGAAATTTTTCTTTCTAAACTAGCACGAGTTCTGAGAATGAAGTCAGTCAGTGCCTCTTCAGGTCCTTGCCTTAAATGTAACAAAGAGAGGCCGCCTTCCTCTGATGTAGAGGGGGATGTCATACGGTCCCAGGCTTGAAGAGCACAGAGACGTACTTGGTCAAAATATCCTGCTGGCAGGGGTGCCTGTTGGACTCCTGTGGCAAAATCACCTTGCCCGAAAAGGGCATCATAGGTCCAGGTAATGGGGGGAGTATTCTGACCCTGGTTCTGGGAATTATTTCTCCTTGCCTGTTGGAGGCATTCATCTCTGTAGAGAGCCTCCCATTGTAAAAAGAGAGAACTAGGGAGAGAGGATCGGCAGATGTCCCGCCAATCTTGAGGGGTTATCAGAGCATGATTTAAGGATTGGAGGATGGATTTTGTCCAGGGGGCATGAATGCCATCCTCACGAACAGCCTGTCGTAGTTCTTTGAGGTCACTGGCCGGAAAGGGATACCAGCCCAGGGGACGATTACGAGTCACCTGAAGGTTGACTGGGAAGGCAGAAATAGGGGAGTCCCTAGCTGCACAAAGCAGGCCTGTAGGTGTAGAGGAATGGGAAAGGGGAGGAGGAGGAGGAGGAGGAGTTGCGGGTGGTTCAGGTTTGTGACATCCCGATGAGCTAACAGGAGCCGATGGCTCATGGCTGAGGGCCGTGTGTTCATACGAGGGAAGGGGAGGGTAAAGGGACATAGGATGGGGGTTTTTAGGGGACATGTTTTGCCTGACAAGTTCTATGGCACGCTCCAGAGCAGCCAGATCTGCTACCGGACAGTCGGCTGGGTCTTCCTCATCAGAGCTGTCTTTTTGGTTAGGAGCTTCTGCGGGCTGCACAGAAGGCCTGACGCACTGTCTAACAGCAGCAATAACAGGCAGGAAGGAAAGGGAGGGAGGGGATCCCTCTTGGGCTTCCCTCTGGCGGGCAAGATAAGCCACGCGAGTCCAGACCTCCGGGTCATAGGGGTCTGCGGACTTGAGCCAGGGAGCTACTTGTAAGGCTTCCTCCCAAAAGATCATGGCATCTTTATGTGATCGTCTAACACCCCGGGACTGGAGCAGAGCCCGAAGTCCACGAATTTGGGAATCCTTTTGGTGGGAGGGTGAATTTCCCATGACAGAAAAGAAGAGAAGCGTGCAATACAGGAAGAACGTTCCCAGGTCCGTGGAAGGGGCCTGGGGGATTCAGTCCAGTATACACACGCAGGCCTTGCCGCAAATTTAAGAGGCTGGCAGCCACTCTAAGAGTTTTTAACTGGCTGTTGCGTTACCAGGTTTTAATCGGAGAGAGTTAGATAGGTGGTCGTTGCCAACACCCAGTCAGGCAGTCGGGGTCTGATCAGAGGACGTTGGGCCTTCAGCTAACACCGGAGAGTGGCCCTGGTCAGAAAGCTTCAATTGCCCTTCGCCGTAACCGGTCCCTCGCGAAGGCTCAGACCGAAGAAAAAGAAAGAAACCTTTGCCAGTCCTCAGAATGGGATGGCGGGGCAGTAGCCGATGTCCCTCGTGGGGAGCACTCACCTTCTTCAGCGCGTTTCTGGAGGGTCCCTGTTCAGGGCAACGAACACTGGCCCCACACCAACACACACATAGGCTTATCAGTTGTGTGCCCAATAATTTTTTTTAAATCCGATTGATCAGAGGCTAGCTGATTTTTTTTTTAAAATCTGATTGGTCATTGCCTATCTAGCTGATTGGCTGGTTTTTAGTCAGGTGCCCACTTCTCATCCAATCAGCAGTTTCTGAGCTACAGGAATGTAAAGGTTTGTGGCATCACACAGTTCCCAGGTCAGTCTGGCACTGTAGGCAATGAGTTAGGACTTTCTATGTAAGAGACTGTGACAGGGACAATATCTCCAAAATATGCAGGTGACTTTGGGGTTTCGTTCTAATAATAACGACGAGGGATTCTCATTTAGAAACATGAAAATCCATAATTCACAGAAGCTCTCTATAGAATCATGAGTCAAAATTCTTTGAAGACCTGAAGGACATAATTTTGGGGGAAAATGTATGAGTCCAGGTTTCATCACCACATCACAGTATCAGTTAGTTCTCGACACAGAATAGCTGTGTAACAAATCATCTGAAAACTCAGTGCCTTCGGTCCATCCAAGGAAGAGCTGAGGCTCAGACAGAAGAAATCACAATTCCAGAGCTGGTGTTGCATCACAGCTCTGTAGGACGCTAGGGCCAGTCGCTGTGAAGTTACTTTCTAACTCCATCCTCTGTTCCTTCAGTAATGACACAGCCCCACTGCCCTTTGGGACTCTAAGGAGATTTCAGAGCAGTGTGTTTTCTATGCTTTCTCTGTTTTCTCCAGAGACAGTCAGCCAAGCACACTTCCTGAACTCCCGGGAACTGTGAGGCCAAACCATTTATTACGATGGATCTGTGTCTGATGTTGACCAATGCAGGAGGGACACGGGTGGGAGAGCTCTTCCCTCAGATGATTCTCAGCCCCTTCTAGAACCTGTAGAGTAGGTGGGGTGTCCTTATGATGACAGAAGTTTTAGAGCAGGGGCTAGAGAGCTGGCTCAGCAATTAAGAGTATTTGCTTCTTTTGCAGAGGACTTGGGTTGGGTCCCAGCACCCACTTGGCAGCTCACAAAAGCCTATTTAGCTCCAGGGAATCCAATTCTTCTGGCTTCTTTGGGATCCCCCACAAGCACGCACAAACACATACAAGGACATATACACATATATATAAATAAAAATAAAGTCTTTTAAAAAAGAGCAGAATCAGCTGGGCCTCCTAATGTCCAGCAATCTGTTTAGTGGTTGTTTTATTTTTTTTCTAAAAAATTATACCATGCTAGGAGTGGGCCGTGGTTTAAGACATAATTTCATAGATATTGTACACGAGACTGACTCATCACTTGAATTTTCATGGTTAACATTAAAGTGTATTTGGCGCTCATGTTTGAGCCCATGCTAAGGACTAATTTTCATGTCTCCCCATTCTAAAACACAAGACTCATTCTTGTGAATTCAATCAAAATTTTCTTACCCATGATGTTTTAGCCGAACAATTTATTTAAATAGAAAAAAAAATGAGTGTTTCTCAAGTAGGGGACACTGAAGTTTAAAGAGATGAAATGAGTGCTCCTAAGCCTCAAAACAAGTGCAAAACAAAGTAGTAATGTGCTGAATAAACGATGGACCAGGCTAAATCTAAATTTAAAAGCACCTATACTTCGTGCACAGTTGACTGTGTATACATGTGTACATGTGTATACATGCATGTGTAAGTCAGGAGGGCGACATTGACATTGACGTGTCAGCTCCCTCCTCCTACCATGGGCTCCAGGGACCAAACACAGGCCGTCAGGCTGGCTTGACAGCAGCTGACTGAGGCATCGCGCCTGCCCTGAATCGGACTAAATCTGTAGATCCTTAGCTGAGAGAGAATGGTGCTTTCACATGTAGACCTCGGTTCTTGTTCTGTGCTTCTTGGGCTTCCAGCCCAGATGTTCCTTGATGTAGCCTGAAATGGTAATTGTTGCTTTTTTTTTGGGAGGGGGGGGTTCATCCAGAAGTTAAACAGAGATGAGTCAGCAGAGGGAAACACAGAAGTTATAGCTCAGTTGCCAAGCTGAGATCACATTCCACCTGCCTTCCAGCACTGCTTTGATCTCCTGGCCCCAAATGTCTTATGAAATAAGCCCCCTCAACCTGACTACCCACACCTCTAATTTCTGAATTGGTTGTTTGCGTTTCTCTCGTTGACTTTAACTATTGTGATAATTCATTTTGAATGTCAGTTTGATTGGATGTAAGAGTTGCCTGGAAGGCGCTGCCTGGTAGCTCAGTCAGTGCCTGTACCAGAACACACATCCACATGCACCTATGCACGCAGGGAAACAAATGCCTAGGAGAATTAGTCAAGCACACCTCCGGTGTGTCTCATATCTCATTTCCAGGGACAGTTAGATTAGGAGGACTCAGTTCTGACCAAAGGATTCAGTTTTTGATGGATTCACATTATGACTGAATTATTAGCAAGTGGAGAGAGGAACAAGCGTCATCACCAGGGGCCTGTCCTCAGGCCTCTAGTTTACTTTGGCCCTTCCTGAACTAACCTCTCTCTGCTTTCCGTCTGCCCATACATGGAAACCAATCTGCATATATCTTTTGACATAACATGTTCTGCCTACTGATGTGGGAGCAAAGCACCCAAAGCCTGAACCCTCTGAAAATGTCAGCCAAAGTCAATCCTCTCTTCACTTGTTTCTGTTAGCTATTTTTTCCCATGGGGGAAAAATGTATGGAATACAATTTTTAATTAGTTTTGATTTTCTGTATATGAGTGTTTTGCCTACATGTGTGAAAGTATGATACATGTATACAATGTCCATAGTAGCCAGAAGAGAGCAGCAGATCATGGAACTCGAGTTATGGTAATTAGCTGCTATGTGGGTTCTGGGAACTGAACCCAGAACCTCTGTGAGAGTGCAGGGATCTTAATTGCTCAGTCATCTCTCTCTCCCTCAGAAACAATTTCAAATGTGACAAAATTTCCAGTAGAAGAATAAAGATTGGAAAAAATATCTGCTTATCATCCAGTTAAAATATTATATATATGGCTTACATTAAAATCTCAGCATGGAATTAAAGGCAAGAAAAACCTTAATAAAGTTTATAGAAAGTAAAAAAATACTTTTCAATATTACCCATCTCCAAAGGCAGCCACCAAGAGCCTTCTTCAAGCATGAGTCCCCAGTCCTCTTTCTTCCCTCAAGCCATTTCCCCAGAGTAGTCATCCTTTTTCGACGTTCTTCATCTCTCTGATAGCCGAGATTACCTTTCTGAAAACAAGCTCTTGGTCCAATTCAGAAAGCTTTGAAAGTGTCTGTATTGTTCTCCAGGGCCTCAGAGTAGAGCATCCTCTGAGTGGAGGCACTTAGTTGAAAGAAACAGATTCGGAACCCGCAAACTATAAAGAGCTCATTCCATAGTCCTGTGAGAAGCCATCTCCTGCTGCCATCAGATGAAGTCATCCCATCTGGGAGGCCCTGAGGGCTGCACTACCTCTTCATGCCTCCCATTCCAGCATGCCCAGGCTAGCACACACAGAGGTTCATTGCCAATGTGATGTTCATACCTTTGTTGCCTGCTTTTGAACATGGAGAAAGAATGGGGATTTTGAACTACAAACATTGCCACAGGGCAAGTATTTTTGAAAATGCAAGATGCCATAAAACAGATATTTGCATGTCTCTAATTATTACAACCCTTTAAAGTATGAACACTTAGTTTATGAGTTGGAAAACAGTTCCCCTTTCCTCTTCACACCCATCTTAACCTTCTCTCCAGGTTACTGCTTTTCTTGCTGAGAATATTTCAACAACCCTCTCCTGCTCTGGACTTGTTGAGCAGACACATTCTTATACACACATTGCTCCTTAGTTCAAAGACGTGCGACATTAGTGGATCAGTTATCTTAGAAATTCTGCTGCCTTTTATGACGTGGCATAAGTATATGACTTCATATATAAGCATTATCTGGGAAACTGTTCTTCCTCCTGTACAAACCGAATCTATCTTGAGTCAACTGGCTAGAGGGTTAGGAATTTGATTTTTCATTTTTTGGTGTTTTTGAGAAAGGGTCTCTCTCTAACCCCAGCTGGCCTGGAACTCACCGTATAGACAACGCTGGTCTTGAACTCACAGAGATCCATCTACCTGCCTCGGCCTCCCGAGTGCTGGAATTAAACATACACAGCTAGCAATTTGATTTTTTTTAAAGATTTTCTTTTCATTTATGAGTATGCATGTATGAGGGGCGGGGTCATGTGCACATGAGCCCAGGTGCCCAAGGAGCCAGAAGAGGATGTTAGATCCCCTAGAGCCAGAGTTATAAGCAGTTGTAGGTCACCTAATGTCAGTGCTAGGAACTGAACTTTTATGTGCTGATTCATCACCATCTCTCCAGTACTGAGAATTTGATTTTTTAAGTATTGATTATTATTTTATGTGTATGAGTGTATTGCCTGTATGGATGTAAGTGCAGCAGTGTTGTGCAGTGCCCAGGGAGGTCAGAAGAGGATGTTTAATCTCCTAGAACTGGAGTTAGAGACGGTTATTAGCCACCATAATTGGAAATTGAACCTGGGTCCTCTGCAGCAGCAGCCAGTGCTCTTAACTGCTGAGTCACCTTTCCAGTCCTGATATATGTATTTTTTATTGCTTCCCAGAAGTGTGACTTTGAAGTCTGCTATGGTCTGGATGTGGTCCAAGTGTGTCCCCTGAGGTGAGGATCCATGTGTTAGAAACTTGGTCTTTAAAGGAAACTAACTCTCCTTCTCCAGGTAGTTATTGGTTTCTGATAGTTCCTCAGCTACGGCTGGGGCATCTCCCATAGTTCTGTGCTGGGGATTTGTCTGCATTGAGCTTGTGTGAGTCTTGTGCATGACGTTACCATTGCTGCAAGATCCATATGAGTGACTTTCCCAGATGTCTGATTAAAAAGAAAAAAACCAACACTGTTTCCTTGTGGTCATCCACCAACTCTGGCGCTTCCAGTCTTTCTGCCTCCTTTTCAAGTTATACCTCTCCTTGGCATCTACTCAAAGAAATCAACATCCTGCTGCAAAGGTGCCTGCCCAGCCATGTTTGTTGCTGCTCTTTTCACAATAAGTAAAAAAATAGAAACGACTTAAATGCCCCTCAGCTGATAAATGGATGAAGATAATATAATACATTTGCACAGTGGAGTTCTACTCGGTGGTAAAGGAAAATGAAGTCAAAATTTGCAGGTAAATGGCTACAACTAGAAACTGTTATACTAAGTGAAGTAACACAGACTCAGAAAAACAAGTGTATATTCTCTCTCAAATTTGGATCTTGGCCTCAACACTTTAAGGCTAGCCCAGATGGGTATGATTCATTTCTTCTTCCAGGAGATGATTTAATGAAGAAGAGTTGGGAGGAAACAGAAGGGTCATATGGTATCTTGCTGTTTTGCTGTTTTTAAGTTTTAGATTATATTTACAGAAATGTGACTGTCAGGCCTACAAACATTTTAAAGGCTGTTTTAGATGGTTTTATTGGTGTGTGTATGTGTGTGTATAATGTACATGCATATTTGTATGTGTGGGCATGTATACCTACCTGTGGAGGCCAGAGGTTGACATTAGGTGTCATCCTAAGTTGTTCTCCAGTCTATTTGTTGAGGCAGGGTGTCTGAAGCTTACCCAGATTACTAGGCTAACTAGCCAGCTTGCCCTTGGATCCTGTGTCTCCATCTTCCAAGAGCTGCCATTACAGGCAGACCACCACCTCCTCCTGACCTTTTCCTGGGTGCTGGGTATCCAAACTCCAGGCCTCACACTTGGACAGAAAACACTTTATACGCTGCTGCATCTCCGCAGTCCCCATGATATTGTTGTTTTGAAGTCTCTTTGCACTCCTCTCTAGTCGCCCCTCCCTCCACTAGGTGCCCTCTCTCCAGTATTTCACACTAGTGATTCTGAAAATACAATCCATGGACCAGCCACACAAGCACCGCCTAAACATTTGATAGAAGTGTAGGTTCTCGGGTCCACTCTCACATGCGCCTAGTCAGAAACCCTGGGAAGGAACCTCAGGAATCAAGCTAGAAAACCCTTCCACGTGAGTCTAATATATAACACAGCCTTACAGTAAATACTGTGTGTGTGTGTGTGTGTGTGTGCACATGCATGTGTGTGTCCCTAAATAACACAGCACTTCATTTTATTTGCTTTAAACCTGTATCAGTGAAATCATATTTTGTGTTCTTCTGGTACTTGATATTTATCCCTATATTATGAATTTGAATTCATTCATATTCATGTGTGCGTGCAAGGCCATTTGTTTTGTAGCTCTTTTGTATTCATTGTTGAATATAACACAGCTTATTTATACCTCACAGAGCCAACAGACACTCGGCCTTTTAATGTTTTGCTTCTGTGAGTGACGCTGTGGGGTGTACTTGATGATTTAACTGGTGTATCTGTATCTCCAGGGAAATGTAGCCCAGCCTTTTTTATATCACATAGAGTGAGGAAAATGTTGATACTTGTAAACAGGAATAGACAGGTTTCCCAGGACCTGAAACACGGACTTTTCTCACAGCTCTGATCAAATGCCAGACAGAAGCAACATGAAGAAGGAAGGATGCTTTCAGGCTAAAGGCCTCAGAAGGTGAGGTAAATAACGGCAGGAAAACCATGGCAACCAATGACCTTCAGATACTGTGCTGGCGTTGTGACCAAAGTGCTCCATCCATCATCACAGTTCCGTGTAGGAGAGCAGCTCTGCTCATGTATGCATCTCTGACCATGGTGACACATCCATCCATGGTCGTAGATCTGTCCATGGCAGCAGATTGACCCATGGCTGTAGATCCATCCATGGAAACAGATCCACACATGAGAGTAGATCTGTCCATGGCAGTGGATCCATCCATGGCAATAGATCCATCCATGGCAGTAGATCTAACCATGACTATAGATCCATTCATGGCAGCAGCTCCACCCATGACAGTAGATCCACCCATGGGAACAGATCGACCCATGATAGTAGATCCATCCATGACAGCAACTCCATCTATGGTGGTAGATCTACTCATGATCTTATTCCTGGGAACAGATCCACCCGTGACAGTAGATCCATTCATGGCAGCAGCTCCAACCATGGCAGCAACTCCATCCATGGTCATAGATCCATCCATGATAGCAGATCCACTCCTGTCAGTATATCCACCCATGGCAGTAGATCCATTTATGGCAGTGGATCAACCCGAGGCAGCAGCTCCACCCATGACAGTAGTTCCATTCATGATAGTACATCTATCCATGGGAAGAGATCCATCCATCCATGGGAAGAGATTCATCAATAGAAAGAGTTCCGTACATGGCAGCAGATCCATCCACTGCAGTGGATCCATCCATGGCAGTAGATCCATTCCATGTGAATAGATCCATCCATTGGAACAGGTCCACCCATGGCTGTAGATCTGTCCATGACGGTAGATGGACAGGGCAGCAGATCCATTCATGGTAGCAACTCCATCCTTGGCTCTTGCTCCATCTGTGGCAGCAGATCCATCCCTGAAACAGATTTATCCATACAAAGTGATCCACCCCTGGGAACAGATCCACACATGAGAGTAGCTGCATCTATGGCAGTAGATTCATCCATGGTCATAAATCCATTCATGGGAATAGATCCATTCATGAGAACAGATCCATCCTTGGCAGCTGCTCCATCTATGGCGGCAGCTCCACCCATGACAGCAGCTCCACCCATGACAGCAGATCCATCCATTACAGTAGAAGGACCCATGGTGGTAGATTCATCCATGACAGTAAATCTACCCGTGACATTAGATCCATACATGGAAGTAGATCCACCCAGTGGCTATAGATCCATCCATGGCAGTAGGTTTGTTTGTGGCAGTAGATCCATCTACTGGTGTGGATGGACTGGTGTCAGTAGAGGCACCCATGACAGTATATCAATCCATTGGAACAGATCCATTCTTGGGAAGAGACCCACCCCTGGAAACAGATCCACTGCTGGGAACAGATCCTGATCCATGACAGTAGATCCATCCATGGGAACATATCCATCCATGAATTTAGATCCACAAAGGGAGGTAGATCCACCCATGGCAGCAGCTCCATCCATGAGAGTAGATCCATCCATGGTAGTAGATTCATCCATGAATGTAGATCCACAAAGGGAGTTAGATCCATCCATCACAACAGCTCCACCAACGACAGCAGCTCTACCCATGGGAATAGATCCATTCATGATAGTAGATCCATCCATGGAAGTAGATCCATCTGTGGCTGAGATCCATCCATGACAGTAGATCCACTCAAAGAAGTAGATCCATTCATGGTAGCATATCCATCCTTGGGAACATATCAACTCCTGGGTACACATCCACCCATGGCAGTAGATCCACCCATGGCAGTAGATCAATTCATGGTCATAGATCCATTTATGGTAGCAACTCCACCTATGCCAGCAGCTCCATCGATGGAAATAGATCCAATAGTGGGAACAGATCCATCCATGGGAACAGATCCACCCAAGACAGTAGATCCATATGTGGCAGTAGATCCACCACTGGGAATAGATCCACCCATGGCACTAGCTCCATCCATGACAGTAGATCCATCCTTGGCTGCTGCTCCATCTATGGCAATAGAACCACCCATGACAGTAGATATGCCTGTGACAGGAGATCCACCCATGACCATAGGTTCATTCATAGCAGCAGCCCCATCCATGGTAGTAGATTCATACATGCCAGTAGCTCCATTCATGATCATAGATACATTCTTGGCAGCAGCTCCATCTATGGAACACATCCAACCTTTGCAGCAGATCCATCCATGGCTGTAGATTCATATATGGCAGTAGATCCATCCATGAATGTAGATCCATGAAGGGAGGTAGATCCATCCACCACAACAGCTCCACCCATGGCAGCAGCTCCACCCATGCCAGTAGCTCCATCTATGGCAGCAGCTCCATCCATGGAAATAGTTCCAAATGTGGGAACAGATAAATCCATGGGAACAGATCCACCCTAGACAGTAGATCCATATGTGGCAGTAGATCGACCACTGGGAACAGGTCCACACATGGCAGTAGCTCCATCCATAGCAGTAGATTCATACATGCCAGTAGATCCATTCATGATCATAGATCTATTCTTGGCAGCAGCTCCATGTATGGAACACATCCAACCTTTGCAGCAGATCCATCCATAGCTGTAGATTCATATATGGCAGTAGATCCACCCATGGCAGCAGATCCATCCATGAGTATAGATCCACAAAGGGAGGTAGATCCATCCACCACAACAGCTCCACCCATGGCAGTAGATCCATCTATGGGAACATACCCGTCCATGGCAAAATATCCACCCATAGCAGAAGATCTACCCATGGCAACAGCTCTACCAACAGCAGAAGATCACCCATGGCAACAGATCCATCCATGAATTTAGATCCACAAAGGGAGGTAGATCCATCCATTGCAGTAGCTCCACCCATGACAGCAGCTCTACCCGTGGCAGTAGACCCACCTATGGGAATAGACCCATTCATGATAGTAGATCCATCCATAGGAACAGATACACCCAAGACAGCAGCTCCACCCATGGGGATAGATTCACCCAGGGAGGTAGATCCATCCATGGCTATAGGTCCATCATGACTGTAGATCCATTCATGATAATAGATCCATCTATGGGAAGAGATCCACCCATTAGATTCATCCATGGCGATTGATCTATCTGTGGCTGAGATCCATCCATGACAGTAGATCCACACAAAGAAGCAGATCCATTCATGACAGCAGCTCCATCTATAGCAGTAGATCTGTCAGTGACAGTAGATCCATTCATGGGAACAGATCCACCCATTACAGTAGATCCATGCTCGCAGGAGATCCGCTCATGGCAGCAGCTCCATCCATGGAAATAGATCCAACTGTGGGAACAGATCCATCCATGGAAACAGATCCACCCAATGCACTAGCTCCATCCATGGCAGTAGATCCATCCTTGGCTGCTGCTCCATCTATGGCAATAGATCCACCCATGAAAGTAAATATGTCTGTGGCAGGAGATCCACCCATGACCTTACGTTCATTCATATGAGCAGCCACATCCGTGGCAGTAGATTCATACATGCCAGTAGATCCATTCATGATCATAGATCTATTCTTGGCAGCAGCTCCATCTATGGAACACATCCAACCTTTGCAGCAGATCCATGCATGGCTGTAGATTCATATATGGAAGTAGATCCACCCATGGCAGCAGATCCATCCATGAATGTAGAGCCATGAAGGGAGGTAGGTCCATCCACCACAACAGCTCCACCCATGGCAGCAGCTCCACCCATGGCAATAGATTCACACAGGGAGGTAGATCCATCCATGGCTATAGGTCCATCATGACTGTAGATTCATTCATGATAGTAGATCCAACCATGGGAGCAGATCCACCCATGAGATTAGATCCGTCCATTGCAGTAGGACCATCTGTGACCAAGATCTATGAAAGTAGGTCTATCTATGGCAGTAGATCCATTCATGATAGTACATTCATCTATGGGAAGAGATCCACCCATTACAGTAGATCTATCCTGGCAGTAGATCACTCATAGCAGTCGATCCACCTATGGCAGCAGCTCCATCCATGAAAATAGATCCAACTGTAGGAACACATACATCCATAGCAACAGATCTACCCAAGACAATAGATCCATATATGGCAATAGATCCACCACTGGGAACAGATCCACCCATGGCAGTAACTCCATCCGTGGCAGTAGCTCCAATCATGGCAGTAGATCCATCCTTGGCTGCTGCTCCATCTGTGGCAATAGGTCCACCCACAACAGTAGATATGCCTGTGGCAGGAGATCCACCCATGACCATAGGTTCATTCATATCAGCAGCCACATCCATGGAAGTAGATTGATACATGCCAGTAGATCCATTCATGATCATAGATCCATCCTTGGCCCAGCTCCATCTATGGAACACATCCAACCTTCACAGCAGATCCATCCATGGCTGTAGATGGCAGCAGATCCATCCATGGTAGTAGCTCCACCCATGGAAATAGATTCACCCAGGGAGGTAGATCCATCCATGGCTATAGGTCCATCATGACTGTAGATCCATTCATGATAGTAGATCCAACCTTGGGAACAGATCCACCCATGAGATTAGATCCGTCCATGGCAGTAGGTCCATCTGTGACCAAGATCCATGATAGTAGGTCTATCCATGGCAGTAAAGCCATTCATGATAGTAGATCCATCTATGGGAAGAGATCCACACATTACATTAGATTCATCCATGGCAATTGATCCATCTGTGGCTGAGATCCATCCATGATAGTAGATCCACACAAAGAAGCAGATCCATTCATGGCGGCAGCTCTATCTATAGCAGTATATCTGTCAGTGACAGTAGATCCATCCAGGAGAACAGATCCATCCATAGGAACCGATCCACGCATTGCAGTATATCCATCCTCGCAGTAGATCAACTCATAGCAATCAATCCACCTATGGCAGCAGCTCCATCCATGGAAATAGATCCAACTGTGGGAAGAGATTCATCCATGGGAACAGATCCACCCAAGACAGTAGATCCATATGTGGCAGTAGATCTACCACTGGGAACAGATTCACCCAAGACAGCAGCTCCACCCATGGAAGTAGATTCACCCAGCGAAGTAGATCCATCCATGGCTATAGGTCCATATGTGGCTAAGACCCATGACAGTAGGTGTATCCATGGCAGTAGATCCACTCATGATAGTAGATCCATCTATGGGAAGAGATCCACCCATTACATTACATCCATCCATGGCAATTGATCCATCTATGGCTGAGATCCATCCATGACAGTAGATCCACACAAAGAAGCAGATCCATTTATGGCATCAACTCCATCTATAGCAGTAGATCTCTCAGTGACAGTAGATCCACCACTAGGAACAGATCCATCCATGGGAACATATTCACCCATTACAGTAGATCCATCCTCGCAGTAGATCCGCTCACGGAAGCAGCTCCATCCATGGACATAGATCCAACTGTGGGAAGAGATCCATCCAAGGGAACACATCCACCCAAGACAGTAGGTCCATATATGGCAATAGATCCACCACTGGGAACAGATCCACTCCTGGCAGTTGCTCCATCCATAGCAGTAGATTCATACATACCAGTGGATCCATTCATGATCACAGATCCATTCTTGGCAGCAGCTCCATCTATGGAACACATCCAACCTTCGCAGCAGATCCATCCACAGCTGTAGATTCATATATGGAAGTAGATCCATCCATGAATGTAGATCTATGAAGGGAGTTAGATCTATCACCACAACAGCTCCACCGATGGCAACAGCTCCACACATGGTAGTAGCTCCATCCATGGCAGGAGATCCGCCTATGGCAGCAGCTCCACCCATGGAAATAGATCCAACTGTGGGAACAGATCCATCCATGGGAACAGATCCACCGAAGACAGTAGATCCATATGTGGCAGTAGATCCACCACTGGGAATAGATCCACCCATAGCAGTAGCTCCATCCATGGCAGTAGATCCATCCTTGGCTGCTGCTCCTTCTATGACAATAGATCCACCCACAACAGTAGATATGTCTGTGGCAGGAGATCCACCCATGGCCATAGGTTTATTCATAGCAGCAGCCCCATCCATGGCTGTAGATCCATACATGCCAGTAGATCCATTCATGACCATACATCCATTCTTGGCAGCAGCTCCGTCTATGGAACACATCCAACTTTCACAGCAGATTCATCCATGTCTGTAGATTCATATATGGCAGTAGATCCATCTGTGGCAGCAGGTCTACCCATGAATGTAGATCCACGAAAGGAGGTTGATCCATCCACCACAACAGCTCCACCCATGGCAGCAGATCCACCCATAGTACTAGCTCCATCCATGGCAGTAGATCCATCTATGGGAACATATCCGTCCATGGCAACAGATCCACCTATAGCAGAATATCTACCCATGGCCGCAGCTCGACCAGTAGCATAAGATCCATGCATGGCAGCAGATCCATGCATGAATTTAGATCCACAAAGGGAGGTACATCCATCCATTGCAGTAGCTCGACCCATGACAGTAGCTCTACTGTGGCAGTAGATCTACCTGTGGGAATAGATCCATTCATGATAGAAGATCCATCCATAGGAACAGATCCACCCATGACAGCAGCTCCACCCATGGTAGTAGATTCACCCAGGGAAGTAGATCCATCCATGGCTATAGGTCCATCATGACTGTAGATATATTCATGATAATAGATCTACCCATGGGAACAGATCCACCCATGAGAGTAGATCCGTCCATAGCAGTAGGTCCATCTGTGGCCAAAATCCATGACAGTAGATCCATCCGTGGCAGTAGATCCATTCATGATAGTAGATCCATCTATGGGAACAGATCCACCCAAGACAGTAGATCCATATGTGGTAGTAGATCCACCACTGGGAACAGATCCATCCATGGGAACAGATTCACCCATTACAGTAGATCCATCATCGCAGTAGATCCGCTCATGGCATCAGCTCCATCCATGGAAATAGATCCAATTGTGGGAACAGATCCATCCAAGGGACCACATCCACCCAAGACAGTAGGTCCATATATGGCAGTAGATCCACCACTGGGAACAGATCCACCCATGGCACTAGCTCCATCCATGGCAATAGATCCATCCTTGGCTGCTACACCATCTATGCCAACAGATCCACCCATGAAAGTAAATATGTCTGTGGCAGGAGATCCACCCATGACCATACGTTCATTCATATGAGCAGCCATATCCATGGCAGTAGATTCATACATGCCAATAGATCCATTCATGATCGTAGATCGATTCTTGGCAGCAGCTCCATCTATGGAACATATCCAACCTTTGCAGCAGATCCATGCATGGCTGTAGATTCATATATGGAAGTAGATCCACCCATGGCAGCAGATCCATCCATGAATGTAGAGCCATGAAGGGAGGTAGGTCCATCCACCACAACAGCTCCACCCATGGCAGCAGCTCCACCCATGGCAATAGATTCACACAGGGAGGTAGATCCATCCATGGCTATAGGTGCATCATGACTGTAGATCCATTAATGATAATAGATCCACCCATGGCAACAGATCCATCCATGAATGTAGATCCATGAAGGGAGGTAGATCAATTCATCACAACAGCTCCACCCATGGCAGCAGCTCAACCCATGGAAATAGATCCAACTGTGGGAACAGATCCATCCATGGGAACAGAGTCACCCATTATAGTAGATCCATTCTTGCAGTAGATCCGCTCATGGCAGCAGCTCCATCCATGGAAATTGATCCAACTGTGGGAACAGATCCATCCATGGGAACAGATCCACCCAAGACAGTAGATCCATATATGGCAGTATATCCACCACTGGGAACAGATCCACCCATGGCAGTAGCTCCATCCGTAGCAGTAGATTCATACATGCCAGTAGATCCATTCATGATCACAGATCCATTCTTGGCACCAGCTCCATCTATGGAACACATCCAACCTTCACAGCAGATCCGTCCATAGCTGTAGATTCATATATGGCAGTAGATCCATCCATGAATGTAGATCCACGAAAGGAGGTAGATCCATCCACCACAACAGCTCCACCCATGGCAGTAGCTCCATCCATGGTAGTAGATCCATCCTTGGCTGCTGCTCCATCCATGGCAACATATCCATCCATGGGAACAGATCCACACCTGGGAACAAATCCACACCTTGGACCAGATCCACCCATGACAGTAGATCCATTCATGGTAGTAGGTCTACCCATGGCAGTAGATCACCTAGGGAAGTAGATTCATTCCTGACCATAGATGCATTCATGGCAGCACCTCCATCTCTGGCAGTAGATCCACTCTTTGCAACAGATCCATCCATGATTTTAGATCTACATATGGCAGTACATCCATCCATTGCAGCATCTATGTCTGGCAACACCCACAGGAGAAGATCCATTCATGACTATAGATCCATCTATGGCAGCAACTCCATGATGGCAGCAGTTCCATCAATGGCAGCAGATCCATCCATGAATGTAGGTCCACCTGTGGGAAGAGATCCATCCGTGACACTCGATCCGTCCATGACACTAGATCCATCCATGGGAACAGATCCAGCCATGGGAACAGATCCAGCCATGACAGTAGATCCATCTGTGGCAGTATTTCCACCGATGTTAGTAGATATATCCATGGTAGTAGATCCACCTATGGCTATAGATCCATTCATGGCAGCAGATCCATCCATTGGAACAGATCCACCTATGGCAACAGATCCATTTATGGGCATTTGCTCTATCCATGGTGGTTGCCCTGCTAGGATGTGGAAGGAACGTGTGTGCATTAGAAGTAGGACTGAACTATGACCTTTGAAGGCCTATCCCGAGTGACTCCAATGGCCAGCCATGCCTTCTGGCCCCAAAGGTTCCGGAGTCTCCTAAAACTGCCCCTCTCCCTGGGGACCAAGTTCGCAATATGTGGTGAATATTCTGCATCCAAACCAAAGCAGGGTCTAGGTACATTCTTAGTCCTGATTCCCTGAAATCCTATTCAACTATTCTTTTCTGTAAAGAGATTAGAAATCTGTCAGAAGAATAATTCCAAGTCTGGCTTGTAAGAGGTTGTTCTAGTTAACTTGTTATATTGACAGCCTACAGTCATCTGAGAAGAGAGTCTCAATTGAGGCATTTCCCACATCAGCTTGGCCTTGTGGCATGTCTGTGGGTGATGGTCTTAATGGTTAATTGATGTAGGAGGGCCCAGCTCACTAGAGGTGGCTCCATTCCCTGGGCAGATGATCCTGGGTTGTATAAAATGTCCACGAAGCACGAGGCCTTGAGGAAGCTAGAAGCAGTCATCCCTCTTTGTTTCTGAGTTCTGCCCTAACTTCCCAGTGATCGACTGTGACCTGTAAGCTGAAACAGACCTCTCCTAAGTTGCTTTTGATTAGAGTGTTTTATGACAGCAACAGGAAGGATATTGGAATGGTAGATTTTGAGAAACAATGAGATTTTGCCAGCTAGGCACATAAGTGTCCAGTGGGGGAACCAAGGAAGATAATGCCGTCCTCCCTGGTGCTCCTGACGGCTTCTGCTGCCGCAGACAAGTTCTGTGCAGCAGGCATACAGGGTCCACCTCCACTGAACACAGTGTTTGCTGTTGTCCTTTGGAGATACATGCATATTAAGATACATTGTTAGGCTAAGGCAATTCCCTTCTATCCCTGGCTTACTAAGGGCTGTTTCATCCTCAGCAGCTCTAGTAGCATTGTCATAATCGTCACTAAACCTCATGGGCTAATGTTTCGATACCTGCTGAGACAAGCACACATTTTCGTTTTCTTTATTGTTATGATGACCTTCACTGACCCATACTAGTCTTGTGGGATGGCTTTCAGGACCAAATTGGGTTTTTGGTTGCCTTGGGTATGCCTCAGCTTATAGATGGTCCTCTGTTCTCATGCCTGCATGCCATCTCTTCTGGGTATGTCTCTGTGCTCACATTTCTATTTATATAAGCTTAGGGCCCTCTTCACTACCTCACTTCAATGTGATTGTCTGTGGAAAACTTACTCCTAAATAAGGTCACAGTCTCAGGCACTGGACTTAGGAGACTTCAGTGACTTTTAGAGGAACAAGAGTCAACTAAATCCATTGCATATATCAATTATTTTCTGATGTTGAGCCAACCTTACCTTCCTCCTTCATACTATGTTTCTGTGTGTCATTGAACTTAGTTTCCCTAACATCTCATTTAGATTTGGCTCAGGACTTGTGTGTATACAATCCATCGATGTGATTGACTTATGACTTTCCTGAGTGCTGTGTCTTTGTCTGCTTAGGGTACGAAAATTGTAATAGCTTCCGAAAACAAATTTTAGGAAGCGATCCTCTTTTTATCTTTTCTGTAGTCAAGGTTTTATAATGAAAACTTCAAACAAAAAATAGAGAAAATAACATAAAGAGCGCTCATTTCCAAAATGTGCAATAGGACCAGTTTCATCTTTCTGTGTACACAGTCAATTCTGAATTATTGTAGCAAATTCCATAGACATATCTTTTTTATCCAAAAATACATCAAAGAGTATTTCTGAGAAGAAAGAGTTCTTTTTAGAAAATGCAGTCACAGTGCAATATATGACACCTAAATTATTTTTCCGAGACATACAAAGTTAGAACAAGGCACATAGTAGATTTCCACTTGACTTTTTTCTCAGTTTTATGATTTTCTCATGGTCAATTTTGTTTCCTCTTCTCTTTCTTCCAGCGTCCCCTCCAAATTATTTTGAATTAACTCCAAGGCATTATGTAACTCTAATGTTTCAGTATGGGGCCTGGAGAGATGGTTCAGAGCTTAAGAGTACTTGCTGCTCTTGTAGAAGACCTGAGTTCAGTTCCCAGTACCAACATTCCCAGTTCCCAGTACCAACATTCCCAATGTCCTATAACTCCAGCTCTAGGGAATCCAATGCCTTCTTCTGACCTCCACTGGCACACTGCACAGCCCCCACCCCCACCACATACCTACACATATAGTTAAAAATAAAATGAATCTTTAAAAATTCTGAACTGAAAACATGAAAACTTAAATTTGACGTTTTCAATAAGCGTGTATTCAATCACTGAATTAGGGGTTGAGAGAAGCTAAATTAATGTTCCCTTACAGGGTAACAAGGGCAAGAGGCCCCTTCCTTCTACCCTTAGGCAGTGTTATAACTTGAATCTGAAATGCCTCCACAGGCTCAAGGGTTGATAGCTTCCTCCCTGGTCAGTGGCACTCTATAGGCAGTCTGTGTAACCCTCGGCAGGTGGTATCTAGTGGCAGAATGAGGCCACAAAGGGCAGGTCTTTGAAGGCTTCAGATTAGTTTGCTAGTCCTGCTTCCTGGTCCACTGTGATGTTAGCAGTCTCCAGAACAGAATCTGACCTCCACGAACTGTATCCTGCTTTCCCACAATGATAGACTGAGGGCCCCTGACACCATGAACACAGGCAGTTGACCCAGAATGTACTATTTAAGAGTCACATGCTTTTACAAATGGGATAGAAATGCCACTGGATCCTATATAGAGACCCTGATCTAAATGAAAAGGATTTTTTCTTAAAGAATTCAGCTGTATCTTTATCATGTGAACAAATTGACATGACATATTTGCTCAATATAAACAAATATCCAATCATTGTGCAAGTTTCCCATTCTTGTATTGAATAACAGGTTTTGGAACTGCTGTTTTCTCTGACTTATGATGTAACAAAGATGATCACGGTTGTATTCAGCTGACCAGCCTCTAAGACTTTTAAATCTATAAATCTATGATTTTCTCTCTTTATTTGCTTATTTATTTGGTAAAGAATTTGCACTGGGGACTGGAGATGTGTCCTGGTGGTTAGGAGCATACTACTTTTGTAGAAAACCTGAGATTCATTCTGAGCACTCACATAGGACAGCTCACAACCATCTGCAATTTCAGCTCCAGGAGATCTGATGCCCTCTCCCGGTCTCTGTAGGGACCTGAACTCATCTCAGCACTCACCCTCTCTCTGTTTCACACACACAAATAAAATAAATCTTTCTTTTAGAGGAAGCTGTATTATTATCTTTTTGTATTCTGGACACTTTCTAGCCCACACATGGTACCATTTGGTATGAGCTTCCCCCTTCAGGCATGTGTGGTACTAAATACAATGTCTATCACATTTCGATCAGGAGGAAAATAGTAACTGCCTTGTAGAACCACGAAGCTTCCCACAGATCTGTATCTAATTAAAATGCATTATAGATTAAGGCATATCATAAAGTTACTAAGTGGCCATCTTCTTTTTATTTGTTGTCAATATAATGTATACTATGAATGTTAATGTAAAAATAGTTAACATTCCTTATTTAAATGTAGCCACTGCAGTCTAAATACTGAAGACCCAGAAATGCCTGGTAGAACGTAGACACGTCTACGAGAGGGAGACACAGAAAGGAAAGGGAGAAACAGGCTAAGTTAAGACTCCAGATCCTTTATCCCCAGTTTACCTACCAGATAAGACTTTGATAGAACACAAGCTGTTTCAAAACCAATCATTTCTCTGCTGGAAAACATGAAATCACAGGGCCTCCCCACATTCATGATCTTGGTCTTAGCCTGCTTCAGTGGTCACCAGGGTCAGAAGGAACTGACAGCTCTTAGGCAGACACTTCCTGTGAGGTCACAATTGCTAAGGATCTAGAATGTTCTAGAGAACATACTGGCACACAGTGTCTTAGCCCAATGATGTTAGCTTTGAGTATGAAAATATTTTCTTTATTAAAAATTGTCCAAGCTGGGGGGCTGTGGAGAGATGGCTCAGTGGTTAAGATCACTTACTACTCCTGCAGAGGACCAAGGTTCAAGTCCCAGCACCCACATGGCCACTAACAAGCACCTGTAGTCCCATTTGAAGGGGACCCACTGCATTTTTCTGGCCTCCATGGGGACTGCATGCACATAATATACGTAAGTACACTCAGGCACATACATATACATATAAACAAATAAATATATCTTTTAAAATGTCCAAAATAATGACACGTGTCCTGCCTTATTTGAGGGTCAAATGAAATGGCATTTTTAGTTACTCAATATTTACGCTGTGTGCTATATGTGGGTCATGTCCTGGGCATTGAAATTAGTAGGAAAGAAAACAAAATGTACGGTAAGGTGGGCTCCAGGGAGAGAGACGGGCCTTAACCCAGCAGTAATGAGAACATGGGATAAAGGCTGCAGATGCTGTGGAAGGTGCAGAGGAGACTGCATCCTCTACCTGCTGGAGAAAAGCTCAGAGGTCTAGAAGGAGAATCAGTGCTATGGTTGGAGTTGTGTCCCTCAAATTCAGATGCTCTAAGTCCTCAACCCCAGGATCATCATGTGACCTTCTTGGGGATCAGGGTCATGACAACTGTCAGGGTTCATATGAGGCTCCAGTAGCCTGATAGGCCCCAATCTCTCACATCTGGTGTTCTCATATAAAAATAAAGTTTGGATACAGACAGTCTCCCATAGAGATTGCCATGAGAAAACATGGCAGGAATCAGGAAGTGACATCAAACATGGCCAATGGACCAGACATCAGTGGAGAGACAGGGCACATTCTTTCTACTTCTCAGTTTTAGGCAGGGTCTACCTATAGTGAAATCTGACCTGGAACTCACTGTGTAGACCAGGCTTGACTCCATCTCACAGAGATCCACCTGCCTCTGCCTCCTGAGTGCTAGGATTAAAGGCGTGCATCACCACACCTAGCATCCCTCCTGCCACTTCCATCTTGGGCTTCTGCTTCCAGTGTGTGAAGTGATGTGCTCCCGTGGCTGAAGCCAGTTAGTCCTGTGGTGCTTTGTTACTGTGGCTCTCTAGGAAGCTCGTGCCATCCAACATACTCATTTGGTAAAACAGCACTCCACGTGTCTGCCAGAAACATACAGGAATATGACAGCACTGTTTCCTTGACTTTCATCCTGACCCTCGGAGGCAGGTGGTGCTGTCACCCCCATTTTGTAGAGGATGATACAGAGGCACAAAGGCAAACAACCCATCCACAGTCAGAGGCAAGTAGGTAGTGAGGATTTACAGCCAGTGAGGAGAGTCCACCATGCCTGAACTCTGAACTTGCTCAGTGCAGTTAAACTGGGAACCATGGTTCTCCGAAGCCGTGAGAAGCCAGTGCCACTGTGGACTTCTGGAATTATATTTGATCTGCTGAAGTGGTACCAAGCTGTGTCACGAGGCTTCCTGTGATACGTTGTTTCTTTAGTGAATAGAGCATAAGCCCAGAAGACACGTGTGGGCTTCTCTAGAAAGACTGCCTCTGAGCCGTCACATCCCCATTTCTATCTCTTCTCCACTGAATTTAAGGGTGAAGGCAGTTGAGAGGGACATATGTGTCTTTGTTATCAGTGACAGGTTTGGGTTTTTTTTTCTGCACACACAGTGGGAGCCAGCTTCCCAACACACTGCAGGACTCACACTGAAAAGGGACATCAGTGCTTCTGAGAATGGGGATCCCAGGACAGCCTTCATCTGGTGTGACTTGGGGTGTGCCCCAAGAGTTCTGCACATCAGCAGGGCATGGGAGATGTATCAGCAGGTCGCTGAGGGTGGTGTCCTGGGCATGATTTGTATACATTTGTATACATACGCACACATGTATATATTCATTCTGAGGATTCTGTGTCATCTCAATTCAAGTAATATTTGCCAAATGGCTTCCATTGCAAAGCACAGAGATTGGCATGGGAAATCAAGAAATGGATGACAAAGACCTGGTTCTGCTGCCTATGGGATCGTGGAGCTTCCCATTTTCTGGTGAATGTGTGAAATTGTGCCCATTTTCCCATGATATGGGATATTTGGAGGAAACTCTGGGCAAATAAGGAAGATCTAATGACCCTAGTTCCAATCCCCTAGTCCTCACCCTGACACATACACTTTGAATAATGCCTTTGGGCCAGCTCATTTCTGTGTTTATCTCTTACATATTGTGAATTTCCAAGTAATACATTGTCAGACAAGAATATGTATAGAGAGGATGTGTATATACATTACATGTATATCATGTATCTGTCTATCATCTAGCTATCTATCTGACTTTGACACAGGGTCTCATGTATCCCAGGCTGGCCTTGGAAATTTCCATGTAGTCAAGGATGACCTTGAACTTTGATGCTCTTGTCTTCAACTTCCTAGTACTTCCTAGGACACCCAGTACTGTGCCAGCACACCTGGTTTATGTGGTTCTGGGGAACAAACCCAGAAATCTGTACATGCCAGACAAGTGCTGCACCAGCTGAGGTACATTGCTAGCCCAAGACAATAATTTAAAAAATGTTTATCTTTATTTTCATGTGTGTGTGCCTGCATGTATGTGCACCATGTGTATGCAGTTCCTGCAGAAGCCAAAAGAGGGCACTGGATCCCTGGAACTGAAGTTTCAGGTAGTTGTGAGCTCTTTGTGAATGCTGGGAACTGAACCCAGATCCTTAGTAAGCACAGCAAGTGCTCCTAACCATGTGAAAAATCCTAGCCCCAACCCAAGATGCTTTTGATACCTAAAAAAAGAAATTGTTCTCAGGACACCATCACCTCTTGCTGTATCCATGGTGCTGTTTCCTTTGCAGACATTTAGTTCATTCTACCCCTTAGACAGGGCTCCATCATCAGGAGGGACGGGTACAGGCTATCTCTTGGTCTGTGCGATGAGGTCATCTTTGTTTGTTTGGAATGTCATCAGAAAAGGCCTTCACACTGAGACTTGAAGATTACCCATTGCTATAATTCCAACCTGAGACGTGTGGCTTAGGCCAGGGGTTCCCACCCGCTCCTCACTACCGTGTCTTACTGCATTCTTGAATTAATCATTAAGCCTTGCTTCTGAGGCTGCAGAGACCCTGTGTGGCCAGCGTGTTGCAGGGCAAGCTCTGCACGGGTATTAGCATGTAGCTCGCTGCTCTGGGAATCCACATTGAATAGGATGATCTAATCATGTCCCAGATTTGGATATCCATCTCTTGCAGCCAGGGAAGGCCTCTAAGCTCTGAACATACATTCCTGCTAAGAGACCTTGTGACCACGGAACAGGAGCCCTGTGCAGCTACCTGCAGTACCTGGGACCGTTTGAGCACTGAAGTCAGCCCATCTTGTAGCCACTCCACCTTTTCCACAGCCTTTCCTGTTCTCCCAGGAGCCCAGGCTTCCTTCAGAGTTGGTGAGGTGACCTTGACACCTGCAGCCACCTAGGGATACTGAGCACCCTTCAGGGAGAACTGAGCCAAGAAGATAATGTGTGCTCATGACAAAAGGGGATGATGCTCCAGGGGGCGGAGGACAAGAGATCCCCTTACAAGAAGCTACACACTGCTGCTTTGATTTCCCCTGGGAATTCCCATCTGCCCTTGTTGAGATGGAGTTAGACAAATGAGTTTATCTGTTCTCCAGGGTGGCTAACAGAGCAGAGGGGTTCGCAGAGCAAAGAAGGACTTGGGGAGTGAAACACAATTTAGAGCACCTCCTAGGACCCGGCACTTAGGGTAAGGCCCGTTTGTGTTTCATAGACTATTAATTGGGCTGTGGCCTCTGCAGACAAAACGATTCCCTGAGTTCTGATACTTCCTTTTTGGATCTGCAGATGACATCAAGGCCTTCTGTCACATTCCCAGATTTTAAATTAGTTTTTGAGGCTGAACTCTGTCTTATCATATCAGAATCCAGTTGTTTGTTCCAAGAGATGAAGGCTTGTCTTCTTGGTTTTTTTTTTTTTGGAGGGGGGGTCTTGTGTAGTCTAGATGGTCCTGCCACTCACTATGTAGCCAAGAATGACCTTGAAGTTTTAAACCTTCTGCCTTTACCTCCCCAGTGCTAAGATTGTAGGCATCCACCACTATACCGTTTGTGCTATCTGAGAATGGAGTGCTGGCTTTGTGCATTCTAGGCAAGCACTGTACCAACTGAGCTACATTCTTTTGGGTTATTCTTTGTATATTTCATCTATTATTTTTATTTTGCATGCATGAGCATATGGCCTGCGTATATGTAAGTGCACCCATGTCATGCAGTGCCCATGGAGGTCAGAAGTGGGCATTGGATCCCCTAGAACTGGAGTTATGGACAATTGTTAGCCATCATGTGGGTGCTGGGATTGAAATCTGGGTCCTCTGAAAGAGCAGCCAGTGCTCTTAACTGCTGAGCTGTCTCTCCATCCCCTCTTTTGGATTATTTTTAAAAAGGTTGTTGATGGCTCATGAGATAGCTCAGTGGACGAAGGTGCTTGCCACATAAGCCTGCCAACCTTAGTCACCCAGAAACTCATAGTGGAAGGAGAAAACTGACTCCTGAACATTGTCCTCTGATGGCCAATGTGTGTGCCTTCACTCATGCACATTATTATTATTATTAATTAAAATTAAAAGATGCTGATAGCAGAGATTGTTGACTTCTAGATGAAACAGTTCCACCCAATTAAGGAATGGGAAAACCAGGGCTAGAGAGATGGCTCAGTAGTTAAAAGTGCTTACTGCTCTTCCAAAAGACCCTCATATCCAGTTCCAGGGGATCCCACGCCCTCTTCTGACCTCTTTGGGTACTGCATAATACAGACCAAAATACTCATAGACATAAAATAAAAATAAAATCTTTTTAAGAAGAAATGGGTAAAAAGTCTTGGGTTTAGCTCAGTGGTAGAACATATATATGTTTTCATGTGTGAGAGAGAGATACAGAAGTTGCTGGGTTCAGTCTCAACTCCCAAAAGGAAAAGGAAATGGGCAAAGAATGTAAACTGACTCTTCTCTATAGAAAATATTTAAAGGGATGATAAATACAAAGATGGTTAACAGCATTTGCCAATCAGGAAATGCCAATTAAAACCACAGTCTCGCTTTCCACCTATTAGGATGGCTGTACAAAATCAAAGCCATGAGTAGAATGAACGATGAGTTGATCAAAAGGAGATAATGACGAGTTTGCTCTAGGCAGTGGAGAGACGGTGCCTTGTGTGAGTAGATGGCGGGAGCAGAAACCGATGCAGTCTCTTCGGAAAACAATCTGTCAGCAACACAAAGATTTAACAGAGCATTCCCAGATGGCCAGAATTCCATACCTAGACTTATAATACAGAGAATTGGAAATATAGGTCCACACAGAGACCTGTGTATAAATGCTTATAGGTGGAATATTCATAAAAGCCAACAAGTGGAACCACTTAAATGTCTATCAACTGATAACAGAGAAACCAAGTGTGGTTATCTCCATACAGTGGCATATTACTCAGCAATACAAAGGAATGGAGTACTGATATTTCTACAGTGTTGATGAATCTTGGAAATGTTATGCTAAGTCAAAGAAAGGCCACAAGTTTAATTCGACTTATATGAAAGACCCAGAATACACAAATCCATACATTCAGAAACAGGTAGGGGATTGCTTACTATGGGGATAGGAAGGGAGTAAGTGGGGACATAGGGAATAACTCTTACCAGACAAGTGTTTTCATTTCAGGGAAGAGGAATGTTCTAATACGAATGAACTATCACTATGGTGATAGTTACAGAATTCTACAAATTTGCTCAACTATTGGATTGTTACCTGTGGGTGCAGGATATGGTGTTTGAATTATGTGAATAAAATTTTTACTAAAAACGGAAATGAGACAGGTGGATGTAATAGTTAGATGGATGGCTGAATATGAATAGCAGTTAACAAGGCCAAAGGAGCAGCCTGTGCAGAAGGTCCTGTGTAGGGAGAGGGCAGGAGGGCTCCAGGGTTCTGAGGGGCCAGTGGGCCTGAGACTGAGACAGCAGTGGGCAGTGGGGAGCAGCAGGAGAATGAAGTGCAGCTGGACCCTGCAGGCTGGGTGACGGGCTTCCGTCTTCTAGCTCCCAGCCAGCACCGAGGGGGTGAGAAATGGCTGTGAGATCTCCTGTAGGAAAAGACGGGCTTAGCTGCAGTGTACAGCACAGGTCGGAGAGGCAGAGGAAAGGGAAGGAATCTGGGGTCGTGGAGCAGCACATACCATCACAGAGGGTCTGATTATAGGTGTCTGGAAAGGTTCATAGCAGCACTTAGCGTCTTCTAAGATGCCATGACTGAAGTGACTGTCCATCTAACCCTTAGAAATCTCCTTCCATTGAGGAGCTGGATAGATGGCTCAGTGGTTAAAAGCACCATCTGCTCTCATAGAAAACCAGAGTTCAATTCCCAACACTCACATTGAACAACTCAGAGCCTCCAGTAATTTCAGCTCTGAGGGATCTGATGCCCTCTACTGGCCTCCATGAGCACTGTACACACACACACACTCTCTCTGTCTCACATACACACATTTTAAAAATAAATCTATTTTATAAAGAAAAAAATCTTCCACTTTTATACAAAGCCGAGCCTGAGCCCCTCTTTGGGCAGTGAAAGCGTGGCACGTAAGAGGGGAGCCTTGAAGATTTTCCTTACTGTGAACAGAATCCCTGCTGTGAATGGCTATAAGGAGCCAATTAGGCCATCCTAACTGGAGATTCATCATGGGGGTGCTCAATGGACAACACCATTATGAAACCTCACAGGTCTCACCTACCACTGCTGGTCCCATGTGTGCAGCCTGAGACTGATGGCCAACCAAACCCTCAGGCCATGCAGCTTCCAAAGAAAACCTCTATTCCTAGATGGATCCGTATTCTATGTACCAACATCCTTGGATACTCTAACCCTACCTTAAGCAGGCATTTGGGTGACCTCTTATTGTTTGGTTGTGTGTGTGTGTTGACAAGATCTTTCTTTGTAGCTTAGACTAGGCTTAAACTCAAGATCTTCCTGCATCAGCCTTCTAGGTACTGGAGTTACAGGGTCAAGATGCCTCATCTAGCTTATCAAAACTTATTGGTGAGGCTCTAGGACTTTATACTCAACTTGGGCTTTACTCGGAACTCATGAAGGGTTAGTGACATGCAGTGGGAGGACAGAAGGGAGTGAGCTTTGAGCAAGTGAGTCAGCAGTAGTCCATGATCTGCTCTGAGGTCTTTGGCATGTGATGGATATCAGCCCTAGTCAAGCTAAGTCATCCCTGGCAGGTTTCCTGACTCTTACTGGCATACATTTCTAGTAGGCATGCAGGTTCCCCAGCCAGCCCTGATGTCCTAAGGAACCCTGGAAGAAAGTATTTAAAAACATAACCTAGGGACCTGGGGAATGACTCGGTCAGTAAAGTACTTGCATTACGAACAGGAAAGTCTGAGTTTGATCTGTGCCAAGGCGTGATGGCACAGGCTTGTAAGCGCAGTGCTAAGCAGGCATAGACAGGTCGATTGCTGGGGCTCGCTGTCCCTCCTGCCTAATCGGTGAGTTCCAGGCTTGTGAGTGACCCGGTCTGAAAAAAATAAGGTAGGTGTTGCCTGAGGAATAACACCTGAAGCTGTCCTCTGTCCCTGCCACAGACACACACACACACACACATGCACATGTACTTGCACTCACATGAACATGTACACATATGCAGATGCATACATGCACACATGCACTTTCATACACATAAACACACATACATACATACACCACACTAGGATTAGTATGGCTGCAAGGGGAATGGTTTGTGGGAATGGTTTCAGATGGAGCCTGAATAGAAACAACTGTACTGCCAGAGAGAGAGAGAGAAAGCCGGGTCTGGGTGATGGGACAGTAACAAGAGCCCGGGCAAAAGCAGAGGGCATGGTGGATGCATGTCGCCCACCTGGGATTCTGGATGTGAGCGCTATTTTGGTGGCTGGTGTTGGTTCCTGCCTCCCACTGCATCCTAGAGCAGCGAAAACAAGCCATGTAGATGTCTTCTCCATCTAGCTGTGCACAGGGCACGGTGGTGAAGGTAGATGAGCAGACTCGCTGGGCTGTCCCCTTAGGAGGTGTCTTGGACCAAGCTGCACAACTGGCTCCTTTCCTTGGGAACCCTCGAGGGCTTTGCTTTGCTGATCATGCAGGTCAGGAAGAGGAGCTTCCAGGTAACGGTGGGTGGAACCCTCCATCCCGTGTGGTAGCTGCAGCTGGCATGAATGATCGATATCCACGAGTGCAGGCAAGAGCTAACCTGATGGGCGGCCTCTCCATCAGCATCTGGCTCACCCCATGCTGGCAGCCAGCTCTCCCTCCCCAGAGGAGATGCAGGACCAGACCAGGCCTGTGGGCTGGGGTGATGGATGGGATGCTTCTCTTCCCTCTGAGCCTGTGCCGGGTCTTCAGGCCTGCAGCAGCGGCTGATGGATGAGCCTGGCTGTCACCTCCCTCCAACACCTGTCTCCCCTGGCCCCCAGTGGCCAATACTGCAGCCTCAGCTTTCAGCCTGTAAATGTGAATGCTGGATGGAACTGCGGAGCCAGGGAGGATTGCCATCACTGTGCTCTGTGGGGTTGAATGCCATCAAGAGGCTCTGTAGATCCCAGGGGCTGCTGAGAGAGCTGGATTAGGATGTGAGTGCTGAACTCAGGTTTGGGAAAGGATCATAGAGTCATCACACTGTTTTCCTTAAGCCTCACATGGCCCTGTAGGCTCTGTTCCTCTCTTTCAAACAGACACCGAGTCTGACATTGGCTCTGCTGCATATCTGAGGTCACGCATTAAGAAGAGAAACAGTAGGATGTGATTAGTTTCTCCAGCCCCAAAGAGGACCAAAACTGAGGTTAAATACTGGTGCTATTTTCCCCTTAAAATCTGGGATTTGAGAGCCATGGTGGTAGCTGGAGAAGATGGCTCAGCCGTTAGGAGCACTGAAGGCTCTGGCTGAGGACCCAGGTTCGATTCCTAGGACCTACAGGCTAACAACCATCTGCAGTTCCCGGGGATCGGATGCCCTCTTCCAACCTCTGTGGGCGTTGAACAGCATGGGTGCACTTACACTCACACACATAAAAAATGAACACAATTGAAATGTATTTTTAAGAAGAGCCACTGGGGATGTCAGAAAGTACTGATGTCATGAGCCACCTTTGGACCCCTGGCGGGACTCCTGACAGCATGAACCAGGACTGTGGAATGCCTTCAGTCTCTGCCTCTTCATCTTCATCCTCCATCTCGTTCTACTGCTCTGTCCTCCCCTCCCTCCCTGCTTCCATCTCTCCCCCTCCTCCCCCTCCTCCTCCCCCTCCTCCCCCTCCTCCCCCTCCTCCCCCTCCTCCTCCCCCCTCCCCCCTCCTCCCCCTCCTCCTCCCCCTCCCCCCTCCCCCCCTCTTCCTCCCCCCTCCCCCCCTCCCCCCCTCTTCCTCCCCCCTCCCCCCCCTCCCCCCCTCCTCCTCCCCCTCCTCCCCCTCCTCCTCCCCCTCCTCCCCCTCCTCCTCCCCCCCTCCCCCCCTCCTCCTCCCCCTCCTCCTCCTCCTCCTCCCCCTCCTCCTCCTCCTCCTCCTCCTCCTCCTCCTCCCCCTCCTCCTCCTCCCCTCTTTCCTCTGAGGAAATACTGCATTTCAATCAGTGAGCTTTGGCTCCCTCCCTGCCTTGAGGCTGGGGTCTTGCTGTGTGTGTGTCTGCACAGACTCCTGAGCCCATTTTAATGTAATTATCATCATTTTCCTGTTGTTGTCAAGGTCACCCCAAGCCTTTGGTATGGCCTGATTCTTCTTCAGACCCATTCAATTGCCATGACCCTGTTGAAGGAGTTCAGTAATCACCAATGGTGTCCTGAAAAAAAATGTTCTCAGATCAAGCCACTGAGTAACCTGGCAGAGTCCCCCAGGTGGAGCCTGGGCTCCCACATGTCACAACCCCAAACACCGAGTGTCAGTCTGTGGCACTCCTGAACTCAGCATCTCACTTCAACAAACACAGCTGCAGTTTCCCTAGGGTGGTAACCTTTGAGAAGGTTCTGAGGGGTTGAAGATAGTCTTGAACTTGAACATATCTAGTCTGTCTCGATATGCTCTCCCAATCAGACTAATTTCCGACTGACGAGTAAAATAGCAGTAGACACTACATACCGTATCAAAAAGCGACCAGATAGTGTTGGATGCATATCATTGTGTGTGTTAATGACTCTGTCTTCCCTCCCCTGACTTCTAGCTCTGTGTCCTAAGCTCCCTGGATCTCGGTTTTCTCGACTAAACAACGTAGATATTGATATAGCAATGTTGAAGAAGAGACTATATTTAAAAAGTGGGTTTCCTTTGCTCTAGGGCCAGTAGCCCAAACCCTCCTGCTGACTGGGGCTGCACTGTCTGCTCCTGCTGGCTTCCCTGTCTGTCTCCCCTCCCTCTCCATGTGCTCAAGCTCCCTCCTTCAGTAACTCTAGTTCATTTGCTCAATGGTACAGTTGTCTTCCCATCACAGACCTCAACAGACGCTGCCTCCCCTTCCAGCACGTGGCCAGAAGCACAGGTTCTCCAAACCCCACCCCCACCCATCACACAGATGCAGAGAGACACAGGATGGGAGACACACAGATATGTAGTGCAGAGAGACGCTCATCTCTGCACACCTCAGGTCATTCCTCAAGAGCCCACTGTGGGTTCTAAATGGAGAACATCTACACCATGATCATCTTGATTCCTGGTTGTTTAGAGCCTAGGTCATGGTCCAGACTCAGAGAACATGAACTCCGTTATCACTGATGCCCGTCTGCTGCTGCGTTTAGTCCAGGCACTGAAGTAGAAAGTCCCCTTCTTTTTATTGCAATAAAGTGGACATCGTTTTTGTACTCGGTTCTTAGATGAGTGGTGTCTCATCGTTATAAAAGAACAACACAGGCGTCTCTCTACCTCTCTCTCTTTTTCTCTCTCTGTGTGTGTGTGTGTGTATGTTGACATGCATGTATCAGTATGATCCGGAAGTGAAGGCTCCAAGGCTGAGTCGTACCTCCACTGTCAGTGTATTCACCTGGCCACCCAAGTTCACACAAGACCCTTTTTTTTTTCTTCCCGGCAGGAAGTGGAAGGTGGTGTTTCCTCTGGGCTCCATGGGACATCCTTGTCAAGCTAGCATCCCTGTGGCCCCCTGATGATTGCTTTGATAGAGACAAGTGCTGTGTTCTGGTGGCAGATGTTATGCTTACAGCAAGCCAGGAAGATGGAGAAAACAAGGGGAGATGTGGGTCCATCTGCTCTTACCAGGAAAGCAAATCCCAACTCGCATTGTGTTACAGAGGCAGACACCGTCATTGGTCACTTCCTACCCTTTGCAGCGGAGGTGGACAAGGGACAAAAGGATGGAAGAGGATCAGGGAGAGTAAAGTACAGTGTTGCTGGGCTCAGCCAGTTATACAGTGACTTTTACTGTATGGCTCTGGAAACAGGGGTGCCATCTCTGCTAGGGACACATTAGTCCATGTATGCCCAACACCCTGTCCCCAACATTAGCCTCAACCCAACCTCTCCCATTCTTATTAGAAAGGAAAGAGAAACAGCCTTGGCTTTTTATCAAATTTGCACACACACAAAATGTAAGTTGGACACAGACTTATTAGTAGCACATTCTTAGAGATCCTTCGTGACTGGTGACATTGATTGGAGGGAATTGCTCCTTGAGTGGCAGGTTGAAATGGCCAAGTGAGATAGGAAAACCTATGTAAAATTGGTTTGGTAGTGTCTGGCTTAAAGAAGCTATTTTAACTGAGGTTCTTTGTAAATTGCCCCCAAATCAGCTCAGTTGTCGGAGCCTCTGTCACACTTGGGGCATGTCTGTGTTCCTCTTCATCTTCCCTCTCAGTGAAACTCAAGATGGCTTTCGTGTGAAAACACATCAGACTGTGCTCAAGATGGAAGCTATCCACCGGGCTTACGTTCAAGGCAATGTAGTTCTTTTTTATGAGTTGAGATTTATGAACTGTCTCTTCTGCCCCCTCCCAATGTGCACATTATATTTTAGTGTTCTCTTTGATATAACTCTACGTGGTCTTTGTTTCTCTCTTTATCCATTTAACTAGTCCGTGGATGATTTCTGGTTTGCACACTAAAAAGAGTGAAGTGCCTGGTACGTTAAGCCCTGGCATAGGTTCGCTGGTTGCTCCTGTGCGCACACATCTCTGAGTCTTTAGAAGCACAGGGAGGCGGGAGCCAAGATTCTGCCCCCTAGTGCAGCTTGAAGCTCGACCAGCAGTCCTCAGCTTGCCCCAGATATGGTGCACGTAACTGGTTACTAACACTGGAATGTAGGCACGATTAAACGAGCTGGAATGGATTCAAGATTTTGAGATTTTCTCTCGGTTACTGTCCTAGTTTCTGATGCTGTGATGAAATTCCTGACAAAAGCACATGGATGAGAAAGGGTTTAGCTCACGCTCCAGGTTCAGTTCATCATGTAGGAAGTGGAGGCCGCAGGAACTTGAAGAAGTTAATGACTTCCACAGCGTGTGAGCAGAAAGAGATTGTACACATGTCTAGTGCTCCGCTTGCTTCCTCCTTTCCAAACAATCCAAGATCTGAACTCAGGGAATGGTGCTCCCACCCTTTAAGATGGGTCTTCCTGGACTAACTAACATAATCAAGACAACCCTTCACAGACATACCCACAGGCCAACCTGATCTAGACAGTTCTGAATTGAGACTCTCTCCCAAAATGGTTCTAGATTAACCATCACAGTCACCAACACTGGGACTTGCTTGCTCTAGAAAGAAGATGGGGCATTGGCCTGGCTTGTCACTGGGACCTGAAGCACAGAGATGAGTCTTACCTGTGTCAATAGGTTATAAAGTGACTGCTTACATACATGAGTAGCTGGCACAGTTGCAAAGTCCCTTCTACAACTTTCCTTGTCTGAGACAGGGTCCAGTAGAGATAGCTCAGAATAGCCCAGAATTCACAAAGGAGTCAAGGATGACTTTAAACTGACACCTCTGCCTCAGAAGTGCTGGATTACGGGTGTGTGCCATCATACCTGGTTTTATGTAGGGCTGAGGACAGAGCCCAGGACTTTCTGTATACTAAGTAAGCACTCTACCAACTGAGTTATAGTCCAGTCCAGCAACTCTTTTATGATCTTTGTCCCAAATCTTGCTCTTTGCTTGGGGGATACAAGAGGAAAAAAGCAAATCTGATTCTTTTCTCTCAAGGGGTTTATAACCTGGAATTGTGTGACAGTGTTCCTGGGGAAAGGTGAACAGATGAGGAACTGATGACAGACCGAAGTAAGAATATCAGCAAAGTCCAGTTTGGTGAAGTGTGACTTCATTGGAGTTACTTCCTGGAGTAAGGCTGAGGGATCACTGACAGGAGCAAAAGTGACTCAAAGTTACCTCATCACAAGCCCACCTCCTCCCCACGCGAGTGATGGCTCATGAAAGCTGGAATTTGACCATGCACTGCACACCTTACAGGTGGCTTGACAGATCAGAAAGTATCTCTTCCAGGCAGCTTGTCTGATCTGAGTGTCTCTCACAGTCCTGACTGCTTATATAAACTTGGGGACGGAGGGGCCTGGAGTATCTGGTCAGATTCAGGGACTTCAGGAAGCCTTTGCGTTGTTGACTTCCTCAGCTTAAGCTTACCAGCCAGATGGAATGTTTCCCCTCCCTTTAGAGCATGAAGAGTCTTAATTAGCTTCCTCCAAGATGTATGGATTTATCTACAAGGAGATTGCCATACAAGGCCTGGCTGGGGAAGCAGACACAAACTAAGATGAAGAAAATATGGAGGGTGACGACCACGGCGTTTAACTTACCATGGATGCAGTAGTTCCAGCCTGTGTTCCAGTGCCTGGAATTGCGTGACATTGTTCCTGGGGAACTCATGTGCTGGGTGCCACAGCAGTAGGCAGTCCGTTTTTCACCTTGGCCAGCTGGGCATGACTGGACTTGAGCTTCACGTGCGGGTCCTGCTTGCTCCCCACTATGAATCTTTCCTCTAGTTGGACTTGACAGCACTTTGGATTATCATGGAAAATAGGACTTCAAGTTCAAGAGGGCAAACTGGACTGCTTTCTTCCCACATCACATTAGATAAAGTTCAGCAACTCAGTCATGTCACATGAACAAAGTCAAGTGACCACGGCAGGGAGAAAGCAGGGAGAGGACAGCGGACATCCGCCAAACAATATTCAAGTGGATTACGGACAGGTGGGGACGTGAAGCTGTTTTGTATGACAGGTCAGGAAGGACCTTTTGTGCAGATGGGAGGACGCCATAGCTCTAAGAAGAAGGAACTGTGTACCTAGCAGAAAGGCCCACCAAGGCACAGATGCTTGGGCAGGAAAGTTTATGGTGTCACCCTGAAAATGAGGTTGGAGATATGGTATCTTCTAGCTTGTACTAGGAAGGACCTGAGAAAGTGAGCCAGATAAGCAGAAGGTAGAGCTCTCTTCTAGAAGGGGCACGGAAGCACTTCTTTAGAAGACAGTGACTTCGAAGCTGGGTGTGGTGGCAAATACCTCTCATCTCAGAAGTCTGGAGGTAGAGGCAGGTGGATATGTGAGATCGAGGCCAGCCTGGTCTTACATAGTGAGTTCTAGGCCAGCTGGGACTACAGGGTGACTCTGTATTAAAAAGACAAGGAGGGGGAAGGGGAAGGGGGAGGGGGAGGAGGAGGAGAATTTGAGGTCTTAAAGAAAAGTAAAGTTGTATAGCAATCATGCTGAAGTCAATGTATCTATCCAAGACATTGAGTGGACAAAATTGTTCCCATTGAAGACCAGAGGTTAGGCTCCTGGGTCTAAAAAAAAAAATACCTTAGTTGATTTCTTCCTGCTGGACTCAGTGAAATGACATGGCAAATAGTGTGTATAGGTGTCCATATACTATTACCTGGGGAGAAGGATCATAGGTTTCCCCATATTCTCTAAAGAGTCCGTAATCTCCAACAGAGGTTAAAGACAGTACGCCTAGGCACCCTGGTGGGGAGGTCACACAGACCATAATGCCACAGACAGAAGTTAACAGTAAAAATGTGTCTTTCCTATGAATGACCAAGAGTCGTCTCACCCTTGCCTTCTCATGGTGAGCAGTCTGTTGGCAGGAAGGCAATCCCATGTGGCTCAGTGTTGGCTTTGAACTCGCCGAGATCACGTGGGTGGTGGCTGTGGTGACACAGTGTAGAGGCAAGGCATGACAGCAGCTGCTGGCATTCTTGTGTATATCTCTACCAGTGTGCCGTGGGCTCCACATCCCTTCTGGGTTTGGTTCTTCGGGTAGATGGCATTCCAGGTGACACAGTGTGCGAGGTGACACAGTGTGGGAGGTGCTTGTCTTATTGCTCTGACAGAATATCTGACCAAAACAACTTAAGGAAGGAAGGGCTGCTCATGTCTGAGGATGCAGTCCATCATGGCTGGGAAGGAGAGGCAGAAAGAGCTTGAGGCAGCTGGTCATGTTGTACCTGCAGTCAAGTCGCGGGGGAAGATGGATGCTGGTCTCAGCTCGCTTTCTCCTTTCTAAGATATTTTATTTGTTATTTTTATTTTGTGTGTATGAGTCTTTTGCTTGCATGTAAGTGCACCTGTGTCATGCAGAGCCCACAGAGGTCAGAAGAGCATCAGAGCCCCTGGAACTGGAGTTATGAATGGTTATTAGCTGCCACGTGGGTACCGGGAATCAAACCCAGTCCTCTGAAAAACGATCTTAAGTGGTGAATCATCTCTTCAGTCCTGCTTTTCTGCTTTGTACATAGTTCAGGACCTCTGTTTGGAAAGTGATCCCACACTCTGCTAAAATGGACCTTCCCATATGTATTAACCTAATTAAGAAAATCCCTCACAGACATGTCCAGAGTCAACCTAGTCCCTCACTGGATGTTCCTGGAGGCTTGCCTCCTTGTTAATCCCAGAAACTGTAAAGTTGCAAATTAACACTAACTATAACACAGACTTGAGAAGCCTCGAGACTCTCAGCTAGGAAGCAGATGTCAGTGTCTGTTCCTGATGTGTTCCTCAAACTTCCTGCATTAGAATCATCTGGGTTACTTGTTAGACATGCAGATACCTAATTCATGCACGAAGGTACACACCTGTAATCTCAGAGCCAAGAAGACTTAGATCAGAGAATCTTGAGCGCAGGCCATCCTGGGTAACAAAGTGAGACCTTATCTCAGAAAACCAACAAAGAAAATCATGCAGATCTCTGAGCCCAAACCCAGTCCCATACAGTCAGCCCATCAGGATAAGAGACAATGAGCCACACTTTAAATAGGTCCTTCAGGTCTTCATTCTAAGACAAAAAAAAGTTGCACCTTGACCGTGGTAGAAATTTCTAGACATTCTCCAATTTGGACCCAGACTGTGCAAAGCCTGTATCTATGTTCTTTTTCCTCTCATTTATTGTGACCCCAATTCTCTCCACCCTTCAAGCTTACCTCATCTTCCACAGCATGCTGAAAGTCTTTTTAGATATTCCTGGCTTGTGTTGGCTTTATTTTTCCCTATAAATACAGTCCCCAGAAGCTCTACCTTGTTCTCTTTTCCGTTTATGTGACTCTGGTCTCCTCGGTTCAATTACAGTAACAAACTCCTCCAAGGCTGCTTTATGCTCTATCCCCTGGCCTCATCTGGAGACCAAGACAATGTCAGTGAACAGCCCTTCCTTCTAGGTGTGCCTGATTCTCAATGAGGTTTTAGGCTCTGCCAAATAGAAACCAAGAATCTCTTACCTTACCAATTATAAGTGCAGATGGTGGGGACATCTTTCCTTTTAGAAATCAGAGTCCCCCTCTGCTAGTCCTTGTGTGATGTGTATGTGTGTTGTGTATGTGCATGTGTGTATGGGTACACACTACTAGTGTGTGCATGGGTGTGGAGCCCAGGGGTCAACACTGGGTGGCTTCACTAATTGCCTCCCACTTTATTTCTTGAAAAGAGGGACTGTCACTGGACCTGGAGTTTGCTGATAAGGCTAGACTGACTGGCCAGAGAGTTCCCATGATCTGTGTGTCTCCAGCTGCCCAGGACCAGGACTGCAGGCATATGCCTCCCTGCACTTGACTTTGTCATATGGCTGTTGGGGACTGAACTCCGGTTCTCTGGCTAGCAAAATGAACGCTTTACAGACTGAGCCAGCTCCCAATCCACATTCTATTTGTTTTAATTTCCCCAGGCAGCCTTTCTTCTTACTGTTTCCTTTTAAAGTAGTGGGAAATGGGCCCAGAAGGATATTAGATTGTCCACTTCAAAGCAGTGAGTTCATGCAAAGGATTGACAGGCTGTGGGGTTTGCAAAGTGCTTAGTTTCTCCCACCAACATTTGCGTCTCATCCAGCCCCTCAATGGGACACTCTTCTTTGAGAGTTGCTGCAGTCCAGATCTGAATGTTTCCCCCGAAAGACCCATGTGTGGGTCTGGCCACCTCTGGCCTGTGGTGCTCTGGGGAGGTGATGGAACTGTTCAGAGGTGGGGCCTCATGGGAGGAAGTTACATCATTGGAGGTGTGTCCTTGATGGGGATCTCTTGTCTCTTCTCTCTCTCTCCACTTCTCGACTGTTAGGAGGTGACCAGGCCTCTTCTCCCACACATTACTAGCATGATCAATAGTCTACCTCAGGTCCAAAGCACCACACTAAGCAACCATAGAGTGAAACCATGAGCCTACATAAAACCTCTCCTCTCTTAATTATCCCAAATATTTTATCATAGTAGCAGAAGGATGACCATCACAAAGCTCAGAGCAAAGGCTTTAAACTCAATGCTTTGCTGAAAATCTAGTCAGGACCCTGAAAAAAAAAAATAAAGCACTGAACAGATCGTAGGCCAGAATGAGTGCAGGACGGCTGTACAGCGACAGGCCATTCAGTTGGTTTCCATCCCATGAGGCCCAGGCATCTTGATAAGCTTCAGTGAGCATCTGGAGTCCTAGCAGTTTGCAAAAATCACATTCCACCCTCCGAAAGTTTGGTGCATTTCTCAGCCTCATGTCAAACATTGCTGTTTTTTTCTTTCAGAAGTCAACCATGAAAAAATGGACAGTGAGTTCATTGTAGTGCCTTCCCAATGATCCAGCGAGCTTTAGGAAAACAGTGAGCTTTCAGAGCTATACCATTCAGAATCTCCTTTCTAGTACATGTGGCTTTCTTTACCTTTCCACAGTCTTAAGGCATGACATAATCTGCTTCTGCCTTGTTCCTTCATTCTTGAACAGTTTGCCTGTGCTCCCAGAGCTCATAGGAGAGATGTCAACTGCAGGAGCTGATGAAGCCCTAGGACACATCATCTTTCATTAGAGCAATCTTTATTCCTTATAGAAGCCTGAAGAAGTGACGTGGCTCTGCAGACAAATCATGTTCTTTTAAGATAAGAAGATGGGGCTAAGGGCCTTAGAGAAAAGGATCAGCATTAAAAAAAATTCAAGAATAGGAATGTTCTGGCTCTTCTCCATCGCCACATATTAGCATGTTTCCGCATTTCAGAACACATAAGCATCAGTTGCTTTTTCAGTAACCTATTTCTATTGTGGCTTTGTAACCTGGGTTGAACCCAATAAAATCTGTGTAGGAAGATTATTCTGCTTCCACAGTTGGAGGAAACAGGAAATGAGTTGTGATAGAACATTATAGATACGATTTTGATATTGGAGTTGAAGGACTGTTCAGAACTTCTGACAACTTCCTGATATGAATGCAAAAATTCCAATACGTATGTGTTAGTTCATTTTTCTGATGCTATTAAAAAATACGTAAGGTTGGGTAATTTAAAGAGAAAAATTTCTGTATTTTGGGATGCTCAATATGCAAGACAGAACAGCCTCCATTTCTTTATCTAGTTTAAAGGCCTCTCGATGGATGGGATTGTGCAAGAGAGAGAAAGATCACATGATGACGCAGGGATCTTCATGAGCTTCATGATCAGACTCACTGTGAATAACAAAGCAGTCTCATAAGATCATAAGAACTAACTCACTCCCAAAGACCATATTAAAGCCATCAGAGGGCAGTGCTCCAATGACCACCTCTAAAGAATTTCACCACCTGGTCTGGGGAGATGGCTCAGTGAGTCCAGTCTTGCTGTGCAAACATGAGGACCTGAGTTCGAATCCCCAGCACCCATACAAAAGTCAGATGTGGTAACATACTCTTTCAAACCCGTTGTCTGTGATGGAGACAGGAGTGTCCTGCCCAGTCACTTTAGCTGAATTGGAGAGCTCCAGGTTCAATAAGAGACCCTGTCTGAAAAATTAAAGCAAGAAAACAATTGAAGAAGATACTCAGTATTGACCTTTAGCCTATATATGCAGACACACATACACACACACACACACACACACACACATACACACACACACATGCATATATGCATGCATGCATACAAGTTCCACCACCTCCCAACATCAGCGCAGGGAGAACCACACTTCCAATAGATGAATTCTCGAGGGACAAACCACAGACAAAACACAGCCGTGTGCAAGTTTGGTTTTCCTGACGGGATATGTCGTTCTGATCCAATCTCAGAGTGTTTTATGATCCCAGAAAGGGGAAATAAAGGCAAGAATTCTCAAGGTCAAGTGACTTCTGTGGGATTTGAGATGTGGGTTGCACCATTTGGCAAATGGTGCTAATTGTGAAGAGAGGCATGTGAAGAGGGCTGAGGCTGTCTGAATGCTGAAGGATATGTGGACCTGGAGTCCATTCTGTTGTTTTAAATTCTGAAGACTTGCACAGAGCTCTGAGTGGCTGGGTTGGTATTAGAACTAGAACAGAGACACACGTCTGCCTGTCTTCAGTTGGCTCTCGGTCTGCATCCCCCTTGCTTCTGACGTGAAAGCTCACATACTTGCTTTGAGGCCGAAGCAATCCAGAAACAGCTGGCAAGGCAGCAGAAGCTTTAGCTCCTGTGTTAACGGAAGTGGGTGGGAAGGCCTCTGTGGTCTCTCAAAACCCAGGAGAGCTCAGACAACGGGAGCCTCTCCCTCGCTGTGGAGAGCACATCTATTCTGCCTGCCTGATCCTAAAGCCTTCTCCCCACAACGGGAGGAGACATAGAATTTCAGTTTCGGGGTGTGACCTGGGTTGGCTGTGGTGAACCTGAGTGAGATAAAGGCAGGCACCGATGATAGATTGTGTTGCCGAATTTTGGGTAAGCTATTTGGAAAGCATTTAAGTGGAGCATGTTAGCACAGCTTGGGCAAAAGTGCTTTGTGGGGAAATGAGAGCTCATATCCTCCGTCTCTTTCTGCAACGGCTCCCCAAGTGTGTCTTTTAAAGAGGTCTTCAGTGGAAGCTCGCACACAATGGCAATTGTTTCTTGACTCACACCACATCTGGTCAGAGATCAGAGACTCTCCACGGGCTATCTGGAGGCTTGAGAGGGTGATTCTACAAAAAGAATGTGAGCTCATGCATAGAGAAGATGCCAGTGAGGCCCCATGCCTTCCTGAGGAGCTAATGGCTGTTCACGGTTGCTGGAGGGAAGAACATCATTTTCTCTAAATGGTGAAGTCAGAGGGAGAGGAAGTGAGGTATAGGAGATTCATGGGTGTGAACATATATAATCACAATCCATTGTGAATATGTTTGAAACTGTCAAAAGGAAAGAAAAAGAAAAAAGAACATGAGAGAAGTGTGCTTTCCTGTTTCTGGGACTATTTTTCTTTTATATGTATGAATGTTTTAGCTGCACATGTGTGTAAGTTATTTGTATTTTATGTGTATGAGTGTCTTGCCTGCATGTATGTATGTGCACCATATGTGTGCAATGGCCATGGAGGCCAGAAGAGGGTATTGGACTTCTTGGAACTTGAGTTGTGGATGGTTGTTCACTGACATGTGGATCCTGGGAACCGAACCCAGGTCCTCTGCACGTGAAGCCAGTGCTTATAACCACTGAGCCATCTCTCCAGCACCCCCTTTCTTTAAAAAATAAGTTTTTATTAGTGTATATGTGTGCCATGTGTGTGGGTACCTGTGGATACAGATGAGGATGTTGGATTCCCCTGGAGCTGGAGTAACAGGCAGTTGCAAGCTGTTCCCAGGTCTCTGGAAGGGCAGCAGGCATTCTTTCACAGAGCCATCTCTCCAGCACACGGCTCTCTGGTGCTCCGCTATCCAGCCATCCAGCACCTCCCACTCTGGTGCTCTCTTTTCTCCCTCTTCGTCTCTTCCTGGTCTTGGTCTAACTCAGGTCTTCTACAGTCATGAGACCTTGTCTGACGCTTGCTGCAGAGTGCTGTCCTGAGCTACTTATTAGAAGGAATACCTTTTTGATTCCATGTGACCTGACCCCAGTCCCTGACCACACACACAGGAAGTTGAGGCAGGCTGAGGGAGAGGCAAGAGCTGCCAATCACAGACCAACAGATGACAAGGGAGCTGGTTGGATTTGCTCTACTAAAGCAGGGCCTAGTTGGAGCCAAATTAGCTCTAAACCAGCAGTATTAAAAAGGCCTTGGAATGAACCTACAAAGACCTCCAACTTCGCTGCCTGAGGGGCTCTTTAGCATTTGCCTTCTACAGAAGGGTGAGTTAGCAAAATTTAAACTCTATGCTTCTAGTTCTCTCTGTATAATTCAAGGTCATGAGCAAGGTCCCAGTTCCACTGTTGGTCCCAATAACTGTGTTTTCTAGAATCTCTAATATCATTGCCGTTGAACTGAACACTTATGCCCCACTGGAGAGCAGGCAACCTGGGAAAGTTGAATATGGGTCTGACCCTAAGTGGTCAACCACTCCATGTGGTTTCTACTGACCTCCCTTGTGACGTCCTTCTGATCCTCCATTGAAATGTCTCGCTTGTCTCCTACGTTCACTATCCTCTGTGCCTGCATTTCAGAATGTTCCAGTCTGCTTTGGGCATAACTTAGGTATATCTCACTGTTTCTGTATCCTAGTGTCTTGTTGGATACTCAGTAACTGGCAGGGACCTTTGGGCCAATGACAAAGCCTGCCCAGGGCTAATGTTCAGAGGGCTGCTTCTCTCTACCCTGATCATGAGCCAGCTTCGGCTGACACCTGTGTGGTCAGATACTTGTGTACGTTACATCATAGACTTCTCTCTGTCACCTCCTCATTACAGATGAGGACGAAAACACTCAAAGAGTTAAGGAGATTCCCAAGGCCATTATAGCTACACTAAGGCTAGAATGTGAGCTACATTTTCTTTAACTCTCAAGACTGTGATATGAATCCCTGTGGGAAAACTACCTCAGATACCCACTGCATCGCCTCTGCCAGGCATTGGCTTCCAGCCTTGTATCAGAAAAAGAGGTGCTGATGTGTAATGCTTTACCATAGAGAGGTGCTGAAAATAACGTGTGAATGTTTGATGAGACACGAGATGTATACGGAGTCTCCAGAGTCTTCCCCTCAAACGATGTTAACTACAGAAGGAGAAACCGTCATTGCGTAGGGCAGGAAACTAGCAGATGCACTCTTACTCAAGTGATCAAAGCCAGTATCTTCGAAACTGAGGGAAAAGTGCCTCTTGTGAATTCCGGTGTGATGAGCTGGGAAGAATCAAACACTATAGGGGTCTTCCTGTCATAAATATGGGGTTTGAACCTAATTATGGGGAGACACAGGGAACATGCTTCTAGATCAGCCTAGGTTCTTCAAGTGTGTCCAGAGGAGAGACAAAGGAACCATTCTAGATGAGAGACCCCTGAATGCTATGTGTACTCTGGGGCTGGATCCTGACACAGGGGTAAAAGCAGCTGTAAAGACACTCACTGAAACAACTGTAGGGTTCTGTGGGAGTGATGTCTTTTAATGACTCAGAACATTCTAGAAACTGTCATATGCATGTATGTAAGACAGAAATAATAAGATACCCAGTGAGGTGCGATCCAGGTAAACATTGACTCTTGTGATCTGAATAATGCTTGCGTCTTTCCTGGGATTTCAAGAACATAATCAAAATTAAAAGTTGGATTTTTTTCTTTCGAATTGTGGTTCCAAATGTGGATCTAGCATCAGGGCACAGTTGCGCATCCCATAAAAATGGGAATTTGTGGAGCTCAGGATTTTATCACCTATCGCTGCGGGGACATCATGGACTGTGTGTATTAAAGAACGTGATGGTTCAGTTCAGCTATTCTCTTGCTGTGATGTAGAGATGCGGGAAACCTGAGCTGATGTCACATCCTTTATAGTTCTGTGGTTTGAGTGTGAACTTTCGCCCCGTAGCGTCCTGCGTTTCAACTCTGGGTCTCCATTTGGTGGCACTTCTTGGGGACGTTATGGAGCCTTTAGAAGCCTCACTCTGTTTCTGGTCTGACCCCTGTTTCCTGTGGACATGACATGATCGGCCTCCTCACGGTCCTGCCACCATATCTTTCCCATCATGGTGGACTTTATCTCCCCTCAAAAGGCAAGCCAAAATAAACCCTTCCATTCTAAAGCTCTCTCCGGACAGCTATTTTGATTCCAGCCATGGGAAGAGCAACTAATAGAGACAGGAAGCTTTTTATCATAAGCAGAATTATTTTCTGCAGTATGATAAAAAGTGTAATAAACAGAGGCTAGAGAGATGGTTCCGTGGGTAAAACACTTGTTATGCAAGTGTTGAGGACCAGAGTTCAAATCCCCCACACTCAAGTAAAACCAGGCCAGTGTGGCAACTAGCTTGTCATCCCAACTGAATCAGTGAGTTCTGGGTTCGAGTGAGAGATCCTGCCTTGATATATACAGTGGACAGTGGTTGAGGAAGACACCAGATGTCAAGCTCTGGCCTCCACACACATGTACACAGACATTGATGTGTACCCACATATGCATGTGTGTGCCCACAGATATGTGAACACATACATATATGCACATACATCACATGCATATATGAAAAAGTATAACAAATAAGTGAACCAGTGACTTACCCATTTTATCGTCAGATATGGGGTGCTGTGAATAACTGAGTGTTTCTCACTGTTACTTACTGGTGCAGTGAGTGCGCACCACCATCCGCAGAGACACGAGGAACGTTTTGTGCTGTGATCTTGTGACAGCTATGATGTCATTAGATGATGGGCATCACCCACTTTCATGGAAGTCTTGATGGGACCTGAGTCATAGCAACGGACAGCTCTGCAGGGGAATGTCACTCTCTGACACATAACTATACTTAGTATTAAATACAGAGTCTTTTATGCAGCATCTGTGTAACCAGGGGCAGCCCACCTTACCTCTGTGTCTCGGTCCCCTTGCTTGTAAAATGTAGATAATGGAAAACCTACCTATTGGAATTGTTTGACAACTTCATGAACTAATAATGTAGGAGAACAGGGATCCAGTGCCTCACAAGTGCTTAGTAGGGCTTAGAGTGGCAGTGGGTGGGGGAGGCCCGTGGTACCAGTTTCTCTGGCTTTGTGTTCTGTGTGCCTATGAGATACAGTTTTCTGGTTTGTCTGATCACCTCCCATAGACACAGTTCTAAAGACAAGAAACTTGGTGTTAGAACCAGAGGTTGTTTCATCAGATACATGCTGTTCTCCAGGGGCTTGAATCCACTGCACAAGAATTAATGGAAAATTGGCTGGCTCATATTTTTGGCCCTGTCAAAATGTGTGGAGTCTTGTTGCCCAGTGAGCCTCCACATTCCTCCCAGAGCAATGCCACCTGGAGGTTTTTCTGAGTTAGTGTTTATTTTATGCAGATGGTCAATGTCTGAAAGTTTCAAGAATCTGGAAACCAGAACTAGAAGAAATTGGGAGGTCATCCCAAAAATAGGCACCAATAAAAATAACATTTCAGTTTTTATGAGATATCATCCATTTGTCCAAAATTCCAGTTAAAAGTCAGGAATTATTAGTCAGTCAACAAACACAGATATGTACCCTTTGGGCAGAAAGCACTGTGGGTCTTGAAGATGAATAAGATATGTAGGATTTGAAGCTACCCTCAAGTTACCATAGTAAAGGAATTCCCTGCAGAGAGAGAGAGAGAGAGAGAGAGAGAGAGAGAGAGAGAGAGAGAAAAGAGAGACAAGCTGTGGGTAGTGATGCCTGAGACAAATGATCTTGACTTTGTTAATTAAACAGGAAATACCCACTTTAAATGTCAGCAGCACTATTCCCTGTGCAGGGGTGGTGGACTGAAGAAAAAGGAGAAATTGAGCTGAGTACCAGCATCCATCTCTCTCTGCTTCCTGACTGTGGATGCAACGTGACCAGCCTCACCCTCCTGCCGCCCTGTCTTTCCCATGCTTTAGAGCTGTGAACCAAAATAAGACCTTCCTCTCTTAAGCTGGTTTGCTCAGGGTGTTTGATCACAGCAATAAGAAAAGTAACTAAGATAACATCAAAAGCCAAAATGATGGCCAGGACCAGATATAAGAGCCTTGGTGGCCACAGAGAGAACATGGATTGTGTTCCAAGTGTCTCAAGAGCTCACTGAAGGGTGCCGAAGATGAGAATGTCATTGATTTGTTCACATTCTAAAAAAATATTATTTGGCCTCTGGTATGGGCCAAGTCTGAAGCAAGACAGCTAAAGGAAACAGTCAAGAGCTCTTCAAGAGAGAGGGTCGTTCTAGATCAGGAGCAGGCAGAGCACTGGGGAAAGATGGAATCAACTTGGAGGCTGAGTCTTCAGGACTTGCTAGTGAGACTGAACTTGGCTGCGGTGGGGTTGATGAGGGAGAGGCGGCAGCCAAGGGTGACTTCTGAAAGATCGGACTCGAACGTGTCATCTCTGAAAGAATAGGACAAGCAGGAGGGAGGGGAAAAATATGAGATGGATCACGAGGCCATGGGCAGGGAAGGGGAGTCACTACGATCTTTCTGGAGAGAGAGGTGCAGAATGGAAAGGCACAAGAGACATGACTGAAATCAGGATGGAAAATACCAGGCCAAGGAAAACAGATTTCTTCCTGCAGGCAGAATGGAGCCACCATGGGACTCTGAACAGACTGGAAAACTCCCAGCAGCCCCCACGCTTAGAACGCATCAACCACCCTCCTAATGACGCAGTTTCACCCTCAATGGTGGCAGTATTACCATCTAGTATAAATCTCCCCATTGCTTCTCCAGAAAGCACGCCCCACACACAGTGCTGCCTTACTGCATTTTAAAATGGTTTCAATTCGCTTTTAAGGCTGCTGGTGGGCCTAAGTATTTACCAGTCTATTGGCAATTTCACACATTCAAATTTCAATCTCCAACTTCTGCAAATAAAAGATCTTTATGTCCCCCAGTTGTGAAGTTTACTGGCAATTTCTATGCAGAGTGTTCCATCTGTGCCTGTGTTCAGAGGCTCTGCGAACACATCTGCTGGCTGCCACGTTTGAGAATTCCCAAGGAAGGGGATTTTGCTGTAAAAGGCTGGGCACCTTCCATTCTTTCCAAAGGATGCTTTGCAAAATAACCCCAGTGATGGGGCCACGTACTTCTAGAAACCAGACTCTAAAGGAAGCCTTCGTGATGAGCTATTCTGGTTTGGCCATGAGGCGTGTTCAAAATTCTTGCTAAGAGACTCATCACTTGATATTGAAGGAACTTTGGTGGGTGATTTCTGTCACTAAAGATTTGAGGTAATAGATGTTAAAGTCCTTTGTCACCATGGAGAGAAGTGAAAAATACCTTGCTGTTCTTGTCTTTGATGGAGTTGTAGATCCAGCCTTCTCTTGTGGATCACAGGGAAAGAGACGTGGAGTATAACACTTGAAGAAGAGCCAACAAGGACTTCGCTGTTAGATAGCCCGGGCTTTGGTCTTAGTTATGAAACAATGAACTTGGCTTCTCCACCTTAATTTTCTCATCTACACAAAGGCATGGTACAAACCCTTTTGTAGACCTGGTGGGACCATTCAATGAGATGATGCACATAAAATTTATCTTATGAGTTCCCAGTAATGCTTTTAAAGTTTCCTTGTCTTACAGCTATATGGAAAGCACTTTTCTAGAGTAAGCCAGTAGATGGACAGTGGGGCTCACAGGGCTGTGAGTATCCAATGACTGGATCCGCAGTTGGAGACAAAGCCTTCTACACATGAACACGATGGGGGAACTTTTCATAACCAATTATGACAGATGGATAGATGGATAGATGAATGGATGGATGGATGGATAGGTGGATGAGTGGATGGATGGATGGTGGATGGGTTAGTGGATAGGTATATGGAGGCATGGATGAATGGATAGGTATGTGGATAGATGAATGTATGGGTGGGTGATGGTTAGATGGTTGGATGAGTGGATAGATGAACAGATAGATGGATAAATGGATGGGATGGATAGGTGCATACATGGGAGCATAGGTGGATGAATGGATCTAAAGAGAAGAAGAGAATGACACCCTAGCACAAAGGAAAAGCAATGCAGACATATGGCTATTTGGACCAGGTAGGCCTTGCCCTGTGCCTAGTGCATTTCTGATGTTTCACACAGAAGTGAGAGTGGGAGAGGGGTCAGTTATACTAGGGGATTTCAGGAAAATAAATGCCTCAATATTATAACAAAATTCAAAGCCCTCCACAGGCTGGGAGGAGATAGCTGCCCTGGTTTGGAAGTCAGATGGGCACCGCCAGGTCAGGAATATCAGGAGAAGCGTTGTTAGCACGGTTGTTCTGATGAAAGTGAGAAAGAGAACTCACGGGACAGAAATAAGAAGAAGGAAGTCGCTCAGAGCCTGCAGTGTGGGAGCAGAGGATGCAGGGGGAAACGGGTCGAGAGTCAGCAGACACAGGTGCGGCTGTATGATAACACTCAAGATGCTTCTCCTCCAACTCTGTTTCCTCAAAATATCTGGCTATTTTTTTTCTCCTTGCAATAATCATTGTTTAAGGAATAGCTTTTAAATGGCTATACTAATGTTTAATGCTGAGTGTTCACTCTGTGCCAAGCCCTGAATGAAGCCTTGCAGATATCACTGGGCCTCCCTAGCCGAAGAGAGACCACCATTCTAGAAAGAGGTAATAGTACTCTCCTATTTAATGAATGGGAGAACTGAGATTTCAAATGCAGCTTCCTGACTTAAGCGGTCCACCTTAGTAGGTAGAAGATGTAGGAGTTGAAGTCAAGCCAGCCTGATGTACAAGCCCACATTTGCACACATGTGTGCATGTGTGTGAGTGTAGGCATGCATGCACCTTGGTGTGCATGTGTAGGACACAGAACCTCTTTCAGGAGTTGATTTTCCACCTTATTTTTGAGGCAGGGTCTCTCTTGTTTCTACATATCCCAGGCCAGCTTGCCTGGGAATTTTTGGCAGGTACCCTTATCTCTGCCTCCCATCATTCCACAGAAATGCTGAGATTACAGATCACGCCACCACATCTGGATTTTTCCATGGATTCTGGGAAATGGGCTTTGAGCATCCTTCTTGCACACTAAGAACTGTTATCTGGCCACTTAATTCCTTGATGCTTAATCAGCTTTTTATTAACGTGTGATAATATGACTTGTGGCTTCCTAAATGGATCGGAGCAAGTCCCCCTTCCTCGTATTCTGTAATCCTCTCTCTTTAATTTGAACTAGCCCTAGTGAGTTTGGTACTATGATAGAATCAGAAGTCACGGAATGTCCCATCCATGACTGCGCTACAGAAGGCTGATGGTCATCTTACTCTGTTGTCTTCTCGGCTTACATGCCGTGAAGAAGCAAGCTGCTACATTGAGCCTATTGACTTCACACAGCCAGAAAGCCACAGAGGCCCTTAATCCACAGCCTCTGGGACAAAGAAGGAGAAAGTGAATTCTGCCTTCCATGTCTGAGAGCACTTGCCAGTGGATACCTCCTCAGTCAAGCCTTGAGATGAGACTGCTGCCCATTTGAGTCCCACTTGAGTGACCCAGGCAGAGGATTCAGGGCAATAATGCCTACATTTCTGACTCATAAGAACTCTCAGCAAGTATATGTTTCAAGCCATTACATATGGGGTCATTTGTTATGCAGCATAAGTAACCAATACAACGTGTTTGGAAAAGTTCTGTGGTTAAAATTGTATGGCATGAGAGTTTTCAAGGAAGAATTGATGGTGAACCAATATAATGAACACGTAGACATTTACCAGAACACAGCAGCCATGTTCAGCTCTCAATCCCACATCTCACTCACCTAGGGGGAGTTTGTTTCTTGACCTGTAATTCGATGCATTAGCTTTGCCCACTTTTGAATTTTATATAAGTTAAATCAAATGATAAATACTTGTGTTAATTGCTTTTCTTGTTGCTGTATCAATTCCCTGACAAGAAGCAGTTTAAGAGAGGAAGGAGTCCTTTAGTCCTTTGAGCTCACAGTTTAAGGGTACACAGTCCGTCATCCTGGGGAAGGCCTGGTGGCAGGATTGTCTTATGACTGTGGCAGTGAGAACTTGCTCCACATCTGGCTTTGGCAGAAAGCTGAGCCAGGGCATTCAACTTAAGGCCCAACCCCCAAGCTGCCCACTTCATTCAGCTAGGCCCCACCTCCTCAAGTCCTTGTAATCTACCAACACCTGCGCCAGCTGGGGACCAAATGTTTGGACACCCTTTACACAAACCAAGTCATCACAGAGCTCAGGATCTGATTTTGCTCTTGGAGACTGTCTTCTGAATTTTTCCTTTACTCTCCTCGGCCTTAGATGGGTTAGCTTCATTTTTAATTGTATTTTACTGCAGTCAGCATCTAATTCTATTGGACTAGACCCAGTTGGTAAAGTTCCTCCCTTGCAAGCACAAAGAACTGAGTTCAATCCCTAGAACCCACACTCTAAAAAATAGCAGGTATGATGCCAGGTTCTTGTAATCCAAACACTGGGGAGGAAGAAATGGGATGATCCCTGAGACTTGCAAGCTGACCAGCCTAGCCTACTTGGTGACTTCCTGGCCAGTAAGAGACTCTGGTCTGAAAGAAGATGATGGTGCCTGAAGGATGATATCCAAAGTTGACCTCTATCCTCCACATGTACACACACATACAAAAACGCACAGATGCATGCTCACCACCACATATATGCATCTGCATACACATGCACAGGAAAACTAATTCTCTGTGTTAACAGGCTTAGCTTTTCCTATGTGCGAAGATACGATTCTTATGTTATTTTAAGCCCTTTAGAGAGGTTAAACTAGTTGAAGGAATCCTTACTTTTTATGATTCACTGCCCTAAAATCACTAGAAGATCCTGGGAGAGTCACTACATTCTTGCCTGGGTCAAGGTTTCCCTGTGGACAAGGTCAGGTAGTTTGATCTGCTTTTGTGTTCCATCTGTGCAGTCTTAAACTTCTAAGAGGGCTCCCTCTTCTAAATCATTGCCACCCATGACGTCATCCCTTTAATCAGGTTTGTTGACAAACTTAAGTCATTCTTCAAAATCTACTTTAATTTTAATGCACTCCAAAACACACAAAATTGAGCGCTTGTGATAGAGAGATATTATTAAATGAAATAAATAATAAATAGGACATAAATTCCGAAAGGGCTGAGAATCATATGCCTGGAAAAAAATGATGGCTTTGCTTCTTCAAGTGGGAAATGAGGCCAATAAAGACCAATTGCAGTGATAATTGCTTAGTTCTAATCAGTGACAAATTATGGGTAAGTAGATCACCAGGAAGGTCCCAGAAAAGGAGTTTGTTCTAGGATGTGACAGAGATAAGAAAATGTAGCCTTGTGTACCACACTTTAACCCCCATGGGCCGGCCGCTAACTTTTTGCCTCTGTGCATGTAAATGTCAGTTGGTTATGCACAGGGCACAAATGTCTGTGTCTCTCGGAGCTTGGTCAGGAGGAAGTCATGTGCCTTTAAGGAGGGGCAACGAGCTCTTGGGAACCAGAGCTGTTGACTTAAGTCATCTATGTTTCCTAGACTTAACTGAAATTTTCACACAGATTTGATCGCATGTCCAAAATAAATTGCACAATATGTTTATCCAGACCATTTTTTATTAAAGTGCATACATACATGCATCCTCTGATGTACTGTGCACACGTGTTTTCAGGAATTATGGATTTCTTTTCTGGCAAAGTATCTATTTACATATTTTGCCTTTTTCTTTTACTTCAAAGAGTTCTTTCACGAGGTTAGAATCTTGTGTGGCTAGTACAGTGTATGCAGGTGTATGCAGTGTATGCAAGAAGCCCTGGGTTCCAACCCCAGGACTGCATAAACTGAGTGTGGTCTTGTAGGCCTGTAAATCCCAGGACACCCGAAGTAGAGTCAGGGGATCAGAAGTTCAAGGTCATCCTTGGCTACATAGTAAAGTCTAGGCCAACGTGGACTACATGAGACCCTGGGCACAGGGAAGGGAAGAAGAAAAGGAAAGGATAGAAAAGTAAAGAAGAAGTTATGTTTTGTTGTGTAAATAGAGTTTCATTGTGTAGCCTAGGCTGTCCTTGAACTCAGAATCCTCTGGCCTCCACCTTTAGAAGGTTGAGGTTATTGGCGTGTGTCACCATGCTTGGCAGCCTTCTTTGTCATATTTCTGATACTTACCTTGCTCCTTTGTGCCTCTTGTGGTATTCACTTATTGAGTGTTTTGTTAAGAAGTTGTTGACAGTATTTCTTTAGTAGCCACGCGATGCTGGTAGGGCCTCTACTAATGCCTCTTATTGCCTCTTATTATTTTTGTTTCCTCTCTTTGTGTCCCTGGTGGATTTTGCCAATAGTTTATGAATTTTTTGATTTTATTAAAGTTTGGTACAATTACTTTTTCCCTACCATGAGTCCATTTTCTGTTTCATTGATTGCTGTTATATCTATAATTTTCCTTCCGGTGTTTGGGGTTTAATTTGCTCTTTTTAATCTAGATTCCGTAGAGAACACTCAGATCATTGATTTTAAACCTTACGTTCTTTGTATAGCACTTAAAGATATAAATCTTAGTCTTTCCGCGTTGTTTTTTTCATTTTTATTTAGTTTGAAGTATTTTTCTAGTTTCCCCTGCGATGTGTTTATTGACCAGTGGATTCTTTATAAGTCTGTTGTTTAATTACCAATTACTGGGGAATTTTCTTAAAGATTTGTTATTATTATTATTAGGTGTGTGTTTGCGTGTGTGTGTGTGTGTGTGTGTGTGTGAGTGTGCGTGTGTGTGCATGAGATGGATAATATGTGTGCAGGTGGCTCCAGAGACCAGGGATGTCAGATCCCCTGGAACTGGGGTTACAGGTGACTGTGAGCCAGCTCGTGTGGGTGCTGGGAATTGAATGTGGATCCTCTACAAGAACAGTGAACACTCTTAACCACTGAACTGTCTCTCTAGCCCCACAAAGGACTCGGAGATCTGTTCTGTCCCTGATGAGCTGACACCCCCCCCCCCCCACCGCCCCTTGCACTTCTCTTTGCTCTGGTTGCTGTTCCTCTTTCAGAAGTCCATTGTGTTGATGTTAATGGAGCTGCTGCTGCTTCTAGGATCGGTGCTGATGTTGTACATCCTCTCCTGCCTTTAACTTTTCCTCTCTTGTGTCTACATTTCAAATAAGTTTCTTTTTGGCTCTTGGCTTGTTATGTTTGTTTTCTTAATCTAGCTGATGAGTCTCTGTCATATAATCATACTATTTGGAGCACTTACATATCCCACTGACATCCTCTGTGTGCCTTGGTATGTGTCTGTCATTGACCTTGTCTATTCTTTGTTCCTTGGCAGGGGGCTGTTCTGTTTTGTTTGTGCTGGTGGGGATTGAACCCAGGACTTTGCATATGGTAGACAAGTACTCTACCACAGACCTATGTCCCCAGTCCTCTTTCTCCTCCTCCTCCTCCTCCTCCTCCTCTTCCTCTTCCTGTCTTTTTGAGACACATTCTCCCTGTAGACTCACATAGCCTGAAACTCACTATGTAGATCAGGCTGGCCTCAATCTCACAGAAGTCTGCCTGCGTCTACCCCCACCTCCTGAGTGCTGGGATTAAAGGCCTGCCCCACCATACCTGGATTGACTTCTTTCTTTTAAAAAGGGTCTCACTAAATTGCCAAGGCTAGCCTTCAACTCACAATCCTACAACCCCATTCTCCTGAATAGCTGAAATTACAACCTGGATTATTCGAGTATGTTTTTAAAGTTTCATTTTTTTCTTCATTACTGATGACTGTATTTTTATTTTGTTGAAGATTACTCCAGGGATTGTATTGTATATCCCTGAAATATAACAGTTTAACTGGTCAGTTCATATGAAATATGAGAACCTTATAACAAAATGACTTTCACCTCTACCACATTCCTACACCTTAGGCCTACACATGCCAAACCTCTTCGTGCCTTATTTACTGTTTGCCTGAAACCAGCACTTCTCCTTTAAAGAAATTTAAATTTAACGTGAGGGACTCCAAAGATGGCTTATGGGTTAAGAGTGCAGAGGATCTGAGTTCTGTTCCAAGCACCCATGTCAATTGCTCACAGTCTCACATAACTCTAGCTCCAGAGGATCAGATGCCTTCTCCTGAACTCTCTGGACACCACACTCGTGTGCTTGTATACACAAACAGATACACACACATCAACAAAACTTAAGAAAATAACAAAAAAGAAATTTAAGTTGAAATAAGTTATTTTCCAGTTTACCACTTTCAGTATCCGTCATTCATGAATAGAGACTCTTTTGAGGAAGGGTTTCTTTCAGTATTTTGTATTATAAGCAGAAGACCCTCCCATATGTAGCCAAAAGGCATTATTTTGGTGGCTCTAGATTTCTATATGAGGGGTGGACATGTAAACCATATTTTCTTGTTGGGCTCAGTGATAGATCCCTTTTGCTTAACACACAAGGCCCACAGGTCGACACCTACTATCAGAAGAATAAAGAAGGAGTGAGGAAAGAGAAGGAAAATAATCACTTCTACTACATGCACTGTTTGTTTTGTCTTGAGCCACTTAAAAATGTCATTTTGTTTTCTCCTGGGTGCCATAATTTTGGACCAGAAGGTTCTTGTCTTTTTTGTCTCTCTGGATTTAACATGCAATGCCTCCTGGTTTATTGTGTTTCCTCCTGCGCTGGTAATGGGATGGTCATGAACTTGGCACATCTTCCGCTGTGTTCATTCTGTTTGCTGTGCACTGAGTCTCCCGGTCTGCTGTTCGTAGTTCTCACCAAACTCGAAACAATTTTGGCTGTACCTCTTGAAACATTTTCTCTTTTTTTGCAATTTCTGTGACATTTGGGAAAGGTGAGGTGGGTCAGTGGTTGAGAGCAGTGTGAACTGTCCTTGCAGAGGACCAGCACCGTGTCAGGCGGCTCACAGCCACTGGGAGTCATTCCAGCTCCAGGAGATCCCATGCCCTCTTCTGGCCTCTGAGGGCACTGCACTTCCATGCAGAAACCACTTACAAACACATAATTTAAAAATAATATAAAATAAATCTTTAAACTTCTGTGACATATGTTAGGCCACTAGGTATGTGACTGCAGGCAGGCAGTTTCTACTCCTTTTCACGGGTTCTTTTTGTTGGAAAGGTTCTATAGCTATAACTTCAACTCTGAAAACTTTAAATGTGCTTATTTTTCATTATTTTCTCTCTTCATTACATTCAGGTTTCCCTTTAAATATTTGAAAAAAGAAGTAGTTAAACTAATTTGTTTTCATACTGGGGATTGAAGCTAGGACCTCGGGCATGCTAGGAAAGTTCTCTACCACTGAACTACAGGCCCATCCCTTAAAATAAACTTATTTATTTATTTATTATTTATTTTGAGGCAAGGTATCACTATGTAGCCCTGGATGAACTGGAATTCACATGTAGACCAGGGAGGCCTCAAGCTTACAGAGATCCTCCTGCCTCTCTCTCTTGAGTACTGAAATTTAAGGTGTGTACCACCTTAATTTTTTCATTTAAAAAATATTTTTATTGAATCATTGTGTGTTCCGTACAGAATCTCAGTCAGTCTTAATCATCTTTATACCGCTTTCCCCATTGGCATGCCCCGTGGCCCCCAACTAGAATCCACACATTCTTTCATCTGTGATAGGCTATATTTTTGTGTCAAGGTAGTGTCCCCAAGTGACCTCAGTGCAGGTTCATCCACTGAGGTCCAGTGTGTCTACCCAGAGTCCCTCAGTTTAAGAAGACTAGCTCACCTCACCCAACAGTAATCAGTTGCCAATATTTCTTGAGCAAAGTTTGGGGTCTGCTTCTCATGTCTCTGGTTCCATGCTGGGTTTTTGTCTGCTTGAGTCTGCATGGGTCTGCATGGGTCTGGAGTGTGCCGACATCATTGCTGTGGGTTCATACAAGCATAATCCGAGGAGCTTGAGGGAGTCTGTTTCCACGTTGTTATGCACATCCTCCCTGGCTCTTACAATCTTTCTGCCCCCTCTTCTGCAATGGTTCCTGAGCCCTGGGTGAGTGAAAACTCATGTACAAGTGCTGTCTAGAGACACACACTCTGAAGATTCCTAATCTCCATGATTTACTCATTTCTGACCTTCTGTGTTACTGTACCTTTGTTGCATGCTTCGTTAACGAGAGTTGATTCATTCGTGACTTCTTTACTCCTCGTTCCATATTGTGTGAGCCTTGGGTATAGCGACTGCATTGTAGATGTACCACTTAGGCATGAGCAATTCACAATGTATGTCCGTGACCAGGTGTGGTATTAGTCTTCATCTGGTACAAAAGAAGCTTCTTTGATGATCGGTGACTGGGATACTTGATTGTAAATATAAGGATACATATTTTGCATTTAGTAAGAGATTATGTTAGCCTAGGGATGTGACAGCCTTGGGGATTTCTCTTCAACCATGTGCATTTGGCTATGATTACAGTACCACACATGAGTTCTTGAGTTCTCTCCCCTTGAGTGAGCTCTAAGACCAATTTGTAGGCCATTGGTTAGTTCCAAGATAAAAGTGCCACTACTGTACCAGTGTAGAAAGCTGTGCCAGTCGTCAATGTGGTTATTTGGTCATGAAGCTGGTGATGGGCCATTTATTGATATTATGCCTTGGCCCATTGCATACTGCTCTCCAGAGCTATGAGAGCTAGTCTTAAGGAGAAGCGGCTTCCAGGCCAGTTCCAGCTCCATTGCTCCAAATCCAGACTCCAAAGTATGTCCTGTCTTCAGCAATAGAGTCTCACCTTCAAGTTCTGGGAGGCAATCAAGGGCTGTGGCAATAGCCTGTGTAATTCTGGGAGTCTCTTGGACCACCCTGGCCAACTACTCAAAGGACGGTTTCTCCTTTCTGGCACTGTTTCTTGTTATGCAGACTTCAGCTATGCATATGGACTCATGTACAGCTATTATATGTGGGATTTGTCATTAGATAGTCTAATTAGTAATTATATATTATAATTATTATATACAATTTGTAATTAGATAATCTAATCCCTAATTAGATTATTAGACTAATATGATTCCCCCTGGTGTTTTACCAGCTAGGCATTGTTTATCTGTCCTCTCCTCTCCTCTCCCTCTCTCTCTTTCTCTCTTTCTCTCTCTCTTCCCCCCAGGTCTAACCTGCCCTCCATGCAATCCCCATTTAAAGTGTCCCTATTTTCCCCATTTCTCTCTTGATAATAGCAGTCTCCTATGGCCCCACCTCTCCTGAGCTCCTTGTATGACCCTCCCTCCCCACCTCCCATTTCAATACCTCCTTTTATCTGTTTCTCCCTTAGTAACACCTGTCTCCCACTATTCTTCCCTCTGGGTTCCTTTACCTCCCTGGTTCCTTTTCAGTTTCTTGGTTCCTGCACTTACTTCAGTGTACATGCTCACATATGAGGGTTTGGTGGTAAAATCCACAAATGAGGGAGAACATATGTCATCTACTTTTCTGAGTCTGTGTTACTTCACTTAGCATAACAGTTTCTAGTTCCATCAATTTTAACCTGCAAATGTCAAGATTTCATCTTTCTTTACCACTGAGTAGAAATCCATTGGGTAGATGTACCACATTTTCATTATCCACTCGTCAGTTGAGGGACACTTAAGTTCATTCCATCTCTTGGCTATTGTGAAAAGAACAGTAGCAACCATGGATGTACAAGTATCTCTGCAATAGGATGAGTCCCTAGGGTGTATGCCAAGGAGTGCTATAACTGGGTCAAGTGGTAGAGTCATTTTCAGTGTGTTAAGAGTTCTCTAGATTGCCTTCCATAGAGATTGCATGAGTTTACAATCCCACCAGCAGTGAATGAGCATTCCTTTTTCCCCACAAATGGTCCAGAGAATGTGGGCAAAGAAGAATGGTCATTCACTGCTGGTGGGATTGTAAACTCAAGTAACCTGTATGGGTAAGATGAAATCTTGAGTGGTTTTAATTTGCATTTCCCCAATTATGAACAATGTTGAACACTTTTTAAGGTGTTTCTCAGCCATCTTTATTTCTTCTTTTGAGAACTCTCCTTAGACCCTTAAGCCCACCTTTTAATCATGTCTCTTGTTTTCTTTGGTTTTCGTGTTCTTTATATATTCTGGATGTTCAACCTCTGTCAGATGTGTCACTGGTGAAGATTTTCTCCCATTTGGTGGGCTTTCTCTTTACTTCTTGGTTGTTTCTTTTGCTGTACAGAAGCTGTTTAGTCTAATAAGGTCTGACTTGTTGATTATTGACCTTAATTCCAGATTCCAACTGCAGTCTGATTTAGAAAGTCCTGTCTTGTACCTATATCTTTTAGGTTACTGCCAGTGTTTTCTTTTAAGAGTTTCAGTTTCAGGTTTCACATTGGTTCTTGATCCATTTGGAGTTGACTTTTGTGCTAGGTGTAAGATAAGGGTCTAGTTTCATTCTTCTACAGGTGGAGATCCGGTTTTGCCAGCACCATTTGCTTAATCTTTCCTCCAGTGAGTGTTCTTGGCCTCTTTATCAAATATCAGGTGATTGAAATCCCATGTACTCGTGTTTGAGTCCTCAATTATTAAAGCCTTTTCTCTGCTAATTCCATTGTCTCTACGTCTCTGGGCCTGTTTTGACAGACCATTTGTTCTCCCTCATTATGGGTCATGTTTTTCTGCTTCATGGCCTGAGTGCTTTTTACATTTATTTATTATGTGTTGTGTGTATGTGTGTGAGTCCACATGTGTGTATGCTATATCATGTATATGGAGGGCAGAGGACAGATTTCAGGAGTCAGCTCTCCTTCCATCGTGTGGTTTCTTGGGATCAAAATCCAGTGACCAGACTTGGCCATAGACGTCTTTTGCTGCTAAGCCATCCTTTCCATCCTGTCCAGTAGGGCATTGTCCGTGTGGATTTGGGTTTTGTTATCTTCCTTTAGAGAGTGCCGGACTCTGTACTCCAGAAAGTGGGAGGGTACTTAGTTACCAGTTACTTTCATCATTTCAGGTTTGTTTTTAAGTCTTGTTACAGTGTCTCTGGTGATGCCTTTCCTACGAAACCTTCAATGTACCTTCTCTAGAGTCTTCCCGTGAATGCCCACTGATGAATGAATATCCAGTGGTCACCCTGCATGAAATCAAGCATCTCAAGGCCATGTGGATCCTGGAAGCCACTCAGCATGCTGCTCACAGTGGCCTCTGCCTCCTGGGGATACATGTTACAGATGGATCTCTTGGTTCTCAGCAAACTCCTGAGTAGTCTGGTGTAAAGTTGTGGAAAAACTTTCCTATAAAGCTCCATTCTCCTAAAAAACTAGGGGTGTGGCTCCATTGGTATTGGGCTTTCCCTCCATGTACAAAGTCCTGGGTTCCATCCCTAGCATTACATAAACCAGGTAAGGTGGTGCATGCCTCTAATCCCAGCACATAGGAGATAGAGGCAGGAGAATAGGAACTTCAAGGTCATCCTTGGGTACATAGAGCATTTGAGGCCAACCTAGGTTACAGGAGTCCTTGTCTCAAAAATAAAATCAATGCAGCTTTATCCTCTCCAGAACTCAGCCCCCAACTATGTAGACTCAAACTCCCATCTCCACAGTGAGTCCCAGAATCTCTCCTTCAATCCTCTCCTCCTCCAAAGTCTACAGCTTGCCGCTGGGCAGAAAGTCAGAGCGCTCATATGTTCCTTGTTTGTTTTTCTTTTCTCAAGGATCACAGAGCTGATCTATCTGGTGTGCGACCTCTCAAAACTGTTGTTTTCTTTATCGTGTCCAATTTTCTAGTCCTTGAAGGCAGAAGGGTGAATCACTTTCCTGTTTTTCCATCAGGCATAAGCAAAAGTCTTTCATAGAGTGCATTTTTCCAATTTGGTCCAATTTGACTATTTTATCCCAATCCCAATCCATGAATAATGTATTTCAACTGTAATTATATACACATAGATGTAGCCATGTATTATCACTGTCACTATTAAGGTCATAAAAGGCTAATCATGCTCAATTATCAATGCTTTTTATTCATTAGTTCTAGTACTAAGCATTTTATGAGTAGTCTTTTAGTAAGGTCTGTCTTAAAAGTTGAGGAAATAGAGTCCACAGATGTATTATGAATTCTCTCTTGGTGAGGCGGCATACAGCCCTATCCCCTCCACCCCTAGGTTTGAACCGACTGAACAGAGAATGCTCTATTAGAGAAATTGATTTATTCCGGGTTACTTACAAAGGATTTTCCTGGGGAGAGAGACGGAGATTTCGTATGGTGGAGCCTGCGTTTTGATCATAAGTCCCGCGCCCAAGATGGAGCCCTGGCACTGTGCCCACCTCTCTCCTTCCCAGCCTTCCCTGTGCTTCCACTAGACCTCCCCTCTTAAGTCATTGGATAGTGGGTTGTCAATCACATTTGGAAGCCTGTTCCTCACAGCAGAGAGGAAACTATGGATCTGTCCAACAACAGAATAAGAAGGACTGGGCCAGTACCCATGCTCAAGACCTGTTCTGTAACCGTCCCTCTGTGTCTGAATCTTTGCTAGACTAGGGGAAGTAGAGGGCAGATGTGATTCCCAGAGACAGAAGTTTCCCAGCAGTACTTTTCAAACTGAGGCAGGATGAAGGAGATTGGCTGTCTGGTTCAAATATTTGAATCACTATTTCTGATGGATTATAATGATTGATTCAAGGCCTAGAGAGATGGCTCAGTGGTTAAGGGCACTGGCTCTTCTTTCAGAGGACTAGAGTTCAATTTCCAGCACTTATGTCAAGCGGCTCACAATTCCCTGTAACTCCAGCTTCAGAGGTCCTGACATCCTCTTCTGGCCTCTGTGGGAATCTGCACACATATACATAAATAAATTCAAGTCCTAAAATAATAATCGTCAAGCCTGGTGTGGTGGGTCACACCTTTAATCTCAGCATATGGAAGGCGGAGACTGGTGGATCTTTGTGAGATCATGACTAGCCTGATCTACATAGTGAGTTCCAGGCAGGGTAGCTGCGGCTCCAGGGAGATTCTGTCTCAAAAAGAACAAAACCAAAAAATTCTCATTTTGAAGGGAATAGGAGATAATTTATTGTGGAACCAAATCTGAGTGACCATCACCCAGGAATATAAATTTGGTTTGTCCCAAGTATCGTGGTCTAACATGGTACAGTTTCATGAAGTTTTTAATAGTCACCAAACAAAGTTATAAGTCAAGGCCTTTTTAAAAATGTGTTGTCACACTGGGCTCATGGGCACATGCCTTTAATCCAAGCCCTCAGGAGAGAGGCAAGTGGATCTCTATGAGATGGAGGCTTGCCTGGTCTACCTAGTAAGTTCCAGACCAGCTGGACCAACAGGGAGACCCTGTCTTAAAAAAATGTATTGGTGTAAACATCAGAAAGGTGTTAGATCACAGACCGTCTGTCTACCTGCCTCTTTCCCTCTCCCTCTCTGTCTCTCTCTCTTCTCTCTCCCTCCCTCCCTCTCCCTCCAAGTCAAGCCCAACCACCTGCAGTCTGTCCTTCTCCAGACACAGTTGATAAGTTCTCTGTTTCTCTGGCAGAGTCAGGATAAGTTGATGGTTCTCTCTTGTGCCCAACTCCATTGTCTCTGGCATATAGACTAGGCCAGGCTAGGTCATGTGGTGTGAAAGACTCCCCTCCTCTTAAACACTGTGAGAGTCAGAGACTTCTTTTGTGGTATGGAATTGAAAGCTGTCTCTCCCTTCAAGATCCTACTGTGCTCTTATAATTTATAATTAGAATGTTTATAATGTGCTGACTCTGTTAATGCCGTTCCACTTCAGGACCGCACCATGGCTGCTGATGGCTGCATGTCTGGTCTGTCAGCTTCTATCTATAGACCCATAGCAATAGCGCACAGAAGGCAGCTTTCAGCAAAGTGGGGACATCTCTTCTCTAGTCCTTAGACGCTATCTGATAACCTTCCTGGCCTTCAGGTTAGTGGTCTTTATGCACATCCCAAAAACGATTTTCTAGGAAGGGTATTATGTCACACACAGGGGTGGGCAATAAATGGCTATTTGGGGGCCAAAGATACCCTGGGATTAATTTGGCTCTGCATTATCCATCAGCCTTGCAGAATGTTTAACATGGGTGTGGCCTGTTTATTTCCTGGAAATTTAGTCACATCATATATTTTATTTAGGATCACAAAGGTTCTCATAGACACGCAGAGCTGAGAGTCACCATTGTGGCCACTTTGCGGCTTTATTCTCTTTCCTAACATTAATCTTTATTTGCTTCTTTGCTCTGAAAAAGGATCTCACTATATAACCTTGACTAGCCTGGAGGTCATTATATAGACTGGTCTAGCCTCAAACTCAGGGATCCTCCCCTTGTCTTCTTCCTGAGTGCATACCATGCCTTCTGGTCACATTAATGTTATCCCTTTTTGCATGTGGTCTTAGGAATTGCTCTCAGATTCTCAGCATGCTCCATCTACGAAATCAAAAACCAAAAAAGGAAACTCCAGCCACGCAGACTTGCCCTGCTGAAAAACAGAAAGCAGTCACGACGAAAGGTTCCCTGGCAGCTCCCTATACCTGTCTTCAGTCATTGGCATTTAAATATAGTGACTTTTTTGTTAGGAAAAAAAAATTAATAATATCAACAGTCAGCCAGCTTTCCCTTAGCCTCTGATACAACCTACTTTGAATCACAAAGCTTTCAACTACAAAGTCCCATGCCTATCAAAACAGAAGGCTTTAAACTCAGGGCTGAGTCTCTCAGTCCTGTAGACCTCAGTTTCCAAGGCTTTCAAATGAATGATGAGACATCTAAAGTGTTTTCTATCCCTTTATTATTTAAAATATGTATTTTTTAATTAGCAGAAGCATTCTCTGTGGGTTTTGCTTGACTGCTGGGCTAGTTTGAAGAGATTTCATTTTCGAGATTATAAACTCCAAAATTAACACGAGCTCTCGCGTGTCCACAAATGAACAGTAGTGGGTGCCTGGCAGCACTGAGTGATGAGCAGCACCACGCGTCTGAAATGCTTGCTTGCACTGCGGGGCAGGTTATTAAGCATTTGGGATTGTCAAGGTGAGGAGGAGTTTACTGACAGAAGTACAGGAGAATAATCAAAGGAAATGCTGAGTAATTGTCCCTTTTGAACCATCCTCGCAAAGGCTGGGGAGATGGCTCGGTGGGTAGAGCACTGGGTACAGAATCCATGGAAAGAGGAAGGAGAGAAAAAGCTGTCCTCTGCCTCACCCAAGCCACGGCGTGGGCGCACACATACCCACATCATATACACACAATAATAATAAACTAAAATTTTTAACAAACGGGCGGCAGTAACACAAGTATCTGTAATCCAGGCATGGCACCAATCAGGAGATGGGACGCAGAGACAGGAGAATCTCCACCAGCTTACAGGCCTGCTAGCTTGGCATACAGCGCAGAACAAGAGACCCTATCTCAAAACATAACTGAAGGTGGTGAGGACTGACACCTGAGGGTACCCTCTAACCACCACAAACACACTCACGATGGTATACATGCACACAGCTCAAACATTCTCTCCCTCTCTCTCTGTCTCTCTGTCTCTCTCTTCAAAATCAAACCCAACTTAGAACATACATTTTATCTTAAGAATGAGACAAAGCAGGGGGGGGGGGCGGGGGAGGGCGAAGACTCTGCTGAGGTGATTTGGCAAAAGTTTCCTTATTCAAACAGGAGTCTTCAGGTTATAACGTCCTGTTAATTGTGACAGCCCCTGCTGTGTAGCCTAGAAAGTCTGTAATTACAGAGGGATGTGCAGCGTTTGGAAGCCTAAACCTGGATTTGATTACCAAGGAAGAGAATGACAGTCGCAGAACTTGGTCTTTACCATTTAGTCCCTGGCTCTCGAAGGCAGTGCCAGGCATCTGCACAGCCAACTCGATTGCCTGCATTTGATCAGAAAATGATCATTGTGTACTATAAAAGCATCATTCATTTCCTATTACCGTGGATCCCCAGAGAATTTTGCTCAGAACTTGCCAGGAATTTCAAACGGCAGGTGGCAGGGCTATATTTTTCTAAGATTAATCATATAGTCCAAATTCAATGATTACAACTCATTAAAGAGAGCAGACTTCCTCTTAATAATGAGTGCCCAGTGCCAGAATTCAACCCGCAGAAGTTGCAAGCCTGGGGGCTGGGGAGCTAGCTCAGTCATTGAAGTGCTTGCTTTGTAAGCTTGAGGATCTGGGTTCGAATACCTAGAACCCAAGTTTAAAAGGCTAGGCGCGGGGCTGGAGAGATGACTCAGTGGTTAAGAGTCCTGCTGCTAAAACCCAGGTTAGACATCCAACACCACATGGCAGCTAACAACTGTCATAACTTCAGTTCCAGAGGTTCCGATGCCTTCTTCTGACCTTGACACTTGTTAGAAGCTGTTTAAAATTTTTTGTCTTAAACCAAACCCAGCATAAGAGTGGTTTCTCTTGCCAATCCCCTCTGCCCATGGAAAATGACCAGGGCTTTGAAACAAAGTCTTACTCAGACTTGAGGAACAGAATTTGGGCATTAACTTTCTGGCTCCTCTTTGTTCCTTATTTATGTGTGTGAGTGTATTCCCTGGATGTATGTAAGTGCACCCGTATCATGCAATAGCTACAGACGTCAGAAGAGGTATTGGATCCTCTGGAACTGGAATTAAGGATGGTTAGCCACCATGTGGTTGCTAGGAACTGAGTCTAGGTCTTCTGCAAGAGCAGCCAGTGCTCTTAACCACTGAGCCATCTCTCCAGTGCCCAGCGCCCCCTTTTTTTTGACAGGGTCTATCACTGTCTGGAACTCATCAGTTCAGCTCGGCTGGCTGGTTAGGAAGCCCCAGGAAACTTCTCGTCTTTACCTCCCCAGCTCTGGAATTATAAACACACATGACCATGCCCACCTTTTTAAAATTTTAGGTTCTGGGTATTAAACTCAGGCCCTGTGCTGGCAAGGTAAGCACTTTACTAAATATACTGCCTCCCCAACCCCTCCTTTTCCATCTTATAGACAGAACTGCCCCTCTTAAGAAATTTCCACTCAGGCAACCCATCAAGCTCAAAAACAGGAAACTGAGATGAGACGAGGGTAGTCTGCGCATCAGGTCTAAATCCAGAGCTAGGACGGCGAGAGCTGAGCTCTTACATCCAGGACATGGAGGAAGCACGAGGACGAGGCAAGCATTCTCCTCCGTGAGACAAACCAGTGCTATTCTCCAGGAGGACCTCCCCTGCCCGCTGTTCTTTGTGGAGCTCGCTGTTTCCCCTCCAAGAGATGTCCCTCGCTGGCACTTCCCTTCCCTGTGTCTGAGGTGGAGTTAACCTTCCTTGAGGGGAAAGCATCTTTCTCAGCTCACACTGTGCTGGCCAAGTGGAAACCCTGAAGGTCATGTGACGTGGAGACCAGATACTCATTTCCCTTGAGTCCTGGCAGATTTTGTGGGTCCTCCCCCTTTCTAAGTTTCTCTGTTTTTTTCTGTCTTTTTAGCTTAATACTGGGGGTAGGGGGAGGAGAATCACACCCCACCCCATCAACATATCTGGGACAGTTGAGGACCAGAGCCTGGCTGGGTCTTTTCTTGATATACCTTAATCCATTAAAAAGTTTTTAGCCTCGGAGATGGTGACCATGCCGAGCCCTTATCCCTCGCTTGCCACAGACTGGCTTTTGATTGCTCTGGGCTTTGGTTGATTGTGTTAGTGTTGGAAGCCGAGCCCAGTGGCTGTTGCTTTAAACGTTACTACTCTCACACATTTCTTCCCTGTTTTCAAACTGCCCAACACTTTCCTGAGTTCACACCGTGAATCTCCATTCCCCCAGCCCCTGATGTCAGTCTCCTTCCTGCACATCACTTAGTGAGCTAGTATGACATAATTTAGGTTCAGGTTATAGTCGCACATCATTCAGCATTCCTATGTCAGGGACTACGAACAAAGCTTCAGTGGGTAAAGGGCACTCTGCAGAAGCACAAGGACCTCAGTTCAGATCCCTAGCACCTACGTCCAAGTCAGGCATAGTGGCATGTGTCTGCAACCCGACCCCCTCTAGATAGAGACAGGGGGATCCCTGGAGCTCATCAGGCACCCAATCTAGCTGAATCAATGAGCTGCAGGTTCATGACAGACTCAGTCTCAAAACATAAGGACATAAAGTAGAGAGTGATTGAGAAAAACACCTGTTACTGACCTCTGACCACACACACATCACACACACATACACACATCACACACACATACACCCATCACACACACATGCACACACCCATTACACACACATCACACACACACACACACATCACACTCTCAAACAAACTCCTATTTCTGTATCAGGAGGATGGACTCCAAGTGCTACAGTAACAAGGATCCAAAAAGTCACAGAGTCTTCAGACACTAATAGTTCATATTCTGTACTCTACTTCTTCTCATTTCTTTCTGTTGCTGACTCTGACTAAATGGAACTTAAAGGAGGAAAGGATGTATGTCATCTTACACTTCCAGGTCACAGTTCATCACTAAAGGACGTCAGGGCTGGCACTGAAGGCAGGAACCTGAAGGCAGAACTGCTTGATATTCTGGACAGCTTTACCTCTGACCAGGGATCTCACTCGTAGCCAAGGAAGCACAGCATGAATCATGGAGGAGGCCGCTGGCTGACTCACCATCTCCTGCTTAGCTGACCTTCTACACAGCCTAGCATTACTTGCCTATGGAAGCTGTTACCCATCATGGGCTAGATCCTCTTACATCAGTTAACAGACATGACAGTTCCTCATAGGGATATGCCTATAGGCCAAAATAATCTAGAGAATTCCTCAATCAAGGCTATCCTTTTAGAAGGCTCTTGACTGAGTCAAGTTGAAAACTGAAACTAACCAGGACACCACATACATCTATTTCTGGTCACAGAAGTCTCTGCCCCACAGAGTCCTGCCTTCAAGACACAGCCCATGAAGCCTCCATCATGTGAAATAACTCCAAGACTCAGGTCGGGGAAGAGAAGGTGCTGAATATCCCATCAGCTCTTGGAATCGTCTTTTTCAAAAATGGCCACCTGTCAATTCCATTCATATTTCTTGGGTCCCAACAAAACACGTGATCTTACCCAGTGTTCTAGTTTCTTGCTCCGATACAATGTCACAATACAACGCAGCTTTGGAAAGGGTGGGCTTATTTCAGTCTACAATTCCATGCTGTAGTTTATTGTTGTCAGGAAGGCAAGGCAAGAACTTCTGACAGCTCGTCATCCCGCAGCATGATCAAGAGCAGAGATATAAATGCATATGTGCTCACTTGTGCTCACCTCCATTTTGCTACTTTTATAGAGTTCAGAACCCCCTTTCTAGGGAATGGTGCCAACCACAGTGGACTGTGTCACCCCAAATAAATCAATTTAAATACCGCCCCCCCCACACATGCACAGGTCAATCCAGTGTACATGATCCCTTGTTGAGACTGTCTTTCTAGGTCTAGATTGTATCAAGTAGACAATAAAAGCAGACCATAACAGGGCACGCAGTGTCCCGTCCTACCAGGTTTCTGTCCAGTGGGGAAGGCTCTAGAAATACTAATCTCTGCCATGTCATGCTTAAATTCCTTAACCTCTTCCCAAGGACTCCATGGTTTGAAAAGTCTTTTTTAACCAGCAAAATCCCACTTATTATGTTATGACTTGATCTCAGATACCAAAACTATCTGTGTAACCTTATTGAAAATTAATGTGTTATTTCCATCAGGCTGCATAAAGTTATGAATATAGCTTGGGAGTCCACGTAATTACCTTGGTGACCCTAGAGTTACAAATACTGAAGAAAGATGGTCGTTATTATCAAGTAATGGCTACGCAGAGAATTCTCTAGAAAGATGGAAAATATTGGATGGTGGAAAAAGAGAGCTTAGAGACAAATTCTTCACTTTATAACTTTCCCTGATCCACGTCTTATGTGTATATATTTTCTCCTCTTTCTGTCGCTTCTCATCGCTCCCCTCCCACCCTCTTCTTGCCGTCTTCCCCTCCCTTCTCTCCTCCCTGACCCCTCTCTTCTCCGCTCCTCTCCCCTCAGGTGTTCCTGCTTGGGGATTTTAAAGCAGCACCATCATTTAGAGCACCAAAGCAAGGCAGACCCCACTGAAGCCGTGCAGAGCTGTGAACATTTACATTATTATGTGTTCAGTGTGACTTCACGCTGCTATGTGAACACAGCATATATACCCCCTACACTTCCAAGTTGACTTACTCTGGAGAGACTCCCATCTGGATATTTGACCAGCTCTACATTCTTTAAAACCTTCTTGGGTGTTTCTGAGTAGATTCCAAAGATTGGTTACTCAAAATCATGTCCACGTTCTTCAATCTTTGAGCATTGTTTGATTTGTTCCATCACTCCCAAGTACATGCAGCTCTCAGGGTGTAGCTTGAGACATTTCCTTTAAGTCTCGGCTGACCACATCACCATCTTTTTTTTGCCATCTTCTTTGAAGGGGTCTTCAAAGTCCATTGGCCTCTTAGTGGTGGCGTTCCCAGCGGGGGTACAGAGGCATGCCAGCCTGTGCTTATATTGTAGGTAGATGCAACTGTCTCCTGACTTTCAAAGCCATCTCTGTATGGGCCATGAAACTAGAAAGGAAATGTGAGAAGGTAAGACAAGATCTTAAGGAGAGAAAAGAGAGGGTGATAAAATATAGATGGCATGAAACTGGGGGCACCAGCAAGAGAAGGCAGGAGGCTGGGGAGGACAGAGGAGGGTGTGCAAGAACACAGTGCTCTAATGACACACATTGCTTCACCTGCTGACTGTAAAAAGTGACCTTTTTTGAGACACAGTCTCTCTGTAGCCCCAACTGGCCTGGAACTCACTAACAGACAAGGCTGGCCTGGATCTCACATAGATCTGCCTGTCTCTGCCTTCCAAGTGCTGGAATTAAAGGCAGGCACCACCATGCCAGGCTCCTAAATAGTAAAACTTTGAAATCTCTGAATTGGGGACTGGGAATGAAAAGGTACCTCATGTACAAGAACGAGGACCTGAGTTCAGCTCCTCAGAACCCACAAACAAGTCAGGTAGAGCACAGGTACAGCAGGACAGATCTGTAACCCCAGCACTGTAGGAGGTGAGGCTGACTTCTTTCTCACATACACACGTGTATACATGCGCATACACGCACATACACACACACGTTAAAAAGACCGTCTTCAAGGACTGCTAGTTTAAGACCTCTCTCACCTCAGCAGAGAAGGAGCTCTCATCAGCCCCTCTTTGTCATCTGTCAACGAGCCTCACAGCAGTCTGAAGCAAAGGGTCTTCTCTCTCTGACCACCAGATGATAACTGCACCCACACGAGAATGCTTCTGGAAGTTGGGTGACATAAGCTGGGATCTTGCTAAGCTCTCCGGAAGCCATTTGTTCAGTGTACAACATTGGCACTAGAGACTCTAATGCTAAGCCTGTAGTTCACTTTTTTTTCTTTCCTTTAAGAATACTTTTGTGTGCTCAGTGAGCAGCAGTAGCTCTGGCTAGTGTAGTGGGAAGAGCATTTGGCTTTGTTTTTTTTTTTTTTTTTCCACCAGCTGTAGAACAGGCAGGAAAAAATTAACCTTCTTCTTCTTCCCTGATAGGGTAATCATCTGTGCTCTCTGCAGAGCCCTTTGGTTACCACCTCCACCCCCAGTTATGCACTGTCCTCTCTCCAAATGTTCACTCTCTTATTAATGTAAATTTCCTTAGTTGTAACCCAGATGAATTCCAATACAAACCTTATTGAGCCTATTGGTTTGGTCTCTTAGTTTCTCTTCATTTCTTCTCTGTTCTCAGTCCCTCTCCCCTTCTAAAACTTTTGTTACCTTGATAAATCTCATTGCTTTAGTAATTTATATTTTGGTCTTTTATTTTGAGACACGTTCTCCCTGTAAACCCAGGAACCTAAGCTGGTCTGGAAATCCTATGTAGACCTGGCTGGCTTTGATCTCACAAAGATCCACCTGCCTCTGCCTCCTGAGGGCTGGGATTGAAGGTGTGCTGCACCACACCCAGCTGTTCTAGTAACTTTTCTGTCACTGTGATAAAAATACTCTGAGCAAAAGCAACTTGGCCTAGATTGAGGCTCTACAGCTTATACTTCCAGGAACACTCACTGGCTTATGCTCAGCTAGCTTTCTTTCTTCTTTAATATTTATTTTATGTCAATGAGTGTTTTGCCTGCCTATATGTGAGGGTGCCATATGCATGCCTAATGCTGGTAGAGGCTAGAAGAGTGCGTCAGATCCCCTGGAACTGAAGTTAACACTTGTTAGGTGCCATGTCAGTGCTGGAAACAAAACCCAGGTCCTCCAGAAGAGCAATAAGTGCTCTTAACTAGATTATATCTCCAGCCCTATCAGCTGGGTTTCTTATACAGCACAGGACCACCTACCCAGGGATGGTACTGCCTACAGTGGGCGGGATTGTCCCACATTAACCATCAATAAAGATAATCATTCATAGACATGACCAGAGGCCAGTCTGACCCAGACAGTCCTTCAACTGAAGTTCCCTCATCCCAAGTCACTGTGGGTTGTACCAAGTTGACAGTAAAACTAACCAGAATATTCTTGTGTTTGTATGTGTATGTGTGCACATAATTCCTAATATAAGATGCTTCTCCCATCTGGGAGAACTTACCATCCTCCTGAATTTCATCATTTCCTTTTTTTTCCTTCATGGGTATATTTTATGACATTTCCCTGTTGTATTAGTTACTTTTCTCATCATTGCAAACACTTGACAGAAACAACTTAAGGAAGGAAGGATTTGTGTGGGCTCACGGTTTGGGTGAGTTTCAGTCCGTCAGAGCAGGCCCATCTGTGGGGAGGTAAGGAACAGCACCAGGCAGAGTCGTGCTCACATGGCACCTGGACCAAGAAGCAGAGAGTCCGGGCCAAAACCAGAAGCCCAGAAAAACTTCAACGAGCATCCCAGCTAAGCCTCAACCAGAAGGTTCCACAAACTCCCAAATGGTGCCCCAAATTGGAGACTATTAAAACTCATGCCTTTGGGGGACATTTCAGAGTCAAACCATCTGTGAGACAGAGCCACATGTCTTATAAAGACAAGGACATACGATGGGAATTACATTCTTGTGTCATACATACACATTCTGTGCATTCTTGAACCTGGATGGTGGAGCCCGCTGCACATCTGGGGTGTGTGGTGGGGCCTTTTCTCCACGCTCCACACCACTATGGCGTGTCATTACACTGAGCCCTGCAGGCAGCTGTGATGTCATAGTATCTGTGCATTTGAACATACCAAAGGAACCCAGAAAATATAGCATTAAAGATGAAGTGTTCCCTCTGTGGGAGGCTTACAGGACTCGCAGGGCTTGAAGGATGCTCTGGGCAGGTCAGTAAATGAGTGATGGAGGACTGTGAATGGGGGAGATGTGTCGTGGAGTTCTGTGTGGACCCCTGTGCACCTAGGCTGCATTCAGATTATTTAAAATTCAATCATAAATTAGCTGTAGTTTACTATAACATTCTTACTTTACAAACTTTTCAATTTCTGAAAAACCCTTTTAAAACATTGTGTTGGGACTAGAGAGATGGCTCAGCAGTTAAGAGCACTGGTTGCTTGTGTAGAGGACTTGACTTTGGTTGCCAGCACTCCCATGGTGGCTAACAACCATTGGTAACTCTAGTTCCAGGAGATCTGATCCTGTTCTCTGACCTCCACGGACATTGCATGACATGGGTGCACTTACATACATGCAGGCAATACACTGAGTGTGTGTGGATATACACACACACTTTCTGTGGAGTAACTTCTGCCCTTCTACCTTTATGTGAGGTCTGGGGATCAAACACAGACTTGGACCACAAGTCCCTTTACCTGCTGAGCCAGTTCACTGACCCATTTAAAACTTCTGAGTCTTTTGTGAGAACACTCACCTTGCACTGTACATCAGTACAAAATATTTTCCTTCTTTTTTTTTTTTTAAAGATTATTGAATTCAGTGTGTGTGCACGCATGCACCATGAAACACATGTGGAGTAGGAGGACAACATGTGGGACCACATGACTTCTGAGGGTTGAATTTAGGTTGTTCAGTTTGGCAACAAGCACCTTCACTCACTCAGTCATCTCTCTGGCATGATTTTTCCCATTCCATAAGATTTTTATCCTACCTGAAAAAAAAAAAGCAATTTTCCTCCAACACCAAGGCATTTCAGTAAGTGGACAGTACCCAGTATTCACAAGTGAGTTGAAATGTCATCTTCAGGCCTCAGTTCAATTGCTTCCTCAAAGTGACCCATGATAATGCCATTGTTTGAGATCTTAACCTTGACGCCTTTATAGTTTCCAACATCACCCCTGCAGACTGGGTACCACTTATAAGCTGCAAAACTAGATTTGCTTTTTTTCTGGTGCTCTTTTAGTCTGGAAATGGCTTTTATTAATGGATGTAATCTGGACCGATGACTTTTAATTAACCCCAGCAAACCTTTGTGTGCTCTTGTGTCTTGTGACCTTGGCACCTGATCTTGTTTCCTTGACAACCTCAATTTGGTACTCCACTCAAAACAAGAATGAATGAATGGATGGATGAATGGATGTGGGTATGCTTGAGAATTAACATATCAAAGTGCTAAAAGCAACGTTCCATCTTTACTGGACATAGTGGGGGTTGGGAAGAATGTGTAATTGGATGAACTAAGCGTGGAAAGACCAGAAAGTCTGTTTAGATTAAGGATGGAGCTGAACCTTTACTTCTCCAGTGAGGCTGGAAATACCATCACGTGAAATAAAATATGAGTGTGGCCTGGCCCTTCGGCATAGTTCTGAGAGACTTCTGGGGGAATGGGTGTCCCCTGGATTCGAGCCTGCTCTTAAAAAAACTTATTTTAAGAGCCAGGCTTTTATTTTGTTGAGGATAGTTGTAATGTTGGTATAAATAATGATGTCCGAACTCTAGGTCTTCATGGGCCAAAGCTTTCTCTCCCCTCTTCTGAAGTCCTTCTAGGCCGAGCTCTGTCATGTGAGGCTGGAGCCAAACTCCACATTCCTTCTTCTTCCTGGGTTTGCAGATCCATCCTAGCTTAGATGAGGAGGCCTTGAGCTGCTTGCCCCTAGCAGAACGGGTGGTAGTAGTCACTTGCGACTTTTAGGAAAGACATGCTTGGAGCTGATGAGCAAAACCTTGATGCTTTGTAGTCAATGAAAGCCAAGGTTCATCCAGCACACAGGGGAAGATGGACAGATATAGACTGCTGCTTAGGTTATTTGGCAACTTGGCCAAACTAGAATCACCTTGGAGGAAGGAACCTCAGCGGAGGAATTTCTTCGATCAGATTGGCCAGTGGTTATATCTGTGGGGCTTCCTCCTCCTCCTCCTCCTCCTCCTCCTCCTCTTCCTCCTCCTCCTCTTCCTACTCTTCCTCCTCCTCTACCTCCTCCTCCTCTTCCTTCTTCTTTGAGACAGGTTTTCCATGTAGCCCCAGCTGGCCTGGAACTTACTGGTTACGCTAGGCAGGCCTTGATCTCATAGAGATTTGCTTGCCTCTGCATCCCAAGTGCTGGGAGGGAAAGCATGTGCCTGCATTCTCTGTTCTGCTATTATTAATTTATTATTATTATTATTATTATTGAATTTTTGTGATTTTCATAAAATATAACTTGATAGTATTTAGATTCCCCTATCCACATCTCCCCTTATTCCCCCTGTCCAATTTACTGTACTCTACTATTTATATATAATAGGGCCTATAGAGCCTAATTTGTGTTCCCAAATGTCCTTCAGTGCTGGTCCATGCACTGCAGCCTGGTCAACCTACCAAGAGTCCCATCCTCGAAAGACTATTTCTCCCACTCCCAAAAGTCATCAGTTGCCAAAATTTCCGTAGGTTGGTTTGAGGTCTCTTACCCACTTCTCCATGTCTATGCTGGGGTTTTATCTGGTTTGCACTTGCATGGGACTTGTGCATGCTGTCACCAATGCTGTGTGTATGTATGAGTAACTGACCAGATGTCTGGAAACCTCGGTTTCCTTGTGATCATCTACCACCTCCTCTTACAATCTTCCCAGTGTGGGGCATTTTCTTGATTGCAGATTGATGTAGGAGGACCAAGCTCAGCGTAGGCAGTGCCATCCCAGGGAAGGTGGGCCTGGGCCACATAGGAAAGGTAACTGAGAAAGCCAGGGGAAGCAAGCCAGAAGGAAGCGTCTCTCCTTCAGTTCCAGCCTCCAGGTTACTACTTGCGTTCCTGCCCTGACTTTCCTAGGTGATGGAGCGTCACCTGGGAGTGGTAAGATAATATAAACCCTCTCCTCCCCAAGCTGCTTGTTATTAATCCTGGTGTTTATCACAGCGACAGAAAGCTAAGCAAGACACAGACAGAAGCTACTCAGTTGCTTACAGTGTTGTGACCAGAACTGAGAACTTTTCAGAGGAAAAAAAAAAAAAACACATGATAGACTGTCCTAGTTTCATTTCCAGTTGCTGTGATAAAACACTCTGTCAAAATCAATGTAAGGGAGAAAAGGTTTATTTGGCTCACAAATTCAGGTTGCAGTCCATGACTGCGTGAAGCCAAGACAGCAGGAACTTGAAGCAGCTGGTCACATCACACCCATGGCCCGAGCAGCGAGCAACAAATTCAGGCACGCACGCCTGTGCTCAGCCCACTTTCCCGGCCCAGAGAATGGTGCTACCCACAGAGTGTAGGTCTTACCGCTAATCGAGATCCCCTGCACACACACACATAGCTATAGGCCAACCCAGTCCTGACAGCACTGCATTGAGATTTTCTTGCCACATAGTATCAGGTTGATAGTAAAAATTAACCACTGGAGGGCTGGATAGACGGCTCAGTGATTAAGAACACTTACAGCTCTTTCAGAGGATCCGGGTTCAATTCCCAACACCCACAGGGCAGCTAACAAGCACCTGTAACTCTAGTTCTAGGGGATCTGAGGTCTTCTTACCTCCCTGTGCTTTTTATACATGTAGGCAATACTCTTACACACAAAAAATAAAATTGATAAAGAAAACATTTAAAGAGACAATTAACTATTGAACTGGCAAGATGATTTAACAGATAAAGGCACTTGCTGCCAAGCCTGATACACATGATGGAAGTAGAGAACCATTTCCTGTCTGATTTCCACAAGCGTATTGTGGCACATGTCCACCCAGGCATGTACACACATCCATGCAAATAAATAATTAAAATTTGCAGCTGGCGAGATGGCTCAGCGGTTAAGACTGCTTGCTGCTCTTCCGGAGGACAGACAACTTTCAAACACCTCTAACTGCAGGTCTGCGAGATCCAGCACCCTCTGGTCTCTATGGGCATCCACAGCCCCAGGCAGGCCCACACACATAAATAAGAAGTCACAAATAAAAATAAAAATAACCATCACACATAGCCAATCAACTTTACATTTTCATCAAGTTGTAAAGATCATACATTAACCATTAAAACTTTCTCCTGCCTTGACGTCCCCCAAATGATGAACTCTGACCTGGACTTGTAAGCTGAAGAAAAACCTTTCTCCACAAAGCTGGCTTTGATCAGGGTATTTATCACAGAATCAGAGATGAATCTAGAATAGAAACCATCCTTGCCCACAATTCAGTCTGTTAAAATTAGAGGTGTCATGTGAGTATGTATGTGTATGAAAAAAATATATATATATATGTGTATATTTTTCAAAGGTATGACTACCCATGATGTCTAGATGTTTGCTGGGAGAAAGGGCCTTCCTGGGAGCTGGCTAGAGCCTGCTGGGAATGGTTTTGCTGGTTTTCCCTGAGCCCTGTCCTCCCTCTCATCATGTCCTAGCTGCGAGACCCTTATTCAGTCATTCCTTGGTGACCTCAACCTCATCATTTAAGCGCTGGCATTTGTTTTAACCCTAAGAGCGTGAGCTTCGCTGTCCTACTGTTCCATTCCCCGTCAAAATGGATAAGACCTCTGAAACCATGAGCCAAAAATGCATTCTTTCCTTGGCTTGTTTCTTTGGCTATTCAGCACTCTCAGAAGAACCCGACTAGCAAACCCTCATATAAAGGCACCAAATATCTGGGCGCCCCATGGTCCAGTCAAGTCCACATATAAAGTGATTCGAAGTAGAAACCACTTGTATTAGTTACTTTTTGCTGCTGTGGTGAAACAGAATGACCCAAAGCAACTTATAAAAAAAAAAAAAGAGTTTATTTTAGCTCAGGGTTGGTGGGGGGTGGCATCTGTAATGGAGGAGAAGACAAGCAGGAAACAGGGAGATCACACTTTAAGCTACAAACAGGAAATGGTATAAACTGGAGGAAGGGCAAGACTGAAACACTCAAAGCCTGTCCCTGGTGATGAACTTCCTCCAGCAAGGCTCTACCTGTAAAAGTTTCCGTGACCGCTCCACACAACAGCTGGGAACCAAGAATTCAAATACATGAACCTGTGAGGTGTATTTCATAGTTAAACCACCACACGACTTCCAGAAAGTACGGTCTTTGATCCCGTCCTATGAGTTGGTCTTTACCCTTTAGCTTCTTGTCATGATTAGCAAGGCTCCTCCCGCCATGGACTGGCAGTTCTGCAGACACTTCCCCTGCTGGAACTGCTAAATCACAGAGCTCTTATGCCCGCTTCCCTGTGCTAGTCCTCTCTGTTGTATATGGACCATGGAGCTTTGCCTTTCAATGGAGACATGCACACATCTATGTCTTACCCATTGTTACTAAATATGTAGCTGGATTTGTATGTGGAGTCACAGACACAGGTGTAGTGGCTTGCACCTGTGTGCCACACTAACACACCCAGCTTGTTCTATGCATCTGTACCCTGGGACGGTTGCTTTGGACATGATCTAATTGCTGGCTCACTGGAAGATATTTCTTATTAGCTTTGGGTCCCCCATGGCCTACAGTCATGCATGCTTCACACCAAGCAATTATTCAGGAAATATCTGTAGCCTTGGATACCAAGCACTGTAATGCTTTGGGAAGATGATTTTACATAACCAGGTTTGGCTATTCTCCAGATTATGGAAAATGTTTGAGTAGGTCTCTGCTTTTACGAAGTCAAGAGTGGCGGTCAGTGAAAGTGAGAGTCTAGGGGAGACCAATTTGGGAGTCAGGTGACCTGGGCTCAGCTCCTGGCTTTAGCAGGTGCAGAGTGACCTTTGACTTTGCTTCTGAATCTTTCTGAGCCCCAGATTCTTTCCCTCCTGTGAGGGAAAAATGTGTGTTTCAGTGCAAGATCTGCTTTGCCTTGAAGACACCATTGCTTGTGATCTGATCTGATTTTATGTCAGTTATATGTAACAGAGTACAGAATATAGTACTTCTTTGTCCGTAGACTAGAAGGTTCTCTGTATCCGGGAGAGGCTCGTGGGACTTCCTGAGTCACAGTGGGAAGGACTCGTTTTGCCTCCCTTTGCTGTTTGTTCCAACATTCCTGATCTGTGGGAGAGAATGCTTCGGCTCTTCCTTTGAACCTGTGACAGCATTTACTTCTCTCCTTCATTGAAAACTAAAAGTAAAATATCTGGGGCTAGAGAGATGGCTCAGTCAGTTAAGAGCTTGCCACGCTTGCCACCAAACCATGAGGACCTGAGTTTAGTTCCCAGAACCCACTTAAAAAGCCAAGCATGGTGGAAAGTACCTACAGCTTCAGGACAGGGGAGGTGGAGACAGGAAGGTCTGGAGCTCACTGGACAGCCAGACTAGTCCGATCTGTGCGCCCCAGGTCCCAGTAAGAGACCTTGTCTCAGAACCAAGGTGGATGGGAAAACATTTGAGGGTTGTCTCCACACACATGTACACACACGTGAACATGCACCTACATACACATGTGCCTGCCTGCACACAGAAAGAGACACTCAGAGACAGAGAGAGACAGAATATGGGAGGTGCAGAAGAAGCCAGCTGGAGGAGCCAGGAAGGGAGCGGATAGGGGTCACAGGCGAGAGTCTCGAGCACCCCAGCTCCCGAGGCTGTCCTTGCTGCATAAGCGTCTCTTTGACTCAGGTTTGTCAGGTGCCTTGGCACTTAGGCACTCCCACCCAGTGCTGCCTTTGAATGTCAATCCTGAGTGCATGGGTGTCAGCGGAGGGAGAACTGTCCTGGGAAAGGACCATAAAGACCCAGAGTCTTCTTGGAACCCTTTTCTGTCACTCCAGGGCAGTGTATGAAATTGACATAAATAAATGAAGGTGGCTCTCCACTGAAATGCTAGATTTCAAGAGCAAATGAGAAATTTCCCTCGGCTAAGAGAAAGGTTGGGCACTGCAGATGCGGGTGACGGCTCTCTGGGTTTTTGTCCATCCTGGCTCAGCTCTGTTACTAGGGGTGATGATTTTAAAATCTCAGGTCTATTAATGAGCTGCCCTCTGCATGGACCATCATTTTGACCTTGACAGCTTCACTTAGGAGAATTGTGTTTAGTTTCTACTTACTCTGATTAGAACCACACCATGACTCTTGGTCCGAACATAGTTTGGAAACAAATAGAATTTTTTGTTTAAAAAAAAAAAAAACTCTTTCAATTAATTCCTCTGCTAATTAGTTTTAGTTTTAATTGATTTTGAGACCCATTTTGAGGCACTTAACAGTAGCAGGCAGACTCTTCTCAGCCATCTCCTTCAGTATCTCATCCAATTAAAATCACATTACAACATTTTCATGGAAGAAGGTAGTCTGCCATTTTGTTTTGTAAAACTCGCAGACCAAAACCACAGTAGCTTTGTGACACAAAAGGAATTTGTCCTTTTTTCTTGCTTGGTGATAGATAGAGAACTGGAGCCCGTTTCTCTAGATTTAGCTACCAGAAATTTTGTTTTGGTCTGTGTGTGTGTGTCCGTGCTGTGTGCATGCTGTGTGTGTGTGTGTGTGTGTGTGTACATAGATGTACAGTCTGGGGTTGACATCAGGTGTCTTCCTCAATTGCTTCCCACCTTATTTTTTAAAACACGGTTTCTCACTGAATCTGGAGCTCAGTGGCTAGGATGGCTGGCCAGTGAGTCCCAGGCATCCTCCTGCCTCCATCATCCCAGTTCTGGGATTACACATGCTCGCCACCATGCTGGGACTGTGACACGAGTGCTAAGGTTTGAACTCAGATCTCACGGTTGCACAGCAAGCACTTTACCCACTGAGCCGTGTTCTCAGCCCTCTTCCAGGAGCTTTCTTCTACAGTAGATACCAGTGGATCATGTTCCAAGGTCTCAGTGGATGTGTGCATTCCAGCTTTCAGAATGGTTTGTGCTCTCTTACTCATGAATTCTGTTTTCCACACATGCTTACCAAAGGACGGTGTAACTACAGTGGTCTAGTCTTGTCCCCTTAAGGACAGTGACCTTCAACTACTGAGCCTTTGATATGCCACTGTGGGCTGCTGTCACGGTAAAATATATGTCAGATTTTGAAGACAAAAAAAAAATAAAGAGAGTAGTTTTGGTTCAGTAGGTAAAGTCACTTGCCCTCTACCGTGTTTGAGACAGGTCACTTTATTATTTGTACCCTGTACTCCAGGCTAGCTGACGCATGAACTTCCTGGAACTCACCTGTTTACACCTCCCGTCTCTTCATGATAGTGTTGGGATTACAGATGCTTGCACTGCATATCACACTTTTATGAAAGTGCTGGGGGTTCAAGTTCAGGCTCTCATACTTGCGTAGCAAGGGCTTTACCCACTAAGCCATCTCTCCAGGCCCTTGTGTTACTTGTCAACAAGATTTAAAACAAAACATGCACGTGGCTAATCCCTGGCCAAGACCATAGGAATCTTGAGCCAAAGTGCCATATATAAACAGCCTTTACATTTATGCTGGAAGGGCCTCCCTGTGATACATTCTACCAATGGCTATTGATGTTGAAGACTGGATTGGATGGGATTCTCACTTGGGTAGGATTCTTACTCCTGAAATGTGCTGAACAGTGATCTTAGTGTTTGTGAAACCTTTCTGAAATCTATCCCTTCAGTTGGGAGAACATCAGGTAAGTTCACAGTTTTTATGAGATAGCGTGCATGTACAGGGACCCAATTTCTAAATTACCAGATTTAAGCCAATCAGGGTGGACAGTGGTTTGCAGTTTTCTCAAAATGTGAAGAACTTCTGGGGAGACAAAAAGGGAACGGGTACACCAAGACAAACCAAAGCCTCAGGATGAGGTCTGAGAAGACCTGATAGAGGATGCTGGCTACAGCAGACTGGGAAGTGGTCCAGCAGTGTCTGTGGCTCTAAGACAGAAGACGCATAGAACATCGCAGTTCCTTTATCTTGAATAAAAAATCACAGTCACGTGTATGATTTCCATTTCTTGTTTTTCTTTCTTAAGACTTACTTTTATGTGTATGAGTGTTTGCCTACATATATATGTGCACTCTCTACATGTAGTGCCTTTGGAAGCCAGAGGAGGATGCCAGATAGCCTAGAAGTGGAGTTTCAGACAGTCATTAGTTGAATACTGGGAATCAAACCCGGTATCCATATATCTAGCCCCCTCTTGGTTTTCTTGAAAAAGAAACAACTGAAAAACAAACAATGTCAGCATCTAGCAAGACGGAGAAGATCCATCACCACCTTCCAAAGAGCAGGTGCCCTCAAATTTAGTCATCACTCTTCCCAGGATCTCCCCTAAGGAGACTGAGAGGTGGCTGCCATTTTTGCCTTATCCTGAGCCTGAGTTTTTTCCTTGATTCACCTTTTATCCCTGTGCACATGTGAGTTCGAGACCACTGATAGAAAGAAAATGCTCTGGAATCCACTGAGCAGGGAAATTCAGTGCCCAGGAGGGGACAGGCAAAGATCAGAATGCCATGGGGCAGAGGGTGGGAGGATGGGATGGCTTCCTGCTCCCTCCAGCCCAGGGGAGGACTGTAGGTTGGTGAAATGATAAACAGGAGTGGAGGTGGTTTGTTAAATAGTGACAAGTACGTTCCACAGGGAGGTGAGGTTTGGCTGCCCTCTGGATCCATGACTGTAGGGGGAGTGGAACTATAGTCAACTGATTAGCTAGGACCTTGCGAAAGGACCTTGAATTCTCTGAGTGTTCTATAAACCTTATAAACAGTAGTACTCGACAACAGTGCTGAGAGGACTGAACAGGGCATGTCACACGCTTGCCTGGCTTCTCATTGAACACACCCCATCCTTCATAGCTTTGCGTGCTCTGGATCAGGCTTAGGGTCCGAACCTGATATAGTCCCCTTATTGACCCACGTTTTAAACCTTTCATCCAGCTGGTGGTGCAGCTTCAGAATGTCTTCAGGAGGCAGTCCTAGCTGGTAGAGGCAACTCACTAGGTCTAAACCCTGGGCCTCTGAAGGTTACAGCCTGGCTTTTCTGGCCTCTCTGCTTCCTGGTCAACTGTGATGTGAACAGACCCTGCCACAAACTGTTACTGCCACGGATGTTGCTACCTTGCCACCCTCCCCCATCAGGATGGGCTGGATGGGCTGAACTTTCAAAACCCTTGAGCCAGGATAAATCTTTCCTCCTTTGAATTGTTTCTGTCAGGTATTGAGGTCGCAGTGTCTTCAAATTAACTAATGTGACCAATGTTTGCCCTTGCGGGTGGGTGTCAGGGTGTCTGATCCCTGGAGACATTTAGCAAGATCTAGATAAAATTTTGATTGTCATAGTGTGAGGTAAAACCAGATAAGAAAGGAGAATACTGGCATCCTGTAGGTAGAGTCCAGGCAAGTTTCTGAGTACCCTATAAAGCCAAGGACAGGTCCCTACAATACACAAGGACACCATCCTACTTATCTATAAGGTAGACGTCGAATGGCCTGCTTATCATCTTGGCAACCAGCAACCGATTTCGCTAAATCACTGGTCCACAGGGCTGAGAGTGCAGGCTCCCAGCCAGCCCTGTGCCCTTCAAGATTCCAATAGCCCACCTGACTACTGGCTTAGAAATCCATAATTTGATAAAGATCACCCACTCATCCCCAGTGCCTCAGCCAGGGCCGGTAGTCATCTGCTTAAGGGTTCATTAGGGTGTTCCTATTCCATTTTGACCCTCATCCCCAGAGTCTCTAATGACTGTGGCATAGCAACATGTGTCTCTTGGGTAGGGATGTCCTACTCAACTGTGGGCACAAACAACATTGCCAGTTAGATTTAGGAGATGTTGAAGACCTGGTTATAAAGGCAGAACACAAAAGCCAACCAGGATATGGCCATGGCCATCTTTCATATCGGAGTGGCTTCCATATCCTGAGTCTCAGGGCTCCCAGCAGCTTCTGCCTCCAGGCAAGTCGTCCGTATTCTCTGGCTATTTCCCTGCAACCCCAAACTTGTCTAAAGGCACTGGGAAGATGGGAAGGTTCTTCCTCCCATTGTAGATATATGATATTTTCCTTCTAAGAGAGTGATCAGGGGCTGAGCCTCGCATGTACACTTAGGAAGAAGAGGTAAGAGGAGATTCCAGACCATCTTGGGCTGCCTAGCAAGGTCCAGACCATCCTGGGATAAAGAGAGATCTCCATTAACCACATAAGCCACAAAGAATCTTTGCTTCGCAAACAAGCCCATCTAGCACCTCCACAAACCCCAACCATAATTCTTCTCCCACAAGCCTTCCTGAGAGGGCCCTCATATTGGAGATGACTACAAGGTCTTGAAAATTCTCTGCCCAACCCCCATGACTCTGTTTACCTACACAAAAGTATTTAAGTTCTCCTGCTGTTTGGCCTGTGTAGTTTTTGCTGACTTGTGGCTACTGCAAACTCCCGCTGGTCAGTAGTCGCCCTTCACAGGCTAAGAAAGGCCAGTATGGATTCTATGAGGTTGGCTACCTTTCTTTCCTTTGCTAACACTCTTGTAACTTTTAATCATAACATTTACATGGGAGAGAGTTAAAACTCCTAATTTCCTAACAATGGTTACCTAGCAAATTCTAAGCCATCCTGGGCTACATGGCAACATCCTGTCTGAAATAAGCGACCAAATAATAATATAATAATAATTGATAAATAAAATAAAACAGTAATCAGAAGCAAAGTCTGGATTATTATAAGCAAAACACAGGCCCAGCATTTCTGAAAGAACCCAGACTTGGGGAGGCTACAGGGCAGCCTGCAAGTGAAGACCCCCATGTACAAGGCTGCAGGAAGCACCCCGTTTTCAAATGCCTGCCCCATTCCAAGCACTTCCTAGTGTCTGGGCCTTGTGTTAAATATAGCGGGGACATGAAGACACTATGTAAGAATTTTTATCCCTTATAAAGCTTTTGGAATTAGCTACTAGAATTTCTGATCTCTCAGACTTAGACATCCATGGATTTTTCAAAAGTGGGAGAAAAAGCCCAAGCATATCCATGAATTTTAAGTACAGTAAAATCTCTGGGACTGGCAAGATGGCTCAGTGGGTAAGGATGCTTGCCACCAAGCCTGATGAGGTGAGTTCGATACCCAGGACCCACATGGTAAGAAGGAGAGAACTGACTCTCATATGTGTTCTCTGATCTCTACATGTGTGCTGTGGCATGTGCACGCCCACCCCTAACACAAATAAGTGTCATTTAAAATCCTTCGAACAGTCAGTGAAAGCAGTACAGTGAGGCATCTCAGAGTTGCGTGTGGATTTATTTCTTCCTTTTGTGGTTGTCTTTATAGAGTGAGGCCGCAGCGGGTTCTCAGGCCTCGGACATTTGAGCATTTCCCTGACAAGCTTGTGGGTGCTCCACATCTGGCCTGCAACAGCCGTGGCTACAGAGGGGATGTTTCCAGATCCATGGATGTCTGTGATCTATGGATGTCAGTGGTCTGTGGATGGATATCCATGGTCTGTGGATGTGTGTGGTCTGTGGAAGCTCATAATCTGTGTATCAAGGTAGTCTGTGGATACCCATGGATATCCGTGGTCTGTGGTTGCCCATTGTATATGGGTACATGTGGTTCACATATGAACGTCATGAACTATAGATGCATGTGGCCTGTGGGTGCCTGAGGCTCATGGATGTTCATGGTCCATGCCTATGGTCTGTGGATGCCTGGGGTCCACACATTGAGGTCATAATCTGTAGATGTTTGTAGCCTGTAGATGCCCAAGGTTTGCAGAAGTCTGTAGTCTTTGGGTCCCCTTGATCTGTGGATGTCCATGGTCTATGAGTGCCCATGATCTGTGTTTGCCCAAGGTCTGGGATGTCTGTGGTCCTTACGTGGAAGTCATTATGTATAGATTCTTGTAGCCTGTGGATCCCCAAGGTTCATGGATGTCCATGGTCTGTGGATGCCTGTGGTCTGTGGATGTCCCTGGTTATGTGCAATGAGACATAGGATCTGATCAGTGACATTTTCCCTCTTTGAGAAGAAAGGATGCTGAACATTAGAGTAGAAAAGAATATCAAAACCCGGAGCTTCCACGGGCTCCAGAGAACTGGGAAACTATGAAAAAGCCCCAGGGTAGATTTTAATAAGGACTCCCCAGGTTCTGCTATGTAAGGTCTCCAGACTCCCGCAGAATTGATGAATCTGCTTTCCACTCAGCTCCACACAATGCACTGGTGTTATCTAATCCTTCTGTGACTAATAAACCCTCACTCAGGTGCTTATGCTCCACCGCTGAGGCGGCACTTTCCACGTATTCTGACTAGAGACAGTTTATTCACCTAATTGTCCACCCAATACCTCATTCATAACTATAATTATTTTCTTGACCCTGTGAGTGAAATAAAAAAAAAATGAGTCAAAAGAACCCACTTCCCAGCCTTATAACACCTGTGAGCCATGGTCATGAAAAGACAGGGAATAGGCAAAAAATCATAGCCAAACAAGGACCCTGGATGGCAAGAAAGTTAGTTATTATCAATATATTCAAAAGGATAATCAGAGCACATGTGTGGTCCTGCACTTGAGAGCTGGCAGCAGAAAGACCAGGAATCCAAAGCCAACCTCAGGTATGTAGTGAGCCCAAGGCCAGCCTGGGCTACATGACACCCTGTTTCAAAAGCAAAAACAAAATTAAAACTGAAAGACAGCATACAATATCATAATATATTTAGTACAATTAGTCAATTTTACTACATGGCACAATTTAGCAAAATTCGTACTGTCAATAGCTCAAAGGAGAATGTAACATAATCATTCTCATAGATGGAAAAAAGGTGTTTGGCAAAAGTAACCCTAATTCATGATTTAAACAAAAATCACAGTTGGAATGGTATTGTCTCAATGTGTCAGAGTGTCTGTGAACAGCTCTTGCTGTGGCATGCCTGTTGAAATGGCGTGCACTCTTCCCCTGATTTTGAAAGCAAGTCTGCTTGTCATGATCCACAGTCCTAGCCCAGTATAAGAACACAGGAGAGGGACTGAGGAGATGGTCTAGTGGGTAAGAGAGCTTGCTGTGCCAGTATAAGGACATGGGGTTCAAATCCCCAGCACCCACTTTAAAAGCTAGGCATGGATTACATGCATGCATGTAACCCCAGTGCTGGAAGGGGCAGAGGCAAGTTGCTGGGGCTTGCTGGCAGCCAACCTAGATCCAGATTCAGGGAGAGACCCTGTCTCAAGGGAATGTAGTAGAGAACAATAATACAGAACACCCAGTGTCCTCCTGTGGCCTCTGTGTGGGTGCATAGGTACATGCTCCTGTACATATATGTGTGCATATACCACATGTTCTTTCTCTCTTTCTCTCTCTCTCGTAAAATAAGGACATAATAACTAAGAAAAAAACTTTGTGGCATATTCACAAAATTCTAAGCATTCTACCCAAACCTCTGGTAGACCTAGAAAGTGAATTATCAACCTCACAGCCACAAAATTATATAGAAAAATTTTGTTTCTAAATAGGACCAACTGGAAAACAAAATAAACATATCATTGAATGTCACAGCCAAAACCACACAGTACTTAGGATACATTTAAAATAGATGTCAAGACCTTTAAATAAAAAAATATATAAAAGATTGATGTGAGAAATTAAAGAATTAAGTCAGTGTAGATTACCATGTTCTAGATTGGAATACTCAATGTTGTTAAGGGATCAAGTCTCTCCAAACTGTTCTGTAAATTTTAGCCACCCTAATCTAAAAATCCTAGCTGGCCCCTTTCCCAGGAAATAAATCAGCTCATTTAAAAATGTCGTCGGAGAGGCAAATGACATAGAATAACTGAAACCACGTTTAAGGATTAGAGCATTTAGAACATTTGCTTTCTTCTGACTTAAAGGCATTCTATGAAGGTTCAGCAGCCAAGCAGTGTGTTACTGGGTAGACTGGAGGATTCAGAGGGAGAGACACAGATATGTATTCGGCAAGAATGCCAAGACAGTTCCAGGAAGATTTGGAAGGGTTTTGACAAGTAGTACAAGACCCAGTGGACAGCAGGGGACCTTCCTCCCCACCTCATGCCACGAATGCTAAACTTCACTCTGGGTGCACCAAATGTAAAAGCTGTGAACACAGGACTACAGACCGCAGAACCTTTAGAAGTCAATACAGACGAGTGTCTTCATGGCTTCAGGTTAGTCAAAGACACCTTAGGTCCCAAGAAGCATGGCAAATAAAAGAACTGGTAGATTGGCTTAAATTAAAATCTTCTACACACCACTAAGAAAATGAACAGGGCTGGAGAGGTGGCTCAGTGGTTAAGAGCACTGGCTGCTCTTGCAGAGGACCTGGTTTCAGTTCCCAACACCCACATGGCAGGTAACAACTGCCCATGACTCCAGTTCCAGACGATCCTACACTCTGTTCCCACCTCTGCAGGCATTGTATACATGGGTACACTTCCATACATGCACACAAAACACTCATACACATACAATAAATAAAATGTTAAAGAAAATGAGCCAGGCATGGTGGTGCACACCTTTCCTGCACTTGGGAAATAGGCAAGTTGGCTCTGTGTGATAGAGGCCAGCCTGGTCTGCATAGGGAATTCTAGGCCATCTGAGGCTACAGGGATAGCCTGTCTCAAAAAGCCAAAAAATTAAATTAAATGATAAGAAAGGCTGAGTTGTGACTCAGCTGGGAGAATGCTTCTCTAACATGGAGGGACCCCTGCATTTCATCCCATCCTTCTCATACACTGAGAGTGGGTGTCACGTGCCTGCCATCCTGCCCTTGGAAGATGAGACAGAAGGACTGACGTTCAAGGTCACTCTCAGTTGCAGAATGAGTTTGAAGCTAGCTTGAGCTCCTTGAGAAGTTGTCTCAAGAAATTACAAATAGGAAAAAAGATAAGCCACAGGCTTCAAGAAAAACTCCACGGCACTTCAACCGACAAGACATATCCACAAAGAAGAACCTTCTGTAAACTTGTTAATCAAAAGAAAACAAACCAATAAAAAAAAGACCAAGATACTTGACTAAAATTAATAAGCATCTCACACAAGAAAATATATAAATGATCAATCCTGAAAGAAAATGCATGAATGATCGATAAGAACATGTTCATAGCCCACGAGTGTGGCTCCGGAGAACAGTGCTCACGAAGCCCATGTGAGGTCCTGGACTCACCTACCACATCACAAGACACAAAAACCCAAGGTGATATATTCAACATCAGCAGTCACAGAAAACTATAAACTAAGAACAAGATGAGAGACTCACAACATCTACCGAAAGAACCAGAGTTAAAGGGACTGGGAATGGGGCTGGCAAGTTGGCTCAGTGGGTAAAGGTGATTGCTGCCAAGCCTGATAACCCAGGTTCGAGTCCCAGAATGCACATAGTGGAAAGGGAGAACCGCCTCCTGCAAGTTGTCCTCTGAGCCCCATGCTCATGATGTTGCATATTCTAAATAAATAAATGTAATCTAAAACTTTTAACAGTGATAAAGGTGGTAGAATAGAGTACTCACAGGTTGGCAGTCTGAGCCTACAATGATTCAGCATGAAGGTTTTAAAACTGGAGCTTTTTGGAAATGTTAAATGGATAAGTAACGTGGGATCCAATCATTCTTACGTATGTTCCCCAAAGAGATGAAAATGTATGTGTGAAAATTTACTGCAAGTGACTGCTCATAAAAACTTGATTTACAGCAGCCCTGAACAGTCAAATGTTCCCTAACAAGAAAATGGATGGATAAATCATGGTACATCCATACACTGGAATAGTACTGAGCACTGAAAAAGAAAAAAAACCAACTATGCCACTGACACATGGAACAGGACTAAGTCTCCAAATATGCTGATGAATAACATTGAATGTAAGCTGTCTGGTCCCACTTACATGAAGTCTCCGAGTCAAGACAGTTACCCCTAAGGTTAAAAGTCAAAATGGTGCTGCTTGCTTTGCTCTTTGGCAGTAATGTCTGTGCATTCGTCAAAGCTGATCCTTGGTCATAATTAATCAACCATGTTTAAAACCATTGCATTTTACCGAATGTGACATATACTTAAAAAATATTCATCTGGTCAACAGGTCTAAAACTGCTTTAAATGACAAAATCCCAGAAGAGAGGGTGCGGTCTGCCTGAAGTCCTCAGAGCGTGGAGAGGTCAGCAAGGCTAAGAGGGGCAGCAGGAGAAGGCTCCCTGGCCAGAGGGTCTGTGATTCCCATCGGAGCATCCCAGGAGTCAATGTGTCATTGGCTAGTGTGCAGAACCATAGCTTCATGGCTCAAAGCAGCTATACTACCATTCGATGATGTCTCAGCTCAGGTGGTGGGGTGAGGGGGAGGTAGTCATTCCTCAGCTGGTCGGTGCCTCCTAGGAAGCCTCACTGAGAACACACCAGCTCCCTTGCACACATGGTTGGCGGCCTGCATGTTCCTAGGCTCAGGTGCCTGCTGTGAGTGCCCACTGCCCTCCATGGTACCAGAAAGACTCCTCTAGAAACCCAAGAAGAGAAGTGTCTTCAAAGGGGAAGAGAAATCATTTATTCTGGAGCCAGATCTGAATGGTCATAGCCTGGAAACACAGAGGTTACCCCAAACTGCACATTTTGCTATATGATGGCAGTTTTATGAGGTTTTTATGGTAACAGAATAAAGAAAGTCATAAATAAAGACATTTTAAGAATACATTGGTCAGGGGGCTGGAGCAATGACTCAGTGGTTAAGAGCACTGGCTGATCCTGCAGAGGACCGAGGTTCAAAATCCCAGCACCTTCATGGTGGCTATTAGCTGTCTGTAACTCCAGCTCCCGGGATCTGATGCCCTCTTCTGAACTCCATGGGCATTGTGCACGTAGACACATGCAGGCGATATACTCATACACGTAAAATAAATACAATAAATAAAATATTTTAAAGATATGCTTGGTAAATACATAAACCAGTAGATTACAGCAAAACTGGGAAATCTCTGCTACGCAGGCCTCGGGTGCTAATGATATTCTTAGCTCTTGGATTGGTGGAAACTTGGGGTTTGCTGAGTCAGTGCATTGCAGAAGATTTCACCTGACAATCACTAGGATGTTAGGTCAGCCACAGAGGTGAGCGAGGAATGGCTTTCAAGGGTGCTAAAGATAACTCAAGATAAATTGGAATTAGACCCTGGACCTGCAACATCACAGCCTCTCTACAATCATTCTAACCGGTTAATCAGACTTACAGAAGATTCACCCTAACGTGGGGCTTCTTTCCAGAGACTTACTGCAAGATGAGGCTCTCATGTGATGTAATTACAGAAGTGTCATCCCAGTGTCTGAACCATATTCTGTTCATGAGGAACAAGCCACAACTCTCCTGTCCACAGTAAAGGATGGAGACCCCGTCACAAGGCAAACACAGCAGGTGGGAGTCACAGCGGGGCCACAGCCCAGGTGGCTGGAAGTCTAGGCTGTCCCACACCTGCAACACCCCAGCGTTGCTTAGAGTCCTACCAGGCTGGCGGCCCATGCATACATTAACACCAGGACTTTTAATTGGCACACCATTGTAATAATAATGCAGTACAGGATACAGTGTAGTGACTTGATACAGGATACATGTGTCCGAATCAAATCGAGGTCATCAGCATGTGCATCTCCACGTGTCTTCATATCTCTGAGTAAATCCTCATACAATCCGTTACTGCTAGCTGGGGCCGTCCTACTGTGAAGGGGACAAGGACGCAGCTTCCTCCTGTTGTTTGTAAGTGGATCCCTGTGAGCCATTATCGTGTGACTATTTCTCCCACCCTGAAACCTTCCCCTTGCGGGAAGGAGGAAAACTATTAGGCTCAAGAAACTCACAAATTTACAAGATGCCCAAGACCCCTCCCAAAACTTTAAAAGCAGTAGAGCATTTCTGGGGTGCAGGAGACTTCTGCACCCCAACATCTCCATACCCAGGGATCTGGCTTTCCTGAGTTGTCATCCATGCCGAGGTGGGCTTTTAAGGATGCAGGTCCACCCATTTTCCCGTGAGTGTCCCCAAGAAACTCACAGGCTCACCAAGTTAGATTTGGGTAGAATCATTTCTTTGGTCTGTCCTTGGTGCCCTATTTGGAAGGAATAAATGTTTTTAATGTATCTCTCCAAGAAAAGTCACACAACACCTACCTGTCCTCGATCTCTCCTCCCACAGTCCCCATCCCTCGACTGTGTCTCCGAATTACCAACTCCCTTCTATGTTTTCATTTAGCCTACATTTTTAATATTTTAATATGAGTGAGATGAGGTAAAAATTATTCCTCCCGTTTCACAGATGAGGCACACAAGTGTCTAAGAGAACAAATCACTGGTTCAATTTCCCAGTTACAAAATAGATCTAGATTATACCCAGGCTCATGTGATATCAGAGTCTATGACTTTTATCACCCTGGAAGATCTCTCTCTCTCTCTCTTTCTCTCCCTCTTTCTTTCTCTCTCTCTCTCTCTCTCTCTCACACACACACACACACACACATACACACACATACACACATACCTCATTTAGAATGACTCCATAGAATCAGGGCCAGAATGGGGACTTAAGCAGTCATGTCCCTCAGCAGAGTGACAACACAGCCACCCCTTCTACCCAGGCCCTGTGTGTCCTGCCCATGCTGAATCTTACCCCATTTCTCCTCCCCAAGGATCAGCTACCTCTAAACACTCATCTCTAAGAACTGCAACCTTAGCCCCATCCCCCACCCCAAGTCCCCCACCAGGGAATCACGGTTGCATTTTGTAAGGAAATCCAATTTGGTGCCCATAAAATTCTCATTATCTTGCTAAGGTTGGCAGCCAGGGACTGCAGAATAGCTGAGATCTCTCTAAACAACTCCTGGCAGGTGCCCGCCATGGGATGGGAGGCAGAGGACAGCATCTGCTTGGTGTCAGGGGGATTTGTTAGTAGCTACGCACTCCCCTCATGCTCCAAAAGTCTGGGTAGGTGTAGTCATCCCAGAGTAAATGCATTCAAACTCACACCTGGCCATCCATCCTGGCCCTGACTCAGTTTCTTCCAGCCAGAAAACATGGCCCCAAACCAAGTACTTCTCAACTCATCTACATCCTAGTTTGTTACATAAACAGAACCCCATGTAACCAGCATGCGTGGCAGAAAGGACAATATTTTAAACAGACACTTCTGTTCCCCACTTTGGCTGTCAGGATATTTTGAAACAAGGCACCCCCACAAAAATTGTCATTTCCCCAGGAAATGTAGAGTGGAAGAAAAAGAGGATAGCCTGGGTCAGCCATGGGGGAACCTTGTCGACATGAAGAGATTCACAGCTCGTCAAGCCACTTCCCAGGAGAGCCCAGACAGTGATGTGCCACACACATACACACACAGGACTGCTTAGCTAAGCATAACTCTGGCCCTCTACTTAAATCTGAACCTTATCCCAGGACCCCAAAGGTGGACTTGGTGGGGTATCACTGGATCCCTTTCTCTCTCCTCCCAATATGGCCACAATGAGCAAAACTCCATTTTCTGCTTTTTCATTTTGACTTTTCTAATTGAGTTCTTAGAGATCTTAGCAGGCCCAGTGGTACATGCCTTTGATCCCAGGACTTGGAGCAGAGGTAGGTAGATCTCTGTGAGATCAAGTCCAACCTGGTCTACATAGTGAGTTTCAGGCCAACTGAAGTGATTGGGAGACCCTGTCTCAAAACACAAAACAAGTGAAGAAAGCAAATGACAGGCTGTGAACCTGGTTTACTGGGGCTTTTGGGGCCTAGGCTCTGACTCTTGGTAAAACAGTTCTTGAGTTTCAGAAGCAGCTTTTCCAGCCTTGCCTTAGCGAAAATATAACCCATCTCACATGTGTGTGTCTCAACTCTCTCCCTCTGGAGGGGTCATCCCACTTTGGCCTAGAGGCCAGATCCAGCCAGTTGCTGCTGCCATTTTATTGCCCTCAAGCAAAAAAATGACTTATATTTTTAAGCAAATTTTAAGATTTATTTATTTTCATGTTTGTGTCTATGTGAGGGTATGTGCACATATATGCACTTCCCACAGAAACCAGAAGAGGGTGCCAGATCCTCTGGTGCTGGAGTTACAGGTTGCTGTGAGCTACAGTAAGTAGCTAGGAACTGAACTCTGGTACTCTGCAAGAGCAGCAAGTGCTCTTCACCGTAGAATCATCTCTCCAGTCCCTGTTCTTACATTTTTAAAGAATCATAAAAAGAGAAACAATAAATATTTGGTTTAGGAAGCATATTGGTTATAAAACCTAAATTCTCTCCTGATCCTTCACAGCAAAAACTCACTGTAGCATCACAGCAAGGGGCTGGACTTTGGGTCCACCTCCCGCCTCCATCAGGGTTTGGGTCTGACTTGGGTTTGGACAAGTTTCATGAATTCATGTGTGTGGTGTCCAGAAAACACTGTTCATTGTATTCATCTGGCTCTTATGATCTTTTCTTCTTCTGTGATGATCCCTGAGTCTTGCAGGGAGAAGTGTGTTAAGATGTCAGAAGACGGAGAGAATACTAATGTATCCCTCAACTCTCGCTAGCCAGCGAAACCTCCTCCCGCAGTAGAGGGTGATGAACACAAAAGGCTACAACTGGCCAAAGTGGAGAGAATAAAAGACTGAACTATGCATGTCCTCTATTAAACCTCACACATCCAGAGCTCAGGGACAGTTGAGGAAGAGGGGCAGGAAGATTGTAAGGGTGGGGGGGGTTGGATTTTTGTAAGGCAGATTCTGGGAACTTCCTCATAGGAACTTAGAGCGATGGTGACAGCATGCAGAAGACCCGTGCGGACTCAGTCAGACAAATACCAGCAGAGAACATTTAAATAGATCTGAGATCTTTGTGCCTCGGCCTCCTGAGTGCTGGGATCACAGGCCTGGCACTGCCTCCCATCTCTCTTCTTACAAGAGCACCTGCCATAGTGTATTTAAGGCTACCATGTTCTGAAATGACCTCATCATGACTGAGAATATTTCCAAATAAATGCATATTGTGAGGTACTTGGAGGTAAGTGTTCAACAAACAGCTCTCTTACAGAGTGACTGTTTATAACATCAGCCTTCTATAACCTGGGCGCTATTGGCACTTTAAGGTAGGATGGCCCTTGTGATAGGGATCCTCCATACATGGTAGGATGCTTAACGGGGTGACTGGGTGCTGCATCACTAGATGCCTGTGAACTCTCCTCAACTTACCACAATCAGATATCACCAAATGGGTCCTTGAGGAACAAAGGGGCTTTGTTGAGAACCACAAGATTTTAAATATATTTCCTAGGGGCTGGAGAAGTGGCTCCACTAGTAAAGTGCCTCCTGGGCATGTATGTGGTCCAGAATTTGATACCCAGAAGCCAAACAAAAAAACAGGCATAATGGTACATCCCTATAATCCCAGCAGTGGAGAGGAGGAAATAGGACCTGTGGAGTTCACTGGCCGTCCAGCCTGGCCAAGTTGGTAAATAGCACGCCATTGAGAGACTGTATCTTGAAAAATAAGGTGGCGAGGATTGGAGAGATGGTTTAGCGATTCAGAGTGTATACCCCTCTTGTAGAGGATCAGAATTTGGTTGCCAGCACCCATGTTGGGTGGCTCACAACCACTTGTAACTTCATCTCTAGGGGATCCAACACCTCTGGCCTCCCTGAATACCTTTACTCACGTGCACAGACCCAAACGCAATACCCACTTAAAAATAAGATAAATCATTTTTTATTTTTTTTAATTTGTATTTGATCTATTCTTGTGTATGTTAATTTTTAACGTTAGTTTTAAAATCCCTCAGGAAAGAAATACGCATGGTTTACAAAGTGTATATAAAACAGAACAATGACTGACCCAGTCCTTGGTGACTTCCAGTTCTTTCCTGTGAACCATGGCATTCCTCTGAATTTGACCCTTTCTTTTTCTACATTATTCTTCAGTATGGATTTTAATTGAATTTTTGTATACTTCATGCAATGCGTCTTAATCACATTTAGATCCCCTTCTCCACCTGAACCCCTTACTCTTCCCCTCCCTGATGGGTTTCAGGCATTCTGTCATGTATGTTAAGACCTATCCAGTCAGGTTTGTGTGCCTAGATGTTCCTCAGTGTGAGTGCATCCACTGGAGCCTGGTCAGCCTATCTAGTGTCCCTTAGAGGTCAACTCTCCCTCACCCAGCAATGATCAACTGCCAATAGCTCTAAGGGTGCAGCCTCCCGCCCATTTCCCCAGCTCAGTGCTGGGTTTTGTCTGGCTAAGTTTACATGGGTCTGGTGCATGCTGTTATCATTGCCCCAAGTTCATGTGAGCAAGTTCCCAGAAGCCTGGAAAACTCTGTTTCCTTACGTCATGCACCACCCACTTCTTACAGTCTTTGCGACCCTTCCTCTGCAATGATCCCTGAGCCCTGGGTGGGTGGGTGTGCTTTAATACAGGAGTCTTATCCAGGGACCTGCACTCTGCAGTCTCTTATTCTCTACACTTTGGCCAGCTGTGGCCTTTTGTGCTCCCTGCCCTCTGTTGCATGAGGGAGCTTCACTGGTGAGAGTTGAGAGAGGTATTAGTATTCTCTGCACTTCCTTTCCGCTGAGTTCTGCTTAGAGGCTCCATTGTAGATGCGTCACAAGCTGGGCATCTCACAGACACTTACTCTCTGGGTGTGAGCAGTTGTGGAGCTCTGTAGAGTTGCAAAAAGAAGCTGCTTTGATGAGTGGTGACTGGCACACTTGTCTGTAAATGTAAGGATCCATATTTAGCATACAGTAAGAAACGATGCTTGTCTGAGGCTATAGCGTTTTCTCTAGGATCTATGACCTCTCCAACCATGTGTATTTGGCCGTGTTTACATGAGATTCCTCCCAATGAGCAAGCTTTAAAAAAATCAAGGTATGAAAACAGTTGGGAAACAACTTTTGAGGTTGATCTCTGGTCTCCACATGCATGTACACACATGTAACTGCATACATGTGCACATATACACACACACATACTTTCTTGACTAATTTAAAACAATATTTCCTCCAACAAACTGCAGGGGAAGGTTGTAAAACGCGGCCCTTCCTCTCATGCTGCATTGCTGATAATGAGGACTCTGATTTTTGCACTACCTAGCAGATCTTTTGCAGAGATAAATACCTCTTCCTTGAGGCCACAGTTATTATTACCGGTTCATAAGCGACTCGTGGCTTAACGTATAAATTGCTTGGCAATAAACCAAATGCGATGACATAATAATAAAAGGGGAAATCGGTTTCTCCAGAAACACATCTGCGCATGGATGCCGTCTGCCAGTCCTGCACAGCTGTTCCCATTCAAAAACGAAAGCTCGAAATGTAATCCTTTACAGTGGAAAGTTGGGAGAGAACATATTCGTCAAAGTCTGGAAGTCGTTTGGCAATTAAGTGTGGTTTATTTTGTGTATGTTGTATATGATTCTTACCCTGCCCTGAGTGTGCGGATGGAAAATAAGATGCTGTTCCATCTCCCTTGAGGCTGCTGACTGTCCAGGGTTGGCAATTCAGATCTTGCTGGGGCCATGCAGGGGGCCCCTGGGCATCAGATGCTCAGCCCTTCCTATGCACATAGGAAACTTGGAGGATTAACAAGGCAAGTATCATTGTTGCAGTAGAAACGCTCAGTCTACTAGGCCCCTAGCCTTTTCAGTCTGGGTACCAGAGCTGGAAAACCAGACTGGATCTGGGGGGATGGCTCAGTGTGTAGAGTGAGTGAGTTTGGATCCCCAGCACCCATGTAAAAGCCACAGGCAGTGGTATGTACCTGTCATCCCAGCACTGGAGAGGCAGACACAACAGGATCCCAGAGGCTTAATAGCCAGCCAGGCTAGCTGAATCGGTGAGCTCCAGGTTCAGTGGGAGATCCTGTTTTTAAAAATAAGGTGTGGAATGTGAACAAGGAAGACACATAGCATTGATCTCTGACCTACATGCATCACACATACATACATGTACACAACATACACATCACACACACAAACACATATACACAACATTGCACATAACATTAAAAATAGAAACCCTGGGTCGAATCAGTAAGAATACTCCATCACCCCATGGCTGTCCTTGGCCTCCACACAAGCCAATCAGAAGTTGAGCCCTCAGTGATTTGGTGCAGAGACTCCAGTTTCCAACTGTGTTGTGCACAATTAGAGGGACCCAAGGAGACACTTGTCCCAGTGCGCATGCTCACCCATGACTGTTTGGCCTCTGTTCTTCCTCCTCTCCACTTTTTGGAGACCTTGCAGTTTGATTCCATTTGAACTGTGGTTCTGCTCCGTGTTTTAGAATCAGCCCAGCTGCCGAAACTGGGAAAGGTCAAAAGGCAATGGCAGCGGCCTGGTGAGCCCTGGGAGTCTAAGTCCAGCTCTTGGCTTCTATCTCAAATCCAGAGCTCCTGCTTGTGAGGTGTCTGTTTGAGTTACTTTTCCTGTTGCTGTGGTCAAAGCCCTGACAAAAGCCACGTAAGGAAGGAAGGCTTATTTTGCATCAGTTTGAAGTGGTCCACCGTGATGGGGCAGGCAAGACGGCACAAGTGTGAGGTGATTGGTCACACTGCATCCAAGGTCAGGTGGTCTTCCTCAGGAGACATCCACGTTTCTGTTAGAGGCAGGGTCGCTCACTTTGCCCCAGAGCTGCTCCCTCTGGCTGGACTCACTGACCGGTAAACCCCAGGAATCCCAGTCTCTCTTTCCCCTCCCAGCACTGAGATTACCTATGCTGCTCTGCCTGGCTTTAATCTGTGGTTTTCTATGTGGGTTCTTTGTTTTAAACATAGTTTATTTACATGGGTTCAGGGGATTGAACTCAAGCTCTCACACTTGCACACAGTACATTGTCTACCCATCTGTCTCTCCAGCACTGCAAACTGGCATGTTTACAGTGTGGCAGGCAATTCCACAGCTCCTTCTCCTCCTGGAGAATTCCTCTTTCCTACAGAAAAAAAAAAAAAAAAAAAAAAGCGTGTGTGTGGTGGGGTGGGGAGTTGAGAAAGGTCAATTGGAGAAATACTCATTTTGGGTTTGGGTTTGGTTTTCTCTCGGATTACATGAGCAGAGTCTGTGCTGGGCAGGTCCATTTCTGGTCTCCACGTTACCTGGGTCACCTTCCTTTGGTTCTTATTTCATATAGTGTCTCCTGTGGGGTTAGGGCCTTTCAGGGAGTAAAATAAACAGCTTAGGCTTTCATTAGCTTCCCACCTCCTGCGGGAGGTGGAAGGTGCCTCACTCCCAGCACATGCCAGAGAGAGACACGTATCTAGATGCAGAATAAGACGCCCTCAGGCCAGCAGCTTCCTCTGAGCATGGGCTCTTTCTTTGACCACAGGTTGGAGATGGCGAGCCTGCTGCCCATGTGGTAGAAATGTGGAAAGAGAACTGTTTGTTCTTTAATTTCCTCTCTCAGCATCGGGTCATTAAGTTTAGCACTACCCAAGTGCCTGCATGACCGTATTTACCTTAAAGGATGTGCATGAAGCTGTTTACAAGGCAAACTCTGAACAGGAGAAACATATGTGGAAGAATCTGCTCCACTGCCTAAAAGGACCCTTGTAATGTCCTGGCTAGGATCTGTGAGTGGTCTCTCTACACAGAGAAGGATGAAGAGACGCTCAGAAGCTGACATAGTGTAGGAAGAAGATTCAGTGCTTAAAGTACTTGCTTTGGAAATGTAAGAACCTGAGTTTGGATCCCCAGAGCCCACACAAAATGCAGGTGTGGTTCATATACCTGTAAGCTAGCTACCAAAGGTAGGGACAGGGACAGGAGAATCCCTGGGATTCAGCTTCACTGGCCAAGCCATGTAGCTCAAAGAGCCCCAGGTTCAGAGACAAAGAGAGAGACTTTGTCTCAAAATAATTAAGGTGGAGAGAGATAGAAAAAGACACGCGACATCAGCCTCTGGCCCCCACACACCTGTACAAGAGGCATAGGCAACCCCCTTCCACACATGTGCGCACTTATGGGCATATACCACACACAGCAAAAATGAAAGAAGATGACAAGGAAAGAACGAGGGGAACACGTGGGTTGACCTTGCCTTTCCCAAGGTCAAGTTGGGTTTGAAACTTAAGCTATACATTGCTCTGGAAGGGCTGCCCATACTCAGCATGTCTCCCTCTCCCGAGTATTTGGAGCAAAGTTGAACAAGGACCCGAAGGGCATCGATTTGAGCATGAGTTCAGGGTCAGGAATACAGACTGAACTTGCTGTCCTCACGCTCCTAGAGGAAAATCTCAGGCTCTGCATCCACACATAGATTCAGCTAAACACACAGACGCCTCAGAGAAACAAACCGTTGTCATGGTTCTCTGTGCTTTCCCTGTGGTGCCTGACCAGTCACTGTCAATACAAAAAAGAAGCTAATTCAGAAATGACTGGCTCCGTCACCCTGTTGTGGGGTTAGGGCCAAAGCACAAATCTTTGTGCGGAATGCATGCCTGACGCCTCACACATGCCCTAAGGACCTCTGCCCTCTCTGGCACTCACTGTTAGGAGAGTGTGTGTCAGTCACAGAGATAGACAATCGAACTAAAGGACAGAAAGGAGCAATCAAAGGCTGGCTGGAAGTGTAGGATTTTCTGCAGAGAGCTCCTGCTTACTCTTGGGAACTAGAGGGACTGAGGTCTGAGAGGCAGCAGGGTCACCCAGCCAGATTGGTAAAGAAGAAGACAGAGAGGAATGGAAATTTGTATCTGGGCAGGGTTAAGGAATGGGATTAGGAATTTCCTTCTCTCAGGAGGCCCTAGCACTGAGCAAGTGAACCATGTCCAAAGACTCAGCTCGTAGCATACAAAGCTCTCCTTCCAGGCTTACCATTATAACAAAATACCCGAGGTAATTAACTTAAAGAGAAAAAAGGTTCTGTTCTTCCAGCAATTGGTTGCACTGCTTTTGGGTCCATATGTGTCAGAACGAAGCTGGCTGTCTCCCAGTCAAGGAGCAAAAGAAGAGGAGTTCCCATAATCCCTTTCAAAGGCACACCCTAATAGCATAAGAATTTCTCAAGCTTTCCACCATCTTGCAACAGTACCTCCCCGGGAACCATGCCTTTAACACAAGACCATTCAAGATACCAACTATACCTTGGTGGGAAGGTAGGACTGACCAGTTTAGACTGGGCATATTGGGAAAGTCTCTGAAGTTCTTTTGGGGAGTCATGAGAGAAACTTGTATCTTTTTTGGACCTCACAGGCAGCCTTTAACCAGCATAGGGTTTGATGAACTGAGCATTCCAGAAAAAGCTTGAGCCTTCTTCATAGTAGTTTCCAAGCTTCTGGTACCTCAGCATCATCTGGAGGCTGACGAAGGCAGGGGTGGCTGGACCACCCCTGAACTGTGACCAGGTGGACTAGGGTACATCTTCAGCAAGTTCCCAGGCAGTGCTTCTGTCCCTCACTTGGGGAATCACACTTTGAGAGCCTTTCCCCTCTCAGACCTCTCTGCTGAGAATGTAATCCAAGCCTTCCCTGGTCTCTGGTTCCCACCACACAAGTGTCTGGGCTAATGAGGAGCCTGTTCTCAGGCATGGTAATCGGCCTGCCTGACCCCTCTAGCTTAGTTGAGTTGAATATTTCATGTGGGTGAGGGCGTAAGCCTGGGTAATGTTCGGCAGAAGCGAATATGTTAACAAAAGATGCTTATGTCCCTTAATCTGACTGTCAGACTATTGAAACAGTGGACCCCCAAGAAACTGGAATTCCCTCTGCAATCTCATGCTGAGAAAAGGAAAAGGCTGGAGCCTGCCAGCCACAGAGAAAACTTGCCTCTCACAGAAAGATTTCACACAGTCCTGACAACTTATTACACTGCCTTGCTGTGGAGACTGGAACCCAGACAGTGATGGCTTAGAGATAATTGGAGCCTCATCTTGACCAAGACTGTTTAGATGTATATCTGTCCCTAGCCATCTGTTTAAACGTTATCTTACTTCAAGACCCTGAAGGTGGACTGAAGGGACTTGGGGTACTGAATCTCCTTATCCTACTTCCCAGCGTGGCCACCTTGACTAAATCTACTTCTTATGCTTTTTACTATCAATTTAGCTGTCTTAATTGACTTTTTAAGGATGGGTGACTGAACCTGGCTTCCTGGGATATGGACTGTGACAGCAAGTTTGGTAACAGTGAGAGATTAATAAGAGATAAATGATAGAATTAGGGTTTTGCCGCCAACCCCAAATCATCTCAGTGCCTGAGAAATCCACCTACTTGAAGGAAATTGCTTCTTGGTGCCAGTTTGAAGATACTGATGAAAATGTCCATGAAGCCCAAGAGAAGATGAGGAAGCCCCGCTGCGGCCCTGTTGTCCTCATCAGCATCAGTAACTCATTAGTATTTCTATCTTCCAATGTGTCCTGGTGCTAGGTAGCAGGACCAGACATCCAAGAGACACGGATTCTGTCCTCCAAAGAGAACCACTAAAAAGAAAACAACCACAAAAGAATCAGAAAACAACAAAAAAAAGGAACAGGAGGGTTCTCGCTGGGAGGCCAGGCATGCACCTCATGAAAGATGCGGTTGGCGTTTCACGATGGCAGCGGGCCTAGAGCACACACATAAATTAATGCTTTTGTAAACCAAGTTAGATTTTAAATGCATGAGAAGAGCCAACTGTTTAAAGGAACCTGGCAGAGAATCTCTCTAAAAAAAAAAAAAAAAGAAAATGAAGAATCATTGAATCATTTAATAATAACAAGAATCACCATCTCATTTATCGATCTTGTTCGCATCGATTTTTCATTTTGATAGATCAGAGAGGTCTCAATAGGCAAAGAAGAATATTTTTTCTGCATTCTTATTTGAGGAAAAGCAAATGACAAGTTTGTCTCTGAGATTGTTAAGTGTCTGTTGTGTGTTTTATTGAGGTAAGCAAGGCTGTCCCGGGATTCCTTATAAACTGTAGGATTGTTGAAAAATGATGGATTTACAGTCAATCAGGAGTCAATAAAAGAGTGGGAGATAGTTCAGGGACGTGCTTGCTTTGCAAGCACAGGGATCTGAATTTAATCTCTTGAAACCATGTTTGATTGATTGATTGATTGATTTTTAAAGTTGGTATGGTAGCAGAGGCAGAGCCAGGGAACAGCTCTGTGACTCCCTAACAAAACATCCTAGCTGAGTGGGTAAGCACCAGGTAAAAGTAAGATGCTCCCTCAAAAATATAAGGTAAGGGGCTGGAGAGATGACTCAGTTGTTAAGAGCACGGGCTGCTATTGCGGGGGACCGGGGTTTGATTCCCGGCACTTACCTCCATGGGCGTTGCATGACACAGGTGCACTTACATACATGAGGACAATCACTCATACACATAAAATAAGATATTTTAAAGGCATAGTTAGACATACACACAAACATAGAGATATAGACACTTACAGATGCATAAATAGTTTGACGTACACACAGAGAGAGTCATAGACGCAGATATAGTTTGACCTATACGGAGACAGATAAACATAGAACTATATACAGGCATTTATCGATAGAGACATAGATGTATAAATATGAATATTAAGGAGTTGATTCACAGGATCCTAGACACTGAGAAGTACCACAGCCTACTGTCTACAGTCTGGAAACCCAGAAGAACTGGTACAAATTCCAGTCAAACTTGGGGTCCAGGAAAACTAATGGTGTTGGTCCCAGTCCAAGGCAGAAGAGGACTGATAGGTGTCTCAGCTTAGCAGTTAGGCAAAGGGGCATTTCAATCTTCCTCTGTTGTGTGAGTGCATGTTCACATGTGTAGGGGGCCAGAGGTCGAAGTTAGGTGTCTTCTTCAGTTACAGTCTACCTTATTAGTTGAGGCAGGGTCTCTGCTGAGCTCAGAGCATGCTGCTTTGGGGAGGCTGGCTGCTCAATAACCTGTATGTTCCTTCTTGTCTTCGCCCCCTAGCACTGGGGTTACAGACACATGCCACTGGACCTGGCTTTGTATGGGTGCTGAGGATCTGAACTCAGGTTCTCAGGTTTGTATGGCAAGTGCTCTGCTCCCTGAGCCACCTCCCTGGCTTCCTCTCTTCCTCTTCATTCTTTACAAGCCCTCAACGTGCTAGGAAGCCCACTGTCTTTGACAAGGAAAGCTGCTTTATTGAATTCACTGATTCAAACACTGCTTCCATCCAGAAACGCCTTCACAGACCTACTCAAAAATAATGCCTGAGCAGATAGATGTCTGGGCAAGCCTCTGCCCTGGGAAGTTGGTGTTTAAAATTAACAAGAACAACCTCAAAACCCGAGCAGAAAGTATATGATTCTGAAGTCCTCAGAAGTGGACCTAGAATGACCAATTTCCATCCCAAGGTGGTTGGTCTGGTGACAAGATGGCTTCAGACTCCACAGGGAGTTGCGGATTCTATCAAAATGAATATAATATCTCTTCACTAAAGTACAGCATTCTTAGGGTTTGCTGGTCAAAGCTGTTTCTTAAATGAATTTTGCATAGAAATTGTGCATGCACATATGCGTGTGTGTGTGTGTGTGTGTGTGTGTGTGTAGTTTTGTAAGACCACCCAGGTTAGGCTATAAACTGGCATAAACCAATTGGATATGCACACCTATTAGGTTCTTTTTGGTAACCATTGACAACTACCAGTAGCTAGAGCGGCTCTAGAATCAGCTACTCTCCAGCAGCCTTGATAGCCAGTAAAGAAGGAAAACACATCTCAGTTTAAACTCAGGCCACCTCTGGGGATTTATTAGCAAACAGACACCTGATTGCACAACTCGTGTGTAATCATCACAAAAGCCCAGCTGCCTGTCCACTTGGTACCCAGACCAACCCCTCAGGAACACTCGCCTCACACAAACACAGTGGCATTCAGGAGGCAGGGTAGAGTGAATCTCACCCTGGGCAGTGAGTAACCAGCATCCTCCAAACTATTGGCTGGGTACATATTGGTTGGATACAGCAGCCTTCGGGGGAGTTCAAGTCTCAAATACCAACCCTGTTGGGAAGCGGGGACTTAGGTTTCTAACCAAGCCATTCATCTTGAATACCAATATTCAAGGAAGATTTCAAGTCTTACATCCATTGTGCTAAATAATGATCCTAATAAGCCCATTTCCTCTGGTGAGAACTCACCTGGAGCCTTCTTGAAGCTCACTGAGAAATCAGAGTTCTGAGGAACTGCCTTGAAGGACAACAGCTTGGAAGGGTGAGCTTTCTACTTAAGCTCTTTGACAGTGTGAACCCTTGCTCAGGCCCACTGGCTGCACCAGAATGCAGCTCACACCAGCCAGCCAATATACACTATTAGCCCTCTGGGCTGCATGATGTTAAAAGGAAATGCCACCTAGAGCGGAAGGGTTCAGGCTGAATATGAGTTGCGAACTGATGTGTGAAAAGTAGACTGACCAGTGTAATGACCTGATGGACCACAAGTGATCACATCCATCAAATCGGGATGGCCAGTTTCTGAAATAATTATAGCCTGGGACACTTGACTTTAGCCAAGCTCTAAAGCACAGCAGACCTCTTTGGGCAGAGGTAGAGACAGACTTTTCAGCCTTTCTTGGGAAGCTCTGTAAGAAGCCTCTGATTAGCGGCTTCCAAAGTAGCTACATTTGAGTGTCTGTTAACTGAAAACACAAGTAATAACATGAATGTTGTCGTGGACTGAATGTCACTTTCAATTTGTCTTTTATGGGTCACCATGGCATCACAGTCATCTGACAAGAGCGGGAGGGAGGTTAGAGTCGAAAGTCAGGAGAGGACTGAGGATGTGGCTCGGGTAGAGCACGTGCTTAGTGTACACGAGGCTCTGGCTCCAAACTAGTACCACAACAGCAGCAAAACCCAACAAGAAATAGAGCAAGGGGCTGGAAAGATGGCCCAGCAGTCAAGGAGGGCTTGCTGGCCGGACACGGGACCCAGAGTCCCAACACGCGGGGGAGGGGAAGAGACAGGAGGGTCCCTTCCTCCAGCCCAGCCAAAAACATTCTGGGTTCAGGGAAACACAATGCCTCAAAGGAAAAGGCAGAGAGTGATAGAGGGCCCTGATAACTGCCTCTGGCCTCTGTACCCACTGACCTACACATACAGGCACACACAGACTACTTACCTGCCCCCCTCTCTTTCTGTCTCTGTCTCTCTCTGTCTCTCTATCTCTCTCTCTGTCTCTGTGTCTGTCTGTCTGTCTGTCTCTCTCTCTCTCTCACACACACACACACGCGCGTGCGTGCACGTGCACATCATAGATAGGCAGCTCTCCCGCAACATCCCAGTGTGCTGGAGACCTACACTGCATCTCTCCATAAGTCGGTCTAATCCAATCCAGTTTCCCTGAATGCTGGAGCAGGTGGCTTTCTTCACCGAAATCCCAGCAAGCAAGAAAAGAAAGAGAGGGAGGGAGGGAGGGAGGGAGGGAGGGAGGGAGGGAGGGAAGGAAGGAAGGAAGGAAGGAAGGAAGGAAGGAAGGAAGGAAGGAAGGAAGGAAGGAAGGAGGCCACGTCACATTCAGACTGCATATCTTTTTTTCAAAAGATACTTTATTATTTTTTATTCTGTATGATGCGTTGCCTGCATGTATGTAAGTGCACCTATGTCATGCAATGCCTGAAGAGGTCAGAAGAGAGTGCCAGATTCCTTGGAACTGGAGTTATGGGCGGTTGCTAGCTGCCATGTGGGTGCTGGGAATCAAACCTGGGTCTTCTGCAAGAACAGTCAGTGTTTTTCACAGGTGAGCCATCTCTTGAGCCCCATACTATATCTTAAGTGCTGGGGCTTTCTTTGTGAGGTAAGATCCAAAGAACACAAACCTTCTAGGAAAAGATGATGTGCCTTGTCTGACTCATGCACAGGTAGGTGTAAGGTGGCTGAGTGGACTAAGTCAGAAACAAGTGTACCTTTAACAATGTCACAACTAACTAACAGTAAATGCACACACTATATCGCTTTCATTACAGTAATTCACCACACAGGTCTGATTTCACTTTGTGTACATGACCATTTTCTGTTGCAGATCCTTTTATTTTAGTTTGTTTTATTTTTGTTTATTTTGTTGTTGTTGTTGTTTGTTTTGAGATAAGGTCTCCATGTAGGCCCAGCTGATCTGAAACTTGCTATGTAGACTAGGCTAGGCTCAATCTCACAGAGATTCACCTGTCTCTGCCTCTGCCAAGAACAAGGATTAAATGTGTGCCCCGAAAAGATTTAGAACCTGGGGTAGATCACACAACCACTCAGAGCCAGGTACTGTGGCTCAGTGAGATGCTCTGAAGAGACACCTAGAGAGTGCTTAATAAACACAGGGAGGAGAGCATGAACTGTTTAAGTGGACTCACTATTGGAAGGCAGAACGGGGTTTCCCAGGCTGGGGATCAGCTTGCCACAAAGAACAACAAATGGGACTTGTTTAGTATCAGGGTCCTTCCCAGGAGCCAGACACTTATGTATTGTTACTCTGAAAAAGAAATATCTTCTTGCATAACAGTTGAAGGAGAGTAGCCATGTGGCCCCTCGCTCTTTCTAGATACTTCTAAGTGAAACCAAGTGAAGCAGGAGCATTTGTGGAAGAGATTCATGGAATGCCTTCTGGGTTTTCTGGAAGCTCTAGGTTGTAAAGACCTCCAAATTAGAGCTGGGCAGGAAACAGCCTAAAGTATAAGTCTTCATACCTCGTCTTTGGTTTCTGACCATTCAGCAGTTCCTTAAATGTCATGTGTTCCACAGGCAATGCATGTGGGGCCTCGTAGCAATCAGAGAGGGCAGGAACAAGGGGCCACTGCAAATGACAGGAACCGTCAGCCTGGTTCCCCTCTGACTCAGGAGAATGATGACAGACAGGAAGGTTAGAGGCCGTAATTCCTCCATGCCGGGAGACCAGCACCTGCAGATCTCTTCCCTCAGTGATGCTGGATGGATCTGAGTGGTGAGAAGGGTCCTGTGCGCCATAGACTCTTGAGTGGCATCCCCCAGCCTCTAGCCTCCTCATGCCAGTGGATTCCTCTGCCCCAAATGGGATGACTGAGAATGTCTTCAGGCACTAGCGAATGCTCCCTGTCACATACCGTTGCATTCTTCATTCATATAATGAATATTTACTAAGTCTTTATATGTTGGGTGCTGTTCTAACCACTGTGAATCACTGATGGGCTGGGTCCCTGTGTGATGGTTAATGTGGACAAGGTCTAGACTCACCAAGGAGACAACCTCAGTGCATGCCTATGAGAGATTATTTAGGAAGGCTGGAAGGTAGACAGAACTGTTCCTTGGTTGATCCTGGACTACATTCATGTCTCTGCTTCCTGACCATAAGCCACCATGTCTTCCCCAGCATAATGGAGTGTACACTTGAACTGTGAGTGAAGATAAGCCCTTCCTCCCTAAAGCTGCTTTTGTCAAGGGTATTTATCACAGCAGCAGAAAAGATGGTGAAGACAGCCTCGTGTGCAGTGGGGCTGATGCTCTCAGAGGAACACTATGTAATATCTGAACAAACCGATGAGCAGGATAGTTATGGAATCGCTCTCATCAAGGACTGATGATTTCCATGTACGTAATTATCAGTGATGAAAATAAACCTCAATTACTTAATTCTCACTATCAAAGTTAATTTGAATCTACCTATAATCAGATTTTTTTTTTCTTTATGGGAAAGGTAAACAGACCAAAGTCATATGAGGACATGAGCATATTCTAAAATATGACAAATAAGTAAGTTTTGGTTTTTGCCAGTTGCCTAAACAGAATCTGCTGTTTGTGTGTAAGTGATAACAGGATTTGATTTAGGGTAATTACATATTGAGTGGATATGATATGCTAGGCATTGATCTTGCTATGGAGATGAAGCAGGTGTGAAACAGGCCTGTCCTGTCCACGTGGAACTCATAGTCCAGTGAAAAAGTCAAAAAATAGGGCTCAGCAAGTAGAGTGCTCACCTACCATGAATGTAGCCTGGGGTTCAGTCCCCTCCAGCATTACATAAACTGAGCATGATGGTGTATGTTTGTAATCCCAGCACTCAGGAGGTACAGGCAGGAGGATCAGGAGTTCAAGGTCATCCTCGGCTATATAGTAAGTTTGAGACCAGCCTGGGCTACATGAAATCCTGTATAGGAAAAATAGAAGACAGAAAATAAGATTAATAAATATCATGATCTATAGGGTCCTCTTCAAAGATAAAATCTGACCTTTTGAGGAAGGGAGAGACAGCCTAAGAGCTTTGGGGAGTCGAAATGCTTTAAGGGAAGTTGGCTGTCTCCATCAAGAGGTGTTGCTTGAAGAAAGTGCAGGGGGATGAAGGAGTGAGTTGTATCAGGTGTGGAAGGGCAGAGCATTCTCTGGAGGGAGCAGCACATGCAGAGGCCTGCTGGTGGGGCGGAGAGGGGCACGCTACACTTGTTCCTGGACTCAGTCTACACCACGCAGTGTAGTCAGGAGGAAAACCAGAAAGCTATTGTCGTCCTCCTTGTGTGCTGTTTTCACAGAATTTCTGGCACTGGGTGACTTAGAATGAACAGGAATTTATTGACTATTGACTCTCAGTCCTAGAGGCAAGGAAGTCAAGGACCCAGGCACTGGCCTCTGCTGAAGTCATTCTTGCGGTCTGGTTCTGGGACAGAAGGCAGAAGAGCACAGGGGACCAAGGGGGCTGACCCCGACTTTTTATCACGGTATTAATCTCGCACATGAGGGCCTTACTGGCTCCCAAAGGGCCCAGCAATGACAGCACCACAATGTCTTCAGATGGTAATAAAGGAGAGCAGGAACAGCCCTCTGGTTCCACATCACAACATTGCCTACCGTCCTCACAGCCTTCACGACTGTGAAGGAACCTGTCTAGTCCATGTGCGCTGCTGTAATGGATGATCGTGGAGTGGGTGGTTTATAAAGAACACAAATGTTACTTCTCACAGCTCTGGAGAGTGGGAAGTTCAGGTCAAGTCTCTGGCAGGTCAACAGAGTTTTGGAAAAGACAGACATCAAAACAAGGCAAGTAGTGAGGGGACAGGTTATTGTTAAGTGATGGGCTTGAGTCACATGAGGTCATGGCAGTCTTATATAGAGGGGCGGAGTCTAACTCAGGTGTTACCGATGAAGGTTGAGGGCTGGTACCCAGATCCCAGAGGAACTGGCAGGAGTGAGGCCTGGCCCTTTCTCTAATCTCGGCTGTTCCTCGGTCACTGTGAGTGCATGCATGTGTGCATGTGAGGGGAGGAATGTGGGCACATATGTGTGCATGCTTCTAGAGGTCAGGTGACAACCTCTGGTGTCATTCCTCCAGAGCCATCCTTGTTCCTTGAGACAGGCTTTCTCACTAGAACCTAGGGCTCACCAATCAGGCTAGGCTGACTAACAGCCAACCCCAGCCTGTCTCTACCTTCCCAGCACTAGGATTATATATAGCCGCACACAGCTTTCCCATGAATCCAGGGGATGTGGACTAAGCTCCACATGCTTGCATGGCGAGCCATCTCCCCAGCCTCTCAGTCACTTTTGAAGGGCCTTCCTAGCACCCGAGCCCAGAGGTCAGCATCCCTACGTACTCTTCTCTTTGCTCAGAGCACAGTCATCTTCGTAGGGTCTACCAAACACTATGAAGTTGCATAACCACCATTGGGACCTCGACCCTGAGCCATCTCACCCAACTCCTGGGACTCTCCTGAGCCTGCGCCCTTAGCTAACAAACACTTCACTTCCTGCTCTTTGTGTTCCTCCTCTCTCACCCTCCTCCCATGTCAGTGAACCCTACGGGACTCACCTTCACATCTGGAAAGGAGAAACTCCAAGAATCCCATCTTCCATTAACAGCTGGTATAACCCAACCTGCAGGAACTGAACTGACTCTGTCTCTGCTCATTGATGGAAAATGGCTCTGGTGGGGGCAGAACCCTCACCACTCACTGGGATTTGTGCACTTGCTATTTACTTTGTGCTAGGGCTGGGGTATCCCATCAGATTCCCAGGCCTCTTACTGTCTCATAATTTTGACTATAGGCAGACACTGGTGGGCGTGGACAGATGGGACTTCAATACACTGTTCTATGGGTCCATCACACCCCTGGGGGGCTGTGCACTCTGCCCCAGCAACTACAGTTCTGCTCATGTGCATAGATCACATCCAAGGTGTTACCAGAGAGCAAGGCCTTCCAGAGGGATGCAGGCTTCTCCTTGATGCCTGGAGATTAGACCCTATGGAAGGACATTTCATGAAGATTCTGACAAGCCTGCTTTTCCAACATGTGATGAGGACACTGTTTCTCCTTCTGGAAGAAGCAGTGCTCTGAGATCTACATTAGAAATAGAACCTGGACCCTTGATAGACAAGAAATCAACCAGCACTTTGACCTTGGACTTCCTACCCACCAGAGCTGGGAGAAGCACATCTGAGTTCTTTATAAACCACCTACTCCGTGTCAATCAAAACAGTAGCCCACATGGACTAAACAGGTTCCTTCACAGTCACAAAAGGTATGATGAGCCAAGGCTGTGATGTGGATGCAGAAGGCTGTATCTATAAACATTGCCAAATGACTTCCAGGATCAAGGTTGCCCCCACCGAGAATCACTGGTCTAACCCAGCTGAATTGCAGAAAAATGCCGTATGGAAAAGATTTGGGCATAGTTGCTTGTTCTAGGGGACACTTTCCTGTCTGTGCTGGGAGCAGCATGTGGCACGCTCTGCAGTCTCTGATGATGGTTCTGGTACCCCTTGAGTTTTAGCATTGATGGATTTTTTTTTTTCCCCCAGAGTCCCAGGAGATCCCGTTGCTATCACTCAGTGCCTAGATTAGGGGGAAACTGCTGCTTTTAAAAGTCGCAGAAACTTGTACCTGCAAACTCCCCAGATGGAGGGAAGATTTTAAAAAAATTAACAAGCAGTTGGGAAGCCCTTTAAGCTAATTCAAATAGTACCAAGAGAATTAGCGGTTTGCTGTAAGGATTTAGTGATCAAAGGCAGTCAGCCCCAACCGGCATTTATAGTTCACTGAGCAGCTGCTTTGGCCTTTTGATGTCCCCCACTCCGCCACCAGATGGGCAGGGTAAAGAGAAGCTCATTTCTTATATGGTGAGACCCTCCCAATGCAGAGAGCACAGGACTCCGAGCACATAGCAACACAAGGGTGCAGACTTCCTGTTTGCCTTGGTGAGCTCACAAGGTGGGAGAACCAGGAGGGATGTTAAGCAAGACACTTGCTCTGGGCCAGGGATGTGGCTCAGTCTATAAAGTGCTTGCCACACAAGTGTGAGGACCAGAGTTCTGATTCCCAGCACCCACATAAAAAAGCCAAGCGCTGAAACCCGCATCTATAACCCCATCACTGCAGGGTGGAGAGGGCAGGGTCCCTGGAGTTTATCAGTCAGCGCAGCCAAATCGGTGAGCTCCAGGTTCAAAGGTCCCTCTTGTGTCTCTGCCATTTTGGAAGATAATTTGATTTCCAGGACTCACCTGTCTAGACTATTTGAAGATTCCAGCAAATAAACAACAGGGGAACCTGGGAGTCGGAAGAGTCACCTGCCCAGTGCTAGGAAGGAACAGAAGAGCTTATCAGAATACACGTCCTCATTGTATGTCAGTGAGGGCTGATTGATGTTTGGGTGATACTCTTATTTTTTTATAAGCTAGAGACTTCCCAGCAGCCCTCCCTGAAAAGGACAAAAAGTGGGAGTTGATAACAGCTCCATGAAGTGTTTTTCACTACTAAATGACACTATGGGGGTTTATCCCCCTAAGGAGCAGAGGCTGGCCCTCTGTCTGTCAGAGCTCCCAGTGGCTCAGCTGGAGTCAGATGCTCTGACATGGGAATGTGCATCCGTGCTCTGTGGCGTCATGGGTTCTCTGCTTTGTAGATACGACAGCCACAAATAAGCTTGACTAATGTGCCCAAGGTCATCCATTGGTAAGAGTTACAATGAGACTGTGACCAAAGTCTGTGGACTTGGAAACCTCTGCTCAGTGCAATCCCCTTTGTCCTTTGGTGATAGGGTCAGTCAGTCAGTCCTGGGCTGTGAGTTCCTGGAGGAAAAAGCCAACCTGATTGACTCTTGTCCATTTCAGCTCTGAGCATAGGGCCTGCCATAGAAGATGCTGAGGAAGGCTGAGGGATGAAGGAAGAGGAGGAGATGGAAGGAGAGCAGAAGAGAGGGTGAAGATAGAGGCCCAAAGAAAGAGACGGAGAGAAAGAGGCCGGAGGGAGAGGAAAACAGGGAGTCTGGTCAATTTAATATTTCCAATTAGCTCCTCAAAGGAAAGAGGAAGTCTCATTCACACCATCACTGGTCTCTGTTAATTTAGAATGGTATACATGGCACCACAGAGCTCTCTGCTACCAAATCATCTTGGAAAACTACTTGAGACAGGCTGGTGCTGACAAGAAAAATATCATGTAGAGCATTGAGCTCATCGTAGAGAGTTTAACTTGGGCCCCAGAGTTTAAAGGAGAGTTGGGTGGAGTTGCTGAGTTCCTGTGGGCCCAGTAGTCTCTTGTCACCTCCAGGGCTGAAGAAGGGGTGCGAGTGTCCCCTGGAATCGGAGCAAGAACTGTGTGGCCACAGCTGCTGTCCAGTTGTTGTCCCAAAGGACACATTTGCCCCAGTCCCTGTCCTCTGGTGTTTCAGTCCCCTGCTGGGGCCTCACAGTGGTGAACCCAACAGTAAGCCGTACATTGGTTTAGAAATACCAATCTCCCAGGGAGAGACTGGATCAAATCTGAAGAGGCCCCAAGAGTCAGAAGACGGTGGCTCAGGACATTTATGAAGAGAAGCAGCAGGGGACTCCAAAGGGGAAGTGAGAGCTGACCAGTCAGAGCAATGACAGTCATAAGGACTCCACAGTTAAGGTCTCTTTGTTGAACATAAGTCTTAAACCATTCTGTACCAAAACTGGGTCTTTGGAACAGATACCACAGTGCTTCCAGAGAATTTGTGCCAGTGGGCACACAGTTTCTCACCAGCTGGGGTTCAGATAGGGCGAAGCCCCAGTCTTTGCTAACTGTAGACCATGTCCTTAAAGCTTAGACATATGGACTAGTGAGATGCCCTTCCCCAAGGCCAACGTCTAACACCTTTTTCACTTTACGAACATTCTGTGATGCTGGCGAGGTCCTCCCGGCAGACTCATCCGCTTAGCACGTGAGAATTTTCCAAACTATTTTGACAAATGAAATTGCACATAATTAGCTTGCCTCTGCCAACTTGAAATTACTGAGCATGATTATTGTGGCTGTGTACTTGAGTCTCTGAAAGATAATCTAAAATTAAGAAACAGGCTGGCATTATCCTCATCTTACCTTTTCAACACGTCCGTACAAGTGTGGGAGGAGACTTTGAGTTGGTCATAAATATCCACGATAAAGCCAGGAAAGACAGCTTGGATCTGTTCACCAGTAGTGCAGGTGCTGTTGTCTAAATGCCTTGCCGTTGACATCAGCCAGTAAGAACGTGGTGTTCGACTCCGTTGCTAGAATCCAGTCACTGCTCAGGACACAATCTCCACAGAGCTGTTCCCCTTTGTCAGATACCAGCAGGCTGAGACACCGTGAGTCCCTAGCTGACAGACTTCTCTCTGCCAGGGTCTTTCACCTGGAGAAGTGAGTTCACATCCAAGGCTACTCCCAACCCCTTCCCTGCCTGGGAATCAGAGAGCCTGGCTGCAGGTTTGTGCTGTGAGACTTCCCCATCCTCGGAAAGGGATAAGAAGAGACCCCATTTCTGCTACGGGGGTTCTGATTCTTCTCTTCAGAAACCTTGCTGTCTGTCTTTGGTGCTGGAGCCAGAACTCCCCTTGGAGACCCCACCGTGTTACTGTCTGTCTGTCCGTCCGTAGTGTTATTAACTCTTCTGATAAACTTATTTTCAGACAGTCCATCTCAGTGTGCTCTTGAACCCCAGTCTGAGACCTTTCATGACCATTGTAAGCTTTGAAAGCTTCCCTCTCTTTTTCTAACACCTATAATCAACACACTTGTTAATACCAAAGCAGATTGACAGCTGGGCTCCTCTCCTCTTGTTCTGGGTCTGTTCCCTTTCTCCTTTGCATTCTTCACATCAAAATGGAGTTGCTTTTGCCTTTCTATGTGTCTTAGCCTGGGTTGCTATAATAAAATACCACAGACTGGGAAGCTTAAACAACAGATAGTTCTTTTTTATTTTATTTTATTATTGTGGACAGGTGTGCAACACAGCATAATATGTAGGTCCAGAGACTGAACTCAGGTTGCTAAGCTTAGTGACAAGCACCTTGCCCACTGAGGCATCTCACCGCCCAACAGACATGTCTTTCTCAGCATTTGGGAGACCAAGAGTCTGAGATCGGCATATGGGCATGGTAGGATTCAAGGGAGGACCCTCCGCCGGCCCTGTCTATGGCTACCTTCTGGCTATTAATTCCCAATAGGAGAGAGAGAGAGAGAGGAGAGAGAGAGAGAGAGAGAGAGAGGGAGGACACACATTGGTCTCTTCTTCCCTTTTTGTCAGAGCACAGTGATGCGTCATAATTTCACCTTGATGGGATATAGACTCACCTAGGAGACAAGCCATCTATGAGGATTGTCTAGATTGGGTTAATTGAGGTGGGATGACCCACCCTAAATATGACTATCTATTCCTTGAGCTGAGGTCCTGGGCTGTATAAAAAAGAGAAAGAGAGGGGCTGGAGAGAGAGATGTGAGCACTGGCTGTTCTTGCAGAGGATCTGGGTTCAAATCCCAGCACCCACAGGACACCTAACAACTATCTTTAACTCCAGTTCCAGGGGATCCAACAGCATCTGAAGCTGCCCTCTTCTGACCTCACAGGCACTGCATGACAAGGGTACGCTTACATACATGCAGGTATAACACTCATACACATAAAATAAAGATATTTTCTTATTTAAAAAAAATGAGAAAGAGAGCTGAGTACCAGATTCAGCCTTCTCTGCTTCCTGACTGTGGATATGACGTAACCAGCTGCCTCACACTCCCACAGCTGTGCCTTCCCCGACGTGACGCACTGTATCCTTGAACTCTGAGCCAAAACAGACCGTTCCTTACTTCAGTTGCTTTTGTCAAGTATTTTGTCACAGTACTAAGACAAGTAACTAATACGTACAGTAATCCCACCTTGATGGTTCCACCATCATGACCTCATCTAAGCCCTTCCAGGACCCTATCTCCAAACATCCCTGCACTGAGTATTCAGATTCAATATATTAATTCTAGGGGAAGGGACACATATATTCAGTCCATACTGCCCCATGATTTACTTTGACTGGTAGACTATGATGGAAGTGATGGTTCTGGGATGGGACCCCTGAGGGCTCAGTGTGATTCATTCTCTTGCTCCCTGAATTGCAAGGATGTGGTGTCAGAAGCCATGCTGTACCATCTAAGGTGGCCCAGCCCTTTCCAGCCTAGAACATCTCTTGGTTGGTTAGATGCATGGATGGACCCAGCTAAGGTCCACCAAGGCTTGGACCTTGGTTTCCCTGAAAATGCGCAAGTTATGTAACTAATGACCATGGTTTTATGCAGATTCAGCATGGCTACTGAGGAGTCATCAGGATTTACACTTTCTCTTATAAAGGGAGTTAGACAATGTTTTCAAGCCTGGAGGAGTAGGCCAGCCAAATGGTTCAGTGGGTAAAGGCACTTGCTGCCAAGCCTCGCAGCCTGAGTTTCATCTCCAGGATCTACATGCTGGAAGGAGAGGAACAACTCTCTGATCTCTACACATGTGACATAGTGGTAATATTGCCAGGGTGTGCACCCACACAGACATACAGAAACATACACACACACACACACACACAATAAATAAATTCAATTAAGAGAAAATTTAAAAGAAAAGCGTGGAATAGGATTAGAGAGATGGTTCTCTGGGTAAAGAGCTTGCTGCATAGGACTTCTGTCCTGAGTTCAGATTTTCAAAGTGCATGTCAAGCCAGACAGGGTGGTGCACAGCTTCATTCCAGCTCTCCTGTGATGAGATAGGAGGCAGAAGAAGGAGAGTCTCTGGAACGGAAAAAGAACTGTATAAGAAGGTAGATAAGGTACAGGATGAGGCAGGGGGGGAAGAGAAAGCAAAAGAGAGGGAAGATGGCAAGAGAGGGAAGAGAACGGCTATTTGTCTGTTGATTTGATTGGTTGATTGGTTAGTGTAATATCCTCAGAGAAATAGCATGCAGTTTGGGGTCATCTATTAGCCAGCTGTCAGAGAAGGGGCTAGCACCCAAAAGAACTCTAGTTCCTGGAGGGAGGCAGGGTAGGATTTACAAAACTTACAACCACAATTTCATCATGCCAGGGGCAGAGCCAATAACCGTAGTTGCTACCCCAGACCAGGAGCAGTTAACAAAGACATTTTCAGTTAACAAAAAGTTTTAGTTAGGGAAAGCAAGTTTCTCAGAATTGCAGAAACAGTGGACTCCATGGAGAAGCTGGGAGAGGACATACTACCGAGCTGTTTGTACATTTCCCAGTATTATGAAAATAATCTATGGATGCAGCCTTCAAGGGACCAGTTCTACCCGGCTGACTGCAGTCAGAGCAGGGGAAGGGGCTAGATAGTAAAACAGGCTAAAGTAAACGTCAGCTAGAACGAAATAAAGTTAGAAAATTTTTGCGATTTCAGTTGGAAGGCTTTCTTGAGTTAGACTCTCGCTCTACAGGCTTTGAACTCACGATAACTCTCCTATCCACATCCCAATACTGGGATTACAGGCGTGCACCACCAGTTGTAGTTAGGAGGAGATACTTCACAGGTATCCTGTCGTTTCCATGAATAGCACCCCCAAAATATGCTGGATCCCTCACCTCAAGGACTTTGGTAAGCTCTGGTGTCTACTGGATGGCTCACCCTCTCCTCACTGTGGCTTAGGACAGGGACAGGTACTTAGGAGTCAGTCTTCACTTGCTTGTGCTTATTGAGCACTAGCTAAGGCCATCTTGGTCCTAAGAGAATGACAAGGAAACAGATCTCAGTGGAGCACAATGGAAACCAGACCAGGAGAAGTCCCACTCGGAAGTTTAGCTTGTTGGGCTGGGCTTTCCATGAAGTATTTACTGCCTGTACTTAAACTTCTGACAAATCATGGAGATGCAGGGCTAAACCAACACTTGATTGCCTTGTCCAGCCTATCCTGCATTTCTGGGCAGGAGCTTTCTGTCTGGATATAAAGGCAATACCTGGACTGACAGACACCTTGGCGACTCCAGCCAAACTTCCAGAATTCACAAGCGTCTGTGAAAAGGGACTGACTTGCAACTTCCTGATACCAGGTGTTAACTATCTCTTCTGAACATCAGTCAGATGTTATGGGGATCCCCTCCCCATAAAAAGGCTTGGCTAGCTTCCTCATTTCCAGAGACCTTGGGACACCAGCCTGGTCCCCCAAGATCAATGGGCTAGTCTCATCTCCCAGGGGAGGTTAGCCCTGGGCTAGTTTTCCTCAACTCCTGAGATCTGAGGAGGCTAGCCTCAGTTGGTTTTCCTCATTTCCAGACCTGGGAAGCTAGCCCTATGCCCTTAATAAACGGGTCCGGTTAACTCCCCTGCAGAGTCTCTCATCCATTTCTCCTGGGTCTCAGAACCAAACCTTACAGAAAGTAAATAGGAATCTGCCCTCTTGTCCCTTATGTTTTGTTACAGGCTTAACTACCACGTGTCCCTGTTGAAATCTTTGTTTGCCAAACTGCTACATTCTTCTGATCTTTTGTAGCGACGTGCTTATGTGTAACCACTTGCTTGACTACTACGCATACGCTTCTGAAACCCCCTGCTTGCTTGCTTGCTTAACTTCCCAATATAAGGTGACTCTAAATTTCCCTACAAACTTGAGCTTGGGGCTCAAGCCATTACAGAGTGATCTGGGTGTTAGCCCACCAGGGTGAAAAAAACTGCCTCTCCTTTACTTAACTTGGCTCCTGGTCTCTTGACTCTCGGAAGTTTCTACAACATGGGTATCTGCACTCTGGTTGTAGGTAAGCCTAGAGTCTGAGAGCTAGGAGGCCGGCCTGAACCAGTTACCAGCTCCTGGGTTCCCGGGCAGCACTTCTCCACCATACTAATTACTTGTGTACAGATTAAACCTCTGCAGTGTATATCGAGTGAGGAAGCTTTATTTGGTCCATTAATCATCCATAAACGTTGCCTAGCTGCTCTCTCTCAGGCCCTGCCTTGCCACACTGCCCACCCTATCGGTTCACACACAATCACATTTCTTGCATAAGAACCAGCTTCTGCCAGATGTGGCTATCTCCCAAGAATTATCATCGGAAACTGTTTAAAAATAAAGCTCCCTTTTTCTCTCACGCTATTTCTGGCTCTGTGTGTGTGTGTGTGTGTGTGTGTGTGTGTGTGTGTAATATGATGAGCATAGTACTAATGCTGTTTGGGGAGTCATATGACCAGCGTATACTAGACATCTACTAAGAGAAAGATTCTATGCTGGGCACGGATGCTGTGTGCATGTCCAAGCATATCAGATCAAGGCTGTGAGAACAGCAGATGTCCTAGGAGGGCAAGGGCTTGGGGGGCAGGGCATCTGAACGGGACCTGAAAACGAGAAATTTTCAGACCAGGAATGGAAAGGATATTTCAGGCAGAGAGGATGGTTTGGGCCCCAAAGATGCCAAAGGTGGTATTTCCCCCTATTATTTGGTGTGCACCTACCAAGTTGTTCTGGTGGAAGTCAGAGGACACCCCGCTAGAGTTGGTTCTGTCCCTCTACCATGTGGGGTCCAGGAATTGAACTCAAGTCCTCATGTTGTGTGGCAAGACACTTTGACCTTCTGAGCCATTTTGCTGGTTCCCAAAGGTACTTTTATCAAAGCTTCTAATAAGTATATCCTATAGTTTCCACACATAAAATTTTTTAAAGAAACACAAAAATGGGGAGCAAATTTAGGAGGTTCCTGATACAGGAATATATCATTAGAGGACATTCTCATCTCTGGAGTACAGAAAAACTCTAAATAAGGTTTAGGTACACTGAATCCAGCAGCATATCAAAGTAAATGCCTTGTGACTGATGAGCTTTGTCCTACAGAGATCTGGACTGCATGGAGTTTCAGACCTTGTCTGAGTGACTCAGCAATCCAGCTGATCAAAGGAAAATGGCCACAGAACTCAGTAACTCTATCAGAAGTAGTCAGTAAACTTCCGTATTCACTCAGAACTTTAAAAAAGAAGGAAGAAAACCTCTTGTCAAGCTGAAAACAGATCAAAACATCCGTTAAGAACTAAAGAATAAGCAAGATGCTTGTGGTCAGAGAAGCTTAGAATGAAGCAGGGTGCCGCCAGCCCATCTATTATTTAGCATTTTTCTTGAATTCTTTCTCAGTGCAATAAACAAGAAGAAAGTAGGCTTAGAAGTAGAGGATAAAGATACAGTGTCTTAGTATCTGCAAAATCTAGGGCCCTATAAATTAAAAACCCAAGGAGAGCTAGACTTAAAACCTTGGAACTTAAAAGAGAATTCAGAAAAGTATTTTGATACAAGATCTACAGTTAAAAAAAAATCTATAGCTTTCCATCGTCCAAAAAATATATTAGGAAATGAAAAAGCATGCTGGGTGTGGTCACACATGCCTTTCATCCCAGCACTCAGGAGACAGAGCAAGTGAATCTCTATGAGATGGAGGCCAGCCTGGTCTACAAAGAGAGTTCCAGGCTAGTTGGCAGTTCAGGCTATAGGGAGCCCATATCTTTAAAAAAAAAAAAACAGAGGTTGTAGGGATGAGGGGAGAAATTGTCTATTTTTCAGTTTTCATGCTAGAAATTTCTTAGTAAATGCCACCCTCCTCCTCAAATTAGCAGACAAAACTGACATATTTGATTCATTTCAGTTACAAAGAAGACACACCACATACTGGGAGGAGAAATGGGCAATAGCGAATTGAACTGTGTGGCATAGATGAAGAATTTTTAGGCGAACAGCAATAAAAGACCAAACACAACTAACAAGTGACAGGGGAGATGGCTCAGTCTAAAGTGCTCGCCAAACTGGATGTGGCCATGCAAGCCTGTAATCTCAGTTTTGGCGAAGCAGAGACAGAAGGATCCTTGGGGCTCTCTGACCAGCTAGCCTAGAGAAATTGGTGAGCCCCAGGCCAATGAGAAACCCTGTCTCTAAAACCAAGGTAGACAGCTCCTGAGGCACAACACCTGAGGTTATCCTCTGGCCTCCATGTCTCCCCCAACACTTGTGTGTATGCATACATAACAACATGCACATACATACACATACCAGCAACATGTGTGTACCCCAACACATGTATGCATTTGTACATTCCAACATGTACATGTAAACACACAACCAACAGTAAAAGAAACAAAGGAGCAGAACAGAGGGGCGTGGAAGGGCAGGGCTAGTGCATTCATGAAGTGGACTTACAGTGTGGGAGCGGTGACCCCCCCACAGGGAGCATCCCGCAGCATCCATGGAGGGAAGTGGAAGATCTGACAGCGTGAGGTGAGGTCTGTCTCCACTGCTGGACTTGGGCCGGGATTTTAAAAATATTTACATATGCATCATAAGACATCACGAGGATGAGACTCCAGCTTTCATTGTGTCTCATGGACACTCTTGGGCAACAACCTAAGTTTAGACAATGTTTCACTGAAGTTGCATTTTGACTGACCTGCCATGTAACGTCAGGTGTGGGATTTGTTTCCTCTTCTGGTGTCGTGTTGACACAGAAAATGTTAAAGAGTTTGTAGCATTTGGGATTTGGGATTTGGGATTTGGGAAATAGGAATGTCCGTCTCTCCCAAGTTAAACCCAAAGAGCACAAGTACTATAAGCCAGAGATTCTATTGCAGGTTCTGAGAGAGAGAGAGAAAGGGGAGGGAGAGAGAGGTTCTTCTGCATATGCATAAGGAGATGTTCTTGGAGGTGTCCCCTGTAATGTTATTTACTCTGAGAAAGAAAAGAATTTAAATGTCTGCAAAGAGGAGAAAGGCAAAAATACCTCTAAGTACAGGCTAGATGATTTTGTTAAGGGAAGAAACTGACAATTGTCCAAATCCTGTACAAAATTAAATGCGTAGTGTTTTGCATCGGCAACACAACAATGCATAGGGCCCTCCGCGTCTTTGTGGATAGAACAGTAAAGAAGGGGCCTTGAATGCCACCAAGTGAATTCCCAAAAAGAGGTTACATCTTACTGTCCTCTTTGGACCCAACAATTTTGTCACTTTGCTGAGATAAATGTCAAGTGAAAGAAGTCCAAAGCCCAGTTTCCCTGCTCAAAGAGCTTCACCGAGAACCAAAGGCCTTTGTGAAGCCTTCATGTCTTTTATGTTGTAATAAGGTGACTGAGAAACACATGTGGAGAATGACAGCTGTGTGCACAAACCCACCTCCAGAATACACAGAGTACAAACTACGTTTAGCTCAGAACTTTGCATAGGACAGCTCAGAGCTGCTCCAGGCCCATGTTGTCATAACAACAAACACGGTGATTTGAAATGTAGATTCATCTGCTCTTCTGCTGGTAGGCACCCTGGAGGAGGGCGGGGCGCTTTATATCAGGGGACAAGCCTGTTGGAATTCAAATGAAACATTAGAAATCGGTTGTATGCCTAACTGCAAAGAGAGTGTAGGATGACAAAGCATCCAAACCGAGACTCCTGTAAGTTTTTGGAGACACTCACACATTCTGGTTGTAAAGTTTTGATGCTTAACATTCCCCGAGGCTGCCAATTCTGTAATAGTACTTGTGTCCTGTGTTGGAGAAGCAGCAGATAAGAGGTCAGGCAGGGAGCACTGGCTTGAGAATCCAGGGACTGGTTTCTCCATTCCTACTTGTATGTTGGTATACGTCACGATCCAGTTAAGTGTATGCATGGTTAAGTGTATGCACGGGGCGGGGTGTGCTTATATGTGCATGCACATGTTGGTATGGGAAGAGAGAGAAGGACAGAGAGGAGGGAGAGGAGGAGAGAGAAGGACCGACAGAGACAGGGAGAAAGACAGAGATAGAAGAAGAAAGGGAAGGAAAGAGAAAGGACAGAAAAACAGCTGTCTGCTTATTGATCAAATGAGTGGTTGCTTAGCTGGTTGGTTTGTTCATTGATTGATTGGCTAGCTGGCTGAATTTTTGAGACAGGGTCTCACTCTGTAGCCCAGACTGGCCTTGAACTAACAGTAATTCTTTTGCCTCAGTCTCCCCAGTACTGGATAGAAAGAGAGAGAGAGAGAGAGAGAGAGAGAGAGAGAGAGAGAGAGAGAGATGAGTGGGGAAGATACAGATGCATATGTGTGTGCAAGTTCACCTGCATATGTGTTCACATGCATGTGAAGGTCAGAAATCAACCTCAGGTACCATTCCTCAGGAAGATTTCTACCTTGTTTGTTGAGACAGGGTCTCTCAGTGGCCTTGAACTTGCCAACTTTGCTAAACTGGCTGATCGCTGAGTCCCAAAAAATCCACCTGTTTCAGCTCCAGATAACAGAGACTTGTTATAAGGAGCTGATTAACAATATTATGGAAGTCTACACAGCCCATGATCTTGAGGGGCTGTGACAAGCTGGAAACCTAGGATAGCAAATGCAGATGGTCCAGTTCTACTCCATGTCTGGCCAGCTCAAGACCCAGGAAGAGCCAGTGTTTCAGTCTGAAGGCCAGTCAGACAGGAGTAGTTACCTATTACTCGGTTCTATGCAGATCTCCAACGTAGCCAGGTCCTTTGGCAGAAAGCAACCCAAATAGTTCATAAGCCAATGCCTAGTTGGTATCTGCCCTTCAGGAACCCCATGAGCAGAGTATTTCCCCCCTTTTATGAGCGTTCTAGTCTTTCATCCTGCTACCTAAATGGCCCATTAAGCTCTAGCTCTTACTTCTGTGTCATTCCCTAAAGCCAGTTCTTACTTGGCCTAAGAACCACGTGGTCAAGTTTTTCGCAGCAAAAACCCCACAACTCAGTACCGAATTTTCAGTATGAGGTACGTTTCACATCGCTGTGACAAAATACCTCACAGAGCAATGTAAAGGGGAGAAGAGGAAAGGCATCTATTGACTCATGGTTTCACACATCATAGCAGACAGGAAGCAGAGAAAGCAGGCTGGAACCTGAGTGGGTATAACTTTCAAAAGTCCATCCCTATTACTTGCAGCAGCCAGGCTCCACCTCCAAACAGCTCCTCGGGCTTTAAAACAACACTACAAGTTGAAAACCAAACACCCAAACCACAAGGCTGAGACACAGTTAAATTTACACTGTAACGGGGCGGCAACACATAAACTGGGGGAGACATAATCAGGACCGTAGCTCCAGACGGGATCCTTGCATCATCATCTGGACACAGGGATTCGGATGGACCATGAACAGGTTCACAAGTCAACAAAGCACGTATAGGTTGAGAGAATGACAGAGAAGAGTGGAACGTGCAGCCGTCTTCCCGGGACAGGGCTCAGGAAGGCACTCTGAGAGAGGACGCAGAAGCAAGGGGCAGAAGGAGGAGAAAGAGTGAACCATAAAAAGTTTTGCGGGTCCGGGAGGTTTTTCAAATGCTGAGACTTTATTCAAGAAAGACCGTGGTGTGTCCCAGGAGAAAGACCACAGGACGGGAGTTAGTGACTCAAGAGACAGACTCCCCAGAGAAACAGGAATCCCTGATAAAGGTCCTTCTTGTTAGTTATCTCTGCACACTCCCTCCTCCACCCTGCCCTCCCACCCTCCACGCCTTTAACCTTTCCTGTCCTTTGAGTCCCCTTCCTCCCTCAATATCACATCAGTTCTAGTCCCCTTCCTTTCAAATCTCACCCCTGGCCAGGAAGCTCTTAGAAGTGGATTGCTGCTGGGAAGGGAGAATCAGTTTTCCTCAGGGACGGGGCTCCTGAGAAGCTACCCATGCTCCAAAGGATGGTCCTACACCCATGCATAGAGACAGCACTACGTGGACTGAGTAGATTTGAAAAAAAAAAAAAAAAGTTCATGAAGTAGGGGAAGAATTGGAGGGGATCAAAATATATGCATGTATGAAATTCTTGAAAGTAAAAAACTTTCAAAAGAAACGTTTGCCAGAACACAGCATCATTGTTACAGTGTACATATATGTCTCAGAAAATGAAAGTGATTTTAGAACACAAATAACAAAGAGGAGGTGAGAAGCTATCTTGGTGACAGAGAGGCTAGTGTTTTTAATGCATGAAAAGGTACAAGAAGACTGGGGCTGGAGAGATGGCTCAGTGGTTAAGAGCACTGACTGCAGATGGCTCAGTGGGTAAGAGCACTGACTGCTCTTGTAGAGGACACAGGTTCGATTCCCACCACCCACATGGCTGCTAACAACCATTCATAATTCCGGTTCCAGGGAATCGAACACCTTCTCCTGACCTCTGCAGACATTGCATGACACAGGCGTACTTAGACACAGGCAGACAATACACTCAGACACATAAAATGAAATAATAATTTTTTTAAATAAAGAAAAGGTAAAAATTGAGGTTTGGGATTCAAGACAAGTGACTAGTGAGAGATGAAAGTCCCCGCATGATATCAGGATGCTGGACATACTAATACTCTCCACCCCATGAAAGAGGACATGGAGAGAAACTATGACAGTTGGGTCAACTGTCAACTTGACATAACCTAGAAGAAGAGAGTCTCAGTGAGGGATTGTCTGCATTGGGTTGGCTTCTAGACGTGCTGTGGGGGAGTGTCTTGATTAGCTTAACTGATGTGGGAAGATCAAACCCACTGTGTGTGGCCCATTCTCTAGGCAGTGAGTCCTGAATTGTATAAAGAGTAGAAAATAGGAGCTGAGTGGAAGCATGCAGATGAACACCATCGTTCATCCCTCTCTGCTCTCGACTGTGGCTGTGATGTGACAGGTGTCCCACGTGCCTGTCGCTGTGATTTCCTGCTCTAATGAACTCTGAGTTGGAAGACTACAATGAACAAGCCCCGTACCTCTTTCTCCCCCAAAACTGTTTTGTGTCGGAGAATGTTATTGCAGCAAAAGAAATGAAACTAGGTCACTCTGGAAGATGAGCTGAATGACTTTATCTAGAGCCTGTCAAAAACCGGGGGTCTGGAGAGATAGCTCAGCAGTTAAGAGCACTCGTGGCTTTGCAGAGGCCCTAAGTTTAATTCCCAGAACCCACCTGGCAACTCATAACTGTCTGTAACTCTAGTTCTAATGGATCTGATGCCCTCTTCTGGCCTCTGTAAGCATTGCACACAAGTGATACAAATACATGTAAAATAAAAATACATAATCTTTTTCAAAAAGAAAGAAAATGATCAGCCAAAGGTTAGCATCAAGAATTCTCCCTCATTGAAGTGTAGGATTCAATTCTCTCCTGCCTGAGTCACTCTAAAATTCATAGGTTGAGAAAGAAACCAAGCAGTGGTATCTATGGAGAGTCAACTAAAACACCAGATTGCAGGCATGCTAATCCTCAGCCCAGCTCGCACAGAATCCCCATGCTGTGTTGAGAACAAGCTGGTCATCACAAGAGACATGCTCACCATGCACAAGAGTCAGAGAGCAATCCCAGAAATAATAAAAACCAAAGACTAGCCCTGCACCATCTGAAACACTGTGTGATAAGTTTAATATAATTAAAGTTGGGGCTGGAGAGATAACTTGCCTGTTAAAAGCACTAGCTGTTCTTGTAGAGGACCCAGATTCGATTCCCAGCACCCACATGGCAGCTAACAATCATCTGTTAATCCAGTTCCAGGGAATCAAATGCCTTTTTCTGATCTTCTTGGGCATTGCACAACATGGGTACACTTACACACATGCATGTGTAACACTCATACCTATAAAATAAGGATAAATTAATCAACTAAAAAAATCAAATACATAAATAAAGTTATTAACTGGTCATCATAAACCAGAACATGACAGCTGCTTTAGTCGGAAAAGCAAAAGAGATTCCAAAAATAATGCAATGAGATTTCCCCAAACAATAAGAATGAAGTCAGAGTTTTCAGGTAATGGTTTGGCTAGCCCATACTTCAGGTATGAAGGGAGGGTTAATAAACTGGAAGATAAGAGGAGGTGGCCAAATGCATCACATGGACTTAAAAGAGAAGACAGGTAGATGACATAGACGATTGAGTGGGAAGGTCCAATTTATTTTTAATAGGAATTCTGGACCTAGAGAACAGAAGGAATTATGGCTGTGTTTTCAGCCATCCGTCTGGAGGTTAGACACTCAGAGTAGGCTGAGTAACTGCCGCCCAGACACCAAGTCTGATTCCTGGAGCGTTCTTACTACTTGGTATGGAAAAGGATCTTTACAGGAGCGTGGACCTAAGAATCTAGATAGGAGGAGGAGAGTGCCCTGCTAAACGATGCAGGTGGGCACTAAGTACAGTCACATGTGTCCTTGTAAGAGGGAGGTGGCAGAGATGCACAAAGGGAAACGGGAAATCACATGGAACCCAGAGACTGGAAATCACTGGCCCTGGAAGTCAGAGTGCCGGGTCACTAACTAAGGGATGCCGGCAGCCGCCAGAAACCGGAAGAAGAAGGATCTGCATGTTCCAAAGGGTCCTGATTGACCCTTCATTAAAACGGCACAGAGTACTGGTTTGTAGTTTAACGTAGCCAGAACAGGAACAAAAATATCTTTCTGCACGTGTGTGTGTGTGTGTGTGTGTGTATGTATGTGTATGAAGAAGAGAGAGTGTAGGTTAAAGGCTAATCTCAGGTGTTTCTTATGTGTGTGTATGAAAAAGAGAGAGAGAGAGAGTAGGTTAAAGGCTAGTATCAGGTGTTTCTTACCAGCCTAGAACTCAACAAGCAGACTAGGCTGGCTGGCTGGATTCTTGGGATGAACTCAGAGCATCATGCTTATAAGGCCAGCACTTTTTTGACCATCTCTCCTATTCCAACTCTCTCCTGTATATTCCACCAAGTTTGTAGTAATTTTACTTTCTAAATTCCAGTAGTCAAAAAAATAAAGAAATCTATTAACATAGTAAATCATATGAAAGAGGTAAAAGGTAGAAAGAAAATACCAAACAGTAAGTGTAAAATAAGATTAATAAAATCTCAGTGTACCCATAAATAAATCTGAGTACACTGAAAGTCACAAATTCCTAAATGAATTGATCTCAGCATTTAAAATGTAGAATTACTAATAAATAAACAAAGTCTATATACTCTTTGCTTTGTCAAGGAGAACACCAAAAATAAAGATGCCTACACATTTACATACTGAAAGGCAAGGGTGGGGGGAAGCAAGCTTTCCATAGTTCAAACAAAAGCATTTATTTAGGAACTCAGAGAATCTGCATGCAAAGTAATAATGCTAAATTGTGGATTTAGGAATTTTGCTGAGTTCAAGCTTGAGTATGCAAAAAATCAATTGTACATATCAGCCAAGGCAATTAGAAAATGCAGTTTTGAAAAGATACCGTAGGTATGCAATAGCAATAAAAAGTTAAAGGTACCTGGGAATAAAACGTTATGGAGAAATTTCTGGAACATTAGTGAATGATATAAAGAAGAAAAAGATCAAGGGTCTGAATGCACAGGTGATGGGTTCTATTCATTAGGAGGAAGTCAATAATTATAAAATGGAAACGCTGAAAAATCTGGCTAAAAATTCATTTAATTCTAATCATGACTATAACATAATTTTCTGCGGAAATCTTACATGTAAAAGGAAAGAGGAAAAGTAAGCTCTAAAAGAAGACTGTGGGGCTGTCTCCTTCCTAGACAGCAAAACATCATTAAACTGTAGTCACCAAATAGTGTGGCTGGGCGTGGTGCCTGTCATCCCAGTACTCAGGTGGGAGAGGCAGGAGGATCAGGAGTTCAAGGTCATCCTCTGCTGCCTGTCTAGTTTGAGACCTGCCTGAGCTCAGAAAACCAAAAAGACAAAAAACAAAAACAAAGCAACCACTGTGATGCTCAGTCAAGAACACAAATATATCAATGAGCTGAAGCAGAGCACTCAGATTCACCGCATGGCCATGCCCATGTATGTCTATAACATATATGTGATCCATAATTATATAAATAGAAAATCCATAGTACTGTGACATCCTAACTAGCTGAGAAACAAGATGTGCCCACAAACAGAAGCAAGGCTGACATGTTCCCTACAGAATCAGAGTTTCTTAACTCCTTACCTCATCACACAAAGACCCATCCCAAGTCAATAAAGCCTCAAGCAACAGAGGCAAACCTTCAACACAATTAAGAGAAAACAGCGGAGAATACTTTTATCACTTCTTGATAGAGAGCATCTTAAAGAATACAGATGCTAAAGAAAATACCTTAAGTTGAACTCTATTATAAATTCAAATCATTTAGAAACCAAAAGTTACCAGGACAGAAGTAAAATTATGAAATTACAGAGTTGGGTAGATAAATAAACACAAGCAGGAGGACAGTTCAGCCAATGTTGGCCTTGTAGACTTAAGTTTGGATCCCTAGAACTATAAAAAACCCAGACAGGGTGGCACTACGTACAGTCCCAGCACTGAGGAGGCAGGGGCAAGTGGGTGCCTGGGCTTCACCAGCCAGCCTCGCTTACTGGGCTTAGGAAAAGACCTGTCTCAACAAGAAAACTGAGGAAAGGTTGTCCTTCGCCTTCACAACATGCACACAAAACATGTGTGTGTACCCCTGCCACGTACATGCACCCCCACTAACATGCACACATATACACACTAACATGATACATTAATACACACAGTAACATACATGTACATGAAGGCACTGACTTGCATACACTAACATGTACACACTGACATGCGTACACATGCAGGCACCTATGTACACACACTAACCCAAGCATGCACATGCACACTAATGTGCGCACACTGACATATGCAAATAATAAAAAAAAAAAACACCACAGAGGTTTCCATCCAGAATGAGTTAAAAATCAGCCCAGAGAGGAAAGGACGCTGACCCAGCCATTCAAGGTAAGGGATATAGATGGAAAACTGGCTGGCCTGCGGTTCTGTTAGAAAACATTTAGCCTCATTAGTAATCAGAGTGATGCATGGAAAAACACAGAGATCTTTTCATCCCCATTGGCCCAGGCTGGGGCCTTCTGCCCAGACGTAATTGGGAGGAGGGGAAGACCGGAAGTCAGGGCAGAGAAAGGCCAGGGGCTGGAGACTTATTCTGGAATAGACTGTAAAATTAACGATGAAAGCATAGAGCGTGGTGAGGATGCAGAGAAACAGGATCCTCGAGTCTGGTCTGTGGAAGAGCCCTGAGGTCAAGGAAGCGAGGACCCAAGCAGTAATTGGCCACGCCAGAGAGGGGCCTGTCCTTTTCAAATTACATTTCTTCATCCACTTATTGATAGATCATAGCACATCAGTAGAGGACAATGTGGGGGAGTCTCTGTTCTCCTTCCACCAAGTGGGTCCTGGGGACTGGCTGAGGTCATTAGGCCTAGCTGCATGTGCCTTTACCTGCTGGCCTGTCTCAGCCCCAAGGTGCCTGTTGTTCTCACCATTTCTGTGTCTGAAATATGTCCAACCAGACTCCCCATGCTTACAGAATTACGAGCAAAGCCAAAGGGTAGTGACTAAGCACCTACTCGTAATTTGTGGGAAAAAAATCTTCCTGTGCTTTGTGGGGAGATGCAAAGAGAGCCTAGAAAAATAAATGGATAATTTGCAGCCTGCACACACTATGCTCAAACTAGAGCTGGCTTTTCTGGGGATGTGGCTCAGTGGGAAAGGGCAGACCAGATGGGCTGAAGACTGAGGACTCGACCACTCGCACTCAGGAACTGGGCATGCGATGTCTCACCTCACTGTCTCTTGACTCGCTGACTCTGAGGTTGTATGTTGTGTGGTCCTCGGTTTCTCCCATGGGACTCAGTTGCAGCAAGTGGATCAGTGGAAGCTTTGGGGCCACATCCCTATCCCTGTCACCCCCACTGCCCTTCCAGAGTCAGCCCCACTTTGCCCAGGAACCATCCCCTGTGCCCTTGTCTTAGGTCTGCTTCTGGGTAGCCTGCAGCATAGACACCTCCCAATGCCGCTTTAGTCTGTCAGGGCAAAGAAGAGAAACGCAAATGCCCAGGGCTGTGAGCAGATGAGAAGATAGGTGTCGCAAGCAGGTGACAGAAAGCAGAGCTGAGGGGAAAGTGCGCGCAGAGAAGACAGGGTGCCTGCGCTGTGAGGTAGCATCAGGTAGCGTCGCGGGGGTCAGAGGGCAGCCGTGGTGCCTTCTCAGCCCCACGTGGGACCCGCACCTGCAGCATGAGGCCTTAGCCATCCCCCAGATTCCGTGCCATGCTGGGTCTGAGGCTGAGAAGTTCCACCGCTCTGTATTGACATTCCAGACATGTCCCCAGAGCGGGGCTTGGCACAGATGGAATCTGCTGTGACATGAAATATTATTGAATGTCACTAGAGAGTGATTTCTTAACACTGCATCAAATAACGACCCAGTTTCTACTCCCTCCCCAAAATGAGATTTCAGCAGTGAATTAAAAATAAAGTTTTGCCTTGACAGTAACATAAAAAAATGATCACTTAAAAATTTAATTTTATTATAAGTAAACAAATACACACACACACACACACACACACATGCACACACACAAAATAAATTCCGATAGTTCTAGATAGCTCCTGTGTGAATCACTGCACTGAGTCTTAAATAGATTATTTAAAACTGTCTAAGCTCCAAGTCACCGTGCCTGGCCACTAAGCCAATCCCACTGTGATCAGAGGCAAAAGCACCATCCTTCTTGGTATTTTTTGGGCTGCTGATTTGGAAGGGAAATGCCTCACTTGATTTTGCTTCCTCACAAAGGCAGAGAATAAAGACACATTCCGAAGGAAACCAGTTTCGGCTTCCTAGTTGGCCATATTTACCCCATGCTATACAGTCAGTGGAACACATGGGTTTAAATGATCATCAGGAAAGAGAGCCTGAACTCTCTTCTAGGAGAGCAGCCCCTTGTAGGCAGCTGTTACAGAACCCTGGGCACTCCAGGCATACATGGTACAAAGAAGCCTCAGAGGGAAGAAACCTCCATCTTTGTCAGTATTAATATTGACTGTCGACAGAATTTAGAATCACCTACAAGGCAAACCTTTAGGCATGCCTGAAAAGGAGTTCTACCCTGAATATGGGGAGCACTGTCCCATGGGCTGAGGTTCTGGACTGAATAAAAAGGAGAAAGTAGCTGAGTATATCCATCTCTCTGCTTCTTGACCATGGGTGCCGTGTGAACAGCTGCCTCACACTGCTGCCCGGCCATGCCTTCCCCACAATGGTGGACTGTATCACCTCAAACTGTGAGCCAGAACAAACCCTTCCTGCAGCTGCCTCTTGTCGGGCATTTTGTAAGAGCAACAGACAAGGAGTTAATATAATCTTCAAGGTCATTGAAAAGGTCATCAACTGAAATGGGAATCACAGACACCCATGTGGTAGGTTTTGCTCTCTAGGCAGCACCCATCCCGAAGATGGTGGCTTGAGAGTAACTTACAGAACCAGGTCAGTCTATTCAGTAGCCACTCAAGGATTCTGTGAGCCAAACGGGTATGAGTGGGTAGGTATAATGAAACCTCAGAGTGATCTTGCAAAAGCCCAGTGTCAAAGAGACATTAGAGGCTCAGAGTCGAGAATATCTGAGTTCAGATTTTGGCTCTGCACCTTGATTGCTGTAAGAGCCTGGGCTGCTTTGTGTCCTGTCTGAGGTTTGCTTTCCTTGATGGCAAAGTCTCAAGCCACACAGCTTCAGGTTGAGGAGTTAACATCTGAAGGATTTCTGCCTGGTGCAAAGTTAGCATTCAGGGACAGTGGCTACCACATCCAGCATCCATGATTAATGTCAGAAGGTAACTAACAGGAGGAAATTCTGCTGCCACATTTTCTGTTGGAAGGCAATTCTGTTCTGGGTGCAAGGAAAGGATCTTGGCGATTAGGAGCCTGTCAGGCTGTATCAGCATCAAACAAGGATGATGACGTTGCCTCTAGACAGCCGGGCTCATTTTGTAGACAAGTCGTCCAACTTTCCTGGCTAGAAGGAGAGATTTTTCAACAGATCCAACTCCAATCTTCTAATTGAATACTCCCCCAGCAACTTCTATTCTATATCTGATATGCTAAGTGGGACAGGCCAAATGAATCTCCCCAGCTCTGACACCAGGATTTTCCCTCCAAATGGAAATCATGCTGTTCACTTCTGGGTCATTCCTCAGAGCCTTGTGAGTTCGGTTACCATGAGTCAGCCACCAGCGTATACACATGAAGATCAGGCATCTATAGAAATTATGAGAGGTGTGGGTGACCACCTCCCCACCACTCCTCCAGGGACTAACTCCAAGAGACCTCTTACCTTTTCATTTTCTTTTTTTGAAACAAGGTCTCGCATATCCCAGGCTTGCCTTGAGCTCACTATGTAGCTGAGGATGACCGTGAACTTTTATCCTGCTGCCTCTACTTCCTGATTGCTGGGGTTATAGACAAGTGCCAGCACTTCCAGTTTTATGTGGTATAGGGATCAAACCCAGGACAGCCTCCATGTTAAGCAAGTCTTTTACCAACTGAGCCACATTCTCAGCCTCCTCTCTATGAGGTCCTGTCGGAAGTCCTACTGTCCTGGTTGCCTTTGGCTCTCAACTTGACACACTTGGGAAGAGGAAACTTCATTTAGGGAATTTCCTCTATCATTGGCCTGTGGTCATGTCTGTGCAACACTTTCTTGATTGTTGAGGGATGTGGGGCAGCCCAGCCACCCACTGCCACTCCTGGGCAGGTGGCCTTGGGTTGTGTAAGAAAGCAGAATGAGCTCGGGCCAGGGGGGCAAACCCATCGGCAGCATTCTTTCATGGTCTCTGCTTCAGTTTCTGCCTCCAGGCTCCTGCTTAAGTTCCTGCCTGTCTTCCCTTTAAGATAGACTGTCCCTTGGAAGTGTAAAATGCAATTAACCTTTTCTTTTTTAAGTTGGTTTTGATCACTGTTTAATCACAGTAATAGAAAGCAAACAAAGACACCCCCCAACCTGCCATTGAGTTGTAATGGTCAGTGGCCATTGAGTTGGTGGTCAGTGCATGCTCAGTGAACAAAGAAAAGACAGTAAATACTTGTGTTTTCCCTCCTACATGCGTGGTACTGAGTGATTTCAGTAAGAAGAGGCTTGTATCCTGGGAGTATTCCATCAGCCTGCAGGGTCAACCAAGCAGCAAAGGCCAGACACACTTATCAAAGTACCGATTTAATCTTCACAAGGCCCTTAGGCAGGGATTGTTCTTATGCACATTTTACGTATTTATTTTTAACACAAGGGTATTATGTAGCCCAGGCTGAGTTTAAACTCACTATATAGTAGAGGATGACTTTGAACTCATGACCCTTCTAACTCTACCTTCAGAGTGCTGGGATGACTGGCGTGTATTTCTGCTCCCGGTTTATCCAGCACTGGGGATGAGACCCAGGGCTTTGTGCATGCGAAGCAAGCACTCCATCACCTGACCTACATTCTCAGCCTCCAGGTGCATATTATACAGACAAGCGCTCTGAAACCCGGTGACATCCCAGTGAGCAGCACTGAGTGCCTTTCCTCTGAAGTTGTGCTCTCTCTACAGTCTCCCTTCCCACTGCGTTGTCAATGTCCTCATCTGTCATCTGTCCTTGCCAGTCCTGCCTCCCCTTGCCCCAGGGCATAAGAGCCTAAGGCTTGAGCTTGGCCCAGGACACTTTCTGAGTTCTTATGTGTTGCATGGGCTTGGGAGAACAGAGGCATTCTCTCTCTCTCTCTCTGTCTCTCTCTGTCTCTCTCTCTCTCCCTCCCTCTTCCCTTTCTGTCTCTCTCTATCTCTCTCTCTGTAGGAGCTAGTCCTTAGTCTTTGACAATATGCCTTAGATTGTAGTTGCAGGGATCACACCAGTTAAAGGACACACATAGCTTATAACCAACTTCCATGAATTCTAAGTCATGGTCTCCTCATGCCACTGAGAACAGAGATCTAGTTAGCTCTAAGGCATTTGTTGGGGCAGTCCATGGATGCTCTCAGATCACGTAGGCATGGTTCCCATTTAGGGTTATTGATGGCTGGTCATCTTCCATCTTCTCTTGCTACGGGTTTTTCTGGCGTCGGGTGCTATCCTTGATCCTGCCAACAGTGTCTAAGACACAGCAGGAACCACCATGGGAGATGACACGATGCTGCATCTGTGGGTGGGGCTCAGAAAGTGTCTTCCTTTGATACTGCTCGGCATGGGTGACTGTCTCCTTTGGAAGTCACCAGATCAAGGCAATGGCAAACTGTGATTCTGAGGCACTACCAGCTGAGTAAGCCCAGGTTAGCCCTAGACTGTGGGACATAACAGGTGTGCTTGATGGGTTTGTAAAACTCTGCATAAAATACTATTAAACAGACACCTCTGCTCAGAATTCCACAGAATGTTCATCGTGCCCCAGGGAATGAAACTTACCAAATTCCTGTTTATCTCTATCAGATTCTGCAAAATTCACTTTTCAGAATGCTGACCTAAGGGTTAGACCTTCCCAACTGCCACTCCCCTATCCCGAACACAGTATGGAGTCCAGGGGCGAACACTTTCTAATGCATGAAGAACCAAATGCAAACTAGCCTGTAACCTATGTCAAGGTTGCTTTCTCTTATGCAGGCAGTGACCTCGTCATACTCAATGGTATGGTGTGTATGACAAAGTACTGGATATGCATATGGTATATGGGGTGTTGGATGGTCCTCTGAAACCCATGTCGGTGTTTTGCAAAGTAACTTTTGAAATAGCTCTGCTCAGTCATCCCAGGATCTGTGCTTAGTGAAGACTGAGACGTTCTGATAGGAAGGGAACCAGTAGCTACCTTGCATCAATGTGCCTTCTTTTAGGCCCCATTCTGGGTTTGGGTTCTGGTGAGTAAGTTTCAGGTTTGCCGTTCTCATCAGACCTGCTTGGAATGTACTTTGAAGAACATCCATGAACATATGTGCTCACTCAGGAGCATTACCGAGGACCCTAACTCCACCAGCGTGAGACATAGATTCCGTCACTGCAACAGGCTCCTCTCTGCTACCACGCAGGGAACTGGGCTTAATATATTAGCCCAGCCTAGAACAAAGCATTGCACAGCCCAAAAGATGCTTGCAGAGTTGCCTGCACCCTCCAGCTCTTTGAGACTCCAAATCTTTGTTTCTGGACACTGTCATTACATCTTTTCCTTTGGAACCCTAGTTTGAGAAACATGGTCTGATGAAGAAATGTCTAGGTGGAGAGACAGGTGGGTTTCAATCTGGTGTGCCCACAGAGCCTGGGATACAACTGGTTGAGAGCTTTGCAACCCTTGCGGCATCTGTTCCTCCTGTCGAAGGGAGGGACGTGGTGGGCAGGCCATTCTTCACAGGCCCGCAGGATAGACCAGATATCCTAAAACAGCAGTATGTCAATTGTATGCTTTCTAACATGTCTTCATATCTGTTCATGTGTTTACTTCTTGAAGTATCCTTGAAACAACAGAGAGTAAATACTACTAATTATAAAATGTGTGTGTGTGTGTTCAATGTGTGCATGCGTGTGGAGGTCAGAGGTCACCTTGTTGACCTGTCCACTTTATTTTTTGAGACACAGTCTCTCACTGACCTGGAAGTAGGCTAGGCTGGCCAGACAGCAAGTCCCAGGATGCTTCTGTCTCTACCTGGGATTCTGGGCACTTTGCTACAACGTGCACCCTTTTACAAAAAACATGGACTCAGGCTACAGAGATAGTTCAGCGATTAAGAGCACTGGATGCTCTTGCAGAGGACGGGGGTTCAATTCCCAGCACCCACATGGCAGCTGACAGTTCTCTATAACTCCAGTTCCATGGGATCCAACACCCTCTTCTGACCTCTGCAGGCACTGCATGACACAAGTGCAGTTACACACATGTAAGCAATACAGTCATGCATGTAAGATAAAAATAAATAAAAAATGTTTACAAGCATGGGTTCTGAAAAATCAAACTCAGGTCTTTGTCCATGTAAGACAAGCGCTTGACCTGGGTCATCTCCCAATCCAAATATGAAACTCTTTGAAAAGTAACCATTGATTTGCAGAAGTTAAGGATCTGAGGACTTCAACACTGCCGATAGTAGCAAGTCTCTAGGGTGCTGTTTACTGAACACCTACTGTGTGTCCCGTTTAACTGAATCTCAGTCCTCTTTACCATGTACAGTGGATTGATAATGCTGGAATCTCATCATTCCTTCCCTTGAGATCAGTGTGGTTCAGATGGAATCTTCCTCAATGACCCAAGTCCAGGGGTAGGCTATGACCCAGGCCTGGACCTCACAGCTCCCTACTGGAACTGGAATTTGCAGAAAGACATACACTGCTTGTGAGAAGGTGGAGACTAAGATCCCATGTACCTGGCCTTGCCCATGTCAGCCTGGTATGCACAGGAAGGACCTATGCCACATTAAAAGAAAAACATACAACCAAACCAAGATGGGAAAGGCAGAGCCCCGGGTACATACCCAGCCTCTGCTGCAGCTGTGCCTAAAGCTGGTCCCGGACACTTCTATTATCTGAGCAACATGTAGCTTCACATACTTGCTTGAGTTAGGTCTAGCTGAGTTTCTGACATAATAAAACGAGTCCTGTGTATCATGATGACCTTGGGAAAGTTGTTTGACCTCTGTAGGTCTCACCTTTCATTCCTAGAGAATGAGACTGAGAGTTGTTGGATGAAAGGAGGTGAAGCCCAAGGACCACGCTGTGCTCTCTTGTGCTGTATGTCGCACGTCCTTTCATTTGATCCTTTTTCTAGCTGAACACAGGAGCATTTGCTTCATTCTACAATAAGAACCATGTGACAAAGAGACGTGAGCGCCTTCATCTAAAATCGATGGTCCAGGTCTGACGCTGTCATCCAGGCACTTCGCACCAAATGTTCTGTCCCACAATAAGCAAGTCTTCTCTCTTGTATGCTAAGTTCACCCACACAAACCTAGAGACCCATGTACAGTTGCCCAGGTTCCCATTTACATGGATGAGGGTGTAAGTGGCCTCCTATAGGGCCATTAAGTGGGCAGCCTGTCCAGGGTGCCATCACCCTCAGCGCCACAGGAGCCCAGTGGAACTCCCAAGGACAGGGAAAAGGCAGATATTCCTAGTTGTGTCGCAGGAAACCCATCAGCTCAGCTCAGCCTCTTCTCCAGGTCCTTCTTAGATCTTCCATCTTTGGCCCAAGCCTCCATCTTGCCTTGTTAAATCTTCCTCATTGCAGTATTGAAGGAAAGAGGAGGCAGGGGTTTTCCCAGGCGGTCAGTGCTCCCCAAATCCCCACCAGTTTTGTGTCTGCAACACCAGCTGTTCTGATATTCTCCTGTGTTCTGCACCTAGCTCTTCAGCAAAGGAGAAAGCTGTACCAGAATATACCATAAATACACTCTTTCATAGAACAGGGTCCAAAAGCCCTGGCCAGGTGTGGGGATCTCACTGCAGAAACACCACCATTCAGGGGTTAGGTAAGAACTGTGTCAAGAGCCAAGAGAAAACTGCTGGCCTCAACATCTCCACCAGATCCTGTCCTAAACTGGCTGGGTACAGACTGTGGTAAAATGAAACACCAGGCAGCTCTCTGACTTCACTTGTTCCCTGCCTAATTTTTTGAGTCAGAATCTGGAAGTCACCAATTGGTTAGACTGGCTGGGCAATGAACATCAGTGATCCTCCTGTTTCTGACCTCCCACCCCCACCCGCACTGGGTTTACTGCCTTCAGGCCAATGTGCCTGGATTTTTATATGGGTCCTGGGGCTCTGAACTCAAGTCCTCTTGCTTGTGTAGAAAGCATCGTACCTCCGAGGCCATCTCCCCAGCCCCAGTCTCGTTGTTTAAGCTGTGCAGTGTGTGTGCATTCTTACAGCAGCACCCTAAAGACCGTTCCACCCTCTTCTTTTCTTCCATCCAGCCCCGTGTGGGCCTATGGTAGGATTCCATCCAGGCTTCCTTTCGTAAGCCTTCGCATGATTTCTAGTGCTGTTGTCTGTTCGTTCTCTGACACTTCCTCCCCCTGCTGTTAAGGCTGAATCTCTGCAGGATGCTCAGGGCCAGATGTTCTTTTTTGCCAGATGTGTCTGTCCTTCAACCTGCCTGAACTCCAGATACTCCACACTTCAAGTCTGCATTTCCCAGATTAGAATGAGGATGGGACCAGGGCCTCAGTGCAATGGTGACTCGTATATAATATTGCTACATGCAACACAGAATTGTGTTGTAAACATGGATTCTCTCATTTGATATGAAGCAAATACGATCCTGATTTCTGATCATGTTGGCAAGGAAACAAAGATGTGTGTCCACGCCGTGTGTCTTGGTATACACAGAGACACACACATACACACTGATTTAAATGCTCCATCTAGAGTCACCCAGGCAGGAAGTAACATATGAGGATTCAGCTAAATGGCAGTGACGATGATAGGGATGGGTGGTAGCCTCTGGTGTGTATTTGTGTCCAACACTCCTGTGTGTTTTCTTGCTGATGTCTTAAAAGTTCTCTGAGAGGGGAGTGCTCTGATCTACCCATTTCTCAGAGAGGAAGAATCTCACTCGCCCAATTAAATCACCTGACCGCCAGACAGCTGGTCAATGGGGAGTCAGGATCAAATGCATGTCTGACTCCAGAATCCACTGTCCAACCCCAGAGCCCCTCAAATGATTGTTGTTCAAGTTTGGAACCAGCAACCTTCAGTCCTGTTTTCCCACCTCTCTCTTCGACCTTCTATCGCCCATGACCCCAGACGAAGATCTTCGTCTTCTAAAGGAATTTGATAAGAAGTTCATCTGGTACCTCTGGGAGGCTGTTCCCCTGATGTGAAACCCTGAGTTCAAGCAGTGAGTCAGACAGCCCCATGTTGCTCCAGATAAAACCCCATGGTGGAGAGCCAGCTGTTCCAGCTGCTCAGTGTTCCAGACTCCTGCACAGTCTGCAGCCCATACATCCAGGGGCCAGCTTTCAGCTTGCTACCCAACTCTCGAGGCCCCTTAACTTATAAGATGTGAGCATATTGACAGGGACGAGGCTCATTTTCAGAACAAAGCCAATGAAATGTGAATGTCGGAGAGCCTGGACTTCCCTTTAAAGTCCTCGCCAGGGTCGGTGAGCAATTTTCAACAATCACAAGAAGTGATGCTTTATGCAGGACCCAGAGAATTCGAAGCGAGGCCTGCCTCTTTGTCTTCCCGGCCTCGCTCCGGCAGTCAGGAACAGCCAGTGGTGGGGAGAATTGTGCAATTTTTCCAACAAGATCAATTTGCTGTAATTTCCTTAAAAGAAAGAGAAGGTAGGAGTCTTGTCAGCCACCTCCCTCTCCGCTCCCTCCCTTCCCTCTGCATCTTGGAGTCCCTGCCTCCATCCCCCGCAGGAGCTTCAGTCCCTGTGGCTGTGGGACAGGTCAGACACGAGAAGGGAGGAGATGTTACGTGCTGAGAGGCATGAGTGGGTGGTACTTTGTCCAGCCAGGTTTCAAAGCAAAGCAAGACACTTTTCCCCTGAATGCTTCCACCCTGGCTATTTAAAAGGAGTCAGAGAGGGCAGCATTTGAAGTCACAGTAGAAAAGATAAGGCGGGGTGGGGAGGAGCTGCCACCAGCTCCAGAGATGGGATGACATGTTCCTGATGCTTCGCGTCTCCTAAGGGGTGGAAGCGTGGTTGAGGCTTGCCTGAACAAGTCAGTGTTCCTCCCTGCTCGGTTTCCCTTTGAGTGGAACTTTCAGGGGACTGGCAGAATGTGTCATTGTTTCCCTGTGGTGTGAAGATGGGGAGCTCACAATGTACCCCACTTCTCTGTGCTGTGGGTTTCCTGATGACCTCTGAGCTGCAGAGCCACAAGCTGCAGCCTGATGCTCCGTATATAGGACCATCACAGATGTTGACTGTTGACTGAGGGGTCCTTACAGGCCAGACACTGGTCCCTAAGCCTCAATGGACCCTGCTGGGCAAAACAACTGGTCTCACAGGGCTGACTTCCCCAAAAGAGGAGACAGTCATTAAAGGAATCCATGAGAGTGTGGGATGCACTGGAGACAGAGTCAGGAGACAGGGTGGGGTGGTGGCTAGGAGGATGTTTGAAAAGGCAAAGGGGAGTAGGCCAGGGGTGCCTAGGACGAATATTCTAAACAGAAGAGATAGTACAAAGTCCCTGGGGCAGGATGCCTGATATGTTGGTGTTCCTTTAAGTTCCATGGGAGGGGGATTCTGTTCCTCCATCCTACAATTATCTTAGTATTAATTTTTTGTTCCAAGTAACAACAAAACCTGACAAATGCAACTAAAGGGAGAAATGGCTTACTCTGGCTCATAGTTCAAGTCCATCATGCTGGGAAAGTTAAGACAGGAGTGTGAGGCAGCTGGTCACATTGCACCCAGAGTAGCCGGGACACTGAGAAGTGCTGGGCTCTGCTCACTTCCTCCTTTATGTGGAGTCTGGCTCCCCAGCCTATGGGATTCTGATGCCCACCTTCAGGGTAGGTCTTCCCACGGCAATGAGCCCAGTCTAGAAACTCCCTCACAGGCACACTGGGAGGCTTGTCTCCTGGGTGATTCTAGAGCTTGTCAAGTTGACAATCAGTGGTAACCACAGCTGCTGAAGACTCTAGTCTCCCTGGGCCTTCCTACCAGCCTCCTGCAAGGACTTCAGGAAGCTTTGGAAGTGAACTTCTTTCCTATAAGAGGATTCATAATACGCTCTTACAGCACGGTGGATTGCCTTCCCTCCCGCCTCTCTCTCATCTTGTGCATTCAGTTAGCAGCTCCTTGGCAAGAGCCCCTAAGGAACAATTCAGTGCTTCTTAGCAGGTGCACAAAAAAGTATTTGTAGAACCACTAATTCACCCCCTAGAGTCACCAGGGTTGCCACATAGCACACAGGGCCAGGGTACACAATCAAAATGGCAGCAGTAGTGAATGATGTGCTAAAAATGTCAAGATGGAGATGATAGAGGATTAACGCATTTCCAAATGCTATGTACGGGGTGGAGGCTGGATGCAGGCTGCTCACCCGTAAAGGCAGCCCTGGTCACTGGGACAAGGTGTGCTTTCCAACATACCCTAAACCCGTAAGTCAGAGATGTCAGTACATGGCATAGGGACATATGAGCCAAGACAGCTGCGTGACTCGGTTAGGTTCTGAGGACTCATGGGCTCACCCCCACCCCAGGTCCCGAGACACAATTGGCATTGCTGTTCTATGGGGCTACAAATGCAGCCCAGAAGGTGGTGCTGGTCTGTTTGTGTCTAGATGTCTTTGATGGATACAGACTCCTAGAAGCCAAGGACTAGGCTTCAGATCCCCAAGGACTCAAAGAGTTCCTGGAACACATTCAACAGTTAATTGATGAGTGTAGAAATGACTGGAGGACAAATTCATAAATGAAATTCAGAAAGCTCCATTGGCTTCTAGGGCTTGTGGTAGGCTTTTCAAGTCTGGCTTCAGAACTAAGCTCCATGACAATATTTATTTATTTATTTATTTGTTATTTGGGTTCTTTCTGAGACAGGATCTGATGTATCCCAGGCTAGCCCAGCTGAAGATAACCTTGAAGTCCTGAGTCTCATGCCTCCATCTCCTAAGTGCACCACTATATACTGCTTTGATAAAATATATATATATATATATTATTTCTTATAAAATAAATAATATTTTAATAGAACTATTTCAAACAAACTACATCTAGGGGTTCAGCTCAGTGGTAGGGTACTTGCCCAGCATGAACAAGGCCCCTTATTTGATCTCACAGCACCCCAAAACATCTAAACACAGAGCAGTCATGCTGCAGCCTGACGTCTTTTGGGTCCCCACTTCCCATGGAGCATCCCTAGAAGCACCAGCAGGTGCACCTAGGAACTGGTGAGACAAGCAGGTCCTCAGGGCCCCACCCCAGACCTCCTGAATCAGGAATTTGGGGTGGGGCTTCAGGATCTGCACAGGTCCTTTTGGGATTTCAGTGTCCTGCAAGTACGAGAGTGTACATGTTGCAAAGACGCTGTTTGGAGAGCGGGGACTTGTAATGGTCTTGGGCATCAGAGGTTGCTTTTTAACACGGCTTTATTGTTTGAAGCTGAAACCTCAAAGCGTATGCTATGAAATTTCATAGAGCCAGTCCAGGTTCCACCCTCCCCAAGGCTGCTTCGCATGTGGACACTGGCTTCATTCACCATGGAATGCGAATGAGAGGAGAAAAGTACATGCTCCTGTTCAACATAATTGTGTGTGTGTGTGTGTGTATTGTATGTGTGTGTGTGTAGTCTGTGTGCACATGTAGGAAGTCCAGAGGACAATGCTCATCGTCTTTTTTTTGTGTGTCCTTTTGAGAAAGGGTCTTCCTAGCTGGCCTGGAACTCACTATGTAGACCATGATGGCTTTGATCTCACAGAGATCTACCTGCATTTGCCTCTGAAGTACTGGGACTAAAGGTGTGTGCCACCAAGCCTGGCTAATTTCTTTACTTTTTTTATGTGCACGTTGTACAAGTGCGTGTTTGCATGTGTGGGGGTGTATGTGTGTGTGCATGTGCACATGTGTGTGTGCTTTAGAGGCCTTAGATTGATGTGGGAACCTCATCTTCGATCACTCTCCACCTTACCCAGTGAGACACAGTCTCTCAATCAGTGGAACCCAGAGCTCTCCTATGTGGCTAGTCTGGCCAGCAGCTAGCCCCGGGCATCGTCCATCTCTGTCTGGAGGTGCTGGAATTATTAATGGACCGCTATACCCACCCAGCATTTACATGGGTTCTGGGGATATGAACTCTGGTCCTCAAGCTTATGCAGCAAAGGCTTTAATACACGGAACCATCTTCCCAGCCCTCCAACATTATGCTTTGAGACAAGGTCTCTTCATTGGATTGGACTTCACCAATTTACTGGGTTGGCTGATCAATGAGCTCCAAGGATCCACTTGCCTCCATCCTTCCAAAGCTAGGGTTATGGCACAGTGCTGTGCCGTGTTTGCATGTGTGCTGGTGATCTGAATTCAGTTCTTATGCTTGAAAGCAGGCATTTGCTCATAAGCCATCTCTCCATCCCCTAAGTACAATTTTTTAATATAAAGGAAGCTACTTTTTGCTTTAAGGGTAAAGAATTAGGAGGATAAATGTGTGGTAGGAAACACTGCACCAAGAGATAAGTGACCTTACACAATTAGCCTTTCAGTTCTTAATTTCTTCACCTAAAATAAATGGAGATGATACCTAGGGCTGTGAGGACATAAAATTGGGCAAGTTGTGCTCTGTACAAGACAGCCCAGTTGGTGGGCAGGTGGGGGAGCTCAAGTCCAGCCAAGCCAGGTTTTGTCCCCCAAGGGAAGAGGCATCTTTATGCTACTGACTCAGAAGCACCCATGAATCAGCTGCAGCTCTGATTGCTCCTGCTCACCTCTTCCAGCTGTGAGGATCAAAAGAAAGGACAATGGAGAAGCCGTTTGTAAGGACGATTACGGGACCGGGAAATTTTTACCTATAAGTGCTTACCACACACACATGAGGACTGAGTTTGGACTCCCAGCACATTCTACAGCTAAGTGTGGCAACATGCATATGAAATGCCAAAACTAGGGGAGTGAACACTGGAGGAGCCATGGGGCTCCCTGGCCAGGCAGCCTAGCCTAGTCAGCAAGCGATTCTATCTCTAAAAGCAAGGTGGAGATCGATTAAGGAAGACATCCGATATCAGTCTCCAGTCTCCACACGCACGTGTGTGTGCATACATGTGCACACACAAATACTTTGTCATGCACCCAAATATGTACACGTGGGGCATTGTTTCCAGTGCTGCTATGGCTCAGATTTCATCTCCAGTCTTTTAACAAACAGCTCGATGAGCTATTGAAACACAGATGCCTCTGCATGTGCCACAGGCCAAACTCCAAGGCCCAGAGAACCAACTGGACTTTGCAGTCCACTGAGCAGGGACCACAGAACAGGTCACCACCGGAGGTTGCTTTGCTAATAGGGATTATCTCTTGGCACCCGTGGGTGCACTGACAGGAAGTTGCCGAGGCTGATGGTCTCAGCTAGCCTGGCTGGGCACTCAGCAGACACTTAGGGGCCTCTGCTATGTCCCGGGGAGGTACCAGGAGAAATGGGCCACATGGAACAGGGACAGAGCACTAGAAGACCTCACTAGAGGACAGCACATGCGGGTGAACCCAGCTCACTTGGAGGCAACTAATGTTTATTTTGTACCTGAGAGGAAAGAAGACTATTTAACCTTTGCAGTGGGGTCCCAAACTCTCTTGCTAAGCTATTGAACAATGCCATGTTGACCCGAATTCTTCAGTCTTAGCACTGAACACTGAACATGGAGCAGGAAAAACTGTGTGTGGGGTGGGGGGGTGGGGTATGTGTGCTTACATGCATATAGAGGTCAGAGGACAGCCTCAGGTGTCATTCCTCAGGTAACTACCACATTTTTGTTTGAGACAGGGTCTCTCACTGGCTTTCAATTTCACCCAATAGGCTAGGCCAGCTGGCCAGACAGCTATAGGGTTCCACCTCCCAGGAACTTGTCTTCCCATCTCTGAGATTACAACACACACCACCCTACCAATCTCTCCTCATAGGTTCCTGGGATAGAACTCAAATGTTGTGCCTTCTGAGTCATGGCCCCAAGCAGGGGCAAGCACATTTTATAAATACAGCAATGGTCTTGTTGGTGGCTACCGTGTGGCAGCTATGGGCTGGGCATCCATTGAGGTGGGCTGGCACCAGCTCCCTGTGACATCTGTAGAAGGCCTGTCCTTTAAGTGCCTTCTTTTCTTTCTTTCTACCCATCTGCCTGGTAAAGAACTAAGGCTCCCACATGGACTCATCCCACTGACTTATGTGTGAATAGGGCAAACTGCCTCATAGACCAAGTCTCCGGCCAGTTTCCTTCTCTTCTCCCACCACTGAACTACATAGCCTTGCAGATTTCTAGGAGAGCAGACATACTTTGTTTCTCCCATAGGTGGCCAGGCCTTCCCAGGTCATACAAGGAAAGAATGCATTCATTTTGCGTTGCCTCAATTTGCAAATCAAGAATAAATCTCCATCCCCTCCCTCCCGAGGGAGGGTCCTCTGTGTGCTGTGGGAACAGCCCCTCCAGGGATTTCTGTACCAGGAGATAAGGGGGCTGACTGCCAGAAGACCACATCTTCAAACACTGCCTAATTAAGTCCCAGTCAGCAGGCTCCCTCTGGGGGTCATGGAGGGTCCCTCTCAGAAGATAAGACACAAAGCCATGGAGAGGTGGAGGAAGAGGCTTTGCTTCTGTAATAAACTCAATCAAAAGTGGTGTATCATATTCCGCTTGCAGTTATTCTAATGGGAGGCACTGTGGTCCTTTGAAAGAGCAAGGAAGAGCAGTATTGGGATTGGCGACAGGCTGGTTCTTCTGCCCACACTCCTGGGCACGTGTGGAGGGTGATGGTGGCATTCACTGGGGTAGGAGATAAGGCAAGATGACATTCGTGGGGAAGGCACATTTCCTGCATCTCAGGAGCTAATCCCTCTGACTCATCCCTTCCCAGCCTCCCGTGGCAGAGGGAGGTGGAGGCCTTAAAGGTGCACATGATCTATTATTTGTTGCTTTTGTTAGAGTTCTGCTTACATTCTGTGGTTTCTTATTACTCATGACTTGGGTACTTCTCTCTGGCTCCTTTTCGTGGCATGGCTCCCCATGGTTTGATCTTGGAGTGAGAGTTCTCTAGTTCACTGTCTTTTAAGTTTATTTTTTAAAGTTTTCAGCAGACCCACTTACCTGAGAAGTCACAAAACCTTACTCAGTATAGACCCAGAAACTCAAAAGTTATGAAATGGGAGGAAGCTGCCAGTTCCACCCTTTGTCAGCTACAAGTAGGACATTTTCTTTCTTTTGTTTTGAGTTTTCTCAGGCCTACAGTTTCTTGACAAAACTTCTTCGAAGGGTGTCATTGAAACCTGGAGGAATTTTCCAGCCTGGGGTAGCCATGACTTTGGCAGTAGCTTTTACAGGATGCACTACCCTGATGGACCCAGTATCAGTACCATGAGCCTTTTCTGGTGGCATCTTTAGATTACCTGCTCAATTCGTTTTCCATCCTTAAAATTGGTAGTAATGATATCCAAAATGTGGGGGGGCGGTATATTCAAGTGGAGGCCAGGGGGCTATCTCAGGTGTCACCAATCATTTCTTTGTAACATAGGGTCTGTCCTAGTACCTGGGCCTTGCAATTTGGCTCGGCTGCCTGGCCAGTGAGCCCTGGTGATCCCATCTCCACCTCCCCAGTTCCGGGATTACAAGTGTGTGCCACCATACCCAGCTTTTTATATGGATTCTGGTAATCAAACTCAGGTCTTCATGACTGCAAAGCAAGGTCTTTACTGACTGAGCCATCTCCTCAGCCACGATTTTAATTAAAATAAACAGAAAGTGGTTTTGAGAATTTTTGGACATGCTCTAAACTCGCTGTCGGGGAAGAAGGAGATAGTTTTTCTTCCTAAATTTTTTGTATGTTCTAAGGTAGTGATGCTTCCAGTAAAAATGGATCACGAGTCTGCCCGCACACTAGTGACGCCTGTTAGCACACTTTAAGAATCTGTGCTGCTGTCTTGAGTCTAATCTCATGAGTCTGAGAAATAAGATCTGACTCTGTGCTGCCCTCTGACCTTGACACCCGAGGTTTGAAGCTTTCTGTGTGACATCTGCTTGTCTCTTCTGTTGATGTCTAGAGACCAATGACAATTGTTATAGTCATCAATCAGTCCAACAGCTGACACCCAGAGATCCGTGTGTCTGAGTCAGCATGTGGCGGGGAGGGGACTTCCAGAACCATGCAACAATAAACTTGTTGCTTGAGCCCAGGGTCCCTGGTACTTTGATCCAGCATCCCTAGCACACCTCCATGGTTCCCAGAAGCCTGGTCCTGGAGTAGGGGAATGAAGACAGTCAAGAACAAGGGTTTGCTGACAGCAGTTGGGAGCTCGGTCCCTCAGCAGGGTGTGGAGGACAGGCTCTACAAAACAGCATAGAGACACATCTTGGAGTCATTCCAGCTGAGGGGTGGGAAAACTGGCATTCGCCCTCCAGCTGTTCTCGTCCTCAGCTGAGGCTCTCACACTCACCTGCTTGTGGATAGCCTGCAGGCCCTCTTACACGTGTGCAGTAAGGAATGATTAACACCTTAAGATGGAGAGTCTTGATGATTTTGAGGCTGTGACATCATCTGCCACATATAAAAGTTAGATGACAGTCTAGTCACAGCGTAGATACCTTATTTCCAAGCCAAGGAAGCTCCCTGAGCCCTGAGTAGCAATCCAGATGAGGGTTCCCATCATCAAAGACCCTAACAGGGCCAGGCATGGGGGCACAGGCTTTTGATCTTAACCCTTGGGAAGGAGGCAGGCAGATCACTGTGAGTTCCAGGCGAGCCAGGGCTACACAGTGAAACCCTGCCTCAAAAACAAGCACAAAAAAAAAATATATATATATACAGATATATATTTTTATATATATATAAAATACATATATATATGTGTATATATATATATATATATACACACACACACACATACAGACTTAACAGTGTCTGGGGCAAAGAGGGTGGATGGAAAATAACTTGTTTTTAACCTTTGCCTGATGGTCAGTGCATGCTGACTGACACCAGATGCGTGTCTTTAGCCCCCCAGTGTATTTTGTGTGCATGTGTGTGTGTACATGTGCACATATGCATATCTAAGTATGCATGTGTGTGCATGTGAATCTGTGTATCTCTGTGCATGTGTATTTGTGTATGTATGCAGGTATATATGTGTGGATGTATATATGTACACATACGTGTATATGTAATATGTGTATGTGTGTATATTGTGGGGGGGGTATGTGCCAAAGGACATGATGGTGTGATGTCGTTCCGTATGATGTTACCCACCTTGGGTGTTTTTCTTTTTGAGATGGGGTTTTCTAGTAGCCCCAGCTGGCCTGGAACTCTCTATGTAGAACACACTGGCCCTGAACTCATGGAGATCCACCTGCCTCTGCCTCCCGTGTGCCGGGATTAAAAGTGTGTGCCACCACGCCTGGCTTCCACCTTGTTTTTTGAGACAGGGTCTCTTGTTTACTGGAGCTCCCCAAATGGGCCCCATCGACTGGCCAAAAGCACTGGGAGTCTGCTAGTCTCCAAGTCTCCAGCATCGGGATTACAGCCTTAGACCGTGATCAAAAAATGAACTGTAAACTGGTGTGTGGATTACAACAGGCACTCCCCCTCAGGGTGAACAGAGCCCTGATGGCAGTCACCTGCCTTACATCAAAGCGTTCTCTTCTCCTTGCAGTGAGAGCCTATTCCCTCCTTTTCCTTCTGAGTGCTGGGCAGCAGGTCTCAGGCTTTCTCTGAAGGCTGCTCAATCTTACGACAGCTCCGGCAGACCTGTCCAAGGAGCAGTTCTAAGTTCTCTATCACAGTTAAAACCGCTGGAGCAGCAGCCTGTCCTGCGGGGCAGTGTGTGCTTGGAGACCTGGCTGCCTAGGAGGATTCCATCCTTGTCCTGCGGGGCAGTGTGTGCTTGGAGACCTGGCTACCTAGGAGGATTCCATCCCCACCCCATGGGTATCTCAGCTGGAAGCCACCTCCCGTATTTCTGAATGGGGATGCTGTGTGATGTGTCTGAGGTCAGTGCCCCGGCCTGTCTGCTGGGTACCAGGCATCCTTCCATCTCCCTTGAGGCTGCTCTTCACCTCACTTCAGCAGCCTGGACAGTTCTGGTTCTTTCTTCTGAACCTGAGAAGCGTGGATACCCTGAGTCTGTGTCCTCTTATTTCTCCTCACTTTGAATTTTTATCATTTGTCAGCTTTGGCTAGCGTCCTGTGCCGACTTGACACAACCAGGAGTCATATGGGGATAGCTGTCTCAATGAGAGGTTGCTGAGATCAGACTGGCATTGTTTTGATTGTTGATTGATTTGGGAGGGCCCAGCTCACTGTGGGCGGTACCACCCCTGGGCAGATGTTTCTAAGCTGTATAGGGAAGCTGGCTGAGCACAGGCCAGGGCGGCAAGCCAGTAAGCAGCATTCCTCTGTGGTCCCTGCTTCAGATTCTTCCTTGAGTTCTTTCCATCAGCAATGATGGACTGTGATCTAGGAGGAGTTGTAAGCTGAAATAAACTTTTCTTCCCCAGGGTGTTTTATCACAGCAACGGAAAGCAAATCAGAGCAGCCAGTCACTGTATAGAGGAGGTTAGAGCTCAGGGGCCCCTCCCCCCTGATTCCAGAAACAGGCCCCGTCATGGCTGCCTCATGGCTTTTCTTTCCTTTTTTATTATTTTGTGTATGTGTGTGTGTGTGTGTGTGTGCCCATGTGCACTCACATATGTGCCAGAGGACAAGTGTGGAGGTAAGAGGACACTTTCTGGAGTCAGTTCTCTCCTTCCAGTGTGGATCCCAGAGACTGAACTCAGGTCCTCAGGCCCAGTGGGAAGCACATTACTCAGTGAGCCAACTGGCCGGCCACGTACTCTCTTTACATGCCTCTAGGGTACCAAAGGTCAGGCCCCATCAGCGTGGGGCAGCAGGAAGAAAACAAATGAAGACGAGGAGACAGAGAAGTTAAAGTATTTGCCCAAGCTCATGCAGCAGGAGTGGATGTGACATTAGGGCCCTTTCTGTCATTGCTGCGTTAAAGATCCAGATGAGAGAAGTGGCCAAGGGCAACAGCTAACACTGGGAACAGGGGTTCTGTGATTTGAGAGTGAGAGATAAAGAAGGGGTACCACCAGGAGCTCGTCCAGGGGACACATTGCAATGAGGTCATCCTCAGCAAGCCCCAGTTATCAAATAATAATACACCAAGACCCATTCCCAACACTTTGGCCCTCTCCTACAACACAACGTTTAGTGGAAGGTGGACCTAGGCCCATGGAAGAACAGGGTACAAAGTTAGGGCTCCACTGGGAAGTTAAGAAGTTCCTGTGTGAACTCCGATCTTCATCGTTCATACCCAGGGTGTAAGCCACCACACAGGGCCACGATGTGGGGGAAGAGGACGTGGCGGAGACCAAGAGCAAGAGGGGAAGAGCCATCAGGTAGAGTGTGATCTGGCACTTCCTAAGTCTGGGTAAAACCAGGAGAGACCTGGATGGACCCTCCGTCGCCCAGATGAATTTGAAAGGAGGTCTGTTCATTCTAGCTGCACTTCTAGAGCATTCTCTTTAAACAATAATGGTCTGTGAGGTGCCCAACCCTAAGTGACATATCTACAGTGGAATCTCTGTACTTGAGGCTTAAGAGACATAGTGGAACACAGGGTAGAGAGAACACTAATGCATCTCTCAACTCTCACCAGCGAAGCTCCCCCATGGAACAGAGGGCGATGAACACAAAAGGCCACAGCTGGCCAAAGTGTAGAGCATAAGAGACTGCAGAGTGCAGGTCCCTGGATAAGACTCCTATATTAAACCACACCCACCCACCCAGGGCTCAGGGACCATTGTGGAAGCGGAAGTGGGAAGATTGTTAGAGCTAGAGGTGGTGAATGATCATAAGGAAACAGAGTCTCCTAGGCTTCATATGAACTTTCAGCAATGGTGACGGTATGTACAAGACCCATGCAAACCCAGTCAGAAAAAATCCAGCATCGAACACAGGAAATGGTCAGGACGCTTTAGCCTTAACTGAAGAACTATTGGTGACTGATCACTGCTAGTGAAGGAGAAGTAACCTTCTTTAAGGGAATGATGCTAGATAGGCTGAACAGACTACAATGAATGAACTCACACTGAAGTGAAGTTGGTTACACAAACTTGACTCAGTAGGGCTTAACATATATGATAGACTGCATGATATCCCGTGGGTAGGCTATGTGGGGGGAGGCAGATAGGGAAAAGGGTGTAAACATGATTAAGATGTATTGTACAAAATGCACAAAAATTCAATAAAAGTGTTCATTGAAAAAATTCATGAGCAAAGAGACACCCAGACCATGCTCTGAGTACCAGCAGATTAGCAGATCTACCAAAATAAACTCTGGTTTCCTTTTCCCTCTTCCATGTTCATGTGTGTGTGTGTGCTGTGTATTTGTGTGGTATGGATATGTGCATACACATGTGCATGTGTGTGCATTCATGTATGTAAATGTGTATGCACATGGAGCAGATGGAGGTAGATACTGACAGTCGTTTTCAATGCCTCTTACACTTTATTCAGTGAGGCAGGGTATCTCAGTCAAACCCGGAGCTCACTAGTATGGCTAGCCTCAGTAGCCAACTCGCTCAGGCAATCCCTTGTCTCTACCTTCCCATGCTGGAATTATAGGCAAGCAGCCACACCTACCCGATGTCTAGGTATTGGGAATCTGAACACCTGCCCTCACACTTTTAGGGAAATGCTTAACCACTGAGCAATCTCCCCAGTTCTTCCATCAAACTCTTACTGTAAACCAGCCCTAGAAAAGAAGTAGGAGATGGTTGGTCCAGGAGTGGCCCTGTGCAGATGAGTGAGTGACAGGGGGCTCTGTCATGACTGATGAGGGCAGCGCTGAGGATATAAGAGACCCATCTGAGATGCAGGAGACCCATCTGAGCTCCCAGAGACCCACATGAGATGCCTGCAGGTTGCACACACAGCGTTCTCTTTGATTTTCACCTTCTACAGCAAGCGCAGGTAACTGGTGGACAAGGATGCCCTTATCTCTTGTCACAGAGCTTGGCAAGTGGAAGAATCTGGAATGAGAAACCAGCAGCTTGCCCAACCCCTCATTATACAGATGGGAAACTGAGATCCGTAGAAGAAGCATGATTAAATTGGGTCTGGTTGCTAAAACCTCGTCTAGGTTTGGGTTTAGCATTAGCTCCCGAACTAGTCCATGCCTAGTGTCTGTGAGGGTTAGAAGACACAGAGTCAAGACAAATGAGCTGGAACCATAGGGTTCCATGAGCTCTCATTACTGGAAGGTCCAAGGGTGGAGGCTCAGCAGACATCCAGGTTCCCATCTGAACCCAAACCGTGAAGACCCTGCCCTGCACCTTGTCTCTGCTTCTTCAGGTTGACCTCATCCAGGGCTTCATTATCAAGTAAGCTGTCCCATGAGTTCATCAGGTGGCTGCTGATGGCCTTGCACTCACCCCGAGTCTGACCATGATGCTCTTCAGTACGTTTGCTTTAGCTGCATGCTCAGAGATGGAGGAATTTCACAGAATCACAATTCCTGTCTAGACAAGTCTTTTCCTATCACCCTCCATGACTCAGATGAGGTGCTTGCAATGGCCTCCAGCTCAAAGTCTCTTCATTGGCTCAAGGGCTGGGTTCTGTGCACCTCTAGGCCGTGGAATCAGAGGTATCATTCTAGATGAAACTCCATGGAAAACTATGTGTGTGTGTGTACATTGTATGGCTCTTTCCTCCATGTTAAAACATTCCCTCCTAGAAATTCGTATGACCACCAGGCCCCTCCCTCAAGTCATATAAGCAGTTAAACAAACACTGGAAATAGTAGACTGGAGAAAGAGGAGTTAGAAGCACTTGCTGGCCTTGCAGAGGACCAGAGTTCCTTTCCTAGCACATGTCCTGTAACCTAAAACTACCTGTAATTACAACTTAGGAGATCTAGTGTCCTCTTCTGGCCTCCGTGGGCTCCTGCGCAAACATGTGCATACACACATGCATATACATTCATGGGGGGAAAGGAGACTATTCCATGCCATAGATGCCTGTAAGTTTTGTAAGGAACTCCAGGGATGTAGCTTTCATGGGTTATCACTCATGCCGTGAGGGTGCCTTAATGATACAAGTGCTCGAGTCACCCATGCAAAAACCCCGGTAAACTCATTCACACCGAAATGGACTTGGATGGAACCCTGTCCCCTCCCCCTCCCTTCTTCTCTCTCCTCTCACCAATGTCTTGAGAGGGAGTACTTCACTTAGGCTAAGGGCCCTACTTTGAATTTTACTTAGGAAGAGGGTTATTTGAGTATCCATCTTCCTGCTGTTTTCTGAGCACCGGGTGCTACCAGGAGACCTCATCTCTGCCTCAGTTGCACTTGGGGAGGTTGCTAAGGGAGCTCAATGAGCCCCTTCTGACTCTAAGTCTGAAAAAGAAATGATGGAATGCATTCCTAATCTTAAGTGAAATCATGGTCAAAGGAACTCTGTCCAGTTACGCTCTTAATTTCCTCTTGGGAAAGCTTTATCGTTTTGTGTCTGGCTCCGATTTGGTGCTCCAATTTACAATTGCTTTCAGAAAATATGAGCCACAGTGTGCCCTGGGGAGCTGCTGAGGAAAGCACTGAGTCTTTAACCACAGTGCTTCTGGAAGGTGCTGGTGAGAGTACTGCGTCCCCACTCACAGCCCAGCGCTGTCTGTCATCCACACACACCACACCCCCTTCTTTGTCTCTACCCCTCGGGCCCCAAGGTCAATGTCTATTATTCCTGTGTTCCCAGTTTCTGACTGACTTGAGGATAGGGATGCTGAGGAGTAGGGTACAGCCTCTCAGTTTCCCAGGCACAAAGTGACTGACTGTAATGAACCTGCTCTGCCAAACCGTGTATAACAGGGGGATTGGTTATTTCCCAAGGGAACCTGGGGTACTTCAGGAAGTGGGAATGTTTGCTAGGAAACCAACACAGTCACTTGTACACAGACACAGACACAGACACACACATACTCTCACAGCCATGTACATACTTAGACACACACAGAGACACAGACTCATACACAGACTCACATAGATACACAGACACACACACACACACACACCAGACATCATACATACTCATACACAGATGTATACATACACACTCAGAGACTTATACATTCACATAAACCACACATACATACCAGACACACAGATTCATACACAGACACACCCAGAGACACATACAGACTCATGCACATAAACACAAGACATACATTCTCTGTCTTTGTCTCTGTCTGTCTCTGTCTCTCTGTCTCTCTCACGCACACTCGAATGCACACAGAATACACTGTATGGGCCATCCCTGGGCATGAGATGCTGAAGTCTTAAAATCCCACAAGAATGATTAAAAGATAGGCAGTGCTATATGTCACATCATTTTCCTCCACTATGATAAAGAGCTACATTCTGCAGAACGGGCATTTACAGATTGGGCACCTCTTTAAACATCAAAGTAGCTGGAAAAGGAAGATGTCAAAGTATGCCGACTTCTGGGGTAGATTTACCAGAGGGCAGACTCAATCTGGATGGAAGACGAGGGAAGACTCCTGTAAGAAGTGGACAGATGAGTGAGGCTCAGGAGGGAGGCACAGGTGGGTGAAGGCAGCAAATTCGAACCCGGCTCACAAGGGCTGAATCTTCACACTACACTGGGATCGAACCATGTACTCCGTACTTCAGACTCTCACAGCATCTAAAATAGGGCAAGCATTTTTGGCCACACAGCAGAAGGAAAACCGGAAGTGCTTAGCATGGTGCTGGCCCACAGGAGGCATTTTGTCTCCATCCTTCCCTTCTTGTGTGTACGTGTGTCTGCAGACCATTGGTTGATGGAGGTGCCATCCTCAATCCATCTCCATCCTACTTTTAGAGAGAGAGTCTCTCAGTGAACCTGGAGCTCATTGGTTTGGCTAGCATGGCCGGCCGGTAAGCCCAGGGACCCTCCTGTCTGCTCTCCAGCACTGGAATTATAAGTGCACACTGATGCACAGAGCTTTTTTAAGAATCTATTTTATTTTTAATTGTGTGTGTGTGTGTGTGTGTGTGTGTGTATTAGAGGGGTAGGATCAACTTATGATCCCTTTGTTTCCTTTCTGAATTTGGGTGACCTGGCTTAATAGTTCCGGGGAGCTTTACAGAACCGAGACTCGGGATTCATGTTCTCTTTGTGCAGTGTGGTGGTGGGACAGGAGGAGCAACGTCATAGGACAGAACCAGAGGGATCTGTAGGTGACTTTGTTCTCTTTTGTTCAGGGGAATGCTTTTCTCTAGTAAGTTGCTGAAATCTAGGCAACCTAAAAGACATGGATCTAACAAGTCATATTTATGAAATTCACATCATTTCATATTTTAACAACCATATCTCCATTTGGTTCTCATAAAAAAGATCTAATTCCAATTATGCATTGAAAGGATCATTTCTGTTTGTTTATGATTTAGAAGATTCCTCTTTAATGACATTCCAGGAGTTGAGGGATGGCTCCATGGGGAAAATCCTTTTTGTGCAAGAATGAAGACCTGAGTACATAACCTTGGTACCCATGTGAAAAACTGGACATGGCCATGTATATCCGAAACCCCAGTGCTGAGTGGGAGGAGATAGGAGGGTCCTGGGTGTGAGCTTTAGCCTCAGTAAAGAGACCCTGTCTCAAAACTTCAGGTGGATAGAGGGAGATGATTTATGTCTACTACTGGCCTCCATGTGCTTATACATACATACATATGCATACATGTACATTTGGGCATACACACAAACATGTACACATGCCTGACACATACAAATAAAATTCCAATTAGCTACTTGAGAATAGAGACCTGATTGTCTTCTGAATTCCCCAAATCTTCCATTGTATATTATGATCACTACCAAAAGAGAGAGAACACGTTTATCTCTGTATCTCATCCCACTGGTATTGGCTTTCACTCAATCAGTGGGAGCCTGAGAAATGTTTGTTGACTGACATTATAAATTAGTCCCACTAGCAGTGGGAAGTACATTAGTAAGGATTACAGTGACACCCATGAAGACATCCACTAACACACAGTCACTTATTTAGTTCTTACTGCCTTTTGATGTTCAAAAATAAAGGAGTGTTTTCTGCTCTGGACTGTGGAAGTGCTGGTCACCTTTAGTCAGAGAAGATGAGAGAGCTGTGCATTGGTTATCTACTCCTGTATTCACAACCTTAGTGGCTTAAAACAATACATGTTACTTAGGTTTCTTAAGGTTAGCAGCCTGTGTGCAGCTCAGCCAGATGCCCTTGGTTTAGGATCTCCCAGGAGATAATACTGCTGGAGGCAGGAAGACTGACTCAGGAGCTCCCCTGCTGACCTCTCCACAGAGCTGATCACAACAAAGCAGCAGACCTCTCCACACAGAACCTTCCACTGGGGAAGGCCATGTTAGATGCTGAAGCCTCCTTAAACTAGTCATCATAAATCCTGTGCTGGGATGCGAGGGAAGATCATGAATGACTGTCAGGTGAGCATCTTTGAACAGCATCTTGAAGGCCATATAGTGTTAGGGTCCGAGGAGTGGGAACAAACCCCAGGTCTCCACTTCGATGCAAAAAGAAAAATTTATTTACATAATTTGGCAAACAAAGCAAATCAAGTGGCTAGCCAGCCAGGCTGCAGTCCCTAAAGCCAGATCAGGGAGCTGCGTGCACTCCCCAAGGTGCAGGCCGCTTTTAAAGGTACCGTGGCTGTGCGACTCTGCTGGCTAGTTTAACCTTGGAATTGGTTGGTCCAGGACCTGTCTGTCCCTCGGGGATTATTTATATTGGACAACTCAGACCTCGTCATCCGTGGGGTCTTGACTTGGTGCCAGAATGTGTGCTGAACTATTAGCACCCAGAATGTAGCAACACAGGGCGGGGTGATTAAACCTTAAGAGGTCTGAGTTTGCTTTGTCCCTACATTCAGCAAATGGTGGTTCTTAGTATTTGGAGTTGTCTTCAAAGAGGTTTGAGGGGCCTACCTTGTAAATCCTCCTTTTTACAAAAATTTGCCATCTTCACTTATTGGAGTGAATAGGAAAAGAACGGCAATTATGAAAATGGGCCTGACAGTCCACTTGGTGGACTCCATAGGAAGTATTAGATGCAGCCTGCGGCCTCTCATCGGGGTAGGCTCTGCTGCAGGCTCCCAGCCAAAACTGGTAAGAAATGAGCATATCAATGTGAGTTGAGGCTCCACCCAGAGAATTCTGCAAAACCAAATGGGTCCAGAAGACTGAGTACCCCTGTGGGCTGAGGGGCTGGGTGTGAGTGCCAGGTGGCCATGTCCTGGGAACTCCGAACACAGATTTTGCTAAAAAGAAAGAAAAAAGAGCAGTAGCAGTCGATGCTCAATAAATTACTGCTGCGTGAACAAGCGGCTACTGGTCAGATGCTCTCAGCAAACCCAAATCCCTGTTTGAGTCTGTCTGGGGCTGGCATCAGCCACCAGGAGCAGAGTTCAAGTTGAGTACTGCCATGACTTCAGAACAAGCTGTGGACTAGAGATGATTCATGAAAATGCCCTTGTGGGAGGGAGCATGTATGTGTGTGTGTCTGGTGTGTGTGTGTATATTGTGTGTGTTGGGTGTGCATGTGTGTGGTCATGTGTGTGCATATATGTGTGCTCATGTCTGTTGTACTGTGTGGTGTGTGCATATGTTTATGTATTGTGTATTTGGTATGAGTGTATGTATGTGGGGGTGTGACTGAGGGTATATGTGTGTGGTCGTGTATGTCATATGGATGTGTGCAAATGTGTGTGGTATATGCTTACATGTGTTGGTGTGTGCATATGTGTGCATGTGACTGTGTGTGTTATGTGTCAATGCATTAGACAATGTGTGTATGTGTGTGTATATGTGTGTGTATTCATATATGTCTGTATGCATATGTGAGTGTGTGTGATTATGTGAATGTGTGTAAGTATGAATGGGTATGTGGTGTGATCTGAGTGTGTGTATGATGTGTATATGGTGTGAATAGTGGTGGTTTTGTGGGTGGTGTATATGTATATGCGTGTAGTCTGAGTTGGTGTGTGTACATGTATACATGTGTGAATATATGTATGTGTGGTATGTGTGTATGTGTAGTATATGAATGTATGTAGATGGTGTGTGTGTATATGCATGTATGTCAGTGTATGTAGATGGTGTGTGTATGTGTGTGAATGTGTGTGTTTGGACTATGTGTGTGCATACACATCTTCAGTTACTTGCTCTTGCCATCGGAACTTCTCAGAGTACAGCATCTTGGTCAAGCTATCTGATTAATGGGAAGCAGACCTTGTGGGTAAGAGTTAAAGGGAGAGCTCTGACCTCTGCACTCTCCCTAATCAGATTAGCAGAGGACAGAGAGGATTTAAATTAAGGATGGCACATCATTTTTATCTCATACCAATTCCAATCAATTGGTATTGGCTGCCTAGACTGCTGTGTCAGGAAGGATTCTGAGGCTGGGTTTCAGCTCAGCCAGAAAGCATGCTGGGATCAATTAATAATGTCAGCCATGGGCACCAGAGGGTGAATAAAGTAACTTGAAAGCTAACTCTCAGCTGCAGGAGGAGGTAGTGGCCCAGTATACCCAAGGCAGTAGGACTCAAATCACAACACAAGCACACACCTAAACAGCCCTGTTCCAAGGAATAAGTGGGTGTCAGAGCAGGAAGAAGAGGATGAAAAGACACTTTCCCAGCTGCCTTCAGCCGGGCTTTCATTTCCATGGTTTTTTTTCCTCATTTCTTTTTTATTTCTTTCTTGCATTCATAGGATTCCATGGTAACCAGCCCCGAGAGTAGTGAACACTTTAGAAGTGGCGTAGGCAAGTGATGCTCTAGGGGCCGGCGGAGGGAGTGTCTTTTTCCTCTGGTCTGGGCTCCCAGGTCTTGGAGAATACCAAGGACTGTCCTCCAGCTGTTGGACTTCTGAGTTTGGAAGGTGCTTGAATGCCTCCGCCCATGTGGAGAGAGCAGAGGGCAACGTTACCCGCAGAACAACTGGCCAGGGCCCTATGAACAGCAGTTCACGCTGCCTCTCCCTTCCTTCCTTCCTTCCTTCCTTCCTTCCTTCCTTCCTTCCTTCCTTCCTTCCTTCCTTCCTTCTTTCCTTTCTTCCTTTTATTCTTTCTTTCTTTCAGACAAGGTCTCACTAGGTAGCCCTGGCTCACCTGGAACTCAATGGAACTCACTATGCAGACCATACTGACCTTAAATTCGCAGAGATCCACCTGCCTCTGCTTCCTGAGTGCTGGGATTTCAAGGTGTGCATCACACCGATTCAAATAAACTAAGAAATGGAGCTCCTGAGGACTGTGGTGCAGGTGGAGCTCCGCCTTCCAGGAATACTAGAGACTAGAAGGGTTTGGACTGTGGGTACTTTTTGTTTTGTTTTGGGATTTGGGAATATTTGTGTAGTTATCTTAAAGTTGAGCCCTACGTCTAACATGAAATTCATGTGTGTTTCAAACACACCAGGGGTGGTTTTATGCTTTTATTTAAATCCCACGTGGTATAGGATTTTCCACTAGCAAGGTCATCACTCAGAATCTCTGAGATTATGACGTGTTTCCGGTTGAGAGTGCCTGGCTTACAGCTGCTCAGCCTGTTCTTGACTGTGTGTACTACATCCTGATGGCTCCTCAACATCGTTTATTGTGGTGTTAGGGTTCAGACCCAGGATCTCGTACATACAAGGTAAACATGTCAACACTGAGCTGCATCTCCTGACCTCCTTTAACTTTCTGCTTTGAATCAAGGTCTCACTAAGATGCTGAGGCTGCCCTTGAACTCACTTTGTAGCTCCAGCTAGTTTTGAAGTTGGGGGGCTCCCACTTAAGCCTCCCAAGTACCAAAAGATTACAAGCCTGTGTCACCAGGCCCAGCTACCAAGGACATTTTGGTGAATCTGATCTCATCATAAATTTGATCTCATTCATGTACAAAATACCCTCGAAGTTGGCAAGAATCCCCCACATTTCCAATCAGATCCTGATTCTCAGAAATGGAAAAGAACATGCCCGAAGCCAAGAGCAAGTCAAGGGCAGAGCCAGGACTGAGCACCAGACTGTCTGGCCCCACACCGCAGTCTTCTCACAATGGCCAGGCAGCCTGGTCTGGCCTGTCATCTGTGGCTACTCTGGCTGTGACACTGGTTCCCAGGACAGGTTTTGGTCCCTGGCACACACCATCACTCCTTTCTGTGTGGAAATCCCATTGCCTTTCTAGCATCTGGAACTCGGATGCAGAGAGTCTGCTCAGGACACATGCACGCTTTGCAGACGTGGCCCTTTTTATCCAGGGTTCAAAATCGTAGGAGGGCTATGACCTTAAGATCGTTACAGTTTCATCGAAGCTTTTATATGGTGCCCTCTTCAGGTCTGAAGGTCACGGATATGGTTAACACCAGCATAGACAGAAGAAGGCATGGACCAGTGGAACCCACCAACTTCTCTACCTGCTCCCTACAGTCAGCCTCTGTTTGTTTGTCCAGGCTTGGGAAAGAGTTCAGATGAAGGTAGTTAAGAAAGTAGGCATTGAAGAGCCTCCTGATAGGACCCAAGTGTTCTGAGACCAGATAGCCTGAAGCAGGAAGCAGAGCTTTGAGTCCTACTGTTCTTCCACATGTTGTCCAAGTACCATGACAGAGAGCTAACTACTCTGGTCATCCTTCTTTTCTCCCTCCCAGAGTTCCTCAGTTCCTTGACACCAAAATGAAGAATAGAGTCAAGCTTTTGTGATTTAGAGGAGGGGGCTCCTGTGTTTTTTCCCAGAAAACCTGAGTCCCAGAATCGCTACTGTGACAGCTTCCTCCCACTTCCCATCACCAGCACTGCCCCCAGCGTACATTTCAATATCTATGGAACCTCACTGTTAAGAACCTCAGTCTACCAGACCTACAACCTTATCCTAGGAGCTGTATTCCGAACCTAATCCTAAAGTCCTTAAGTCCCACATGAACACCTTGTAGAGCATCTGGCTCATCTGGATCTCTCTATTAATTTATTTCTGTAAAGTGCTTCTGTGAACAGATCCTGGCATATAATAAGCACCCAATAAATGTTAGTGATTATTGTTAACAAGAGGCTCCTTAGAACTGGCAGTGTACTCTCTTCCCTTAATTATACTATCCCAAGCTTTTGATATACAGGTGTGTGTGTGTGTGTGTGTGTGTGTGTGTGTGTGTGTGTGTACACCGGAGGTCAGCCTCAGATGTCTTCCTCTGTCACTCCCCCCTTTAAAAAAATTATTATTTATGTTGTATGTTCATGAGTATATTGCCTGCATGTGTGTAAGTGTACCCATGTCATGAAGTGCCCACAGAGGTCAGAAGAGGGTGTTGGATCCCTGGAGCTGGAGTAATGGATGGTTGTTAGTTACCATGTGGGTGCTGGGAACCAATCCTGGGTCCTCTGCAAGAGCAGCCAGTGCCCTTAACTGCCACTCCCTCTCACCGGCCCATCGCTTTTTATTTGAGACAGTATCTCCCAGTCTTACTGGAACTCACAAATTTGCACTGCAGGGGTCCTCCTGTCTCCTCTCCACCCGTTCTGATAATTATGAGCATACATCACTGTATCCAGCTTCTTATCTATTTTAGGAGTAGAATATTTTGATTCCATTTTTAAGGCAGATTTTTCAAATAGAATTTTATCAACTTCATACAATGTATTTTGATCATATCTAGACCTCTTACAGCCCCCACACTGGATTTCATGTTCTCTGTCACATATAGTAAGGCCATGGAATCAAGTTACATTTGTATCCCCCAAAATCTTTGTGTGTGCATGCATCCAATCCCAGGAGCCTAGTTAACCTAAGTAATGTTACACTCTTAAAGAGAACAGACTCTCCCTCTCCCAGCAGTTATCAGTTGCCAGTTGTTGCTCAGCTAAGGTTCAGGCTTCTTACCTACCTTCCCATTTCTGTGCTGGGAAATTGTCCGGCTTGAGCTTGTATGGGTCTTATGCATGCTGTAACCATTGCTGTGAGTTCATTTCCCAGCTGTCTGGAAAAGCCCGTTTCCATGTGGTCATCCACTACCCTGGCTCTTATAATCATTCTGCCCACTTTTGCACAATGATTGCTGAGCATTGGGTGGGAGAGGTTTGATGTAATTGTCATATTCGGGGATAAGCACTCTGCAGTCTCTTATTCCCTGAACTCTGGCCAGCTGTGGCTTTCTGAGTTAATCACCATTGATTTCATGAGGAAACTTTACTGATGAGAGTTAAGAGTTGCATTAATTGCATTAATATTGTTTCTGTCCCCCTGTTCCACTATGGCTGTTGAGCCTTAGGTGTAGAAGTTGCATTGTAGATGTGTCACTTAGGGTTTGTCCATATTTTGTATGTGGGTTTTATGGATGGAACAGATTCTGTTGCTTACACATACTTACCAAGTGAGCCATCTTGACATATATTATGAAAATGTCCAAATGATGTTCTATAATTAATTGGTATTACTTCTAAACTCAACAAGAGAATTAAATTCAACCACAGTCCTCCACCTACAAGGTGTCTCCAAGGCAGATCCATCAGGAAGCCCTCTAATCAGACACACTGAAGAAACCTGAGAATCATGATCTGGCCTATCCTGCAAGGGAAGCACAGACAGGAAGATCTCTGGGCTCACTGACCAGCAACTCTCCCCTACTTGGTAAGCTCCTGACCAATGAGAGACCCTGACTCAAAGGAGATGGATAGTATTTCCCAGAATGACCCCTAAGGTTACTCTCCAGCCTCCACACAGATGTGCACATGCATGTACCCTCACACAAAACATATACTTACACATGTAGTCTCACACATACACATATTGTGTGCATGGGGGGGAGATCTCTAGAAGGATCACCTGCTGAGAATGCTTGATCTTGAAGAACATTAAAGGTCAAGGTCAAGTGCCTTGGATGTGAAGGGTGAGTTTATTGTGGCTTACAGTTTGGAGGAAGCCCATCATGGTGAGAAAGTTATGGCAGTGGGAGTGTGAGGCTGGTCGCATCTGCAGTCAGGAAGCAGAGAGAGACGAGTGCTGGGGCTCAGCTCACTTTCTTCTGATTATTCAGTTCAGGACCCTAGCCTATGGGATGCACTGCCCACATGCAGGTTGGGTCTTCCCTTCTCAGTTAACCCAGCCTAGGAAAGTCTTCATCAACACACCCTAAAGCTTGCCTCTTCAAAAATCCTAGAATCTGTCAAGTTGACGATCCATACTGAGTATCACAAATACCATCCCTGAGGAGGCCCAGATCTTCCACTGGGGTTGGAGGACCCAGCAGCATAGGCTCAGTCACAGGTCTGGGATGTGGTAGCGAAAGATGAATGCAAGCCTTCACCCTGCTGGACCTCCACCAGGAGCTCTCGCCTTGGCTTCCCCAGCCAGGCATGAAGTCCAGTGCATTGGCTCGGGGACTGCAGAACAGGCATTCCAGGAGGCCAGTTAAAAGCCATGAGGCCTTTTTGGAAATAGTAGAAAAAAATCCATATTCTTTTCAAAGTACCATAGGTCTGTTATTCCAAGTTTGCTTTCCTCAATTAGTGGATACTGATTAGTCTGAATAAAAAGTGTTAGGCTCCAGAGATGGCTCGGTGGGCATTTACTGAGCATGAAGCCCTGCGTTGAAATTCCCAGGACCCATGTAAAGGCCAGGCATGATCACACACATTTATAATCCTAGCATGGGGAGCAGTCTAGAGAGTGTCTTACAATATTCCATTATATTTCACACCAAAAAACGATGTCCCTGGTCCCAGAAACAGAAAGAGAGGTTTTCATAGACAGTTCACTCTCTACTGTGCCAGCTATAACTTTAGATATTACATTATATAGGATAATAATATATTCCTTATTGGAGAATAAGGAATTAAAGTCAAGGTTTTATAAAAGAAAAACAAAAGGAGAAATTATTGATTCACACCAGTAAAAGAAGCTACTTAGGCAGCTGATTCCCACCACTTAGGCAATTATAAAAGACAGCATAAATTTGGTGTGTGAAACTTACTTTCATCTCCTATCTGATTTGAACACAGCCACAAAAGCAGTCATAATAAAACTCTCAATGTCTTAAGACACATAAAATGTAATTTGTATTATAATATCACGCAGAGTGCTCTTTGACATTTGAAACAAACTTTATTCAAAGCAGGGTGTCTATGTACTATCAAAATTAAGTCAGCATTAATTTGAACTATAGTGACTTAAATTAATGAGGCTAATTGCAATTCCCATGACAACCACTAAGAAAATAAAGCATATTGTAAAAGAATCAAAGAAAGTAAACTGGTATATAAAATATAACACTGAGAGTCTGAAATAGAGGCATATTAAATAATGTAAAAGTCATAAGATATGGAGAAAAATAAATATCAAAATGGCGGGTGTAAGTCCCACTTTATCAGTGATCACATTAAATATAACTGGATTACAGTCTCCAATCAAAGGGTAGAGGAACTGCATGAGGTTTATAAAACATGATCCAACTATACTGTGATACACTTTAGATTCAAAGATATAAATAGGATAAAAGTAAAATTTAGAAAAACACTTGGTTCATGCATCTGAAAAAAATAGATCAAGCCTCTGTTAACTTCAGCTAGACCCGAGAGTTCAAATGATCTGAAGCTTTCTTCTATGATAGTGCAACTTTAGAGCGATTCTCAAATAGTTCAGCCTTTGATGGGGACTCTGAAAGCTTTAGGCTTGAAATTCTGATGGAAAACAAGTATCCATTTCACTATGTGACAAGTAAACTTTCTGACCTGAGTCTCATTGGCCTGCTTGGGTCACTTTTGAGCCCAGGTTCCAGGACCAGGCATGAATCACATACTCTGGCTAGACTTGAGGGGTCTGACCTAGCTTCTCCTGAGCAGTATGACCTGGGAGTGAAGAGCGCCCTACGGTGGAGCCTACGGGACTAGAAGCAGCATATAACAAACAAGTGACTGTTGGAGAGGTCATGTGTTGGAGGGATCTTCTCTGACTATTATAGCAAAAAGCAAACTAAATGAACAGTGCAAGATATAAGCCTGTGTTTCTGGGGTTGGGTTTCACTCATCTAAGAGTTTCTATGGTGTTATTTAAAATCATTTGGCTCTCCCGATCTATGGAACATACTGGAATTGTGTGGGGACAGGCAGGAGGCAGGAAGATACCTCTGTGCATCAGGCCTCTTTACTAATTCTCATTGAAGTCATGAAACCTTATGTACCAAATGGAATGGAACTCTTGGCCTTTTGAAGATCATGTAACTGAGGCACATGGAGATCAGTCATTTGACCCGTGGGCTTATCTTGGTTTAGTAGAGTTTGGATTTGCACACATTACTCCTGCTCCAGAACCTAGCGGTCTTTCCCTGTTCCACATAGCCTATAGCAAGGAGAGTCGTGGCTACGTGTCTGCCTGCACTTCCGTGTTTAACTGAGGACTGGAAGAAGCCACAGACACGCCCAGGGAGGACTCTGGTGTCACTGCACATCTGGGCTTGAACATTAGGATTAAAGTTAGATGAGGAAGATTGAAGAGTGGAGGCCAGCAGAGGATACAGTCAGAGTTTCTTGGCTTCCCTTTCCCTGAAAAATCATTTCATCCACAGTCTGTTGGCAGCTTGGCTAACTTGAAGGCTCCTATCTTCACCAACCCAGGCATCCAGAGGCAGCAGTGGGGCGACGGTCTGAGAATGGTGAGGGGTCATGACTCTCTCCTTTATTTGCTTCTTGGTTCCAGCTCAGATCCTAGTGAACTCCCCATCTTTGGCTTCTCCCCGCTGTCAGGGGGAATCAGGATGAATTCTGGGATCGTCCCCATTGACTTTCTCCATCCCTTATTCACACTTTACCTCCTGGTTTGCCCGAGGCTGATCACCAATATTAAAACCAGATAGTTCCCATCATCCAGACCTTTCTTTAGAAACAAGCCTCTCATTTTTTGATGGATTACATGGCAATTCTCATAATATGTTCTGCTGAGCACTGTTATCCAGAAGCTCAGCTTTTAAAAAATGAGGCATTGCTATCCCATGCCAAGGCTGAATAAGGACCTAAGAAGTCTAAGGAAAGCTGGCTGTGGTGATGAGTGCCCATAATCCCAGCACTCGGGAGGTAGAGGTGGGAGGATCAGAAGTTCAAGGTCATCCTAGCAAGTTCCAGATAAGCCTGGCCTGCATGAGAGCCTGTCTCAAAAAAAAAAAAAAAAAAAAAAAAAGAAACTAATGTATTACAGTCCCCTATGAAACTATAAAGTGTTCCAAAAGATCATTTCTATAAAAATTATTGAGCCTGCAATCCAAAGACATAGCAATAGGCTGAACGTAAAATATAGTGCTTTTTATTTATCAAGAATGAAAAACCAGTTCCCCACCCACAGCTGGTGAAAACTAAAAATTAGGAACTTGGTTTTTCACAGGAGACATGAAACCTCTACCATTCGTTTCTATTTCATCCCATTTTTTTTCATAAAATGAAAGGTTATTTTGCTAGCAGAAAACTGTTATTGTTGCTGAATTTGCTAAGAAAATTGGGCAATTTATCAGTGGAAGATGGTAACAGCAAATATCCCAGCTTGCCAGAGGCATGGCGTGCCACCCTCAACAGCATTAACAAGTTGTGAAAGAAAAAATTCCAGGTTTTGGGATGATGATCATGAACTGCGGTGCCAAGGGCAGGAAGGTAGATGTACTTCTTCCCCTGAAAGCCTCCTGACAGACACCAGACATTCCTAGAAAAGAGGTCATGGAGTCAAGTTCCCTTAGCATGGATGCTGGGAAGCCAGACAAAATCTCTGCAGCTCACACTACCAATCTCCCTGAGAGATGCGGAGGACAGGCAGGATTAAGTGACTATTTTCTCTGCTTTTTCTGGGTTATCTCTTCCTTATCTTAGCATTCTGTGTTGGTTTGGGGCTTTGAATAATGCCCTCCTCTGTAAAAACACCCAACAATAGTGTCATGACCAGGAAGAAAATGGATGGTGTTGTATTGATGGGGTAGAGAGCGCTGCTGAGGGAGCCTGGATGGTGTTAATGTTGAATGGCAGAGCTATTGTTATTGACTGTTTTATAGGAACAAGTTCTTTTTAAGGCCACACACTTACATAATTCATAGACTATGCTTGAGGAATGTCCAGCAAGGTACAACAAATAAAATTAGAATGAATACTAAGTCAAGACTGATAGCCCTGCTTGAAAGTCAGGATATGAAAAGCAGAGAATATAGATACGGGCAAAACGGGATAGCAGCTGGATGGATGAGACTCAAAAAGCCTCCTCCGGAGAGGTGTTGCCATGGTCCCCTTTGCAAACATTTAGCATGTGGGGACAGGAACAGATGATTGGGGACTGTGGAGAGAGGCTTGCCATTGGAATTGATGGAGGGTGAAGAAAGGAAATAAATCAGAAAAATGAGCCACCATCCATACACCAAAGCAGAGAGGGCTGCGAGGCCACGCCCACCATTGTCATGCTGAGCCTGTCAGTCAAAATGGGAGAGTTTCTTTGGAGAAAATGTTGCACTGACTATAGGGCTGTTTATCTGGGGAGAAAAGATATGTCAGCTAAATAAGAGAAAGACACACAGAGAGCGAGAGTGAGAGAGAGAGAGAGATTCTTAGAAAGCCAATGGGACGAAATATTTTTTATTGATTGGCTTACTCTGTGTTCAAAGAAAAGGAAGTGGAGTGGGGGGAGGGGAGGAGAAGAAAGTCTCAGGAGTTCCTGTGTGTCTGTCCCTCTGCTCTACCATCCATCTGTCTCCAAGATGCAACCCAGCACCTCCTGCCTTCTATTATTGACATCCTTGTGGAGACCCCAGCCCCACCCCCACACTAAATAGACAGGATCTACATAACCAGGAAAACTTTGCGCACATGCTAGGATATGACTTCTTCAGAGACTAGACTTAAGCTGTGTTTTCCCTCTGACACCCTTGAGTTGTTGGCTCTGTGTGGGGGAGATTGAGCTGCCTGTTTCGAGGGTGCTCAAGCAGTCCTCTGGAGAAGCCAGTGCAGTGGGAGATGGACCCATTCTGCCAACAGCCACGGGGCTGCGCCATCTTGGAAGTGGCTCTTCAAAGCCCAGTCTAGTCTTACGATGACTTTTAAAAATGTGTACTTTATTAAAGTGAGTTATACAAGGGCCATTTTCATGCAAGTATATAGTGTCCTTTTAACATCCTCTCCTCCCCGTTCTCTGACGCCCCTCCGCATCCCATTAGTTCTCCTAGACAGTTTTGCTGTTTCTTCTATATCATCTGTTTGAACCTGACTTTACTATCTATGTGACATCTAGGTGTAAAACAATGAGGAAAAGTATAATATTTATCTTTCTGAGACTGACATAATTCACTCAATATGATTATCTCCAGTTGTATCCAATGAGCTCGAAGCTGTAATTTAAAATGAATCTCCCAACTGAAAGAAGTCCAGGCCCAGAGTGAGTCACAGTTAAATTCAACAAGATCTTTAAAGAAGAGCTAACACCAATGCTTCTCAAACTATTCCGTAAAATAGAAATGGAAGGAACACTCCCAAACTCTTTATGAAGCCAGTGTTACTCTGATATCCAAAGTGGGTATAAACATAATGCAAGACCATCATGGTCAGACTTTTATAGGAAAATATAATGGCCTGGGTAACCTTGACTCGGGCAGAAAGGGAGAGATTGCGTCTCCTCACAGACTAGTCTATAACACAGAGGCTGATAAAGCCACGTGTTGTGGGATTTCATGAGAAGAGGAAAAGCTATCACACCCAAAGTCATTCACAGATCTTGCCTTTGTTCGGGGTGACCTGGAAGAGCCATAGGCAAGCCTTGAGCAGAGGAGAAATGGGAATGACTTGTGTTTCACAGGGCATCGTGGTGCCCAGATCACTGTGTATCCAGATATGTGCTGAGGAATCTCCCAGCATAGAGATGACCTGCCCCAGCCTCAAGGAGTTTCCTGACTGATTCATATTCAGTCACACTCAGAACACTATCAATAAGGCAAGTAACCTTGGGGTTATTTCTATTACAGGAAGGCAAGTAGGAGACTCATCTCTCTGTTGTCCTACAAATATGAAATAACAAATATGAAATAACTGATTCTGTTCCCCAATGCCTGACTTAAGTCTAAGGACCCATTAGACCAGGTATTGTTGTGGGGTCTGGAAGCCTATGACCACATCTAAATCTGAGCCTGATGCTCTAACAAGATAGTGCATGTCACAGATGGCAGCTCAGCTGCCTCTTCCTATTGATGGGAGAGGTTAACTAATTCTTTCCTATATGTCTTGGTGTGTGTGTGTGTGTATGCAGACACACATATGTGTGTATAAGAGGAGGCTAGAGGTCAAACTAGTGTGTCCTCCATCTTGATTTTTGTTTATTTTTATTTTAGGTGTGTGAGTGTTTTACCTGCATGTAAATGTACCACGTGCATGCATCCTCTGGCACTGGAGTTATAGACAGTTGTGTATGTGTTGGGAATCGAACCTAAGTCCTCTGCAAGAGCATTCAGTGCTCTTAATCACTCAGCCATCTCTTCAGCCCCCCACCTTGTTTTTTAAAACAAGGTCTGTCATTGAGTTAGAACCCACCAACTAGGCTGGGCTGGCAGACCACCAAGCTCCAGGAATCAACTTGTCCCTCCCTCCCTGGCACAGAAATTACAAGCATGCGCCACCATGCCTCCCTCGGTTCCTCATGCTTACATGGCAAGCACTTTATCAACTAGGCTACCTCTCCAGCCCCTGGCCTGTTTAGAAGGTGCCAGTCCCATCCACTGGTACTTGAAATTCATCATTAGGTTGCATTCTGGAACATTCTACCTCTCACTGATACCCTGATGATTAGGTTTCATGTAGGCAGGTCACCAGCATTCCAACTACAGCAGACTGTATCCGTCAGTTATGCTGCACTAACAAACAGCCCACACAGCTCAGTGCTTCAAACAACAAAGGCTTCATTCTTGCTGAGCTGTGTCGAACGCAGCCTAGAGGAGTCTCAGCTCATCATACTCAGCCTGGGGCTCCGGCAGGGGACCAGGTCAGTCCCCTGCTACACTGAAAGGCCTAAGCAGTACATGGCAATTCTTGTTACCTCCCACTAGCCAGAAACCAGTCACATGGCTGCAGCCTCTGCCAGCAGCTGAGGAAATGGCACTTTGAGGATACCTGGAGGTGAGAGGGAGTGGAGCAGTGACGGGCTCAGGAATGCCAACCACAGAAGCTTCATAATTTAGAGCAGTACCTGGGCATCACTGAGTCTCCCAGGCTCTGATTCTCAATGAACATGAGGTGGGTGTTGTGGTTTGATTTCTGTTGCTGTGGTAAAATACTCTGTCCCAAATCAACTTAAGGAAAGAGTATATTCAGCTGACAATTCCAGGTCACAGCCCATCATTTGGGAGAAGTCAAGGCAGGAACTAAAGAAGCAATCACGGCACAGTTAGGAGCAGAGAGAATAAACTCGTCCTTGTTTGCTCTCACCTGGTGTTCCTTTCTTATTCTACTCAGGGCCCCAAACCAGGGAAGGGCGCCACCCACATTTAGGGTGGGTGTTCCCACATCACTTAACGTTCAAGGCACTCCCCCACAAATGAGTCCTCAGGCCAACCCGATCTAGACAGTTCCTCAACTAAAATTCTCTTTTCAGATGATTCTAGGTCACGATAAGTTGACAATTAAAAAAAAAAAAAAACAAACCCTCACCATCACAGTGCTCCTAAACTGATTTTTCCTATTCTTGATGAGTCAGCATGACTTATCTAGGATTGTATGTGTTTCAGGCACTCTGATGGGTGCTACACAGACACAAAGTGAGCTACATACAATCCCTCCCTTCAGGGAAGCCTGCATCCTCTCAGCTTCAACACAGTTGTCACAGTAAATTGCCTGGAATGATCATCATTTAATATGTTCCAAAGACAAACACACTTTTGGGGTTCATAGTGTCTTTTTCTCCATTTAGACAGAATAGAGTGGTGAGCCCATTGAATGGCCGCTCCCAGTTCCTCTCTGAATCCTCTATGAGCAGGGAATGGCCGTCCAGGACTCTGGGGTATACCACCCCTTCATTAGGTTTGGAGTGTTGTCTCAGGACACACACATCACATAGGGGAAGTCTGGTTAAATTAGAAGTTCAGATTAACAACAAGTAAGTATTAGCATGGCATGGTCCCATTTGTTGTGTGACTTTTCCTGGGAAGATGGGAACAAACAACCATTCACCTGATAACCAAAGCAGCTTAGTGAACTACTGAGTTCATTGGAATTGCATATAGGAACCTAGCCAAGGGGTCATGTACAGGAGGATGGGTGCCTCGAAGACAGCGGCCTCAGCAGAACAGCCCACCCCGCCGTGGCTGGTGACTCTCAAAAGCTTCACCTGGAGCACCCAACTTGCAGTCAGCTCAGCAGGGGGAGTCTCCGCTTTCCAGCAGTTGTTGACTGACTTAGAACCTTGGGGAGGGGACTCGTGGAGTATGCAAGCTTGAAAAGCTTCCTGAGCTGTGTGAGTTCCCTCTACTTATTAAGTCTTGTTTTAACTTGGAGGAAGTAGCCATGACCCACCAAGCAATCCTTGGGACAGACATGCTAAAAGTATGTTTGCTGTTTATCTGAAACTATGAATTAAGGAGGCATCCTGCTTTGTTTGAGAAATCTGGAAACACCCGCCAGGCTCGCCTTACTTCTGGTCCTGTAACACAGCTGGTCTACATCTACCTCAGGGCCTTTGCACGGGTTCATTCCTCCTTGTGGAGGACCTCACCTCCATCTGGAGGCTATCATGGATGGCACCTCATCTCCTTTCTCCTCCTGAGCTCTCTCACTGGCATCTCAGACATTTCCTGTGGTGGGGTGATCTGCTGTCACACCAGCTCACCCTGTCTCTGCCACTGGCTATCACATCTATTTCTAGCAGGTGCCACTCTGCACTTGTCCTCGATTCTAAGATACCTGTCTCTCTGCGCCCTGATGAAAGCTCCCTGTCAACAGGGCCTGTGCTCATCTTGTCCTTAGCTCCAGCACAGCACTTGTGAGAGTGGACAGATAGTGCGTAGTGAGCAAGTAGGTGCAAGACCCTGCAGTCTGGGCAAGGCTCCTACTGTCTAGTTCCGTTGTGCAACTGAAGGGTGAAGGGAAGGCAAATTGGACAACCGGATGACACAATCTGAGATGGGGGTGTGCAGAGATCCCCATGTGAATAACGGGCTAAAGACCAGCTGGAGAGGCTGAACAAGATGGGTTCTGCATTCACTGACGTGATTGGGAGACCATCCTGAATGAGATCCTGTGAACTCAGATCTGTTTCACAGGAAGGAAGAAGCCATAGAGCAGGGTAAGGATAAGGAAGTTCCCGGACCTGGAGCGTCCGTGGCTCATCTGAGGAATAGATAGCTGACCAATATGGCAGAAATGACTGGGTTACGGAGCTACCACTGGCAGTAGCCGGGCTGTGTTGGGAGTTTACTCGGAATGCATTGCTAATAACACACTGGAGGATTCCTATAGGAATCATAGGCCCACATGACAAGATGGGCTTGGTAGCTGTAATGAAAATGAACTATAGAGACAAAAGCTTGGAGACAGGACAGATAGGAAGCCATTGCAGTCAACCCTGTGAGAGCGGATGGTGGGTTGGTCACATGATGCATAGAGCAGAGATTCCCGCTCAGGCACATGATTTCAGCGGGACAGCTCTTCACCTGGCTGCCCGACTGCTCCAACGCTTGTACAACCCCATTCTTTTGTATTATTCACTCCATTTATGAACCCTCCTCCCTTGTCATTGGCCGACAGCTATTGATCTTTGTGCGTGATGGTGCCCTTGGCCTCAAATAATTTCACAATTTCTTCCCCAGTTTTCAAGTGGACTTTATCATCCCTCTGATTGTTGAAGCCTGTCTTTGTTCTTTGGACAATAATGGATGATTGAGTAAACGGCGTGTCACAGAGCAGGAAAGACACGAGGGCGACCTTTATTAGATTAAATATGTTATCCCCATCCAGTGCTCTGTGCATTGTGGAATTGCTATCAGGACACAGACGATAGGGATGGCACTGTGTGGAGCCAAGAGCTTCCCAAAATGATATTCATAATTACTTTTCTCGATACAGTGATAATTATTAATAATGATTTCCTATAAATTATAACTTAATGTCAATGCAAATATTACATAATCAGTTGGCTTAAAAGCTCTGAAGAATATGCCTGACTCCTAGATGTTATTCCCATCCAATATTCAAAACTGAAGTCCAGGCTAAGTCCCTGACGTCTGGTGGATGGAGACTGGCCTTTGTGTGAGAAGATGATCCACCCAGCAACTGAGTCCTAGAAGCTTTGCCTCAGTCTAAAGGATTCAGTTCTTCTTCTTTCCTTTATTCCCTTGTTCTTTTCTAACCTAGTCATGACGGCTTTCTTTCTGTTCCTCAACAATACCACACTTACTCCCACCCCAGGACCTTTCTACCTTCTGCTTGGAAAGTCTTTTTACAATTACTGTGCCTGAGGAACTCCTGTGCCTTTTCATTATGCATGTCTCAATGTCAACCTAGAAATGTCTAAGATACAACCTCACCTAGTGAGCGCTCTCTCTCTCTCTCTCTCTCTCTCTCTCTCTCTCTTCTTTGGCATGGTCTTTGTCTCATTTCTGTCTGTTCTGCCTTTGGAATCGCTGATTCTCTGAGACCTGCCAGACACTCAGCTCACATACCTCCACTGTGACCTCCTGAGCTCACACCAGCCCACCTAGCTCTGCCTCCTGTGGCAAATCAAGTGACCTGTCCTTGAATGGATGGATGGGAGGATGGATGAGTAGATGCATGGTATATGGAGGAATGGATGGGTGGATGGATGGATGAATAGATGGTCAGATAGATGGGAAGATGCAGAGAAGGAAGATAAGAAAGAAGAGAGAGAGGGAAGGAGGATGAAAAGATTTATGAGTGGATAGGTAGATAGATGGGGGTGGTAGCCTGGGGATCTTGGGAGTCAGTTGCATAAATGAAAAACCCAAATGGTCTCTATTTTCATGTCAGTTCATAAGACAATCCGTGTCTACAAACACCTCATACTCAACATGTCAAAAACCAAAGTAATATCCCTTTGCTTAGCATTCCCCCTCCCTCTCATTCTTCCTTGTAAGATCATATGTCCCCCTCACTCAGCCCAGCCTATCCTCAGGAACATGAGTCTATTCTGCTTCCTCTGTGTGTCTGGACTCCTTCCTCACCTTATGCTCCTTGGCCACCGTTCCAGCTCGGGTGTTGGGATCTTACCAAACTTGGTACCCCACCTGTTCACTGGCCTCCCTGCCGACTGCCCAGTCTCAAGAACATCCTGCTGCTACTGTGGTCAGAGTATGTCCTGGTTTGAGTCCCCTGAAAGGAAATGCTGAGGCCAGGGCTTGAGTCCAAGTGTTTTCATAGGTCCTAGGAAGCCGGAGTGAAGCATGAAGCAGGGAGGGGAGAGCCACCTGCCTGAGGTGCGCAGCCAGGGTTTCTGTCATGATCAACCAGGACGCCACACACCTGGGGTCTTGTGGGAGCATACAGAGTCTCTCCCATCAGCCGTGCGCCAGAAGCTGAGATAGCAGCACATTTGCCTGTTTACCCACAGCGCGCATCCCCAGGGGTTCAGTCTGCTCCTGGTGGCATCCACTGTCCCCGACTCCTGTGCTGTGTTTCTGCATAACATCTGGGGCCTGCAGCGGAAGGAAAGCTCCCAGGCTGAAAGCAGAAAGGACATAGGGTTCAGAAGTAAGTCCCAGCTCCTGTGACACTGTCCCCTATGACTACAGCTGAAGTCAAATGTGGACTGAGGGACATGTCTCCAGACATCAGATGTGTCTAATTCACAGTGATCTCTAACACTGTATGTGTGACTTTAACTCCCAGGTCTGGGGCTCCCTGACAGCTGCCCAGAATCTGCAGCAAAATGCCTGCTGTCTTAATGCAGCATCTAAGATCTTGCAGGACCCGGTCCAGCCTCAGCAGCAGCCTCATTCTTAGCTTTTTCTTATCTAGGTTTTTCACCCTTGTGGCTTAGCCTCTGTAGCCCTTCTGCTTGGAATTCCCTTCCAATTTCTGTTCCTTTTCTAGAACACCTGGTGCTTCTAGATACCTTTCCTGATAGTTGCTGGCCAAGTCAGACCTGGGCCCACATCGTTAACACTGCACCCACAGCGATCTCTGTGGTTAGTGTCAGTTCAAGGACTTTCCCTCCTGGACCACCTTGAGCAGTGAGCCCAGTAGCCAGTAGTGGCCAATCCCCTTCATCCCTGTTTCCCAAATGCCCCAGTGTTCCCTGGGACACAGGACATGCTGCCAGTGGGTATGGGTGCCTGGCAGGACCCATGTGTAATGCCTCAGGGCTTAAGACTTATTCAACAGAAAGCAGCGAGGGTTATCAGAAAGGACTGTGGTTCGCGGTGCAAGCCCACATCTCAGAGGAGTCTCTCTTGGTTTGAGATTGTGCTAGGTCTCGATCTGACCATCTGATCAAGATGGCTGAAGGACTGAATCACTTCCCCAAATGCCCATCAAGAAGGTGACAGCACTGACAGTCAATTCAGTTCTGTAAACAATTGCTAAAGAGTCAAAGAGCTGAGTCACCACTTGAAACACAGACCAGAGATCAGAGTGACTGACTCGTCCCAGGCATCTGTGTGACAGGCTGAGGAAGTCACAGGAGGGCAGGATTGGGATGATGTATCTACAGAAGACACTGTGGACCTTCCTCCCCATGTCACAGCACAAGGCAGGCACACCGTCACCATGGGGCAAAACCAGCAAACTCCCACTGTGTAGCAAAAAGGCGAGCCAAAGGTGGGACCAGTGCTATACTGCATGCAGATAACAACAGTGGGCTTACTGAGCCCCCAGCACGTGCCTGCCACAGCCTCTCAGGAGGATCACATCCCAGCAAGAGAGATACACACCAGAACTCAGAGCGGTAGTATGATGCCATGATGAAATAACAGAAAGCGGACTGTTCATTTTGCCTAGATATGTGAGGACAATGAAAACTTGAGGAAGTTGTCAGTAGACAAAATAGTCTAGAATACACATAAACACACACATATGCTCACTCACACACATGCATGCACACATACAATCAGTCAGGTCTTTCCATGGGATGTGAATATATGTTTCTCTCTCTCTCTCATCTCTCTATATCTATCTCTCTCTATCTGTCTATCTATCTAGATAAGCATTTCATGTAGTCCAAGTGGGCCTCAAACTTTCTATGTAGCCAAGACCAAGGATGATCTTGAACTTCTGATCCTCCTGCCACTACCTCTTGAATGCTAAGATTATCTGCCTATGTCACCACATCTGGTTTATATGGGACTCAAACCCAGGACCTTATGCATACAAGGAAAACACTATCTATACTGAGTACATCCCCACCCCAGCATTCTTTTTCCTTTGTTTTAACATCCAGGTGAGTAAGTCATCAAATAGGTTCGTCTCAAACACTAGCTAAGGAGGGCTGTGGTGCTCTGCCTTCTGAGTTTAATTCCTACCTCTCACTCTTAGGTATTGTGACATCTCAGGCAGCTTTCCTGTCCACTCAGTTTCTATGTCTCTAAAGGGAGAGGGCCAATGAAATCCCACTGCTCCACAGTAGATAGGAAAGCAGAAATGAGTTGAGAAGTAACAATTTCAAAGCAGCTGGCTTCACCGTAAGGGCTCTATGAAGTTAGCGATTATCACGAGCAGTTTGTTAAGGTGCTTAAAGCATGGCTTGATTCTATGCCAGTTTTCTGGAAAGTTCTATGAAGCATGAGAGACAAGGTTCCACATTCTAGCTACTGGCCCTCAGAGGTAGGCGCTGTGGGTCACATTTGATCCCTAAAAGATCCATTTTGATTTCAAGCGCTCAGGTTTGGAGAGAGATTGGCAAATCCACTTTGACTCCACAGTTTATTTTGAAAGTAATCATTTACCAAGCAATTTATTGTGATTCTTGATTGTTTAGTGGGGGGCGGGGTGGAATTCAACCCAATGTGAAAAAATCGGGAGATGGGAGTTAGGGAGATAGTGCGGTCACTAAGTGCTTGCCTTGTAAGCAGGAGGACCTGAGCTTGACTTTTAAAAGCCAGCACAGTAGCACATGCCTGTAACCCTAAAACTGACAGAGAATGTGGTAATCGGATGGGGAGGAAGATCCCGGATTTACTGGGCAGCCAGTCCAAAGAAAATGGGGAGCTGCAAGCTCATCAGGGGACACGCTTTCAGAAGTATCTAGTGGAGAGTGATAGAGGCAGATACCAGCCATCAACCTCTGGCCTGTACATACGCACAAACACATATACTACAAACACCATAATAAATAGATAAATAAATAGTAAAATAGTAAATAAGGATGGGCCCTGACAAATGACAGCTTGTCCTCTGCCTCCCATGTGTACATGCGTGCACGCCAGTACATACAAATGCACCTGCGCACGCATCAACATGCACAGACACTAATGCACACACCTGCACATACACATACACACAAATATAAGAAAAGTGGGAACTGGATACACAGGACTGCTAGAGACTGTGACAGGAAAGAACAGGAAGTCAGAGGTGTGCTTAAAACGTAAGAAGGGAGTCAGAGCAAAGGAGAGAGACTAGAGGATGCTCGAGAATGGTTCTTAGCTCCTGCCTCCCTGGGAGAATGTTCTGGAACTCCTGTTCCAGGCAGAGCAAGCTATTTGGCCAAGAGTCACACAAGGCCAGTGGTGTAGAAGCAAATGACATTTCTCCATCACATGAGAGAGTTCAGGCAATGGCCTAAGACAGCCCCAGTTCCTTCTTAGAGTTGCAGAGATGATGTCAGGCTTCCCCAAAGCTACACAAAGGTAGGCAGGGAGCATGCTGGTGGAGATGTTTGAGTGGCAGCTCAGGAGAGGGGGATAAGAGTTATGGGAGTGATGGCCTGGAAGCACATAATAGGAAGTTCACCTCCCAGATGGCCACCCACCAAGGAACAGACTTTGGCCTTCCCACTCCGAGCCCCAGCCTCTAGCTGGAAATGAAACACGGACTCCAACAGGGCCCAGAGATAAAAGTAGGCCTGAGACTAGCGAGCTGGCTCAACAGTCGAGAGCACTGACTGCTCTTGCAGAGGACCTGGGTTTGGTTCCCAGCACCCACGTGGAGGCTAACAACCTTCCATAACTCTGGTTCCAGGGATCCAATTCCCTCTTCTGATCTCCATGGGCAAGGCCCATGGGTGCACTTACATACATGCAGGCGGAACATTCATGCACATAAAACAACAAATAGAATATTTTTAAATTAAAAAATAAGTCTATGTATCAGATATGTGAGGATGTACTCAAAGGTGCTTTGGAGTCTGCTCTGTGGGCCTGCTCGGCCTCTGTGGCATGCTCTCCTGACCATGTGCTTGGTTTCTCACATTCTGTTTACCCTGATGGGAAACAGAGATGAGAGTGGTGCTCCCTGCACAGGTTAACTGTGCTCAGTGAACCATCCCAGCTCCCTGCAGGGACTGTGTTACATTAGACGGTCAGGCTGTGTGGACTCCTATCCTCAGAGGGGCACTCAGTCCTGGGGTAAAGAGGAGCTTTCTTAGCCAGTAGCCAGCAGGAACTTCAGTGGTTTCCTGGGGCTGATGGAGGGTTGTGGGGTCTGGGTCTATCGTAAAAGGTATTGAGAAAGCCAAGCAACCCCAGATACCCTGAAGGGACGGTAGGAGTCTGGCCTGCTCTGCCTGAAGCGATAACCTAGGTCCCAGAAAGCCACTGCAGGCCTCAGCAGTTGCTTCATCTTTTCCCCCCACAAAGATCACCCCAGACCAGATCCAGGTTTTTGGATTTCGTTTCCTTGTTTCTAATTTCCATGTCAGCCCTACAACCTTCCCTCCTTTACCTAAAGACCCCACCTTTAACTGTCCCGCCGTCTGTAATGGCCAGAAGGGCCTCCCTGTATAAACGCCTGCCTTGGTTTCAATAACTGAACTGCCCACCAACACAGTCTCCCAGGAACTCCTCCAGCTGTAGTCTGAGCCACCTGAGGACCTGTTCGATCGTCCTCTATTCTCTGGGACAGCTGGAACATAGCATCCATGCTGGAGATGGAGACCCACCCACAGAGGGTAAGGGTTTGTTTGAGTTGTGCGTGTGTTGAGTGGGAGCATACTCATGCCATGGCAGGCATGTGAGGTCAGAACCTCCAGTGTTGGTCCCGGCCTTCCACCTTGTTGAGACTAGGCCTCTCGCTGTTCCCTGCCACATAAGCCAGGCTAGCTGGCCTGAACACTTCTGGGAGTCCTGTCTCTGCCTCCATTTCCTGGTAGGGCTGTGCTGGGTTTACAGATGCACGCATGTGTCCAGCTTTTTGTGGGGGTTCTGGGAATCTGGACTCGAGTCCATAGGTTTGCACAGCAAGCACTTTACCCGCTGAGCCATCTCCCCAGCATAAGACTTTGTTTCTGTGTGCTGTCAGCATGTTGCTTCCATGTGCTCCAAGTCAGTGGAAGCTGATACAGGGCTGTGGTCAAGGTCCTGTGCTCTGGCATCTGGCTGCCTGTAATAATATTACTTACTACTAGGCAAGTGTCCTTGGGGAAGTGACATCACGTTCTGTACTTTGTACCTGTACCACTGTAAAATAGGGGCAGCCATCGTTCCTATGTGTGGAGTTATCCTCAGGCTTCAGTGGATGAACACACTCAGTCTCCTACGCTTTCCTCCCCAGCGTGCTGGCATGCAGAAGCCGCTAGAAATAGTTGCTGTTTATCTTCTGATTTTGTTCCACTCAAGTTTACACTTTAGCTGTTCAAAATAGGACCTCAATTTTGATTTCTCTTCCAACAGTTAAAACGATCCAAACTCTAGGCCATTTTCCAGCAAAGGAAACTCAACATGAAAATACAAATATTAGAACTACCAATATTCAAATAAAGATGGAGTATGAGCTCTCCTCCTCCATGCACTCCAGAAATACCATCATTTGTGCTTCAGAAAGGAGAAGAAGCATTCATGGGTCTGCCATCATCTTATGAATGGAAAGACAGATGGATGGATGGATGGATAGATGGATGGATGGATGGATGGATGGATGGATGGATAAATGGATGAGAAAATGGATGGATGAATGGATTGATTATAGAATGGATGGATGGGTGGATGGATGGAAGGGTGGGTGGATGGGTAGATGGATAACTAAATAGATGAGAGGTTGGATAGAAGGATGGATGGATGGGTGGATGGATGGATGGATGGATGGATGAGAAACTGCATGGATGTATTGATTAGAGAATGGTTGCTTGGAAGGAAGGAAGGAAGGAAGGAAGGAAGGAAGGAAGGAAGGATAGATGGATGACTGGATAGATGGGAGGTTGGATAGAAAGATGAATGGAAGGGTGGATGGATGAGTGAATGGGTGGATGGATGGTGGGTGGATGGATGGATGGATGGGGCTCACAGCATCAGGGAACATTCAAGGACAGAACCAAAAGGCATCCTGCTTGGCAGCCGCTATTCTGGTATGCTCCAGAAATCTTTCGGTGTTGAACCCACAGTGGTCTCGTCACTCTGTTGGCTGTTTCTTCTGTTCGATGAAACATTTTCTTTTGCTATGATCCCACTTGTCTGTGTTATACAGATTGATTGAAACATCATTGCTCCGACCTATGTCTGGGAACCTCTCTCCTTTTTTGCATCTAGAATTTTTTACAGTTTCTGTAAAAATTATAAGTAAATATAAAGGACCTATATTTAAGTCCTTTATTATTTATTATTCTTTATTCTGTAAAAATTATAAATAAATATAAAGTACTTATATTTAAGTCCTTTATCCACCTTGAATTTGTTGTTAGATATGGTGTGAAATCGAGGTCTCCTTTCATTCTCCTGCACATGGGTAGTTTTGATGATTGTCACTTTGTAGTATGTTTTGTAAATCAGATATATTGTGCTTCTAGCTTTGTTCTTTTTGCTCAAAATTCCTTTCCATTATCTAGAAGGAATAAGTTCAGAGATTGACCTACAGAGTGCTGGCTATAGTTAGTAACGATATAGTTAGAAACTGAAAAATTGTGGGGAAAACGGAGTGTACTTTTTCACCAGAAGAAAACAATTATATGAGGTAATACATGTTAATCATTTCAACTCAGACATTCCATGATTTATATTTATTTCAAACACATCAGATTCTACACAGTAAATATATGTAATTTTGTCAACCAAAAAAAAAAAAAAAAGAAAAAACTCCTCTGTTGTGAGTTTTCCCTAAAATGAATGTGAGGATAAAGTCACTTATCTCTTTTATCAGCAATATTATCCCCATAATGCTGTGTAACACACAACCTCAAAACCTCACTGCCTTGTTTGGGGCTATGGGCCTAGGATCCAGCTGTCTGTTTCTGCTGATCCAAGGATGAACTCAACAAGGCTCATCCTCTGTCTCTGCAGTCTTGGCTAGGCCACATGCTGGGGCCAACTATGTTGGTTTAATTTTGCCCATTGGGGCTCATGCCCCAGCAGGCTAGCCTGGGTATATTTCCATAAAAACGTAAGAGTGAGTGGAGAGATTTTTTGTCAAGCTTCTCTCCTTGGCTGTCATTTCCTGGCCAAAGCATGCACCACAACAAATCAAAAGTCAAGAGAAAGGACAGAGTCTTCCACCTCCACCTCACATACAAGGAAGAAAGATTGCAGTCTTGGATAGCACAGGTCTTCAGTGTAGGAAGGGTGAAGAACTGAGAGCCTCTGAAAATCAGTAGGGCATAATCCAAAAGTCGCAACCATGACTGACTGCAGGAGGAAGAGAGGAAGATTCTAAGAGCAATCAAGTGCCCTGAAAGGTGGGTCAGGATCAATCGTTAAACAGAAGCTTGACAACACTAAATGCCGTAGCCTTTTGTGTGTATGCGCATGTGTATGTGTCTATGCATACGTGTATGGTATGTTTACATGCATGTGATGTGAACATGTTCATGTGGGTATGTCCACATATGCATGTGCAAGTATGCATGTGTATGTATATCTGTGTGTGCCCATGGAGGCCAGAGGTCAGTACTGAATAGTCTCAGCAACGCCTTATTTTTGAGATCGGTCTCTCACAGAACCTGGATCCCAGTGCTTCAGTGAGGCCGTCTAGCCAATGAGCTCCCTGGCTCTTCCTGTTTCTCCCCCCCGCCAAGACCCCCATGCTGGGATTACAGATGCATGCTACCACATCTGACTTCTTACATGGGTGTTGGGTTTCCCAACTCAGGTCCCCATCCTTGCACATCAAGGGCTTTCTCCTAGTCCCAAATGATGTAACCCCCACTCTTTTGAGAGAGGATCTCGCTGTAGCCCCAGCTGGCCTGGAAGTTTCTATGTAGCTCAAGTTGACTTCAATAACACAGAGATCTGCCTGTCTCGGCCTCTGGAGTGCTGGGATTAAAGAGTCAGATTACACCTGGCCCCGATGTAACCCTGTATGAACTATTTTGTTTGTGTTTTGTTGAGACAGTTTCATGTAGCCCATACTGGCCTTGAAGTTCTGAGCTTCCTATGTCTACCGCTCAAATGCTAGGATTATAGGCATGCACCACCAGGTCTATAAAGACATTTTGCATTCAGTGACACATCAGTCATTCTCTGCCACTCTTTCCTAAAACCTCTTCCAATACATCTAATCTCAACTACTTTGAATAAATGCAAATATATCTTCAAAGTTCAGCAGCCATTTTGCCCCATGACCTTAATATCCCAGCAAATAGACATCTACATGAAAAATTAATGAAAAGTAAGTTTAAAGAAATGAAGATTCCTCCCAATTTCCAACAGACTTAACTCTAATTTGTGGATGAAAGTTTGAGAGCTTTTTCTTTATCATTCCCTTCCAGAGATTCTCAGCTAAGACCCACTAGGGAGGTCACAAATGAAATTAGCTTTAACTTGATATATACTGTAGGACTCCAAGACCTCACTAACCATACTTGTGGTTGAAATCATAGCACCAAATCTAGAGTTCAAGAAGATAAATTGAAGATGAAAAGTGAGACTCTATAACGAGAATTTAGAGCCTTTGTTGATTCCTGCCCAGGTCTACGTTCCTCATATTCAGATCATCTTGGAAACAGTCTTCCTTTCTCCCCTGTTGTTTTATAAGAGGAGTCATCCACTTTAATAGCCTGGACATTTAAGATCCATAAAAGATAATGTGCAGTGAAGATAGACTCTGTAGACTGTCGTGCTGATAATCAATTTTTAAGTAAGCTCTAAGAGTTGACACCACGCCACTACTAGCTTCTGACTGGGGAGGAGAATCCTGTCCTTTGTCCTTCTTGTTGAACGTTACAGCTCTGCCTGGCTGAATTCTGAACACTAAGCACTGGGAAGTTCTAGGCATCGTATGACTGTTGGCAGGATCCTTGGTTTGACCTTGAGCCTAAATTCCTTGATAGCTCCCTATAAGTTATTGCTTCTGTCATTTTAATCCAAAGCAGTTCACATTCAATGTGGTTTTACTTATGGCCAAGTTAAACAGAGGGATTCATTAGTCAACTGTATATTCAGGAGGAATAAAATTCTTTTTCTTCTTTTTGTAGTGAGGCTAAAGATGGTATTGATGAGATTCAATAGCTCGGAGCTAACAGCCACCATGATGAATTCTCTTATAGGTCCTTAGGATGGCAGAGCTCAGTTGATAAGAGTGTATCAGTCTTTTCCCTTCTTGGTGGATGCTCAGGCCACCTCCTTTTCTTTATTTTAGCGTGTGTGTTGTTGTTGTTTGTTGTTGCTGTGTAGATCTGTGTGCACTCATGTCACAAAGCATTTGTGGAAGCCAGAGGAAAACACTGTGGAGTCAGTTCTCTCCTTTCACCTGCCCCTGGGTTAGGGGATTGAGCTCAGGTTATCAGACTTTGCAGGCAAGTGTCCTTTGCCCATGTAGTCATCTCACCAGCTCAACTTCTTTATTTCCTATTTTGTTTGATCTGATTCTTTGGGAGATGATCAGACATGAGAAGGCAGACCTAACACAACAGTTTCCCTAACCAAAACACCAAGGCTAGGCTACATGGTGAGTACCAGGCCAACCAGGGCTAAATAAAATAATAAGACCCTGTTTAAAGCAAAGTACCACAACACATACTGGAGAGATGGTTCTCTTGATAAAGTGCTTATCACATATGCATGATAAGTTGTGTTAGGTCTACAGCCCCTATTTAAAAAGTTCAGCACAGAACTGCACACCTGAAGTCCCAGCGCAGGAAGATAGAGGAAGGAGGATTTCTGGGACTCACTCACCTCCAAGTCTGTATCAGTGAGCTTAAGTTCAATAAGAGACCCTGTCTTTTTAAATTTATTTTTATTTTTATCTTATGTGTATGAGTGTATTTCCTGCATGTATATAAGTGCCATGTTGTCCAATGCCCAAGGAGGTTAGAAAAGGGCATTGGGTTGCCCCAGGAACTGGAGTTTAGGTTGGTTGTTAGCCACCATGTGGGTGCTAGGAATCTTACACAAGGCCTCTGCAAGAGCAGTCAGAGCTCTTAACTGCTGGGCCATCTCTCCAACCCAAAGACCCTGTCTTTTGTAAAAAGGTGGAGAATGACTGAGGAAGACACCTCAAGTCTAGTCAGGAAGACCCCAGTGCTGGTTAGTGTTCATAGTGTAACACACACTAGAGATACTTGGGAAGAGGGACCCTCAATTGCAGAAGTTCCTCCATCTGATTAGCCTGTGACTATGACGTCGGGGTATGTTCTTGATTACTGACTGATGGGTAAGAGCCCAGTCCACTGTGGGTGGTACCATCCCTGAGCCGGTGAGCCTGGGCTATATGAGGAAGGTATTGGAGCAAGTCAGAGGAAAACAGGCCACTAAGCAGTGTTCCTCTACGGTCTGCTTCAGTTCTTGCCTCCGGGTTCCCATTGAACATCTGTCTTAACTTCCCTTCATAATGAATTATGAGCTGTGAGCCAAATAAACCCTTCCCTTCCCCACGCTCCTTGTGGTCATGGGGTTTATCATGGCAATGGAGAAGCAAACAAAACACCATGTAACTTCTGCTCTACACAAATGCACACATGCCCACACACACAGAAACACACATAGACACACATGTCCCAAAAGTCCCATTTTTAAGTCATGGCTAATATATAAACATTAACTTTCTTTTCTAATACCACGAAGCTGAGTCACATTCATGGCCATCATTGACACAATTCAAGCTCCTGAGAAAACCTCCAACCGCCTTCTTTTCCATCCCAGTTTTATGAGTCAAAGAGCAGCCTGGACTACAGACACTCCCGTGTTCCCATCCTGTACCCACATGCAGGAACAAGAACAAGGGGAGATGAAGGCCCAAAGTCGAAGTCAGAGACCTTGATGCTGAGAGAGTAGGAAAGAAGCACCTGGACGTGGTGGTGCCTGGGTAATCTCAGCATTCCAGAGGTGGCAGCAGGAAGGTCAAGAGTTCGAGGCCAGCCTGGGCTGCATAGCGGAAACCCTGTACCTTCAAAGCATGAACCCAAGTGATTCCCTTTTCCCTTATGTTATTTTGTCACAGCAATTAGAAAAGTAACTAATACAGCTGGTATTAATCCTTCAATTATGGTCCAACTGAGCTCCTTTGTGAAGTTTCCCTTCACATCTTGCAGTCTTTTGTTCTCCTAATGAATGAAGACCCATCTCTTTGATCTTTGGGACTACTTTCTATAAAGACAAGATTTACCCTTCGCTGCGTCAGTTATGGTTTTATTTTCTTTACAGTCTGCCTTTTTGAAGAACCCACTTTTAATCTTCACACAGCCAACTCAATCGCACACTTTCTATTATCTTAATAATCTGCTTATTTATATAAAGGTTTCGGATAGCCTGAGACAAGGAAACTAGTGAATTATATTGGGGCTTCTTGAGGCTGAATTTTTATGGTTAACTCTTGTTGAATGAATAAAGTATTATTATAACTTTTATGAATGAATTTTAGTAAAAGGATTCTTAAACAGTTTTAATTGAAATTCTTACGTTTAAGCTATGGCGTCCTGTCCACCCCCACCCCCCCATCCTTCATGTAACTGAGGATGACCTCGATGCTCTCTCTCTTGGCTCCACCCCCTGAGTGGGATTACGTGTGTGTGTATGTGTGTGTGTGTGTGTGTGTGTGTGTATCACCATACCACAGCATGTGGTACTCAGCTAGCTTTCTCCTTTTTATGCTGTCCAGGACCCCAGCCCAGAGAATGGTTTTTCCCACAGTTAGGGTTTTTACAAGTAATACATGAGTGCTCCTCTATCTGCCGCCACACCTACCTGCCTTCCGTTTATAAGTCCCCTTGGTCACAGTGCTTTATCATAGCAACAGAAACCTAACAGGTACACCATTTCCTGTCTTTCTTCTGGGCATCTAAATAAGAAAGTGACTTTTCCCCACTTTTATCTTCCAAATGGTTATTTCTGTTACAGGTAAAGTTCTTGCCTGCTTTCTGTTTTATGCTTTTAAACCATCCACTTTCTCAAACACTTATTAACTAAGTAAGAGACTCGCAGGTCATTCTTTTGTTTTCACCAGGGACCCTTGAAGTGTCCTGGATATGAAGAAAACATTTGGTAGTCACCATCCAATCCGACTGAACTGCTGGTGAATACCAGACATTCTTTATCACACTGATTAAGTGGACTTATTCTCAAGTGTCAAGGAGGTTTTCTTTGTCTTTTAATTAGGAAAGGGAGCTGAATGTTATCTAACACTTTGTCTGTGCCTACCATTTACCAATCCTGTGTGATTACACCTTTTATCTATGTAAATGTTCCTGTTGTTCTGTTTGATAATGTTCTTCCCCCTTTGAGCTCAGCATTGTCTGAAGTAGATACTGTCACCCCTGTTTTTCTAGAACAAACAAATCCATTCAGTTTCTATTACCCGTTAATCTTCTTGTCTATCTCCCCATCTTAATTTTTCCTTACTTTGAACCCAATCAGCCTCTAACCCAATCAGACATCTGATAAATGTCGGTCACCTGTCTACTTCCTGTAATATATTGAATCTAATCCCTGAGATACAAAGATGAGAAAGAATACGGAACCCTCTAGAAAGCAGTGGATCTCAGACAAGCCTGGGACTTGGCATTGCTGTAGATGGGTTTGGGAGCTGAAGTAGATCTTAGACTCACAGGAGGAATGTTGTACAGCATGTACACAAAATAACTCAGGGTCACTTAGGCCTCGGGATTCAATGCTTCCAAGCCCAGACAGCTCCAAGACACCATGGAGCTAGGAGGAGGACACATGTTGGGGTACCACCAGGAAGTCATAAGGCCAGCTATTTCTCATCTGCTGTCTTCGTTTCCACCTCATTGCTTCTGCTTGTTCATGGCTTCAGTTTCATTTATTCATTCTCTCAGTTAATCTGTGGCCAGGGCTGTCCTATGGAGTGAGAACTAACAGAGAAGATGTGGGAAAGCTCCTCCATGGTGGAGCCTGTGTGCTGGAAAGGAAAGCAGACCGTGATACGAAGGAGCACGAAGACCACGTGTCAGTGTGATGCTTCCTGTGATGCTTTCTCCTTACACCAGGAAGTCAACGCAAACCTCTCCCGTGGGCTGTAGACCTGTCTAAAGACCCACGTGACTGCCTGCGCACAGCCCACCTCTGCCACCATCACCACGACCCCATCAGTACCATCATCACCATCATCATCACCATCATCATCACCATCACCACCACCACCACCATCATCAACATCACCATCATCATCATCATCAACATCACCATCATCATCATCATCATCACCATCATCACCATCATCATCAACATCACCATCATCATCAACATCACCATCATCATCATCATCATCACCATCATCATCACCATCATCATCATCATCACCATCATCATCATCATCACCATCATCATCATCACCATCATCATCATCACCATCATCATCATCATCATCACCACCACCACCATCATCAACATCATCATCATCATCAACATCACCATCATCATCATCATCATCACCATCATCATCACCATCATCATCATCATCACCATCATCATCATCATCACCATCATCATCATCATCACCATCATCATCATCATCACCATCATCATCATCACCATCATCATCACCATCACCACCACCACCACCATCATCAACATCACCATCATCATCATCATCATCACCATCATCATCATCATCAACATCACCATCATCATCAACATCACCATCATCATCATCATCATCACCATCATCACCATCATCATCAACATCACCATCATCAACATCACCATCATCATCATCATCATCACCATCATCATCACCATCATCATCATCACCATTATCATCATCATCACCATCATCATCATCATCACCATCATCATCATCATCACCATCATCATCATCACCATCATCATCATCATCATCACCATCATCACCATCATCATCATCATCATCATCACCACCACCACCATCATCATCAACATCATCATCATCATCAACATCACCATCATCATCATCATCATCATCACCATCATCATCACCATCATCATCATCATCACCATCATCATCATCATCACCATCATCATCATCATCACCATCATCATCATCACCATCATCATCACCATCATCACCATCATCATCATCATCATCATCACCACCACCACCATCATCATCAACATCATCATCATCATCAACATCACCATCATCATCATCACCATCATCATTACCACCACTAGCATCATCATTACCACTGTCACAACCACTTCCATCATCAACACCTCCATCATCTTCATCTCCATCATCACAGCCACCACCAACACTATCAACTACCACAACCACAACTACCATCACCACAGAAACATCACCATCACCACTACCACTGTCACCCCACAATCTTCACCACTACAAGAACCACTGCCATCACAACCATCACCCCCACCACGCCACCACGCCCACCACCCCTACAATCCATCCTCTTTCTGCCTTGCTCTATGAGCGCCAACCTCCTGATCTCCTCCACACTACAAATAAGTCAAGCAGTCTTCTTCCCCAGCCTCTACCTGGATGTTCACCTCACAGACACACGCTTGGCTCATCTACCCTCTTCCAGGTCTGTTCCAACGCCACTTCATCCAAGCAGCCTTTTCCAATCACCTCTTGACAAGGCGTTAGCCCTCCCTTCCACCTGTCCTCCTAGTCGCCCTGAGACCTTTGCCTTGCTTGTCTCATGGCTCTTAGTGTTATCTGATGATGGATTATTTACCTGCGTCTTTACTGTCTCTTCAATCCTTAGCTCACAGTAAGAACGTTCAGAATAGGAGGAATGGGGCCAGCAAAAAATAGATATTCTTTTTCTTTGTGAGATAGCCATGAGCCTATGGAGTCCAGGCTTAGTATGTTATGGCTTGCCTATGAAGTATGTCTCCTCCCAGGTTCGTGCATTTGAATATTTGGTCCCCAGCTGGAGGCATTGTTTGGAGAAGTTATAAAACCTTTGAGAAATGCAGCCTAGCTAGCAGAGGTAGCTTGCTAGGGAGAAGGTCTGTAATGGATCGTGATATCAGCTTCCATGTCTGCCCTGAGCTCTTTGTTTCCTGGCACACCAAAATTCTCAAGAAGTGACAGTGATAAACTCCAACCACGGCAGAAAGAACTTCCCCAGCTACTGTGCTGTGAGGGATTGTGCCATCTGAAATGTGAGCCAAAATAAACCCCTCCTCTCTCAAAGAGAGTACATGTTCAAAGAGTATTTATTGAAATAAGGAAGGACGCAAGGGATTATGGGAATGATGAACCTTCTAGAGAATGACATGGATGGAAGGGGCTCTCTGCAGGTGGAACAGCCCAAAGGAGCAGACAAGGCAGTGGCCTCAGCTGCTCTGGCTCCCTTCTGCTCCAAAACCCACCTCTCAGATTGCCCCTTCTATCCCCTAGAGACAGTCTTGGGTGGGCCAAGGGAGAAGGGAGAAGCCCACCCTCCCTCCCACACTGCGTCTCATGCCCTCTCATTCCAGACCCACCTTTCAGAATTTAAGTTTGTTCTTGTGACTTACATTTTCCCCAAATGTGTCAGCAGTGATCTTCCCCTTCCTCTTTCCTGAAGCATGATGTCACATGTCTGTCTGCCCCTGGGGTCTACACCAACCCGCGATGGCCTCTACACCAACACGTGATGGTGTCTACACTGACCCGCGATGGCGTCTCACATCTTCTGCTCTCCTTGTGCCTTCTGCCCTGCTCTTGGTTCTGGGAAGAGGTCTCAGGTTCCTATCCGGGTCATCGAGCCTGCTCTGCCCTGCTGACTCTGCCTTTTTCCACGAGAATGGATTTGGCTTCTGTTTCCTCTGGATACTCCCTTCTCTCCCCATCTCATCCCTGGGCCCACTGGGCACCTCTGACATCTTCCCTGCCTCAGCCTCTTCTCTCAGAAGACTCTCTCTCCCTTTTTACCTAGGCTGTCTTCAAACATTGTCTTCCAAAATTTTCTTCTGCTTTCCAGAGTAACTTGTTTTCAGAAGCATATTTCCCCCTTAATATAATAGGCATTTCACTTGTTCTTTCATCGGTACAGTCTCCCGTCTGCCCAGGCGGTGCTTAGCACAGGGCAGTGCCAGGTCCCAGCAAGCCGCTGCCCCCATGGATGGGAGAATCAAAGAGGAAACCAAGAAGTTACCCAGACTGCTAGAATTACAAGAGGCATGAACAGGACAGGTGCAGGATGACATCAGAGCACACAGCCCCACAGAGCTTTTTCTAGGTCAGGATCACATTGTCTCCCTCTTCTGAAGGATTGTCTTTTCTCAAAGCCCACCCCATTGATGGACTTTTACCTTGGCTTCAGTCACTGTCAATGAGATGATGGACACAAGCTTTTCACAGAGCAATGGATGGAATAACCCCTTCTTTCAACGCAGGCACCCTCTACTTGGGTGCTGCACAAATCCCCCTCTGCACAGGTGAATGACAGGCTGCCAGACCCAGTCCCTGTCTCAGTCTGCATCGTGTCAGCACAGGAAGCCCCACACCTCTCTGCCAGCATTAAGTAAGGTCCCTACTGCACCCACTGCCTTGTTTTAGACATCCTGAACCAGTCAATGGTTTCCAGCCAAACCCCAGATTTCCAAAGGGCTTTGTTCATAGGAGTTTTCTGGAGTAAGAAAGCCTGGCGTTTGTTACTCCTTCCAAGCGAGACCTTTCTCAGTACAAATTCAAGTGCTCTGGGTGGCATTCATGGGAAACAGCAAAGACCAGGTACATTTCCAACACTCTACAGTTGTTACAGAAATGATTGGGGAGAGCCAGGGAGGAACTGTCCCCACACTATATCCGCCAGAGTGGGGTGCCCAGGAGAACACTCCTGAGTCAGATTCTAAGGAAGGAGTGACAAAATCTCATGTCTAAGGACAGAGGCAGACAAGAAATGCAGTCCAGCAGGGAAAGAAGACACAGCAAGGTTTCAAGGAGTTCAAATAAATATTTAAACTGGTTAGGAATTACGAGTCTCCTGGAGGGGTACGCATCATTAATTCCTGGGCAGTCAGGTTAGCAATGAGCTGGAGCCTGAGCTGGCCTCTTGAATTATTCTTTTAATGGAGTTCCCAGGTTAAAGTAGATTTCATTTAAGGTCAATCAATAGGTGATTTTATCCAGGCTCAATGATTAAAAGAAAACCATAAAGAAGCCCTCTGACAGTCATCATTCTGGCTCAATCAGGCCTTCGCTTAGACCTGGAAAGCACCAAGTGCAGGTTATAACCATAGATCAAAGCTGGCACTGGGGAGAGGGGGTCCTTCCTCACGGCATGTGAGTGCTAAATACCCTTCCTCCAACCAAGTGGTTCAGTCCGCACCCCCAGGCAAACGGAGGAAATTCAGGCTCTTTTCCATTCTGGTGCATCAGGCAGACTAGAATAATTTAAAATAATGGTATAGATTCCCGTTTCTTTCTTGAATTCCCGATAGTGGGTCATGGCGAATTAGTAGGAGTCAGAAGTTCAGGTTGACACTGGTGATTCCATGACATACGTCTCTTGCCAGGCTAACTCTGATTCTTTGTGACAAGTGGCCTGGGGGAATCAAGGGGAAAATGAGAGGCCCAGGCTCAGTATCTCAGCGATCCACCACTGACTTGCTTAGGAAATTAGGATAGAAGGCGGGGTCTAGAAAATGGAACCGCCTCCAGGTCTTCAAAATTGATTCAAGTCCCTTCGGCATGAATCCTAGAACAGTTTGAAGGGACGGGGTTCTTTTCTCTATCATTCCAGGGAGTGGGTGGAACCTACGTTCTTCCTGAGTGGCAGGTCCTTGGGAGTGAAGCCATCTATATTTCTTTCCTAATATGTAATTCAGGACTTTTTCCTAAAAGTGTGTTTTAACTGATCCAGCATTCTGAGTTCATTAAACAGGATTTTCCAAGCCTTGCTATTTATTTTTTACAGTCTGGCTTTTCACCAAGTCCAGAGAATGAAGAAGAAAGATCCATGTGGCTGTTTTTTATAAATTGGGCTTAAGAATGAGTTGCTGGCTACCATTTCTCTCTCTCTCTCTTTCTCTCTCTCTCTCTCTCTCTCTCTCTCGCTAGATTTTCCATGTCTAAAATTTTTTTTAAGTCCTATTGTGAATTTAATAAAGGAAAATGAAGCCTCAAATCTCTCCACTTTGCTTACCAAGGCTCAAAACAGGATCAAGAAATACTTGAAACAAAGCAGAAATTTCACCAAAAAAAATGTTAAAAATCTGCAGAGGAAGAGAATCAATCAGGAAGTGTACAGAGGCCATGTGCACATGAATATTCAGGTTATTACTCCTTCCCTAACCTTCAGAGGCACTGTCAAGAAGCAAGAGATGTGATAGAAACTTGATGGTGCTGTCTTCCCAAAGGCCAGGGAAAATGGAGTTGCTCTCTCTGAAGACAAGAACAGCTTTTTGGAAGACTTTCATGATCACAGCTCTCGAAAAGGTATCCAAGCACTTCTAGGCTGTTCTTACTAAAATACTCCATGCGGACTGGCCCAAAGGAAACAGAAGTCTCATTCCTGGGTCCCTTCAAGTCGGGCTCTAATGGGAGCGCAGGGCACTGGGCTCTGAAACCACACTGGAGCGTCTCTTCAGAGTTGAGACCCACTGCAAAGTACATGGGAGCTAGGGTGCACAGCATAACCACACACATTTGGATGTGTCAAGTCAGCCCTGAGAGGCTTAGGAGAGAGAGAGCTGAGAGTTGAACTGGAAAACACCTACATGAGAATCTGCAGAGCCATTGGCTTTCTTTTCAAGCATTAATTGATCTTAAGGCGTGACAACTGAGAAGGACATCTTTATCTGTCTTTCTGCCCAGTCTAAAGTATTATAGGATCTTGAATGCAACTTGTGTTTTATTTTCCAACCGTGCCAAGATTCAATCTAGCTGTATTGAATATCCACCCAAAGAACCCTGGACTGTTATGGAGCATGCACAAAGGAGGCATAGGAAAACCCACAAGCCTTGCTTTCTCTCCATCTCTGAAAGCCAGAAAACCCCAGCTCCACCTGGGCGCTCTTGGGATTCTGACTAATAAGCCAAGACAGGGAAGAAAGTGAAATTGAATCTCAATTATAAGAGCCATAAGAGAATGAGACCTTTTTATTGCATTTATAGAGTTGGGTCTTTTATATGCTTTACCTAATTCTGTTACTAAAGAACAAAAATTCTCTTTTTGAAAAAGTTCAGCTGTAAGAGGGCCCAAGGAGGTTTCAATAGTGGCAAACGGTAATAAATCATTTGAAATGGGAAAACATTTCACCAAAGTAAACTGGAGTCATTTCATTCCCTTAGAACTTGAGTTTCCATTACTTTTGGGAGGTTTTCAACTTTAAGATGAATAGACCAACCAGAAAAATAATTTATTGGAGTTTAAAGTTGGCCATATGAATTTAAAACAGAATACAATACTTAGGAATTAAATATGGCTTGCCGAAGATGGCTTACCCCAGTCAGCCTGTGCAGGTACATGATTTGGAGGACCAGATTGCTGGAGGGAATTCAGGACAGCTTAGAAAGTTGGACTTTGGGGTCCTGTGGGTGGGTCTCCATCTCCAGCATGGCTGTTGTGTTCCAGCCATCCCAGAGAATGGAGCAGGATCGAATAGGGCCTCAGGTGGCTCAGAATGCAGTGGGAGGAGTTCCCGGGATACTATGTAGGTGGGCAGTTCAGTTATTGAAACCAAGGCAGGGGTTTATATAGGGAGGCCCTTCTGGCCATTACAGAAGGTGTGAAAGTTAAAGGTGGGATCTTTAGATAAAGGCGGGAAGGCTGTAGGGCTGATGTGGAAATTAGGAAGGTGGAAACAAAACCCAAAAACCTGGTTCTGGTTTGGAGTGATCTTTGTCGGGGAAAAGAAGATTCGTATCTACAGTGGCTTTCTGGCGCCAGGTTATCGCATCAGGTAGAGCAGGCCAGACTCCTACCATCCCTTCAGGGTATCCGGGGTTGCTTGGCTTCGCTCAATACCTTTTACGATAGACCCAGTCCCCACAGGGTCCAACACACCCACAGGATCAACACACCAGCTCTGGAGTGGCCCTGGGACCTGCTGGATGACTGACTCAGTATGATGGAACATGAGCCTACTACAGTTTGTGGCTCGAGGGGATAAAAGTCGGTCGTGGTGGCAGGTCCAACAGCAAGGACGCCTTGCTTACTAACAGCTCAGCAAAACTAAGTGGAGAATGAATGGAAGAAAAAGGGTCAGGGTATGACCCTCGAGACCTGGCCTCAGAGAAGCACTCCTCCAGCTAATCCCCCCCATCTAAACAGTCCACAAAGTTCCAAGACAGCTCCGCAAGTGGGGAGCCATGGAATGCAACCTGGTCCTCTGTCCTCCATTCCTATCTGTCCTGTCGCCTGTGCTTTCACACGCCTGTCCTCTTGTCCCTGTCCTCACTTCTAAGACTCAGTTCCAAGTTCTTTCTTGGAAACACTCCTTGACTTCTGTCATTGAAAGTTTTCATCTTTCACCTCCCTTCTGTTGTGCCTTGAGCCGCCAGCCTTTCCCACCTCCATCCCACCACTCTCCGTTAGGAGCTCCCAGGCAGGTGCCTGCAGTTCTGTGTGTCACACCAGGCTGGGCACTCATCCACACTCATCCTCTCCTCTTTCTTTGCCTGAACAGGGCCCTGGGATGGAGCCTCATTTGGACTCTTTGTTCTCACTCTCTAAGTGGGTAGGCCTGTGATCTGTTGAGTATAGTTTGTAAAACTAAAGCATGCCAAGTTGAACAGTGCCCTTTGGTTTCTAATCAGGAGTTGGGACACAGAGGAAAAACTAGAGTGGAGAGTGAGAAGACAAAGGAGGTCCTGGGTATTCATACTCCTGGCCCCTCCCTCTGAGCACTGGGTTGGTCAAGGTTATAAGCTCTACCCAAGACTCACTCCCTACTCTATGGGGCAGCTCCTCCCCAACAACCACTGCTCTCCTGGTTTCTAGGCATTCTCCATCCCCTAGATGGATAGTAAAGCTTCCCCGCTGTCTGTCGCTGGGTACTTTCTTAGCCCCATCTAGTTCCTTAGCCATTGCATAGCATGGTAGACAGTTACTTTCTTACATTCTATGGCCAACACGTCCTCCCACACCACTGGCTTTCCAGTGAAGTCCTACCCACCTATCCAAGCAGGAGTCCCCAGCAAATCACAAAACTCTGTTAGTATTTGACAAACTATTAAAGCTCATTCCAGAGTGGACCTCAGGCAACTGGAATCCTATCCCCCAACTGTGGCTCTGCTGTGCTGTGTGAGTTTAGGCAGTTATTGGCGCACCTACCTCCTGAGGTTTCAAAGAAAAGCCCCTTTGCAGAGACCTTCTCCTGTCCTGCATTCTCCAGGTCTGGGGATCTGGAATGGTTGCTGCTTTGCTTGTGACCCCCCACCACGTCCCAGAGAGGGAGAGTTTGCCTTGAGGCTCTGCCTAGGGATTGATTCTCCTAAACTGAGAGCTATCGATCCCCAGAGATCACTGCCTTTCTCACTGGAGCTGGTGTGGGCTGTGGGAGGACACCAGGACGATATTTCTAAAAAACAATGGTGCATTGTGTCTCTATTGATTGCGCTGTGGTCTAGCTGGGTTACCTGGTATTCATTTCCTGCTGTTCCTTCCTCCCTCCCAGCTAACTCAAGCCTTCAAAGAGGGAAGAGCTGAGGATACAAAAGGGAGTGGTTTTGTTTAACATGAAGATGCACAGCTCCTATCCAATCCCATTCTTATTATTTCTGAATACTGGGAATGGATCGTGGCAACAGTCTTGGCAATTACCCTGGCCTGGGCCCCGGATGACTGAGTTCCCAGCCTTGTCCTTTGCCAGCCCGTTTGCATCTTGAGCTAAACTGAGTGGGATGTTTGTGTCTGTCTCCTGGGCCTGTGCTGCTCCTGACTAGATTTGCCAGTAGCAGCATCTAGCTAGGCCCACGATAGTCTGCAAGAGACACGGAACTGCTGATTTCTGTGAAACTTAGCGGAAGGGAGGGGAGTATGTAGCAGTGAATCCAGCTGTGGCGTGTGCTTCTGTGTCAAGGTGGTTATAGAACACTGTGGTATTTTTATGAAGTGAAAGGCCTCCAGCCAAAGCTCACTGATCATGATGTCATCTAGTACGTAATGCTCCCGTCCTGAAGATACCCCTAAAGGAGCAAAACTTGCATCTGGCTCAAGAGTCACAGAGCTCCTGGGACAGTAGTACAAATCAGAGCTAGGCAGATCTCGGGGCAGAGCTGTCCTGCAGTGGGGAATATGTCCCATTTCTAGAACCACCTGGTCCCATTTTTCCATGATGACAAAAACGTTTGGACAGCTCCATTCTAAACGTTGTGTTATTTCTCTTTTTAGTCCAGGTAACATCTCAGAATTTAAATAGCACAACCTTGTATTAATTTTTTAGAAACCCCTGAGAAATTTATGGGTAAAAGTACCTACCTTCTTAAAAGAAACAAAGTCTTAAATCAATAACCGAACCTTCTACTTGAGAAAGTAGACAAGACCAACTAATCAGAGACAAGGAAACCTGAACTAAAAGGAAAGGACATGGGACAGGGAAGTGGACAGTGGACCCTGTGGGAAGGGAAGGAGGGGCCGACAGCAGAAGGGAAGGGAGGCAAAAGGGGGTGGTTGGGGCAAGATAACCATAGCACGTTCTGGCTCATATGTAGAGTCTAGATTTAAATATGTGTATCTATCAGCAAGCTGTGTGCCGCATGAAAGCAGACGGGAGCTATTACAGGAAGGAAGAAGACAAGTAGGAAGAGGAAGAATAGCAAGGGAGAGGGATGGGCAATGTGAGCAGAGTGTGCTGGTGCGTGTGTATGGAAATGTTATGATGAAACGTGACTTTGAACACTTCCTAGAAAATCAGCACAGACGACTGAGAGATGCGTAGCACAGAGATCAGAGCACAAAACAGTGATCAGAACGGAAAAGCAGTGCAGAAAATGAAGGAAAGCGGGGCTCCGTGGAAGGATCGGCAAAACTGACAGCCCCCTTGCCAAACTCAGCAGAGGACAAAAGGCTCAAATGAGGGATGAAATGCTAAATATGCACCCGCTTGCCCATGTAAAATGGATCGTAAACAGGATGGATTCTACGGGGACACGATGAGCAGCAGCATGCCCACACGTGCTGTAGTCTGATGCAAACGGGCACCTCGCTGAAGGCGCACGTTCCAGCAAAATGACACGTGAGGAGATGGAGAGCTTGACTGGTCCTAAATACCTAAAGATCTGAGGGGATGGAGCATTGGCTCAGCCAGGCAAGTGAGTGCTTCCTGCATAAGCCTGAGATCCTGAGTCCGAGTCCTAACGTCTGTGTAAAAGCCAGATGTGGTACCCACATCTGTAATCTCAGTTCTGGGAAGTCAGAGAACGAAAGGTTCCCCCAGATCACTGGTCAATCAGTCCAGTTGAATCAGTGAGCTCCAGGTTCAGTGAGAAATCTTTTCCTGAAAAATAAGGTGGAGAATGATTGATAAATGCACCTGGTGTCAACCTCTGGCCTCTACAGGGATGCACACAGAGGCACACAAACAGACACAGAGGCACACACATACCCACAGACACACTTATACACAGAGACACACAGAAACACACATACCCACAAACACACACAAGCACAGGATCAAAGGATCTTCCAGAGAGCTTTGTGATTCCTGTTTTATGGACACCCTTCCCAGGGAGCTCCAATGGCACAATTAATGGGTTCAGAAACTGGAGTCTGCACTCTTCCCAGTAGGGGAGCAAGTACTCCAAGGCCCATAAGCACTCTCCTCCAAGTCTACTTCTGTGTCGGATTTCACAACACCTAACTGCTTTTTTTTCCCAAGGAGCAAATCTCTAACAGGCCTGGGCTAGATAGACAGACTCCTAAGGCTCAGAGTTCTCATTCCAGGACTGGGGAGATGGCAGAGAGGGTCAAGTACATACCATGCAAATGCAAAGACCTAAGGTCAGCTCCCCAGCACCCACATAAAATGTCAGGCACCTTAGGGTACACTTGTAATCCCAGCACTGGGGAGACAGAGAGGGAGGATCTCAAAACTGCATGGCTATTCGAGTCAGTGAGTTCCAAGTTTAGTGAGACACCCTAGACCCTCTCTCAGTATAACAAAATAGAGGTCACCTGAGGAAGACACACAGTATCAGCACTCCTGCATGCGTGCACACGTGTGCACACATATGCACTCACACAAATAAGTGCACATGTATATCTGGGTCCAGCAACTACCAGCTGTGTGCTCTCTTAAAAGAAAAACATTTATTTATCGTGTGTGTGTGTGTCCCTACACACATGGGGATGTCGGAGAACAGCTTGTCGGAGTCAGTTCTTTGCTCCTACTCTGTAAGTTCTGGGGATTGAACTCAGATCGTCAGGCTTGGCAGCAAGCACTCTACCCACTGACCCATTCCACTGTTCCCAGCTGTGGGCTCTCGATTCAGTCATCACCCCTTGGATGTGGTCGGCGACAGCAGTGATCTGAGAGGTGTGATGAGGATATGGTATATAAAGCCCTTAAGGCAGCTGTGGCGCTTTGAATGAGAAATGTCCCCCACAGGCTCAGGTGTCTGAATACTTGGTCCCTAATTGGTAGCACGGGTGACAAGAGATTGCCTTGGGTCTCAGATGAGACTGTGGACTTTTGAGAAGTGTTGAGACTGGTGAAGACTGTGGGGACTTTTGAGGTTGGACTAAGCGCACTTTGCATCATGAGACGCCCGGGAGCCTGTGGGAATGAAGGGTCGCGTGCGGTGGTTGGAATGAGAAACGTCCCCCACAGGCTCAGGTATTCGGACACTTGGTCCCCAGCCGGTGCTGCTGGGGGAATTATGGAGCCTTCAGGAGCTGTAGCCTTGTTGCAGGAACTGTATCACTGGGGGTGGGATTTGAGGCCTTACGGCTTTACTTCACTTCCTGTTCTCCCTCTCTGCTTCCTGTGTGTGGATGAAACTGTAACCAGCCAGTTCCCTGCTCCGGCCACCGTGCATTCCCTGCCTGTTCCCTTGCCTACCTGCCATGAGAGACTCTATCCTTAAACCAAAGTAAACCTTTTTCTTATCTAAATTGCTTTGGATCATAGTATTCGTCACAGCAACAGAAAGTAACTAATACATACCACTTGTCTTCGTTTGATGGTCAATTAATATTTGTTGGGACCCCACACTGAAGCATGCTTACTGACTGCAAAGACACTGGATCCACCCAGTGCCAGAGACCAGCTGGGATGTATACCCTCCTCACTCCTAAGCAAGTAGCAAAGGGTTATGATTCCCATGTTACAGATGAGACTGGGCATGGTCGCAGAAGCTGAGAACACACCAGGTCTGATGAATCTGTGATGGTAGTCTCCTTTGGGTCAGCACCTGAGCATTTCTCAAAATGTCTTAGCATCCTTCTCAAAACACCCTCTCCTACTGAGACCTGATCCCATGGTGGTGTTTGCTCAGTCTGGTGGGGATGCCATGTGTGGATACTTTTCTTGTGGCTGTGATCAAATTCCTCAGGGTTTCTTTGGCTCACTGTTTAAGAAGGAGCATAGTCTATCATAGGAGCCTGAGGCAGATGGTCACATTGGATCCAATCAGGAAGCAGAAAGAGGGAGGCTGGCACTTAGTTCCCTTTCTGCTTTCTGTTCAGCCCAGGACCCTAGCCCATGAACTGGTACACCCTGTATTCAGTGTGGCTCTTCCCTGCTCTGTTAAAGCATTTGAGTACGTTGAAAGCATACTCACACTCAGAGGTGTGTGCCCATGATGATTCTAAATCCCATCAGATAATGAAGATTTAACCACCGCAAGTGATGAGGTGAAGGTTGGGCTAGAACAGGGCAAGGTTTGTCAGGTTCCACTTCTTGTGCAAGTTCAAGGCTGGCTCCCAAGACAGAGTTTCTTCTGGTCTCCCCCTGACCCAAGCTCTGATCGGACCTCCAGTCTGAGACTCCAGACCTTATCTCCATAAGAACCGAGTAGCATGCTCTGAGCCCCTGGCTTGTCAAATGAAAAGAGTTTCAGGGGTGTGTGGAGAGAAGTCAGTATGGAGTCTGGCAGGACTAAGAGACTGGCATTGGCCATAGGCAACAATGGCTTAACATTGAGAGAAGGAAAGGTGTGAAGGCAGGGGCCTCGCTGTAGAAATACCAGGAAGTACCAGGGAAGACGAAGAAACGCACAGGAGCAAGAGCAGCCGACTTCATGGGGATGAAGGGATGCCACACACCTCAAAGAAGCTCTGAGCGAGCATGCCCAGCCAGCAAGTTCCAGTGGGAAAAATGAACTGTAGAAAGAAAGCGTGGTGAAGAGGCGGCCAGTGAGGGAGAGCAGCTGGTACTGTGCCCCAGCAGTGAGAGTAGAGACGATCTGGGGGGAGGAAGCGTGCGTCAGAAAAGAATCTCCGTCCAGACATAGACCCTCCGCCGGGAAAACACTGTCGTAGCCGTGTCTTCAACTCAACTCAGAAGTGGTTGTGATCTTCTGGGACATCTTTGAAAAAGAGCCCTCTTGAGTTCTTTGCAAAACATTAAGAATTCTTCTCCCCAATTAGAGAGAGCTGTAGTGTTGACCTCCTAATGACGAAACGCAGGACCAGACTCATGTCCGTAAAGAAGAGATCTTGTGTTCTTTGGGCACTCACTGGAACTGTTTTGGTTGGTTGGAAGCAAGGGGATATGTTTTGAGATGCCATGAATAGACAGGAGATTGATTGGAAGGGACAGGTGTCCCTTAGAACCAGAGACCAGGAAAAGCTGAACTTCTCTGGGGAAGTCTGCCACTCTGTGAGAAACTTCAGGTGCTCTATTTCTCATCCTCTTTCTGCTTCTCTCTATAGAATAGGAGCATATAGAATAAGCAGCCTCTAACAGCTCCCATGCTAATCCTCCTACTTGTAAGGATAACCTTCCTGGGGGCTGGAGAGATGGCTCGGTGGTTAAGAGCACTGGCTGCTCTTGCAGAGGACACAGGTTCAATTCCCAGCACCCACAGGGGTAACACAGCTGCCCTGGGATCCAAACCCCTCCCGCTTCTTCTACACTTAACTCTCAGTCTTTAAGATCCAGCTGATATAAGCCTTCTCGGTTAAGCCTCGTCCCGCTTCTCCAGGTTGACCTAATCACATCATTTCTGTGTCATCATGACAGCACATATGGTGGCTAATGCTGTTACTATTTATCATGAGCTATGATCGTTTTCCTTCATTTGTGTCCTCTACTGGCCAATTAACTCTAGAGTATAAGGGTGAGATGGTATTGGAGTATAATATTGAGTACCCCAAGTCTTAGGGTTGCTGCTCGCTCTCTTGTGACCTTGGACAAAATCCTCTCTGTGCCTCAGTATCTTCATGTGCAAGCACGGGGACCATGATCCCATTCACCTGTAAGGTATTATGATGACTGAATCGGGGAGACCCTCACATAGCTTGATCAATGCTCCTTGTTATCCCTCACTGTCAAACATGGTGTCAGGGACATTGTGATGCCTGAGTGGCTGTTGAATAGATGAATGAAATAAAGAAAAGCAACTGTGTGTGTGTGTGTGTGTGTGTGTGTGTGTGTGTGTGTAAACATTGTCAATGGGGACAAATGCAAGCGGAAACAGTAGACTGAATAGGAAGGAGATCCTGGGTGCTGATTAAACTTAACAGCAGCCTGACACTGGCCTTGCTTTTTGAAGGAAGCTATGTGCACAGCTTCTTGAAGCAGCCCAGGAAATATTGGGCCAATCCCTATGAACGTTAGGGAAAGTCACCAGCCATTCTGCTGTGCGGCATTTACATAACTGAGGCACCCGGAGCATCCCTTTCTCTCCACTTGCCTGCTTTATCTTTTGACTGTAGAGAACAGATTGGCAGTTAAATATGTATATTGCATTCGGATTTCCCCAGAGAGGGAGATAGATGCTGCCCACACCCGTGTTTATTTGCAGAGCACGAGTGTAATTGTGGGCAGTGTCCTTGTTTTCAGTGTGCTTCATTCCAGACCCCACCTCTGTGTAAGATCACTCTCAGAGCCCTGAATATTTATTTTCATTTTGATCCTACTCTGACTCTGGGACTCGTAATGAAGTTGAATCAAATTCTCCTTGCGGTAGAACTAGGGCTTTGTTTCCTATCAACCCCGTCCATCTTCTGGAATGACTTAGAACAGCTGCCGTGAAAAGTAAGATCTGATAGAAACAGAGACTGCATAGATATAAACATAAACATTAGTTTCTATAGCAACGAAAGTTGCAGAGCTATGGTAGGAAGGCCTCAGAACCTGTATTGCAGGAATCAGATGCTAAGTGCATATAGTTAGGGCATCCACTGGGGATCGCGCCAAGAATGCAGAATTTGGAGAGTAGACGGAGGGCACCGAAGATTTGGGCAAAGATGGAAAACACCTAATGCAATCGTGGAGGGAGGGCTGTCCTTTTAGCCCCAGATTGAAACAGTATTTCTTTTCTTAATTGAAAGCCTCTGGGCAATGAATGGAGCTCTGATGGAAGTCAGTCAACTATTGCATCCCCAGGCCCTTCACTCTGGGGTCCTATAAAGGTTCTGAAGGCTGGAAAAAGGTCTGATGTCATAGCACTCAAAGAAAAATGTTTCCAAGACTCCCTTAGATGGACCCACTTCCCAGGACCCCAGTTCTACACATCCCTGGGGTTGCCTGTCTCACTAGCCTCCCTCCCATCCCCACATCATTGCGAAGGTCCCTGATTCCACCATCTTGTCCTGCTGCGGAGAGACTGTGGCCTAAATGACATTGGAACTGTCTTCTCAAGGGAACCCAACGTGTCTACTCAAGTTCTAAGGTTGGACCAGGAGGGACAGTCACGGTTTGGTGTTGGACATGTTGAACTTCAGGTGCCCTTGAGCTAGCCAGGAAGAGCCAGCACATCTGTTCTAGTTACCGTTGCTGTGTAACGAGGTACACTAAGCTTTTTATTAGTGTTCTGTGGTCCAAGCATCTGGGCACTGTAACAAGAGTTTCTAAATTTCAAGCTGTCTGGAGCTCCTCTATGAAGTTGCAATATCCCAGAGTGACTTTTGTCCTGGTGACTTATGAGTGGGAAATAGAGAGAGTTGAAGTGCTCTATGACTAGGAGTCAATGCAGGGAAGGGTCGATGCCCTCTGTAAGAGCTGGCATGTCAGAAGGCAAGCCCAAACCTAGCCAGATTACCTCTTACTGTCCAGAAAACTAGAATGGTTTGAGGTCACCCTCTTCCATATTTCCACCATATGTTAAAAGTAATAGACAAATAATAAGAATACCAAACTGGGGCTACTGAGTCTTACTGCTTACTAGCCACAATAATAAGCCCTTGATCAAGAGTGTTTCACAGATTGTGCATAGAAAAGCTCAGTTGCTGTGAAACTCATCTCAAAAATGCAGAAATCAAGGATTGCAGGGCTAGACCACTTGCTCAAGTGAAGGGGTAGAGTTGAGCTTCAAACCCAAGTCCATTTCCCTCCAGTCTATGCTTTCTTCCCTCCATCCGCCATCACTGATACGTGCTTCCAAGAACAGACAAACCTGAGCAAATCCACACACGCAGAGAGGATGGGTCCTTGTGGAGAGGTGAGAGAGAATGAGAAATCAAAGCTGTGGTCGTCATTAGGATGTTCTTGATAAGCTGCAGCATTGAAGACTGGCAAAGCATCAAAACATGGACCAGGAGAGACTCATTGCTCTCCTTTGGGACATTCTGAGATAGCCAGTGTGAGCCAGCTCACCTGTTCCCATTGCTACTGCTGCATAACAGATTGTCCCTAAACCTTGTGACCGAAAAGGACATGGTTGTTTGGGGTTTTAAAGATGTATTTATTTTTATTTTATGTGTGTGTTTGTCTGCATGTATGATGTGCATCACATGCGCATAATGCTTGTGGAGGCCAGAAGAGGGCATTGGATCCCCTAGAACTGGAGTTACAAATGGTTTTGAACTGCCATGTGGCTGCTGGAAACCAAACCTGGGTCCTCTGCAAAGAGCAGTCAGTGCTCTTAACTGCTGAGCCATCTCTCCAGGCTCAGGAATTGTGGGATTTTAAGAAATATTTTATTTATTTTGTGTGTGTGTGTGTGTGTGTATGTGTATATGAGTTTGTTATCTTCATGTGTGTAAGTGTGTCCATGTCATGCAATGCCCATGGAAGTGAGACGAGAACATCAAATTTCCCTGGAATTGGAGTTGTGGATGGTTGTTGGGTCCTCAGCAAGAGCGGCCACTGCTCTTAACTGCTGAGCCGCCTCTCCAGCCCCAGGATCTGTTTTTACTAACATTTTTATTTGTGTGTGCATGTGGTGCACATACCTGTTCACATGGTATATGTATGTATGTATATAGGTGTATATGCGCATGTATGTGCCTCTGTGTGAAGACAAGAAGTCAATACTGAGTGTCTTATTGGATCACTTTCCACCTTTTTAAGATTTCTCACTGACCGTGGAGCTTGCTGATTGGCAAGGTGGACTGGCCAATGAGGTCCAGGGATGCTCCTTTGTCTACCTCCCCAGTGCTGGAGTTACAGACACTCACCACCACTCCAGGCTTTTTACTTGGGTGCTGGCAATCTGCACTCAGGTTCTTCTGCCTGTACAGCAGGGACTTTACCAACTGAGTCATGTCTACAGGCCTCAAAGATCCTGGCTGTTGTTACTTGTGCTTCCAAATGCTATGGGTCAGGAGATGAGGTTCAGCACAGTGGGAGTAGCTTGTCTCTGCTTTGAAATGTCTGAGACTTCTCTAGGAAGATGCAACATCTGGGGTGTGACTTGTGACTGGTAGTTTAATGTCTCAGGGCTGAAGGTTTACAGAAGTACCCTACAGCTGGATGGCTAATGGCCTAGTCAACTAGAACACCAACAGTCATTTCTCTGGGTGGCTTGGGCTTCCTGGTAACATGGTGGTCACGGGGCCCCCCTTTTGTACTTGTTGTTTTGCTTTGAAATGTGCAGACCAGGCTGGCCTGAAACTCACTATGTAAACCAGACTTGGTTTGCAACTCACAGAGATCTGCCTGCCTTGGCCTCCTGAGGGATGGGATTAAAGGCATCTTAAAGACCACCGTTCCCCAGCTTTAAGTAAGCCTTTTCTGCCCCAGTCACCCATGTTGTTCAGTGACATTCAGAGTCATTTTCATAGCAGTGAGTCTCAAGGATATTACTAAGTCCATCCCCCATTCACCTGAGTGAAGATATCCCTCCACCTCTCAGAGACAAGAAGAATGTCATGCCATGGCTAAAAATAGAATAATAAACTACAGAGGCCCTTGAAGACATTAATAAAAATGACTCCAAACTTTAAAAGAAAATCCCCTACTAGACGTAGCATAGTGGGTGACCACGTTCTGGCAGGACCCCAGTGAAGTGCTCAGTTTCAGCAGACCTCTTTCCATCTGTCATTGCATCTCTGTGACTTCAATGACGGCCACAGAAGGAGGCCTCACAGAACCCAAATGTCCAGACACGCATCCTCTGGTATTTATGCAGCGCCCTTTACGCCCAGTATAAGAGTAATTACATCTGCTCTTTGGACCTCAGCTCATCTCTCTTCATAGTTTGAGAAAATTCCTCACAACAATAGTTACCATGGCAACGGCAACATGTGGCACACATCCAGCCTGGGGGATATTTAAGGAGCAGAACCTGATCAGATAGGAATGCGTCCCAACCTGGGCACAAACAGGAGCCTAGAAAGAGCCTTTCGAGGCACAACGGCTGCCCATCCCCATCTCGGCTTTTAAGAAATCAGAAAGCACGGCGCTCAACAACAGCAAAATGGAAGGCTGCCTGGAACCAGTGGAAATTTGGTGTAAGGATTACAGGTAATAGGTTATGGGACAGTGAGAAAGGAGAAGTCAGCCTTGTTAATGAAGAGATAACTACAGTGTGTTCAGGGTTTCAGTGGCCTCTGAGATGCAGCGTCCCATCAAGATAGTCTGAGGGACCCTTCACCATAGGTGAATTGAGCTGGTATTTATGAAAGACCCAACAGACCCCATTTCCTATACCGTGACTTGTACTTCAAATTGCATTTAACATTGCATGGTATTTGGCAAAGATCTGAATATCCCCATTATAGACATAAGGAAGGTTCAAAGAGGCCACAGCCAAACTCAAAGCTGGGAATCCAGCACAGACATTTCTATACCAAAGTTCAAGGTCTTCCCACCCACCAGCATGGCACTTCCATGATGGGAGGATATTTGAACCCCCAACAGTAAAACTGCATTGCATTTACACATGCAAGGTCTCTTTAGAAAGGATTCCATGTCGGTGACATTCTAGAAGAGAAAAGGAACACGTTAGGGCCCTGGAAAGAGCTCAGATTTATCCTGGGAGCACATGGACAAACCTAAATTCACCCACTTATTAATAAACTATTTCTTGGCATTCCTTCATGAACCCTGGGGGCTCAGCATCCTTGCGACAGGCCTTCCCTAGACAAGGCAGGCAGAAAGCCAGCCAGCAAAGGCCAAGGCACACTCACCAAATGGAGAAAACAGAATAGAAGCCAATATGATAGTGAGCTCAAAGGGTGAGGAAAGGCTCCTTATGAGACAGAATGATCAGGAAAGGCCTTTCTGATAAGGGCATATTTGAGCAGAGACTTGAAGAAGAAGGAATGAGCCATGCAAAGAGCTGGGTGAACATTCAACTCACAAGGAGTATCAGTACAAAGACTCAGGAGTGGGAGAGCATGAGGAAGGCTGGTAGTCAGTATTGCCAGCGCAAGCGTATAAAACAGGGCAGGCTGTGGGAACGTAGTCCTTGTGAGTAGGACTGCAAGACCCACTGTCAGGTTGGACAGATAGACAACAAATGCTTTTTTGATGCAATGCAAGTATCTCCCCAAAATGCCTGAGATATATTGATGCTAAAAACATTTTAAATTAAAAAATAAATACTCGTGTATATGTATGGATTTTATACTTTTATTTGCTACATTTGACAATTTGCTCTAGTGAACCTTCAGGAATCAATTCTAAAACAACAGAATGTCATAAAAGAGCTTTAAGCAGAGCGTGGTGTGGATTGATTTAGATATTTGAAAGGTTTTTCTGGTTTTGGTGTGGAAGGTAGGCTGTGGTGGTACGGGATGGGGAGGAGAATTACTGCAGATGATCAGAGAAGAGACAATGGTGGAGCAACGAGGCACTGCGTGGGGCTGGAGAATAGACTGATTTGGATGTGCAGTGGGGAGGGACGCAGATGAGCACCAAAGGGACTGAGGGGAGGGAGAGAAGGAAGGAACAAAGGAAGAAAGGGGAATTAGGGGGTCAGGAGAATGTGGAGGGCGACTATCAGACTCGCTTGCCTCCTGTATCTGGAGAAGTGAATAAAAAAATCTCTTTTGTGGGTCAAGACACAAACACACAGTGACATTAGAGGACTTTGGCATCAAGACAGTTGGTGATGTTAGTGGATTTTGGCATTCAAGATACATGGTAATATGAATGGACTGGCTCATTATGATATTAGTGGGCTTTGTGGCCAGGACACATAGCGATGAGGCACTTTTGTGGTCTTTCCCAGTTCATTATCCTGGCCTATCACACTGTGTTGACTGTTAGCATTTTAAATCAAGTGTGCCTATACACGTTAAAGTTCTTTGGGGAGAATCCTAGTTTCCATGTTGCACGTGATATTTATACCTCCTTACTGTGGTAGAAGCCAAAAATAGCAGACATCTGGGACTCTGGATTTTTCCATTTGTCAAGCCAATTTTGAAAGATGAGGTTGCTTTCGATCTGAGCTTTAATGACCTTTACCCAGGAGAGACACAACAGTTCATTAAGCTCTTGTGGGCTTAACTAAGAGAGACACATACTGGAGCCAAGAGGAGCTTGTGAACTGAACACAGCTTTGCAGTACCAGCCACGATCACTTCAGGGAGTCGCAACTGGTAAAAGCGAGTTTGAGGGAAGAATGAATCTAGGGAACCAATTCTAAACACGGCAGAAGGAAACAAAGAAGGTCTGTGTTCTGCTAGCCTGTGTACAGCTTTCAAGACATAGTCCTCACTCTATGCTCTCCCAGAAGCTGAAGAAATAATCACAACACATTTATCATTCATGGGAAGAACTATTTGGGCAAGAAATCTACACCCAGAATACATCAGACTAACTGCTAAAATATTGTGGAAAAAAATGTAGATTTTTTTTTCAAAGCGGGTAGGTACTTATATAACATGTCCAGTTAAGGGATTGAATGATTATGTCATTGCATGTGCACTGACTATCTTGGATACATAGTAAATGATCCCCACATTCAGGTCTTCTTAAGGTAGGGAGTGGACGCCAGTAGCCTCGGCAGTCACGTATTCAAAGCCAGACTGGGGCCAGCTGATTGCCCTGTGGGCTTCTGAGGAAGAATTCATAATGTTCTGGGTGAAATGTTGCATTCGGCATAAATAAATACATTAGTCTAAACATTAGAATTGTAAAGACTGAAACAGAGCTGCTTCTCCTCTCTGCATAACTTGGGCTGCTGGAGGAGGCCAGAGAAGAATTTTTCAGGGGGTGGCAGGCAAAGAGGTCAGGGTAGGATTCTTTTCTGGAAAAAAATGTAGAGGGCACTTTGATTTTTTTTTTTTTCTTGGCACAGAGGCAAGCAGACTCGGAGTGTCCATCAGGAATGCTGCAGGATCTGTGGATATGTTTCTCCTTAGAATCCTCCCTGTGCTGGTATTTGAGATGATGCTATGTCCAAATCAAGAGAAGGGGACTTATTTAGGGTGCCTCCCAGACTGCGGGCTGTCTTACAGGGACAGTGCCAGTCTCTGTCCTAATGATGTGGAGGGTGTGGTTTCTCGGTCTCGGCACTACTGACTTTCAAGACTGGACCGTTCTTTGGGGAACTGTCCTTTGCACTGCCATATTTATCAGTATCGATGGGATCGACTATAACAACTTCCATATCACTCAGTGTGACAACCAAAAATGCTCCAGGGGATAAGGAGATAGCTCAGTCAGTAAAGTGCTTGCTGCACAAGCATGAGGCCCCATGTTTGAATCCCCAGCACTCATGTACAAAAACAAACAACAACAACGACAACAAAAGGCATGGCAGTGCACATCTGTAACTCCAGCATCTGGGGGTAGAGACAAGTGGATCAGTGGAGTTCACAGGCCCACCTGTCCTTTCCAGTCAGTGAGCTCCAGGTTCAGTGAAGGACTCTGTCTGAAAACAATAAATAAATAAAATGACGGGGATAGAGAGATGGCTCAGCAGTGAAGAGCTGCTCTTGCAGAGGACCTGGGTTTGATTTCCAAAACATACGTGACAGTTAACAACCATCAGTAACCTCAGTTCTGGGAAATCCAACACCCTCTTCTGGCCTTCTCAGGCATTGCGCAGCAACAGTACACTGTATACATGCAGGCAGTATACTCATATGCATTAAATAGAAGTGATAACTATTTTTAAGTGAGATGGAAAGCAATTGAGGCAGATACCCAACACTGGTCTTTGGTCTCAATATACAAGTGTGTGCACACACATATGTGAACAAGTGCCATACACACTCATCTCTTTCTCTTTCTCTTTTGGGTCTGCAGTTCTCTATCCACAGTGTCACAGAAACAAGCCTCTTTGGGGATGTTTCCAGATATACTCTTCTGCCCTTTTCCCTTTAGAAATATGTCCAATTGTTTCTGCCTATAAGTAAGGGCCATCGTGTGTGCTGGATTCTCCTCTGGGCATTTTATCTATCTTATTTTCTGAGCCCCTTGCACCAGACAGCCCTTCCTTTCCATCTTCCTCTAGAAGGTTTATCCGATTCTCACAGTCAAATGAACGCCAGGGAGAAAAAGCTCCAGTTAGCTGTTAAACCCCTTTCGTTTGGCTGATTTGCTTCTGTGCAAACCTGGGACTCACTGAGTGTCTGGGAACAGTGGCCATGTTCATAATGAACTCGGCAAGTGTGCATGACTATGTGCACCTAATGAGCTGCCAGGATGGAGACAGAGAAGCCTCTAAGTCAGGTGTTTCCCTCTACAACACACATCAGAGGACAAAAATGAATCAAATTCATGAAATAAGGGATCCTGGAGCCCTCGTGATCAACAAAGAAAACTTGGTTCTTGACACTGGGTATTCTATACAGACTAGGTAACACAAATGTACCTTCAGAAGCATTTAAAAATAGGAACTTTATTTCAATTTTACATCCTAAAATGATGCTGTTATGTAGGATAATTACATAATAAATTTGGTAGAGGGATAGACAGCAATAAAGATGGTGGTAATGGTTTGTCATTTAATAGCTGAATTGTAAATGAGATTTTCAACATTAATGTAGCAGGTTGCTTCAATTAGGAGACCATTCTTGGGGGCGTCTTTAATTTCTAAAAAACATTTCTGAGGTTCAGCATCATTAATTTCCTTATTTGGAGACACTGTGTTTAACCATTTAAAGTCAAGGGACATTCAAGTTTTTGAGAAGTTGTATTTACATACATGTAAATATACATGATGTCTTAGTTACTTTCTGTTGCTGTGATAAAAACACTGACCAAAACCAACTTGGGGAGGAAAGGGTTTATTTTGCTTACAGCACAGTCCATTGTCGAGGGACGCCAAGGAACTCAGGGCAGGAACCCAGAGCACACACCATGGAGGAACGGTGCTTACTGGCTGGCTCCTCTGGCCTGTGTTCAATCTGTTTACTTATACAACCCAGGACCACACCTGCCCAGGGGTGTCACCACCCACAGTGGGCTTGGCCCTCCCACAGCCCTCAACAATCAAGAAAATGCCCCCTCAGATATGATCACAGGCCAGTCCAATGGAGACAATTCCTCAATTGAGGATCCCTCTTCCCAAGTGTGATATGTTGACAACTAAAGCTATCAGGCACACATGAATATATTTACAAGAATAGCAGGAGTCTTGTCTGCATTAATAGTCCCACCTATGTGCCACAGTGGTCAACAATGAGGGAGCAGTATAGTGTAAACGCATGGTGTAGTACTCAGCCTCTTTTTAAAAATATTGCTTTTATTTTTATTTTGTGAATGAGTATTGCCTCCATGTATGTAAGCACACCAGTGTCATGCAGTGCCCTGGAGGTCACAGGGGGGTGTCAGATCCCTGGGAACTGGAGTTACAGATGGTTGTTAGCCTCCATGTGAGTACTGGGAGTCCCCAGGTCCTCTGCAAGAGCAGTCTTAACTGCTGAGCCATCTCTCCAGCCCACACTCAGCCTCTTCTTAATTCTTGGTAATTAACTTTGTCTTCCAGAACTTCATTCAAAAGCACAAAAATTTAGCCAACCCCACAGAGAGGGTTATTGATCCATGACAGTCATTGTTTGTGTGCGTGGATTATGTCACTTGGCATATACAAGAGACTTAGTCAAATCTGTGCCTCCTGGGAGATAAAGACTTGGTTACCTAAGGCTTTGTTGATACCACCATTTGCATGCCGTTGAACTCCAGAGTCTCATGTAGCCCAGGCTGACCTCAAATTCCCTTTGTAGCCAAGGAAAACCTTGAACTTCTGCTCCTTCTGCCTCTACCTTCTGAATGGTGGCAGGAGTATGCCACTATACCTAGTTCCTGTGGTGCTGAGGATGGGGCTCAGAGTTTCATGCATGCCCGGCAAGCACTCTACCAACAGGCTACATCCCAGCCCCGCTCTGATTTTCTTACTTTCTGTTTGTCCTTTTCCATCCTCAAAAGATGTTTTTCTCCATTTGTCCTCATGTGTCCAGTGTTCTAGAATGGACAGAAATGAGAAAGAAAGATTTTCCTCTGAATCTCCCTGACTCTAGGCTGTAATTCCCTATGTTGCCACTGAGCTGGGGGACTGACATTTAAGGAACTAGCCCTGTGGACTCTACAGTGTCCTCCTGCTCAGTCTCTAAGCTCCCTGTGGGAGCCACAGCCCCTCGTTACCATGCCTTCACGCAATCTGCCTGTGTTCCTCTTCTGAAAGGTGACAGAGTGGGCTCCGGTCCAGTCCCTTCCACTGGACCCCACTCATCGTGAGACTGTGATAGTTAGCATTCCTCATCATCTTCACAGGATCTGCAACCACCTAGGAGACAAACCTCTGAACATGTCTGTGAGGGAGTTTCTACACTGGGTTAACTAGGGAGGGAAGACCCACCTGGCCTGGGCTGAGGGAAAAGGTGAACCGAGCACCAGCACCCACTGCTTTCTGTTTCCCATCCACAGGTACAATGTGACCAACTACCTCACCCTCCAGACCACATGCCTTCCTATGCCAGGGTGGGCTGTGCTCTTAAACCATGAGCCAAAATAAACCCTGTCTTAAGCTGCTTGGTCTGGTGTTTGTCAGTCCCAAGAAAATTTACAAGTACTGAGATACTCAGTGAATTTCTGGGATTTGCAAGGTAGCCTAGATGTGATAGGAGGGATCAGCGGATGTGGGACTGGCTCTCCTTCCTGCTATGTGACCTTAAACCAGCACTCAAGAGACTCAGAAACAGCAGAATCCTCAGTACTGGATCCTCCTCTCCCGCTTCTATGATACCGCCACCCTGCTCACTCACTGGGACCAGCACATCACCCTCTTTATGGTTCTGGGCCTTAGACTTCCCTTCATACCTGTGTCTTGAGGCCTTGTCCTCATGGGTCTGCCTAGCTGTTCATTAACTCTCAACCTCCTTTCTTCACGAGGCCTTTGCTGACTCCCTATGCAAAGGCCTCCCCATGTCCAGCAGCAGCGGACCGCATTGCCGTTACCTCACCTTATTCCCTTCTGGGTGGTTGCCTCCGGCGTCTCAAATGCTTTGGCACACTGCTTTGCTAGGTGAGGAAAAGTAATCATAGGAATCTTTTCTGAATTCTCTCAGAAGTAAGAAACCCCAGGGGCTAGGGAGGTGGCTCAGTGGCTGAAGCATTTGCCTTGAAGCATGGAGACTTGAGTTCAGTCTCTGAAAACCCATATTTTTAAGAAGCCTGATGTGATAGTGTGCACTTATAATCCAAGAACTGGAGAGGTGGAGACAGGCAGATGTCTATTGCTCACTGGCAAGTCAGTCTAGTCTACTTGGTAAACTTTAGGCCAGTAAGAGACTGTCTCCAAAAGCTGCCAAGGTGGACAGCAGCTAAGGAATGACACCTGAGGTTGATTTCTGGCCTACAGACACATACACTTGAATATACATAAAAGCTCATGTGTTGAAGGCTTGGCCCCCAATGCAACAGTGTTTGAAGGTGGGGCCCAGGTGGGTGACTAGATCATGAGGGCTCTGAAAGATTCACAGGTAACTGAGAAGTGGTGAAAGCCTTCAAAGGTCAGGCCTGCTTAGAGGAAAGGCACTGGGCTGTGCCAGGATAGGCAGATCTTACCCATACCTGCTCCCCCTTCTCTCTTGTGGCTTCCTGGCTGTGATGACATGAGCAGCCTTCCGCTAGCAAGCACTTCCGCCATGGTATGAGGCCTCACCACGGGCCTTAGAGTAACTCGGACGAGTGACCACGGACTGGAATTGTGAGCCAAAATAAGCTTTTTATCCTATAAGCTGAATTCCTGAAGGCAGCTCCTCTTTTTGATAACAGAACATTAATTTGACTTTAGAGAACTGGGCCTTCTCAATGGTCAGACAGACCCTACCAATTGGATCCAGAGAGGGTTTTATGACCGATCAAGGTTTACAATCCCCTTGCTACCATGTGTGGTTCAGAGATGAGCATGGGAACTGAGCCAGGCCAATGAGACTCCATTCTCTGTCTAAGTAAATTCTCATAAGTGCTCCTCTATCTGGGGGAGTGACCCGGCTAGTAGATTATAAGCCATCTGCCACCAGTGACCATCTTACAACCAGGAAGAGGAACATACCAGAACAGAAGGAAGCCAGACAGAAGGACAAGAGAGGACAGACTGAAGTCCAGAAGCAACCCCTGGATCCAGCCATACCTGAACTAGAATTTTCATGAATGAACCAATAAAAATCCTTTTTTAAAACTTGTTCAGTTGAGTCATTTGCAACCAGAAAGCTAATGTGGAAATCAGACTGACAAGAAGTCTGGAATTTACGCCTGGCTCACTGCATGCACTGAAGCCATCCCAGTCCTGGATCTACAACATGTTGGGTTCCAACCATGAGAGACACCATAAAGTGAAAGCTGGAAATATTTGGGTAGAAAAGAACATTTGTTTATCTTCCAGCTCATCCATGGTGGATGTGTAATTTTCATCTCTTTTTAAAGGGCAATTCTTTGGAGCCGGATGCGGCTTAAATACCAGGCCCAGACAGCTGCTGAGGGAACATAACCCAGCGAGGGTTTCCCAACAGTAGTGAAGTTGATGATGGCTCCACACTTTCCTGTGGTCATAAGACAAATAAAGCAAAAGGTAGACTGTGTGCTTCAAAATGAGGGGTGGACATCATGTCCTTAAACTTACTGTACATGGGATCAGACTCCTGAAATGAAGCGAATGTATTAGCCAGCTTTCTGTTACCGTAAGAAATACCTGAAGTCTTCAACATGTAAAGAGAAAACGTTACTTTTGACTCATGGTGTTGGACGTTTCCAGTTCACGCTCCACGAGTCTTGGTACCCTGAGTCCGTGGTGAGGTGGCACATCACAGAGGCAATGACGGTGGCAAAACCACCTAGCTCCTGGCCAGAAAGCAAAAAGAAGGGAGGCAATCAGGGTCCCGAAGTCTTCAGGGGCAGTCCCCCGAGGATACAAAGGAGCCCCGTGAAGGCCCTCCCGTTAGCACCTCTTTGGTACCTTTAACACATGGAGTGTCTTTTGGGAGATATTTAAGATTCAAACTACAGCACCCACGACCTGCCAGTGACTGACACAAGACCTAGAGCATAGCTGTGGCTTTTAGTTTACTTATCTGTCACACAAGGTAGAAAATACTTGTCACGCTCCCAGAGCCATGGTGTAGATGACTGCAGTCTGTCTGAGGGCATTCTGTGTGTGTCTGTCTGTCTGAGTGTATTCTTTGTGTGCATATGTGTGTGTACACACACAGGAATGCATATATGTGTATGCAGATGCATGTGGAAGGCAGAGGACAGCATCAGGTAGTGTTCCTGGGATGTCATCATCTTGTTTCTGTGTATGTGTGTATATGCAGTGTGTGTGTATGAATGTGTGCTGTATGTGTATATGGTAAATGTACATGTGGGGGGTGTGGCCATGAGAACCACAGATGATGAAAGAAGACATTGTGCGTCCTTCTCTGTCTCTCTGCCTTATTGCCTTGAGACAGGGTCTCTCACTGAACTTGGAGCTAGACTAATGAATAGCAAGTCCCAGTAATCCAGGCTACACACATGTACACACATACAGGGAGAGAGAGCGAGAGAGTCCTGGAGTTATAGGCACCTGCCTGACTGTCTATGTGGGCCATGTCTGTGAGGAGGTTTCTAGAGTGGATTACCTGAGGTAGGAAGACCCACTCGGAATGTGGATAGAGCTGTGCCATAGACTGGGGTCTTGACTGAATGAAAAGGAGACAGCGAGCTGAGCACCAGCATTCATCTCTCTCTGCTTCCTGACTGTGGCTGCCACGTGACCAACTGCCTCACGCTCCTGTTGCCTTAGTTTCTCCACCATGATGGACTTCATCCTCAAACTGTGAGCCAGAGTAAATCCTTCTCATCTTACGTTACTTCTGTCAGGTGGTTTGTCCCAGTGAATGATCACCCTTGGAATCCCAGCCCTGGTCCTTCTGCACAGAAGCTTAGGTGGCTTTAACACTTGATCTGTCTCCATTGAAAACAAACAGAGCCAAACCACCACGGAAAGGCAGAAGGATCCCAGTGCCCTAAGCAAACTGCTAATCCATTCCGGTTCATTTCCTGAGCAGAGGAGGCTCTCTAGGGTGTCCTGTTATGGGAAGAGGGGCCAGGGAGTCAACAGGGCTGAGAACACACACATGGGCAGACTTGTGAGGGCAAAGATGAGGCTGGTAAGACTCGGGAACCCTCACATCCCCCACACGTGCCAATAGGCAGAGTTAAGGTGGACTCTGGGTCACCAGTCACAGGGTCTTGCAGGGGAAAGGCACAGAGAGAGGGGTCACCGTTCACAGCGGCAGACATTTCCTCAAAGCATTGGGGGAAGTAGAGAAGACGAGCAGACTGGAGAACCAGGGCTCTGTGCTGCCCGAAACGCTGGTCAGCACAGACTCTGACATTTACCAAGCCTTCATGACCAAGTCAGCCAAATCTCTTCCCTCCATGTGACCCTCATGATATTTAAACAGAAATGTCACCCTGGTGACATTTCTGTCCCCTGAACCCCTCAGAAGTGTGGTTATCATTGGAGTGACTCATTCATCCTCTCTTTGTAGAGCTAAAGTGAATACTGCTGGTTTAAAAGAAAAGAAAAAAAAAACAAAGAGATGGTAAATATGGGCTTTATGAACTGACGATGAAATCAAACTGTGTCTTTCAGAGAAATGCAAACAGTGTAATAGGCTAAGATAGCCACAGAGCTCCTTCACTCATCAGGTGCTGGGTGGTCTTTAATTGAACCTTTTGCATAAGATCATGACCATGGTCAAGGCTGTGGAACAACCCAGAAAAAAACCATCAGAGCAGAGAATTGTGAGCTGTGTAGCCTCGGTGAGGAGCCAGCTGGAGCACTGGAGACAGCCTCATCTTGGTATCCCAAGTGTCTTTGAAAGCCAGGGGCAAGCCCAGTTACTCACTTCCTGAGTCGGAGGTTAAGTTACTGCCTCGTGCGTTTGTGGGATGATTTTCTCCTTGGCAATGCTGCTAACAGCTACAGCTTTTAAATGCAGTGTGCAGGGGATCCTATCTGGAAGCATCAGCACCTCTTTGTAAACACTTGAGATTCCTCCTGGAGAGGCAGATTCGTGACAGGGAACGAATGCTGAGCTCTGTGATCGTACATGAAGAATCTCGCAGACACCTGAACACACACACACACACACACACAAATGCGCTCATAATTAGTCCTTCCCCTTTGCCAGTGTGATTTTTGTCTTTTGCAACAGCTCCATCACGCAAAGAACATGCTGTTAATTTCCCAATTCTGCGACTTTGACTCATTTGTGAGGCCAGGGGACGCGCGGCTGGGGGATATGGCTGCTGCTAATCCCTCTTTGTCTCCCAGTGATGTGCCTATAGCTGACCGAGCTTAGGGAAAGAAAGCTCTGTATCCAGGTCTTCAGAGAAACGAGCCAGGTGAGACTCACCTGTATTTCATTCGCTTTGCTGGCTATAAAAGTTCATGCTTGGTAATGAAAGAAAGGCTCGGTGGAACACATCGGCCAATCCAGCTCTCTGCCATCATTGCCTGCGCCCTTTCAACTTAACCATGACCTTCAAATCGACATCATCAGGAGCAGCCTTTGCAAAGGCTTCCCTGGAGGCACACAACTTGCTGTGTTGGCTTCTGCAGTGACTCTTGGTTTTGGAGACCTGGCTGAAAGGACAGGAAAAGTAAAAGAGGCTGGATGCTCTTGCCTGTCCTTTGACACAAGCTATAGAATACTGACAATACCTCCCGCCAAACCATAGATAACGTGTCCACAGTGACTAGGATGCTTAGTATGCACTAGACAACTTGTAGGCTCTTTATTTCCCAGATGTAGAAGGAATAACTGACAAGCAGACTTGGGTAGGAACCCAATATGAAATTTCTTTTCTTCTAAGCAGTTTAATTTCAACAATGACTATAGGCCATCTGCTAGATGGGCGTCCGACCTTGTGATTCTCCAAGAACCCCCACCTACACCCACACCCTGAAAATCATTTCTCTAGCGTCCAGGTACTGGGAGGGTCCTGACTCCTCAGCATGTTCTAGCTGTGAATCATCAGAACATGCTGGTTGCCATAGAGATACTCACCATCCCATCCTCCTGGTCCCTCCAGGTCTCGAGCTGCTGCTTCTGTACCATGCATGGGGGCTGAGGATCTCAGTGAGACTGAGAACCTTTGCCTGGCCCTTGGCATCCTCAGCATGCTCCTGCCGCAGGGCTCTGCAGGGAGCAGGGTGCTAGTGCCTCCGACTCCCGGAATCCTCCTGCGGGCCGGGGCCAGGGAAACAGGTTTTATTCAGCCACTCCTCTCTTCCTTTTCACATCCTCCTCCTTCAGGGCCTGCCTACCTAGAGGCTTTCCCTCTTGGACCTGCCCTGTTCATCTTTGTGATTTCAAAGTTTGGTCGAAGCGGAGCTAGAAAGGGGAGCACCCTACAGGGGACACCAGTTATTTACATCTCTGGGTCTCCCAGCCAGGAGCACATGACTTCTTTGAGAAATGGATAAAGAGAAGCTGGAGAAGCCATCTTCAGTCTGGGATGTAGCTCACTGGTTCAGCACTTGTCTAGTATGCATGAGGTCCTAGGTTAGATTCCCCAACACCACACACAAACATGCACACACACACACATGTGCGTGCACACACAAATTAGAAAAGCCATCTTTGACTGTGTTCCACCATTATCCAGCCGCACAGAGGTTACGCAGTCATTAGTGTGAGAGGAAACCTCTGGGTTTTCCCTGCACTGTGACCAAAAGTCTTCCCTAGATCCTGGTACCTTCCAGGCTCTGTCTGTCATATGGATCCCATCCCTGAGTTCATTCTTTCTGCCATCTTTCTGCCTCCCTTCTTTTCATCACCCTCACTTACGCACCAAAAGAAACAGGCCTGCACTGGCAGATATCATGTAAATTCACATGACACTCCCAGACACATACACTGCACATGTTCCTGAGGTTGTATAGAGCATGCTGGCAAGCCACAGGAGGCTCGGGGGTGATGATAATGAAGAAGATACCCACGGTGGTTTCTCAGACAAGACATGGCCACAGGAGATAGGATGAAGATACCACACGTGGGAGTAGAAAGATGTTTAGTAGTTAAGAGCACTGGCTGTTCTCCCAGAGGACCAGCATTCCCAGCAGCCACATCAGGAAGGCTCACTACTGCCTTTAACTCCAGCTCCAAGGAACACACACCCATGCATATTCACACTCACACACACACACACACACACACACACACACACAGAGACATACAAATAAATAAATAAAAATAAATATTAAAAATAATATATTTTTAAGAGGGGGAAGAAATACCACATGGTGTCAGAACAGTGATGGAGGAATTCTGCTTGCCGGCATGCTCTCTGGTTTGTGCGCAGCTGCCTTCCTTGTACAGCCCCAAACTACTAGCCTTGGAAATAGTGCTGCCCACAGTGCGCTGGGCCCTCCTACATCAATTAACAATCAAGACAACCCCCCACAGACACATCCACAACCCAGTCTGATCTTGTCAGTCCTTCAGTATAGATAGATTTTTAGGTGACTCTAGGCTGTGTCAAGTGTCAGTGAAAGCAAACTAGGACACTGGCCTTCTAGACCTAGATTTTCCAACTAGGACATTTGAGGAAGTCCCACTTTACTATTCAGACTCTAAATTTGCTCAGATCTAAAACTAAAGGCTCTGGGGCTAGAGAGATGGCTCAGCAGTTAAAAGCACTGATTGCTCTTGCAAGAGGATCCAGGTTTGATTCCCAGCACCCACATGGCAGCTGACAATCATCTGTAACTCCAGTTTCAAGGGAATCTGACACCCTCTTCTGACTTCTGCAGGCATTGTATGGCACAGGTGCACACAAAATAAAAAATAATAAAACCTTTTTAAAATCTAAAGGCTGTACCCATTGATCCCCCACCTGTCTTAGGCTTCAATGGCCTTGGATCCCAGTCACTTTTAATATAGACAGCATTTTAAAGCATTATTTTATGGTGATGAGGGGACCTGCTCATTACCCAAACTATAAACCAGAATAGATTTAAGCCCTGAGCATGTCAGCCTGCCATAAGCATACCTGTGCTGTTTGACTCTATAAAACCTAGCAAAGTTTACATGTATTAAAGTTTAATCACAGCCCAAGAGCAAGAAGGCAAAAGAGAAGTGAATGCTTCCTAAGGGGTGTTTTATTCACGTTGACTCTCATATGTATGGTAAATAGTCCCATTGCCTGCTTCTCTGATGAAAGTAGATTCTTACAGAAGACCCCAGTCAGGGGGGCCCAAGAAAAATGTAAATCATCTAGCACTGGAGAAAGAACTGAAATATTCATGTGTCTCTTCTGAGACCCAGCAGGGTATGACCCAGAGACACATATTTTCAACTTGACCAGTCCTGGGTTCTCACCAGCAGGTAGGGCGGTAGAGAAGCTGGTCCAGCTGGCCTCCTCCAGTGGCTGAGCCAGATGGTGAGTGTCGGCGACCCAGATCCCTCTCCACTCCGGAGAAAAACACCACACCGAGCCGGGAGTCTTGTTGAAGCAGGAACTTGTTTTATTACATCAGGCACAGTCTTATATAGGGTAGGGGTTGGGCTAAAAACATGGGAAGTGAAGGACCAGTCATTTTTTACCACGTAGACTGTAGCCAGGTAGAGGCCATTTTGTTATGCCCTGCTGAGTCACTCCTATGCGGAAGTGGAGTGTCAGAGACAGGCTGCAAAACTCGAGTGAGGCTCAGAAAGCTGCACCAGGCCACATGTCTGGACCCATGAGGCCCAACAGACCAGATGTATTTGCCACAAATGCACTACTGAAAGCTCAATGCTGGTTGGATGAGGTACAAATGGGATGGCACTGGACACCCAGCAAGGACATAGGGCCACAGAAGATGGTATGTGAGGGTGGATGTCTGAATTGCCCTATGGATATGTAGTGACATGTGGATACATAGATCGATGATAGAAGATGACAGATAGATGATAGATAGATAGATAGATAGATAGATAGATAGATAGATATGATATGATATGATAGAAGACAGATGTTATAAGGTAGATGGAAGATAGATGATAGATAGATGATAGACAATAGATAGAGACAGACAGATGATAGACTGATAGATGACAGATTGATTGATTGATGATAAATAGATGATAGACAATAGATAGGTAGGTAGATTTTAAAGCATTATTTTATGGTCATGAAGGGACTTGCTCATTACCCAAACTATAAACCAGAGTAGATTTAAGCCCTGAGCATATCAGCCTGCCATAAGCATACCTGTGCTGTTTGACTCTATAAAACCTAGCAATACACACAAAATAAAGAAGATGGTTAGAGAAGGTATCTTTAACTATGTACCACCATTATCCAGCCATGCAAAGGTTAGTCATTAGGGTGAAACCTCTGGGTTTTCCCTGCATTGAGACCGTCAGCCTTTCCTAGACCCTGGTATCCTCCTGGCCTTGTCTGTCATATGGTTCCACCCCGAGCTCATTCTTTCTGCCAACTTTATGCGTTTCTTCTTTTCATCACCCTCACTTAGGCACCAGTAGGGAGAGGCCCGGCCTGATAGATATCATGTAGTAGACAATAGATAGGTACACAGGTAGGTTTAAAAGCATTATTTAAGGGTGATGAGGGGACCTTCTTATTACCCAAACTATAAACCAGAATAGATTTAAGCCCTGAGCATGTCCGCCTGCTCTATATAGATAGGTACATAGATAGTTAATAGATTGATAGATGATAAATGGGTAGATGATAGACAATAGATAGGGAGATAGATGATTAATTGTTAAATGATAGGTGACAGATGATAGATAACAGGGAGATAGATGATATATAGAAGATGATGATAGATAGGCAGATGATAGATATAAGATAGATGATTGATAGATGACAGATAGATGGCTATGGTTATGTGCATGCACATACATGTGCATGCATGATGGAATGTCTGAATGTATGCTGGGAGCATACATGGTTCATGATGCAGGCTATGTTCTAGTAGGCTGTTTAGGAGTCAGTTTCATTTCTGTCATTTAGAATGGAAGCCAGTAAGTGTTTTCTGTAATGAGCCATATAGCAAATAGTCCGTGCTGTGAGTCAAACCGTGACTGTTCCCACTGCTCAGCCCACTATTAAGAATCCAATCCAAACAGCACGAAAACACATGGGGACCTTGTGCTCCAATAAAACTTTACTTCTGTCTCCTGGAACTCGAGGTTCATAGAACGTTCACGTGTCACAAAATATGTTCTTTCAACTCTTTTCAAGCATTTGGAAATGCAAACACATCTGCTTGCAAACTGCACCCCACAGGCAATAGGAGGGGTTTGATGGAAGGGTCACAGTTTGCCAATATGTAATTTAGAATGCCATTTCCCGCAGAAATAAGTAATTATCGGTAGACACAGTAGCTGACATTAAGAGTGTTTGCGCTCAATGCTGTGCTGAGCTTTCCATGTCTGCATGTCCCTTAACGCCGGGCACAGCTCTGAGAAAACGGGCTTGGGTTGACTGAGTGACTTGTCCTTCCTCCCTAAGAAGCTGCAGCATTGGGATTTGGATTTTAGGATCCCTGAGCTGTCATGGTATGTGTGTGTGTGCGCACACGTGTGTGCATTTGTGTGTGTGTGCATTTGTGTGTGTGTGCGTGTCAGAGGTCAACATTGGACATCTTACCCAGTCACTCTCCACCTTATTTTTTGACACTGGGTCTCTCACTGAACCTGAACCTTCCTGGTTCTCTAGGCCTGCTGGCCCGTGAGCTGCAGGGATCTATCCGTCTTTGCCATCCCCCAGCACAGGGGCTCTAGATGCATGTTGCCTCAGCTTTGTATGAGGGTGTAGGGGATCCAAATTCAGGTCCTGATGATTTCACAGTAGGCAATTTGCTGACTGAGGCCTCGCCCTGGCCCAGAGCTGTGCCAGTTACAGCAGAGACACACATCCTTCTCACAAGCGAAGGGCAATGCCTGGGGCTTAGTAAGCCCCGGAGGCTCATAAGTTACCATCTTCATCTTCATTGTGGTTAATTGTGCTGTATCAGCTACAGAATCAGCACTTATGATACCACTTTCTCAATCTTGATTCCGACCTGGGGTGCCTCACACATTTCCCCTTCCCTGGCTTTCTATACTTGCAAAGCATCTTTTATGAATAAGGATAGAGGTTCTCCTGAGAAGGCAGGATTTACTAATTTCCCGCACATTTGCCTCTACCTCAGATCAGACCATTCCCTAGTTGTTCCAAATGAGAACAAAAAGTGAGAGATAACTTCTTTGGAGACTGGGGAGATGGCTCAGTCCGTAAAACGCCCACCATGGGAACATGAGGACCTGAACCCATGTGAAAGTGCTGGGTGCAGGGGCCTGAAATCCCAGTGTGAGTGAGAGAGGCAGATCCCTGAGGCTTACTGGCCAGACAGCCTAATCTACCTAGTGAGTTTTCAGACCAGTGAGGGGCTCTGTCTCAAAAAAAAAAAAAGGTAGGCAGCTTCTGAGAAACAACAGGCAAGATGATCCTCTGGCCTCCACGTGCACATGCCTGCACACACACACACACACACACACACACACACATATTTGTGTGTACCTATACACACGTGCACACACACAGAGGGCTTTTATGCACCAGAGCCTGGGGAGGTCATATTTGGTCCCAGTTGTTGCCCGTTGCTAGTACTGAGTGATTAGCCAGTCAGAATTAAAAAACTCAAGGCATGAGGACAGGGTCTGGGTGGAGTTGGAGGGGAAGGAGTAGGTCATGGGTTTGATCAGAATATACCATATACATGCATGAAATTCTCAAACAAATAAATTATATATATATATATATATATTATACACATAGATACACACATATGAAGATCAAGCCACTGTGTAGACACTTGGGTTACATTCATGCACCAAGTTCATTAGATGCTGGAGATGAGCTCCTCCTCATCTACATCCTCTGAACTATTTTGGTATTCATCCAAGCTACAAAGTTTGTTGAGAACAAAGAGATCAGCTCAACCACAGTTGAAGTTGACAACTTGAAAGAGACAAAGACAGAAGCAAATATTTTTGTCCCTCCTTCGGTTTTTATCTCTCTCTCCTTTGGGCTACAGCTTCTTTCCAATTTTTCTGGGGGCCCGTATCTTTAAATGGATCCCACACTCCATCTCTGTCATTCCCAGTGCCAGAAACCTCCCTGCCCTTGGACTATTTTCAGACATCAGGAAACCACTTCAGGGTAAGGTGCAGACAAATGATTAGACAAGATGTTCTCCCCGCCACCTCCACCACCTCCTTTGTCCCCATCCTCAGAGAGATTGCCTGTCAACCACGAGTGAGTTCTCAGTCGAATCTGGAACAATAGTGTACCCGTCTTTCTGATCATGTCATCTAATTGGCCTGTGACTAAATCCAACCTTCCTTCTCTATGCAGATGATTAGATTTTGTGCTCACGTACCTATTAGAGCATAAGAAAACACCCCCCAAAGTAATAGATCAAACCAGTCCATTGTCGTGTCACATTATAGGGTTGACTGAGCTTAGCTGGGTGGTCCTCACTTGGGGGTATTTCATAGATTATGGTCAATGGTGACAGCAGTTGGTACTGAAGTCATGTACAGACCTGTGAGTGCCTGTGGTGGGTGGGTGGAGGTAAGAGCTAGGGTCTCTCTCTCCCTCTCTCCTCCCTTCTTCTCTCTCTCTGTCATCCCTGCCTACCTCCTATCCTCTCCCTCCTTCCCTCCCACCTTCTTTCCCGCTCTCTTGCCTCCTCCTCCACGCAGCTTCTCCGTGTGGTCAGCTTGGGCTTCCTCAGAGCATGGTAATGTTAGAACAGTCAAGCTGACACAGCAATTTAGGACTTTAGGCAAAAATCTTTCCAAAAGAGGTAAGGAAGAAGTTTCTGACAGTTCGCAGCAGGGGTCTTGGGGCCAATAGAGACTTTTCCTGCAAATCCTATTATCTAAGCAGTCAGGGAGCCACCCAGAGTCAGGGGCAAGAGGCAGAGCTTTACCTCTTTATAGGAAGAGTATCAAGAAAAACTGAAACCTTCTAATCTACCACAAGCTGGATGGGAACTCAGGAGTCACCTTCTCCCGCCCCACTATGAGTGGCCTGGGATGCAGGACGTATCTCAGTAGTAGAGCGCGTGCCTAGTCCACACAGGACCTGGAGATCCTTCCTCCCAATGCAGCACACAGTGATGTGAGTTCAGGCTTCAGCACCTGGCAGAGCCCAGTCTGTACCTGACACTCCTCAGGCCACAGAGACCTGATCTGACAGGAAGCATCTCTGTCTCCCAGAAAATTGTTTGCATTTAGCAGAGCTCTGCCTCGTGCTGACTTGATCCTTGCTGCGCTTCTTAGAACACAAACACACCGCTCTCCCCTGTCCACAGGACTGCCTTTGCTGTCCTCAAACACCAAGTCTCCAAGTCAGGCACTCATGATCTCTCCCCCAGCACCCTCTTTCTCCTTTGACCGAGCTCCATTTTCTTCAGGGAAGAGGGAGCTGCCATGAGGAAGAAAGGATGTTCCACCTGCCACCCAAGCTGGGCTACTCTTCCAACTATGCAGTTACAGCACAGATATTTGGGGAAATACATGAATCTTTCTTCTTTCTCCTGCTTCCTGGAATCCTACACACCCTTGGGACAGTCATACCAGGAAAGCAGAGAGAGAGAAAGGAAGAGAGAGAGAGAGAGAGAGAGAGAGAGAGAGAGAGAGAGAGAGAGAGAGAGAGAGATTGGTAGATTATTAAGCTTTGGATGTTCAAATTCAGATATAGCTGTCTAGGCCTGGTGTGGGGGGGTCTTCAAAATTTCTGAGTACCACTCATGCTGCATTTTGAACACAGTGAACTCAAAATCAAGGCAGAGAGCACAGAGGACCCAGAAAATAGCTTTGTCTGTAAAGCACTTTCCTTGCAAGCACAAGGACCTGAGTTCAATTCCCAGAGCCCATATTTTATTTTTTTAATATTGTATTTATTATTTCTATTTTATGTCTATGAGTGTATTGCTTGTATGTATGTAAGTATACCTATGTCGTGTAGTGGCTGCGGAGGTCAGACGGCGTCAGATCCCTTGGAGCTGGAGTTGTGAACACTTGTTAGCCACATGTCCATGGGATATTGAACATGGGTCCTCTGCAAGAGCCATCAGTGCTCTTAACGGCTGAGCCATCTCTCCAATCTTGCCATCTTATTATTTGTTTATTTGTTTTTAAACAAAAAGTAGGAAACTCATTGATCCCAGGACAGTGATTCAGCACAGGAGGAAGGTGGGCTGTTCAAGGACATTAGGTCTCCCATCTTCCTCTCAAAAGCTTGCCCACCTTGATCCTCCCTTCCAGCCTAGTGGAAGACTCCCAGAGTCACACAGCTCAGTCACCTGAAAGACGTTCCCACCCACCAACCCAGAACCCACAGCCAGGGTCCCCAGCCCAACTTGCCAAAACCCATGAAAACCATACACTGGGTTCATGGGCAGGGATGTAGACTTGCAGTCCAGGAACCTTCCAGAAACTTTCTGCCTTATTTCCAAAGGGCAACACTTGTCATTATGCATCAATGAACTGTTTTATCCATTGAAAACATGTATTTTTAAAAAGCTTCATTTCTCTCTTTTCCATAATGAGAATTGAGTTATAACTGTGGCCGGGCACCTTGAGAGTTTTTCTCCCTTTTATACTTCATAGAATCCTTAATAATACAAAAATTGCCCAGAGCACTTCACGCTGAGTTATGAAGTCATTAACATTTCTGGGATAAACACAATACCCCAGGACAAGTTATTAGACCAGTTGTAACAGGGGAAGTAGGCACGTGGAAAGAACACATGCCTAGCCCTCAGAAAAACACACCTGCTCCTTCACAAAGACGTCAGAAACCCTTCCTGGTGCCGCCGCCCTCCCCCGCCCCAGCACAGCCTTTTCTCAGCCAACCAACAGGGCCAGTTGAATATTGGTGAAATTGTAAAGAATAAGCCCCTTGATGTCCCAAGGCCAGCAATCTTTGCAGTTCTGAGCTCTGCATTCTGCCTCAAGGTCCTCTGTATTTATGATCCTGTCGGTTCCCCCTCCACAGTCCATCAGACTCATAACAAATTTTATCTGGCAATGCTGTTTGCTTTTAAATTAGATGAAGAATCCATCATATGTGGCCTCTACTTCCCTCCCCCAGCTGGGGCTCACCTGTCCTTCACAATTATGTGCAGATGCCACTCGGCAGATTTCCAAACATCAAGGACTCATATTTTCTTTGCTTCAAAATAACTTTGTGTGTGTGTGTGTATGTGTGCCGTGTATATGCATATGTGTGAGTTTGTGTATGAGAGCATGGGTTGCACATGTGCCAGGATGTGTGTGTGGCAGTCAAGGGACAGCTTCCTGTGTTGTCCCTCATCTCTGCCTTGAGGCAGGGCCTTGTTATTCGCTGCTGTGTATCCCAGGCTACCTGCCCCTCAGGTTTCCAGGGATTCTCCTGTCACTACCTCCGAAGTCCTTGCAGACATGCTGAGATTATAGACACGTGTTACTGCACCCGCATTCTGCATCGGTACTAGGCATCCAAACTCAGGCCCTCGTGCTAATGCCACAAGCACCTTTCCCACTGAGCCCTCTCCCAGTCCTGCTTTCTCTCCTTTTGATGAACAATAGAAATTGAGGTGAACAGGGTACATGTCCCCTATGGATGAATCTGCTCACACACAAGAATTGGGGATATGAAGAATCTGGGAGGGAGGATCACATCTGTGGCTGCATCCCAGCCAACAGATAGACATCCAGGAGGTTGGCAGCGGCCTCACACATTCTTTTTTCTTGTGAGTTTTCCCAGGACTTCATGGTGCTAAGGTTAAACTGATAAAATTCGTTCTAGAAGATGAGGTTAAAGAAGATACACTGGGGCTGGAGAGATGGTTCAGTGGTAAGAGCACTGACTGCTCTTTCCAAGGAGCCAGGTTCAGTTCCCGGCACCCACATGGTGACTAACAACCATCTGTAACTCCAGTTGCAGGGGATCCAATGCTCTCTTCTGACGTCTGAGGGCATTGCACAGCACAAACGCACTTGTACACACACAGGCAATACGCTCATACACATAAAGTAAAAAAAATAAATAAAATTTTGCAAAAAGGAGGTGCACCCCACACAAGAAGAACCCCAGTTTCCAAACCTGTATCCACAGTAGGTGCCACTAATTCCCACAGTGACCCATCCCTCTCAATAAAGTGCATCAATGGGTACTTCCTCTTCCCACAGATTCTTGATTAAAAACAGCATACTGGCTCTTGGGAGTCCAAGTCCAAGTCCACATGACTCCTGGAGGTCAATAAACAATACCACCAGGGCAGTGTCATGGGGCGTTCCCATAATTCCGGCATTCAGGAGGCTGAGGCAGGAGCGAGAGTTCCGGCTACAAAGCAGTACAGTATTCAGAGCAGTGTCCAATACTAACCTTCTGCCTGTAGCTACCATATCCCCTGCTGTGATAAACAACCAGGAGTAAGGGCTCCATGCAACCTGAGGAACCTTCAGCAAGTACCTTCACCACTCCAAATCTCTGGCGCTAGTTTTCCGGTGGAAGGAATGATGCCCACCTCCTTCTCTGAGCCTCCAGAGCCAGAACTAACTTGCCTCTCCCAGTCCGTTTCCCCATCAGCAGCATCCTATATCCTCCGTCAGCACAGTTCTTGTTGGGGCCTGAGTCTGGATTCTCCTACTTTGCCTTTCTTCCTTCAGTCAGCGAGCACATGTTCATTCTTTGCCCTGTCTGGGAGTCTTCGCTGCCTGACTGGCCATCTGGCCCCTTAGCTCCCGTTCAGAGTACGTGAACTCACTATGTGCCTTTACTCTCAAGCTGTCTCCTACATATTTCCTCTGTGTCCTACCTTTCATTTTTGGTGCTGTGATAAAATACCCTGGCAAAAGGCAGCTCGGGAGAGGAAAGGATTTTTTTTGGCTTGCAGTTCTGGATTACAGAACCTCATTTCAGAGAAGTCAAGGCAGGAGCTCTAACAGCTGGACAGATCACATCCACAGTCGTATCCACAGAGGGAAGCGAAGGTGCCCCACGCTGCCTGCTGGCTTGCTTACATTTGACTCTCTCCTGTCTTTTATAGTTCAGGACCATGTACCTAGGAAATAATGCCACACGCATTGGACTGTGTCTTCCCGCATCACAATCAAGACAACCCCCACCCCCACAGATATGCCTATGGCCAACTTGATCTACATAGTTCCTTAACTGAGGCTGCCTTCTTAGGTGATGCTAGGTTGAGTCAAGTTGACAGTAACCTCACCAGCCTAGCACAGCTGCCATTTCAAGCTCTTCTAGATCTTGTGCTGTGATGATTTCCAACTCACTTATACCTGCATTCACCATCTCTGCAGAAACAAAGTCACCAAATCTACCGAAGACACTGAATAGGTCCATCTGCTGTGTTTACTATAGGCATTGGGAAATTGTGGCATCAGATTTGCCATGTGATTCAAGCATGGGAAGAGTCCCAGCCACAGCTTGTATGAACTGCGGGCACCCCGTTTCCTTTCACATTTCTAAAATGCCTGGATTTTAACATTCTCAGAATTGCCTGCTGCACAGCCAGGATTGCCTGTGGCCAGACAGAACTCAGCCTTCTACCCCAGCCAAGGGTAGCCTGCTTTGCTGCTGTGTGACCAAACCAGTAGCCCAGATCCAGCAACAGAATGGCTTATACATATTTCCTCAAAAACCAGCCAAAGAACTTCTAAACTAACTAGTACCTGAAGAGCCTGAAACTCTAGCCTGGAGCCAGCTAGAGATGGCTTCAGCTGTACAGGCCTTCCCAGGTCGTCCTGGGAAACAGTATTAGTTACTTTTCTGTGGCTGTGATGAAACACCATGACCACGGTAGCTTATAGAAGGAAGAGTTTATTTGATTTATGGTTCCAGAGGGATAAGAGTCTATCATGGTTGGGAGGTGTGACCGGAGGCAGCTGGAGCAGAAAGTTGAGAGCTCACATCTTCAAGCACATGGAGAGAGAAGCTGTAAATAAGACACAGCTAGGAACTCTCAAAGCCCATGCCCAGTGATGTGTTTCTTCCAGTAAGGTCTGACCAAAAGTGACTTAGGCAATAAAGGTCTGTCTTGGTTCATGGTTCCAATGGGATAGAATACATCAAGGTGTGGAGGGCTGGGCAGCGGGAGAAGGAAGCCCACCAGTCACATGTTATCCACACACAGGAATCAGAGAGACAGAACAGGAAGAGCAGTGAGGCTATAAACCCTCAAATTTCGCCCCTAGTGAATTACTTCCTCTACACCTCCTAAAGGTTCCATAATGTTTCCAAACAACACCATCAACCTGAGACCCAGCATTCAAAAACATGAGCCTGTGGGGAATATTTCTCATTCCAACCGCCACAGGGGTTATTCGAGGTCCAAACCAGAGCACTGAGGGAATGAATGGCAAATTGTATTTCATTTGAAATACACATTTATATTTAAAGGTCAGAGCCAGGCCCAGTGGTACATAACTATAATCCCAGGTCTCAAAAAGTGGAGGAAGAAGAAATATAACTTCAAGGCCAGCCTGAGCTATACAGCAAGATCTTTCTTTTTTGAGGAATTCAAATATCTAGCCATCTGCGGCTAATGGGTACCATCTTGAACAGCACAGGTCTAATTGGATGGGTCCTCCCCAGAGGTTATGCGACTGATTCAGGAATCCATTTACGATTTTGGGACCCATCACTCTCCTTTGTGTAGTCATTAAATTCTCAGGCTCAGTTTCCACAGCTCCTGTGATGAGACCCTATACATCATCATTGTAGGGGAGATGCTCTGAGGTGCTGAGAGAACCCAGGACACTCCCAAGTGCTATTCATTTTTCTATCCCTTTAGGTGCTTGAGTTCTTACCAAACACTCCTGTCTGATCAAATACAACTTTGGCTCCAGGACCAACCCTGGACAGGGGTCTGTCCAACTCCTGGTACTCTGGTGAAGGCTATGCCTGCGTTTTGGCTGAAAAGAATGACACCCCATGCAGCATAGCACAAATAAGAAATAAGGCACATTCTGTACAGCACAGATGTCTATGAACTCCTGGGGCAGCACCTTTGAGTGAAAGGAGAAAGCAACCTCCAGTCTTGGATCACATCACACCCTTAGCCAATGACCTGCTTACTGACTGAGGAACATACCATGTAGGTTTAGATCATGTCTTTCACTCACCACATCAAAGATGAACATCTAAGAACAATCCAGAGAACCACAAATTAGTTTTCCATCTAGATACAGGTGTGGCCAACCTGGATCCTGTGGGCCACAGAGATGTCAAAATAGGTGTGAATGTGGCCCAACATCGTATCGCATCAATGTCAACTTCATTTACAGTATCAAAAGGTTGGACACCCCTGACAGAGTGCACTGTCTGGTCAGTTGGTGTATTCTGTAAATGACTTCTTTTGTATATTCAAAGATCCATTTAGGGGAAACCAGGGATGTAGCTCAGTGGAAGAACACTTGCCTAAGATGCAGAGAGTCCTATGTTCCATCCCCAGGACCCCCAAATCATCATCCTCATCATAATGATAATATTAATTTTACGTGATTAGGCATATTTTTATTTTTCTGCAAGTACACATAATCAAAGACCATAAGTAATACTGTTAGAAGTGTACGGATGGGAGGAAGAAGTTGTCAGGCTGAATGGCTCTTGTGCCCTAAGGTTAGCACTGAGGAGGCTTAGATGGCTAAAGGAAAGAAAAGGTGTTATTAAAAAATACTTACCAATGCTCCCTCACCCGGCAGTGACCGGCTGCCCAGTTCCTCAGCTAAGGTCATGGCTGACTGTTCATTTCCCCAGGTCTCTGCTGGATTTTAGTCTGATTGAGTTTATATAGTACATGCGGTCACCATTGCTGTAAGTTCATATGAACAAGTTCCCAGAAGCCTGGGAGATTCTGTTTCCTTATGGTCATGCACCACCCTGACTCTCACAGTCCTCCTGTTCTCTCAGGTCCCTGAGCCCTGGGTAAGTCAAACAGACTCCAGGAAATGAAATCACACCAAGAGCATCTGGGTACACAAATTTGACTCAATAGGCATTAACATATATGACAGAACGCATGAAATCTGTGCGCACGCTATGCAAATAAAGGGCAGAGTCTAAATAAGATTAAGATGTGCTGTATGAAATGCACAAAGATTCAATAAAAAGACACATTAAAAAATACTTATCCATAAGCCAATGATACTTTAGTCTTCGTTCTTGCTTAACATTAGAATAATAATCCAAGCATCCTCTATCCAGTGTGGCAAAATCATCTACCCGCTTCTCACAGCCCTCTCCTACTGGAACAGGGTCCAGGTCACCCCCGGCTGACATGGAATTTACCCTTAAGTTGATATGGGAACACTCTAGACGTAGTTGTTTACTAAACCTTGTAGAAGTGTTCTGGTAGTGTAACAAGCAAAGACTGCACCAGTATCTATTGTCCTGGTCAGTACTAACAGTCAACTTGACACAGGCTAGAATCACTGAAAAAAAAAAAAAAGTCTCAGTTGAGTAACTGTCTTTATCAGGTTTGTCTATAGTTATGTCTATGAGAGGTTGAGAGGTTGTCCTGATTCATCATTGATGTAGGAGGGCCCAGCCCACTGTAGACAGCACCATCCCTAGGCAGGTGGTCCTGGCCTATGTTAGGAAACTAACTAAGCATGAGCCTGTACATGAACAAGCCTTAGTACAAATCTCCGCATGAGTTCCTGCCGTGACTTCCCTCAGTGATGAACTGTGACCTGGAAGTGTAAAGTGAAGTAAATCCTTTCCTCGCCTCAATTGCTTTGGATCAGAGTTTTGTGTGTGTGTGTGTGTGTGTGTGTGTGTGTGTGTGTGTGTGTGTGTGTTTTAATCACAGCAACAGAAATCAAACTAGAATACCTTTGAATTGAAAAGTGTTCTGATTTAACTACAGCATCAAGTTCCACTCCCCTGTCTCCACCATCTGCAACGTCAGCTTTCCACTGTCAGCCTCTTGCCGTGCAGAATTGTAAAGACTACAGCTGATACATGAGTTCACAAAGTCAATAAAAATGAAGAAGAGGCGCAGGCACCGTGCTTGAGGCAAGCTGCTGACAGAGGATGATCTGGCAGAATCAGTCCATGCACTGTTGACAAAAAAAGATCAATGCTCCCTCAATGTAGTAGGTGTGGGAGGGGGATCTAGAAGGGACTCTTTTCATATTTTATTTATTACTTTAATGCATATGAATGTATTGCTTGCATATGTGTAAGTGTGCATGTGTTGTGCAGTGCCTGTGGAGGTCATAAGAAGGCGTCAGATTCCCTGGAACTGGAGTTACGACAGTTGCTAGCTGTCATGTGGGTGCTGGGAATCGAACCCAGGTCTTCTGCAAGGGTAATCAGTACTCTTAACTGCTGAGCTATCTCTCCAGCCCCTGGAGTAGACTCTTAAGACAACAGAAGGACATTTGTGGAAAAGCTTATGGAATCTGAATAGTCTTTTTAAATATTTTTATTTTTATTTTATTTGTGTTTTTCATGCATGCATGTAAGTACACCTGTGTCATGCAATGTCTACAGAGGCCAAAAGAGAGCATTGGATCCTCTGGAACTAGACTAAGGAATGATTGTTAGCTACTTTGTGGGTGCTGGGAGCCAAACTCAGGTCCTCTTCAAGGGCAGCCAAGGGCTCGTAACCACGGAGCCAGTTTTCCAGCCCCTAAAGCTGTTTACTTAATGGCAATGTAGCAAGGTTAATTTCTTAATTTTGAGAACTGTGCCTTATGTGAGATGTTAACATTGGGTCACAAAAAAGATGGGAACTCAGCATGTTAGCTAATCATTGGAGCTCTTGGGGTAAATATAAAATTAACCCTGTAGAAAAAGAATCGAAGGTCAGTGAAACAGGAAATCCTCTTAGGTTAGTTTGTTAAAGTTACAAGATATATGTGTGTGTGTGTGTGTATATATATATATATATATATATAGAGAGAGAGAGAGAGAGAGAAAGAGAAAGAGAGAGAGAGAGACTTGGCTCCCTTCTGGATATTGCAATAAAAGTCAAATGGGATGGGAATAATGAAAAAGTTGAAGTTTGATTGGTGGAAAATGTCAGATTATATTTTTTAAATCTCCCTTGATTATCTTTTGTGTTCATAGTCATTAGAACCATCCGATTTCATTAACTGGAAGATAATTCATTTCTAGAATTTTCATCTTTATTTTTCAATGTAAAGTCTAGTTCCAATCTTATAAAGAGTGGTACAGTGGCTGATTTTTAACCCTATCTGGCCATGAGGTGGGCACACTTTAAAAAGAATTACCTTCATCTGCATGTGTGTGTGCACACACGTGTGTATGTGTGTGTGTGTGTGTGTGTGACCGTACCACAGCATGTGTGTGAGGTCAGAGGACAGTTCTATGGAGGCTTATGCAACAAGCACCTTCATCCACTAAGCCATCTCACCAGTCCCATAACTACATATTACGTTATCTTTTTCTGGTCACCAAGATACATAGATAAGTGGATCCCCACCCCCATCCCAGTGTGTCTTGCTCCCACCTCACTCTGGTGTCTTAGTGGGAGTTTCTATAAGAAATCCAAAGGAGACTAACATGCTTTTCATGTCGATAAAGGCACTAGCTGACTATAGAAGTATTGCTAAGTAAAATATGATGTCACCTCAGCTTATTTTCCCCAAGAGACCTTCTGCAAGCTCTCTGGATTGCACTGATGATTTGGCTTTGTGGTGAGTTTTTAGGAGACCATATGTTGACGATAGCCTTCAAGGCAAATGCCGGAGGGTCTGGCTGTATGCTGGGTAACCCTGCTGGTGAGTGGTGCCCACTACTTTCTTCTTCCAAGTGGGACACACACCATTATCTCGTTCTGTGGAGGAAAAAGTGAGACCCCGATGGGTCAAGCAGGTTAGTGCCTTGCTTAAGGACTGCGAACACTAGTGTACACGTACCACATTGACCGCAGAGAGAGCTCACAGGCAAGATGGTAGGATCAGGGGAAGAACGACAACAACAAAAAGATGCCTCTTCCCTTCTAAGGAGACAGCCACACAAAAGCATCCCAAGGCAATCTGACTTTCTGATGCTTTGGAAAAAGCCAGCATTGTGGATTTTTAGGTGAGACTGGATGTTCCTGTTTTAATTCATTTTGGTGGTGGTGGTCGTGGTAATGATGATGATGTATGTGTGTTGGGGGTGGTGAACTTGTACCTTTGCATATGTACACATGCATCTTTTACTGAGACCAGAGCTCAGCAAGTAACTTCTTCCATCACTCTCCATGTTATGGAGACAGGGCCTCTCATTGAACCTGGAATTCATTGATTAGGCCAGGCCAGCCAACCATCAAGCCTCAAGGATTCTCCCATCTCTGCATCTCAGTGCTGGGTTATAGGTACAGACCACTGCACCCAGCTTTTTGTGGGGTGGGTGCTGGGGCTTGAACTCAGGATTTTATGCATGTGCCGTAAGCACTTTATGAACCAAACCTTCTCCTCAGCCTCTTTGTTTGTTTGTAACACAGAACAGAACAACCAAATAAGTGAAGGCTGTATTCTGTGTACATCTGTGGGCAGTGGGAAAATATTTAAAACAGGAGAAACACACGTGGATTCCTGCTACTTCAGAAAACAAATTTACTCTGTGATAAGACAAGTAATCACAGCCCTTTCTTTTGTATGTTTGAGATTCCAGAGACTGTGTTCCAGATGCATAAAAGCACACACACCCACTTGACAGGAAGATTCGCACTCTTAAGTTAATGGTTTTGCTCTCTACCATTTCCACTTTTGTGAATGATGAGAACCAGGTCTGGGGCTTCAGGCACACCCCACACACAGTCTTTGCAAGAAGTCACATAGTTTCTCAGGAGTAAGTAAGCAGCCAGTAGACCGTCAATGTAGAGGGTCAATGTAGCTTTTACTCTCTGACTATATTTCTGGAAGTTCTTGAGTTTTCTGTCAAGAAATATCAAGTTGAGGATCACCATTTATCTTTGCTTCTGCTTCCCCCAAGGACAAATAGAATAGCTACAAATTAAGCAGGTTTTCCAAATGGAGAAGACAGAGTATATTCCCCATGTAATTGATGGGACAGGTGGGTGAAAATGAGCCTTCTTTCTATGCTAGTGATTTGTGGCTATATAGACAGTTCTTTCCTCGAGCCTGTGAGTGACTGTGTTTCTCCATAGAAGCACTGAGGTCTAGGAAAGCTCAGTCCCATAAGGGGAGTCTTGAATTTGTAAATCCCAGGAAGGTAGGTGGTGTGAATCTTCCCATCAAGTAGGTGTGTGTGCCTTTATGCATCTGGAATGCAGTCTCTGGAATATCGAACATAGAGAAGAAAGGGCTGTGATCACTCGTCTTATCACAGAGTAAATTTGTTTTCTGAAGTGGCAGGAGTCCACGTGTTTCTCCTGTTTTTAATATTTTCCCACTGCCCACAGATGTACACAGAATACAGCCTTCACTTATTTGGTTGTTCTGTTCTGTATTAAAAACAAAGAAAGGGGCTGAGGAGGAGGTTTGTTTCATAAAATACTTGCTTCACATGCATAAAATCCTGAGTTCGAGCCCCAGCACCCACCCCACAAAAAAGCTGGGTGCAGTGGTCTGTACCTCCATCTAGGGCACTAATCCAGATGATTCTGATGACCTAAGGGACCTTGAGTCACTCACTAGACCCTTCCCCCTTCCTCTTATTCTAGTGAAGGATTTAGAGAATAAATAAGATTAGATTTAGGAAGGGTTCAAGACCCTGCAGATAGCCAGCTGGGAAAAAGCTTGCAGCTCTCTGAGGCTCTGGTCTTGCTCAGAGCCTTACTTTTACAAGTAATGCTATTTCCAGATCCGGAGTTATGGGTTCTAATCTCTCCTTTTCAACTCAATGAGAAAAAAAAATGTTTTTCTTTCCTGGGGCCAAAAGGTTAGAAAACTTCTGAGTCTCATCTTTACACATAGTCTTCAAAGTCCCATTGAGTACTTTCAGCTGATGTTTTCACTGACAGCTCAGCTCCATACAAATACTTTGTATTTTCAGGACCCAGAAAATGAAACTCTGTTTCTCTTTTTTCTTGCTCAACTTTGGTATTGACTAGGTCATATCCCTCCAAAACTGCAGGGGGCACCACCCGGTGGTGCATTGCTCAGCCTGCCCAGCTCCAAGTGTCAGGACAGAAAATTAGCATAGGTGGGAGGCAGGCAGTGAGATGCTTACTGAGATGCTTAATCTTGATTGTTAACTTGTTGGATTAGAAGATGAAGAAGAGGTTAGTGACATGTACCTCCAGAGGCATCTATGAGGGAGTTTCCCAAGACAGATCGCAAGGACTCCAATCTAATCTATGGTTTCTTTGGTTGATGGGTTCAATATTTAAATAGATAATTGGGAAGGGGTAGAAATAGGGATGGTAGAACCTGCTGGAAGAGGTAGTTCACTGAGATATCAGTCACTTGGGGGCTCTACTATGCCTTGACTCCTTCCTGTTACTGCTCCACTCTGCTTCCTGTCAAGGCATGAGCTGCTTTAAGCCCTTCCTGCCCAAATGGACTGAAACCATGAACTAAACAAATCCTTCCTTTAAGTTGTTCTGTCAGGTGTTTCATCAAAATAACACAAAGGATCTTAACATATCTACTGTGTTAGCCAGTCTTAGTTTTTCTGTTGCTGTGATAAAAACACTGATCAAAAACAGCTGGGGGAAGAAAGGGTTTATTTCATCTTGTATCTCCCAGGTTACAGCATTACTGTGGGAAGTCAGGGCAGGCACTCAGGGAAGGAATCTGGAGGCGGGAGCTGAAGCCTGGACCTTGGAGGAACAGCGCTTCCTGGCTTGGTCACCTGACCCATGCTCAGTCTGTTTCTTATACAATACAGAACAACCTGCCCAGGGATGGCATTGCCCACAGTGGGCCAGGCCCTCCCTCATCACTCAGCCATCAAGAAAATGCCCCACAGACATGACCACAGACCAGTACGAAGGAGATAATTCCTCAGTTGATGTTCCCTCAATCCAGGTGTGTCAAGTAGACAACTGAAGTCATTCAGTATAGTCAACTTCCCGGTACTATAACAGAATACCTGAGATCATTAACTAATGAAGAGAAAGATTTCCTTTGGCTCAGAGCATTGAAGTTTCTGGTGCATGATCAAGTGACCTTTTCTTTGCACTTCTGATGAATCAGCACCACAGGGTGAGAACATGGGGTAGAGCAAAGGCATCTATATCACAAGGCAGAGAGCAAAAAGAAGACTAGACATCCTGAGGAGTGCCAGAAATCCCCTTTGAGAACTTGTACCCAAGGACCCGCAGACCTCCCACCAGTCCCACCTCCTAAGGGTGCTTCCCTTTCCAATAGCGTCACCCTCAGTAACCAGCCTTTAACACATGGACTTTGGGGGCACACTCATCCAAACCAGAGAGACTTACCAAACTGTTCATGCACCACTGACTGGTCAGTAGCATGATCTCGACTAGCTGGGTGACCTTAGACAGTCCTTGCCATTTCTGAGCCACACTTACTCAGCTTTAATTGGGCAGTATGAACTGTGTCTCACTACACTTTAGAAATACTTTCTTGCAAACAATGCAAGTGCAAGTATGCAAAAATTAATGGTCATCTCCATCTCAGTCACATCCTAGAAGTATTTTGCAGCATCATAATTATGAATATATACTCCATATATGGGGGCAGAAGTCCTACATCTACATCAGGACTGGGGAGCAGGCTCAGTTCATAAAGAGCTTGCTGTGCAAGGATAAATACCTGAATTTGAATCCTCAGAACCCACATTTAGAAATTGGGGGTGGTGACACATGCCTGTAATTCCAGCACTGAAGAGGCAGAGATAGATGGGTCCCTGGGGCTTCCAGGTCAGCCCAGCCGAGCCTGATGGCGAGCTCTGGCCAATGTCTCAAAAATAATCTCCAAGAAGGATGAGGTAATTACATCCTAGGTTGTCCTCTGGCCTCCACACACATGCGTGTGCACACACATACACACACAAACACCTAAACACATAACCCAAGGCTACAGAAAGAGTGTGATTTTTTCTTTATTATATTAAATATTGTTCAGAAAGATGATTGCCTAGAAAGACACAAGACACTTACCAAATGCTCATTATACCATAGGAGAATTTGCCTTAGCCAGTAATATAATCTTGACAGAACAGACCACCTCATGGCTGAGGCTTCATTAGTCCTCTGGCTCTACCCTGGGTCAGGGGTGGTGTTGGCCTGTGAAACTGACTGATCTTGGAGTGACCCAGGGATTCAGAGAGCTTCACTATGCCTGTCTTCCTTCACTGCTACCCTTCTGAAATAATACCAGCTGGTTAAAAAGTGACCTCCTTCCCATGAGTCTAATGCATGCCCCTTCCATTTAGCTAAGAAATTGCTTCATCCTTGCTACACAGATTCAGTAGCAAACAAATCACAAGAGGATGGGGCTCACACAGTAGTTATTTCCATCTTACTGTGCAAGCTATCCATTTCCACAGCATCGGGTTATCAGAGACCACCACATTAGCTGTGAGAAAACCGAACATTACATAGATCACAGCTGCTTGTGTAAGCAAATGAATCAACGAAGGAATCGGATGATGAGATGACCAATTAAATGAAATGACGGCCCAGGCGTTGTTAATAAGACAATTAATTGTAGGCGTCTGCTCATCTTCATATATTTGGTTGCTATTAAGATAATGAATCGATTCTCTAATATTGGGTCTAAAAACACACTTAATCAGACTCAGCCAGCAAAAGAGCATTCTTTTTCTGACTCCATAAAGTACATATTTTTTAACCCAATCAATTTTGAAACTGACTTTTTCGATTTTTGAAAAAAGTCTATAACCTTTAAAGGCTCACCAATTGAAACCAGTAGTTTAAAGAAAAACTTCATTATAAAAAGAACAAATTTGGAAAACTAACACCCAAGCTTTCCTTTGATTTGAAAAATGCCTTGAATAGAGATTTCTGAGATGAGAGTTGGGGGTAGGTCCCCTTCGTGTTTTCCAGGGAATCTCAAACAAGGTGTAGGACAACCACAAACCAGTGCTTGAGGCTTAGGATTGGGGGACTCCCTTAATGAAACATCTCAAAATATGTGAAAAGAGGTAAAAACAGGCCTCTTGAGTACCAAACAAGCAAAGATCTAGAGGACAGACTAAAAATGTATAAAATTCATAACAAAACAGAGGCTTCTAGTGAAATGCAAAAAATACTAATGTCTGTCTTCTTGCCTGGGAACAGAAGCTACTGCTGCGTTAGGTTAAATTAAAGGAGGTCCTATTTTAAACCACTTTTCTTTATGCAAGAGGTATTGTAGGCTAAAAATACAGTGAGTTTTAGGAAGGGTTTGGATAAATCCCTGGGAATGTATGTGTGTCAAGCTGTTGAGGAAGAATTGAGGAGTCTCAGGGGACATGTGGTGGCTTTCTATATGCCATCCAGCTTTCCTAGACACCCATGCCATTCAGAATGCCCTCCCTGTCCTTCTCTGGAGTGTAACCCGTAGTGAGAGATCTCAGATTTGGAGTTCAAGGGGACACCGAGACAGATTGTTGGGAGTTTATTAGAAGAGTTATTAATGCCATGCACAGCTGGACAGAGAAATAACAGCACTGAGGGCTTTGAAGAGAGCTCAATCCTTGACACCAGAGACAGCATGGCAGGGCTCTGAAGAAAGGAACCAGGCAGGAGTCGGGGAGGGGGCGTTCCTCCTTATAGGTCTCCGAGGAAGAGTAGGAGTTTCACAGCCTACATAGCTAGGCTCTCTGATTCTCTGGCAGGAAGCAGAGAGGGGGGTGAGGGTCAGTATGTGCGGCCGCTAATATCCCTTTGATAAACTCACTACCCAGGGGAGAGATCCTAGCCTCAGAAGTTTGTTCACTTAAGATTCACAATGACTCTGTAGGTGCCAGAAGCTATGTGAGGGGTGGGCTGCTGCAGGTCTTGTGGCCTGAGCTGCAGTCTGGCTGCATTCTAACATTGCACTAAGTACTTTCCTGTATGCATTCATCTGTCATACTCAGATACACACAGGGAAGAGTTCTTAATTATCTATCTCTAAGTTCCTAAACCTGGAAAAAGGGTGGATGGGATAAACTTGGAACCAAACTAAGCACTGATAAGTCTATCATCCCCAAAATTGCTCCATGCCTTTATTTGTTATTATTACGTGCGGGTGCTATTACTGCTGCTTTGAGACAGTGTCTTATGTAGCCTAGACTGGCCTCAAACTTGATAGGTAGCTGAGAATGACCTTTAATTCCTCATCCTCCTGCCTCTGCTCCCAAGTGCTGGGTTTACAGGTATGCACCACCAGACCCAGATGCTCTGAGGTCTTTCTCACAACCTCATTGTCTCTCCTCCGAGTTTCCCTTGGAAAGAACCTCACACTGCTTGTTGTGGGACAGAGAAGCTCCACCCAGCCAGCCTTGTTCCTCTTTCTTGAAGTTATTGCCTTGTGCCCTTTATTCACTGAAGGCAGCAAGGTAGGTGGACAGGTGGCTAAAAATTGCTTTTTAATATTTTATTTATTTTATTTTTATTTTTTATGTGTATGACTATATTGCCTACATGTGTGTAAGTGTACCCATGTCATGGAATACCTGAAGAGGTCAGAGGAAGGCATCAGATCCCTCTGGAACTGGAGTTACAGACAAATGGTTGTTAGCCACCTTGTGGGTGCTGGGAATCGAACCCTATCTTCTGCATGAATAATCAGTGCTCTTAACCACTGAGTCATCTCTCCAGCCCCCAGAGGTTGCTTTTAAAGAAGTTCTTTCTTCTTCTCAATATGCCACCCTCCAACCCCCCTAAATGATCCATAAATGTGGTGGGTTTTGTGGCAGGTTCTGGAAACAGATTGCTCAAGTTGAAATTTGAGCTTTCCCACACATCTAGTATGTCCAGTGTATTGCCCTCTTCAGCATCAGCAAGCAATGAGCGTGTGTCTGTTAGTACAGGGTCAGTACAAGCTGCAGTAAGAAAAAACACAAGATCTCTGTGCTGTAAAAACAAAGAGTGTTATTGACTCAGGCCACATACAGGTAGGCCAGCGGCTCTTGTCTACCGAAACCCTCCGGAAAGTGTAATAAAAGAGTTGCCATGTCGGAGGGAGGGAAAGAGGGAGTGGCAGGTTGTGCTGGCTCTTGAACATTCTGGCAGAAGTTATATGTGTCTCCTTTATTTATACAGACATCCCTCCATGTCTGTGATTTACCCAACCACAGATCAAGAATATTCACCCACAAAAATTGTGTCTATACTGAACATGCAACCTTTATCTTACCATTGTCTCTTGTGTGTGTGTGTGTGTGTGTATGTGTGTGTATCATGTGCGCATGTGAGTGGATGCGTGTATATATGTGCACATGCATCCAGGAGTCAGAAGAGATCCTCAGGTAAGCTCCTCAGGTGTCTCACTGACCTAGAACTCACCAAGTAGGCTAGGCTGACTGGTGAGTGAACCCCAAGGGTCCACCAGCCTCTCCCTCCCCAGCATTGGATTGCGACTGTCTGCCACCACACCTGGCTTTTTGTACACAGATTCTAAGACTCTAATTCAGGTCTTTGTGGGTTCTTCAAGGTTTTACCAACAGAATGATCTCTTGTGAAAGCCACACAGTAGATGATTACGTGCATTGCATTTACATTATATGTAACATCATTAGTCATCTAGAGATATGCAAAGCATTCTGAAGGTTGTGTATCAGTCATATACAAGTTCTGCACCATCTCACACAGAAGACTTGAGCATCTGAAAACTTTGCACTCTGTGTGGAGGTCTTAGAACCCAACCCCCATGGCTACTGAGGATGAATGTATTTCATTGCTAAAGCAAGTTTTGCTGCACAGAGTGACTTAGCTCTTCTTAGGCAGGGAAGTAGAATCCTACCTGGTACCTAAATACTGAGAGAACCAGGCAGGCGCAGTGTAACCCAAACATTCAGAAGGCTGAGGTAGGAGGATCATGAGTTTAAGGCCAGCCTGAGCTACACTGGCCAATGATCTTACTGTGCTGACAATATGGTCCTGAGGTTCTTACACACCCTTCAGGCTTTCCCAAACTTGAATGTCAATGTCGGTGCCTTGAGACAAACAGTAATCATGACTAAAGCCAACTCTCAGTTCTCTCTCCTGGCTCCATCCAGCCTGCAGCTGAGATGTTCCTTCTCCCTCCCACTACAGCCCTCTCTAATTTGGACATTAGCTTCTAATACATGCTGTTTATATCCAATCATTTTTAAGCAGGTTGCTTTATGCAGCCCTTCAGTCCGGGTGCATGGCAGATAGACGGAAAAGCTTCCAGGAGAAAATGAACGTACATATCTCTGTTTTTCTTTCAAAGCTTAGTAAACACCAACAAGGTGCTTAAGAAAAATAACCCCCCAGTTCTCCAACCTGTCAAATAGTTTAATGGAAGGCCTCTTCTTCCTTCATCCTTTATGGGGGGTAGGGAGCACTAGATGCTGGAGAAGAGCTGTTCTCCAGTTCTAAATGGTTTCCTAAATGTTGTTCAGTGATTTACGTAGCCAATAACTAAAACACACAAGGAAGCTGGTAACTTCTCTTTGATCTTTCCTGCGGAGAAGACGAAAAGGAAAGGCCAATTGGAAGACTTTCAGAGGCCACTAAACTGCTTTCTATTGATTTTACACTAAGATACTTTATCACTCTTGTTGCTTTAAAAAGAAATGCAATCTGGGTCCAAGTCTAAATAGACTTTCCTAGAAAAATCAGGCTCCCTGCTCCAGTGTGAACAGATGTGAGGGATGTTTATCAGCTTCTGCAAATCAATTCTGGAGGACTTTTATTTTCTTGTGGTGGGGGACTTTTATTTTTTCATGGTGCATTTTTCTCCTGCTGCAACATCTCAGTCCTTGAAAAGCCTTGTGCCTGAGTGTCAGTTCCTGAGATTAAACTTTGCCAGCTCTGAAATTCATGGTGTACAAAGTGCCTTGATCTGTCACCTTCCAAGTGTCCAGGAAAACACGACTGGAGGATGTCAGAACGTGCTTATATTCGTCGGATACACAGGGAACAGACCCCGTGCTCAAACCCAAACCCTGCAGAATCTCAGAATCGTGATAAATACTAAACTCGAGGTATCTTTTCCTGTGCCTGCCTCACACCCTGTGAGCCAGAACATCAACAGGTTTATTGTGTCACCCGAGGGAACAGTGGGACGAAGCTTTCTGTTTCGTCTTCGCCTTCTCCATGCACCTACCTTTGGCCTATTTACTGCTTATATTTGGAATATGATTCCTCCCATTTGAAGAAATTCAATAAATACAACCATAACCTAAAAATCTCATAAATCACAGCCATCTTTCTTTATAAGAAATGGTTTTATGAGGAGAAACCTGGATTCTGGCTCTGACCTTGTTTGTAACCAGCTACATGTCCATGAATAAATCAATAAATCACTCCTGCCTTGACTACTGCATTGATGGGTTGGAGACATTGGAATGGATCATCTTTACCTGTTCTCGAAGCAGAACATAGCCTGTCAATTGATTACAGAAATCAGGACAAGTTCCCCCAATATACTCTTCAGTTATAAGATTTTGGAATTTTCATCATGTACGTTCATGTATGGAAGTACACATATGTGCATGTGCGTGCATGTGTGCACATGAATGGGTGTGATCAGTGGTCAACCTCAGGCGTCAATCCTCAGGTGCCTTCCACCTTTCAGATATTAAGAATGTCTCTTATTGGCAGATCTTCACTAAGTAGTCTAGGCTAGCTAATCGTCAAGCTTCCAGGGACCCAACTGGTCTACCTCCATCTCATCCCTGAGATCACAAGGACATACAACTGCACCTGGGTTTTTACATCGATTCTGGGGAGCAAACTCTGGTCCTCACATTTACAAAGCAAGCACTTTACCAAGTGAGCCATCTTCTCAATCCTTAAATTTTACTTTTTCTGCTGTATTTTTAAAAACTTTTATGTGTATGAGAGTTTTGCCTGCATGGATGTTAAGTGCACCCATGTTTTGCAATGCCTACGGAGGCCAGAAGATAGGATTAGATCCTCTGGAACTGGAGTTATGAATGGTTGTTAGCTTCCATGTGGGTGCTGGGAACTGAACCCGAGTTCTCTAAAAGAAAAGCCAGGGCTCATAACCACTCAGCCATCTCTCCAGCCCCACTTCAGTCTTTAAATTTTTATTCTGTAATAATTCATACTACAGAAATTGGCATAGAGATCTTGGTAACAGACACCTATTAGACCAAAGGTCTAGTCCAGGAGGACATGTGAAGCTCCTCCTTCATCCTCATCAGACCAGACCAGACCCCTCTTTGCACACCACCCCAGAAGCAACTCCAACCTGAAATTCTGTGTGCTTTATCATTCCTCAATGTATGTTTAAGTCCTCTGAGCGATGGGCAAATCTATTTTGCACGTCTTGAATACACAAGTGGAGTGACATTACTTGTTTCCCTCTGGGACTTGCTTTCAGCCCCGTGTTCTAGTCTAGAACTCACCATGGCAGGCATGTTGGCGGCTGGTTCAATTATTTCATTGAATGCCGTTCTAGCTTCTTTGCTGTTGCTATGATAAAACACTGTGACCAAAAGCAGCTTGGCGGAGGAAAGCATTTACTTCAGTTTACGCTTCCAGGCCGCAGTCCATCCTCGAGGAAAGTCAGGGCAGGACCCTGAAGGAGAAACTGTGGAGAAGTACTGGGCGCTGACTCACTCTCAGGCTCATGCTCAGCCATATTTCTTATATAGGCGAGAGCCATCTAACGGGAGAACGGTGCCGCCTGCAGTGGGCTGGGCCTTCCTACATCAATAAATAATCAAGACACCCCCCCCAGACATGCCCACAGGTCAGTCCGATCTGGGCAGTCACTCAATTGAGACACTCCTCAGGTGGCTGCTGTGTCAAATTGATAAAGCTGATAGGACAGATGGACACTGGGAGCCCACTTGCGTTCTCTCGTGAGTGGAAACAAAGGGGCTTCCAGCTTTTCACTCTTAGCTACCTGTTCTGAGCATTCCTTTCTTGTCTCCTTCTCATGCTGAGTATTGTCCAGCATGCTTTTAGAGTGCAGGGTGGCTGTGCGCTGAGGTATCAGCGCCTTTGACTTTATGCTATTGACTTTTTTCCAACAACCATCTCTCCATTTATGTCTCAGATGTCTTACAACTTTATCCTAACTCATTTTCATACATATTATTTAATTTATTTCTGCACCCTTCAGTGTTTCTGTTATCATTTAGGCCATTAATTTTGTATACTGATATATTGATATATTGACTGACTAATTGATTTTGAGACACGGTTTCCTGTAGCCCAGGCTCACACAAATTGCCATGTCACCAATACTGGCTTTGGACACCTGTTCTTCCTGCCTCCACTGCCCAAGTGCTAGGATTGCAGACATGCTCAATCATGCCTGGCGTGTTCCCATTTCTTAGGAAAGAGCACACGTACTGCTCCCACTTACTAACTCTCATCATTTTTCAGTAGTGTGTTTGGAGTTTTCTTTGTAGATAAATCCTTATGTTGTTCAAATCCTGCAGTGTTGGTTTCTTGTCTGCCATCCATCCATCCTCTCTACTCCTTTCTCATTAACAGACTCTAGAATTATTCCCTCTGCAGAGGGCTCAGTTAAAAGTATTCATTTCACTGTGTCCTTACAGCTGGGAGAAGAGATGCATGAGAAATAGTTCTAGCCCGTGCATGTGTGTGTGTGTGTGTGTGTGTGTGTGTGTGTGTGTGTGTGTGTACGTGTGTGCGTGTGTGTAGGGAATAGGTCTGGAGCATATGTCCTGGTCCCTGAAATGAAGTCCTTTCTCAAATGAAAGCCCAAGCTGTGAGAGGAGACTTCTGGAACTCCTCTTTATTCATGTTTGCCTTCAGTCTCAGGATGGCACTCACCAGAGACTGCTTTGCATTCTCGTGTCATGTTGACATTTCTTGGACCGCACGGTTAATGAACATGTAATAAGTCAGCTTTTCACTACTGTAACAAAATACCAGAGGCAGGCTACTTGTCAGGAAAAGAGGTTTACTTAGCTCAATCAGGAGATGGTAGTTGGAAGGTCAAAACTGGGTGACTTTGTTTCCTTGGTCTCTGGGAAGGGCAGTGGGTAGTGTCATAATACGATGGGGTGTATTTAGGAACAAGGGGCTTCATTTCAAATCTGGCAGCAGAGAGAAGGAAGGAGGCCTATGCCTGTTCTGTTTCTAACCATCTTATTTTGAGCACAGCTTAGGAGTTGCTTGAGAAATATTTTCATCCCTTCCAAGGCCACACTTCCTACCCCTACATCCTCCCAAATCTAAAGATCTCTGAAAGGCTGGGGGGATGAGGTTCAAGAGGAATACTGAGGTAGATACTGGGGAGTCAAGAGTTCATTAGAAAAGTTAGTAACAGCCTGGACAGACCAGCAGATAGACAACAGCACGATGAGGTTTCTGAGAAGAGTTCAGGCCTCTACACAGAGGCTGCACGGCAGGGTCTCTGAAGAGAGGAATCAGGGCCCCTGTGGCAGAAGTGGAGTCTCTTCCTATACCTTTCTGAGGATGGGGAGGCTTCACAGGGCGAGTCTGCAGCCAGGCTCTCTGATTCCCAGGCAGCTGGCAGGAAGGGGTGGGGAGCAGGGTGTGTGACCACCCGCACCCCGTTTATGTCAACTCCCTTTCGAGGAGGGAGATCCTGGCACTGGGGTGTGTCAGCTAGGGACTCAGACACTGCCTTTCAGTGTCTGTGAGAGGCGAAAGCTGAGCAGGGATTGTGTCCTGACAGCGGCTGGACTCGAACACTGCATTCTTACCATCTCCTGCCTGACCCCATCTCTTAAAATTTCTACCCAACAGTACCGCCCTAAGGCCAAGCCTCCAATTTCCTGGGGGCTCTTGGGGTCACCCAAACCACAACTACATGATACTGGTCCCCGCACTTAAGAACACACCGACATTATCTCCAGGAGCCTCTAGGTATTTGTCGGTTGGTTTTGTTTTTTTTTTTTCCAGGACGAGGTGGACAGGGCTCTTGCTACTTCCTTGGACATTTTCCTATGATGCTTAACAGTATGGTTTGAATGTATCCTGGACTCTCTTATGCTGGAAACTTGGTTTCTGCTGTGGTTTGGATGGACTATGAGTGTTCTTTATAAGGGACCAGCCTTTCATATTCAATGTCAGACCAAAGGAAAGAGTCCACCAAAGTCCAGCTTGACAGCTGAATGAGTTTATTGGGCTTATTTATAGAGCATGGGTGAGATGTTACTTCAAGGAACATGGGTGACCCCGAAACAGCTGCATCACCTCAAAGTCCCACCGCATCATGATGATGACCTTACAGAAACTGCATTATAGGTTCCCCCTTTCAGTCAACCGTCTACTTCCCATACACTCTAGCATCTCCCAGGACCACTTGCAGGTGGAGAAGGGAAGGAGAAAGCCCTGGGAAGCGGGAATCTCAAACGAGAGTCCTCCAACCCTCCCCTCCCTCCTACCAGCGAGTGTCAACAGCTCCATCACCATCACCATTGACCTAGCTGTCATTGTATTGTTCGTTCAGTTGGTTGCCATGGCTACAGAGCCAAGGTAATCTCTATCCCAACGTGGTGATGAGATGATCACATTAAGTCCAGAAGAGAAAGCTACACTGCTACATTCACAGTGACAGAAAACAGATGAAGATGCTAACTTTGGGCATTGTGGCTTTGCTTTCTCTCCCTGTGTTGGGTGGGTCCGAGGGCCTGTCTCTGGTTGCCAGTAAAATCGAAGTTATGATAGAACTGAATGTGCTAGCATCTGTCACGCCTCTTGGTACCAATATTGCTCACACCCTGAGCAACAGGGGCCTCAGTCCCTTCACCGGGTTCCCAGCTTCTTCGTTTGGGAAGTATCTGACTGTTTCAGGCTCAGTGAATCACCAGAGACGATGCTGTTGTACCTCATCCACAACTTCTAGATCCTTAATGCTAGGTGGCCTCCTCTCTGGCCGCCTCCTTCTTCTAAGGTCAGGCCATGCACGCGTACACACTTGCAGCTCTCTCTAAGAAAGCATGTCCTGCGGCAGCCTTGCAAGGCCCTCTCCCTTTGAGCAGTGGGATCAATGTATGGTCCTACTTGGTGCCTGCCTCTATGACTCTTGGCACGTAGCCTAGGCTAGGCTGAGTCACATGATGGGTGGACCCACCCACCTGTAATATTCAGAAACTGCCTTTGTTATCCTGAACTAAATAGGCTGTCTGTCCCTTTGGGCTCCCATCACACTAAACACGGTGGTACTAGTTCTCACCCACATCACAGTGGATCTTGGCTTGAGGTTCTCCTAACAAAGCCCATTCTGTCAGCTCCTCTCTGTGGACCTTGGCCCTTTCTTCCCTATCAAACACTTTTATGTGGAGGTTTTTAGACTCCGATGGAAGTCTCTGCTGCAAACTTAGCTCAGGATGCAGTTCACACAAGAGCTAGAAGATGAATTCTCAGGGGCTGGTGAGATGGTGCAGTGGTAAAGATGCTTGCTGCCAAACCTAATGACCTGAGTTCAATCCCCAGGACCCACATAGTACCAATGCCAGTATGCTGTCCTCTCATCTCAACACGTGCTCACATACACACACTCACATACCCTCACACAAATAAAAATGTAATCAAGAACATGTTTTTTAAAAAATACAGTGCACCTCACTGTCGCTCTTGAATCCCCAAATCTGAGACCTTACACATATTAGGTGGAAAATTCCAGACACAAAGGATTCATAAGTCTGAAGCTGGGCATAGTGTTGTAAAACCTTCCTCCCAGTACTTGGGAGGCAGAGGCAGGTGGATGTCTGTGAAATTGAAGCCAGCCTGGTCTATATAGCAAATTCCAGGTCAGCTGGAGCTACATAGTGAGACCCTGTCAAAAAGAAACAAAAAAGTAAAAAAGTTCCTATGTCTCAAGTTAATGCTGTTCCAAGTAGCACAAGAATATCTGACAACATCCCACTCTATCCTGCCCAGCGCATGAATCACCCTTCATCCAGCATATCCGCACTGTATACACTACCCACCAGGTAACCACTAAGTAGCACACCAGTTATCAGGGGGATGGTGGTCATGTCACAGACCTTATGTCCACGTACTCCTTATTTTACTGAGGAATGGACCCAAAGCACATCAGTAGTGATGTTGGTCGTTTGTCTAGGCCAAAGAGAAGCCACAAAGTGCCTTTTGAAATGTAAAGGAGAGACACTTTTCACAGCAGTATGTGCACAGGAGAAACAATAGTATATAGAATTCGGCACTATCTGGGATTCAGAAATCTAGTGGTGGTCTTGAAACGTGTCACCTGCAGATGGGGTGGCAGGGACTGCTGTAATACAAAAGATGATGGAGCCGGGGAGGATATTCCTCAACAGTATTCAGTACACTTGACCTGAGGCTGGTAGGTCATACAGCCAGGTAGAAACCAGGGTAGAAAGACACCATACGGAGGGATCAGCAAACACAGATACCGCAGTCTGTGCGGGCATTGGCATGTGTCTACAAGGAGGACAGTTGGGCTGGCACAGAGTGGGTGTGATTTTTTAAAATTTCCTATTTTGTTTCTTCCGAAGTCACCAAAGCCAGCCACGGGTACCATCCTCCTGAAGGAGGTCTGATTTAGACTAGGGAAACTTTGGGATTATGATTATTATTGGAACAAGTTAATTAGCCCCAGATAAAGCTTGAGCACATACTCCTTAATGCATAACCAAGGTCAGCAGAGAGAATGCAGTCTTCACTCTGTACAGCGATTAACACTACGGAGAGATATGTTCCCAGGAGCTGGGACAGCATGAAGGTTACAGTGTTTCTTCTGAATCCTCCTCCGATCTGGATTCTACTGTTGTCTCATGATGCCGGTGGAAGGGACAGGTGACTACTGCTCCTCAGAGCTATGCTGTTTCATGGTGGCCAAGAACAGAGAGGCCCCCCCATAAGTGACCACCCTGGAGAAGACTTCAGAGAGGAGGGACTTTTGAGCTGTGTCTAGTGAGGGCAGGTGGATATTCATAGGACCAAGAGATAGGGGCTCACAGTGATGGGAGCAGCTTGAAGCAAGAATCAAGAAACGAGGTGGCTAGGTGCAGGACCCAGGACAGCGGATTCTGGAATCTGATTTTGGGGGTTCAGATAACACACACCCACTTGAAAGCTTGGTAGTGTAATAAGTCTAGATCAGAGTCTTGGGGTTCCTACTAATGTATCCCAGGGGCACCTAGTGATATATGCAGGTTCTTATGTCTGAGGATGATGAATTGGTCCAGGGACACATGATTAGAAATGGGACAGAGACTGCTTATTGAGAAAGGGAAGACACGCCTGAGAATGGGAATAGGCTAACAAGCTGCGAGGAAGCCCCCAAAGCGCTAGACCACAAGACACATGAACCTTTAAAGGATATTTGCATAGTGCTTGCCTCTCTCATGTATGTATGTCACAGACTTTCCTTGACCATGCTCTGTTACTTAAAGCCCAGGTGAGGAAGGGTTTTCTTTCTCTGTCAACTGGTTTCTTGTATATGTTTGTTTGGTTTTGTGAAATTGTTTTTTTGAGACAGGGTCTTCCAGTATCCCTAGGTGATCTAGAATTCACTATCTAGACCAGTCTGGCCTTGAACTCACAGAGATCTACCTGCTTCTGCCTCCGGAGTGCTGAGATTAAAGGCATGCGCCACCACACCTGGCTCTTGTAAATGTATATATGTATATCATATTATATATATAAAACCTTGAGGTCCACTCTCTTCAGAGTCTGTCCAGCCACCACAGCCCTGGGCAGCTCTACTCTAGACTGTAGACTCCAGCGTCTTTGTCCCACAGAAGCATGTCTATACTCTGTCCATCTTCTGCTCCTAGGCAATTAGCTGCCAGCTGATGTCTGCGCTAGACAGTGTCCTTCAGGAGGGGACCACCAGGCCCTTCCCTCACAGGGTCTCTGCTATTGAGTTAAAGGGATACAGCCATCCCTTGGCATCCATGGGTTCTAGGACCCCACCAAGGCCAAAATCCAGCATGCTCCAGTTCTTTTATAAAATGATGTAGTGTTTGCATAAAACCTCCGCCTCATCTCACGTGACTTTTTCCAATACCTATGATGTCAGTACTGTGAGCACAGTTGCTCAACTCTGCTGTTCCAGAACTAATAACAAGAAAAAAAAATCTCTGTTCAATACGGACACAGTTTTCTCTGGTAGGCTCTACAGAACCCACAGATAATAATTAGCATTGGTATAAGTTCTAAATAAGCTTTGGCCTACATTAATATCATTATGTCAGGGGTATGTAAAATGTGTGTGAGGAAAGGCCACTGGTCAAGGGAGGTGATTGGTGCCTGATTCAGATGGAACATGGGATTTATGTAAGGAATAAGAATCTCTCCTTCCCTCCCTCTCTCGCTCCCTCCTTCCCTCCCTCTCTTACCCTCCAGTCCCTCTTGTCCCCTCCCCCACTTTCTCTCTTATTTCTTCTCTCCTCCCATTCCCGCTGGTCCCATCCTCAGAATCAGATGAAGTTCCTCAGCCCCAGGTACAGCTGTTCCTTTCTACACCACACTCCTTCGCATCCCTTCCCGGTTCCCTCTGAGGGTCATTCTCCAAGCTCCCCAGCATCACCTCCTCCCCTCCCTCCTCTTCACCCTCAGTCCCCCCCCGCTTCCCCATCATCTCTGCTTTGTTCACACTTCTCTGCTCTCCAGAAATATTACTTTATCCAGCATTGCGCTGGTTGTAAATTGAATCACAAATAGACCAGCATAAATCTGGGCGTACATTTACATTAGATACATTAGGACCAGACAAGCATGAGGCCCCAGGAGCCTCAGCTCATCAGCCCTGCTACCCCTTGCCTGTGAACTTGGAACCCATCACCAAGTCGGCATCCACCAAATCCACATCTGTAGGGACCCACATAGACAGATTCCATCCATGCTTCTAATTAGGTTGAGAGGCTGCTGGTGGCTGTGGAAAGGATTCACCTTCCCACTTCCCTGCCACCAGGAGCCATTAATGAAAGTGCTATTCCCCCTTGTAAAACCTTGCATGACTCCCTAGGATGGGAGGAATCAAATTAAACCCCTGTAGAGGATTTGGGCCGTCTCTATTTATGCAGCTAGGCTCCACACAAATCTAATATTCTGTAAAGATGCTAAGCTCTGCGCGATTGGTGCGTGCCCCTTGCCTTGCACAAAGGCACTCAACAAATATCTGTTGTCTGGTTGGTTACTACTAGCAACCCTACTGTGTCATCTGCTCTGAGTGCTCCCCTCTCTAGGGCAGGGTCCTCTATATGTTAAGAGCATCATGAGTTGATACATCAGTGAGTCAGTTGGCGCAGAGAGGGGGAACCGGGCATCTAAGCCTAGCCTGGTCCTCGTTGTCACACCCCAGTGCCTGCACAGTCCTTCACCACCGAAGTTTAACCACAGGCTAGGTATTGCCAGAGGGGAAGGCACGGGTAAAACGACTTTGGGGGTCCTCATCCCTCCTTCACCCGGTGGGACAGGGACGCGTCCGTCACCCGTGTTCATCACTGTCCGAGCCAGTTAAGCAGTCTCTCGTTTCCGTTTTATTTTTAATGCCAACAATAAGTCTGAGTGCCCTTGACCAAGATTTCTAGGACTTTGTTCAAAGCTGAGAACCTGAATTATTCCTTTGGTGCCCCTAAATTTTAATTTAATTTTTAGAATAGAATAGATGTGGCCTAGGATAGAAATGGCTACTTGCTTTCAACCTAAGAAGTCTAGGCAGGGGTTCTGTGTGTGTGTGTGTGTGTGTGTGTGTGACTGTGCATGTTGTGGTATGTTTGTATATGTGTATTATGTGATATGTGGGTGTGGTATGTGTGTGCATGCATGTTCTGCAGCATGTTTGTGATGTGTGATGTGTGTTGTGTAGTATGTGTGTGCATGTGTTGTATTGGTGTGTGTGGTGTGCTGCATGTGTGTGCATGTGTGTGTTGACGTGTGGTGTGTAGTGTGTGTGTGCATGTATACTCTGCAGCATGTTTGTGTGTGTTGTGTAATATGTGTGTTGATGTGTGGTGTGCAGTATGTGTGTGTTGGTGTGTGGTGTGCAGTATGTGTGTGCATGTATACTCTGCAGCATGTTTGTGTGTGTTGTGTAATATGTGTGTTGTATGTGTGCATGCATGTGTGTTGGTGTGTGGTGTGTGGCATGCATATGCATGTGTGTGTTGGTATATGTGTTGTATGGTATGTGTGCATATGTGAGTTGTGTGGCTTGTTTGTGTGTGTGTGTTGTCTCATGTGTGTGCTTGTGCATGTGTGTGTGTGTGCAGCTACATACACACCAGTGCCAGTACATGGAGACACAAAGTCAGCTTCACGTGCTTTTCATGTGTTCCCCATCTTATTTTTTGAGACAAGGTCTTACTGAATCTGGAGCTAAGCAGTTCAGCTAGAGTGGCTAGCCAACGATCCCCAGGGACCCTCCTGCCTCCACCTCTCCCGGACTGGGATTATGGACATCGAGGCACCTGGCTTTTTCATGTGGATCCTGAAGACCCAGACTCGGGTCGTCATACGTACACAGTAAGCGTTTTATGACTAAGCCATCTCTTCTACCCCAAAAGAGAGTTCTTAAAGCAAACAGCATTTCGTACGACCATATCTCTCAGGAAGTAGTCCTGAGTAGTTCCTTCTATTACAGAAAGCCTAGGCCAAAAGAGACCCTTGCAGCACGCCAGACAGTGGTCCCAACAGGAGAACTGGGGACCGCCACTACCTGGGCCCCACTTTCTACATCATTGCCTTCCCTTCCTTACCAGTCACGTGCCAGCTCTGTCAAGAGTGCCAGCCTAAAGCGGTGACTCGGGGGGTTGCCAGGGAAACCGTTTCCTGTGTTTGCTGGTGGAAACTAGCTGCTGGTATATAGCAGGTGGTCTAAGGAGCCAAGGCTGTCTACATTCTTGGTGGGAGATCTCCTGCTTGGTGGGAGGCCTGTGGACGAGGCCTGAGAAAGCTACCATGCGAGATTGGGCATGAGCATCGGAGGGGTGGAGGCCAGACTCTGGAAAGGGCTGAGCAGGAACAGTAATAATGGCAAGACCCAGGCAAGAACAGTGTCTCCTCGCAAACTACTTATCAAGATCAGGCAGTGTGCATATATGCACAAATGTATCACCTAATTTAATGTTCAGTCGGGGGCACCAGTTCACATGGTCTCAAGGCTGGTCCAGGGGTGGAAATGGTGGGCAGTATTGCTGTGAGGCAATGATGCTGGTGGCAACAGTGACGGTGGCATCAAAGGGAAACTGAGGCTTGGTGTGGTGGCACATTCCTTCACTCTCAGCGCTCGGAAGGCAGAGGCAAGTGGATCTCTGTAAGTCTGAGGCCAGTCTGGTCTAAATAGCAAGTTCCAGGCCAGCAAGGGCTACATAGTAAGAACCTGTCTCAAACAAACAAAACAAAACAAAAGCACAGCAACAAAGGAACTTGAGACTCAGCCCAGGATCCAGTGACTGTCACGAGCCCTATTACAGAGATGAGGAAACTGAGGTTCAGTCCTCTAAGATAAGCCAGAATAGAAACATCTAAATAATACCTACTAATTCCTAAGTCTAAGTCTTGGGGATGAACTGGAAGCCACGTTCGACTCTGTGAATGTGTGATTCAGCATTTCAGGAGACAATGGCAGGCTCCCGGGCACCACTTTGTCACCATGGCCCTGGCACTCCATAAAGGGGAGCACAGGGATTCTGTTCTTCTGCATTCTCTGTGCACTTACACTGTTGGCGAAGGCTGGACCAGTGAAGACCAGGACTCTCCAGCGAGTTGACATGGGCCATGTCAGTGACCTGAAGTTCCCTCTCACAAGCACTGGGCAAGACGTGGACTGTGAGGTGGGGCCCAATGCCAGACTCTTTGAAAAACAACTGAGATCTGGACTTCACTTCTGGACCCTGACGTAGGTCTTCAGCACTAGCATCTTAAAGAGAATACAAATGAAAGGTTAGAGCCAGGGCATTGGACTCAGGTTGCAATCTGGACATGTCACCTGCGCCCCTAAGCCTAAGTGTTCTCATTCATATCCTTAGTGAAGTTGGTGGCAGCTAGGCCACTGGGCTCTTGTGAAGAACATGGGTGGATGGTGTCATTGCCATGGGGCATGCAGTTAGAACTCAACAAAAGCCAAGAGATCCTGGGGAGGATCAGTGGGCAAGTACTGACTGCACAAGCAAGAGGCCCTGGAGTCAGGTCCCCAGAACCCACTTAGAAAAGTCACACACCGCAGTGTGCAGCAATGGGGGAGGGGAAGCTCTGCATCCCTGGGGCTTGGGGGTCAGCCTAGGCTAACTGGGGAGTCCCGGGACCAGTGAGAACCTGTCTCTCACAAACAAAAGTGGAGAACAATTGAGGGAGACATTTGATGCCAACCTCTGACACACACACACACACACACACACACACACACACGGAATAAAGTGTGCTGGGGCAGTGTTGAGGACTTGCACTGCACCCTTGTATCACCAAGCACACATTGCTTCATCATTTCCAGGGGGGGCCAGAATGCATGCCCAGGGCACATAGCGCTCCCCTGATGGGAGGAACTGTCTCACACTGGACCATGTTTCAAAAGCAGGCTCTTTGCTTCCCACTCCTGCACATCAGGTCAAGAAGAACCTTGATCAGGTATCGCCCCAACATCATAACCACCCCCCAAACTCTTATTATAGATACTACCCAAGGGAGCCAGAGGCAGTTTGGAAGAAAACATCTTAGGAATATTAATCCAGGACTTGAGGCTTCTAGAAAGATCTGTGTATTGGAATCCATGTTTCTCTGAGCAGATGATCCTGTAAAATGAAGATCAAAACACCGTCTCTAATCCAAATTGATTCGTCTGGTAGAAACCCCTCCTGCTTCTAAGCCTCATATCACCGTTTCCTGCCAACTCCTTTACATTCGCATCCATCACAGATCAGCTCAGAACCAAACATCATATCTTTGAAGGCTTTTTCAAGAGAAGACCAGCTCCCCTTGCCCTGTCCTATTTGGTGAGGGCTCCCTGGCTCTTTGTAGGGGTGATGGTTCCTTCAAAGAGAAAGTTCATGTTCCTGTTCTAGCTACAGAGGAATTTCTACCCTAGAGTTCTAGAGCAGGTCTCCTATTAGCTACCAGATAGTGAGCAAGGGCAACTTCCTCCAGGGATGGAAGGCTCTTTCCAATTAGCAATGGGATGAGGTCTAGAGCCCCGCACCGCAGGCCCACACCCCAAACCACACAAGATTTCTTCAACTTTGCAGAAACTGTGTTTATTTTGTGTGAGGGGGGAGCATCCTTTCCACCTATATCTTTTTTAGTTTACTTTTGTGTTTTTTTGTTTGTTTTTTGGATAGAGGCTCACCACATAGCCAAGGTTGACCTAAAGCTCCTAATGTTCCTCCCTCAGACTCTGAGTACTGGGATTGCAGGCCTGAGCCACACCACACAGCATAACTAACATTTCAGAAAGGACTCAGTCTAAGTGATGTGGCAGAACAATTGTGAAAAGGAGCAGGCAAGAATCGCAGTAATTTCATTTACACATTGAACAAAATGAAACGAAAAACTACAGGTATAAATTTGAGCTCCTGAATGCGTTCCCTGAAGTGCCTCCTCGCCTTCTTTTTAATTCTGTGGGAAACACCTGCACTCCTAACAGTGCTGTGGATAAAAGCTTTCCTGTAGAGATGAAACTGAATCCACATTCAAGACGCTTTGGAAGTGGGGAGGCTTTCTGGTATCACTGGAGATGAAACTGCCACGGGAAAGTAGGGTCTGTGAGTCTCCAGAGAGGAAAACGTGATCCCAAGCCTTTCTGTCATTTGGGCTTCATTTGCAAAGTTGAGTAGCCATACAAAGGCAAATAACTCAACCACCAGACGCAGAATTGTCCCAACTTTGACTGAATTTCCAGGTCCAAGCCCGTCAAGGGCTGTGTTTATCTAGTTCATTTATGAATCTTCAGTGCTTACCCAAACAAGGACACAGAGAGCAGGTCTCTATCGGTGTTCACTGATTGATTGATCAACCATCCTTTGCATGTGTTCGTGTGCTTGTTTCTTCTTCTTCTTCTTCTTCTTCTTCTTCTTCTTCTTCTTCTTCTTCTTCTTCTTCTTCTTCTTCCTTTCCTTTTTCTTCTCTCTCTCTCTCTTTCTGTCTCTCTCTCTCTCTGTCTCTGTACATGTATAGGTACACAAATATATATGTGTGTACATGCAAATAGAGGCCAAAAAACAACCTAGGTGATTGTTCCTCAGGTGCCGTCCACCTTATTTATTTGAGGTAAGGTCTCTCGCTGACCTGGAACTCTAATTCGTCTAGGCTAGCTGGTCAGCTCTTCCCAGGGATCTCCCTATCCCATCTCCCCAGCACTGGGATTATAAGTACAAGCAGCCATTTCTGGATTTTCTTTTTGTGAATTCTGGGGATCAAATTTGGGTCCTCATGCTTACAAGGCACGTGCCTGACTGATCCATTTTCTTAGCCCACTTTGACTTCTTCTGAGGCATCACATCTGCAGAGACTAGAAACATTGCCTTGAAATCAACATTTAGGTGGCCTCTGAACAATATGTATGTGAAGCCAATTATATCCAAGAGCAAATATGTGCATGACATTCATGATGGTCATATTGATAGTCAGATGCTAGCCATAATATGCGTCTTTACACCATAGACATTGAAAGATGCTATGGGTTAAGGTTTTTGTGAGAGAGGGCATGTTAAACATGTACAGCAGCCATATATATGTACACAAAATTTGAGTTTTTATTATCAGGTTTATAGAAGCATAGACCTAGAGCTTTTTAGCCTGAACCAAGTAAGTCAAGGGGAGATTTTCCTCTGTGTGTGTGTGTGTGTGTGTGTGTGTGTGTGTGTGTGTGTGTGTAGATCAATGTCTGGTGTCTTCCTCAATCCTTTCTCCACCTTAATTTTTGAGACAGGCTGTCTGTGATGGTCAGCTTTAATTGCCTACTTGACACAACCTAGAATAACTTGGGAAGAGAATCACAATAAGGGAATATCTACGTTGGGCTGGCCCATGGGTCTGTCTGTGGGGGATTGTCTTAATTAATTAATGTGGAAAGACGCCGGCCACGGTGGGTGGCACCATTCCCTACGCAGGGTGTCCTGACATGTATGAGAGGAGAAACTGAGCTGAGCAGAAGCAAGGAAGAAAGTCAACATGTATATAATGGTTTCTTTCTGTTCTTGACTGTGGAGGGGAAGTGTCCCGCTCACTCAAGTTCCTGCCACTACGACTTCCCCACAGTGATGGACTGGATCCTGAAATTCTGAGCTGCAGTAAACCTTCCTGCCCCTAAGTTGGTTTTTGTCAGAGTATTTTATCTTAGCAACAGAAATGCAGCTAGGATAGTTTCTCACTGAACCTGGAGGTTACCAATTTGACTAGACTGACTAGTGAGTACAAATCCCACTAACCACGACCTACTTTCATCAGCTAAGCCTCACCTCCCAAAGGTTCTACCACCTCTCAAAACAGCACTCCAACCTGGAGACAAAGCGTTCAAACGTCTGAGCCTATCGGGGATGTTTTATTATAGTTCCAAACCAAAACATAATGCATGGTTGTTTAATGATTGTAGTCCCAGATTGTGCCATGGGGCCTGGCATTTAGTAGAGAGTTGGTGATTTGTTGGCTCCAGAATCAGAAACCAGCAAGAAAACTAATAATAGGACTTGACCTTCAGAAGCTCCTTCCGTCAGTAGACTATAAACAACACTGAAAATTTAGCTGGTGCCATGGGAGCTGCCAAAACTTGATGTCCCGGAGGAGAGCATTCTCCCCGGGCCCTGAAGTCACTCTTACCATGACACATTGACATTAGAAAGGAAGAATCTCATCTGAGTTTTGAGTTCCACAGCCATGGGTCAACATGACCAGTGCCACCTCCCCTTAGCTGGCCTCCCCCTTGGCCTGGTGGCATCCGATGTGCCATCCACACTGCCTTCCCCATAGAAGGCCCAGGCCCTCTCCTGGACTGCAGGGTCACGTCGCCAGTTCTAATGACCAACTTCATAAAAGGACAAGTGTGACTTTTTACCTTGTTATGGAAGGTGCCCGAATGAGCCACCACAGGCAAAATGCCAAAGCTAAACAGACCAGGAGGCACAGCCATGAAGATCAGTCCTGTATTTGTGTCAGGTATGCCCAGTCCCCCTAGAGAGGCAGTTAGGCAGCCATCTTGTCTTTACCACCTGTCACTCATCTTCCCCCAAGGAGCCAGGCTAGGACTAATGTTTGTGAAGAGAGTCTAGATAAGCCAGCCAATAGGATAAATACCAACTGGCCATATTGATAGAATTTTTAATTGTTTTTTTTTTTCAGCAGATAATTCATTCAGGTTCTTATTCTTTATAAACCTGGAGTCACGCCCTATTTCTTGGTCAGTATTTGAAGAAAAGTCTTGGAGCCTCGGTCTGCCATGCTAAGAAGTATTAGGTACACGCAGAAAGCAGCCATAACGGTTGTGAGATATTCACAAGTGGCTCTAAAAGGTTTGAGAACATACAGGAAGCGGCTCTAGGGGCCTAAGGGACACCAGAAGTATTGTTAAATGACATTAGGTACACAGAGGAATCTGTAGGTGGACTTGTGAGTGGGTACACATGGAAGGAATGACTCTGACTTTCTCCTGAGACATAAGCTTCTCCAGACTGGCTCTGGCCCATGGTCCTCCACATGCCAACATCTGGCTGAGAGCATCTGGGCCTAAAACAGGCTGATGTGGCTAAGGATCCTTTTGTGCACAGAGCAGAAGTGTACCAAATAAGTTCAAGATCAAAGTCAGGCTTATAAAGGACATCCAGGATTCAGAGAAAGAGAGATAGGACTCTCTTGTTTTGCGTCTTCTCATCCCCTGTCTGTCTGTTAGCTTTCTCCTCCTCCCACAGCCCACAATGTTTGCCCTGGGTACAAGATCTTTTAGCACAAGCACCTGCAGTGAACCAGAGCTTCCCTTCCTAACTCTTGTTCCAAAAGGATCCTGATTGGCTCAAGCCAGTCCCGTGGGCTTCATAGTTCCACTCAGCTGATCATAGACACTGGATGGGCAGAGGTGGCCTACCTCATACCAGAAGCACAGGAAGGAAATAGTCATTAGGTAGGTATTTGATAGTCAGTACATGTTGAATCTGAACTCGTAACTAAAGGGCCATTTCCCCTAAAATAGAGACAAGATAACCAGCCAGAGAGGAATCATGGTGTTTCTACTCAGGTGCAGTGACAGCAGCATCTCTGGAGGATTCCATTCAAACCACTGACAGTGTGATGATGAGTCAGTGGCATGTGACCCCTCTGACATGAGTCCATCTGTCTTTACCAAGAACCAAAATGGGCCACTGCAGGCAAGACCCTAAATCCCCAAGCCTGAGCTTGCACGCCACCAGCCAGAGTGTCCTAGCCTTGTCATAGAACCCCCAGATTCCAGTCCTTCGCTGTTTGGTGGTAGGGACCCCAACACCTGTCACATTCAGCAGAGGGAATCCGAAGTCTTGAACTTAAGTGTCCATTCTATTTACAGTTCCTTGTGTGGCATAGATGAAGTCACTCCCCTCCATTTCTCTCCCAGACAGTATTAGATGTGGAAAAGAGCCAGTCTAACAGCTGGAACTAGACCAGGGCTGTATTTTAATTCCTGTGTGGCAGAAACTAGAAATGTAAGTGGACAAAACTTACCCATCTAGTGAATCTTTGTGTTTGTTTATGTGTGAATGTGTGTGCAGGTGCATGCATGTGGATGCCAGAGATCAACTTCAGATGTCATTCCCCAGGCACAGAATCATCCTATCTCTTTTTAAGATGGAGTTTCCCACTGACCTGGAGCTCACCAAATAGACTAGGGTAGATGGTCAGAAATTTCCATGGAGCCATCTGTCTCTGCCTCTCCATTGTTGGGGTTACAAGCATGGACCACCATTCCTTGCTTTTTCTTTGTGTGTCTGTGGGTTTAACTGGGGTCTCTGTGCCTGCACTTTATCCACTGAGCTATCTCCTAGCCCTCCAGTGAGTTCCTTTCTGAGCCTGGTTTACTCAGTACAGAGTACTGGACTCTGAAGTCATGTTCTCTCTAGACTTAGTCACTGACTGAACTAAAGGAGAAAGCGAGCTGAGCACCAGCATCCCTCTCTCTCTGCTTCCTGACCGAGGGTGCAGTGTGACCAGCTGCTCATGTTCCTGTCATTTTGCTTTGCTCTCTGTGATGGACTGAGCCCTCAGATGACAAGCCAAAACCAAACCCTTCCTTCCTTAGGCTGCTTTTGTCTGGTATTTTGTCAAAGCCATGAGAAAAGCAACCAGCGCAGTAGGAGAGACTCTGTAAGCCTTTGAGGTGCTTACAGGATCAGAGTCTCAGAGGAGCACAAGAATACCCAGACCTGGGATGGCCCGAGTTCACTGAGAACTGTGGGATACTGGACAAGGTGCTCCTCTGTTCCTCGTCTGAGGTGCAGGAATGGTAACAGTACCTAGGGCTGGCAGGTGGCTGAGTTGTGAGTACTAAGCATGTTTGAGATCTAACCAACCTGCTTTGACCAGTGACTGGCACAGAGAAAATGCCCATTTAACAGCTGATAATGATGAGGGTGGTGCAGAGGGGATGGGAAAAGAGGAGGGGGGAATGAGGATGGAGGAAAAGGGGGCTTGCTACTGGGCTCAGCTTCCTTTGTGCTCATCTCAGGTTCCAGGGGAACAGAAGGGACACGGCCAGGGACCCGGGGTAAACGGCAGGGACCGGAAGTACTCAGGTGGTACTCAGGACAGACTTTGCTTCCTGGTGGATGCTACATAGCCTGCTGAAGAAATGAGATCTGTGGCCCTTGGTGTCAGGCTCCCACGATGCACACGTGCCTGACAAGCTTCACTCCTCTGCACACTCGGTGAGCTGGTGTTACACCAGCTAGGTTCCGTCAGCACAGTCACTGCTTCTGGGAAAAATGCAACCCAGGTTTACGGGGGCAATGTGCCCAGCCTTTGGACTGGCCACCTTGGGGTCAAGTGTCGTTTAGTGGTCCAGTCAACTGAGGTGAGGTGTGGCTAAACCCTTGAGCCTTCTCAAAATGTTCAGTGTAAGAAAGCTCCCGGATGGGGGAACGCTGTAACTTTGGCTAAAGGCTGAGAAGATCTAGAAGAAGCAGATTTGAAGAGGACTGGGACCACGAGACATCTAAAACAGGGAGGAAATGAGGACAACAGAACTGTTGGGGTAATGCTAATTTAGACTCTGCTCTGATGGGTTGCTGGGGTGGGGATGAGGGGTGCGGACCAGGTTCTCATCCCTAAACCAATCAGCTGTGAGGAGGAATGCATCGTGTGAGCAGAAATGGACCCAGTGACTACAGCAAAAAGTGTCTCCAATGATGCTCTAGTTGAGTAAAGAATGTGACACTTAGGGTTGGAGAGATGGCTCCGTGGTTAAGAGCACTGGCTGCTCTTGCAGAGGACCTGGGTTCAGTTCCCCGCACCCACATGGTAGCTAACAACTATGTGTAACTCCAGTTCTAGGGAATCTGACACCCTCCTCTGACCTTCATGGGCACTGCATGACATGGGTGCACTTAAATATATGCACTTACATACATGAAGGCAATACGCGCATGCATATAAAATAATTTTTAAAAATTTTTAAAGAATATGACAATTGTAATTCCCATTGTTGTTGAAGTCTCAAAAGACAACCCCCCCCCCCCTGCAAATTCCTTTTTATTGAAAGAAGTGGTTCCCAAGAGGAAAGCCTTTGTAAAAACCCAGGAGCCTAGGAGCCTGGCTTGCCTCCCCATGGGAACAAACTTTTCAAAGGCACAGAGTTACTCAGCAGATAAGCAGAAGTAGCCCGATCCTTTCGTAGATGAGAGCCAGCTCCTCCAGAGACTGCCATGCTGTTTGTTCAGCAAAAGATTGAAACGTCCCAGCTAATTTAGAGCTGATACGAAATGCTACTAAGTCTTAACATGGAGAATCAGTTGTGAGCAATTGCCCGAGTCTCAATGCATATAAGCCCAAATCTGAACCAGGAGATAAGCAGACAGAAACCCATCCGAAATGTTTGGAATGCAGAATAAAAATTATGCTGGGTTTGATTTTCTGGGCAATTGACAGTAGATCTAAAGCCATCGACATTTTGTAGTTTGACACACCTGGATAAAGCTGAGTAGACCTTCAGAAACTACAGGATTGGCTCTGAAAGGCCCATGTGGTCTCTTCAAGTGGAAATAGCTAGCTCCCGGGTGGGTTGGGGAGATGGCTGGATCGGTGGGTAAAGTGCTTGCTTCAACCAAGTTGGGATCCCCAGCACCTACATAAAAAGCCACAGGCAGAGGCGCATGGCTGTAAGCCCCGTCCTGGTGGGGCAGGTGGCTGCAATGCCAAGTTCTAGGTTCAGTGAGGGACCTGTCATTTTTTGTTTTTCAGGTGGAACATGATCATGACACTTGTTGATGTCAACCTCTAGTCTCTACACACTCACATAGAGGTACACAGACCACCCCCACGCACACACACAGCATAGAGTTTCTAAGACTTATCTTGATACATTCCACGTGCATTCTAAGCCGATCTTCAAATCCTTTGATTTCCCTGGATAACTTCTTCCATTAAGTGTTCACTCTGGAACCACTGCAGATGTTCACCAAAAAGTCTTCTTCTCAGTCCTGTGGATTGTGGAATCATATGTCTAGTCAACTTATCTCTGTGCATAGTCTCTGAGGACCTACTAAGCGCAAAGAACACCACGTGGTTTTTATTCCAACTACTTGTAGTAAATGTTGGTTGGGGGAGAGCTCTCTTTCTTCCCACACATCCATATGGTGATGCTTTCCAGAGATGGCTGTGGGAGGAGAGAGGCGGCCACTTTAATGATCAGCGGGCCAAGTCCTTGTGCTTACATAGCGCTCTGAAGTGTGTTAAGACAGCTCATCTCGGAGGGGATTTGTGGAGGACAGTGTTGTGGATCATTTAAGAGGCCTTACAATGAGTGGTACTTGGACACGTTTGTTAAAAAGCTGGCAGGGGTGGACCAGGCTGAACTGTTTAACAGGACAACGGCATTCTCAGAGCTACAGGAAGAGCCTGAGGTGGCTATTCCCTGTACAAGTGTGTTGTGTACCATGTAAGGGGTTTCTGCAACAGTCACCAGGGGCTCTGCCAAAGGGGTCTCCCAACCCCAGTAGGAACTGACCTACGGTTAGCACTGGAGCAAGTCTAACTCCAAAGACATCTAATCACAAGTAGCTCCTGGGACCAGGTTACCCCTGACTGGCAAGCCATAAAGGTCAGCTAGGAAGCTTGTTAAGAACAAAGACACAGGCTGACCAAAAGACCCATTCAGTAAAAGTGCTTGTTTTGCAAGCATGATCCAGACCCCAGATCTCATATAAATAACCAGGCACAGTGGCATCCACTTGTAATCCCAACACTGCTGAGGTGGAGACAGGAGACCCCTGGGACTTGCCAGCCAGCCAGTCTAGCCATATTGGTGAGCTCTGGGTTTAATGAGAGACCCTGTCTCAAAAGGGGGAGAACAATTGAGGACGCTACACAACATGGACTTCCACCCTCCACATATGATATACCTACACACAAGTACATGCACATCTGCACACACATGTTCTGGCCTCACTCCCAGAGATTCCAGTTCCATGATCTGTGGGGCTTAGTAAGGCACCCTTCCAGTACGTCAAGGGATCCAGTTGGTGTCCCCAGGCCATTCTTTGAGAATAGTGCTTCTATCATGGCCTCTCTTCAGAACTCCTGCTTCTGACAGCATTTGTACAAAGCTGCCCCCAGTGATCTTGGTGGCATCATTTTCTCCCTGGGGTTGTCTTTTGGAGAGAAACACTCTCAGGGTGGAGGTGGGGTGCCACCCTCACTCATTCTCCACTCCTGACTCTCCCTTCTTCTCGCCTTAGCTCCATCTCCTGAGGAGTACCCAGCCCCATCCATCACCCGTTCCTCTCCATCCTCCTCACAGTGCTGTAGTTGAGTTACCACAGCTCGGCTTCTTGGCCTGTTTCCTGAAGGATCTGCCCAGGGGATCTCCCTGCCTTTGGCTCTGTGTATTTCCAGATGGCCAATAACTTTATGTTTTGGTGCCTAATTGCTCTCAGAATAGGGTTCAAACTCCTTAGCCTGACTTTAGAGGGCCTTTGATCCCTGCCTCCTACCTTCCTGCCCACTCTCCAGTCCCAGGACTCTTTTACTGGTGACAACCCCTGGACTTGACTCTTCACATTCCCTTAGCACAGAGATCCCTTCCCCACACCGTCTGCTAAGTGAACAGACAGAGAGTTGGGAATCAGTTTGGAGTTGACCCTCACTTTCGTTATACAATTAAACCAAGGAGGCCCACCTCACCCTGGTAGCCCCAGGTTTTATTAACTGGGTCCCTTTATTCTTTTGCTTCTTTTCTGTTGTTAATAGTTTTATTGGAGCATAATTTACATACCATAAAATTCACCCATTCTAAGTGTACAATTCAATTTCATTTGGTATAGTTAGAGCTGTGTGGTTGCTATCCAGTTTCAGAACATGCCAACACCCCACACAGAAACCTTGTGGCTATTTCTCTCCCCAGTTTCCTATCCCAGCCAGGCGGTCAGGATCTGCTTTCTGTATCCACAGTTTAACTCCTTACTGGCTTTTGGAAGAAGTGGAATTGTATCAGGGTATTCTTTAGTGCTTGGCTTGGTCACTGAGCATGCTTTTCTGCTGTCTGCGGGAGCATGTATCTTTTGTGTTTCTTTGTCTTGCCAGGAAGGAGTTCGCTGGAAACAAACACCCCATTTTCTTCATCAGTTCATCAACGGATAGGTGCTGGGCTGTTGGTACCTTTTAATTCTCATGACTAGTGCTACTGTGAAGATTCATGAAGAAGTCTGGTGGTTATACGTTTGCCATTGTATTTCTGCTGCAGGGTGCCCCTGAAATGTCTCCCCGCCCGACCAAGGTCTGTGTGTTGAAGGATGAGTCACCAACTTGTAGCATTATTGGGAGGTTGTGGAACCTTGAGGAGGTGAAGGCTCATGGGAGAAAGTTAGGTCACGGGGTACATGTCCTCAAGGAGGCTGTTGACACTGCACCCTTCTGCTTCACAGCCATCATGGGTGCACATCTTCCTCCTCTCATTCCCAACCCTTCGGCCTTGCCACAGGCCCAAAGGCAACAGGTTCAAGTGACCAGGGATCTCTGAAGCCATCAGCCAAAATCAGTCTTCCATCCTTATAAGTTGTTCATCTCAAGTTTTTGTCACAGCGATGGAAAACTAACCACCAAATACCTAACAGAATTTCTGAGTCAGGCAATAATTTTACATTGAACAAATTGCCAAACTTTCCTCCAAAATGGCTGCAACACCTCCTGGCCCACCAGCAATGTACAAGCGTTTCATTCCCTCCTTTATCTCGGATCTATGTGCCTGACCCCGTCCTGGATCTCCTGCTTCTTCTAGATCTTCCTACTTCTGCCTTGTGACCTTTTGCCTGACTGGCTGGCTTCCTTCTCCCCAGCTCCTCTCTGTCCTCTCTAAACTTGCAGCATTAACTTTGCACTCTCTCATATACTAAAGACCAAACCCTGATCTCAAGGACATCATCCCTGACCCCCTACTCCAACTTTATGGATAGCCAGGGTGGAGACGTGGCTCAGTCTATAAAGTGTTTGATGTACAAGCCAGAGGACCTGAGTTTGGATTCCTAGAAGCTTTGTGTACCTCCACCACCTCATTACTAGTGGACGTGGGAGACAGAGACAGACAGACCCCAGGGCTGGCTAGCTGGCCAGCTAGCCCAATCAGCAAGCTATAGTGTTCAGTGGAAGACCCGGTCTCAAAAAATAAGATGGGCAATGATAGAAAAAGTCATCTGGCATCCACCTCTGGTTTTCCACATATGCACATACAGACTAGTGCCCCATATATACATACATACAGCACACACACTCACACACACACACACACATACACACACACACACACACACAGGCACACTCACCCTTCCCTGAGATTTTTGTTTTCAGCTTTGATTTATTTTTAAAAACAAGACTAAATATAACCTCGCGGAACTGTACATAGAAAGTCAAGACTAAGAAATGTGAGCATAATCAGTCTTTCAGAATGAGTCTGATTTTTTTAATTGCTATTGAGGACTAAAATCAGGGTTAAGAGACAGTATAATGCTGACTTCATGTGATAATTGCAGCAAGGACAAACAAACTTGTGATTATCGCCCAGAGTTGTTCACCTTTTCCATACCTTAAATCCCTGTCCTCCACTTACCACACTCGCTCTACAAGAATTACTAAACGTCCTTAAGTTTCTGTTTTTCCTAAAGCCTCATTCAGTAAAATGGGTCCTTTGGGGCGTTCATCTGTCTTGGCAAAGCTTGTTGGAATCCCCAGGTGGAATGGATGGATGGCTTCATGCATCTATGCTACATGAACTGGCAAGTCTCCTGGCAAGTTGGTGACAATAGCCAGCATGAAAGCAAAGTCCCCTCCCCTCCGTAAAGGACGCCACCACTCTGTGTTCATAAGGAACACAGTTGGCTGTGCGAAAATCCAGGCCAGGGTGAACAGTAGGAGCCCCCTTTATCAGGGCACCATGGGGATTAAGCTTCATCTTAGGATCCAACCCTCCAACTGAGTTGGCGACTGGGTGAAGTCGTGATGCCAGGGAAGGAAGGCAGGACTTGTACTCCATCTAACACCAAAGAGTGTGCTGACACTGGATTTGGTGTGCCTCCTCCGTCTGGAAGTGAACCAAGAGCCTCCACCTGCTGCCTTGCAGAGAAGTGTGGTGTCGGCGTAATGCAGGCAGCCAGGGAGGCCCCCTGGAGACCAGCCCCCAGCCTGTGCTATGGGAAGGCTGCCCGCTGCAGCTTGGAGAAAGACACCTCTTCCATAGTCTCACAGCCACCTCCCGCCGCCGGCCAAGTCATCTCCATTACGTCATGGATGGGTGGGACATATGGGGATAACTCAGGAGGTGACGCTTCATATTTAAAAGCAGCTTTAGAGGTTAGTTCAATGGTAACCAATGGAACTTTGTGGGGGGTGGGTTGTGTTTCTTGGTCCAGATTAGTGGCACAGAGGCCACTGGCACAGCCCCATACTAAGACCATACATTCATGTGGCCAGGCACAATGTCTGTGATCAGACTAAGGGCCCCAGGAGGTGCTGGCCCAGGTTCAGCACTCAGGGGCAGAGGAGAAAGGACTGGACACACACTCCCATTCCCTAATCCGTGTGAAAATGCCCCCAGAATTCAAAGGGTTTTCTCTATAATGCAGTCTTCCCAAGGGGAACCTCTGTAAGGCCTCCCTGTCTCCAGATCTCTGATGTGACTTGGGACTCTGAGCCCAGGCCTAGGAAGGAGCATAATGATACCTTTCTGCTTTCTTGTGCTCTGACCCCAGGGGCTGGACCACAGTGAGTCTATTCCTGTGGTTTTCTATTTTTCGTATTTATTATTTTTTATTTTTTCTGTATGAGTGTATTTCCTGCATGTGTGTAAATACATCCATAGCATGCAAAGTCCATGGAGGTCAGAAAAAGGTGTTGGATTCCCTGGAACTGGAAACACAGATGGTTGTTAGCAGCCATGTGGGTGCTGGGAACTGAACCCTGGTCTTTTGCAAGAACAATCAGTGCTCTTAACTACTGAGCCATCCTTGCAGCCCCAATATTTTTATTTATCATTATTTTATGTGTTTGAGTGTTTTGGCTGCACGTATGTAAATGCACCAGGAGCCTGCATTGTATGGAGGCATGTTCCCCAGAACTGGAGTTACAGATAGCTCTTCGTTATCACATGGGTGCTGGGAACAGAACCCCGGTCTGCTGGAAGAACAGCAAGTGTTCTTAATCATTAAGCCATCTCTCCAAGCTCCCTTCCTGGGGTTTTCTATAAGAACAGTGACAGAGTCTGCTGGACAGAGCAAGTCCTGTAAGGATATGTGTGGACTTTACCTGTATGTGTATGTGTGCATGTGTGAGTGTCTCTGGAGACCAGAATTGATGTCCAGTGTCCCCATCTTATTTTTTGAGGCAGCATCTCTCACTGAACACAGGGCTCACTGATTAGGCCTTCTGGGTGGCCAGTGAGCCCTGGTGATCCTCCTGTCTCTGCCTCCTCAGTACTAGCAAGTGCCACTACGCCCAGCTTTTTATGTGGGTGCTGAGGATTTGAGCTCAGGTCCTTGTGTTCGCATGCCAAGCCCTTTATAGACTGACTCCTTTCCCCAGCCCTCATTTGTGACTTTCTTAGTGCAGCTGTGTGTCCCTGGCATAAAAAGAGAAGCACTCAGCCTGCTTTCTGGCAGGGTTTATGAAATTCAGCTTCCCTGCACCATAAATGAGGAAACTAAGAGACCAGAGTGTTGAGTGCATGCATGTGCCATCCGCCATGTGCGTGTCCCATCCTGTTCAGCATTCACTCTTACTTTTTCCAAACGGAAATATCTGGCCAGGAATCCACAGGGTCACTTCAGAGCTTGAACCGAATATTCATTCCTGTTAGCATAAACACCTGCTGGATTCATCATTTATGCAAGAATTAAGTGCTTGCTGTATATTGAGCACTCTGCTGGGTACTACTGAGTCCAGACAAGAAAGAGAGAGTTTTTCCTGCAGTGCAGAAACTGAATGTGCCACCTGTAGCAACGCCTTCGGAGGCCGTGATGTAACGGACCAGAAAATGTAGCAGACCACTCAAGTGCTCATCAGCGCTGATGGATGGGGGAAGGCTTGAAGTCCTATTTCATGCATGAGCAGCAACCCACTTCTGATTCATTAAGTTCCCCTCTCCTAGGGGTCAACACATTTCTCCTAAACTGAGCTGAGCCTCCCACCCGCTTCCTTGGAGCCCCACATGAATGTAACTGAACCATTCCCAGTCAGGCAGGGCATATTCACCAAACATGAATCAAACCACTTTGAGGAAAGCGGAGTACGTTTCCAGAAATTGACTTGAAGCTTCTCCTAAACCTGTTTTCTGCAAAATGGGAACATGAGAGATACTGGCCAACCCAAACTCAATGAGCACAGGTGAGAACTTCAAGTTCAAGAGGTCTTTACAAGTGGCACAGGGTACTCTCAGGCTCTTCAGGGAAAGACTTTATTCCTTAAGCTGGACAGTGTGTTTCATTCTTAAGATTGCCCCCTTGGGGGACAGGGAAAGGAGGAGAAATTTTGGCACCAGTTTTTGAAACAGGAAACATCTTCATTAAGAGAAAATAGCTTCATGAAGATACATATGCTCTCAATGTGAAAGGGGGCTGGGAGCTCAGCTTGTGTTTTGCCATCCATCCAACCAGTCCTCATGGTCTAGTTGGTTTTTCTCTAAAAACATATACGTTTATGCCAAGCAGTGGGGACTGACAGACATTAAGCTTTTCAATGAATAATTTTAGGCATGTGTACTCAAAGCTGGGAAGAGATTTGGGGGGAGTCTTTGTAAGGACTTCAGAAAAAAATGAAAGTCATCACTGAATCAGATAGGTAGACAGTGGAGGTATCTTCACTTGTATCTGGACTGATGTCACAGGGTAGATGGTGTAGGTGTCTTGAGATATTAAATATCCATGGAAGGGATTCATCAGACTAATATAACAATCCATGAAAGCCATCCTGCAGGAAGGAAGAATTTCAAATGGATGGAGAAAGGGTACAGAAACGGGGAAGGCCAATGGGGAGCCATTGAGAAGGCTGTTTCAGGACCCATGTGGCAAATGACCCGTACCTGAGATAGGTCAATGGCCACGGTCAAAGGAAGAGAGCTAAAAGATAGACAGGAAGTAGAACCTTTAAAAATGATCTGTGTATGTATTTATGTGTGTGAGTGTGTGTGTGGTGGGGGGATGTTTGTGTACCATGACGTGTGTAGACATCAGAGACAACTCCTGAGAGTTGAGTCTGTCCTTCCACCATGTAGGTCACTAGGTTTGGTGGCAAGTGTCTTTACCCACTGAGTCATCCCATTGGCCCAGGAAATAGACTCTTTAAGAAGTCACAGTATGGGGCTAGAGAGATGGTTTAGTGGTTAAGAGCCCTGGCTGTTCTTGCAGAGGACCCAGGTTTGAGTTCCAGCACCCACATAGCAACTAACGACCATCTGTAACTCCAGTTCCAGGGGATTGGATACCCTCTTCTGACCTCCATGGGCATTGTACAAGTCAGGTGCACTTACACACACATGCAGGATTAACACTCATACACATAAAATAAAAATAGTAAATAAAATTAAAAAAGAATTCACAATATACATGCTGGGGGCCTGCTTATTCTATTTTACAGAAGATGTTTATCAAGTTACCAATGCTTCTACATAATTATTATCTGACTCCACTGGCCTGAAAGTTTGGGGAAATGAAAAGGGATCATGTCTGTTGCCTGTCTTCTGTCTGGCACATGAATGAATTAAATTCATTGCTTAGGTGAGTGAGATAGATGAATAGTCATTTCCCTTTCCAAATGCTAAGATTGTCCATCTATAATAATTCAGAGTTTTGTCTTGGATAGCCAGGCTAGTTATGGTGGGGAAATTTGATTTGGACCTGGGAGGTGATCAGGGATGATGGATGGATGGTCGGATGGATGAACGGATGGATGAATAAATGGGTGAGCGGATACATGGGTAGATGGATATGTGAGCTGGTGAGTGGATGGGCAAGTGGATGGGTGGACGGATGATGAATGCATAGATGGACATGTGGATGGATGGGTGAATGATGGCTATCTGGATGAAGGAAACAAACATTCTTAAGAAGGGACTTGTACCAAGTACTGTTTTACAGACCAACCTTAACCCATTTTGAGAGGCTCTAAGTAAAAAATTGATGAGTACTAAGTACTGGGAGGCCACCTGGCCTTGGTTTCTATGAATGTCTATAAGCCTACTGCCCCTGCATGCTGGAGACATGAAGTTCTTATTTTAGGCTCTGGCTAGACATCTCTCTAAATAGGAACCTCATGCTAATCTGCAGGTGTTGCTTCTGAGCAGGTTATTTCTAAACAGTAGCTGGTACACCACAAAAGAAAAGACCCAGAAGGAAATAATACTGATCCAAGAGCAAGGTCTACCATGGGAAAAGGCCTGCTGGTGTGTCCATTCCTCCCATGCCACCTGGTTCCTGCTGAGATGCTACCCAATTACTGGCGAACCGGATAGTCACAGTGGGCAGCGTTAATTAAATGCATTTTGACTAATTAATTTAAGAACTGGTAAATAGGGCCTCCCTTTGGTAGTTTGAAGATGCACCTACCAGGGCTGCTGATTAAAATGTGAAGCCAGTCTGGCTAGAAACTAGCGTGTAATGGATGGGAACATTTGTCGTAAGGCTTGTCGAATGGTATCCTACTGATATTGCTAAACCCTCTTTAATCAGTAAGTATAAAATTCATCCAAGGGTGTAAAATATATCTGACAATGGCATATATCAAATCCCAAACTGAGCATTCAAAATAAATTGTATTGAGATTTTTGTCACAAGCATTGATTTCTGCCTTTCAAGTCCGTTTCTAGGGCAGCCACATAAAAGTTAAATACAAGCTATCTATGGACTCATTGGATTGTGGTAATTCATTAAGCCAATGGTGGCATAAATAAATCTGAGCATAGAGATTGCCTCCACAGACACCCTCCGCTTGGAAACATGCCGCTAATCAAAGAGGGTTTCAAAACTAATCTCATTGGTACAGAGTAGCCCTGGAGGGTTTTGAAGGACTGGCTTCCAGGGGCGAGGTTGAAACACCCATAGGACCAGTGTCCCAGCGGTGTGGGGGCAGTACATGGGTCAGTCCAGTGCTGTGCATGGAGCAGGTTTGTATCTTAAATATGATCCTACTCGTTGAGAGACCTAGGGTGTCCCCTACTGCAGTCACCTCCCAGTGATGCTAACAATTTCAGTATTCTCAACGCAGATTTGTAAAGCAAGTCCACACCCAGTGTCTCCTTTAATTCCATTGCAATGCTGTGAGAAACAAGACCCAAGTTGTTATCCTTATATCTGCTTTCTAGATGTCAAAATTAAACTTCAGGGGCTGGGGAGATAGCTCAGAGTAGTGGCTGCTCTTGCAGAGGACCTGGGTTCGATTCCAGGCATCCGCATGATGGCTAACAACCATCTGTAACTCCAGTTCTAAGGGATCCAACAACACCTTCTTCTTACTTCCACAGGCATTGCATGTCACAGGTGTATTTACACACAAGCAGGCACTGTACTCATACATGCAAAATCAAAATAATTGATAAAATAAAATTGAACTTCAACATCAAAGTGATTGGAGCTGGATCGATGGCGCGGTTAGCAAAGGGCTTGAAGGCGCAAACATGAGGACACGGATTCAGACCCCCCCTATACCTACATAACAAGCCAGACACAGCAACACATTATTGTAATCCCAGTGCTCGGGAGATGGAGATTAGAGGACTGCAGGGCTCCAGTCAGTCTAGGCTGCATCAGTGAGAGACCCTGCCTCAAAAGATAAAGTGGAGAGTGACGAAGGAAGGCAGCTAACCTCAGACTCAGGCTTCCACATGCAAGGGCACATTTTTCATGCACGTCTATGCACCCGTGCACACACATGAACATGTACAGGCATACACCACACATGCAGCATAGTGATTAATCTGATTTCCCATGACTGACAGAATTGGGGCCAGGCATATAATGAATGTCCAAACTCTGGGTTCAAATTCTACCTCTAGTGGCCTCGTTCTATGTCCTTGGGCAAGCTAGTTATTTTCAAAACCTCTGTTTTCTCAACTGAACCCTGAGAATAATAAAAGCATCGGTTTCCCATTGGCTGGGAGATCTGACGAGCTCCTAATTTAGATCATACGCATAATATGTACTTAATACGCGTTTGCTGGGATGCGTATAGGATATCAGATGTTGTCGCCATCAAACCAGTGTGGAGGAGGCCTGGCAAACAATACGGAGAGAGCTCAGGTTCCACCTCACCCTGGCAGAGGAAGTCCTTAGCCTTGGCCTTGATCCGGCCTTGTGGCCACCCTTTCCCACTTTTTCTAAGACGCGCCCTCCGGATGGCATATGTTAAAAGCAGCCTGGATATTTCAGCTCCTTTCAGCTGTGACTCATTATTTTAAATAGCAGCTCAACGAGGAGATGAGAAAAGAATTTAAATACACTAACTGACAGGATTTTTAGGGAAAGTGATACGCGACGAGGAAAAAAAAAAAAAGCCATCCGGAAAATTTACATAAAGTCTCGTGATCTGGAAGGTCATCTATTTAGGTGTCTACTAATGGAAAGATGTCTTTTTAAGTCCAGTGATTATTCAGTTGACTAGGAAAGAGTGCCAGTGAATCAAGGCTCGGAAGCAGAATAGATTTATGTCAGTGGCGACCAAGAGGACACATTTCTGGAGGGGAACTTGGTCGCTTCCTGCAGAGTTAAGGAGCAGAGTAGAGCAGTAAGCTCGCTCACCGATGAGGATTGGGGTGGATATTAGCGTGCTTTGGGAAGGTGTTGCTTTCAGTCAGCTTCCTGCTGCACTGTTGATTCTATTAGGAAAGAGGATGGTTCCATAGCCATTCACTTAAGTGTCTTTGATAATGACCCGTGAGAGAGGCAGGTATGCTCAAGAATAGGCCAGGACAAGCCTTTGGCTTCCTTCTTTCTCCCCTCCCTCTCCTCCTCCCTTCCTCCCATTCCCTCCTCCCCTCTGTCTTTCTCTTTCTTCCCTCCCTTCTTTCTCTCCTTCCTTTCCTTCCCCACCCCACCTTTTCTCCCCAAGCCAAATGCTAAAGCCAAAGGACCCCAGATCTGTGCTTGAGACAGGAACCTTCTAGAAGCCACACAGCGTGGAGGCCTGGCACTCAGCTCCACCATCTATATGCATGAGTTCAAATCCCGCCTCCACTACCTGCCTATAGCTCTCAGAATTCAGGCCTAAGACAATCTTTATCATATTTCCCCCTCGGAATTGTTACAATTAAATTCAGAGAGACTAAACTGAGAGAAAAGGTAAAGAATTTAGAGCCATATCTCACACTCATGTGCAGAAACTGTGACCCTCGCTGTCTTGGGAGAATATCCAGAAATATGTGTATGAGCACACTTGTTTGCCCCCTGCTCACACTGCACACCTTAATGTTCTGATTCAGAATTAACAGAAACAAGCAAGTGGCTGGCCTACTTCGGGAGAAGAGCTGCGTCCACAGGCCGCATGTGGTAGCCAGGCAGGACTCCTCTGTGTTCCTGTGAGAAGCTTCTCCTTTCATTTAGTGCCCTATGCTGGTATTAATCAGCTCAGGAAGCCCACTGTGAGGCTACTCGCTGCCATTCAGAAGGGTCCATTCACTTCTATTAATTTCTAGAACATCTTACAGACCTTGTGCTGAGTGGAGGAGGAAGGGAGATCTGCTCTTTTAATTTCTGAGTGAGGGATAATTAGCATCAATCATGATTCGTAGCTACAGGAATCCGACACCTTTTTCATGGCGTATTACTTAGGATATTTGCAAATTCACTGATGGGCTCTGAGACTTCCAGGTAATTAACTTGCTGCGCTCAGCTCTGTGGATGCTTTCACAGGGAAAGGTATCATTAAAATATACAGGCAGCAGAGTCAAGTGGTGAAGAATTGTGTGATAGCTTAGTAGAGATGGAGATGCTTGGGTAGGTGACCAGTAGCTGTGAGCTGGATGAGTTCTGTGGTCAGTGAAGGATTTGGAGTAAAGAGACCACCAATGAATGCTGTGAGGACTATGCACCAGGCTTTCATCTCCCATAATCATCTGGCTCTGTGAGCCTCTCTAGTCAGTATCATCTATGACATCTGTGTTCTAGATTTGTGATCAGTCCTCAAATCTCTTTGCTCTTTTGACCCTTCAGAAGACAGGGCAAAGCAAATCATTTTCTCTGTTGATTTCTTTTCTCCATGCTATGGCAAGATACCTGACAAAAACAACTTAAGACAAAAAAAAAAAGGTTTATTTTATCTCATGGTTTAAAGATACAGTCTCTGTCGTGTTGAGCAATAATTGGTAGGAAGAGCAATTCTAGAGGTGGCATTCGCACTCAGGAAGCAAAGACAGATGAATGCTGGGGCTCAGCTCGCTTTCTCTTTATTCATTTGAGGACCCCAGCCCATTAGTGGGATCACACAGTCAGTGCAGAGCTTCAGTTAAACCTAGCCAGAAAGGTCCTCACAGGATACTCAGAGCTGTGACCCAGCCTCACAGCACACGCAGAGGTGGAAACTATAACTCTCTGCACAGTTTCCAGGATGCCTCACCTGGTTTCTTCCTCCTCGCTCATTGCACCTCTCAGTCTTTCCCCTGACTTGTGAGTGAATAGAGAGCTCCCCAATAGGATGCCTAACTCGACCACACAGTGCTATATGGATCAGAATTGATCCCCAGGACTTGTTCAGCTCATCTGACCATGCCCCTCTTCGGGAAATGGTGGGCATGTTTGAATAGATTCACTTCTAGTTCTGTGTCAGGGAGAGCAGGACAAGCAGAGCAAATACCTCTCAAGATGGTTTGAATGAGAAATGTCCTCTGTAGACTCAGGCATTAGCTTACTTGGTCCCCACATGCTGGTGCTGTTTGGGAAGGTTATGGAGCCTCAGGAGGTATAGTCTTGCTGGAGGATTCATAGCCTCACCCCACTTTCTGTTCTCTCTCTGCTTCCTGTGTGTGAATGGAAATGTGATCAGCCATCGTCCTGCTTGCCACCATGCCACGTCCTATCATACCTTCACAGATTTTCCCTCTTGAACCATAAGGCAAATTAAACTATTTCTTCTCAAGTTCCTTTGGGTTGTAGTATTTTTATACCAACAGGAAGGCAACTAAGACAGATAAATGATACCAGAAATGGAGTTTTACTATGAAGAATCTGACCATGTTGGTTTTTGAGGACCATGCAAGACTTTGGAAATTCAGACTTAAAAAGAGGGTTGAATTCTGTAAGTAGAGGCTCAAAGGTTGTTCTAGTAGGATCCTGAAAGACAGTCATGTTGAGAGTTATGCAGACAGTAGAGGCCTGAGTATTTATGAGAGGGAATAAGGACTCTATTCACCACAATGCTAAAAGCCATTTCTGGGATACTTTGACAAAAATGTGACTGCATTCTGCCCCTGCCCTGAGCATGTTTTTGGTGCTAAATTAAATAGTAATAGACTAATTTATTTGGCAGAGAAAATTCCAAGACAGCAGAACATTCGGTCTGTGATATGATTATTATTGGTTATTCTTATGCAGGTCTACAATAAAAGAGCATGAATGGGGCAGAAAGAAATGAAAAGTGTACAATTTAGAGAGGTAAAGAGTACTAGGAAGCTTAATGCTGTAGCCAAGTCATGTGCTGAAGAAGAGGCTAGAATGTTAGAGAGGCCTCCTGCATTGGAAAGATAAGAAAGGTATCCTCAGGGTGAGACCCCTTCCCAAACCCAGTTAAAGCTCCAATCCGCAAAAGGGAGTCTAAGGGGTTGATTATTCCCAGAAAGCAATAGCTTTAGCATACAAAAATTGCTGAGACCAGTTCAAGGGGTCCAAAGTCCATCCCGGGCTGGCAGCGGAACTTCACAGTATTCGTCCACATGGTACTGGCGTGGAGGCATGGGAGATGAAAGGCTGAGGAGATCCTGGCTTCTTTAGATTCTTGCTCTGTGGTTTCAGAGAGCCACCAAGGCCAGGAAACCATGTGGCATGTTTGGAGTCCCTGTGAGGAGGCCATGAAGGGCCATTGTGTGTAAATGTAAAGGTAAAACCCGGGTTGTGGTGGAGACTTCAAGACGTTGGAAATGCCAGAATCACCAGGCATCTGTCAAGGAGAGCTGCAGACGGGGAGTAGAACCAGTTCAAGAGACATGGGTTATTTCCAGACAGCAAAAGTTGAGGGGTGGAACCATCTAAGCCATTTGAAACTGAAGCCCCAGATTCCAGACCTGAGCTATAAGATTTGGTGTTTGCCCTGCTGGGTTTGGACTTTCTTTGGTCTAATCTTTCCTCACTGTGACCCCCTTCCTCCCTTTTAGAATGGGAATGTATATCTTATGCCACTATATGTTGGACGTATGCAATTTGTCTTTTATTTTAGAGGGGCTTATAGTTAAGAGATTGCCTTGAGTAGCAAAAGACTTGAAACTTTCGAACAGTGATGAGGCTGTTAAAGACTGTGGGGACTGTTGAAGTTAGACTAAATGCATTTTGCATCATGAGATGATCATGAGCCAATGGGGTCCAGGGGCAGAATGTGGCGGTTTAAATAAGAAATGTCCCTCATAGGCTCCTGTATTTGAACACTTGCTCGTCAGTTGATGGTGCTGTTTGAAGAGGTTATGGAGGAAGTACATCAATAAAGGTGGGCTTTGAAGGTTTATAGCTTCGCCATAATGTTCTCTCTCTCTCTCTCTCTCTCTCTCTCTCTCTCTCTCTCTCTCTCTCCCTCTCTCTCTCTCTGGAAATATGATCAGTTATTTTCCTGATCCAGCCTCCAGGCCATGCCTTCCCAACATTATAAGCTCATTCTCTGCAACTGTAAGCCAAACCAAACTCTGTCTTCTATAAGTTGCTTTTGGTCCTGGCATTTTATCAGAACAATAAAAGTAAGTAATACACCTACAACTTCCAAGTTTCTTTTTCCAGCTGAGCCCCTCCCCTGATAGCCAATCTCATCATTCATCTGCCCATCGGATAGTGCCATTTTTATGACTAACATGCATCTGAAAAATAGTAAACACTCAGGCCCAGACCTACTCCTTCCCTTGACGTTGCCTTCGCCAGTCTCTAAACAGTGTTTCCGCCCTCCCAGTCTCTTGTCCAAAGCCCTCAGGTCATCTTTGGTTCCTCTTTCTCTTACATGGATTCAAACCTTTCATCACAGCCCAGGGCTCCTTCTTCAGCATCCCTGGAGGCATGGGACCCATAGAGCCTCTGATGAACTGGTCCCACTTGTTAGCACTGCTAGGCAACTCCCTCATCCTCTCTCAGAGGAAGTAGGTGGGAGATACCCCAGCCTAGACTTAGAGAAGATATTTAGGGCTCTTGGATTTTGAGCTGCCTCCAAAGTCTTTTTATTTTAAGAATTTTATCGATGAAAAGAAAAAAAAATGGGGTTTCATTTTTAATGGATAAATATCATATGACATTGAAAGAATCAATGGATGATGTATATTTAAAAACATGCTTTTTTAGGCGAGGGAGACAGCTCAGTGTATAGTACTTGCTGCACAAGAATGAGGACCTGAGTTCAATCCCCCATGGAAAAGAAAGGCCATATACACCTGTAATTCCAAACCTTGGGGAGACAGAATCCCGGTACTTGTTGGCCAACAAATCTAGCTTCACTGGTTAAACTCCAGGATTGGTGAGAGCTTGTCTCAAAAAAATAATGTGGAGAGTGATTGACAAAGACACTTGGCATCTGACCTGATCACATGCATGCATACACATGTGCACGTACGTGGAGACACATGGACATGCACGAACACACATACACACATGCACACACATGCTTCATGGAGACACATGGACATGCACGAACACACATACACACATGCACACATATGCTTCATTGGAGACACATGGACATGCACCAACACACATACACACATGCACACATATGCTTCATTGGAGACACATGGACATGCACGAACACACATACACACATGCACACATATGCTTCATTGGAGACACATGGACATGCACGAACACACATACACACATGCTTCAAAAACACACTGAATGAAGCTCTGCCCCACCAGATTCTTACTGTCTCAGCCACTAGACTGTGAACAGCCTGCATAGAGCTGAGGTGGCCTCCACACCTGCATCCCTGCACTGCCCAGCATAAGTAAACAGTCAGCGTTAACCATCATAATATGTAAGCCTGCTGGATGCTGCCTGAAGCCCCACCCACTCTGCTTGGGCAGCTTTACAGAAGAGAATGGACACTAAGACCAATACCCAAAGAAGGCCAGGAGGGGTCTGATGACATTTCCAGGTTTCCCAGTGGGCTTCCTGGTTGTCCGAGTCAGGGAAGCCCCTTGGTGTCTAAACAGTGCACATTGAATATCTAGTCCTGTGGGCTAGATGACTCACCACCACCCCCCAAATTCACAAGTTGAAGTCCTATCATCATTGTTCTAGTTACTTTCTATTACTGTGATAAAAACACTGACCAAAACCAACTTGGGGGTGGGGGTGTTATTTGGCTTACAGCACAGCCCATTGTCAAGGGACACCGAGGTAGGAACTCAGGCTAGGAACCTAGATCATAGACTGGAAGAACACTACTAGCTGCCTTGCTCCTCTGGCCTGTGCTCAGCCCACTTTCTTATGTAACACAAGACCACCTGCCCAGGACCCACAGTAGGCTGGGTCCTCCCACATCACTCAACAATGGAGAAAATGCCCCCACAGACATGGCCACAGGCCAGTCCAATGAAGACAATTCCTTAATTAAGATTTCCTGTGCCCAGGTGAGTCAAGCTGACAACCGAAGCCATCCAGCACAGTCACTATCTTCAAATATGATCAAATTTGTAGATGGTGTCTTTAAAGAACCAGTTATACAAAATGAGGTTACAGATATGGGCCCTAAGACAATCTGAGTGGTGTCTTTATGAAAAGAGATTAGGGCAGAGACACAGACAGAGGGACCACCATTGGCGTGCAGAGGCAGATGTTATCCGTGAGCCAAGAGAAGCCAGTCCTTGCCACAACTTGATATTAGACGACCAACCTTCCAAATGATGAGATTAGTTTCTACTGAATCCCCAGACCTCTATGGGGCTCCAGGCCCCCCCAAATCCAAGTCCTTTATATAAAATGATATGGTATTTGCATATAATGAAGCATGTCTTTCTGCCTACTTGGTCATCTCTAGATCATTTACTAATACCTACTAGAGTCTAAATGCTATATAAATACTTGTGTTGCCTGGGGATCTCTGGATTCCTTTTCTTGAACATTTCCAGTCCATAGCTGGTTGAATTTTTAGATTTGGAACCCTTGAATACAGACATGTTGGATGCAAAGGGCTGACTGTGCAGACAGGGCCACAGCCTGCGTTAAGGAGCCTTTCATTATACCTCAGCCAGTTTCTGCTGTGTAACAGCCACAGAATCTCAACAGCATACTGAGACATCTATTCTTGCCCATATTGAGATCTTCCCATTGGCAAGGTGTGGCATCCACTTAGCTGGGCTTTGCTCCAGATTGTATGACTGGCTCTGAATTATTTCCTAAGTCTTTCTTCTAGGTGGAAGCATCTTCCTGGGACTGCTCCGTTCTTGAGGATTGCAGTACTCAGAGGCCAGTTCAAACAATGTCAATGTGTTCAGGGAACCAGCTTTGTTGCAAATTGACAGACCTTCCTGAGGTCGAAGCAAGTCATAAGGTTAAGGCTAATAAGATCAGCAGAATAGGAAGGTGCTCTGCCTACCCCAGTGAGAGGTGTTAAAGTCACAGGTCAAGGGGGATGATTATCCTGAGGGAGCTAGGCCCAGGAGCAGATTTAACTAATCCAGAAGAGGCAAAAAGAGCAAGGACAGGCTCTAAATGATTCCTGAGGCGGCAGCACGTGCATCCCAGCCCCATGCAGTATCAGCTGAGGTGTCCTGTTGCCAGGAACTCAAGGGAAGACCGACTTCTGCAGTTACTGCAGAGTCAGCTGAACCCCCAACACCTTCTCAGAACTGCATGTACCATCTCGAGGCAGTGGCTGTGTGCTCAGAGAAACCAGATCTTTCCTGGGAGATGAAGATCAGTTCAGACTAGACCCAGCTGTGGGCTGGCAGGAAGAGAGATGGGGAACCGTTACAGGAAAGGCTTCCTTTCTTTGTGTTTTAAGTTGTTGAAATAACCAAAGAAGGGTTTTTTCTTTGTCTGTTTCATGTTCGATTATTAATTTCTGGAAGAGTCCGTTGCCAAGTTTGCCATTATTTTCGAGGAAAAGCGTAAGATCAAAGGGAGGCTTCTGAGCCAAGGTTGCACCTCATATCGAGTTTGGAAGCTTTTCACAACAGAAGGATCAGAACTAGAGCGGGCTGGGGGTTTTGATGTGGCCCCCAGACAGATCAGATGGCACGGTTTAATGCATTCAACAAATGTTTACTGAACATCCCCTGAGGTCGCATAAAAGCAAAAACAAATCTCTGTGATAGTAAGTACTGCCTCTCCATACGTAGGTCATGGGGACAAATCCTCTCCCGGGCACCATTCACTGAATTGCTGGATGTTTGCTGAGGCAACTTTGAAGTCTCTTCCCAACTTAGATTTTATTTTTGTCTAATAACGCAGACTAGCCTCGAACTTCCTAAGTAGCTGAGGGTGGCAAGGGGTCTCTACTCTTTCTGCCTCCCCCTCCAGAGTGTTGGGATGACAGGTGTGCCTACCAGACCGAGTTTATGTGCTGTGGAGGCCAGAATCTGGGACTTTGTGCATGCTAAGCAAGCACTCTACCAGCTGAGCCACAACCTCAGCCCCAGATGTAGAATTCTAAAGGACCAAGTTCTTGTTTACCTGACAGTCATACTCGAGGTAGGATTGGATGTTGCCGAAGGGCTGAGAACCCGAGGACTGAATTAGGGAGCATTCTAGATTCTTCCCCGTATCAAAGCTAAGAATCCAAGGAGACAGATCATTCCTTTTTATTGCAACTCCCTTCTTCCCACTCTTGCAGACATGGTAGATTGTTCCAGAGGCATCCTCAGCCAGTGTGTGTCCGAGTCCCACCTAAATATATCGTTCCATTCACCAGCACCGAAGTGGAGTCAGGAGGTGAAACAGGGTTGAAGCAAAGAAGGGCTCTGGTACCTCGTGGAACCTGAGCTTTTATGATGACCTTGGGTTGTAAAATAACCTGTCTAGGCCTCAGTTTTCCAGTCTGTAAAAGGGGAATTGATTACAGAAGTTTCTTCCACATTGTCTGTCATTAAAAACTCAGCATCAGCCAGGTGTGGTGGTATAGGCCTTTAATTCTAGCCCTCGGGAGGCAGAGACAGGAGAATCTGTGAGTTCAAGGCCAGCCTTGACTACACAGTGAGTTCCAGGCCAGCTGCAGTGTCCATGTCTCAAAAAGACCATCCCCCCCGAAAAGAAACCCCAAATCTCAGCACTGAACTAGAGAGATGGCAGTTTAGAACAGTGGCTGCTTTCACAGAGGACCCAGGTTTGGTTCCCAGCACCCACATGGTAGCTAACAACCATCTTTAACTCCAGGTCAGGGGATGCAATGTCCTCTTCTGAGAACACACAGCATGTATGTCACACCACACATATCCCCACAGTGCTACTAGAGTACACTTTCAGGACAAGCTGTCTTGCCCTTTACCCCACTCAACTTTGGGTGGTTGAGAAAAAGACTGGGACATGGCTGTCTGTAAAGTGCGTTGCAGGCTCAAAACCCTGAGTCTGATCCCCAGAACCCAAGTTACAAAATGCTAGGTGCACTGACACACATTTGTAATTTCAGGGCTGGGGAGGCCGAGATGAGCAGATCTGTGGGGCTGGCTAGACAGCCAACCTAACTGACTTGGTGAGTTCAAGGCCAAGTGAGTGCCTGTCTCAAAAAACAAGGTGATTGATGTCTGAGGAAGGGCAGCAAAGTCGTTCTTTGACTTCCACAAGTACACACACGTGTATCAAACCCCACACATGCACACACGTTTTTAAATAGAAAACATGGACTTGGGAGGTGGCTCAGTGGGTAAAGTGCTTCCTGCCCTGTATGAGGACTGGGGTTCAAATCCCCAGCACCCACATAAATGCCAGAAGGACATGGTGGCTTGCCTATAATATCAGTGTGAAAAAAGCAGAGACAGGGACTCCCCAGACCATGCTGGCTACCTAGACTATCCGAATCAGTAAGTTCTGGGTTCAAGTAAAAGACCCTACATAGTGAAGAGCCGTCAAGGAAGACCCCAATACCAAACTTTGATTGGCCTCTGCATACATGTGCACATACACAGGCATCACACATTCTCTCACACACAAACACATACACACAAATACACATGTACACAAAACTCTAAGAGGAAAAAGAAAAGGTTTCATACTGTCATTGAAATTTAGTGAAAAACATAAAAGACTTCATTCATTGTCCTGCGTGTAGACTTATGAGTGTGTGTGTTCTTTGATCTCAACACTAGAACCTAAAGCCCTGTGTGGTGGCACAGGCCTATAACCCCAGCATGAAGAAGACTAAGGCAGCAGGATCATCATGGGTTTGAGGCTAGCCCGGATGTCATTGTGAGACCCTGTCCCCAAAACAAAACAACAGACAAACACCACCTCAACAAAACCTAGTCCACCATGGAACCTCAGAACCAGGGAGGTGACGATCCAGCTGGCTGTGATAGGACAGACACAGTGATCCCTTTCTGGTTGATTTCAGAAGGGAGCTGATGCCCACCAGCCCACAGGGCTCCACCAATGGAATCTCTACCTTCAAGCAGGCCATGTTCTTCTCAAGGAGCCAACACCCATTGCTGTTCTTTGGGGAGGGGAATTTCATGTATTTGTACAATATTTTTTTATAATTTCATCCATATATATATAATGCATTTTAAAATTTATTTTTATTTTATGTGTATGAGTGTTTTGCCTGCATGTGTGTGAACCATGTATGTACATTGCCTATGGAGGTCAGAAGAGGGCACCGGGTCCCCTAGAACTGGAATTAGGGAGGTTGTTAGCTGCCTTGTGGGTGCTAGAAACAGAATCTGGGTCCTCTACAAGAGCAGCCAGTGCTGCTCAACTGCTGTGCCATCTCTCTAGCCCTGTACACAACGGATTTTAATCAAATTCACTCCCTAGTTACCTGCTCTTGTCCTCCTCCCTCTCCTGTCAAACCCTCCATGCTCAGCACTGCTCGCTTCTTTGCACAAAGATGCCCCAGACACTGGCTGAGCCCAGGACTGATCCATCCTGGGGAGACACTGAGGTTCACCCTTGAGTTTGGTGTCTCCTAAGGGAGACTGAGTGGGAGCTCACACCTGTCTTTCTTTTCTTTCTCAAAGCTGCCTAGAGGGCTCAGGCTTTCCCTGCCTCCTCCAAGGTGATTAGATCCCTAGCATCATGAAGTGACTCTACAGGACCCCCCTGGGGCCTCTTGGCTAGCTGGTGGAAGAGGGACTCAGCTCTTTATCCACAGAGTTTCATCTCTCTTAAAAAAAGTGTGTATGTGTGTATATATGAGTGTATGTGTGCATCAATGTGTATGTGTGTATATATATGTGTGTGAGTGTGTGTATGTGTGTCAGTGTATGGTGTGTGTTTGTATGTATATGTGGTGTCTTAGTGTGTATGTGTGTGTATGTGTATATGTATGAGAGTCTGTATGTGTGAGAGACAGTGTATGTGTGTGGTGTGAGGTATGTGAGTGTGTGTGTGACTGTGTGTATATGTGCACATGCATGTGCCATGTAGAAGTGAGGGAACAACTTTCAGAAGTCAGTTCTCTCCTTCTACTCTAGATTTCAGAGATCAAACAGGTAGTCATGCTTGCCTATCAAGCACTTGCATTCCTGAGCCATCCCTTTCTAGTTCTACTTCTTGGATGTAGGATAACTGTTCTGGAGTCAAGACAGAAGGCTTCTTGTATCTATCCCCCAACAGTCTCAAGGTGTGGAGCAGGGCTGGGGTTGGAGACCCAGATACAAAGTGCAGAGGCTGTGCTGTGAGAAAAGGGAGAGCTTCAGCTTGGCACATGCTTTTCCAGAAACTCCTGCCCACTTTAAAAGCAAATCTCCTGTGTGTTTGTTTCTTAAAAGCAGAAATGTCAGTAGCTAGCTACTGCTCGGCAGAGGGGTTACAGCGCTTTTGACTCCCGGGTGAGAGATGCAGCATAATCCCCATCACTGTGAGCAGATACAAACTCCTCTTGAACCACACACACAGTAACATGGGCTTGACACACACACACACACACTAACATGGGGTCAGGATACCAAGTATTGCCTGATAAATTATTTTACATCTCCCTGGCATCACTAAGGCAAATAAACAAATAAAGAGGCAGTCATTTAATATGACAACATCCCACTTTCCTAGTGAGTCCCCTGCTCGGCAGAGTGACTTCCTTCTAAGTATGTATCTAACTGGACAGGTGACTGAGCACATGGAGTGGTAGCTTCGGGGTGGATGCTGGGTTGGACAGTCTGTGTCATTTGACTAATCTTTCGTGCAGGTATAGCTGAGTATTGACTTACAGTGAAAGATCCAGATTGGAGAGATGACTCAGTGGGTAAGAGCACTTACTGTGCAAGCATAAGGACCAGGACTGGAGTTCAGATCCCCAGCACCCACATAAAAAGCTTGGCATGGTTTATAATCCCAACACTGAACGGAGGGGTGCAGAGACAGGGGGATTGCTGGAGCTTGTTGCGTGCCAGCCTAGCTGAAATTGCAAGTTCCAGGTTCAATGAGAGACCCTGTCTCAAGAAAATAAAGGGGAAAATTATAGAGCTCGACACTCCTTGTCCTCTTCTGGCCACTGGTCACATACTTGCACACACAAATATGCATACACCACACACATACACCCCCCACAAACACACACTACATACACCACAAATACACACACACACACACACACACACACACACACATCACATCATACCTCACACCACACATGCTACACAGGCCACACTGTTGTCTGTTGACCCATGTAATGTCTCCACTCTTGCCTTGAGTGACAGTCACATTGTTCTTTGTGACCTGTTTGTAGAAGGCTGCACTTCTCCTGGGGGAGGTAGACTGAGTATACAAGGCACTCTAGTTTTAAAAAGCAATGAACTGGGCTGATGAAATGGCTCAGCAGGTGAAGGCACTTGCCATAAAGCCTGATAACCTGAGTTCTGCCCCGGTAGCCCACACAGAAGAAGGAGAAGACCAAATCCTGCAAATTCCACATGCACACCACAGCTCACATGTGCACATGTGTAGACACGTACACACACATGCACACAACCTCGTGTACACAGGCAAAATAGAATAAATATAAGAATGTTAGAACAATGGACTCAGAGGGGAATGGATCTCACAGAGGTCTGTGCAAGTGATGAGGAGACCGGAGGGACGTTGGTAAAGCAAAGCGGAGGGCTTCCCACCTGCAGGCGTCGTACAGCTATCAATGAATGAAAAATAACACAATATGCCAACACAGACATTGCGAAAACCCCCAGGCAGGTGAAAGTCTGCCCCTTACCAAATCCAGACACATATGTTTTCAAATGCCCAAACCTCCATAAAACATAAAAAAAAAAAAATTTTCTACTAGGCAGGAGATCCCGGGAACACTATAAATGGAAAGAAAGTACCTATTTAGGGTCAGTCTGTTAAGTATTTAAAGCCACTAGGGTGCCATTTTAAATTTATTATTATTATTATTACTATTATTTATGCTGTGTGTGAGTGTGGTATAAGAGTGTGTGTTGCTTGCTCTAGTGTACCATTTTATAGAGCCAAAAGATCCAGTTTACCAAATGGGTCCCCAGGGCAAGAAGAACTGATACACCCGTTATCAGGGACAGCTTCCTCCCTTGCCTCAGCAGCGGCTCAGAACTTTGAGAATAAATAAAGGCCTTTGGGTTGGAGCACAGGTGTCTCTTAGTATGTCTACATGTTAAAGGGAAATTGGGACAGAAAGAAAAGGTGAGACACCAGAATTAGGCAAGCCCAGGTTTGAATCTGGTGGTGATGTATTTTAACCAGAGGAGTGGAAGGAAACCTCACAGCCTGTTCTCTCCTGTGGGTCACTTCAGCTGTGGGAGGACCAGGCTGAACTGGCAGAAATCAGCCTATAAACAGGGCCAGACGACAGCAGATGGCTGAAGGATAAAGCTGAAGGCTGAGGATTTGACTCTGTCAGTTAAGTGCCTGAAGCAAGCATGAAGACCTGAGTTTGATGCCCAGAACCAGGCACAGGTAACCCCAACACTGGGGAGAGAGATACAGGTGGATCACTGGTCAGCCAGCGTAGCAGAGACTGGCAAGTTCCAGCTAAAAATAAAAACACCCTGTCTCAAAAAGCAGGAAGATAGCTGCTGAGGAATGATAGCTAAGGTTGACCTCTGACCTCCGGGCCCTCACATACAAAGATGTCCACACACCTACACCCCACACACTCCCGAAGCTGCCATGGAAGTGCACTGAGGCGTTAGCACCATCCTGCTTAGAAGATGGGACATGGAGTTGAGTTGAAATTTGAACAGGGCAATGTGGCTTAGTTGGTAGAGCACTTGCCTAACATACATGAGACCTAAAGTTTGATCCCAGCACCATGTGGTGGTACATGCCTGTAATCCTAGCACTTGAGAGGTAGAAGAATATTTTCAGCTACTTAGGGAGTTCAAGGTCAGTTTGGGATACAAAAGCCCCCATCTCAGAAAACAAGCACACAACAATAGTGTATGTGTGAATCACTGAAGAGATGCTAGAACACAAAATGGTACCCACCACATGTAAATAGTCCATGAGGGAGAGAAAAGATACCTATGAGTTGGGCCAGTTCTTTGACAGTTCTCTGTGGATGCAGATGTTTATTTCTGAGTTTTATCTTTACTTGGCTGTTGCTGTTTGTACACAGACACAGAGCCAAGAGCTCAGGTCATCATTCATATTTTCTTGCAAGCCTCACCTCTAGCCACATGAGAAATCTATTTTAATAAAGAAAAAAACCTAACTAAGGATTAGTCAAGAAGAAGGAAAAATTACACTTCCATTACGAAATAGATTCTTTGAGGTGTTTGTCCATGTCTAGGGTCAGGATGTATATTTACTCTCCGTCTCTTCATGCTTAACTAACTTTGGAACTAGAAGTGGTTTATGTTAGTTACTTTTATAATTGCTATCACTAAATACCTGACAGAAGCAAGTTGAGGATGCCGAGGGTTTATTTTGGTGGCTCTTTGCTGGTACATCCCTTGTCACGTCACAGTGGGAGGGGGTGGCAGTGGGAGTGAGAGGCAGCAGGTCACGTGGTGTTCACAGTCAGGAGGCGGGAGAGATGAACGCTGACCTCAGTCCGCTTTCTCCTTTCTATTCGACCAGGACTCCCTCATAGACATACGTAGAGGCTTATCTCTTCGGTTATTCTACATTCTGTCGAGTTGACAACCAATATTGACCATCACATGTCTTTGAAAAAAATTTTATTCATTCTTTGAGAATTTCATACAATGTATTTTTATCATATTCACTTCCCAGTCCTCCCGCTAACTCGTCCCATACTCAATCCCCACATCCCCACTCCCTCCCAACTTTGTGTCCTCTTTTTTTATTTTCCTTAATAATCCACTGGGTCCAATTTGTGCTGCCCACATATCACGGGGGTGTGGCCATCCATCGAGTGACCAGGGGCCACACTCTCAAAGAAAACTGACTCTCTCCCCTCACTCCAGAAACCATCACCTCTCAATAGCTCCTCCTCCTCCTCCTCTCTCTTCTAGAAGCCCTCGCTTGTTAATAGCTCTTCAGTTATAGGTGGGGGGTCATAAGCCCCTCTCTCTAGGCTAGAATGTTGATTGGCTTAATCTTGTACAGGTCTTGAACCGCAGCTGCTGTGAGTTCATGACTGCAGTGTTTCTGTCATGTCTAGAAGACACATTTCACTCTGGTCCTCCCCAACCTCTGCCTCTTACAATCCTTCCTCTCCCTCTTCTTTGAGGTCCCTGACCTTTGGGGCTGGGGTGTGATATTAATGTCTGCTTTGTGCCCAAGCAATCCACTGACACCTACTCTGTACACTTTGCTAAGTTGCCAACACATGGTTTCTAAAGGTCTGTGTGTGAATGAAGAATCTGTGGAAGGAACTGGGCTGGTTAAGCACATATACAAAGCAGACATACCTGGGCACCTTCCCATACACTTGATGGGAGATTGCTTGGGAGACTAACAGGTCTGCCCCGTATTCACGCAGATGTAAGTACACGTGTGGATGTATGTGTAACTCCATGCCCATGACTAACAACCTGTGCACCTGCCTGCCTGTCGCACAGCTGAAGACTCTTCCCTAAAGCCACGCCACCTCGCCCCATTTGTTGTCCTCATAGTGTGTCTGCTTCATTGCTGTGCTTGTGAAGGTGACTGATGGGGCTCTGCTGCCTGCACTTCTCTGTTCCCTGCAAGTCCTCACCCACAGCCCGTTCCGCTGGCTGTTCCTGTCTCAGAGACTCGTTGCCCTTTTCCCCAGAGCGCATGCTAAAACCCACTCAGCCAAAGTAAACTGTGTAAATGTACAAGAGATACATCTCCTAGATTGGCTGGGATTCACATGTGACAATTTGAATAAACACAGCGTCCATCTGCAGAGAGGAGGGGAATTCCCCGAGGACTCTCTGGCGGAGGGGGATGGGGAGACGTGGGACAGACAACTGCCAGGGGAGAAAGAACAGGAGAGAAAATTCCTGAAGCTGCTAAGTCTCTTATTTTCCCGAGTATCTCCTGGAGATTCCGTATCAAGGAAGACTGCATCATTGCTTTGAGAAACACAGGAACCTGGAGTTCAGAGGACTGCCTCATGGAGCCTGGTGAGGAACAATGCTTGCAGGAAGTAGCCTTAAACTTTGTAAGACTACTGTTCAGATGTTTCATGCATCCTATAATCAGCCATATGTCAACTCTAAGAAGCACCAGGTGTCATGGTCACTGACTTTAGGGCCAAGGAATCTGACATGTACTGGCTCCTTGTCCAGAACCCCCTTCCCACCTGGCACACATGGGGATTCCCACAAGCCTTGGCTCATTTCTCAGCTTGTAGGGGATGCGAGAGAATGCCACCTCCAGTTTCCCAGTCAGACAGAAACGAGGCCCAGATTGAGTCAGAGAGAAAACTGGACTACATGTGGCTGTAGCAGAGTCCTGGGCCCCATCTCACCCACTGGACAAAGATGTGTGGTGCTCCAGGGTGGAGTGGGGGCCTGCAGGCAGGGTGTGAGCCTCCTTCGGGGGTCCCTCCACAAAGCTCTCAAAGGCTTAACCACCAAATGGAGAGATTCCAGCCCCCTCCCTGCCCATAAGAGTGTTGCAAGGAAAAACAGAACGAACGGCAATGTTCTTAGTGAAATTATGTGACTAGACTTCCTAGAGATAACCAAAAATGAGAAGGGTTTTAATGAGAGGGCAAAGACTATTTGTGGATCCAGAGGTGTGGGGACGAGAACATAAATTTGCTCGATTATCCACAGACTTTGAAGCTCCATCAATGGAGCGCCATGCCACAGAAGCAGAATGGGGCACAGGATTCGAACCCTGTTCCCCTGAGGTCAATACTCCTGCCATATGGGTGCACCGGGGTGGGTGAGATGGTTTTGGCCAGGGCATTCCGCTGCAACAGAAATAATCAAATTAACTCAATAAAGAGACATCTATTCTTGGGAATTCCACGGACTCCAACACAAAGCAGAATAAATATGATTGTCCCCAGAGCCTTGGGGAAAGGAAATGAAAGACTTTTACTCCAGTGAGTCACCCTCAGGGTGACCCACCTCCTAGCCATCCATAGGTACAATATCTCAAATTAGCAACTAAATTAAGAGAACAGCCATCCAAGGTGATCTGTGCTAGGAAATGTCAGAGTTGAATGTTAAATCTAAGTGAAGAAAAGGAATCAAGTGCAGACAGCCAGGGGAGAATGTTCTAGGCAGGGGCAGGAGAAAAAAAAAAAAAAAAGGTGGAAAGGCTTAAGGAACACGCATGTCTTGAACAGTAGGGATGTGGTATTTAAGAAGCCAGTGGCCTGACTTCGCAAGGCTGTGGCCACACCTTCCACCTGTAATTTAGAAAAAGCCCCATGACACATTATTGAAAGAGGGGTCATTTTCTTAAAAACTGGCTTTAACTGCTCCCAACTCCTTCCCCAGCATCTTCAGGCTTGGTTTCTGAATCTCCGTCTCTCCATGTGTCTGTGGACAAAGAGGAAGCTAGAGGAGATGAACAGAGTAATTCCTCTGTGCGGCAGGACAGCCGTGCAGTGGGGGTTCCAGTGCTTTGTTCATAGCTTCTTTCTCTCTCCGGTGTCCTCTTTGGAGTAGACAAGGTCATTCTGTTTCCAGGAGAAGGGTGTGTGTGTGGCTTGCCTGCCCAGGGTGTGCTCTCAGGCCCGGCTCTTTCCTCTTTCTTCATTGTATGTGTGTGGTGTGCATGCATGTTCACAGGGGTGTGGGTACACGTGTGGAACTCAGATCCCAGCACCCTTGTAAAAAGTTGGGCATGGTGGCACGTGCCTATACTCACAACACTGAACAGGTGGAGACAGGAGGATCCCTGTGGCTCACTGACCAGTCAGTCTGGCCAAATGGGGGACCTCTATGTTAAGTGAAAGATCCTGCCTTAAAAAATAAGAGCCACGAGTGGTGGTACACTCCTATAATTACCAGCACTTGGGAGGCAGAGGCAGGTAGATCTCTGTGAAATAGAGGCCAGCCTGGTCTATACACGCTAGGTGAGGCCACGGAGAGACTCTGTCTCAGAAAGACCAAAATAAGTAAGTAAATAAACAGAGAAATAAATAAGGTGGAGAGCAACAGAGGAAGACACCCACTGTTGAGCTCTGAGCTCCATATGCACACACACACACACACACACACACACACAGGAAAACAAAGAGGCACAAGAAACATGTCCTCACTGTCCTCTCTCTTTAGATGTTTGTTTTGTTCTGATTTGATTTGAAGATCCCAGTGTGTGGGAACAGTCTCACTGTGAAGGGGAAATGCGTAACACTTGGTCAGTTTGTTTACTGCACAAACACGCTCACGCACATTAGAGTGTGGTGTGTTTGCTAAGGGCTGGGCGACAAAGAGGCAGAGAGGAGAAATAGTAGAAGTCCCAGTCACCTTCCTTTCCTGCCCACAAGTTCACAGCAAAGCAGGGAGACATACAAACAGATACATTACTGCCCTTCTGATGAGTCATAGCGGATTTGAACACACACGCACACACACACACTCACATACCTCCTTCCAAGTAGCACTGATCCTAATTGTTTTGGGATCTGGTCTGCTCCCAGGATACCACCTCCTCCTTCTTTTTTTTTGATACATGTATGTGTGCTTTTTATTTATGGAGCTGGAATTCCTACAACATGAAATTAACCGCTCTAAATCGAGCAATTTGGAGGTATTTAGTGTATTCACAGTATTGTACGTCCACAGCCACTGTCTGGTTCGAAACATCCTCATCACCCCAACATAACCTATTAAGCACTTAATACTGCACTAAGGAGTTACTCCCGGTCCTATCCTCTTTCGGCCCCTGGAAGACACCCATCTGTCTCCCTGGATTTCTCTCTTGAGGATACTTCATGGAGAGTCACAAGACACATAACCTTTTGTGCCTGGCTTCTTTCCCCTTGCGCAGTGTGGCTATAAACATATGTCCATCCTTCCATCACACGGATGTGGCTATTTATTCATCTGTTGATGGACATCTGGGTTCTTGTCTTCTGCCTCTTACAAACCGTGTTGCTATGGGACGTGCAGGTGTCATTCCTGCAATCCATGGAGTTTTTCTTTTGATACCTGTTTTCTTTTCTCTTGGAGATATACCCAGTAATGGATTTGCTGGGTTACACAGTTAATTCCATGCTTAACTTTTCAAAGGATTGCCAAACTGGGTTCCCCAGTGATTCGCCCTTTGGGGAGGCCCATGAGGCCAGGGTGCTCCTCCCTTACACCCTGGAGGCCTTCCAAGAAGTGAACCCTGGGTTTCAAATGTGCCTCAAAGCTCTAAAGCCTCTATCAGTTAGGCTAAGGTCAGGGTCACGGTTTCCACACACAGCAAACTGGACTGTGAAAAGCCAAGGTCACTGCCCAGTGCTTTACCATCTAAGACTGCCCTTCCCTCCTACAAAAGTGTGTCTGTGGGAAAAGGGGACAAGGCAGCAGTGTATTTATGACTCCACATGAAAGTGGGTGGGGATGTATAACTCACTTGGTAGAGCGTCCAGCACTAAGCCCTGGGTTTGATCCCTAATACTGCATAAACTAGGCGTGGTGCTGTATGCCTGTTAAACTGGCCACTGCAATCTAGCACTCAGGAGGAAGAGGCAGGAGAACCAGAAGTTCAAGATCATACTCTACTACATAGTGAGCTGGAGGTCTAGATGAAGTGATTATCTGAGACACTGTCAAAACAACAAAAATAAAAACAAGGTCTACCGGAAGCTCATGGGATTAACTAAAATCAGGTGATGGCGCCGGCCCAGCCCCTGCGCCTTCTGATTGCTGTGGACCTGGAGGGTAAATGGTTTAACCCAGCCCAGAACTTCAGTTTCTTCCTCCCTGAAACAGGACTAGTAACCTTTAGCCCACAGAGACAAACACACAAAAGTCGTTCCCATGCATTTTCTGCTTGGTTTTCCCAGACTTCCAACCAATGCTGTTAAATCTGAGGAGTAGCTTAGCAGAGGCAGAACACCCACCCCCTCTGCGGGCTTTGCTGTCTGCTCTGGGCCTCTCTCCCCAGGTTGACTGGGGTGGAATGGTGGCACACTGTTGGCCAGGGCTTCCACTTGGCTGTTGGAATGAAGCTTGCTATGGTAACAAGGCCTGGAATCCAGGGCCCCAGAGAAAAATGCGAAGCCTGTGCCCGGGGAGAGAAAGAAGAGCTAGGAGGGGCCTATCAACTTTAAGGTTACCTCGGTTCTCCTCCGAAGGGGGAGTGGGTAAACTGAGGCACGGGGCTCAACACTCCTACCTCGGGCCCCACCATACCTTCCAGTCCCCTCCTGGCCTCGGCTCTCTACTCTCCATCCAGCTAATATTTAGACTAGCCAAGAAGCTTGGGACCAGGCTGAGGTTGGCCCTCCTTCTGGAGTGCACACACACCAGCTGCTAGGAGGCCTCAGCATCTCTGACCTAGGCTGCGGAAGGACAGCACAGGGCTGGCGACTAGGTGGGGAGTGGAAGGGGACAGGCTCGCCATCCACCAGCGCAGCTCTGGGCTGGGCGTTTCATCACCACAGTTTAACCGACTGGCAAATCCAAAACTCCACTCCTAAGCTCTCCCCGTCGCCCCCTCCCTGGGCCCTCCATCCCTTGCTCCCTTCCGGCGGGTGGCGGGGGAGGCTTTCCACGCACACCCCTGCCTGCTAAGCATTCACCTCCTCCTCGGCGACCCCAGCCCGGCGCGGGGCAGTAGTTGGCCAGGGCGGGGCTGCCCACCGCCGCAGGGAGGGGACAGCCAGCCAACCTCAGTGGGTGAGCCCCCGAGTCCTTCACTTGGGGGTGCCGCCTCCGGCCTCACGCAGGCGCCGCCCACCTCCCCCGCCCTCCGGGGGTGTGTCCCCGAGATGGGGGCCGCAAGAGGCCGAGGAGGTCCCCCGGGTCCCCGGGCCGGGCCCCCTCCCGAGCCAGCCGCGAATGGTAGGCTCCACTCGGAGGGCGCCTGGCCCGGCCGCGCGCGGTGTCCTCTGCGCTCAGCTCTCCGCCCGCCCGCCGGGGTCTCGGCGATCTCCGCTCCTCCTCCCGTCCTCCTCCTCCGGTCCTCCTCCTCTTTCTCCTCCTCCTCCTCCCCCCTCCGCCTCACCACCGCCGCGGCTCGGGCTGGAGGCGCCGCTGTCATTCCTGCGCCGGAGGAGCCGGTGCCCGGGGGTCGGGGCGCGGGCCAGCGGGGCCCGCGGGGGACCCAACAGGTAGAGCCAGGGACGCGGCCGGCCGCGCGCCCCCCGCGCGCATCATGCAGCCCTTTGTCACCTCTCTCGCCCCCAGGCCAAAATCCTGAGCATGATGGAAGACAATAAGCAGCTCGCGCTCCGCATCGATGGGGCGGTCCAGTCGGCCAGCCAGGAGGTGACCAACCTGCGAGCCGAACTCACGGCCACCAACCGGAGACTGGCGGAACTGAGCGGCGGAGGCGGCGGCCCCGGCTCAGGCCCGGGAGCTGCGAGCAGCGGCTCGGCGGCGGCGGACTCAGCGGCTGCGACCATGGAGAACCATCAACACGGCGCGCAAGGTAGGGATGCCCGGGGCGGGGACCGGTGAGCGCAGGCTCGCGGTGCCCCCGACTCTTGCGGCGAGATGGCTTTACATTGTGGCTTGTAACCCTTTCCTCTCGGCTGTGTCCACCCGGGGCTCCCGGGCTTGGGAGTTGCTAGGCGGCTGTCATTTAACGCCGATCTGGGTGCAGTGTGCACCGGGTCGCGTGGTCACACCAGCCCCTGGCCTGCAGGGGCTAGGCGCCACCGGCCGGTCCCTTCCAGCAGCAGAAAGTGCCCTTTGGATGGCACACAGCCCCACCTCCGTGGCAAACTTTTCATGCCCTTACCCCATAGGTACCTGTCTGCCCCACCCCCCAGTTCCAAAGGCTTCTTCTGTCTTTGGAATGATCTCCACCCTCCCCGAGCGGAGGGGGGGGGCCCTCTGGGCTCTGTTGCCTTGGGGGAGTGGACAGCACTGCAGTTTTCTCCAAGGAAGCCAAACCCTTTGGCTGGATTGCATCTGGAGTTTATTTTCTCCCGGCTTGAGATGGTGTGGGCAATGGTATGCATTCGTGCTGGCTGGATGCTCTGGTCTGCTGGGAGTTTAAATTTTCAGGAACTATATGCATGGAACAGCACTTTCCAGGGGGGAAGTCATAAACCCCAAAGGTTGAATGATGGGCGCCTGGGGAAATGAAGGTTTGGATGGTAGGTTGCTAGGAGCCCCTGTTGAAAGGACTCTCTGCAGCTTAGAGGAAGGGAGAAGACAGCTGGTCAGTGCAGTGTTGACACTGAGAAATGATGCTCTGGACCCCTGCAAGGGTTAAAGGTGTGGGATGATCTTGCCTGCGGACTGTGTGGCTTCTGTGAGTTGAAAAGCAAGAGCGGAAGCAAGCTTTTCAGGATTCTTTCCCCCTAATCACCCTTTAAGAAGGCGCATCGCTGGTTGTTCGTACCACTTGAACTATAAACTAAACTGCTGAAATCCAGAACCGGACAGGAAAACAAATACTGGGAGGGCTACTCGCATAAATATGTCACTTGAAGTGTAAGGTACCAGTTGCTCAGAGGCTCAGAATGATCTCTTGTTATTTCAAGCGATTTTCCCGAATGGTGTGAGAGAGAGCCTTTTTATAGGGATGCCCTCACTTGCTCCGTAGGTCTGTTTCAGCCCATGTACCTTCTGGGGAAGGTACGCCTTTGCTATGTGGCATGCATAGCTTGGAGATTGGCGGTTTTGCGTGGTATTCTAAGTCAGACCCTAACTTAGTGCTTCAAGAGCCCGTTAGAAGTGTTCAGGAATTGCGGACGTAATTTGGCCATGACGTAATGGTGGGAAGATGCCGGGGTCCTGGTGTTTGCTACATGGTTTTCAAGGTTGGCATCTAGTTTTGCTTGTCATCTGTTCCCTGGCCATGTCATCAGATGTGGAAACTGGGATGAAAAAAGGAAGAGCAAGATAATGCTTTAATTTCTGTAAGTCTTGTCAAGTCAAGAACTAACTAAGAACATTTTGCTGAGAGCAAAAGCCATCGGATGGGGCACTGAGCTGTACTGGGGTACCCCCTCTCGTGGCTCTGTCCCCAGCCAAAGAAAAGTTAGTGGTGTTTTATCTGAGTGCTGGGCCCCTCTGGGTGCTGGGCACCGGGCTAAGGAAGCTGGACACCCTGCTGGGACACACACACTCCACTCGGAAACTGAGATACTGGCTGCACGATGGTTAAATGGTTGCAGAGGTACACAGGGAACTGTTTCCTTCTCTCTCTCTCTCTCTCTCTCTCTCTCTCTCTCTCTCTCTCTCTCTCTCCTACAAAGATGCACAAGGCTGCGGACATGGAAATGGCTTTGGGATCATTTGATATCTTTAAAAACACATGAAACCAGCAGCTTCTACACTGGAAGCTTGCACACTTACTTGGCTTTTGTCCACGTCAGTGGCTGGCAGTGAGTGTTAGGAAGATAGGAGAGGGTCTTAACTGTTTCTGTTTGTGCCACTGATACTTAGAAGAACCATTGTCACTGGCACTTAGTGACTTTATAATCAGAAAACATATTAATGATCTCTAACTCAACTGTGGCTCATGTGTCCCTTTAAGTTAGTATGAATGCATACTGATGGGGTGGTTGAAAAGAAAATAAAACATTATATAAACCTAACAGGACATTTCCTGATCTATAGCAACAGTACATCATTCCAGGATTTTAAAATATCTTTTAGTCTCTGTGAAGTTTTAGTTTTTCTAGGACCCTTTAACACTATTTTGGTTTTTTTTTTTTTAAAAAAAAAAAAAAGACTCTCAGCCTCACTGGTCTTCTCATTTCTTTTGCTGTGGCTTTTGTGATTTTCCTAAAGGACAGTGTTGCTCTGTTGCAAGTTAATTTTCAAGTATGGCTGGTTGCCTTTCTCTGGCTTCCTCTGGGCACGTCTTCAGGGAGGCACAGGGAGCTTGGCTCCTGGTGGCCTTCTGACTGGTCTTCCGGGTTAGTTAGTCTCAAGCTTCCGCCTTGCTGTGTGCTGCCACTCAGCGGGCCCCAACCCTGGCAGTGCTTAGTGCAGTTGAGCTGTCACTGCTCAAATCCGGGCTTTGAATGAAACGAGTATCTTTTGAAATGCAACTGTGTAAGTCACCTCTTAACTAAAGGACGTTATGTGCATATTAAGAGCTTACTAATATGCCTTTAATAATATTAGCACAAATGATTACAGGAGAATGTCACCTTTTGCTCCCTACAACCCCCAAGAAATTACTGCATCCATTTTCAATTTTAAAAAATATTTTTACTGACTTTTTGTGCACTTCATATAATAGATCTTAATCAAATTTAGACCCCCCCCCCACCTGCACCCTCCCTAGTCCCCTCCACCGATTTTTCAATTATTTTTTAAATTTCTTTTTGGAAATGAATTAAGCAAATCCATTGTGGGGGACATTTTGTACTATGACTGGCCACTGACTGGGTTGATGCCTACTGATGAAGAAAACTTGGGTTTTCCTAGAGGATTAATGCAGCATGTTATTTAAACAAAATTTGAACTGGCTGGGCACTCTGTGTGAGCGGGCATGGTTGCTATGTAACAGGGTCTGGAGAGTAAGCTGCCGAAAATCTGGGCTTTCTGCACTTTGCAGGATCTTCTTTCGGAATCTGTGTTGAAAGAACTCTTGGCAGCCGGCCCATCTCGCCTCTCTCCTGTGGCAAGTGAGTTGGATAATCCTAACGAGGACTGCGGCCAGTGGTGCTGAGGGCATCCATGTGGGGTGGGGCGTTTCACAGCCCCAGAGGCCACCTCTTGGATTGATGGACTTACAGCCTTTGACAGGTGGACAGAAGGAGGCTTGGCTTTAAAAATATATATATCAGAAATACAGAACTGAGAGTTTGTTCTGATTCATCTTGTTATGGGTAGCCAGGGAAGGGGTTTGTTTAAAGGTTTGTCTAAGCTGCTTTCCTCGCTGTAGCATCTCTGGGAAAGTGTATTTAAAATGCTCCCTGTTCTTTAAGGGGGAGACGTAGCAGTTTGTTTCGCTGCAAATATTTTATCTGATGAATGACTAATATTAGATTCAATTGACTGCTTTGCTGTGGATAGAATAAAACAATTAAGAGCCATTATGCTCAATCCAAATAGGTGTTAACAGTATAGAACATCAAATCCTTGTGCGCGGTAGGAATAGATACTTACTGCCTGCAGCTTATTGTTTATTTGGGGGGTGTGCATGTGTGCGCCTGTGGAGACCAGAGGCCCACCTCAGGTGTCTCCCTCTGTCATTCTCCACCTTACTTTTAGAGACAAGGTCTCTCACTGAACCTGGGGCTCACAGATTGGTTAGACTCACTGGCCAATGAGCTCCAGGGATTCACCTGTCTCTGCTTCCTTGGTGCTGGAATGACAGGCGTGTGCTGCTGAGCCCTTACACAGGCTGGGGATATGAACTCAGGCCTCCATGCTTGAGCAACATGTGTTTAACTGACTGAGCTGTCTCCCAAGCCTCTACTGTTTGTTTATTTTTAAAAATATTTTATTTATTATTTTTATTTTTCATGTGTATCAGTATATTATTGCCTGCATGTATGTAAGTGCATCTATGTCATGCAGTGCCCAACGAAGTCAGAAGAGGGTGTCAGAACCTCTGGAACTGTAGTTATGGATGGTTGTTAGCCACCATATGGGCGCTGGGAACCAATCCTGGGTCCTCTGCAAGAGCAGCCAGGACTCTTAACCACTGAGCCTTCTCTCCAGCCCCTTTGTTGTTTATTTTAAGAGAATCACTGGACTCACATGCCTTTGCGATTGGAGGTGCTCAGAGCATTTTTCTTTGACATGGAGGATTCCCTGACTGCTGCATTTGTTACAATGGGGAGATAGAAAAGGCCAGTCTCTCTCTAGCTCTGTACATTTCCCTACCTACATGTAAGTTTGAGCTTCCTTTCCAAGTGTTACAATAGGCAGTTACTTAAAGCCTGGCTACCTCTCTCAACCTTCACTACCACACAGGACACTCTTGGGCAAAGTATGCATTACCTTTGGAGTGAATTGAATGTGTGACGAATCCACAGAGACACTAAACACTGTTGCTTTGCAAAATAACTTCTGTCTCTTGGCATCGCGACTTCCCCATTCATTTTGCCTCTGCCCTCCTTTTCCTGGGGAGACTTTTATCTGCTTTGAAAGAGAATTTCCAAGTGGTAGAGAGGGTGAACCCCATGTGCAGCCTTGCCAAGGCCCTCTGGGGCTATAGAACTCCTGTGGTTTTACCACAGAGCAATGGACTGAACCAACATGCCTTTGCCTTTGCCTAAGCAGGCGGGCAGGCATGAACTGGGGCTTCAGAGTTCTTCCTGAAAATGACTGCACGGAGTTACAAAGAGATTGCTTACACATGAGGGTGGCGTGGTTGAAATTAGGTATTGATTGCCCATCATTTACTATCTTTCCACTGTCTTTGAAAATGCCTTGGGAGGATCCCGGGAGTCCAGTTTCAGATTCTGGTCCATTCCACACTGCCAGGATTTGTTTCCTGATTTTCTGTGGTTTTCCAAAACTTCTTCAATGTCATCCGGAAGTCTCAGCTGACCTGATTTTTAGAATGAAAGGCTTAGTCACATATCATCCCAGTGTGAGTGAAGTGTCTTTCCCTTCCATTCCTTCTTGCCCCTCAAGCCCCATGGCACCTTTTAGGAGTCCCGTAGGGTTCTAATTTGTGGCGTTCTGGCTGCCAGGGAGTGGGCAGCAGATGGGCTTGGCAGGTGGGAATTTCTCACTAGAAATCTGCTTGTCTACTCTGCAAGTCATGTGGAGCCCAGAAGGTCAAGCTAGGGGCCTTGAACACATTCTTTGCATATTCTATATGTATGTACATGTGTACGTGTGTGTGTACATCCAGATATTCACTCCCACGTTATATAGCGAAAGGGGTTAACAATGAGAATTCGTCCGTTCTGTCAACCCTCTGAAGCCATCATGTTACAGACCTTAGCTGATGGCTTCTTAGGGCTGAATCTCAGTTGCAATGGAAGGCCGGAGGCTTACTAAGTGAATACTTCCGTATCATTAAGACCCAAACTTCCAAAGATTCCTAGAGGCAGAGGAACGTATTATGTGTGTGCCATAATATTTTTAGCTTTAAAGATCTCTAATCAGCAAAGATTCAATATTAAGCTATGCCAAGTCTGACTTAGCATTGTGTGGTAAAATCTGAAAAGTTCCAGGAGCACAGGTGGGATAGAAGGAAGCGGCTGTTGACAGAGATCAAAAGCCACCTTCCCCCAACCCCCACTTTTTGGTCTTTGGGAGACAGGGTCTCCCTGCAGCCCTATGTACTCACTATGTAGACCAGGTTGGCCTTGATCTCACAAAGCTCTGCCTGCCTCTGCCTCCCGAGTGCTGGGATAAAAGGTGTGCGCCACCAAGGCCCATGCTCCTCCCATTCTTGAGGCTAGAGGAACTGAGTCTCCTGGAGTCCTTTGCTACCTATGCACACACGTGCATGACTGTGTGCATGCATGAACATACACATGCCACATGCATCAGGGAATTCATTCTATCTATTGGAACCAGGAAATGAATGTTAAATGGTCTTGCAGATATGAGCTAGCCCATACAGTTTGGACTGGACTGGATATCAGTACAAGTGACACATGGAATGACCCAGGTACCACCAATAACATCGCTCTGTGTCTTGATGCTCGGAGCTGCAGTGGAGCAGGTTGAGGTAATCACTAAAGAAGGGACGCCACCCCTGAAGCTATAGGGTGACCATCCTCATAGCAGCCTACCTCCCCACAGACCAGTGCGGCCACCTCTGCACTGCACAGCCGGACCTACCTCTCCTAAGCAGGAGACCTGCAGACAGGACAGGATGCCTCTTCCTCCCTGTGAGGCTGGACAAGACCTGGCCAGTCTGCCTTGTTTGATGCCCCTCAGATCTGAGTGGTGGCATGCAGGTTGTGCTCCGCGGGCCTTCCTGCTTTCCCCTCAGAATCCTCAGCTGTAGCAGACATGAAAGAAGCTGGATGTACTCTGAGTGAGTTTGGCAACAGCAACTGTTCGAGCAGGTGGCTTCTGTGAAGAAGGAGATCAGCAGTTCTAAATTTATTCTGATGTCTTTGTTGAGGCGGGAGTGCCAGACCTCTGGGTCAGACTCCTGAAAGGCCTCTGACCCCTTCCCCTTCTGATCAGTGGGCACCCTCTCCCCAGAGCTCGTAACAGGCAGTCCTGCCAGCAACGAGCCCCCAGCTTCGGTTCCCCTTCTGGTCTGTATGGTCAGACTGAAGGATGGAGACAAGTCAAGAAGAGATGCCCCACTCAGCGGCCAGCCTCTGTCCCCTTCCATCCAAGCAAGTGCTTAGGGGCCTCTGTGGGGTCCCTCTCTCAATATTGCCTTAGCTGAACCAAGTGTTTGAAGTACAAGAATTGTTCATTAAGAGCCAAGTGCCCTTTGGACGGAAGCCGGTGCAGAGTTAATATTTTCCGTTCCCCTCCTGACATATCGCTGTGGTTCTTAGAGCACATCTCTGGGGTATGGGACAAAGCACTGGGTGTTCTAGGACCTCCTTAAAGCCTGTCCTCTCGCCTTTTAAAGTCTTTTACTATAGCAGTAAATGGTAATGAATTTCAGTGTTTTGTCAAAGTTTTCAATAAATAATAATAATAAGCATATATAATACATTTCAGCAGGATGTTAGACATTATTGAATCCCCATCCCAGCCAGGGGGCAGTGTTTATGCATATATTTTTAGAAGCAGAAACCATAGCTCAGGTAAAGTCCTTTGTAATGACATGGTAGTAACCATGATGGTGACAATGACCTCAGACATCACCACGGTGTTCACTCTATACCAGGTACTATGTGTTGATACATCTATACCCACACTGGGTCCTTATAATGACTTGACAGTCAGGTACCATTCTAGGACCCATTTCTCATATGGGAAAGCTGAGGCACAGAGATGATATAGTACTTGCCAAAGAACATGCAATCACTCTGTGACTGAATTCTGGCACCAGTGTCCTAGTCCTTACTCACAACGCTTGGGTGCCCAGGGTCTGTCTGCCGTCACGTATCAGGCCAAGACTAAATGCACAGTTCTCTCTGCTGTTTAAGTCTGTGTGTTCTCCCCAGCTGCCTCCTATGCCTGAAGCATCCTTAGGTTGGCTCCATTAAGAGACCTCAGAACTCCAAGTGACTCACCACTCCGAGTCAGTTTGGCTCAAGGTTGGTGGTAATTTGGGGATGCTTGTGATCAAACATCAGGACCCTCACACTGAGGCATGGGAGGCAGCTGACACCTGCTTGCAAGCCAGCCCCTGAGTCAGCAGTGGAGGGAATCCTTTTGAACCTGGATTTGGAAATTCTTGAATCTCACGTGCTTTCTGTCTCTTGGGAATGAAGGTTCTAGGCAAAGCTGGCAACTGTGATTCTCTTACTCTCCTTCCAAACCAGCCCTCTTCTTCCCCCCACTTCTCTCTGTGGTCTTCTCAGCCACACCCAGCAACGGACCCATTGACTTCTGACAGATCCTTCCGTCAGGTTCCTCAGCTGCAGAGCTCTCAACCGTGAATGTGGAAATCCCTTGTTGCTGTGGCCGTTCTATGCCCTGTGGGTTTAGCAGTGCCCTGGACTCCACCCCAGATGCAAGTAACACTCTCCACATCCCCACTGTGATGACCCAGCATGTCTTTAGAAGTTGTCACATGTCTCTTTGGGCCAAAATTATCTCCAGATGTGACCTCATGTGAGAGTCCTCTCAGATTGAGTGTCCAGGCAGACAGGAGTCCAGGCAGTCCTCCTAGAACTCCGCCTGACACAGAGAAGATCTCAGTTAAATACATGTTGATTGGATGGAGGGATGGAGAGGTGATGGATGGATAGATGAGGAGGTGGATGGATGGGTGGGTGGGTGGATGGACGGATGAATGGGCAGGTAGATAAACAGGTGGATGGGTAGAAATAGGTAGATGAGTCGATGGATGGATGGGTGGATAGATAGATGGATGAGTGTGTAGATGGATGGATGGATGAACAGACATATTAGTAGATGGATGAATGAGTGATGGATGAATAGATGGGTAAGTGAATAGATGGATGAGTGGACAGATAGATTGGCAGATGGAAGGATGGATGGATGGGTGGATGGATGGATGGACAGACAGATGAATGGGCAGGTAGATAAACAGGTGGATGGGTAGAAATAGGTAGATGAGTCGATGGATGGATGGATGGATGAGTGGATAGATAGATGGGTGAACAGATAGATTAGCAGATGTATGGATAGAGGGATGGATGAGTGTGTAGATAGATGGATGGATGAACAGATATATTAGTGGATGGATGAATGAATGATGGATGAATAGATGGGTAAGTGAATAGATGGATGAGTGGACAGATAGATTGGCAGATGAAAGGATGGATGGATGGGTGGGTAGGTGGATGGACAGATGAATGGGCAGGTAGATAAACAGGTGGATGGGTAGAAATAGGTAGATGAGTAGATGGATGGATGGGTGGATAGATAGATGGATGAGTGTGTAGATGGATGGATGGATGAACAGACATATTAGTAGATGGATGAATGAGTGATGGATGAATAGATGGGTAAGTGAATAGATGGATGAGTGGACAAATAGATTGGCAGATGGAAGGATGGATGGATGGGTGGATGGATGGATGGACAGAGATAGTGGCAGATGGATGAGCAGATAGATGGATGGATAGATGAATGAATGGGCAGGTAGGGTGATGGATGAATGGATGGATGAAAAAGGCATGTGAAATTTAGTCTATTTATCACATAAAACATGGTGTCCTGAAGCTCATTGATTTGATGATTCATCATTTTAATTGAGTGTTGATATATCACATGGTAAGTACTGTTTCAAATCCTTTACTTATAATACCTCAGTTCATCCTTTAAACTATCTTTTAAGGGGGCTGGGGAGATGACTCAGCCAGTAAAATGCTTACCTTGCCTTCAGAACACATGTAGAAAACCATGGCTGCCTATACCTGTAATTCCAGCACTGAGTGAGGTGGCGCTTACTGGCCAATCAGTCTAGCCAAATTGAAGAGCTCCCGGTTCAGTGAGAGATCCTGTCTCAAAGTAAGGAGGAGGACAAGGAGAAGGAAACGGAGGAGGAGGGGAGCGTAGCTGGAGAAGACATTCAGCATGACCCCCTGGCCTTCACATGCATATGCACACGTGCACACACCCTATACACATGTGCATACACGTATATGTACAAAACACATTATGAAGTACCTACTGTGTTTATCAATTTGCACATCAGAGAACTGAGGCTCAGAAAGTTTCTGAGACTTGCTGAAAGTTGCTCAACTAGTGGTTGGCAGAGCCAGGTCACCCAGGCAAAAGTGACCCCGGAGACCGACCAGGATGCTATGGGGCCTGGCATAGTTTCCCCATCACTGCCTGAGAAACCATTACTGTGGGAATTCTGGCACCAAAGCCATTATGATCAGATTTGGATGTGGGGTACCAACCTGCTCATCTCTGATCCTCGAAGCTCTGCTGTGCACAGACACAGTTGCTGTGGCAAAATCTGGAGCCTCAAGAACAAGAGGACCAGCCTAGTGACATAGAAAGACCTTTTCTCCAAACATAAGCCTGACTTTCAGATTTAGAGAGGCTGGAGAGATGATTCAGCTGTTCAGGGCACTGGCTGCTCTGGCAGAGGGTCTCCGTTTGGTTCCCAGCACCCACACGGTGGCTAACAACTGTGTATAACTCAAGGTCTAGTCTAAAACCCTCTTCTGACTCCGTGAGCACTGCATACATGGTGCCTTACATGCATACACATACATATGCACAAAATAAAAATAAGTCCAAAATATCTTTAAAAGAAATTGAGGTTTAGAAAAGTTAAATACTCCCCCCCCCCCGCAAGCTTCCGATGTGGCCAGTTAATGAAGGAGTGAATGAACATAGACCCAGCTGACCTTAAAGCCCGCCTGCCTTGCTACAAGGAGGACGGGCAGATCTCACAGCCAGGCCTCCTGAAGACAGACCCCAGGATGGGCTCCTTTGGTACACTGACTTCCTCTGTCCTTTGTTTTCTGTCTCCATCTGTCTTGGGAGACTCAGCTCATAGGTTCAGAGACCACAGATTTAATAAGACACTGAGAAGTTATCTCTCAGGTCACCATCTGGTAGGTGTGGCTAACTCAGAAATGTAATTACTTTTTATAATAAAGGTCTACACGCTGAAATGTGGACATAGACAAGAAAGGGACAGCACTGGGACTTCACTGATGGGCATGACAGAGATGATAGGTAGAAAGAGCAGAGTGGAACGTGAATTAACATCACCTCGAAAGGGCAGACTGGCCATGATAGATTATTAAACAATACAGCTTCTTCGTCGGTTGGGATTGGACACAGCAGGTTTCAGTGAGGAGGTGGGGCCTTGTGGTCTAGAGAAAGATAGAGAGAAATAATTATGGATGGTGGTATAACCTCAGCTCTTGGGTGACTGACACTTGAGTTCAGCCTGGGCTACATAGCAAGACCCTGTTTCTAAAACTCTCCAAATAGGGGCTGGAGAGATAGCTCAGGGATTTAAAGCACTGGCTGCTCTTGCAGAGGACTGGGGTTCAGTTCCCAGCACCTACATGGCAACTCACAACCATCTGTAACTCCAGTTCCAGAGGATCAAACACCCTCTTCTGGCCTCCATGGGCATTGCATGCTTGTGCAGCGCATACATGAATGCAAAACACTCATCCATGTAAAATAAAAATAATAAATAATATATTAAAACCCAAACATTCCATTCTTTAGGACCTGGCTTTAGATTCATGTTACTTTTTAATGTCAAAACTTCCTTTAAAGAACATTTGTGTATTGCATGGTTTTTTTTCCTCTTCTATGTAGAATCTGTATAAAAATATACATGTTGCATGACACGGGTGCACGTACATGCATGCATGCAATACACGCCTATACATAAAATAAAATAGTAATAGCTAAAAAATAGACATGAATGCAGAAGAGAGGTCTATGGATGAAGAAGGTTGTGGGAGGGGATAAGAAGGGTGATGGGGAGGGAAGGTGGTCCATGTATGTTAAACGTGTGCACAAACATGTCACACATCACAATGAAACACAGTATTTTTTTACTGTTGATATATGCCAATAAAAATAAATCGTGATGGAGGGGGGAAAAGCAGAGAGGGGGAGGGAAGGGAGAGAGAAAGAGGATGCACGGTTTGGATCTAGAATAATAGCTTTAAAATTCTCTCTCAAAGGAGCAAGAGAAGATGTCAGTTTTAAGGCAGGCATTCCACGTCTTTCAGAATGGGCTAACCCCCACCCCCTAGCATCATCCTTTTGGCTAGACCAAGCCTCTTCCTAGCTACAACAAATGAATCTGTTCATTTTTCCTTGATTAACTTGAACATTTTTTTAACCATTGAATATAGTGTATGTGCCTTAATTCAGTAAGTGCAACTTGGAACACGGTGGGATTCATGCCCCCCCCCCACACTTCTTTTCTTTTAATTTTCCTCTTCTCGTCATTTGGCATTGCTGTGCTCTGGATGGCAGGATAGTGTGAAGCTGAAAATTCTGGTCATCACCCTCGACAGTATCATGGTTGGGTCCAGAGAGTGATGGATGGTGCTAAGGAGGCCTGGTCCAGGACTCCAGGTATATTGATTCTCTTAGTCAATGTGTTCATCCACTGCATGCATCGTTGGCCTATTCCTCCAAGACAGTCACATCACAGCCGCAGTCACAAGTGGAGAGGAATGGATTCATGCATGCTCCCTTGCTTGCTTGTGCCCGCCTCGATTTCCCCACTCATATAGTTCAGACGTCCCTGCCTAAGAAATGGTGTTGCCCGTAGTTGGCCGGGTCTTCTCACATCGGTGAACTCATTTAAGACAATCCCTCACAGGCTTGCCCACTGACCAACTCAGTGTGGACAGTCCCTCACTGAAGCCTCTCAGGGGATTCCAGGTTGTGTCAAGTTGTCAGAGCTGACCACCACAGATGGTGATGGACCTCTAAAGATGGGATCTTATCCTCTCTCTCCAGTGAGAGAGGCCCATAACATGGTGGATGATCCATCTTCACAGTTGACCACTTCTTGAACTGAATTCTTGCACCATTTCAGTGAGTTTTGACCTGGGCTCACAGTCTCTTCTCAGGTACCCGACCACAAGCCAGGTGCACCTGAGGTGCTGCTGTTGATATCAAGGTCTTCTTGGTAATGAATGTCCTGCAGAACAAGGTCCTCTGTACCCCTTAACACCATCACCCAATGTGGGGAACCCTGGGGTCGAGTCCTGGGGTTTCAGTGAATGAAGGTGTGTATTCACTGGGTACCAAGGGATAGAAGCAGTTTTCCTACCAAAGCCATCTAGTGTCTTTCTCTTCACTGGTCCCCCTACTACCAGGCCCTCGGAGTCTCTGTTATCAAAGTCTCTGGGGTAGGATGCCTTCCAAATGAATGGATTTGAATCCAGACCTTGTTACCCTATTGGTTGTAGAAGCTCGTGTCCTAAGTCCTGCTGTGACCACAGCTTTCTGGATGGCAGATGGACCTCCTGCCCCTCCGAGTTCAAGCTCACAGCTTAGATCAGGTCAGTGGAATTTCATCTATAGACCAATGGCCAAGTATGTGTTAGAAAATGCAGGCTGACCAAAAGGGACCTTTAGCTGCACCTCACGGAGGAATGAATGGAGGGAGGGTTCTTGGTGACCTCTGCGGTGTGGCAGATGGGCCCAGGAGTTCACCTTTGCTGTAATTCCGCAGTGATAAGGAATGTTCATTCTATGCCTTTTTCTTTTCTGTCTAGTACTGAAGATTGAATATCATATATGCAGGCAAGGGCTCTACCACTGAGCTCTATCCTGGGCTCTCTCCCCCTCTGGGCTTTCCAAACCACTGTCTACAAAATAGAATCAGTGTGTGTTTGGACTTCATTTGAAGATACGTTAATAATAGATTCTAGTTAAGTAGAAAGAATTGTGTATGGTGTGTGTGTTGTGTAAGATATATATATGTACATATATATTTATATATATGGCATATGTGGAGTGTGGTATGTGTATGTGGTATGTGAGTATGTGTGTGTATGTATGTGTTTCATGCATGTGAGTGTGCAGAGGCCAGAGACTGAACTAGAAGCTCCCAGTTTGGGCCAGGCTGACTGGCCAGCAAATTCTTAGGATCCACCTATCTCTGCCACCCAGTGCTGGGGTTAGTTACAGGCATACACAACCATACCTGGATTTTTATATGGTTGCTGGAGATTTGAACTCAGGTCCTCATGCTTGCAGAGAAAGCACTCTTGAGACAGGTAATCACTCTGCCAGATGTTGTGGTGACAGGAAACCTGGTATAGTCCCTCAGTTTGGTTGTTGTACTGCAGAATCAACCACAAGCAGTGCGTGAATGATGGACACGGGTGTGTTCTCATAAAACTTTATTGACAAAAATAATTGACCAACCCCTGAGCCAGTGGTTCTCTTTCGCTTGCTTTCTGACCCAGCTAGCATTACCGTAGGCACTCAATAGATGGTGATCGCATGAGTAAATTTGTGAGTTTGGTGTGAGCAGTTGGATACTAGTGTGAATGGATCAGCTGTTCACTGATTCATGGGCGAGGGGAGACAATGTTAGCAGCTCAATGATTTGAGGCAAAGTCACATATGCTGTCTTCATCACTGCCTTCAGGAGAGCTATGGAGGAACAAAGGTCAGTGGTCATAGTGATAGAGGGCATGATACTAGCATCTGAGTCTATTCCCCTGTTTCTGAAACAAGGAGGGAGAACCTATCGTCAAGGAAATGTTGAGGATGTGAATGGGTTTCTGGTGGGGAGGTGACTTGAGTCAGCGTCTGATGATTCAGTGTGGGTCTGGTGGGGCCTTCCAGCTCAGTGTCCTCACCTTTAGGACTGTCTTGTGTGTGGTAGGAAGTTCAGTAGTGGGCTGCGTCTCTGCTCCATCCTCATGGTAGGGCAACCCAAGACGTCTTCATGTGTTGCCAGATGTCCTGCAGGGACCACAGAGCCTCAGGTTTGGGAACTTCCAGTTGGATGGAGTAACATTTGGCATGGCAGCAGGCTGAGATTCATTAGATGGAACCCTTTGTTATTAATGGCTCATTGCATTATTGAACTCCAAGTCCTCTCGGCGTGACTGAAAGGAAATCTTTTCATTTTCCCGATCAACTCCTGTCTCCCATAGGCAAGTTTGGTTATTTTTGGTCCCAAACACAAGTTTTTGTGATGATGTTTCTGTGTGACTTGGGACCTTGCTTGAGGGGGGATCCATATTTCCCCTGATGTCCTCTTGGCTGCCCCTCCTTCCTGGTATACCTGACCTCAGACTTGCATTTGGGGCTCTGATAGGAAGCCGTTGGTGGCTCATATAATAAATCAGCCAGCAGTCTTTGGCATGAACCCACAGAAGGCTGGAGGACTGAGAAACTGTCTTCAGAAGCCAACAGGTGAAGGCCAAAGGTTGAGCTCAGAAGAGACAGATTGTGTGTCCTGGGAAAGTGATCCCTTCCCTGCAGAGAAAGTTCGTGCTGTTAACACTAGCCAGGGGCCACTTTTCAGGAGTTTACACATTAGCCAGGTGTCTGTTTCACATTTTCATCTGGATACTGCATGGCTGCTGCCTACCCTCCTGCAGGAACGGTGATTCCAGAAGAGAGAGACAGGGAGACTGGGTTCTGTCTTCTCTGTATTGGAAGTTGTATTTTTTTTTTTTCTGTTTGAGGAAATGCATAAGTGCAGGTTATGGTGCATGCAGTATGTTGGCAGTGGTTCCTGCATCTCCATCTGCATGTACTTGAGAAATCATGGGGATTGGGGAGATGACTTGGTCAGCAAAATGTTTGCTGCATAAACATAAGGACCCGAGTTCGATTCCCGGAACCCATGTAAAAAACTGAGCATTGTGACACATGCTTATAATTCCAGAGCAAGGGAGGCAGAGACAGGCAAATCTCCAGGACTTGGTGGTCAGCCAGCCTAGCTTCTAGCCTTCACATGCATGTATGTGCATGTGTGTGCATGCATACCCACGCACACACGTGCATCTGGACACAATGAGCACACTCCTCTATAAAATACACAGAAAGAAAAATTATAATACATTCATACATACAAGATGCATAAAATGGCCTGTTCTCTCCCCAAGCTGTCCATTGGAAACAAGGCTGTGGGACTTCCTGTCACTCTCTCTGGTCACTCAGAGTCTCTGTGGCCTTTGGGTCTGACATAACTGTATGCAACTGGGCACACATGCAGCCCCATATTGTGCAGTGATCAACAATACCCATTGCAGTCAGAGGCTTGACAGGAGCCCCCGAAGCCTGTGGCTGCTGCTCTGGGAGTCTGCATCTCCTGATCTTAAAAGGCTCCTGTTCCTTCAGCCCTTCTGCCCCATTGTGACATGATCCGATTACTCTGTGGGTCGGACTCAGAGCTTTAAGAAAAGCTCTCAAAATTTTCTGTAGAGTGACTTGCTGACTGGAAGACCAGAAAACACTAGTTATCGTCAGAATAACAAAACTGGCCCCCGAACTAGATTTCGGGCAATATGATTTGATTGGCCAACTGCCATCCCTAACTAGCGTCATCCGGCCCCATCTCCAGCTCTGCCTCAAACCCCTCAAGCATGCCATCCATCACATCATTTTCTCATTTATGCCAGCACTGGATAATGGCCTAATCTCCCCAGCACATTCCGATTTATTAGAGAAGATGGCATTTACAAAACCGTTTCACCGTTCCACGCAAACAGCCAAAGCAGATCTGCACTTTCTTATGATAATCCTTCCTTTTAACAATGGTTTATTACCTGCAATTAAGATCACCTGGAAGAGCCTCATAAATGACTTTCATTTCTCTTCTTTTGTGTTTGGTTAATCTTTCTCGTGGGTTCCCCAGCCCTTGGGAAGGATCAGTACAGGGAGGGGGCCGGGGTTCCACTTTCTGAAGACTAACCTTGCTATTGGAGGAAAGTGGTCATACTAAGGCCACACTTAGCCTGGAGGTCTGCCTGCCTAGCGTGTCAGCAGAGCAGTTCCTGCATCGGATTTACATATCTGGGGGTTGGGGGAATACATGTAAAATCAGACATGACCTGCTTTAGAGGAATCTTGGTTGTATTTCATGCACAAGAATGGCATCCAAGAAAATGAAGTTTCGTGACTGAGGAGGTGGTTCTGTTGGGAAAATGTTTGCTGTGTAAACAGGAGGACCTGAGTTCGATCCTCAGCACCCACATAAAAAGCTAGATGTGATGGTGCACACTTAAAATCTCAACACTGGAGAGGCAGAGACAGGAGGCTTTCCTGTACTCACTGGCCAGCCAGTCCAGCCAAACTGCTGAGAGATCCTGCCTTTAAAAAATTGAGGTAGACAGTATCTGACAAGCAAGCGACACCTAAGGTTGACCCCTGTCCTCCCATGCTTGTGCAACACACGCATCCACACCCCCGATAGCATACACATACACACAAGTGATGATGTCATGGTGATGATGATAATAATTATAATAATAAAAGAAGTTGGCTGCCCCTATAGGCCTCACCATTTGGAGGGATACTGAGAGACCATAGCTCCTAGGAACACTCTAAATTGGTCGTAATCATTTCTTTGAATAAAATATAATGCTACCACGGGGAAGCTCAGCATTTAAAGGATAGGAAAGAGATCTCTGTTCTCCACCTGGCAGACAGCCTGTCTCTTAGTGCTTCTTAGTGGGAGGAGGTGGGCAAGTCGCTTTACCAACAGAAGCATCGGTGTTCTAGGGTCATGCAAATCCCGATCTTCTAGGGCTGTTATAAAATTAAATTAGAGGGTGTGAGTTGTGCCAAGCCCAAGATCCAGCATTGCCTGCTAGTGCTCTGGAAATGTTGCTAATGAGTAGCCCCAAGTATCTGGCATCCCTGCAGGCACCAGGGAATAGGCCAGTTCATTCTTTGTTTATTCGTGCAATTAACACTGAAGAGCACAGTCTGATTGTGATGGACACAAGCGATATCTGGACAATAATGTTCTCACTGGAAGAGGAAAGGCCATGAGGGGAGGAACCCAGAGTGGAAATCAAGACCTAAATTCTCACTCTGACTCTGCCACTTCCCGACCACAGAAGAGCAAGGGAGGGAGGGACTTCTCCCATCTACAGTGGTTTGTGATACCATGTGTCTGATCAAAGGACAGGGCATGCCACCCCACCTCTAGGACCTACAGCGTGGTGCCTGACAGCTGTGTGTGAAGTGGATTAGTTACTTGTTTCACTGTTGTAACAAAATTCCTGACAAAAGTAACTTAAAGAGAGAAAGAGTTTTCTTTGGCTTACAGTTTAGGGTCTACCCCATCATGGTAGGGAAGGCACAGCAGAAGCCTGCAGCAGCTGGTCACAGCTGGTCAGGAAGTAGAGATAAATGTTGGTGCCCCGGCTCTTTCCTTCATCTCTATTCAGTCCAGGACCCAGGCCAGGGTGTGTTGCTGCCCACAGTTAAGGTGAGTCTTCCTGCCTCAATCAACTTCATCTAGAAGGTCCCTCACAGGCATACCTAAGGGCTAACCTAATCTAGAGAATTCCTCACAGATGTGCCTGGAGGTTTGTCTCCCAAGTGATCCTGTCAAGTTGATAGTCAAGAGATGGGACACTGGTCAGCCAATATGTTGGGTAAGATTTCTCTACATCTAGCTCAGTCAGCTCCATCCCCAAAACTATTTTAGAGAATTCAGGTTGTTTAACTAGGAGACTATCACCTTGCCTGGCCTCAGCAGGCCTGTGAGCTCTCCCAGAGACACCCTCAGGAGAGAGACTTGGACTTTGGCATGGAGAAGATGGTAGTACCAGAGCAAAGCGCCCATGAAAGTTGTTGAGTCACACAGTGTCTGTGCCAGGAAGGGATACGTCAGAGTGACTTTGCAGTTGGAAAAACTGAGGCCAGGAAGCCCTCATGAGCCCAGCTGAGCTGCCAAACACTGGGTAGCAGAGCCCAGGTCTGAGTGAGACTGCTGGCCTACTGATGCAGCTTGTCCCCTGGATCCCCATGCTTCCTCAGGTGACATCCATGTGGATGCAGATGAGCCCTGTGGCACCGTAGACAGCCCCACTTCTTGTCTGTAAATGTTTATGTGTTACATGGTGCACGCATGTCATACACACACATGAATGTGCAGATATGTGTACCTATGCGCATGCATGAGAGGCCAAAGCAGGATGTGTAGTGTCTTCCTTTGTCACCCTCCACCTCAGTGCCTCAAGACAGAGTCTCTCTCACTGAACCCAAAGCCTGCCATCTTCAGCGAAGCTGCCTGGCTGGTGAGTTCTTGGTATCTCCCTATTTCTGCGCCTAGTGTTGGGCTTACAGGCACACGTAGACATGTCCAGCTTTTTTATCTTTAACTTTATGTGTATGAATGCTTGTAAATAAGTGTACCATGTGGGTACAATGCCTGTGGAGGCCAAAGGGCGTCTTAAGATCCCCTATAACTGGAGTTGCTGATGGTTGTGAGCCACCATGTGGGTACTGGGAATCAAACCTGGGTCCTCTGAAAGAACAGCCAGTGCTCTTAATCACTGAGCCACCTCTCTATCCCCCTTGCCCAGCTCTTTACAAGGGCACTGGGGATTTGAACTCAGGCCCTCATGCTTTCAGAAGCAAACCCTCTTACCCACTGAGCCATCTCCCCAGCCCAAGACACATCCTTTCTGTGCTTTGAGGATCCTACTTTCTGAAGTTGGAAAAGTGGAGCCAGGGAGCCACAAGGTCTGGGATGCATGGCTTCGTTTGGTTGCCTGGCAACACAAAAGAATGTGATTTAGAAATGAAAAAAATAAATAAATAGAAAAGTGCAAGCCAGATGCCCAAATTAAAACATTAAATCTTCCTGGAGTTTCTGCGCTCTGAGCCATGTAAATAGAGGTGAGGGCCGAGCCCCTCTGCCCACAAATCAGCCTCTGGTGCTCTAGGCCCTGGCTTGCTCAGGTAGTTCAACCCCCCTGCCCGCTGAGCTTGGCATTTCCTAGATACAAGGAGGGAGGGTCCATTTGTCATCCTGACGGTCCTCCCTAGGGTTTCTTGGAGCCTGATCTGAGTTGCTCGCTGCATGAAATATGAAGCTCGGGACAGAACCCGGACATTTCAGTGCGGGCAGTGCACGCTGGGGAAGGCTGGTCCTCTGCCCTCACAGGCTCATTTGCATTTATTTTGTTCGAAATCATTTATAATATAGTGGTGGGTGTCCATCAAACAGCTATTAACTCTGCAGTCAGCTCCTAAGGGGCTAGCTGGGCCGACGCTTAGACATCCCTGAGACAATGCAGCTCACACCTTGTGTCATTGTTTGGTTTTCTGAAACACTGCAGAAATGAGAAGTCTCCCTTTGTTTCTTAGTCTTTCAAGGATCCTGCATGCTAATGACCTTGGTGTATGACTGGAGCCCCTTAACTGGGCGCGGGCACCTGCTTGTCACCTCCGCCCCAGATGTTTGCTTGTGTACCTGCCACACAACTGTCCTTAGTACATGTCACTCTTTGTGCTGTTTATAGCACATATAAGCTACTGGCTTAATAGACAGCACCTGTGTGTATTAAATCGTATTAAACTGAGGTCCTGGGCTAGAGAGGTGGCTCAGTCAGACCCAACCCACTCAAGAAAAAAAGCTGAGGGACTGGAGAGATGGCTTGGCAGTTCAGAGTGCTTGCTCTTCTTCCAGAGGACCTGAGTTCAGTTCCCAATATCTACATCAGGTGGCTCACAATCATTGTGACTCCACTAGAAAACCTGACTCTTTCCTCTGGTCTCTATGAGCACTCCTATTCATGTGGCAAATGAACACATAACACATGTACAGACATAAAAATAAAACCAAGTCATCCAGGTGGGGTGGCACACACCTTTAATCCCAGCACTCAGGAGACAGGAGCAGGTGGATCTCTGTGACATCGAGGCCAACCTGGTCTACATAGTAAGTTTGAGGCCAACTGGGTCTACAGGGAGACCCTGTCTCAAAAAAACAAAACAAAAATAAAATATAGACCTTTTTTTCTTTTTGGAAAGCTGGATGCAACGGCTTTCATTTTTAATCACAGCCCTGGAGAAGCTGAGACCAGCAAATCACTGCAGTTCACTGGCCAGCAAGCCTGGCCCACTTCATAAGATCCAGGCTAATGAAAGAACCTATCTGCCAAAACAAGGTAGTTGCTCCTGAGGAACAATACCTGAGGTTGACCTCTGGCCTATACACAGATATACACACACACACACACACACACACACACACGCACACACACTTAAAGTTGCACCCTTGCACACACACACACCCCGCAGCCATACAGATATATGCTTCCCAAACACATACATCAAATTGAAGTCCAAAGTGTTGGGGGGAAGATCTCTACTGCTGACATGTCATTGCTCTTATGAACAACAGTGGAGCCATTTAAGGAGGCACTGGTTAAAGTTGGAATCTTGGCTTTTCAAATAAAATTCCCAGAGCATTTGAAGGCTTAATGACCTTGTTTATTTTCACAGTGTCAGAGGAACCCCCGAGTGCCTGGTACTATCAGGGCTCACCTTAAAGACGCCCAGCCAAAGTCTCATCTCTGACAGCTCATGCTTCACCCTCCTGGGGAGAAGGAGCTCGCTGCCTCTCAACAAGTCCTCCGTGAAGTTCTGGATTTTTCCTTTCATCCATTACTTTTGAAGTCTTGTTGTTAGGCAAAGACAGGCTCTGCACACTGAAAAGTGGCAGCTGAGGCCCCAGTCTCTTTTATTCTGTCTTGTCACTCGTGTGTAGACCATGTCATCAGCTTTCTGACACGTGTCTTGGATCACCTTGCTCAGGGCTCTAGTGGCTCAAGTAAGGACTCAACACATGAAGGCCAAAACTCCCAGATTCGTTCCGCATTATTCCTGGGTACCTGCTCTGCGCAGACCCTGGGCTCGTGGGCATCATGGAGCCACTAGGGTAGATGGATTGTGGTCACACTGATGAGGATAACCCTGATGTTGAAGTGTACTAAGCACTTAGAAGGGGCAAGGTTCTGCTATAAGCGCAGTGTAGTATATGCACATGTTTATGTGTTCATGTGCATGTGGAGACAAAAGGTTGTCAGACTTCTTCCTCAATCACATTCCACCTCATTTTTTCGGAGACAGAGTCTTTCATTGACCCTGGAGCTCACAGTTTTGACTAGACTGTGTGACCAGCGAGCTCCAAGGACCCTCTGATACTCAGATTTCCAGCACCAGGTTACAGGAGCATTGCACTGTGCCCAGTTTTTTGGGGGGTCGCTGGAATCATAGGCCCCTGTGCTGGTATAGCAGACACTTGATTGACAGCCTTTTCTGTAGTCCAAGACCATGTTTCTAACTGTGTTACATGGGACTATGTATTCACAATGTGTGTGTGTGTGTGTGTGTGTGTGTGTGTGTGTGTGTGTGTGGTGCTTATGGTAGGTGAAACTGTCAACAGGAACGTCTTACTAAGGCAAGGTGAGGGGCTCTGTGACAGTCTCCAAAGGAGGCACAGCATGAATAGAGCCTTGCAGGACAGATGGCTCTTCTCTGCATTCAGAAAGGGTAAGAGGGTCTTTGGGAGGGTCTCACATGCCATCCAGACCTGTGTGATACACCTGCGTGCCGCAGGGGCAGAGACGGTGGGGCTTGACAGCATGGCATGCTGGGAACCGAGCTAGTGATTTGTTTTGGCTTAAATTTGAGACTGATGGGAGAAACAGTGGAAAGAGAGGAGGGAGGGAGGGAAGGAGAGAGAGAGAGAGAGAGAGAGAGAGAGAGAGAGAGAGAGAGAGAGAGAGAGAGAGAGAAAACAAGACTATACTGCCCAGGGCTTTGTTTACCTGTTCCCCAGAGCAGCCAAGTGTGGTCAGGTGGCTTTGCAGTGGATGCCCTCAGCCTTGCTTATTTGCCCTGTACACTGGACAAATTTTTTAACCTCACGGGGGCCTCAGTTTCCCTATTCATAAAATTGTACAGTACAATGGAGGCAGGCTTACTTTGAAGTTCGAATACCAAGGCATTTGGTTTGGAGCTGGCTCCCCAAAGGTTCACACCTGACTTTAGTTTTTTTATAGGGGATAGAGATACATTTATAAATTACCTGATATAAGTTACAAAGAGAATTCCTTTTAAAACGGATTAGTTTATTTATGTGTGTGTATATGTGAGGGTATGCATGTGTGTAGAGGGATGTACATTCAAATAGAGGGCAGAAGAGGGCATTAGATCCCTCAGAACTGGAGTAGACATTTATGGGATCCCAGGACTGTTATGTGCATGCTGGGATCCAAACTCAGGTCTTCGTGATTGCACAGCAGGCACTCTTAACAACTAAGCCATCTTTCCAGCCCCAGAAAGAATTTCTAAGAGAAGCTTTAATGATCTTCAGGATCTCAACGGTGAGACTGTCTCTGGCTGGAATCGTCTTCCTCAGTTACCTAACCACCATTTTGTTTTTTGAGGCAGACAGTCACCAAACCTGGATCACACCAATTCAGCAAGGCTGGCTGACTGGCAAGGTCCAGCGATCCTCCTGTCTCTGTCTCCCAAGTGCTGGGATTATGTGACTGCTGGGGACCTAAACTCAGATCCTCAATGCTTGTACAAGCACTTTACCCACTGAGCCTTCTCTGTAGCCCCACAGCCTCAGTTTTATTGTCTTTAAAATGGAAACAAATAACTGTACTTTCAGTTTGGGGCATCAGTGCTCATGTGGCTCACAGTGGTGACCTTCATAAGCCCCACTCGGCCTGCAGCCTGGAACTGTCACGTCACCCTTCCCAGATAGGAACTTTCTTGGTGGCCCCAAGGGGAATCACAGCAGATGGCTGCTCCAAGGGGATGTTATCCTGGACGGTGACCTCCCACGGGAGTGGGAGACAATTACTAGAGGCAGAGAAGGAGTCCTCTGAGTGCTGGCCAGGAGCACTCAGGTCATATGTTAGCTACTAGAGGGCTAGTGGACAACACGATGCGGAAGGAGGGGCGGGCCTTCACCCGCAGCTCCCTGAGCCATGCCAGGCTCAGTAGGATGACTGCTGTGAGCAGATTTCCCCCTAGAAACAGATGCTGTATCTTGCAGGAAGATCCCCCTCCCCTGCAAACACAGAAAGCCCGTGTGGGATCCAGACACTGACCTAGGAAGTCGCTATACATTTCAGTTGTGCCCCCAGAGACCCTACTTTGCTAGACAAGAGGAACGTAAGGAACCCCAGAGCAGGATTGCCCCAAGCCTTGTGTATTTGCCTCCGTATTTGAGGAACACAGTGCCTGAAGGGAAACAGCAGCCTTCTTCATCAGGTGAGCTGTGCCTGCCTCTAAGAGCCTGTCACCATTGGGCCTGTGCACTGCTGACTTCCTGGATAAGAAGGAGAGGGTGGGGAGGGCCATTGAATCCTCACCTGAGAGTCCTGCCGCCCCTGTCAGCCATTTTCACACAATTCCGCACTAATTACACCTGGCCTGGGTCCAGGGTTGGAGTAGGTATTGGGGTATACGGTAGGCGAGGTTAATTAGAGAGCGGCTCCAATTATAAGAATATAGGATGAAGCTCTCATCCATGCTTGTTATAGACTTTGTGGTGCTGCTGCTTTCGGGTCACCCATTCACCTCTAAGCGGCTCTTCATTCGTGTTCTGTAAGTGAACCTAATAAACTCATTGGCCCTATGGTGAACTGTGGTGGACTCAGACTATGGTTTGTCTTTGGGAGCTACTGAGAGATCCTGTTTATATCTGTGTGTGGAAGGAGTTCTCAGAACGTCACCATGTTGACTCTCAGAGGCCCCTTGGCTTTGCTCAGATCTCCAGGGCTGGCACACCTGCCACTCTCTAACATTCACCCAATGGCTGGCTACACATTGGCCCTTTCTTTCCTGAAACCTCAAGAATACATACCTTGTCTCAGGAGTTTGACTCTTTCTTTGGAGAACCAGACAGAAGTCAGGAAACAAACAAGCATAGGAAATAAAAAGAGCCTGCAAAGCCTTGCCTCCTGTCTGGGCATCGTAAGTGTTCAAGTCCAGGCACCGGAAGCTGCCAGCCTCATCCAGTGCAGACCGTCAGCTACTGAGTCAGAGCCTCCCCGTCCTTGAAGGGGCAATTTTGGAAGAAAAATGTCCAGGTTTATTTTCTCCTCTGCCCTGTATTTTGAAGTGAAATATGCCTTTGACGTTTGAAACTCAACAGGTCTTTAATAAATGGCATCGGTCAGAAGTCCCCGAAGGCAGTCTGTTGGAACTCCATCCTGTATGGGGCAGACTGTATCAATATGTTTTGATTGGGTGTGCATCTATCAAGCCTCAGCAGGGAAGAAAACACAACAGACAGGGATAAATGGTATTATGTTGAATAAAAGGAGGTGCCTTGAGAGTTCTAGGGATCTTATAAAATATTAATTAATACCCTTTAAAAATCTCCACTTCACATTTAAGTCTTAGCAGAAAGTCTGGGTCACATATAGCTACAGTCAGCTGTGGCTTTATGATACAAGTGGGTTCTGAGAAATGCATGCTTGGGTGATGTTATAGTCTGTGGACACTGCAGCATGTACTTACACAGTGAAACCCCTTGTGATCTCAGAGATGTAGTAAATGGAACGTATGAGGTCACCACCATGGAGCACAGAACACTGCTTGCGGTAAACTTTCTCTTTTAAAAAAAATTATTTCTTTATTTTTATTTTCTGTATATGCGTGTTTTGCCTGCATGCCTGTAAGTGTACCTGCAGAGGCCAGAAGAGGGTGTCAGATCCCCTGGAACTTCAGTTACAGACAGCTGTGAGCTGCCATGTGGATTCGGGGAACTGAACCTGGGCCTTCTGCAAGAGAAGCCAGTTCTCTTAACCACTGTGAAGCCCCAATTTTCCTTGACATTATTGTTTTTATTTGTTTATTTGTATGTGTGTGCGTATGTGCATGCATATGACATGTGCATATGTGTGTGGGTGCTCACACTCGTGCATGTACTGTGTATGTATATATTTGTGTGTGTCCACATTAAGTTTAACATGAGTTGTCTTCCTCAGCCCCTTTCTACCTTGTTTTTTTATATTGCATTTATTATTTTTTGTTTTATTGCATGAGTGTATTGCCTGCATGTGTGTAAATGCACCTGTGTCGTATACTGCCCATGGAGGTCAGAAAAGGGCATCAGATCCCCTGGAACTAGAGTTACAGATGGTTGTTGGCTACCACGTGGGTGCTGGGAATCAAACCCAAGTGTTGTGCAAGAGCAGCCTCTCTTAACCACTGAGCCCTCTGCCTTGGGTTTTGAGACATGGTCTCTCCCTGAAACCTAGAGCTCACCATTTCAGCGACACTGGCTGGTGAGCAAACCCAAGGGATCGTCCTGTCTCTGCCTTCTGAATGCTGGGATTACAAATGCCCACCCCTCGCCGTCGCCATGCTTGACCTTTGCAAGGGTGCTGGGGCCCTGAACTCTGATCCACAGGCTGGCACATCAATCTCTTCTCACCAAAATGGGGAGGCATGCACGCTAAAATATCAATGAAGAGTAAAGTGCAGTCACTACAGAAACCCAAACATAGCCGTTCGTCATCCCCACTCAGCGGGATGTAGTGTATGTAACTGCCCTCTGGCTGAAGGCTTACTCATGCCACCTCTGCCACAGGCACGTGGGCATCACATGGCCTGCTAGTGTCACATGGCATGCTAGTGTCACATGGCATGCTGAGGTTAGGAGAGTATCATGACGTGGTGGAATTTTTTCAACTCCACAAAGTTGTTAGAAGATCCCTATTATCTTGAATGCTAGTGTTTGTGTGTGTGTGTGTGTGTGTGTGTGTGTGTGTGTGTGCACATGCATGCGTAGAGGTTAGAGAGCACTTCAGCTGTCATTAGCCAGGTGCCATTCACCTTGTGTTTTTTAATGTTTTATTATTTTTATTTTATGTTTATGAGGGTAATATCTGCATGTGTATAAGTGCATTCCTGTTGTACAGTGTCCATGGAAGTCAGAAGAGAGCATCAAATCCTCTGGAACTAGAGTTACTGACCATTGTTAGCTGCTTTGTGGATGCTGGGAACCAACCCCTGGTCCTCTGCAAGATCAGCCAGTGCTCTTAACCACTGAGCCATCTTTGTTTTTTGAGGCAGGGTCTCTCAATGGTCTGAAACTTACTGACATGGTAGGCTAGCTGGTCAGCAACCCCAGGAATCCCCATCTCCACCTCTCCAGGCACCCATAGCATGCACTTTACTGACTGAACATCTCTGCAGCCTTACTTTTCTTTATTTTATTTTACAAAAACAATTTTGGAGTCTCTACAGTCTTCATGGGCCTGCGTGTCCAGAACAGTGCGCCCATGACAGTGAGGAACTCAGTAGACATTCTTTTGCAAAACAGAGTTGGGTCCTTCCAGTGTGCCAGTCCTGGCTGAGCATCTCCCATCCTCACCTGCAGCATCTGCACTGTCATGATGTGGCACTTGGCTCCCCAGGCATGAATGCTACTGCACAAACCTTATTCTCCTCGTACATGACCTACTTGATCTCCCCAGACATTACCCCAAACTCCACCTGAGCAAACAGGAACATTGGCTTTGAATGAAGTGATGTCTGGTTTTTCAAATGAAATCTCACAGGCTAGTCTGTTCAGAAGCCAGAAGCCAGTGAACTGCAGGTGTCCAACCTGTGTCGCCTGGGTAGGCCCACCCCAGGTGGGAATCATGGGAGCAATTAGTGCCTCAGGAGTGATCAGCGGGCCTCTCTCTGGGTAATCCCCTAACCCCAGTGTGCTTCTTGCACCATTCAGAGGGTAAAAACCTTAGAAGAACCACAAAATAACCTGTGGCGTAGGACCGTGCACCTGTCTAGATTTACCCCTGAAGAGCAGCATAGCGTGCCTATCGCAGAATCCTACTCCATGCCGTCTGAGGATAACACTCCAATTGTAATTAAAACTGGAGAAGAAACTTCACAAGTGGAAGAACCATTTAAAATCGAGGAACCCAATGAACCACTTAGTGTCATCAAAGAGAAATCCCCCTCCAAAAAGCCCCCAAAGAGGCTTCACTTGTAATTAGCAGCTGAAAGATTTTCCAGTGCCATTTCATCCATCTCTGTTTAAGGGGATGAAAAAAAGAGAAAAACTTCAAGATTATTTTGACAAGACAGAGTTTTGACTGAGGTTGGGGGAAGCTAAAAGCGTTACTTTCAAATGTAATTATGTGAAATTTCAATTATCACCCCTCCTTTTAAAAGGCTCTCCGATCAGCAGGCAATTAGTAGACATGAAAGTGGGTGGAGGTCTTTGAGGGGGTACAGTGTGATTCTTCCCGGGGTCAGACATGCTGCTGTAATTGGATGTCCTGGCTACCCTGGGAGTGAGCTGATGGGGGTTGGGGAGAAATCAATGGGGCCAAGGAATTTAGTGTTTGTCTACTGTCTGTTCTGGGCCTCTACCCTGATTCCATCCCAATAGGTCTTGCTTTTCATTTTTAGGGGTTCTGAGGGACTTTTGGTATGTGGGATCTGGATCTGAACATGGTTCCTCTTTGACTGTGGGATCCAGTGGAGGAACCAGCCAGGCATGTAAACATTCCCGTCTTGTGATTATTCCTGGCTGAATCTGGAATCTGGCCCCGCTGAGGGTACTGACGTCATGAGAGGCTGTTCCTCCTGCCCCGAGCCTCTCCAGCTGCCTGTATACATTCAATGAATGAATGACTGGAACTGTCAATCATATGGCGCCATTGTTGAAGTTCATTAGAGTTTAGATTCAGGCTCCTTCACCTAGGGCTAAGCAAGGACACAAAGGCAGGGCTCCAGCCATCACGCATCAAGCGCAGCATCATTCCGATAGCTGACTTTGGGGTTCACTTGATGTTGGGCTCAGTGACCTGAAGCACTCAGCTCCCAGCAACCCCTCTTACCTGTGACATAGAAAAGTGAAGGTTCAGATGGCTCAAGGCCTTGTGAACTGCTCAGGGGCTCTAGGATCACTGAAGCAAAGTGTCTGTCCAGCCTCTGATCCTGCCCACAATCGTCCAGCTGCAATCCAGTGAGCCTCTATGAAATGGTCACCTCCAGGATGCTGCGCCTGGAAATTCTCTGGGTAGTCTAGCCCCAGCTCCTCTCTTTGGACGCCTGCCTCCTCTCTCTCTCTCTCTCTCTCTCTCTCTCTCTCTCTCTCTCTCTCTCTCTCTCTCCCTCTCCAGTCTCCTGTCTTACCTTCCTTCCTGCACCTATGCCAGCCACAGCCACATTTAGATTGTGTGTGTGTGTGTGTGTGTGTGTGTGTCTATAAAGGCAGAGACCAACCTTAGGTGTCATTCTCAGAAGTTATCCACCATGTTCTTTTGAGACAGGATCTCTCACTGAGAGCTGGAACTCATCGAGTAGGCTAGGCTGGCTGGCCAGTCAGTCCCAGAGATCTGCCCATCTCTACCTGCCCAACAGAGATTGTAAGCACTTGCCACCACACCTGGCCTTTCACATGGGTGCAATGATGCAAAGTCTGGTCTTCCTGCTTTTACAGCAGGTAGTTTACCAACTAAGCCATCTCCTCACTAGCCACCATATACACTGAGCTCCTTAAAATCTCTTCAGCCTTGTTCCTGACTCTACACACACACACACACACACACACACACACACACACACACACACACACACACACAGAAAGAAGCTTACTGACTCTTAAGGGCCATTTCTAGAAGCCTCTGCCAGAGACTGTATCCCCACTGTGGACACCTTCAGTATGTTTGTTGTGATTCTTGTGATTCTTGGTAATTCTTCATTGAGCACCTACTACGTTCTGGGTGCAACTGGAGAGCATGAGGGTAAATCAGAGAACTGGCAAATAAGGGAGGGATGCAGAAAGCAAATAAGGGAGGGATACAGAAAGTTTACAGGCTGTGAGGGAGGCTAAGGGACATAGGTGGGGGAATGCAGGTGGATCTAGAGACCACCCAGAGCTAAGGTCAGGTGACAGAAGGCAAAGAGCACAGGAGGGCGCTGTGGGGATACCTAAGACCAGACATGCAACAAGCATCAAGGCAGAAGGGAGATCATGCACAAAGGTCTGTGGATCTGCAGCCTGCTTGTGTGTTTGAGGGAAGCCAAGCCAGGAGTTAGAGCTTAGCAAGTAGCGGGGGCGGGGGCATGGTGTAGTAAAGAAACAAGTCAAGGTCAGGGGGCCTCTGGGCCAGAGCATGCAGCTGGGGGAGAATGGAGAGTTAGAAGCATGGAGTCTGGAGGGTGTGTTTCTGCACAGGCCTGACGTGTTGTAACTCTGGATCTGCAAAGCTCCGCCCTTACAAAAGAGCCCCTCAGCCTAGTGCTCCCAAAGTTCCCCAGAGGTAGGCCTCTGTGAGCTTCCATCACCTTTTCATCCCGAGGGCATAGCCTCATCAAGGGGGCCAGATAGCTGTCACGTGACCCCATCCCAGCTTGATCCCCTGAGGCCACAGCCACTGCAGCACGGAGAGGCAGGGTGTGTGGGGTGTGGAATGTCTCACAGTCCCTCTGTGAGATCAGGAAGGGAAGGGAAGCTCACAGCTAGACCTGGCATGCACTGCCCAGGTGCTGGAGGAAGAAGGCTAGGCCACTCTTAGGCACATGGGTTTGTTCTCTGCCCACCAGCTCTGCTCTGCACTGGGGATACATGTGAATGACAGATGTGTCCAACAACTGGTGACAATGTGGGAAAGATGAACAGGGAGCTTTCTTCCCTATGTATGTGTGTGTGTGTGTGTGTGTGTGTGTGTGTGTGTGTCTGTGTGTGTGCGCGCGCGCGCTTGCAGAGGACTGAAGTCAACGTCAGCTGTCTTCCTCAACTGCTCTCCACCTTATTTTTTCAGACAGAGTCTATTACTGAACCTGTAGCTTGCTGTTTCAGGTAAACTGGCTGGCCGGTGAGCCTGTGCTAACTGCCTGTCTCTGCCTTTCCCCAGAGCTGGGTTTATAAGCCAGTACCACCACACCTGGCTTTCATATGAGTGCTGGACTCTAAACTCAATTCCTCATGCTTACACAACAAGCTTTCTGTCTCTCTAGTCCATGTGACCACCTCAGACACATGTCAGGAAGTCCCCTCTGGGCTGTTTTTTCCGGGTGGGATGGAAGGTGTCAAGCCTCTACGATGTGTACCTCTGCACCTGGCCTACTGTTGCCCGGGACTGGGTTCGGGGGCGTCTGTGAACCATGTGTTCATGCAGAGTCTGAGTTTCTTGGAAAAGACAACCTTTTGTCTGTGGAGTAATTTGGGTTTGAGTTGGCACCTGAGACAAAGCGGTCTTTCAACACACGCGAGGCCTATAGGCAGCCGGACTTTTTCAGTGAGGGTGGGAAATTTGCCAAGTCATTTGGGGCCTGTAAATTAGGCCTTGTTTAAAAATTTAGATAAAGCCCGACGTGAGAGAGAAATGCTTTCATAACATTAAATGTGAATTACGCTACGTCCCTTTTCAAGTTCAAGGGGACCGTTCTCGGGAGGCGCAGAGACACGAAATGCTTCAAACGTCAAAAGAGTTTTCATTTATTGTCCAGAGTGAAACGCAGGCGTTTCATGTGGTTTAATAGCTCAGACGCACATGTAAATGGAATTCGCTTGGAGAATGCAGGGCCTGTTTCAGGGTCTGCCTTTACAGACCTGTGCTGCTTTCATTCCCTCTGCAGTAACCCTGCAAGGATGGGTTCTGTCTCTCTATGCAGAGGCAAAAGGAATCTGTGGCAGAAAGCCTAGTTAGAGCCACCCATGTCAGCTGCAGGCTCGCCACCAACACGTCGTGTGTCCAGCATTAACCCGTGACAAACCCAGAAGCATTGTTTTCTCCCAGGCATGCGTTCCTAAACAGGCTTTGCATGGGACCATGGGTAACCAGTGATTCCCAGGCATGCGTTCCTAAACAGGCTTTGCATGGGACCATGGGCAACAAGCGGTTCCCAGAAAAGGCTCTGGGTTGGTTTCTGTTTATTAGTGTCTAATATTGATTTTAAAAAGAAGTTTGTGTGTGTGTGCATGTATGTAAGCTGTGGCACATGCGTGGCAGAGCACAACCTGTAGAAGTTGGCTTTCTCCTTCTACCATGTGGGTCTCAGGACTTGAACTCAGGTCATCAGGCTTGGTGGCAAGTGCCTTTACCCACTGAGCCATCTTGCTGGTCCCGTATGACACCCCAAGAGGTTCTTTATTCATTGCTGTCCTCCTCTGGCTGCTCCTTTCTCAAAAAGTTCATTTTTCTGTCTTTTGTCTAGATCACGTAATCAATCTGTGTGTGCACGTGCACATGCATGTGGCATGCGTGCATGTGGGTTCACATGTATGCACAGTCATGCAGAGATCAGAGGACAGCATTGGGTATCCTTCCTCGGGTGCTTTCTATCTTTTGTTTGAGTCTCATTGGCCTGGGACTTTGACGAGTGGGCCAGGTGAGCTGGCCAGTGAGCTTCCGGAACCCACCGGTGTCTGTCACCCATCAGTCACTGCCGCAGCACTTGGCTTTTTAAGTGGGCTTTAGGGATCAACTCAGGCCCTCACACTTACAAGACAATCATATTACCCACGGCACCCTCACCCCCGCCCTCAGAGTGGGATTTGTTAGCACGCCCCTTTACACTGGCTAAAGCTGTGAGGGATCCTGCCTTGGAGCCGCAAGGGCTTGTGCTTCCCCAACCCAATCCGTAGCCCAAGTCCTACCTCATCTTTAATCCCTCTTGCTGATGATAGCCCTCGCTGTCTTCTCCCTTCCAGTCCAAAGATGGCTTCTGCTGCTGCCTCCAGGGGATCTAAATCCCATTCACATCCACAAGGGAAAAGCTGACTCTTTGACTGATCTTTGAGAAAAAAGAAAGAGCCCTAGGCTCAGGAGTGAATGGCTTGGTTGGGTGGCATACCCACCTCTGATCTGGGGGCTGGAACAGGGATGCCACAGGGCAAGAGGGAGGGAAAGCAAGGGAGTGTGCCTGAGTGACCTCATTACTTAGATTTCAGTAAGCCACGTGCCTGGACCCAGAGCCCGCTGGTGAGGTTCCCTCAGAAACAAAAAAGGAGCTTCCCCCAGTACATACAACATTCGACAATTTTTGTGGTGTAAATATTCCCTCTGTGACTGGTTGTAAACTACCATGGCAGCTGGGGGCGTGGCTCGGTGACAGAGCACTGACCCATCATGCACAGCCAGGGATTTCATTCAAAGAGAAATAAAAGGCAATACTGTTGAACCTGAGGTTGGGGACAGAAACACTAGTTCTCAGGCCAGTGCACTATTGTGACATCTCCTCCACCAGCACGAGCATGCTGAACAGAGGGATGGCTGGATCCTGGAGTCAGATGCAGAAGAAAGGGATGGGATGGCATGAGGATGCTAACAGAGAGGGGCTGCTCCTGGGACCCAGTCTGCTCCTCCAGGGTGCAGCTTAAAGCCACGTGCTAGCGGTGTTTCCCGAGTCCCCTGCAAAGGTGTAAATAATAGAGAGATTGTAACTGGGACTACAAGCCAGTACCTCAGCAGAGTCCTTTAACCTCCCTCAGGCTGCCCAGGCATGAAAGATGATAGTGATGGCCTGTCCCTCCAAAGGGCCATTGAGAAGAACCGAGGAGACCCTTGCTGTGGTCCGGCTTCATAAACCATAGGATGCTTTGTACATGTAAGGTTGTTATTCTTCCTAAAGCATCCCTCACCCCAGTGGATCACGGTTGAGTAGCATTTTGTAGAAGACAAACCATGGGCTCTGAAGTCAGACAGACCTGGGTTCAAACTCCACCTCTACTGCTTTTGAGCTGTGTGGCTGTGGGAAAGACACTTACCTGCTCTGAAACCTTGCTGCCTTCTCAGTAGGATAGAAGATTGATAGCCCAGCCTGCCTTCAAAGATGGTTTCAAAGACTGAGTAAAGCGATGCCTACAAAAATAGGAATCATCTAAGTCAGAATTTCTGACGTAATTTCATGCTCAGTACATCTGAATACCAATTGCTCTTCTGGCAATAGCCCCTAATTTCAGTTTAGAGGTCTACCTTTCTCTCGTTCTTAGACTATTAACATTGAACACCCCTTGACCCCTATTATTAGTTCGAGATGGGCCCCTCATTACCCAATCAGAGCAAACCTGAGTGTCTGTGGAAACTACAAGGAAGTGAGTCCCCCAGGCACTAGAATGACAGAGGAGCCACATCCTTATTGGCACCATAAGGAGAGAGGCAAGTGAAGTGAGAACTAGGTAAGAGATGCGCCGAGACAAGCATAGACATTAAAGCTACAGGTGCCCAGATAGCCTTGTGGCTGCATGCATGTATGTACTGCATGTGTGTGCACATATGTGTGCATGTGCTCCCCATGTATATGTGAATGTGCTTACTTGTGCATGCATGTGTGGAGACCAGAGGTTGATGTCGGGTGTCTGCTTCCATCATCCTGTCTTCCACCCTGTTTTGGGGAGATGAGGGTAGAGTCTCTCATTCATCCTGGAGTTGGCTCTTTGTTTTGCCTAGACTGGCCGGTCCAGTGAATCCCCAGGATCTCCAGGATCCCCTGACACTGGGTGCTGTGGATCCGAACTCGGGTCATCATACTTGCATAGCTTGCCCTTTATCCACTGAGCCATCGTCTCCCCAGCCGGAATTTCCAGAAGAGCCCCATTGGGCTGCACCTGGAGAGGCAGCATCAGAAAGGCCTTGCAGTTGGCTCCAGGGCTTTGTGGCCCAGCAGTCTCTCCCTCTCCCTCTATGTCCTGTTCTCTCCCATCCCACAGTTCTGCCACCTCCTAAGGCTCATTCTGGAGCTTCTAGCTGGCACTCAGCTGACAAGCTGATGACATGGAGGAGCCAGGTGGCTTGTATCACAACTTCTCACCTTAACTCTGTGTACCTGAGAGTGTGAGAGAGAGAGCTCAGGCTGAGAGCACAGGAACCCACGTCCTTGCTGCCTGCATTCCTCCCAGGAGAGCCAGAACTCCCAGGCAGTGGGTGAAGAAGCCCGGGGACAAAGTGCCCTGTTCCTGAGTGTGTGTCTGAAGGTCTATGCTGTTCTTGTGTATGTGTGTTTATGTGCACACATGTATGGGTCTGTGCAAGTGTGTTTGGAAGCCAATCATCCAGTGTCTTCTGTTTTGAGAAAGGGTCTCTCCCTGAACCCACGTTAGCAGGTTCACCTGTTAGCTAGAGTAGGTTTGGCTCACCGATTCAGCTAGAATGGCCATCCAACAAGCCTCAGGGAAGCGGCCTTGGTGCCAGGGTTACACATGCATGCATCTGAGCCTGCCTGGTGTGTGTTTGTATGTACATTTTCTTGTGTGTGAGATGTGGACACATGTGATAGGACAAGTGTGGAATTCAGAGGGTGACCCCCAGTGTTCCACTTTGAGACAGGATCTCTTCTTGTTCACCACAGAATACGGCAGGTTAACCAGCCCGCTACCTCCCAGGCACCCTCCTGTCATTGCTCCCCATCCCTTCATAGGGGTGCTGGGGTTGTAAGCATGCTGCCATGCCCATCTTAATGTCGGTGTCAGGAATCTGAACTCAGGTCCTCGCATTTGCTGTGCAGTTGCTTTGCCCACCGAACCATCTCTTCAGCCCCCCTGCCTGGCTTTTTGTAGAGGTGCTGGGACTCCACATTTAGGTCCTTAGCATGTACAGCAGGCACTTCTAAGCCATCTCTATAATCCCTCATGTGCAGTTTTTCTGCAAGAAGAAATAATCCTGGAGAGAGATCTGAGGTCACCTCCCTTAAAGTCACATTGTGGCTTCTGGCGAGCTCCTCAGATTTTAATGAACATTATTTTGATTGGATTTAGAAGTTTGGGGAAGGCAAAATGAACATTTTCACAGTTCCCTGTCAAACCGAAGCGTGATCGCCAAACTGTTAAGCTTTAAAAAGCAAGGAGAGCTGCAGCTTCTGTGAACATCTCTGTTGCAATTTCAGGTTTCCTAAGGCCATTCTGTGATTTGTAATTCCTTCTCTCCCTCACTGTCATCCTCAGCAGGTGGTAGCTAAAGCTTCTGGAATGGGATGGCTGGGGTTTTATGGGCTCTCAGGGGTCTTAGGAGAATGTTTACCACGATAGACGCAGTCAGAATGGGTTTGAATGACTTGGGTACTTGTTTTTAAGGCAAACATGTAAAAGATCACACCCGTGTAGAGGGTGGCTTTAAAATCTTTTTTATGTGTTTTTATTTTATGTGTATGAATGTTTTGCCTATGTGTATTTAAGTGTACCACATGCTTGCAATGCCCATGGAGGCCAGAAGAGGGCATCAGGTCCCCTGGAACTGGAGTTACGGATGGTTGTCAGCCACCATGAGGGTGCTGGGAGCTGAACTGTGGTCCTCTGTGAGAGTAGCCAGTGCTATGAACTCCTGAGCCATCTCTCCAGCTCCTGTAGAGGGTGATTTTCAGTAATAATGCATGAGAATGATGGGTGTATAGAAGAATCCTTCTATACGGAAAAAACGTGGAGTTGGTGAGCTCAAGATTTATGGTAGACGCCCTGGACTTTTTGAGAGGACCAAACAAGCCACTGTGTGTAGCATTCTTCCTTTGGGGATGTGATTGATTGATTGATTGACTGGTTTTCTGTGGGTGCACATGCATGTGTGCCCGTGACTACAGAAGACAGAGATCAGTGTCAGTTAATTTATTCTCATTGGCCTGAGCTCAGTTCTTCGGTTAGGCTGACTTGTCAGCAAATCTCCAGCATCCTCCACCTCCCAGTGCTGGGATTACAAGCAGGTACCACACAGTCCTGGCTGTTTACGTGGGCGCTAGAACTCGGTTTATCATGGTTGCAAACATGCAAAATGCAAGCATTTTATCCACAACTCTATTTCCCCAGTCCACTTTCTTCCTTCCTTCCTTTCTTCCCTCCCTCCCTCCTTCCTTCTTTCCTTCCTTTATTTCTTTCTTTTTGATCTGCTTGTCTGAATTTGACTCACTTTCCTACCTAGTCTGCCCTAGAGGGTATGAGGCTATGACCTCCTCCCTTCTCTTCAGATGAACTTGTGCTGTTATCAGTGAGGCCTGACGCATGAGGTGGGACTCCAAGCATCTCCCCAAGAAGCTCTCTTGTGAGACTTCATAATGCAGGTACCATCACATGTGCACCCTTACCAATCCATGGTCTGGGCCAGTTGTTGTCTGTGACTTCAGCTGACTGTTATCTGTCTCTAGCAGGAGCCTGGAGGGACTGTTCAGGGCGCTCTTCATAACCATGTGTCTCCGTTGGGTTAGAATGATAAGATGCACTTAACGTCACCAGATCTGGTAGAGGTTCATGTGAGGGTGGGTTCTCTAGGTGGCTTATGGTGCCTTATACAGTGTATGTGCTGTGGAAACAGCTGTGTTGTTTAGGGAGTGAGAACCAGAAAGCATGTGTCAAAGCTATGACGGAGCTGCCATAGACCAGATTTCCCCGAGAGCCTGCAGGAAGCAGCCTGTGGACAGCGTGGGTTTGGCTCTCACAGTACATTTTTCAGCTTCTGAAGATAATCACTGTGTGTGCTCCGTAGCCTCGGGGTTTAAAATTACCTGTTACGGCAGCTGTTCAAGTCCCATTCGGACCATCTCTGTGCAGAACATGAGAAAAGCACTGTCCTCAACCCTCCGGCTCAGAGAACTCAGCTCATTCTCTGATGACTCAGAATGTTCCATAGATTCTCGTTATATTGGTGCTGAGTAGAGAGAGCTTGAATCTATGGGACATGAACCAATCAGGTTTTACTATTACTACTCAAAACAATGAAAAGAGAACACACACACACACACACACACACACACACACACCACCTTTGACCTTTTCAGAAAGCAGGGTAACAGAACTGCTTATTCCAAAGCTGCCTCTCTCTCTATGGCTGAGGCCGGTGCTGATGGTAAATCCATGATTGGCTGTGACGCCTGTTCTTTCCCCTCTCTTTGCATTTCTGGTTTCTAATGTCACAAGAATACATGTATGTCCAGGTGGGGATGGAGACCGTATATCCTAACACCATACACGCAGTACACAGAGCGCCACACCACTCAGTCTGGAACTCTCTCTTCCATTTGGACCTCACTTTCTCCCCCGGGGGCTCATCCAGTGTCTTCCAACTTTGTTTTTGAAAATAAAATGCTATTCTTATTTTTCTTCGATCATATTTACCCCCTCTACAACTCCTCCAAGATCCACCCCACCTCTCTACCCACCTAGCTGTGTGCCCCCTCTTTTTTAAAAGTTCACAAAGTCCAGTTTGTGTTGCCCAAATACTCTTGAATGTGTGGCCATTTCTTGGGGCAGGGTGGACCTGCCAGTGGTCACGCCCCTGAAGAAGGCTGGCTCTTCCTCTCCCAGCAGCTGTCAAGCATCAGTAGCTCCTCAGCTAGTGGCAGCACATGGTGCCCACTTCCTCTCTCCGTGCTGGAACTTTGTCTGCCTTGACCGTGTGCAGGCCTTGAACGTACTGTCCAAGCCACTGTTAGTTCCTATGTTGTGCCTGGAAAATACTGTTTCCTTGCAGCCATCTACCACCTCTGGCCCTTAGAATCTTTCCTTCTGCTCTTCTCCATCAATCCTTGAGCTTTGGGGGAAGGGCTTTGATACAGATGTCCCATATAGGGCTGAGCACTCTGCACAGGATTTCTGTAGTTCCTCACCAACTATTTCTATCAGTGACAAAGGAGGAAAGATCACAAAGGATTATTTTTTACTCTCATTTTTAAACACTGCTCCATTTCATAGTCATACATGGAGAAACTGTCTTCAAAAATAGATTCGTTAGCAGAAAGGCAGATAAATACTAGACAATTGTTAAATGCCCACACCTCCCCAAATCAAGTCTACCATAGGTTCCCATTCCTGGATGCTTAGTAGGACAGCAGGACAACAGTGAGGAGAATTATCAAGGAAGACACCTGGCGTCAACTTCAGGCCTCCACAGTCACACATACACATACACATGTACACACATATGTGTGCTCATATACATGTGAACACATATACACATGCAAGAGAAAGGAAAGGAAGGAAAGGAAGGAAGGAAGGAAGAAAGGAAGGAAGGAAGGAAGGAAGGAAGGAAGGAAGGAAGGAAGGAAGGAAGGGAAGGAAGATTGATTGCATGCTTGCTCCTAATTCAGACCAGTGTTGGGGGAGCCACCCGGGATTCAGATACCCCACAGGAAGACATTCAAGAAGAGACAGAGAAGAACTGAGCATAGACCACACTGTGTTCAAAGGAGCTCAGAGCTATGCACCATCTCCTTGGTCTGTACAGCTGCTAAGCCAGAACCTCTGCTCACGTGAACTGGGGTCAGTGCCATGACCAACCAGAGGAGCGGCTAGGATCCTATCCCTATTCCACAGAAGAGGAAATCTGATGCTCATTCATGTCATGTAACTTACCACAGTCACATGGTAGAAAACAGAAGACGTTACAGCTGGCCTGGCTCCAGAACATGTCCGCATGTTCTTTGGGTCACCAAAGATGATGTCTTTGGTCTCAGATGGATTCTTCTTTTTAATTTTATTCATGATTTTTATTTTATGTGTATGAGTGTGTTGCCTGTATGTATATAAATGTACCCACCTTGTGCAGTGCTCACAGAAGTCAGAAGAGGGCATCGGTTCCCCTGGAACTGGAGCTATGGATGATTGTCACCTGCCATGTGAGGGATGAGAATCGAACCTGGGTCCTCTGCAAGAGCGCCCAGTGCTCTTAACTGCTGAGCCATCTCTCCAGCCCCTTATATGTAAATGAAGATCTGGATCTCAGCAGACCTTCGGGTCCTCAGACAGGGTCTCAGTTAGCCCAGGCTGACTTCAGACTCACTCTGTAGCCAGGTATGATCTTAAACTCCTGACTCTCCTGTCTCCACCTCCCAAGTCCTGAGATACACCACCATGTCCTGTTTTGTGCAGTACTAGGAACTGAACCCAGGACTTCATGCACGGTAGATAAGCACTCTGCCCATTGAGCCACATCCCCAGATTCTCAAGGAGCTTCTGTAAATGACTGTATCTGGATTCCAGTGCCCAAAGAGTCTGGCTTAGTCTTGAATGGGACCTCCTTTGGGGATTTATCTTTTAAGTTCCTTGGGTGATTGTGTACAGGAGTATGAATTACTCTGGTATATAATTTGAGTGTTTATGTATGTGTATAGGTAATTCGTATATCTGTGTGCATATGAGTAAACATGCAATGTAGTATGTATGAGAGAGAGAAACAGAGATAGAGAGAAAGAGAGAATAATTAGGGTGCACCGAGACACAGCAGGCCTGTTTAGACCCATAAGAATAAGGCCCTGTGTGGAATGCGAAATGACCGTGTCAGAAAGGATGGAGGTGTGTGCAGCTCTTAAGTGGAGCTTCATGCTTCTCCTTCATCTCCCCACTCTGCTCTTATGGCCCATCCCTGGGAGGACAGCCATACCCTCCCATGGGTCCTCCTGCCTCTTGCCTTCCACACTTGCAGCCCCCACACCGCCACCATCACGTCTTCACTGTAGCCAATCATCACAAGAACCAGGCTGCACCTGGGACTTCTCAGATCCCGCTCTGCTCTGGGGTCTTCCTCGGTTTCTCTTTCCAGCCTCGTCTCATACTACCATTCGCTGCCTACACTGGGCTGCAGTCGCTTGATACAGCTGACCAACACTCATTTCTGATGCTCTGTGTGCCGGGCAACTTCTGTGAATTCCCTTGCCTGGAAGGCTGCTTGAACAAAACCACTCCAATACCAGGGCCCGAGAGACCAGCCCCCCTGGTCAGGGCCCTGATCGCCCAGAAGGTCCAGAAGCAGAAGCTGGGGCCAGAGGGGTCACCTCCTTCAAACCTTGAATTGCACAGAGCAACCAGGAACTCTCCCTGGGGACCATCCCCAGCCACTCTCCAAGCTGGAAATGAAATGTCCAGCTGTAAAAATGGGATGCATCATACACACCCACTTAATGGTTTTCAGAGACATTAAAAATTAATGTTGAATGTCAACACTTTTAGTGGTCAAGTGTCCCCATGGAGCTCAGTATATGGAAATTGTCCTTGTAGGAGACACTGGGACCGGTGACCATAGGTCTGTTTGGAGTGCTGTAATATCCTGGGGAGGAGAGGCCCCGGGGGCGGTGACAAGCTGGGCTTTGATGGCTCAGTCATGGGGTCGAGTGGCAGAGTAGCTGCCTCCTGTCTACAGCCACTGAGCCTACTTCTCTCCCATGGGTCATAAATTTCCAGGTCTCTGCTGGTTTTTCTCTCCTTGTTCTGTGGGAAGCACAGGGTTGACCAGTCTCAACAGCCACTGAAGACTGTGACACATCTGAGTGGATTTCTTTGTGTCGCTCAGGGACAGAAGGTAAAACTCCCCTTCCCATGGCTGCCTACTGCTGCCCACAGTCCGCTTGACACCAGGCACCAGCCTCAGGGACTCCAAGAATCCCTAGCTCGCCTTTCCCCGTGAGATCAGAGAGCAGGGTAAGCATCCCCAGCTTCTCTTTGTGAAATATTGGTCACTTCTGCACCCCTCAGTTGAGGTTCCATGAGGTGACCCCAGACATTGCTTGGTATTTAGAAGTCCATGGAAGATGTTTGAGAAATACCTTCTGTGTATTGGGTCTGAAGCAGCAATATTTTTAAAAAATTCAATCTGCAGCTCTGCTAAGTTCAAGAACACCCCTTCTGTTTCAGATAATAAAGCAGCAAATTATTTACCATATGAAGTCCTGCTTAATAAAATTATGTCCTAATGAGCGGCCTCCTCTGCCTCGCCAGGTTTCAGGCGCCTGAGCCTGCTGGGGTTTGCTCTGTTGAAGGCAGACAAGGCCTCCCTTCTGTTACCATGGAGAGGCTCAAACTAGATTGCTGTCCCTCTGCTGAAGGTCTCCTCGATGTCTACCTTTCCTCTGTGTGCACGTGTGGAGACCAGAGCCACCTGGACACAGGGCACCGGGTAGTGGATATGTCAGTCACTCCTTGTAACCGTTTGCAGGAGACGAGCATTCAAGAGAATATTCTAACACTTGGTTGCTGTACTGGCTTTCCACTGTGACCTCCTTCACAAACTGCTTTTCTTCCTTGCTGCTGAAGAAGGGTTTATTGGCTCCAGTTCAAGGTTGCAGTCCATCATAGCACGAGGCAACTGGTCACCGAGTATGTGGCAGCATGCAAGTTTCTTTTTTTAAAAATTGTAATAAAATTGTGTTTATTATTTTTATTTCATGTGTATGGGTGCATTGCTTGCATGTATGTAAGTGCACTCATGCCATGCAGTGTCCTCAGGGGTCAGAAGAGGGCGTCGGATTCCCTGGAACTGGAGTTATAGATAGTTGTTAACCGCCAGTGGGTGCTGGGAACCAAATCTGGGTCTTCTGCGAGAGCAGCCAGTGCTCTACCCTCTGAGCCAACTCTCCAGCCTCTAGCTGGAAACTCCATCCCTTTCCTTCTGTCCCCCAAAATCTGGCAAGGTGAGAGTTGGAGAAACCTGAGGACAGGGTCTCCTGCTGCATGATCCAGAAGCTTCCACCATTGCGAAAGCCATCCCATGGTCACCGACGCTTTCTCTGACCCTGTCACCCTGTCTTGTCCCCATGCCTGTGACCCGACAGAGGGAGATGAATCCATGCACTTCCTGGTTCCAGGCTTGAAGCTTTTACTGTAAGCTGTAGGTATTCCCTTTGGCTCAGTTTAAAGCTCAGGAAAGTTATTCCACTATTTAAATGTGGAAGAGTAGCATATTTTAATAATTAGACCCTGGGGCACAGTTTTTCCTGTTGCATAAGAAAATAATGGTCAAAACAGTCCACAGCCAATCGCAAAATCCTGTGAAATTAATGCAAAGAGATGCAAACCCACACACCTCCCATCATAACAGGCCACCTACAACGCAGAGCTGAGTTCCCCTGCATGTGATCCTCACGTGCTGGAGAAGCCGAAATTATTCAAGCTTGGATTCAAAGAGGCTTGACTTATTCCGAGGACAGGTTAAGACATGGCCATGTATGATTCTGTCTTTAGCTTAGAGACAGACAGTGGGATTTCCTAGAACCTCTTAAGATGGATTGGAGGACCAGTGAGATGACTCAGTGGACCAAGCCTGAGGACCCGAGTTTGATTCCCAGGACCCACCTGGTAAAAAGAGATGGAAAGAGAGAACTGACTCCCGCAAGACTGACTCCCGCAAGTCGTCCTCTGACCGCTATGCACATGCTGTGGCAAACACACACACACACACACACACACACACACACACACAGTGATTTTTTTTAAAATGATTATGTAAACGTGGCTGTGGAGATGGCTCAGTAAAGTGCTTTAGGACCTGAGTTTGATACTCAGAAACCAAATTTAAAAATCCAGATGTGGTGGTCTATTTGTAATTCCAACACCAAGGAGGTCGGGACAGGAGGGTGCTTGGGGCTCACTGGCTACCCAGCCTAGTCTACTTGTCAAGTTCTAGAAAATGAAAGACCTTTCCTGAAATTAAAAAAAAAAAAAAAAAGATGGACAGCATCTGAGGAGCAACACCCAAGATTGTCTTTTGGCTTCCGGATATACAGACACGTGTATGTGCACCTGAATGCACGTATGCACACACACATGCGCAAGTAAACTTAAAATTTTTTTAAGATTGGGTAAGATCTTTGTGTCACAGGGTCGGACCCAAGCCCTTGAAGACTCTGGGTCGGTAAGTGACCTGGTGGCCCTGTGAATGCTTCAGTCAGCCAGATGTGTGCCATCTGCAGATCACAGTGCCTGCCCACACCTGCATACCCATCCCGAGGTAGGAAGTGTTACCAGGCCCTGTTAAATCACAGATATCTCCATCAGCAGTGATAAACCTCTATTTCACCTTCTGCTTTGTGCACATTACAATAAACTCAGATTGAAAAGAACCACTCTGAAGTCATGATTGTTACTTCTCCCCTTGTTCCTGTCCCGTCCCCCTGGAGGCGAACTTGTCGGGGACAGCCTTGTTCCAGTTAAAGCTGGATCTTCCCAGGAAGGCCGGGCTGGGTCACCCATCAGTCTTCCATGTGTTCCCAGCCTGCCTTGCAACTTTGCCTGTTGATCCTCCCCCCAGCTAATGGCTGAGCACCATTTTCTTCTCACCTTTATGGAACTGAGATGAAGCTGGAACTTCTTTCTCTGTGGGGACCATGTTTCCCATCTGCCTTCTGTCACTGTGGAACAGGAAATAGAGTCAAGCATAGACGCTCACAAGCCTGAAGTCATAGAGACAGGCTGATATGCAAAGACCACAACCAATGAGGGACAGGTAGAAAGGAGAGCAGGAAAGATCCTGACAGTTGTTAGCAGTAGGCAGGAGCAGACCCCCCCTTGTCTATTTCAAGATCTTCATGCTTTGAAGGTGCTTTTATTAATTTATAATGGAAAACATTTTGAAAGGAAATCTCACTTGGAAACTAAGAAGCATGAGAAAAGAGAATATCAATAGAGATATTTAGTGAGCATAAGTTACCCAATAGAACTCTACCAGGTTATATCTGCTGCCCAATGGAAGGGCATGTAATGGTTTCTCTAATAAAAGACAGAAGCCCACTCCTGCCCCGGCATAACCTGCTGAGAGACAGGTGGCGGCTTCACCTGGAGCTCTAACAAGGAGGGGTTAAACTGGGACAGTGTCTCATGAAGGTTCATGTCCAAGCCAACCATTAGATCCAAGAAGAAAGCCCTGGTTTCAGAGTACTTTCCCTCCCACAAATATTTAAAGGAGAGAGAGGAGAGGTCAGGACTGTAAAGATGGAGACAGACAGCAAGCTAACACGCCTGCATGCCTCCAGTTGCCTTTTCCAGGTCAGCTGTGAATGATCACAGTTCCGTCAGTGTCAGTAGGAGGCCTGCCTTCCCCAGGCTGGCCAGTGTCCTTCTCATCTCTACACTAACACCAGGTGGTTTCATTCTCCCAGTTCTAAGCCGGCAGCAAAGGAATTTGGGTTAAGTCATCTGTTCCATCTACACAGACTTTTCAGAATGGTCTCCCAAACTCCCTGAAACTGGAAAGATAAGGCGTGGCCCCCCGCAACTTGTCTGCCACTGATTCAAGCGTGGAAGAGCGGGTTCTGTTACCCTGCTGTGGACCCAACACTGTTACTCATGGTGACTAGACCATGAGGTCTTCAACCAAGTAGAGATCTATCTTCTTCCCAAGGCTTGAAGGGTAAAGAGAGACTCTCAGTGCTCTAGAAACTCCTTATCTCCCACAGGGATGATCACCACACCACTGGTCGGGCTTTTGCTTGATGCCAGGCTTGTCTGTGAACTCATTTAAGGATTGAAACAGGCACAGTGGTTGATTGTACTTTATGCATTGTACTTTACCAGAGAGGTAGAGTGACTTTCCCAGGATCACACAGTAGCATTGAACTCCAGCAGGGTTCTCTAGAGACCTTGATCTTTTAATAATCATGTGTGGCTCACATTATGCCTTGTAGCCTGTTTGATCTATGGCTGTAAGCCAGGTTCAAACAGGAGTTATTCGACTTGTCACAGTGACAGGGATGTTGATAAATGCATGCATCTGGGAAAGGTCTTAGCATTTGCCTGCCAGCTCGCTACAGGACCAGTAACTGGTTTGAGTGGCAAGGGAGACAGCCAGTGAGGAAGACTCCCAGGAGGCTTTTAGCCCAGGGTGAACTAATAAGCTAGATGGAGGGAAACCGAGAGCACTCACTTGACATTCGTCATTTCCACTTATAATCACGTGATCTCACAGAATGCAAGTGTGGTGTTTGGTGGACACTGAATCACTGTGTAACTGTGTTGTTTTGGGATGTGTTTGTTTGCTTGAGAAGAATCTCTCGTAACCCAGGCTGTCCTTGAACTTTGCTATGTAGCCAGGGATGATCTGACTCCTGATCTTCACATCTCTACCGCCCAAGTGCTGGGATTACAGGTGTGTACACCACCACACACACCTCTAGCTGTGCTCTGTAATTCAGTGCACAGTCAGGGTAAAGGTTAAGAAAATATCACCTATACAAAAAGTCAGTCAAGACTTGCCACCTGAATGGTATGTCATTGAATCCTGCCGTTATGTCCATCTGGGTGGGTGTTGGTTATCTTTGACCTGATTTTACCATTCAAGAAACTGAAACACTGAGAGGTTGAAAAAGTCAGGAAGGCCAGGAATGTGTGTATTCATGGGTGTGTTGTCTGAGAATGGAGAAGAATAAGCCAGTATTCTGTGGGGGTCATCACAATTCTATAACATACTAAATGCATATGAAAACTGTCAGGAATAAGAAGATTTTAACTTAATATTTTTTATTTTATGTGTCTGAGTATATTTATTGCCTGCATGTATATCAGTGCACTCATGTCGTATAATACCCATAGAGGTCAGAAAGGGGCATCAGATCCCCTGGAATGGAGTTATGAAAAGTTGTTAGCCATCACGTGGGTGCTGAGAACCAAACTTGGGTCCTCTGGAAGAGCAGCCAGTGCTCTTAACCACTGAGTCATCTCTCCAGCCCCAGGACTAGGAGTTCTAATCGGAGAACTCTCTCCTGGGTGGAAAGAGTTGCAGGTGGAAGGAAAAGCAAGGACCTCAGCAATCCAAACTGGCCTTTGTTATCACTCAGTGAGTGGTGACTGCCGATCAGCGGGCGTCTGCAGTAGCCACGGTGGCTGGACTGCAGGGGAGCTTAAGTATGTTTGTGTAGATAAATGGAGTCATGGGAACTGGGTAAAGGACTTATGCCCCACTCCCCCCATAAGGGTCTGGGGAGGATCTGTTTGCAGAGTCAAGCTGAAACTGCATATAGTTGGGGTTTCGGGGGTGGGGGTCCCAGTTGGATTTGTTTGCAGAGCAAGAATTTGCTTTATAGTTTGTGGCTTATAAGCATCTCCCTTTAAAAATTATAAAGAAACATGAGATCGCATATATATTAAAGAATTATAATGGAGTGAAAGTCAACAAACGTTTGCTATTTTTTTTCAGACAGGGACTTTCTATGTAGCTCAGGCTGGCCTTGAACTTCCTGTCTTCCTGTTCCCTCTACCTCTTGAGTTCTGGGATATGGGCCCGCACTAACATGTTCAATTCTCTAATGTTATCTCTGGGAACATTGTTCAACAAGATGCCTTCCATCCCATGTGACATAGCTCTCTACTTTCAATATCTTTCTGCTGAGAAAAAAATGTAATAAACATGATGGTTTAAGTACACTTCTGTGTTATTAACCAGCAGACCCTTGATAGAGTTGAAGCTGAGAAATGGGAGAAGTATGATCCCCCACCCCAGCCTTGGTTCATCTACTGGTATTGTAACCCACCACGAGCACCCGTGGACTCTTCTTTGTTGGAGATCCATGGCTTTCCAGGCAGAAGCAAGAGGCTTGGGACATCTGAGAGTGGACAGGCCATCCACTGATGGTCACACTCTCACACATTACCTAGGCACGTCGGGCCAGAAGGTGTGTGGCAGTAGAGGACCTCCACCTCCGGGATAGGTTCCTGAAGCCCATGAACCTGGAATTCTGGGAAAGCGACTAGCGTTCAGTGAATACATTTCCAGTCCAGAGCATCTTTAAGATAAATCAGTGGTTCCTTGAAGGACCAAACCAGACATGAGAAGCAGCACTTGAGCACTTCCTGGTGAGGCTGCTCTATGCTCAGCTTTGCACAGAGCCCTCACAAGGAAGCTCTTGTTGAATATGGATACTCACTCTCGCTGTCTTCTGTGTTTGGAAGACGTGTTAGAATAGCATGAGTCCCAGGCAGCTCTAGCCCTGTCGAGGACAGGTGGTCTGAGACTCTGGACAGCTGAGTTCCAGCGAGGCATGGCCATGACTGGACAGTGGGATAAATGTCTTCCTTTCTGAAGGGCAGGTATTGAGGGTCAGTGCAAGTGAAATCAAGGTTTCTCTCCCACCCCCCCATCCCCCGAGAACTAGAAATGAGTCTACAAACAAGTGGGGTCAGCTGATGTGAAACTTGGCCTTGATGAGTGAACTTGGCCTTGATGAGTGTATTCTGTGGGAGCATTAACGAAAAGAACATTTGATTGGATCTATTTTCCACCATTTTGATTGGGGCTTTTCTTCTTGAGAGGATAATTTCAGGGTCTAAAATGAAGCGCTTGAACTCCAGCACTGGAAAGAACAGTTTATAATGTAGCTCATGACGCTTGCTTGTGACTGGTGTGGCTGAAGCTGGGAGCTCTCCACTCATGTCCTGAACTTCCTTTCATAAGAGGAAAGTGGGTGCTGGGACCCCATTCAGTGTGTCTGGTAGAAACTAGAAAGAGTACCCCAGGGGGACAATCGCCCCAGCACTCAGCAGTTCTCCCAAACATTGCTGTGTTTTGCTTTAAATGAATTTCTGCAGAGCAGAGAGAGCGTCTGGGTCTGAAATGAGGTCTGTGCAGGGAGAGTCAGTGGGCAGAAAAGGAGGCCAGCTGTGGGAATGAAAAACCCAAATAAACCAGGCTGAGCAGCTGAAGACAGATTCTGTTGAGGAAGCTGTGTGTGTGTGTGTGTGTGTGTGTGTGTGTGTGTGTGTGTGTGTGTGTGTGTGTGTGTGTGTGTGTGTGCGCGCACGCAAGGATTTACCCCAAGCCTGTCCTTCTGATCCACTTTTAAATCTGACAAGTGTCCTTCTCTTTCAACAACTTGGGTTATTGAACCACCGTTCCTGTAGAGTGGTATGGATTGGAACCCAATTTGCTTACCCTTAAAATTGCCGTTTCAAAGATCTTATCATCTTCACTCTTCCCTATTTCTAAGTCGGTTGAGACTTGAAAGTGTGTCTCCCTTTTCTTCCTCCTCCCCCTCCTTCCCCCTTCCTCCTCCTCCTCCTCCTCTTTCTCCTCCTCCTCCTCCCCCCCCCCCCCCGCTCAGTGCCATGAATTTATCTCTTGGTTCATTCACACACTCACTCCCCGATTACCTTCTACTTCCATTCGCCCATCAATCCATCACCTGCACCCAAACACACACCTCATCCCATCTGTGTGCAGATTGCTTGGAGATCTTTGAGTGCGGGCAATCCTGCCCCATCTTGTGTAATGTCTGGAGACATTTTGGTTGTCCCAACTAGAAGAAGAAGGTGCTAATGGTGTCTAGTGGGCAGTGGGCAGGGATGCCATTAAGAGTCCTACGAATCCCAAGGTAGCCCCCTAAAACAGAGAATCCTCTAGACCAAATCTAATGCTAAGATGAAGAGATTCTGTGGGCTTAGAAGAAGTAACTGGACTCCCAGGCACATGCAGTTCACAGTCTTGGAGGGGAAGCTGGCTGATGGCAGGCGGGCAGTGCAGATGCGACTGCTGGCCAGGGCATGGGTCTATGGTCCTTCCTCCTGTGGAGGTGGTTCATAAACACGTCCACTCAGAGCCAGAGAAAATGCTTTCCTGACAGACCAAGGAGGAGCCGTGGGAAAGATGCAGGTGTGGGGAAGTCACTATTCTTACCTGACTGGAGACTTTCCAGTGTGGCCTTAGGAGTGGGGCACGCACCAGCACTCCTTAAGTAAACTCTCACCCACTGCCCTGGAAGTAAGTCCCCAAACCTCACTAGTTCCCAGACCATCGTTTGACGAAATTATACCTTGGTTTGTTGTAGGGACCAAGGTGGGAGGGGACCAGACATCGTTTGTGCCTCCCAGAAGGAACGTTAGCCACACATCCCTAGGCCTAGAACATCTCATACACACAATGTCAGGTATTCTTCTCAATTTTCAATGAAGGTACAAATATGAATGTGCTTCATTCGGTGCTCTGGTTTACTCACTGAACCATGCCCACATTCATTCACTGTCTAAGGCAAAGTGAGGTTCCAGGAGATCTGGATGGAGGTCAGGTGCCCAGGTCACAAGAGCACAGGGCTCTGTGAACTTGTTTGCATTATAAACAGTGGCTTTGGGATACAGAGTTAAATAAAGGTCATCAGTCCAATTTCTGTTCATTTTGTACATCATTCCTACACAACCTGAACCCTGCATTTATTTGGTGATCTCTGCTTGCACTCAATATCCCACAGGCGTTTCCGGGGTCTCTGGGTGGACAGCTTATACCAAGCAAGCTGAGCAGAAGGGGTCCCCAAATCCTGTGTGGCCTCCCAAGTCCTACACTCTCTGCTTGGGTGTGAACTGGCCTGGAGTGAGAAGGGGGATGTCATAGGTACAGTCACCCCCATTGAGATATTTAGGTAGCATTTTTTTCTCTACTTTCCATGGTTTGAAAGTTGGGCACCATGAGCCACAGGTCAAGCATATAGTCCCCTTCAAATGACAGAAGTCATGTTGTGGCTCTGCTCCAGGACCTTAGAGTTCAGCTTTCTGGACCCAAGTGACTGACCTCTTTCGTTAACCATTACAGACTGTGTGCATGCTCTGCGTAGCCCTGCTGGCCTGCTTGGTGGTAAAAGGCAGGAGGAAAGGTCTCCTCTCTGGGGTTGCCAGCACAGTGCGTGTGTCAGGGACTTGAGGAGCAAATAGGCACCTTTTGCCCTGGGCACCTCGTACCGGAGTCTTGAGTAGAATCATTTGTTAAGGCAACTAGAGCATCCAGGGACTGATGCCAGATTGTAGCTTGAACATCCTTTCACCTGGTCAGGTACCTCTCTACCTTGAGCCATTCAGGAGGTACCTAGAGAGTCTTTGGAAACAGGTGCTGGAATACCCAGAGTTCCTGCCCAGGAGGAGTCTGGAAACCACATTCTCTCCCTTCCCTTTCTCATATCCCAGGTTGGCCTCCAAATCCTTATATAGCTGAGGATGACCTTGAACTTCTGATCCTCCTGCCTCTACCTCTTGAGTGCTGGGATTACAGGTGTGCACCACCATGCCTGGTTTGTTGGGTACAGGGCATCTAACCCAGGGCTTTGTGTATGCTGGGCAAGCACTCTGCACGCTGAGCTGCATCCTTTCTTGTACATTCCTAGACGCTACTGCTGGCCCTGGGTATGAGGACACTCACCTGCCCTGGACAGGAAGGCTTGGACTCCTCCAGGGTTCTCCTCAAATGGAGAGAGCAGAGCGTGAGGGCTAGGAGAGGACTTGGGGACCCCTCGCCTCAGTTCCTGGGCCAGCGGCTGCCACCAGCCCCCAGCCAAGTGCTCCTGCCATTGTTTACATTATAACTTGCCATGCAAGTTTATTTTACTGATTCAACAAAGTGAATTTATGTCGACCAGCTTCTTCGTTTTTAATTATTTTTCTTGACCGTTTGATAATGTAGTGAATTTGGATGTGTCTTGTGGTCATTGGATGAATTAGTAAAATCCCACTGTAGAGGTTTTTGTTTGTTTGAGCTTAACAGAGGTGACTTAAATCACTGGACGGCAGAGATGCCTTGTTCTGCGAGTGCTTGGATAATACTTCATTATACACGGGCTTAGCAACCTCGAAGGATATAGATTAGAACCGTTTGCTTCTCTGCTAATGGAGAGGGGCGTGGATTCAAGTGGTTGTAGTATAGAGTTCTTTGCCACCAGAGAGGGGGAAATTGCCTACATTTTTGCATTTGGATTTCTGTACCTGTGTGTGCTAAGGGCCTGGGGCTGGGGAGGGGGCTGGTCATTCTAAGGAGTGAGACGAGTCTATCCCTACTTGTTGGGTACTGTCTTGGTTTAAAAATGGAAATCTTCTGTTAGAACTTTAAGCCCAGGTAGCCACGAAGGGCTGTCTATCCTAGTTCAGAGAGGGATGGTGCTGGAAAATACAGGCTGGCAGAGCTTAGAAAAAAATCAGCGCCAACGGTTGCAGTCACTGCTTTTCCTTTGTTTTTGTTTTATTTTAACAAAGGGTCTCATGTACTCCCTGCTGGTCTTGAGTTCACTATGTGCGTGAGGCTGACTTTGAACTTCTGAACCTCCTGCCTCCTGTCTCTCAAGTGCTGGGACCATGGTTATGCTCCATCCCATCATGCCTGGCTTATGGAGTGCTGGGGATAGAACTCAGGGCCTCTTGCCTGCTCAGCCAGCATCCTATGGAGCCACCACCACCCACCCGCCATGCAGTCACTACAGAGCCCTTGCCATCTGGCTCCTTCATCTGCTGTCTTCTTCATCCTCTAAACAATGCAGAGTGAGGGGACCGAGATGACTGTGGTTAAAGCACTTGCTGTGTGAGCATGAGGAACAGAATTTGGAGCTCCTGACACCCATGTAAATGCTGGGTGGGTATAGTAGCCCACCTGTAAGTCCAGCCTTGGATGGTGGAGACAGGAGATTCCCAGAAGAGATGGCTAGCTGGAGAACTCTGGGTTTGACTGAGAGACCCTGCCTCAAGGAATAAGGTAGAAGAGAAACTGAGGATGATTCCCGGCATCAACCTCGGTCCTCCACGTGCATGCACATACATGTGCAGGCACACATACACATCACACACACACACAAATGTAAGGTGGCACAGCTATCACCTTTTTAAAAATTGTTTATTTATTCTATTTGACGTGTTTGAATGTTTTCTGTGCATGTATATAAGTGCACCACAGACACACAGTGCCCACAGAGGCCAGAGAGGGCATTGGATCCCCTGGAACTGGAGTTATGGATGGTTGTTAGCCACCATGTGGGTGCTGGGAACCAAACACGGGTCCTTTATAAGAGCAGCCAGTGCTTTTAATCAGTGAGCCACCTCTCTAGGCCCTTTTAATGATGAGGAAACCGAGGCTGGGAAAGCATCTTTCAGCACGCAGAACAATCCTGGCCTGGAAAGAACAGAGCCAACTTACAAAGCAGGTCTGCCTGAGAGCCACAGTTCTTGGAGAAGCAGTATTTCATCCCAAAGGACACTCAGGCACCTGGGCCCCTGTCCAAGTGCAGGTTGGTAGACACGCCCCCTGAGCTTCTGATTCAGTCTGGGTGAGGTCCCTGACATTTCTTTTTTATTATTTTATTTGTCTTTTTTGAGACAGGGTTTCCCTGTAGCCCCAGCTGACCTGGAACTCACTATATAGACCAGGCTGGACTTGAACTTACAGAGATCCACCTGCCTCTGCCTCCCAAGTGCTGGTACTAAAGGCATGTGCCACCACACCTTACCTTATTTATTATTTTTATTTTATATGTATTGCCTGAATGTATGTAAGTGCACCCATGTCATGCAGTGCCTGTGGAGGTTATAAGAGGGGACTGGATCCTCTGGAATTGGAGGTAAGGTGATTGTTAGCTGCCATGTGGGTGCTGGGAACCAAACCCAGGTCGTCTACAAGAGCAGCCAATGCTCTTAACCATTGAGCCATCTCTTCAGCCTGGAACCTGCATTTCTGACAAGTTCATAAGTTACCTGCTGCTGAACCATAGGCCACACTTTGGGAACACTGAAGTTCTGTCCTGCTCTGCCTGTCTAGTAGTGGTGTGATGCACATCTTCAGTACAATGAGGACCTAGAGTTTAAGACTAGCACTCCTGAAGGTGAAGTGTGTGAGTTTCCCCTCAGTGGGGAGATAGGAGTCAGCACCCTTAGGAGGAGCCGTCACACCTGACATCCAGAAGATTGTTGTGACCCTGTACAGCTGTTGTGGTTGTGGTAGAGGAGGTAGCCCCTCACTCCATGGCCAGACAGGAAGCAGAGTGGGGAGAGGACTTCCGGCCCATCCCTAGTGATCTACTTCCTCCAGCTAGGTCTCACCACCTTAACTTTCCAGAGTCTTCCAATATAGTGTCATCTACTTGAGGATGAAATGTAAAGAGCCCTGAAGGGAGCTAAATGGGAGAAGGAGTTTCTAAAACAGCTGTCACGATGTCAAGTCCCTGCAGGACTACAGTGGGACTGACCCCTCTCAGCTGTGGTCTTGGGTCTGTGCCTCTGAGCAGGTCATGATGATGAAGGTATGACAGCTCATAGCAACAGTCTGTCATACAGCAAGCACTAGACACCTGCAGTGGATAGTTTTCACCATTCTTATGTTCATTGTTTATGCACATGTTTGTGGGGAGGTCACAGCCATACATGTGTAGGTGCTTGTGTGGACCAGAGGTCAATGTCAGATGTCTTCCTCAATCACCGTCCACCTTATTCTGGGAGATGGGGTCTCTCCCTGAACCTGGAGCTCATTGACTTAGCCAGACTGGTCGACAAGCTCCAGGGACCTCTCTGCACCTCTCGGGGGCTGGGATTGCGGGGCATATCACCACACTCAGCCTTTTACATGGTTGGTGCTGGGGCTCCAAACTCAGGTCCTCACAGTGCACAGCAAGCGCTTTACCAACTGAGCTATCACCCCAGCCCTCTCATCGTCTTTCTTTATTGAGTCACCCACTAGAGCCTGTTTCCCTTTTCGCTGTAAAGGGGGAGATAGAATGGCCCCCCAATGGAGAGGAGGATACAGGAGCTGAGGATAAAAGCACAGTGCCCAGGCACCCAGGCAGCACTCCAGAAATGTGAGCTACCTCTGCTGTACAGGCCTCAGTGGCCAAAGACTTTTGGTAACTGAATGATAACAGTGTGTCTGTAAAACCACAGGGGCTGGAGAGAGGGCTCCGTGCTGAAGAGTACTGGCTGCTTTTCCAGAGGATTCGGGTTCAGTTCCCAGCACCCACACGGCAGCTAACGTAACTCCAGTTCCAGGGGATCTGACACCCTCTTCTGAGCTACTCGGGCCTTGCACAACACAGGTGCGCTTACACACATGCAGGCAAACCACTCCTATACATAAAATAAAAATAATAAATTATTTTTAAAAATATTTTTTAAAATTTTGCATGTGAACTGAGGGAATCTGGCCTTCTAAGCCAGGTCTTAAACCAGGATCTGAATCTTTGCATCAGAAGAGTGTTGCAACATAAAATGCTGGGATACTGAGGGACGGAGATGCTGCTCAGTGGCTGTGATGGCCCGAATGAGAAATGTCCTCAACGGGCTCAGGTATCTGAGCACTTGGTTCCCGGTGGGTGGCGCTGTTTGAAGAGGTTATGGAACCTTTCGGAGGTGGATCCTTCCTGGGGGAAGTATGTCACTGGGGACAGGCTTTGAGAGTTTCTAGCCTCACCCCACTTCCTGTTTTCTGTTTTCTGCCTGTGCTGGGGGATGTGAACATTGAGCTTCCTTCTCCCTCCACTATGTCTGCCACACCTTCCCACCATTACGGACCCTCCCTCTAGACCCAGAGGTTGATGTTTGTCACACTGTTTTAACACAGCAACAAAAGTAACTAACGCAGTGGTAGAGGGCTCATCCAGCATGTGTGGGACCCCGGGTTCCATCTCCAGTACTAGGAAATATATAAATAAATAAATGGCTTGAGCTACCGTCCACTGGTGAGTTTTCCGCCCCCCACCCCATGTTCCACTGTATGAAACCTGAGTACCTTCACTTCCACATATAGATACACTCTATGCTCTCTAGGGTCCCCTAGGCAGGAGGAAGTTACCCCAGTTTACATAAGAATACCAAAGAGATCCTGGAGAGATGGCTTTAGCAGTTAAGAGCATGGGCTGTTCTTGTAGAGGACACAGGTTCTATTCCTAGCTCCCACATAGTGGCTAACAACTGTCCATAGCTCCAGTTCCATGGGGATCCAACACCCTCCTCTGACCTCCTGAGGCATTGCACACCAGTGCGCTTACATGCATGTACAGGCAAGACACTCAAACAGGTAAAATTAAAATAATAAATAAAATTTAAAAAAATAAAGGAGTACTTAAGAGACCCGTTTTGACATTATCTTTTAAGAAGCCACCAAGATAAAGCAGAATCTAGCCAAAGGAATGCATGACTAATGGTGGAATTATAGGTCATAGTTCTGTGGGGCACCAACGACAGGTGAGGTGTTGATAAAAATCCAGGCTCTTTGGGTTTTGTGGGGGAGTATTAAGATAAGAGCATAAAACTCGATAGTCTCCCTGCCTCTCTGCTCACCTTCAAATCCAGTAAATTCCTTTTTGGCTCTCATCCTTGTAAGCAGCACTTTATAGAGTTGGCTTTATAATCAGTAGAAATAATGACAGTAAACTAGAAAAGCCAGCCACTATCTTGCTCCCATTAGGGAGAGTAAAATGTTTGTGTTTTTCATGAAAACACAGGCAAAGTCCATCCCTGAGTTTGATCCCTCATCTTCACAGTAAGTTCACAGCCCTTTAGACACCACGGCCCAGCAGCTCTGAAACAAGGCAGTTTTCTTATCAGGTGGGTCCTGGCCTGGCAAGGCCGCTTCCTGCATTTCCGGGGGAATCGTTGCCCAGTGGAGACCCCCTGACCCCCAGCTCCTCGGCAGCTTCCAAGCAGCAATGCAAGTTCTTTTAAAAAGACAGCAGACAACACAAGCCCCCGTGCATTACTGCACATTGGGGCGGACTTTTTGTCTAACCGGAGAGATAAAAGGGCATCGAAATTTTGTTTTCAAATGTGTTTAAGAACCTGTTATTAAAATGGAATTAAACTCAACTCCCGGGGCCGAAGCTCTGCGACTACTAGGAGATAATCTTAGTAATGCGATTAGCTAGAGCCAGGGGGAGAGGGGCTGGGCGGGGGGCCAGGGAGAGCAGGCAGCGCTGGGGTTCTGCAGTCACTGAGTCATGGCCACTTCTAGACATAGTGCAGTGGACTTGCCATCCAGGGACTATGATAACGTGACACTGACCTTCACTAGTCACTCACTGTGTGGTACACTCAGCACCCGCCTGTGTTTCTTCTTGTCCACCCCCACCAGGCAGATCCTGTTGTACACACACACACACACACACACACACACACACACACACACACACACAGCGTCAGAGGCATGCAGACACTTCCCTGATGTCACACAGCTCAGTGAACAGGCACTGGGACTCACACCCAGGTCTACACATCTACACAGTCTCTACATTCTACAGGGCATGGTGCTTAAATGAAGAGGACAAATCTATTGGAAAAGTTTTATTTCATTGCTGGCCCCACCCCATCCAAAGAGCCAGCAGGGAAAGCCAAGAAGCTGTCACTGATACCCACGTGGTGCCCAGTGAGGAGCTGTAAGTGATGCGTGAGTCAGAGGTTGCTCTGTGGTGGAACACAGTCCTCTGAGCAACACCGACCACCACCATCTTCTTTAGGTCAGCTGTGTGCTCTTCTAAGAAGCAACACAGTGGGGCTTGTTCGTTGTCCTTCATAGGAGATGGCGGGAGGGTCGCTGGACTCACACCTGGATTCCAGTCACTCCTTCCAGCATCTGAATGCAATTCTGCCCCAGTTGCAGATGACCTCGGGAGGTGCTAGAGTACGTAGACTGGGGAAAGGTTAACCGAACGCGGCTGCATCTGCACAGCAATAGGGAAACCATCATCCACACTAGGCGTAGAGCTTTCAGTGCGGCTGCTTTGGGCTCACACATGTTCCTGCCATTAGCCGCTCACACATGCCCTGTAGTTAAACCCAATAACAATAAACTCATTGCTTCCCCCAGGGTGAACTGAGGGAGGATTGAACTGTGGTATGTCTTTGGAGCCCCAAGAGGACGGGATAGATGTTGTTCCCATCTCCCCAGGGAAAGAGTTCTCCCAACACCCTTGCTCTTGATGGCACTTTTCACACATGCAGAAAACAGGGTCTTCTCTGTTCCTCTCAGCCCAGTAGACCCCCTAGAAGAGTCGGCAGGTGGAGACCACACCCTCCACACCGCCCTATTTCTCCAAGTCACAGAAGATGGTCTCTAGTTAAGAAGGTTGAAAAATGGTAGATGTTTGTGTTTACTGTTGACTGTTTTAAATGTCACAAACTCCGTGAGGGAGAGGATGTTGATCTCCCCTGTGTAGATAGGGAAACTGAGACACTCTAGTGGAGTGGTTCCGAGGCCCAAGGGAAGGGCTTTGATCCTGGAACTGGGGACATGTGAGGGACCTATGGTTCTCTGATAATCTCCCCCTGGTCTCTCACCCTCCCTGTTCTTAGCAGTCGCCTTTTTTTGCTATGGGCTGCCTCCTGAGGCCATGTGGACCTCCAGGCAACTGAGCACTCCTCTGGTTAGGAGCGGTGGCAAAGGGGAGGTCTGTCCATATAAGTTCTGTGACCAGAGACAGTGGCAACCAAGTGCCCCTATGCTTGACCCCACAGAGTTCCAGTGGGTGCCTCTGGATAGGGAACAGTCCCTGCGACACATGGACAGGTCTTCAAGTATACCGTATAGAGTGCGCTAGTATCTCTGAGCCATCTGGGAGTCTGTCCAGTGGCCACGTCTTCCTATGACCGTGACTTTCTGCCATATGTTAGTGCTGTCTACTGAGAGACTGATTGACAAACTATGCCACAGTTTCATTTCCCATCAATGTAAATTATTAAAGCACTACACATTTAGATTAGCTATCAAGAAGTCTGCCTTCTCTTGAGTTAACTTTCAGGTACTTCTGTGGGAGACAGGCTGGAGATAGAGGCTGGTGTTCTTAAAGGTATTGGCTCTAAGTAGTTGCCAGGCCTGGACTCAAAGTCAAAGCCTCTCAGAATATGTTATGAAAATTGGATCATCTCTCCCTACTAAAGAAGCAGCTAGAAAAGGTTATAGGGACCTGAGAGAGGACTCAATCAGTGAAGTGTTTGCTGCATAAGCAAGAGGACCTGGGTTCAATACCCAGCACCCATGTAAGAATTTACATGTGGTGGTGCATGCCTGTAACCCCAGCACGAGAGAGGTGGACGCAGGTGGATTCCTGTCTGATTGGCCAGCCTAGCCTAATCAGCGAGTGCCAGACCAAGTGAGAGAACTTGTCTCAAAAAACAAGGCAGGTGGCTCCTGAGGAACGTCATCCAAGCTTGGCCTCTGTTTTCCACCCACCATACACACACGCCACAAAAAAAAAGAAAAACAGGAAATATAAATCTGTCGAGTGTGGAGCGTGGTGCCTAGCCCCTGGCCAAGGCCCGAACTTCACCAGCCGTCACCGTCACACCTCTGACCATTCTGGTTGTTCATGATTGGGGTGAATCAGTGTATTGCCTGTATGTATGTAAGTGGTGGAGGTCAGAAGAGGGTATCAAATTTCCCTGGAACCGGAGTTACAAATGGTTGTTAGCCACCATGTGGTGCTGGGAATCAAACCTGAGTCCTCTGCAAGAGCAGGCAGTGCTCCTAACCACTGAGCCATCTCTCTAACCCACATTCTAGTTGTTTGTGAACTTGCCATCTTGCTGAGGTATAGGCCATTTCCTTGTCACCAAAGGTCAGAGTCACTAGAGAGGGTCAAAGGCTTCGATTTCCCTTAAAACTTTAGAGGCTACAAACAGGAAACGATCTTCACAAACAAAAATGCAGAGATTCTGACTTGGAGAGTGGCAGCTACTGTGTTCCGCTTCTGCTGAAGTTATTAAGCCCCAGATTCCCCAGGCTGCCATAACAAGTTACCACACATCTAATGGCTTCATTCCGCTTCTGGAAGGCAAACGTGTAGAGCCAAGGTTTCAATCCAGACATGCTTCATCAGAATGCCATTGAGAGGTGGGGGACCTCCCTGCCTTGTACAACCTCTGGTGGCTGATCCTGCCCACGTCTGTTTCTGGTATCACTCCCATCTCTGTCTCTGTCTGAACATGGCTTCTCCAAGTGACCTCTGCCTGTGTCTCTCTGGGTCTCTTCCCTCCTTAGAGGGGAACTAACCATTGGAGGTAAGACCCTCCCTGAGCCCAGGAAGATTTCATCTCAAGATACTTTAGGGTGTTTTTTCTTCTCAAGAGTCTTAATAAGTACATCCACAAAGACCATGTTTCCAGACAAAGTCCCAACCTCAGATTCTGGGTACACCAGAGGACTTTGGAGTGACCTTTTCAACTCTCAGTGGACAGTTACCAGACCCCCCAGCCATGACACCCCAGAACTGATGAGGAAGGCTCTTGCTGTCTCTGGAACTAGAACATTCTTTGACATCTTCAGTGTACTTGGTCATTGGCTCTTCGTGTGTGTATGTGTGTGTGTGTGTGTGTGTGTGTGTGTGTGTGTGTGTGTATTGCATACAAGTGTATGTGTTTGTGTGTGTGATCATATGTGTGTGGAAGCTGACAGACATCTATACCACTCATCTCTGCCTCTCCAGCAGTAGAATTACAGGCATACTTCACAATGCCCAGCTTATTATTATTATTACAATTGTGTGTGTGAGGGAGAGACAGAGAGAGAGAGAGAGAGAGAGCACTGTAGGTGCTGGCACATACATACAGCATGCATTTGGAGGTCAGAGAAAAATTTTGTGGAGTCCATTTTCTCCTCAGCATTTACCAGGATTCAGGGGGCTCAAACTCAGGTCACCAGGCTTATGCAACAAGCACCTCTACCTGCTGAGCCATCTCACTGGCCCCACACCCAACTTACATGGGTTCTAGGAATCAAACCCAGGTCCCTGTGCATGTACAGGAAGTACTTACCTGATTGAGCTGTTCCCCCCAGATTCCCATCCGCATTTCTTAAGCTTCCAGCCTTACTAAAGGCTCTGAAGGATTCACTCTGTGAACAGGGTGAGTTCAGCCCCTGCCCGGTTGGTGCCCAATATCTTACACACACAGAAGTCTGGAAAATGGTGGTTTTGGAGAAAACCTTGCTGGCTTCGGCCTTCTCTCAGCCTTGTGTCCTGATTACACCTTGGCAGGTTCTGGGCTCATGCATCACCCAGGGAACAGAGGGGTGTGAATTTCCCAGACAGTCTGCTGGGTTTTATCTAGACCCAACCTCTGACTTTATCCCTAGGTGGTTGTAATTGTTCTAGAACAAATGAGGCAAATGGGGAGGGGCCAAAGTGAAAAGGAAGGCTCCTGGATGGAGGATTCCCCAAGGGAACCATCCAAGCACACTGTCCTTGGGTTTCTCCTGCTAAACACTTCCCTAGTACGTGCAGATGAACTCTCAGAAAACTAAAAGCAAGGGAAAATGGATAGAGATAGAATTCATTTCAAGGTTAGATTCCATGCTATACAAGTCTTAGTGATCAAATTGCTCCTCGAAGCCAGACCAGAACAAAGCACTATCTAACTATCTACACTTACCAACTTCGAATTTAGTTTCTCCTTCTTCCTTTAGAAAAATCCCTTTATGCTGAAGTCACAGGAATGAGTTCTTTTGTGACTGTGACCACTGCTGGGGTGCTGTGATCCCTGAGTTGCCTTCAGACACTGCACTGTTGAGGCTCCAAAGAGGCTCCCCTCATCTGTGAATAAATCTCTTTGTCAATAAGAAGAGAAATGGGGGATCAAGGTCCCCCAGGAAGCTGCAGAGCTATTTATATAATGGCCCTTCTTATCAAAAAGAATCACATTGAAGGGCTGGAGAGATGGCTCAGCAGGCAAGAGCACTGACTACTCTTGCAGAGGACCCAGGTTCAATTCCCTGCACCCACATGGCAGTTAACAAGCGTCCATAAGCCAGTTCCAAGGGACCCGATGCCCTCTCCTGACCTCCATGGGCATTGCAGGACATGGGTGTACTCAACACACATGCGGGCAGTATAGTCACACACGTAAACATAATAAAATATAATAAAAAAGAATCATATGGAATAAAAACATTCCTGTATGCCCATTCACTCTGACCTGTCAGTGAGGAACCAAGAAGTCTGCTGCAAAAGCTTCTAGAATATGCTGGTGGCCACTGTGTCCTAACTGTCCAGTCTTTGTGGCTGTCCAATATATGACAGGTTCCTCACATTATCTCAGTACCTCGTGGTACCCAGGATATGAAATTAAGCAAGGTAGATTCTAGATCTTTACTTCCTTCCGTGATGTCCCCAGAGGCCCTAATCCTTGGCTATGCATTCAGAGTGGGTCTATCCATCCTCCTGGGAGGCTACCCACAGACTCAAGGCACCATGCTCACCCTGCCTGAGTCAGAGGGGAACACAGGTCCCTGGGGTTCTGGTGGTGGACACTGAGGTGTCCCTTGACCTCAAGCCTTCTGAGCTGTTGGTAGCTTAGACCCAGAAGGCTCTAGGGAGAGCTGGAACACCCGTTTCTACTGTCCTCAGAAACAGGTTCACAAGACATACATTGGACAGTGGTGACCTCATGACACCCCCTCCCCACTCCAAATAACAACCGGCACCCACACATGACTGGAGGAAGCTCAGCCCTGCATTGGACATAAGGAAACTGAACCTCAAGTCCCAGAACGGTCTTCTAAATCACTCTTCTTCCGGACAAGGGACCGTTGTCCCTCCCAGAGAGCATGCAAGCCCCTTACTTCCTGTCTCATCTTTGCAAAGCAGGAAGTGTTGCCTCCTTCCCCCGTCCCACCATGACACTTCCGTAACAGTCTGTCTGCAGCTGCCTCCCCAGGTCTAGGTGAAGGCAGTAGACTGTCTCCGGAAGTCATGCAGCAAACACTGTCTTCTCTTCTGTGACGCTGTTCTAAGAGCTCTTATTTTTAAGGCCCCAGTAGCAGAACAGGGGCTTGCTGATGACCTGAAGCCAGCTGCAGCCCGCCCTGCCTGATACCAGTTGGTAATTGTCATCTGTTACATACGTAAAAGCTTAGGTCTGAAATTCTCTCTCGAAGTAGTATGTATCAGGGTAGAAGCTGTGTGAAGACCCTGGAGATCCACAGTCAGAGAACATTCATCACGGCTTTGAACAAAAGGGAATTTTTGAAAGATTTAGGTTATTCGTAAACATCTTTTAACCCACTGCTGCCGGGCAGTTTCTTCTTTTGCTTGGGAATGACAAGAAGTTGTGAAGTCAGAGTGTGGACCCAATTTCAGAGCAAGGAGCCCTGCCTGGGGTGTATTAACCATTCACTCCATGCCAGCTTGGGGGGCCCAAATCCTGTTCCCTGGTGATGGTTTGGTTAGCAACTTCAGTTTGCATAGGACACACATGATGGTCCACGACTGTCTAGGCATTTTAAACAGACACAGGGATGGGTAGATTACACTCACAGCTTTGGTTGTTGTGCCCAGTGGGTTGCTGTCCCATGTTAGAAGCAAACATGGCTTAGATGTGGGGACCAGAGGGGTTTGGGGGAGTAGAGCTTGTAAAACGAAAGGAAAGGAAGGGAGCAGGATCACTCATATCCACACCCAGGAGACTGGAGAAAGCTCAGTGGTGCAGGGAATCTCCTGAGCTAAGATAGGAAGGAGCTCCTGCCTCAGCCAGCACCGGTCAGGCCCTGTGCTCCACCCAGACCTGTCTTGGCCAGGCTGCTTGGAGAGCAGTGGAACTGAGTAACCACTGCTATTAAAATGCAAGGGCTCCTTAAACTGGCCCGGCCCGGGACCCAAGAGTCTACATGCCTATCAAGTTCCTGGTTACAAAGTTGGGGATGTAGCTCAATGGATAGAGTGCTTGACTAACATACATGATGCCCTGGGTTCGATCTCTAGAACCACATAAACTGGATGTGGTGGTGTAAGTTTGTAATCCCAACACTCAGAAGATGGAGACAGGAGGGTCAGCAGCCAAGGTCATCCTTAGCTACATGAGGTCAAGAACCACATTTTGAGTAGCAACGGATATACCAGGGCTCTCAACCAGAACTGACTTGCCCCAACCTTGGGGACATCTGGCAAAATCTGAGGACATTTTCCGTTGTTCCAACTGGAGTTTGGGAAATGTAGCAAGTAGAGACCAGAAATGCTGCCCAACCCCCACTACACACAGGATAAGCAGAGAAAGAACTCATCCCAGATTGGTAAAGAGCTGAAGTAAGATGTCCTGAGGTAGAAAGGCACCAACGAAGTGGCCAGCCACTGACGCAGAGCCAGACTGCTCAGCAAAGACTTCCAGAACACAGATTTGACCTGCCACCAGATAGCAGCCTTCGTGCAGAACTGTGGGTCTGTCTGATAAGTAACTGTAAGGTCTCAGCCCTCTCCTGATACCTCCGATCTTCCTTACTCCGTTCCTTCTGCGTAGCCCATGCTGCAACGAATGCTCAGTTGATCTACGTGTCTTATTTCTATTCTGTGCACTGTACTAGCTTGTAAACTCTGGACTTCTGGTTGGTTTGTGTCATTTCCTATCAACAGCCCCTAGACAATACCTGGTCTATAGTAGATACTCAATAATGAGGTACTTGGCGAGAGCCGGCAAGATGGCGCAGCAGTTAAAGGTGCTTACCATCAAACCTGACCTGAGTTCCGTCTCCTGGGAACCACCCCGTAGAAGAGAGAACTGACTCCTGTAAGCTGTCCTCTGATCTCCACACGCAGGATTTGAAAAAGTTATTAGATGAACGAGTAGACAGTGCAGTCTTTGGGGAAGGAGAGGGGGCTGGTGCTGTGCTTCCCACTAGGGAGATGGTACAACCATGTCCTCACTGTTCCTCCCTGCCCCATTCATAAGACATATATTGAAGACTTCTCTGCACACACCTGGCAGCGGCTGCCGGATGTGGGGATATGACCACTACTCATTTGTTTTGCCTGTCACATATTCAAAGCAGGACAGTATAGTTTTCTCTAATGGGCCTTTCTTTTCTTATTCCAGCTCCCTAATTTCATGGTATCACAGAGAGAAATGAAAATGGAAATAAATGTCTGTATCTCTTTTAATTCTCTGCCTTTTCTTGTCTGAGTCTTACTTCACCTCATTTTCATCCAGAAAGTTCTTGCCCTGTATTTTCTGGAAATTAGAAAATCAGACCCTTCCTTTGTACGTCTGCGAGTGCAGGTGAGGGAGGATTCAAAGCAGCTCTTTCAGAATATTCCATTTTCCCATTAGCGTGGGTCTCTGAGAACCCTGTGATGTGCTCTTCCGTAAGAATGATGCCAGGACGCTCTCTAATTATCTCCGGCCTTTCATTCCTACAGGGCTCAGCACAGCTGAAAAACCATCATCCTTGCCTGAGAACTGTCCTTATTTTCTTTTGGGGTGGGAGGACCTGTCGCCTCCACAAGGTAGGGACAGAGCTGATGGGATGTATCTAATGTGTGTGACCTTGGAGAGGTCAAGACCTCTCCCCTGGCTTATTGGGAATGCCTTGCAACAAGCCTTCTCTTCATGGCCTAGTCGTTCGTTCCATTCCTCAGAATGGGGTGGTAGATTTAAAAAGAGGACAAAGGAAAAGTTAGGTTCCCTCTCCCTGTCCTCTGTTCAGTGTTCTGAGCCGAGCTGTGACATAGACAGGCCCGGGAGGGCAGGGGACAAGAGAAGAGGATACTTTTGAATGTGATATGGTCCAGAATCTTCCCTGGGACAGGTCACTGTTGAAACTGTCTGGCTCTTGAAGAACTCCTAGGCTAAGGAATATTATCACTTTTAATGTCCCATATCTTACAGAAGGGTCTCTGAGTCATCCCAGCATCCCTCAAAGCATCATCATCAGTCCTCCTGTATCAAATTTTCCAATGATCTCCAGGGAGAAGATTTCTCCAGAAATCTCAGCTTACTCCCAGACCAGTAGAAGTTCTTGAGGTGATACTCAGAACTAGAAGGGGTTTTTTTTGTTGTTAAGATTTTATTTTTATTTTATGTGCATGAGTGTTTTGCCTGCATGTGTGTACCTGGTGCCCAGGGAGGCCAGAAAAGAACATCAGATCCCCTGGAACTAGAATTCACAGATAGTTGTTAGCCAGCAGATTGTGAGTACTGGGATCCAAACCCCAGTCTTCTGCCAAACCAGTCAGTGCTCTTAAACTGCTGAACAGTCTCTCTAGCCCCAGGATTGAGAGTTTTAATAGGCTTCCCTGGGAACTTATGTGTTACTGAGGTTCAAGAACCACAGATCTAATCTAACCTTCCCGTCCATGAACAGGGACGCAGAATCTCAGAGAAGACCTGTAGCTTGCTAGGCAAACAGGTGTCAAGAATATTTTGAGCTTTTCTGATCTTTCCCACAGTCTACTGTACCTGACCCTCACCTTCTGTTTTCTCTAGTAGCTCAATTTTTATACCTAAATTAGAAAGTGTTAAAGCTAACAACACAGCAAATCTTGTTTTATGCCAGCGAGATCATTCCAGCAAAGCTGTGGAATAAACTCGCTCTTAGGTCCAGCTATCATCACTAAAAGGACCGGGAACAACTGATTTACGGAACTCACGAGCCCAGCTAGAGAGGAAGCTGTTATGGTAGGGCTCTGCCTGTGCTCTAGGCCAGCACTGAGTGGCCCACACAGCCTCTCCTTTGGTGATATCAGCCCCCGGGGTACACGTTCCCTTGTCTAGTGAGATTTTATTCCCATAGTGTGGGACCCAGCCATTCACCAGAGTGAACTGAGCATTTCTGAGTCTGTGCAGAAGACAAGGTCGATGGCTTGCCACAGTCACGGTTCTCCTGATGCCAGGAGACTGCTGGTGGTGTTTCTCTGTAGCCTCTATAGGCAGAGGCTTGATTGGAAACAAACTCATCTGGGACCATGTTCTGCCTCCAGCTGTGTCCAGTGCCACCTTATCTTCAGGGCTTCACCTCCTCATACTAAGGTGCTCTGTGCCAGCATTGGGGTCTGGCTAATGGTGTGAATTTCTTGGACAGATAACTTTACTCCAGTGTTTTGCGTGCTTGGGACAGTAGGTATATTCATCCTTCCAAGGATGTCATGGTTGCCTGCAGACTGGGAGACCCATATAGCACATACACACACACACACACACACACACACACACACACACACACATAATTGCAGAGCTTGAGAGATGGCTTAGTGGTTAAGAGCCCTCTGCTCTTGCTGAGGACCTAAGTTTGGTTCCCAGCAGCCACACAGTGGCTAATAACCAACTGTAATTCCAGGTCCAGGGAATCTGATGCCTTCTTCTGGTCTCCACAGGCACCTGCACCTATGTGTGCAAGTGCATGTGCATGCAACATGCACACATAATGTTTTTTAAACCATATAATCACACAGTCCTGAAATTTTATAAATTCTTCACATTTGACCATGTTCATCAATATTCTATACCCAAGAGATTACAGAATGCAGTGGAGGGGGCTCAGGATAGATGTTACCATCTTTATTATTATGCTAAAATATGTGTGATGTAAGGAAAGTCAGCCCCACCATCAGCCCTTGCTTCCCCTCATGGGAACTGGTTTCGTGGTAATTTGTTAGAAATCCTCTGTCCATCTCTCCCTAGAACTGTGGGTACCAGAGCCCTGGAAGCACATCTCTTTGTTTATATTTCCCTTGGCTGTTTTAAAGCTCTATCTGTCATCTCTGACACACTTCCAGTTTCCTATCAGATATGAGAGAAAGCGCCTGCAGAATGTGTGATGGGCTGGGAAGTGTGACCTGAAAGCTCTTTAGATGGGACCCCTGGCTCCTACCTGGGGACCCAGAGCTGCTGAGGGGCAGGGACCGACCTGAGAGAAGCAGGCAGAGTTAATTGCCTGGGTGCTGCATTGCCCCAGAAGTGCAAGGAAACAAGAAACACCGTAATTAAAACTCAGTTGTTGGGATTTGAAAGTCTTTGCCTGCCTCCCGGGAGACGGACCAGTCAGATGCACAGATTATATTAATGAGACGTGAACTTGGAGTTGTACTGTGAAGATTTTCCACCCACTCTACACCCGGGGGTGCTACTAAGCCTTTTGGTCTCAATTCAAGGTGCCATTGGGCTTTCTGGAAGCTTCCAAGCAGCACTGGCCATTATCTCCCTGCAGCCTCACTGTGTCTTGTATATCTCACCTGTACGGACTGTTGGCTGTTTTGAAACACAGAATACACTCACTAAATATTGGCCTAATATGTACACAAAGAATAAGCACCACCTGTTTACTTCCTGTTTGTTAATGTCACTAGATCACAAATTCCTTTATGGCATAAAGCATCTCCTCTCCTCCTCAGCTCCTAACATACCACCAGAGGACTACAGGAAGGACTCCTGGACTTAGTAAGCTAGCCCACATCCTGTGTCCTCTTGGCCATTGCTGTGTGAGTATGTGCTCTCTCTCCTATCCTGAATTCTCAGCCTGGACAAAACATATTTGCTTTCCGATTACTTATTCTTTGGATGCCTAGCATATAGTAGGAGTTCAATAAAATACATATTAATTAAAGATGAAAGGATTGAGGAGATGGCTCAGTTAATAAAGTGTTTGTTGTAGCAAAAATTCCTTCTGAGGGTATGTAAAATGTCTGCCCCATTCTCCCTTGGTCCCAACATCAAACTGAGGTACAGTTTCACCAGACTGCAGTCTGGGAAGCCAGTGAGTTTATTGGGCTTACCTACAGAGCAGTGGGTGAGAAGTGTGGTAAGTACAGCCCCTCCTAAGGCTGCACTGGAAAGTCTTCATCCAAGCATGGATGGCTTCCCCACAGCCACCAAAATAATGAGAGACTCTCCCTAGACTTCCCCAGCTTATATATACACCCTTAGCCTTTCTCCAACACCATGTGCAACTAGGGCAGACTGGTTGGCTGGGAGATATGACTGGATTCTCAGGCAAGGGTCCCATGACTCTGCCTTCCCCTCCCTCCCTCCCTTCACTCTGGAAGATGAACAGGTAACAAGCTCAGCTGTGATGATCTTAAGCAAGCAGGTGCAATCAAGCTTGGAAAGATGGCGTTCTGCATAACACATGTATTTATAATCCCAGGACTGGGGAGGTGGAGATGGAAGTTCGCTGGAACTTGCTCAAAAAATAAGGTAGAGCATGACTGAAGGAGACAACCAAGATCAACTTTTGCACACACGCACACACACACACACACACACACACACAGATATATGCAGACTGATATTCAAGCATCAATTCCACTCTTCTCACCCACTTCTAAAGTATAAGACAAGTGCTCTTATGCCTTGTAACCCCTGCAGTGTTCTGGAATAGAATTACTGAGCCTCTCTTGGGCCACGTCTAAGCAGGTGTATCATTCCTGAAACAAGATGGACATTAGCCGTGGACTATACTCCTATGAATTTCTCCTCATAGCCTTGCAAGGTCGTATTGATGTAGTTGCTTTCTTACTAATCCTTTTAAAGGCCTTTAGGGACCCTGGAAAAACCAGCCTCAGGCTGGTAGCACAGCAAGTTTGCCTCTCGGAATCGGGATGGCGGGTGTGTTATTGGAAACTCGGCTGACTTTAGGGCTGGACAGATTGGACTTGACTCCAGCTCTGGCTCTCATGAACTCTTTCTCCAGGAACAACCCAGTCCACCACTGCATGACCATTTTCCCATATGTAAAATAGGGAGAAACTGGATCCACTGGAGATTGATGCAAGGATTGGTTAGTTATTAGTTTTGCACGTCTGTGCCCCATGAGACAAGAAACTGATATGAAAGAAAGTGTTATTTCATGGCTTCGGCGGTCAGCCTTGGTCAGTTGGCCCAGGTGCTTTGGGACCTGTGGCAGCGCAGGGCATCACTGTAGGGAGGCACACTTAAATAAAGAAGCCTGTTTGCCTCATGGTAGCTGGAAAGGAGAGAGAGAAGGGAGGAACATGGTCCCAATGTCCCCTCCAAGAGCAGGGACCCAGTGACCTCACCTTCTCCCTGTTGGCTCCGTCTCCTAGAAGTTCCACCGCCTCCCATAATGCCACAAGAAATTACCACAAACTAGGTGGCCATAAACCACACAGATTCTTTCTCTTTCTAGGGGCCGTAAGGTATAATAAATAAGTTGTGCGGAGTCAGAATCAAAGTGTCGGAGCAGCTTGCTCCTTCTGAGGCCCCTGGACACATCTGTTCCTTCCCTTTCTGGTTCCTAGAGGATGCCACGTGCTTTGGCTTATGGCTCCTTCCTGGACCTTCCAAGTGAATGGTCAAGCATCTGCTTTCTCTGCCTGTGCCTCTGTTGTCATATGGGCACCTTTCTGACCTTTTCTGAATCCCGCTTACCCAGACCCCTGTGTGTCATCTGAGGCATCAAGGTCATAGTAGTGCATGCTGGTAATCAAGCATTACCAAGCGCGATTGTCTATACAATAACCATCGTGTAATTAAAGTGCCACGTTGTCCTGCATTCTTGGAGTAAAACCCATACCAGAAGTTCTCTTAGTTTGGTTCCATTAAGAGCCAAGTGAGTCAAGGTTCCCAATGCACATGGTTGATCTGAACGGTGCCAGATAGGCAAGGCTCTGGAAGGGTGAGACAGTAAATACAAGGCAAACCCTGAAAGATCCATTTCTAAGTCATTTACCACTGTGGGAGGTGGAGCTTAATCCTCACTGGGGATAATCACAGGAGCCAATATAAAACACACCTCTAAGTTTCCCATCCTGGGGCCAAGTGACCTGTGTCCTCTACAGACTACTTCCCATCAGTCACTGGGGTATGAACTTCTCTGGGGATGTGGCTCTTTGCAACCTTCCCTGTGGCCAGGTGGGGAGCAACATGCGCTCAACCTTCAGCAGAGCATCTCCTAAAGCCCAATTTGCTAAGGCACAGGAATGAGGACCTAGGGCCAGGGCCTCAGAGTGCTCTCTACAGAGGACTCCCCCTCCCCAAGCACTGCCACGGGTTAGCTAAGAGTCACTTGTGATTATCCCCCAGCCTGTTGAGGCCCCTTATACAGTGATTTAATGAAACCAAGGTGAAGTTAGGGTTATTTAATGAAATTAAAATGAAGGCTTAGCTAGAGTAAACTACGTTTAAAAACAGGTTGTTCAATTAGACACAATCAAAACACACAAAAGATGACAGCCAAGAGAAGGAGCCTCACAATTCTGGGATTGGCTGTTCCTGACTAACTTTAAAGATATCCAAGCTGGCAATCGCTGTCAGTGGATGCCCATGGTGGAACATGTGTATGTGCACATGTATTCAATGGTCCTAACTCCAAAGTGTCAAAGTTATTCCTGTTTTATTGGTTGTTGCAGAAGAAACTGAGGCCCAATGAGACTCAACGAATCCCCAGAGATCCTGCAGTTAGTGGGGGCAGTGCTGAAGGTCAGGCCTCTCCTCCTTTCACTCGGAGCCCTCCATCAGGTCCCACCCAACAATCTTGGGTGCCCCTTTGGGGCTGCTGGCACCATTGCCACCTCTTACTGGGGTTCTGCAGAAGCAGTCTCTGGACTCCCTCTGGGCTCTCAATGCTGGGAAGGAAGGAAAGAGCGAAAGCTTTCACGCAGGCAAAGCTTATTAACCAGGCCATTTCCACCCCTGGGCAAGTGACTTTCTCCTTCCATTTTATATGGAACTCCCCGCAGAGGCAGCGGGAAAGAACTCCCCGCCAGAGTCCTAGCTCAGTAAAAGGTGCCTGGAGACCCATCAGGAGACCCATGTGGGAGTAGCTGGCTTGCTGAGCTTAGAAGGCAGCCCTCAACCCATTCCGACTAGCATATTGATCAATTTACACTGCAATTTTCAGCATTTACAACAGCCACTGAGGTGTATTTTTTTTTTTTAAGACTGGGTCTCATGTAGCCAGGATGGCTTCAAATTCATTATGTAGCCAAGGATGACCTTGAGTTCCTGATACTCCTGCCTCCACCTCCTAAGCACTGTGACGGCCAGCATGGACCACCACACCTGGGTCCCCTACATAAGCGGTGCTGGGGCTGGAACCCAGAGCTTCATGCCTTCTAAGCAAGCACTCTACCAGCCCATGAATCGAGATTTCTAAAGGAAATATCTTTTGAGTGGATGACTAATTCCTTCAGCACCACAATGGAGGCCTTTAGTAATGCTCGACGGAGGGAGATATTGACCAAGTTTATGGCATATGTGTTGAGTACCTGCTGTGTCAAGAGAAATGTGTGTAGAACTTATAGGACCCTGAGGCTGGAAGTTTCTCCAGTCGAGTGTGAGGTTGAAGGGTATCAAGAAAGGGCCCATGAAGGAAGTGACAACGGAATTGAGTTAGGAAGGACATATCTGGATGCGTCTAGATGCGCTGGGTGGAGAGGCTTTTCATTTCAGAGTGCCCCAGGCAGCCTCGGTGACAGCGGGAGGCTGTACTAGAAAAGCTTTTTGAGGTGGTTCTGGCCAGGGGTTAGGAGAGAAGCAGGGAAGGTGAGGCTGGAGATACAAATTCCACTCGGTGGAGCCCCTGGCTCTGCCAGGAAGCTGGGGTTTGGCCATGAAAATCAGTCATCACGGGCTCTCCCAGCTCTCTCCAGCATGAGTAGCAGGTTCTCCTGGAAGGTGAGAGATTCCGGTGAGTTACCTGTGCAGTCGTGAGTTCAAGAACTTTCTCTGCATGCTCACGGGGCTCAAGTTGTAAAGCAAACTCTGGTCTTTGGTGTAAACGGTGCCCACCCCAAAGCAGAGGTTGTTCTCTTTGTTTGCGATCCGGACACTGGCGTGAGCAATGGCCATGTGCCTGCAAACTGAACTAGGGCTCTCTGGCACAGGATGGTGCAGCGTGGGCATTCCACCGCTCGAGCTGACGGAACTCAGAAGTTCCCAGCATGCATTTCTGTTGCCACTCCAATCACTAATGTCGGAAAATGGCATCTCTGGTCTGGTTCTGCCACTACTGACGGTCGAGGAGACGCTCTGAGGATCTTTTCTAGCTCTGTGCTGCTGTCTCTCTGCTTTGCTAAAGTTCATACCCAGCCTCTGGACACTAAAAATAAAAAAAATAAAAGGTTCATAGATCTGTTGCCATTTGCCTGGTTGTATTCTTAATAGCAGGCATGGAGCAAGAGCGCTGTGTGGGTCTGGGTCTAGTCGTGTGACCACAGGCACTTTGCTCACTGAACCAGTGTCTTCATTGACTAAGAAAACATGTTAAAGGCTGGAGAGATGGCTGTTTAAGAGCACACAGTGCCCTTGTACAGGACCAGAGTTTGGTTCTCTGTACTGACATCAGGAAACTGGAACCGAACCACCTGTAACTCCAGATCCAGGGGATCGGGATCAACACCCTCTTCTGGCCTCCGTGGGTACCTGCACTCACATACTCACATGCACATTCTCTCTCTCTCTCTCTCTCTCTCTCTCTCTCTCTCTCTCTCTCTCTCTCACACACACACACACACACACATTAAAAGATGTAAATCTTATCTGGGCTTGGTAGCACACATGTATGTGGCCTTTAATCCCAGCACTCAGGAGGCAGAGACTGGTGAATCTCTGTGAGATTGAGGCCAGACCAGCTGGGATACAAGAAGACTTCATCTCAGTAAATAAATAAATAAGTCTTTAAAGAGAGATGTTGTGGGCCAGAGAGATGACTCAGCAGTTAAGAGCACTGGCTCTTAACTCAATTCCCAGCACCCACATGGCAGCTAACAGCCATCTGTAATTCTAGTTCCAGGGGATCTGATGCCCTCTTCTGACCTCCAAGGGCATTGCATGACACAGATGCACTTACATACATGGAGGCAATATACTCATGCACATAAATAAAAATAATAAAAAGTAGTTTTTAAAAAGAGACGCTGAACTGCATGGACTGTCGAGGTCTTTGCAAGGCTTGGGGGTTCACACACACGCATACACACACACACACACACACATACTAACACATACACCCACACATGCACCTGCACCTATACACATGAATATGCATACACATACACATGTCAGGGCCAGAATGCAGAATAGATGCTCAGTGTGGAACTATAGAATGATGCCCCCGAATACCCATCATGCACCTGACAATGTCTGCCCCAGGGTCAGCACCGGGAAGCTTAAGACAAGACTTCTTCTCTTGAATGTCCAGAAGTAAAAACCAATATGAATGCAGATAATCAGAGCACGGGCCAGGCAGGCATAAGACACAAGTAAATAAAAAGCCTTCCAAGGTGGCAGCCGGGGAGAGCGTGTTCTATGGGATTCCTTAATTCCATTTTTTCTCATCGAGGAATTTTAGCAGAAGAAGGAGGCTCCACAGAACCACCCCCAGTTGTCAACTCACACATAACCAGAGCTGCACCAGGGAAACTGAATGCTAAGCATCTTGTCTCCCACTTCACGCACGCGGTTCCTTGCTGCAGTGTTTGCAAAGGAAGACACACAGAACACAGACCCTTACTCCCCATAATGACGGAGACGAGGCATTTGGACAAGATTAATTTCTCTTTTTAAAAAATGCCAACAACAGTTAATGGGTGTGGAAATGTGCTGGGGTACGGGTATAATATTTCTGAAACTTTCCGCAGGCCTGCTCAGGACCCACAGCGTCTACTCTGGGGGGGAATCTCCCCACCTGTTCTTGGCTCTACCGTAGGCCCGTGCTACCTGCTGGGCTGATATGTGGAATCACTCTGACTGGCCTGTCAATTAGAGGAGAGCTGTGTTCTAGAAACTGGAAGTGTACTAGCAGTTGTTAGAAGACGGAGGGGAGCGGAGGCCAGCCTCTACCATTTTGCAGACGGCCCTTCCTGCTGTTGAAGGGCAGGTCTTATCCCCCAAGGAAATCTAAAGTGGTTGAGAGAAGAAGGGAGCAGGTACAGGACCTCTCGGCTCCCAAGAACCTGGAATGTCACCCAAGTCGTACCTCCCCAGAAGCAGGGAGGGATGCCCTGCCCTCAAGGGTCTGCTCTGACCCTGAGTTATGCACTGAAGCTCCACTACCAATGCTCAGCTTGTCCTGAGACTCCCAGACAGCAGAGGGAATGTCCAGATCAGCACAAATGGAACATGCCTGTCTAAGCCTGCATTTCAAAGGGACAGCCTCCTTCCACAGAGTGTCATGGGTGTTCACAGGCCTTGGGCCTCCTGCTTCTCTTTGGGCAGCAAATTCATGGAATGACAGAAGCTACCCTTTCCAAGGAAGATGGCATTCCTGAACAGTACTCTGTGGCTGCAGAAATCACTTATTACATACGAGCAGAACAGCCTGCTGCAGAGAGACTGTTACTTTTACTCTCAGGTAAATGGCTGCCCTCTATGAAGAAATGGAACGGGCTGCTCACTTCATCCTCAGGCTTGTCACACGGTGGTTTCTGTCCTCCTCATGAATTATGCATCTGTGGGGCTTTCTTGTCTTCTAGCTTTCAAATGCTTGTAATAGACACAGCCCTATAAAAACATATATTCGGTGTAATTCCACATAACAATGAACCTGAGACAGCCCATTGGATGTTTTTACTGGGGAGCCCTGGATTTAAGGAGGCCACTAAACCAGAGTAGACACCAGGGACTCTGAAGATCCACCTCATTTATGTCTTGATGTTGAAGACCCGGCTGGGAGTTCTACATGACAGCCTGAGATGGCAGGTCATGACAAGCCCCTCCTGTCACCAAAGTAATCTGTGACTCAAATGACTGACTTGAGGTGACAGGAACCCTCTCTCCAGTTTCTCTTAAGTCAAGAGAGGAAGGTCACATTTCATCATTGGCTAGAGCCACTGGATTTATAGCAGTAATGAAAATAAACAGGTCACCCCAGCTCAGCACCCCAGGACCCCCATTGCCCACCTGCCACTCAGTTCCCTTAATAAGCCTCCCCTAGAACTTACAGACCTGTAGTTTATTCAAGAAAGCCAATTCCAAAGACCTCACTGGGATTTCTCTCAGTTTTGTATAATGACCCCTCCCCCCACGCCCAGCCCCGCCCCTGCACACATATACCTAGTGACTCATAGAGACGTTGGAATCGCTGGTTATTCCTCACCCCGGACCTGTTATTACTCTTTCTAATTTTGCAGAGTTGTGCACTAGAGAAGACCACTTAGAAAACAAATGCATATTTGAATAGCTAATATTGAATTTACATTTTTATCTCAGGTGTATAGAGATAATGATATGGCAATTAAAGGCAAATATATAATTTTGAGTCATGACTAGGAATTGCTCCTCTGAGTGAATGGGTGCTGACTTAGCAGTTTAACTGAATGTTAAATTGTTAAAGCTTCAGGGACTTTTTTTTTTTTTTTTTTTTTTTTTGACTCTTGATGGATAGCTCAGTGCGTTCAAATTTCAAGTTGGGGAGAAATCCCCTGATCTTGCATTTTGTTTCTAGATGTCTCAGAATAGCACATCGGTTCACTAACTATGATCACAGTGTCAAAAAAGCAAACCAAGCAAGACACAAGGAGTTTGCACATGGTGACCCTGTGTGTATGCAAGGTTGCACAGCTGTGCATGCAACATGTATGCTTGTTTATCAAGACGGCTAGGATTGAAGAGATGTCTCAATCAGCAAAGTACTTGCTGTGCAAGCATGAACCAGAGTTCTAGCCTCAGAACCTCTGCAAAAAGCCCAGTGTGGTGGTACAGTCTTATCCCAGCTCCAGAGAAACGGAGACAGGAGGATCCCTGGAGTTCTCTGGGCAGCCTGACTCATGGAACCAGCCAGTTCCAGGCAAGGCAGAGACCTTGCCTTCAAAATAAGGTGGACAGCTCCTGAGGAGCAACTCCTGAGGGACAACAGCTGAGGTTGGCCTCTGGCCCCCACATATATGCTCATGCACACACACACACATGCACCTGCACATAGACACATAGGCATGCACACACAAATGCACACACACCTGCATATATACCCGTGAGCAGGCATACACACTCACACATGCACCTGTACATAGACACATGAGCACACACACACACACACACACACACTGTACCCACACCTATACATGTGCTTGTACATTTACAGGAGCATACACAGCCACTCATACATGTAACTACACCTGCTCATATGCACATTAGCATGCACACACATGCACATATGTGTACATATACATATGCACATGAGCACACACAAATGCCCACACACCTGCTCATATACACATGAGCAGACACACACACTCATGCATGCACCTGCTCATATGAGCATGCACACACATGTACCTAAACATATACACATGAGCACACACACTCATGCCCACAGACCTGCATATATACACATGGGCAGGCATACACACTTACACATGCACCTGTACATATACACACGAGCACACACACACACATACACTGTGCCCATACCTATACATGTGCTTGTACATTTACAGGAGCATGCATACCCACTCATACATTGCAACTCTACATATACACATGAGCATGTATACACACTCACACATGCACCTGCTCATATGCACATGAGCACACACAAATGCCCACACACCTGCTTATATACACATGAGCAGCACATACACTCATGCATGCACCTGCTCATATGAGCATGCACACACATGTACCTAAACATATACACATGAGCACACACACTCATGCCCACACACCTGCATATATACACATGAGCAGACATGCACACTCATACATGCACCTGTTCATATGCACATGAGCAGGCACACACATGTACCTATATATATATATATATATATATATATATATATACACACACACACATGTACCTGCACGTGTCCACATGAGTATACACATACTCAGACGTCGTTCCATGCGTATATAGAAGAATAAATAGAATGACTCTGGGTTGAAGGGTTTGGCTTCATCTTCACCTGAACTGTCTCTTGTCTCTATGGACACTTGACTCGGACCATCTGAGGAAACAGGAGACTTTGCACCCTTCAGTTCCTCCTTCACAGGCCCCTGTTGGCTCATGAAGGACACCTGTAAGGGGATGAGATGCCTCTGCTGGGTCATTGAGCAGCGTCCCTGCACTTGGATATTGTGACCAAATGAGTCCTGCCGATTTGCAAAGCTCGGTGGGGTGATTGTGCCCTGCCGTCCCCACAGGCAGTGATCCTCAGACTTTCTTGGCCTTTGCTGCTCTTAGACAGGTAAAAGAATGCCTTATGTGTCTTCCTGTCAGCTCCATCCTCCTACTGCTCCTCATACAACCTCAGAGTAAGCGAGGCAGCTCCTCTGGTGGCTAGAATGTGTGCGGCAAAGCGGCAGGTTGCACCAGTTCTCCAGCAGGAGCAAGGAGGGTGTGTTTTGTGGCTCTCGTTCTGGAAGTTAACTCTTCAGACTGCCTTGCACCAGACCCCACAGAGCACCAGCCGTTCTGGGGTCTGTCTGCATGTTGAAAACAAGCATTGGGTAGAGAAGCAGCTGGCCTGGGATTAAAGATATCCGGAGAGATAGCTCAGCAGCTAGGAGCACTGACTGCTCTTTCAGAGTTCCTGGGTTTGGTTCTCAGCACCCACATGACAGCTAACAACCATCCATAATTCCAGCTCCAGGGGATCCGAGGACCTTTTTTGACCTCCACAGGCACTGCATGACACAGGTGCACTTACATACATGCAGGCAATCCATTCATACACATGAAATAAAAATAATAAATGAAATAATAAATGACTGACCGGCCAGAGAGCTACAGAATCCACCTGTCTCAGGTTCCAGGCACATGCCACCATGCCCAGCTTTTACTTGGGTGCTGGGGATTCAAACTCAGGTCCTCGTGCCTGTGCAGCAAGCACCTTACCACTGAGTCATCTCCTTCCTCTTCTCTGTCTTGTGTTATTTTAATTTGAACATGAGCAGAGCAGGTTCCCAGGAGAGCTGGCCTGAACCTAGAGTCCATCCAGTCCAGACACAGAAGCTTAGATCCTTGTGCAAACACCCCACACACACACACTCGGCTCCTCACCTTCCCTCTTCCCGGAAAACAAGTCTAGCAGGAGAGGGAACAGTGGTGGAACATTCAGCTTCTGTCATGCTTATCATTTGCCCATTAAGAGAGTCCACAATTGACCCATTACGCTCAGGGGCACCCCGTTTTCTTGGATGTTTGGAGCAAGTATTAAAATCGCTTCCTGGGAGAATATTTCTGTCTATATCAGTGCATTGACTGCACTTGCCTCTAGATACCCTGTTCCATCCTCACTAAAACACCCAAACTAGAGAATAGTGCCAGGATCTCTAAAAACCCTCTTACACTTTGGGGACGGCCTGGGTCTGCACCAAGTGGGAAACAATGTGCAGGCTAAGTGGGATTTTACCTTGAGCTTGTAGTGTGGTGTTTGCAGTAGGCTGGATGGAGATGTGCTGTCTATCTCCCTGACATTTCCTTTAAAGACCATCGTGTTTCTTTTTTTTTATTTACTTATTTTTATTTTATATGTCTGAGTGCTGTGCCTACATGTGTATAAGTGCACCTCTGCCCTGAAGTGCCCGCAGAGGACAGAAGAGGGCATCAGATCCCCTGGAACTGGAGCTATAGATGGTTGTCAGCCACCATGTGGATGCTGGGATTCGAACTCAGGTCCTCCGCAAGAACAGCCACTGCTCTTAACCACTGAGCCATCTCTCTGAAAACCATCATATTTCAATCCTGTTAAGCTCCACAACCAGCATTTGTGGGTCTGGCTTTGAAAGCAGGAACTCTGTGGAGCTGAAACTGCTTGGTCCTACTGGACTCTGGGCTTTAAGATGACAGTTGGCTTCAGCCTGCTCTGCTGACCTTCCACGCCTCATCACTGTGAAATAACGCCTCAGCTCCCAGCTGCTCCTATCTGCCCATCTGTCACCAGCTGAGTAAGAGGTCAGTGGGCCTGGTGCCCTTTAGTTAGAATGTTGAGAACAGAAAAGAGAACAGACTGCCTCTTGGAAACAGAAAAGAGAGGAAGGGGTGATCAGGCCTGCTGAAGAATCTAGAATCATTAATATGACCATCTCCTTAGCATCCCTCTTCCCCTTCCAGTTTCTTCAGCTGATCATTTCATTTGTTCACTCATTCACTCATCAAACATTTAGTGTACACCTCCCAGATGCTCCATAGTGGATGCCACTGTCAAAAAATGAACAAGGAACTGCCCAACCCAGCCTACCATCCAAGAGTGTGACAGCCTTGGCCAGAGGGGTGTTGGGAGGAGTCAGAGTGCAGAAGCTGGATAGACGGTCTGTGCTTTGAGCCTGACTCTGCTACTTGTAGACTGAGTGACTTGGGAAAGAGCCACTTTACCTTTCAACTTCAGTTCCTCACCTGTAAGATGGGCTAATAGGATACCATTCTTACAAAGTTGTTAAAAGGTCTCCGTGACGCATTGCAAATAACGCATGTAAGAAATATTTAGTAGCTATTGGATTTGCTGTTAAATTTATACTGTGATCCATATAATGGAAAGGGAAGCAGCCAGATCTTTCTCACCACGTCCTAGAAAGGATTCGCCTTATGGAGAAGATGGAGGACAGCATCCTTATGGTGACAAGTTTTGTTTATTTGTGTATTTTGTTTTGTTTTGTTTTGAGACAGGGTCTCTCTGAAGCCCTAGCTGGCCCAGAAATCACTACGTAGACCAGACTGGCCTCAGTCTCACAGAGATCCGCCTGCTTCTGCTTCCTAAATTGCATTCTCTTACCTCTGAAGGTTTGGCCAGTCACTGGAGCATTAAATTTAATGAGATCCCTGTATTCTCTTGGCTTGGATGAGCAACTCCTTTGGACCAAGGGGTGTATCTGAACATTTTTCTAGAATTTTCTAGCCCAGTGTTATTCCCATTCTATTGAACTTTACTGCACAATGGAAAAGTGAGTCAGTGGTCTGGCACCCCTCCCTGTACACACACACATACATACACATACAGACCAGGCAGAGATTGGAAGATCTGAGACTGTGGCAGGGTGGCCTGGGGATGGCTCCAGCTGGCCTTGTGGGTCCATGCGGTCTTCTTCACTTGCTGTTAGAAAGCTGACCAACTGACTGAACCCAGCATTCATGGATTATCAGTAGGAAGGCCAGTTCCCAACAGGTAGCACCCTGCTCTGGAATTATTATAGAAGAGGGACAGAGCGGGCTGGAGAGATGGTGCAGGTGGTAAAACACTTGCTGTGTGCAAGCCCGACAGCCCAGGTTCAGATCCCTGGGACCCACGTAAAAAGCATCTGTAATCACAGTAGTCTTATGGCGAGAAGCTCAAGGGCCAGGTAGCCTGAAGCATTCAGGAGAAACAGCAAAGAAGACCTTTGACAAGGTGGAAGGTGACAGAGGGTTGTCCTCTGACCCTCACACATGTGCTATGTTGTGCACAGGACTGAATACATAGGAAGGAAGGGAGAGAGGGAGGGAGGGATGAAGGGAGAAAGGAAAAAGATGAAGGAGGTGAAGGAGCAGGAGGAGGAGGAGGAGGACGACGACAACGGCAGGGCGCAAGTCCCCGGCAGCTCAGCAGCACCCCGTCTTTCCCCTCTCCCGCCCACTTTGTACCACTTCCCAACATAAGCCTGAGCTTTTAGGGGTTCCCATCCTCCCCACTGTAGCCCACAAACCGTGATTTATATGAGAGTCGTGCTCTTGTACATCTGTTTATAAATCCTGCTTGTTTTGGTGAAGACTGTAAAAAGCCTTCCAAGAGACATGCTCGTACACAACGTGTCATACATAATTCAGTTTCCCTAGCTGCTAAGTTCATTCTGCATGCGCCGTACTCTTAAATTGCTACTCCTGCTGAGTAAGCTCCTGCTGTGTGAACCTGAGATCTGGAGCCAGTCCAGAACCATTTGCTCTTCTTCTTCTGCCTAGAGTAGGGTCTGAACACTGTTCATTCTCTGTTTGCGGAGTCTCCCCAAGGTGCCAGGCCTGGTGCCCGGGAAAACAGAGAGCAGGTGAGCAAACCAGCATTCTCACCCAGGGCTCTCAGACCTGCAGGAAGTCAGGAGGCCAAGTGCATAGCAGCAGGAGACCAGCATGGAGCCGGCCCTGCCTGGGGCAGGCCTGCAGGCAGAGGGCACAGCCTGTGCCAATGGAGAGGGGGAAGCAGGACTTAGGGATTAACACTGCTGGGTGCAAAAGTGAGGCAGAGGGTGGCCTATTGGGGCCAGGTCATGTAGGAAGAAAGTCTGGAAGCTGCCAGAAGAGGCACTCAGGGAGTAAACTGTTGAGGCAGGGCAATGGGTTTCCTGCTGCCAGGGGCGGCTTGGCCACTCACAACAGGAGCATCTACCCCTAGACCAGAGGTTCTCCAATCAGAGCATGTTTCTGAATCTTCTAGAAGGTTTGATAAAGCCCAGGCAGCTGAGTCTTATCCCCTATACTCAGGATAATACATATATTTTACTTAGATAAATGTTCTTACATATTTGAGGTTTCCAACATGATATTATGTGGAAGATAGAGAGATGATAAAAGATAAATCCATAGATGATAGAAAATACGTGACAGAAAGAAGATCATAGATGACAGATAATGATACATAGAATGTGGATGGTAGATCGATGGCAGAAAGATAGAAAGATGATGGGTAAACACATTCTATATAAATAATAGAAGATGATTAGATAGATGATAGAAAGAAAGATGATTGATAGATGACAGATACATAGGTGGATGATAGATGATTGATAGATGACAGATAGATACATAGATAGACGATAGGTAGGTAGATAGATAGACAGATGATACATAGCCTGATAAATGATAGAAAGATAATAGATGATGATAGATAGATAGATAGATGATAGATGACAGATGAGAGAGATTTTCCATGACTTATGGAATCATGGCCCTGCCCCCTGTCCCTCTGTCCACATGGGGCTTTGGGAAGCTGATTTCTCAAACACCATCTTCTCCAAGAGGTAATCCCACTCCCCTCCCCTGTTTGAAGTGTTTTTATACCTTGGTTCATCATAACAGGGAACCAAGGCGGTAGGTACTTATCTCACTTTCTCCATTTTTTTTTTTTTTTGAGACAGAATCTCACTATGTAGCCTTAGCTGGTCTGAAACTCACTATGTAGATCAGGCTGTACTTGAACTCAGATATCTACCTGCCTCTGCCTCTCAGGTGCTGGGATCAAGGGTGTGTATCACTACTCCAAAGACTTTCATCACTGTCATGCAGTCCAGGACCCCAAAGGAATGTTACCACCCATAGTGAGCTTGGTCTTCTCATATCAGTTAACATAATCAAGATAATCCCTCACAGACTTCCCCACAGGCCACCCTGGTCTAGAGAACCCCTACTGAGACACTCTTTCCCAATGATTCTAGATTGTATCAAGTTGAGAGTTAAAACTAACCCTTATAGGGGTCGGAGAGATGGCTTAGTGGTTAAGAGCACTGACTGTTCTTGCAGAAGACCCAGATTCTATTCTCAGCACCCACATGGCAGCTAAACCATGCATAACTCCAGTTCCAAAGGAATCCAACACCTTCCAACCTCTCCAGGCATTGCACACATGAATGCACTTACATGCCTGCAGGCAGTACACTTATAGAATGCACTTACATACCCACAGGCAATATACTCATACACATAAAATTAAAAAATAATAATTAAAAAAAATAACCATTATAGGAGAAGACCTGTACAAATAGTATCCAGGGATCCGCCACTGGGGAGTCTCACCTAGTGCAACTCAGAGAGAGAAGGAAAGCTCAGGGTACTGCCTGTCCTGGCTTCTCCCTGTATGGCCTGCTGACCACTCCCCTCCATCAAAGCAGAGTTCTGGGAAGTCCTGTCTACTAGTAGTCCTTGTAGGCAGTTATAACCTGGATATTCACAGCTGCATGGCCCTATGACCCCTGCACCCTTCGGCTGGGCTGCCACTATAAGACACCAAAGGTGGCTGGTGTAACCAATGATCTTTCATCTTGGTTCTGGAGACTGAAGTCCAAGCTCAAGGTCCATCAGGACCAGTTCTTCCCTTGGCATATGGGTCCCCATCTTGTTCCTTCTTCACAGACAGTCTCTCTGCTCACCAGTCTCTAGTGTTCTTTTTTTTATAAGGACACCAGTCAGATTGGATTAGAGCCCCGCCCTAATGACCTCACTTTAACTTAATCTCCTCTTTAAAGACTTTATCTCCAAATCCTGTTACCCTCTGAGACTCGGAGCTGCAAGGCATGAATTGGAGGGCGGGGGTTGAGGAGTGACAGTCTGTGCTCAGCCTATGGCAGGTCCCACATGTCCTTTATTAAGCCCTTGATCCCAGTTTGAATGGACCATCTGTTTCTGCTGCCTGGTTGATTAAGGAAACACCAGTCCTGTCTCGATTTGCACTGTCACCTACTTGAAACCCACCCCTTGCAGGCAGGAATCAGAAACTGTGCGGTCCAGACTGGGTTGTTGGAAGAGCCATCGATCCCTACTTAAATGAAGCCCTCCCCTTTAGTGTGTCTGGCCCACGGTTTTCCACCTCTGAGACTTCAGAGGCCACGCATGGTTCTAAAGCTCAGTTCCTTCCTAGTGGTCGCACCACTGTGAATAACAGCCTGGCACTGCCCAATCTTTGTCCGCGATATTTTTGTTCCCACAGAGGATGCCAACCATGAATTGTCTATCAGTGGAAAAGAGATAGGAACAAAACCCACTGTCACTAACCTGAGGCATTCCCCTAGATTTTTAAGGAATCTTGATTCAGGCCAAACAAGGATTTGTGTCTTCTACACTGAAAAGAATTTCAGGATTATCTAACATGGTAAAACAGAGTTGGAAGTTTTATTTATTTAAATTTTTACTTAACTATTTTGTTTTTAGGTATGCATGTCTGTGTATATGTGCATGTGAATACAGTGCCCCACAGAGGCCAGAAGAGGGCATGAGATCTCCTGGAGCTGGAGGTACTGTCAACTGGGTGCCAGGAACTGAACTAAGGTCCGCTGGAAGCAAGGGCCTGTAACTGCTGAGCCTTCTCTCCAGCCATAGAGATTCTTTAATATAGATGTAAGCTTGAGGGTTGGGAGAAACAGAGGCACTCAGAAGGTTTTAGTATATGTCCTTTCCGTGTGAATGGGGTTTCTGATCATTCCCAGAAAATCACAGGTTCGTGGCTAGGAAGAGAGTAGGGCTTCAAGTCATTGTAGATTGTGCTGGAATTCTTGCTCCACAGCTGGCAAAGACTACAACCAGATTCCGTGGGCTTCTTTCTCCCTTCTCGTGTCCTCAGGATTTTCTCTGCCTTTCTGTCCTGCCTCAGGTGGAATTGTGCTCCCAGGGTGGAGGAGCCATCAGGGAGCTAACACACAGTGCAGGACGCGGGTGCTGACAGGCCGGCTCTGACATCAGCACTGCAGGTCAGAAAGTAGAAGGTACAGAAACCAGGACTTTAGCTTGGCACTGTGGACACCAAAACCAGATCTCACTTCAAAGGTAATAAGAGAGCTTATCCCGGAGTTAAAAATGAGTGATGATGGAACAGACTCAGGGCTCCCCGATCCCGTGTTCCAACATGAGGTTTTTATAGTGACAGAACAAAGAAAGTCATGACTCAAGATCCTTTTTAAATACATTGACAGAGACGTGAGGCAGGCAGGTTACAGCAAACTGCGGGACTCTGCTGTGGGCTTCAGATGTTCTCCGATGACATCTTTAGACTTTGAGTTGGTGGAAACTAGAGGTGTGTTTGTAGATTCCAAAAAGATTCACTTAATAATCACAAGGGTGCTAGGTCACACACAGAGGTGGTCAGTAAATGGCTACTTAGAGGTCAAGATAGCCCAAAGTGAATTTGGCTCCTCACCGACAACATTCCAACTCTCCACTGCCCACCAGCCCTGTGTCTAATACGGGTGTATCTTTGCTCTGGAAACTTCATTTTACAATACTTTCTCAAGTACTGAGAGAGACCCAGGGCCCCATCCTAGGACCATGCCCCATACCTGGGAACTTCTTTCGTGTTCATCAGCTTCCTGGTCTTAGCAGATCTCTTTTCTAGAATTCTCCAAACTCTCTGACAGTGGAAACATTTTCCCTTTTGAAACCTTTATTTTCTTTTATCTCCCAATCTGAACCCTCCTGCTAACCCTCCATTGATCTCAAAGATGCTGAGGATTGGTTGATTCCAAGTTCTGGAATTATCTGCTGTCATAGTAGATGCTTTGAAAACTCAAGATAGTGTTCCAAGGCCCCCTGCTCTCCTGGATTTATTTATTTGTCAGGTAAATTGTCAAGAATCTCAGACCATATGTTTCTAACTCATTTCCAGTGTCATCAAACAGTGTCCTTGAAGTCCATGAAGCCTTTATGTACCTGGGTTTCATCCCTCAGCTTCCTCTCTAATAGCATGCAAAGCATCCAACATTTGGGAATAGGTGTGCTCTGTGCTTGGCACCAGACCCTGGGTTGCAGAAGAGATGAAGCCCAGAGCCCGTCTTCACGGAGCTTATGGTGTGAACTGCCTTGCCAAGGGGTCCTGCAATTTTCCCACATGGTGAGGACTTCATTCTGAGATTCCACAACCCTAAGATAGAACAGCCCACGTCTGATCTGCCCATGTAGGCACAAGCTTCAGGCTTTCTGTTTCCCAGCCAAGGATACATTAGCAAAACCTACCCAGAATCTCAGTTCACTCTGTTTGAAGCTTCTTTTGTCTCCACAAACCTGGCCATGCCTTTCCAGAGATGAAGAAACCCTTTGCTCCTCAGAGGGCCTGCGCCTGCAGACAGCTGCAGTGTAGACTTGAGTGTGGCTCAAGCGAGGGCAACTCAGATGTGATTAGAGGGAACAAGCCATGTTCTGCTCTGCTGACTCCATTTCACCACCTCGCCTGGCCAAGGAGCTGACTTGAATGCTCCCTCCCTGGGTACCTGTGAACCTCATCAAAGCACAAAACCCCTTTATCCCTTGAATTACCGCGGAGGGGACATTAGCTTTGTGTTTTCCTAAGTAATTCCTGTGTACTAAGCCTGCCAAGTCTCTGGCTAAGAATTCTTTTTGTTGAGGCCAGTGAGATATCTCAGTGGGTAAAGTTTCTTGCCACACAAGCCTGTCATCCTGAGTTTGATCCCCAGAATCCAGGGGAGAGAGAACCAACTCCAGAAAATCATCCTTTGACCTCCACATGCATGCCGCAGCATGTGGACACCCTCCCACACCCTCACCCCACCCCCACTAAAAGATAAAGTTGCTGTAAGACTTGGTTTTGGCTTGTTTGTTCCTAGGTTTCTTTCTTTTTTGAGGCAGACTTTCACTATGTAGCCCAGGATAAACTTGAACTCATTACATAGTCCAAACTCCCCATGATCCCTCTGCCTCAACCTCCTGAAGGCAGATTTCATAGATGTGGGCCACCATGCCAGGTTGGGGCTGGGATGTAGTTCACAGTTAAAGCATGTGCCTAGCACATTCAAGGCTCTAGGATCTGTCCTATGAATCAAATGAAAAGTTAATAAAATTGTACTGGGGTGAACTCAGAGGAATAACACCCTAGCTCCAGGGTGATGTGCTAATTATTTTTCTCATCATTGCAAACAAATACCTGTCAAGAATGACCTGAAGGAAGGAAGACTCTGTTTGGGCTTAGAGTTTGAGGAGACACAGTCTATCATGACGGGGAAGGCCTGGTTGGCAGCCGTGACTCAGCTGCAGCAGCCGCAAGAGAGGACTGTTTGTTCACTTCTCCTCCGCAGACCAGGAAGCAGGGAAACGAATTCTGGTGTGCGGCTGGCTTTCTCCTTTCCTCCTTTTGTGCGGTCCAGGACCCCAGCCCATGGGACATGCCACCCACAGTCAGGGCTTACCTTCCCCTGCTCAGTTAATCCTCTCTAACCCTCACAGACACAGCCACCTTTGAGCCCCACCAGTGCCCCAGACATTTCCTAATCTAGTCAAGATGGTAATCAAAGCTGTCTATTGGAAGCTGAACCACACAAAGGGATTCTTAAACTCCCGGACAGTAGAGCCCAGAGGGCACTCTGTGAATGGTGCCCACACAGTGGGGTAATGCTTGCTCCAGCTTCAGATCCCAATGTCGTGCCACCCATCCAGTCCACAGATGTTCGTTCTAACCTCTGGCGTCTCCTGTTGCCTGAGTGGTACTCAGCTAGGAGTTAGTACCTGTGATGGAAAGGCAGCACCTGTCCCTTCGGTGATAGATTGTAAAAGGAGAGCCCCTCCGCCCCCTTTTGGTCTTATTTTGTGACCTTCAGTTTGGGGTTGTCTATAGATTATCGCTTGATTTTTTTTTTTCAAAATTTGTTTCCTTTTTCTTTTTACAGGGTAGTGAGCTTTCTCTTTTTTTTTCCCTTTACCAAGTCCTGTAGAGACACTTCTGAACTTTGAGCTAAGCAAATCTGTGAATGTCTCAAACACCGAGTGCCTGCACTCACTCCCTTTGCACACAGAGTCCTCGGCGAGGCTTCTAGTAGGTACATTGTTGACTTGATGATAGTGGCCGCTCTTATGATGGAGGCGCAGAGCCAGTGTTCTGAGGGTTTCGATGTGGCAGGCACTGTGGCAGGTGACTTGTCACCTCTGCCTGTTAAGTTATCATAGCCACAGAAGAAGGGAGGTTCAGTTGTCACCACGGCACAGATGATGAACCTCAGGTACAGAGCCCACGCTTTCCAGAGGGCATAAGCCAGGGTCTCGTGGAGAACAGAGGGTTCCCCTGCAGTTGTACCCTGCACGACCTGACTGGCTCTAAAGGAAGACAGTGAAGGAGATGGGATGTTGCTTCTGAGACCAGGTTACAGGACTGTGTTGGTCTGGCAATCGCAGTCTCTCCTCTCTCCGTTGTTCCACTCTGACAAAGCACCTGCCTGGTTCTAAACATGGAAAGGACCACATGGTGAGGAACCAGGGATGGCCCATGGGGTGAGCGAGCTTGGAGCTGATCTTCCTCACCACAAGGTGAGGAATGAATGACAGCAGCCTTGGCTGGCACCTGGTAGCTTGTGAGAGACCCTGAGAGCATAGGACTCAGAGGACTGCGAATTCTATGACCAGGTTCATGGCACGCGGAGTCTGTGGGATGCTCAACATCACTTTCAACACTGCATCAGAATGGACTTGTCACATAGCAGTCGATACCTCCCACAGGAGAGTGTCAGCCAGGCTGCGGAGACAGCATGTTAGGGTGAGAGGAGCTGAGTCCCGGGAATCTGAGTCTACTCCAGCTCTCTCCATTTTCTGGGGCTGTAACTGAAGACTGCAGTCTGGATGCTACAGTTATTGTTAATTATCAACTTGACAGAATCTGGGAGTACCCTGGAGACAGGCCCATGGGCATGTGATTCAGCAGACCCCCCACTGTGGCCGGCACCATTCCCAGGCTGAGAGCCTGGACTGTGTGAGTGGAGAAAGGCTGAGCATCCACCTGTACTTGTCCCTCTCTACTTCCTGATTGTGGATGTGGTGTGACCCACTTTTTCAAGCAACTGTCGCCTTGACATCCCCAACAGATGGACCGTTCCCTTGAGTTAGAATAAAGCTCCTTTTCCCTCTGTCAAAGATTTCATCACAGCAAAAGGAAAAGAAACCAAGACATTGTGTGAGTTATAAAGGAAAGTTATGTATTAGGCTCCTACTTCTCGGGCTGGGAAGTGTGAGCACCTGGCTCTGGAACCTGTCAAAGGCCTTCAAACTGCACCATCTGTGGCGGAAGGCAGAAGGCGAGCAGAAACAACGTGGACTGAGGCTTTCTTTCACCAAGTGCCCTCTCCTGCTGCCATAGTGAAAGGCACTCCTGAATTTTCCTTTAAAGAGTCCGCCTGCTAACATGCAGGGACTACATTGTCATCTCCTGGAGGGGACATCCCAACCACAGAGAAACCTGCAGCCAGGGGCCAAGGGACCCCTCAGGAGGAAGGAACAAAGGGCACCCAGAGCTGGGCACTGGCTGTGGCTTCTAGCGTGAGAGTCTCATAGAGGAGCCAGGTGTAATTCCCAGCACTACAGAGAAGGAGACAGGAGGATCAGAAGTTCAAGGTCACCCTCAGCTATATAGCAGGTTTGAGGCTAGACTGTTACTAACCAGTCTTTAAAAAATGAAAAAAAAATCTATGAAGAGAAATATTTCCTAGTTTACATTTAAGAGCCATCCCCTTGCTCGGTATGGTGGCGCATGCCTGTGATCTCAGCACTTGAGAACCTAAGGTAGGAAGATTGCTGAGAGTTCAAGGGCAGCCTGGGGAGAGGGGAGAGCTCACCTTGTCATTGGTATGAGAAGCGATCAAGCAGAGTATTGAGTACTTCAAACACCCGTCTCTGTCCTCAACAGCAGTGGCTGCTGTGGGCGTGAACAGCGGCAGCCAGGGACAGGAGGATGGCAGAGGCTGACATCAGGTTTCAGGAGTCCTTGCCTTTGTTTTCAGCCTAGACTGCAGACCATTGAGCTGCTACTCCATTGTAGAAGTTGATACTCTCTAGAAAGCAGGAGCAGTGTGCCGCTGTGGCCCTGTTTGACTGGCGGGCAAGCTTGACCTTGAGACACTGAGCTCTGCAATCTCTCCAGAAAACCACGCACTGGAAACTCCACACTGCGTCACGGCAGGGTCTCACTGCCCTAGCACCTGCCAGTTGCAAAATCATCCATTTCGCCCAGAGCACCAAACCGAAGCTGGACTGCCACAAAAAAAGCAACAGAGTCATACGTTGATGGCAGACAGTCCAGACACCGACTGACTAGAACATTCCCTCGAGAGACCCAGAGCCGCAGAGTTCATGCTTCCTTCCTACCCACTGCTCCCCTTCTCAGGCTGAGAGTGGGGTGCCAGGTATAATGACACCTTCCTGGTAGGCACCCATATTGTAGCTGGCTTCTGTGTGTGTGTGTATTGCGCATGTGTTGCATGTACATGTGGAGACCAAAGCTCAACCTCGGGTGTTGTTCTTCAGGCACCACCCACTTTGTTCTGGGAGACGAGGTCTCTCACTGGGACCTGGGACTTGCCAATTCAGCCAGGCTGTCTGGACAGTGAGCCCATGGGTCCACCTGGCTCCACCTCCCCGGTGCTGGGACTAAAAGCCATGCTACCATACCCCGCCTTTCCACATGGGTTCTGCGAATCAAACTCGAGTCCTCACATTTGGTTGGGAAGCTCTTTATTGACCGACCCATCTCCCCAGTCCCTTCATTGGTTTTTTACAGTTACTCCAGATAACAGTTGATCAGGAGACCTCAGTGACTGTGGTGGTTTGAATGTAAAATGTCCCCTGTAGGCTAAGGTGCTTGAACACTCTGCCCGCAGTTCCTGACGCCTTTCGGGAAGATTAATTCTCCTTTAGGAGGTGGAGCCTCACCGGAGGAAGTATGACACTGATGACTTGCTTTTACAGTTTATGGTTTCATAGCCTCGTCCCACTTTCTGTTCTCCCTCTTTGCTTCCTGTATACAGATGAAAATGTGATCACCCAGGTTCGTGTTCCTACTACTGTGTTTGCCCTGACTGTTGCCATGCCTACCTGCCATGATACACTCTGTCCCTCTGGATCCCGAGGGCTCTGACCTAATCAGTAGGTGATGAATGCATAACATGGCATCAGTGGGAAACAAAGACCTGGTGGGAAGCAGGTCACTGGGGGCACGCTCTGGGAGGACATACTTTGTTTCTGGGCCTTCCTGTTTCCTTTCTGCAACTCTGCTGCCCCATGTCCTTCTGCTCACCACAACCCAGAAACCACAGAGCCAGCTGACCCTGAACTGAACTCTCTGAAAACGTGAGCCACAATTAAAAAAATTTTTTTTCTCAGTGTTGCTAAAATTCTCTCCGAGAGCTATAAACATCTGACCCCTCCCTCTTCCCTGGGTCCCTCGACAACCTTGGGTATGATTTTGCAAACCCCAGTATGATTTCACCAAACTACGGTCTGGGAAACCAGTGAGTTTCCTGGGCTTTCTTACAGAGCAGTGAGTGGGAGTGCTCTTACAGAAGTGTGGGGTGCCCCTGCAAAGGCTGCACTGGAAAGGGTTTGTCCCAGCATGGAACATCTCCACAGCTGCACAAAACAGTGATCAGTCCTCCCCTCCACTTACCTGTTTATATACCGTTGCCCACCCCCTCACGCAGCTAGGACAGACTGGTTAGTTGGGAGGTGTGGGGGAGTCTCCCTGCCCCTCCCTTTTCTTGGGGAGTCTAACAGTCAACAAGCTTAGCTGTGATGATCCTAGGCAAGCTGGTACAACCGAGCTTGGGAAGAAGGTATCTAATCATGGTCTGTCTGTGGGAGAACGGCCTATGCCACACTTGGGTATTTGAAACAGTGACCAGCATGACGGTATATAACTCTTAATGAGTGAGTGTCACTGGCATGTCTGGCATGGCCAGTTTGGCCACACTGATCATTGACTGAGGGTACTCGTACCTATTGACCATCTGGCTATCTGTTGGGGGTAACTGGATTCTGACACCTGTTCCATGGCTTTCATTCTCCACCATCTTAGCCTGGACTGGTTGTCATGGCAACAAAGGAGGAGGAACTTCATCACTCAAGACTTTTCAAGTCTCTGCTTGTCCCTGTTCATTGGCATCCCAGCACGTCATTAGACTAGTCACAAGACTAAGCCCAGGGTGAAGGATGGCAGGCATTTTACACTTGTTCCTGAGATTTTCTCAAGTCTGTCACCGCCCTGGGCATCCCTGAACCCATCTGTCATTCACAGAGCTAGTCCTGTGCCTGCTTACTTTACATCAACTCAGTGCTCTTCAGCTGGGAGTGATCTTGTCCGGAGACATGGATAAAGGCTAGGGTTGCTGCTAAGCATGATATAGGACACAGGACAGTCCCCAGATGTCAATAGTGTGAGCTAAGAAATCCTGCTGTTAATGCTGACGCGTGGACAAGTCCCTCATAAGCTCAAGCCAGAAAATCCCAGCAGAGACATGGGGGAGTAGGCAAGAAACCCCAACCCAACCTGAGGAACTACTGGCAACCTGGCAACCAGTGACTGCTGGGAAGGGGAGATTACATCCCGTCTAAGGGTGAGACGCTTAGTGGGTGGAGCAGGCTCCAGTGGATGAACCTACACTGAAGGGCCCCTTTGGGGTCGTAAACCTTATTCTATAGGAGATATAGAAGTTAGGAATGAGGATGCAGATACGGGAGGGGATCACAGCGTAAGCAGAATATATTGCATGAAATTCGCAAAAACTAAAGTTAACAAAAAGAAACCCTACTGTTATTTGATGGGTGCTGATACCCATCCGTGATGAGGGCATGTTGTGACCGGGTTTTACTGCTCTCTTCCTTTCTTTTTGTAAATTAAAACTTTATTTTGTTTATGTATGTATGTATGTATGTATGTATGTGGGGACGGGTGCTCATTCTGTGATGCACATGTGGAGTAAGAAGACAAACTGTGGCAGTTTGTTCTCTCCTGCCATCATGTGGGTCCTGGGATTGAACTCGGGTCATCAGGCTTAACAGCAAGCTCCTTCACCCACTGAGCCGTCTCTCCAGCCCCCTCTCCCTTTCTCACCCATGTCACCTAGTCTTGCCCTCAGTCTTGTGGAGACCACCCATGGTTTAGATCCATTCTCTGTCAGTTGGTTACCTCCACAGCAGTTCCATTTTGCCCCGTAGATGCTTACAGTGCCTTCTGCTCCGATATATGATGGACAGGTCCCTTCTCAGATGCCTCCGGCCACGCCTCCCTCAGAGCAGATGCAGTAGATGGAGAGCCCCTGAGAGCCCTTGTTCCCAGTTGGCCTCTTGGAGTCTCTCGTTGGGGTGTTGGAGAAGCAATATCCAAGAAATCCAAGGTCAAACTGTCCCTTCTTAGCCAGTGTGTTGGCACTGCCTCCTGATACACCCAGCCTCTGCCACAGGGGCAGCATAATGGAAGTGCACAGCTGTTTCAGGACCCAGAGTGAGGATCTTGCACCCAGCACACACACCCTGGATCCTGATCTTCTGATGTGAGTGTAGTATTATCCAGTGTCACACGGACACGCTGAATCACAGAGAATCTTCCATGTGTATATCGCATGGTCTGGGGAGCTGGGAGCCAGAGCTTGGGTGTTTGGTCCTGAAGCCTTGTCTAGCACCGGACTCTGTTGCACTTCACCAAGGCCAGGAAGAGCCTTGGCCCTGTTCTGCTCTGGCCCCAGGTGCTTGGTGAAATGCTTCCGCTTAGTGAGTGTTTCCTGGATAAACAGAGATCTCGGGCTGGTCGTGGAAGCTCGCACAGGGAAGGGTGAACAGTGGGGTATCCAGAACCTGCTGTCTCTCAGATCTGTGCTGGATATTTCTTCTCTGTGGTTCCAAGGTGTAGAACACTATAGAAAGATCAGTTACTGGAAGTTACTAGGTGCATTTAGGGCAGTTGGTAACAGGATGCCAAGGCATCTCAGGTCCTCGCTGTCCTCATCTGTAAAATGGGTTGAAGATACATGATTTGGGTTTTTTGTTTTGTTTTGTTTTGAGAGAGAGTCTCACTGTGTAACCCCATGCTGACTTCAAACTCCCTATGTAGTCCTGGATGACCTCCAGTTTGTGCACAATCCTCCTGATTCAGCTTCTCAAGTGCTGGAATTACAGGTGTGAAGTGCCATATCATGTCAGATGTGTCTTTTTTTTATTGATTTTTGTATATGAGAGTTTTGCCTACATTTATGTAAGTGTATTACCTGTATGCAATGCCCACGGAGGTCAGAAGAGGGTGTCAGATCCCCTGGAATTAAGGACAGTTGTTAGCTACCATGTGGGTACTAGGAACTGAACCCAGGTCCTCTGCAAGAGCAACCAGTGCTCTTGACCACTGAGCCATCTTTCCAGACTCCAAACTGTGATTCTTGATTCCCACGACCCTCCCATAACCCACCCTCAGTGTCAGCGTGCACAGACAGGCTCAAGTGAGGAGACACTGCTTTCCCTCTGCACAGCAACCAAGCACAAGACACCAGCCCAGACCCCCTCAGTAACGAAGTCCAAGACACCACAGACCACCACAGTACCAAGCATAGGACAGTCAGCCAGACCACTGTCTTCTACTCAGAGCCTTGGGTTAAAGTATCTCAGTACGGGTATTTAAATTCCTATCGGTTGGCAATTTTTTTTCTTTCTTGGTTCTTTTCGATTTGTAATTCCTAAAATAACTGTTTAACAATTCCCAGGTCTCAAGGAATGTCTTTGCCTTAAGGTCTCACCATCTTGGGTGATCCTGTGTGCCGTTCCCAGGACCGTGGTGGTGCGATCCAGTGGTCCTGAGTGCTAACCCTACTGTCTGAAACCTGTGTCCCCTCCCAGCTTCCTCCTGCTCACACTGCTTTTCCAGTGGACACTCCCTTCCCCCACCCTGTGATGTCCCCCCGCTTTCCTCCCCTCTCAATAGCTGGCATGGACGCAGTGCTTCCGGTTTGTAAAGTGGCTGCAGAGTTTCTCATAAAATCTCTAGCCAGAGGTTGGGGGGTGTTGACAGGTTCATCACCTCCACTTTGGAGGTGGGAAAATGGCCTCATAGAGATTTTTCCACCATCAACAGACATGGTTGACCTTGAACCTGAGCCACTCATCTGCTGTGACTGTACCCACTGCCTGCCCCCACCAGGCCCCTCCTTCACCTCCATAAAAAGGCAAGAACAAGCAAATGACAGTGGCACTGTGTATGTGATCTCCGTGAGAGGACTCGTCACTGTATTAACACATTTTATAGACAAGGAAACCAACTCGCCCAAGGTCACACAGTGAGTGACCTTCTCTGACAGCAGAATCCTGTATGCTCCTGACCTCTTTACTCAGCGTCTTCCTCAAATATCATTCATTCATTCATTCATTCATTCATTCTTGCCATTGCAGAGACTCCCAGCTTAAATAATTCTCCCTGAGCACACTGTGGGTCTGAGAAGGGTGCATTTTCTATTGCTGAATAGTCAGCAGCAACAGTGATTGCCTGCCCAGTGTCTGGAGGTCTGGGTGTCAGGTGTGGCAGTCCGAGGCAGGGCTCTTGTCCAGGGTTTCACAAAGCCAAAACCAAGTGCCACCCGGGCTGTGCCCTCATCAAAAGAAAGGTCCTCACCGAGCTCCCTGGCTCCTGCCTGTGCCCTCCCACTTACACACACAGCATGTTCTGGGTCACGTCTGTACGTTGGTGCACTCCACAGCAAAACTTTCACCAAGAGCTGACTGGGCTTTTCTTCAGCAAGCAGGGAAAGAAGCATGCTGCATCCGCCAAGTCTGATCACAGAATGTGGTTTTAAGGACATCCGTGTTGGGTGTGCTTACCGAATTACTAATCTGTGTTCCTTCTGTTAGCGAGATGCCTATGCTTTGGCCTCGGAGACATTTGCATTTTGGAACAAGCAGGCTGGTTCCTCATAAGAGGCTTCGCCAGGCAGAGGGTGACAGTCGGGAGGAACGAACTGAACATGGGTAAATCTGAAAATAAAAAAATAAAAAACTCCCCTGACACGTCGTCCTGTACGCTTCTTCCTTTAAGTGGATCAATAACCCCATTATCTCAAGTTTCCTTGCAGCTAATGTCGCTCCCCTTCCAAATGCTGGTCACCGTGAGCAACTACACACTCACAGCCGAATAGAATAGAATGTGACTCATGATTAACGCTTAGAGCTGTTCATCAGTTACGCTCTCCATGGACTCCGCCCCGCCCCAGTCCCAACCTTTTGAGAATTCTCGACCTATGGGAGGGACAGAGTCTGTGCCTTTAGTGCTGACCAAGTTTCCAAGACAAGGAAATGATTGACATGAACAAGGACACAGCCCCACTGGAAGGCAGCAGGGTGTGCATCATCCTGGCTCCCCAGGGCTGCGTGTTCAGGCCTGACGGATAACTCAGTAATGGATGTTGCGCATCCTGACTGCATATATTTTTTTCTTTCTCCAAAGAATCCTCTCTGGGATTGATGCAGGTTGATGTCTCCCTTTACTCTGAACAGCTGCTTGGCAGATGTACATGCAACCATTTTTTTTGTTTTTGTTTTGTTTGTTTTTCTGATTGAACCAAAAGTATCAGCAACTTTGTTTTCTTTCTTTCAGGGTTAAGCCAGTATTTAAAAGGCTTTTCTGAAGAAAATGCCTTGGGGGATGATGAGGTCCTGCATATCTGTCCACAAACATTTCAGCCATCTCAAGCTCTGCTGAACCCCAGAGCTTTTCTTAGGGCTGGGAAGAAAGCGGCTGGACTAAGAGTCTTTAATCAAACCTCAGTGTACAAAGAAAGGGAGGTGACATTTCTCTCAAAACTCTGGAAGCTTTGGACTTCTTGATCAGGAGTGATTTTTTTTTCCAGCCTGCTTGAAAGTCCCTCTGTGGACCAGGCTGGCCTCAATCTCACAGAGATCTGCCTGCCTAAGGGCTGGGATTAAAGGTGCTTGGGTGTGTGTGTGTGTGTGTGTGTGTGTGTGTGTGTGTGTGTGTGTGTATGTATGTATGTTTAAGGCCCTTCTTACCTTCCCAAAAGACTCTTTTTGCAGACAAAATTCATAGGAGGAGACTGGCATGTGAAAATTAGCAAAAGTAGATGTTTCTAGGTCTCTTATGGGAACCAAGCAGTACTGTCCCAAAGCCCCTGTCATTGCCTGAACATCTGCCATCTCCTCTTCAACGCCTTCTTCCCCCTTGGCTTGAGGACATGCAGTAGGTTGAGTCTTGAGTCTTTTATTTGTTATCCCTTCCACCTTTCCCCACATCTATCAACCCCTTCCCTTTCCCACTGCTCCCCCCTGCAGCAGTCAGACCCGAGGACCCTTCTGCTGGGACAGTGCAGGGATGGTGCCCTGACTGCACTTGCTGCAAGGATCCTGCCACAACACCTCAGCCTGAGGCTCCTGCGCAGCCATGGCAGGCAGAGCGTTAGAGTCTCCCACAGCCTCTGTCCCTGCCTCCTCTGCTACCCTCAGCCAAGCCCAGACCCTCCCCCGGGTCCCTCATACGTGGATGTACCCTGAGTCCTCTCCTTACGGATGGTGAGGGGTTAGCATAGTCCCCTGCAACCTCAAACACCTCTCTTGCCACCACAGTTCCTGGCACGTCTGTGTCTATGTTGGTTGTTTTACACAGTACTGAGATTTTTTTTTAACCAACCAAAGCAGGTTAAGGAAGGGTTTGTTTGGCTCACAGTTCGCGCAGAGTCAGTCTGTCGCGGTGACAAGGGAGTAAAGCGGCCCGTACGTGGCATCTGCTGTCAGGAAGCAGAGGGAGAGGAACGCCAGTACTCGGCTGTCTTGCTCACTTTTCTGCAGCCCATGGAATGGTGTCACCCACATCTCACATCTCTACCTCACTTAACCCAGTCTAGAAACTCCCTCACTGATGTGCCTAGAGGCTTTGGTGATGTTAACCATTCTACCTTGTTTAGTCCAATCCATCGTATTCTGTGAAGTTTCTGGGTCAGTTCTTGGCCTATGACTGACATACCTTCACCGTCCCTCATATTGTTTACATCATTATGATGTCATACACAGGACACCCCACACACACTTGTTAGAGATAGACACTATGAGAAGGCCTGTCTGTCTTGCGTATTCACTCAACAACCGTTCTTTTGTCCTTGTGTCAGCCAGCTTGCTGTTGCTGTGATAAGTTATGAAGTGGAAAGGTCTGTTTGGCTCGTGGATTTTGAGGCTCTGCTCCATGCTCACATAACCCTGTTGCTTTGGGCTGCAGTGGTGTGTACATCGCGAAAGGAGCATAGGGTGCAGGAGGCCTGTCGGTCTCACGATAGTAGAAAGCAGAGAGAACTTGAGAAAGCAGGCAGTTGGGGCTGGAGAGGTGGTTCAGTGGATAAGAGCACTGGCTGCTCTTGCAGAGGACACAGGTTCAGTTCCCGGCACCTACGTGGTGCTAACAACCATCCTTAACCCCAGTTCTGGGGACTCCATCGCCCTCTTCTGAACTCTGCAGGCATTGCACACACGTGGTGCGCTTACATGAAGGCAAAACACCCATACACGTAAAATACAGGCAGATCTCTGTAAGAACAAGGCCAGACTGGTCTACATAGTGAGTTCAAGGCCAGCTGTGGCTACAGGGACAAAAAAAAACAGAGAAACAAAGAAGAGAGAGAGAGAGAGAGAGAGAACTGTTAATATCCCCTTCAAGTGCTTGCCCACCAATGACCTAACGTTCTCTCATTAGCCCTGCCTCCTATAGATTCCATCATCTCCCCAGAGCACCACAGGCTGGAGACAAATCTTTCTGTTAGGAGGGTTTGGGGGAATATCTAAGAGCCACACCATACCCCCCTTACACAGGCACTTTCCCATAGGAGGCCCCAGGATATGCCCGTAGATGAGACACAACTGCAGATTCACAGCTCACCTAACCTACTTGGAAAGAGAGTCTGAGGCCATAAAGTCAAGGTCAGGGTGGATGTGAGGGTGGAGCTCAGCGGGAAAGCACCGCCCCGTGTGCGCAAGGCCCTGGACTCCATCCCTGCATCACAGAAATAAAGGGAAAGGCACCAGCTGGCAGGACGGTGTTCCTCTGGTCCTCAGGGTGGGAGGTGACTCTTCCAGCTTCCGATGGCCTCTGGTGGGCTCAGCCACCTTCTGTGGCCTCTCCTTTCTCTTATAAGCATCCCCATTGTATATAAGCTGTACCGTAACGCAGCTCTACTGACCTTGACCCTCATCCTAGTGACCTCTGCAGAGACTGACTCCAGAGCTTCTGGATTCTGAGTGTAGGTGAATTGGAGGGGACGACAGAAACTCACAACAGTTCTGTAGGGTCAAATGGCAGGGGAAACTGAGGGCCGGGGAGGCAGTATGTTCTGGACCTCCCAGGTAGTCTTGTCTGAGCAAAGATCAATTGAGCCATGGTCCCAAAGCTGGCACCCTTCCGCAGTACCTGTTCTGCTTGATAGAAGCACAGGCTTGGGCACACCTGCCACCACCATGCTCGGCCTATCCTCTGCTTCCTGACAAGGAGAACAAAGCCAGGCCTCCCAGCTGTTGGGCAGAGGCTGGAGGGCAGCCATACCTTGGGGAACACTTCCTCTGGGACAGTACCTGTAGGCCAACTACAAAGGCCAAGGGTGTCAGTGGCTGGTCCCCCCTGCAGGCTGTTTATGAACAGGAGCTCCTGGGGAGCCTGGCTCAAGTCAAACTCTGTCTTCTAACCATTTGAGCCAACACTGCTTCCAGACATCCGCGGTGCTTCAGCGTTGGGTAGAGAAGTAGTCACTCATTTCTCCCAAGTGTCCCTGTCCTGGCTTGTGCTCTCCCTGCCTTCTCTCTCCTATGTGCCGTGAGTGGCAGCCATGACAGGCCTGGCGCCCTCCCACTCTGCCCTCACTCTGTGTAGCCCTTAATCATCTGCTTTTCACAGAGTGGAGACTCAGTGTCCCTCAGCCTGCTGTGACACTGTCCTTTTGGGGACTTTTCTCTCTCTTGGAGGGTTTCAGTATCTCACAGTATTCTTTTGGGAATAAAAGAAGTGGAATTGCTGACAATTTTCACAAATTTGGGCTCTTGCAAGAATAATTTTCTCTAAATTAGCTATGATTCTCTCTTTTTATGTAACCCTAACATTTCTTTGCTTTGGGGGCTGCCGCTAAGCTGGCTGTTAAATATTTGGTCTCTTCTGCTGTGGAGGTTTAGCACAAGAGGGCTTGCTGGAGGACGTGATGCCGGATGTTACTGCTTTGCGGGTCTGCACAAACCAGAAGCAGTGGAGAGAAAGGGACAGTGGGGTTAATTTAATTCCTCCATTGAAAGATCTCCATGATTTCCAGTCTGGAGGTTCTGGGCTTGGGGGTATGGCGGAAGCAGGAAGACTCTTGCTGACATGAGACTGGTGGTCAAGGCATAAGAAAAGAAGGTCTGGGGGATGCAGTCCACAGCTTTGAACTTCCCAGGTGACGTGGATTTACATCTAGGGTTGCTGGGGTCTCTAAGTGCAGCCTGGTTTTCAAGACTAACAGGAAAGCTGAAACAGCCCTCAACTGCTGTGTCTTAGTTTCTTTTCCTGTTGCTGTGATAAAATATTCCAACCAGAGCAACTTAAGAAAGGTTGGGTTCAAGGTACAGTCTGTTATGGTTGGGAACTCAAGGTGTCAGGAGCTTGAAGCACCTAGTCACACCCCATTCTCAATCAGGAAGCAGAGACCAGAGACGCATCCACTTTTACAGTCCAGGACCACAGCCAGGGACTAGAGCCACCCGCAGTGGGCAGTCCTTCCCACTTCAGTGAACCCAGTCAAGATAATCCCCCACAGGAGGCCCATCTCCCAGGAGAGTCTACATCACACAAAGTTCACTATTAGCACGACTCCATGCTGTAATCTACTGTAGTGTGACACTATTCCTGGAGATACAAAAACAAATGTCTACTCCGCCCAGACTGGGAACTGATGACAGACCAAAGAAAGGATACTATCAAAGTCCAGCTTGGTGAACCAATAAGTTTTATCAGGGTCACTTACAGGAGCAGAAATGACTCAAAGACAGCCGTGTCACCCAAAGCCCACCCCAGTGTGGGTGACAGCTCGCAAAAGCAGGAAACCCAGAATCCAAAACACAACCTACAGGGGGCTCAACAGGCAGGAGAGAATCTCTTCTAGACAACTTGGCTGGTCTGAGCCTCTTCTGGGCAGCTTGGCTTGTCTGAGAGCAGCAATCAGGGGTCCTTGCTGCTTGTATAAGCTTAGAGAGAGAGGAACCGGGTTCATCTGCGCAGGTTCAAGAACTTCTTGAAGCTTGAGCTGTTCACTTCCTGAGTTTTAAAAAGTTTCCCTGTAGGTCGGACTTTGTTATCTCTGAAGGAATTACTATACAGTATCTACCCACAGATGCCCTGTGACTGACCCATGCTCAAGTGTGCACACACACTCACTGCCTTACACACGTGCTCTTTACCAGTCCAACTCCCTGAACACAAATGCAAAGCAGGAGTGTTGTCTGTCCAGCCTTGAACCTGGTAGGCCAGATGAATAACACTTGGTCATATTGACAAGAATTCTTCTTATTGGCTTAGAAATTGACCCCCACAGTTAGCTAGCAAGTAACTGTTGGGCACATCCTGGACTCCACATGTCTGTGTTGGATGTTGGAAACAGCCAAGAGAAAGCCAGCAGAGGCTCTCCATCTTCCAGAGCTCAAATGTAGCAGGATAATTCGGTCAGTAAAATGCTCAGGCATTGAGTTAGCAGGTGACTGTCACTGCAGAGAGAGCCTGGGAGGGAGAAAAGAGGGGAGGGTGTGGTTTGAAGGAGAGTAGCAGGGTGGATCCCAGGGGAAGGTTCTACTGCAGCAAAGATGAGAGCGGAGAGGGTCGTGCGGGTGCTGGGTAGGCGAGAAGGAACACAGGAGGGAAGAGGTCATGTACTCCAGGTAACAGACAGTTAAAGCTCTGGGAATGTCTTGACCTGCTTGGCAAGTGGTAGGGTGGAAGCTAGGACGTGGAGTCTGGGTCTGTGCTACCAATGGACCTGCCAAGAAGGTCCCCTAGGCGGGCACATCGGCCCTCCGTGACTGCTGCCGCTGTAACTCGGAGAAGAAAGCTGGCATTCTTTGTTCGTGCCCCTGAGCACATCTGCCACAGTGCAGCACTTCCTGGTAACTGCTATTTCCATTTGAGCCGTCCTCAGGTTCCCACCTGGATGCCGGCTGCCTCCCCATCCCCCTCCCTCCCCATCACTGTCGCATCTTCCTGGTTGTCCAGTGCCACAGGGACTCTGACTCCTTTCTGTGATTGTCTTTCTTTCCCCCAGAATTCCTTGCTTCATTCTTCAGCGTGAAGGCCACAGTGCATTTCGTTTCAGGCCTTCACCTGCGCAGTCAGTAAATTACTTCTTCCAGTTCACTCTGACACCGTCTGCCGTGGCTGACCTTTCCTGCCTAGAGCGCTGGCGACGTATTTCTTGGCTTAGCTTCCTTTCCCGTTGTTCGTGGCCGCCCTTCACTCATTTCCTTCGCTTGTATCCCTTGCTTCTGAAGGCCTCTGCTGCCGCTTGCCCGGGGATGACAGGGGACCCTGCAGCCTCAGGTGACCTTCACAATCCGGCCCCGCCCTGACTGTATTTATATAACCATACCAAGTCGGGCCCTTCTTGTCCAGAGCCCTGTTTAGGATACCCAGGGTGCCCTAGGGCATAGGAGGACTGGGCAGGGGTTTCTGCCTGTCCCTGTGTATGGTATGCATTCATATGTGTATAGGTGTTCACATGTGTGTAGATATAGATGGGGGTACATGTGTCTGTGTATGAGTGTGCAGTATACATCTATGTGTATCTGTATTTGTTACTTTTCTCTTGTAATAATAAAATATCATGACCAAGGCAACTTATAGAAGAGTTTATTTGGCTCAAGATTCTAGAGGGATAAAAGTCCATCATGGCAGGAGGCATCGAGGCAGAGCGGGCCGGAACAGAAACCTGAGTGCTCACATCTTCAACAGGCCCAGGAAGCAGAGGGCGAAACGGAGATGGGACATGTCTCTGAACTCTTAAAAATGCACCAAGGTCAGATCTGGCTGGATGTTCACCTCAGAGGTGCAAGCAGCAGTTGCATAAGCCAGTACAGTCTTTTCTCTGTCTCTGTCTCTCTCCCTCTCTCTCTGTTGAGACAGCATCTCATATAAACGAGGCTGGTACCATGCAGCTGAGGATGACCTTGAACTCCTGATCTTCCTGCCTCCAACTCACAAGTGCTGGGATTACAGGCATGCGCCACCATGCCCAGTTTCCTTAAAAGACATTCTGGTGATGACTGTTCAAATGTCCAACCCATGCTGGCACTTCAAAAATCCCAAGCAGGTTTGGCAGAGATGTGTGTATGAGACCGCCCACTGTCATATTGTTTATTGCTAAGGTGAATTGAAATCTTAATGTGTGTCATAATTATATAGTTAAATTCTGAGAGGAAGTTACAACTCGTGATATTGGTCCTTGTGGACACAGAGAGATACCCAGAATATAGGAGTTAAGGTAGAAGTGTTAAAACCAGGCCTGGGGAATGGCTCAATGGGAAGAAGTTCTAGCCTGATGACCTGAGCTCAAATCCCCAGAAGTGACATAAAAAGAGAGATTCAGTAGCACATGTCTATAATCCCAACACTCCTAAGGTAAGATGGGAGGTCAGGGGCAGAGAAAGGAGAATCTCCCAGAAGGCCATGGGCCAGCGAGCCTGGAGTTTGCCACCAAGTGACAGAAACAAGACACCTTGTCTCACAAGGTAGAAGAAGAGAACTCATTGCATGTGCACAAATGCAGAGAGAGAGAGAGAGAGAGAGAGAGAGAGAGAGAAAGAGAGAGATTGAGATTAAAGAAAAAAAGAGTTCAGGCGAAAATAATGAAATTGCCATGAGCCCTCTATGTGTGGTGATTGATTTTGTAAAATAAAATTATGTATCCATTCTAAGGCAGGTATATTGTTGTGGAAACAATTAGATAGTTCGTAAGTAAGCATACGATCGATCATTCTTAGCTCATTCAGTGACCAGAACATTCTGTATAATTGACATCCAGTCTTCCAGTGAAGGCCCTAAAGAATATGTTTCAGGTGCTGGAGAGAGGACTCAGTGGGGAGGACTCAGTGGATATAGTGCTTTCTTCACACATGTGAGAGCCTGAGTTCAGATCACCAGTACCCATGCAAAAACCAGGCACAATGGCACATGTCTGTAACTCCAGCACCTCAGAGTAGGGACATGAGGATCCCAGACGATTCCTGGCCAGTCAGCCTGGTGCAAACAGTGAGTTCCAATAAGAGACCCCAAAAAATGAGGTCAGGAGTGATAAAGAAAGATGCCCAACACTGACCTCTTGTCTCTACATATTCAGGAAACGAGCATGTGCACACACACACATGCATGTATGCACACACACATAACATGCTACACACACTCCTACACATACACACTACATACACACTCCTACATGCACATATACAACAGACACACCACACACACACCACTTACACAAATACAAGAACATCTTTGTTTGGTTGGATAAGAAGTAAATATTCATTCATTTAACCTTGTTTTGTTTTCAATAACCCTGAAAATGTTATGATTTTCCCAAAGGCAACACAGCCAAAGGTAGATGTTGATATTTTAATAGGAAAGCATGTAGCAGCATCCATAACCCCAGACATTGCTAGTGGGAGTCACCCAAGGGTGGGGAGGAAGAGGGTGTGCGGCGCAGCTGACCCTTGGCACTCCTGCACCCAGGGCTGTTGGGGTTCTGCTCCCAATGAACACATCTTTTCAAACTCAAAACCCACAGAGGAGGTTTCTCCACCTTTATCTTTCACTTTGCGCCTCTCTGCCGCATTCACTTGTGGTGATGAATCGTTTCAGACAGCAGAGAAGCTGGCAGTCAGCTCTACTGAGCTCCCCAGTGCTTGTCATCAACCCAGACACCTGCTGTACAGCCCCATCTCCATCCCCATGCATCTGAAATGAACCTCGGGCATCTTCAAAATCCTTCCATCTCTTCCTCTTGATTCTGCTGCGACTAGGCCATGACCAAAGCTGGTGTCCTCTGGTGTTGAGCTAAGCAGTGAGACCCAAATCCTCACCCCCTGGGACCTCCCCAGTGCTCCTGTCACCAGAGTTCAGCATCCCCTAATCTGAGCCACATCTATTTTAATTTGTTTTTATTTGTGTGTGTGTGTGTGTATGTGTGTGTGTGTGTGTGTGTGTGTGCCACATGCATGCAAGTGCCTACAGTGGCCAGAAGAGGATGTTGGGTCCCCTGGAGCTGGAGTTAACAAGCTGTTCTAAGCCACTAGATGTGGGTGCTGGGGTCCTGTAGAGGAGTAGCAAGCAATCTTAATGATTGCACCATCTCCCCAGCCTCTGAGCCCCATCTTTAAAAACCACTACCAGAGTCTCCGAAGTGTGAAAGAGAACCATGCAGGTGTGCCAGCTGCCCTCATCCCCTTGGGCATCCCAGAAGCAGCAGGTGGGACCTAGAGCATCCAGAGCTTGCTTGCCATGCTTCTGGCCCCTCCAGGCCTCGTCTGTTTAATGGTAGGTCACGTGTGTATACCATCATGAGGAATGAGCCTCAGAACATTCCAGCTCTACTGCCTAGGACCAAAGGCCTCTCACAGCCAGCCCTCCCATCTCAGGGTCCTCTCCCCTCTCCAGGAGCTCCTGGGGGAACTACAAGTGGGGTGGAGGTGCTCAGTACCAGAATCACAGAGATAGCATGGATTCTTCAGGCCGCTTTCCTGGAATGTGGTTGAGTCTGGCCAGTTCAGACAGCCTTCCAGTCAGGACTTTCTTGGGCTTCCCCTACTTGTTGGACATTGTCTTAGGCCCAGGCAACCAGGAGGTGGTGGAAGCACAGGAAGCTTCTAGATACAAGACTGGAACAGCATCTGCAAGGACAGTCACTGAGCACAGCAGGGAAGGGAGAAGTTTTGGCCTCCCAGCCTCTTCTCATTTCCTACATTCTTCCATTCTTCTCACGTTTCCTCCGGCACTCACTGTCCACCATACCTAAGCTATGACGTGTGGTTGGATGTCCGTCACCAAATGAATAGTTTAAAAATGTGGCATATATTCATAATAGAGAATTATTCCACCATCGTAAAGAACAAACTGGCCATCGGGTAGAGGCACTTGCCACCAAGCCTGATGACTTCAGTTCGAGCCCCTGGCGCCACATGGTGGAGGGAGAGAACTGACACCTAAGAGTTGTTTGCTGACCTCCGCGCATGTGCCATGCGTTAGCGCACCCCCCAACACCCAAATGTGAGTAAATGTCGTAAAGAATGAAATCATAGCATCTGTAGGAAAATGGATAGGACTGGGGATCATCGTGTTCAGTGGAAAACCAGCTTCAAAAACAAATATTAGGTCATATGTAAGTGTGTGTATGTGATGTAGAGGGTGGGGAGGGAGGGAGGGAGGAAGAAAGAGGATGTGAAAGCAGGAGAGGGACTATTGGGACAGAGAAAGAGGCCAGAGTAGAAAGCAGGGCACTGGGCGGGGTGGGGGGGGAGGGAGGGCGTGGTCAGGCACTCATGCATCTGTGGAAATGCCACAGTGAAAGTAACTGGTACTGTTAATATGTGTTCATGTTTTAAAGAAGCATGCTTTAGAGCTGGGGATGTGGCTCAGTTGATACCTGCTTATCTGGCATACATGAAACTCAGGGTTCCATCCCCAGGACCACTTAAACCAGGTATGGTGGTGACACATGCCTGTAATCTCAGCACTTGGGAGGTGGAGGCAGGAGGATGAGGAGTTCAAGGTCATGCTTGGCTAGATAGTGAATTGGAGGCTAGCCTGGGCTACAAGGACCCTGTTTTCAAAAAGAAAAAAAGGGTATGTGTTTCATTTTTGACTACCCCAAAATGTGTTACTCTTAAAGCCACCAGCAATGGACATGGTGGCCCACACCTGCAGTCCTAGTACTGGGTGGAGTAGGAGGGGGCTGGGGGAAGCTGAAGCTGAGGGATTTCATGTTCAAGGCCAACTTGGGCAAAACATTAAAAAGCAAGCACAAGGGGCCAGAGGCTAACCGTGATCAATTCTGCACGGTGAACATCTGCCCTATTGTTTTCTTATTTACTCTTTGATGTCCTTTTTAAAGCCCCCAGCCAATTTTTGAATTTGAAAATAAATGAGGTCAGGGAAAAATGGATTCTTTGGGATTGGCAGCAAATTGGCCCCAGAGCCAGGCTGACAAATTCTTTCTCCTTTGACTCTGCACAGTAGCGGAAGGATGGATGCCTCCCCCCAGGACGCAGCTGGGCTGTGGGAACCAAGGGATTAGAGTCCCCTTGCTCTGCAGGGTTTTCTCTAAACCACCTTTTTGTGTTCTTAATTCCACGAATGCAAACACTAATTGCCAACCTAAGTAGATTACTCAGTCCGGCTCAGGCCCCTCTGGGTCCCCAAATGAGTCACATTATTGACTGCTCACAATTAATCTGAAAAATTAAACCGCTTGCTCCTCGTCCCCTGTCCCTGTCTTGCGCCAGGATGACACATCCATGAATTTGTCGCCTGGGCTGTTATTTCTTCATACTGTCCCCATTGTTCTCTAAAACTGGAATGTTTCCTTGAAACAAATTCCTTCCCCATTTGAATCTTTGGGGGGATTTTGGTTTGGGGTTTTTCTTGGATTTTGTTTCTGTTTTCTCTTTGCCTCCTCCCAGTGTCAACCCTTTAACTTCAAAGGGCTGCAGAGGAACTGGGCTTTCTGTTTCTAATCCTTCCATGGTCTGGCTAGTTTTTCAATTACTTCGCCTCAAACTGCATTCATCCTTCCTCCCTTTGCCTCATCAATTTTGATTCCCTTGCCAGATTTGGAAGAAAGCAGCCAAGTTGCCTCAGCCTCCCTACAACATCTGGTGTTAGGTGGAGTTGACCGGAAGGACTATGCAGAAAAGGAAAATTGAAAGTATTTATTGAGACCCTATTAATATGAGGCATGAAGGAGAGGGTAGAGGAGAAAGGGAGGAAGGGAGGGAGGGAGGGAAGGAAGGAAGGAAGGAAGGAAGGAAGGAGGAAGGGGAAAACGTAAGAAAGGAAGAAGGAAAAGTAAGAAAGGAAGAAGGAAGAAACATTTCCCACAGTGTTCCCTTGCACTTCTTAATTCTTTAACATTTCCTCTCATTTACCAAAAGCCCCCTGAGGGAGCACACTGTCTCCTCTTCTCCCTGTCAGATCGCCTGTACCTCCCACCAGCCCCTGGTTCATGACAGACACTCAGATATTTGTCTCTGGTGAAAGCAAGCATCCTAATACCCAATACCCATGTTGCTGCTATTCCTGTTTACAGGTGGGGAAACTGAGGTTCAGTGGCCAGAAGGGAGTTGCCTGCTTTAAGTAATGGGTGCCAAGCAGGAGAGACCGGACTCAAGCTGAGAACCCTGGTACCATTTCTCATGGCTGCCTTCCCTTCCATCCCAGGGTTCCTCAGCTCCGCCCTTGACTGTAATGGTTACTGACCCTCTAGGGGTGGTGTTAGACCAGAGACAGCTCAGAACCTGGGTTTCTGGCAAATCGCCAGTGTTATTGCTGTTTGGGGGCCTGGACCACTCTCTGAGGAGCAGCAGTGATGCTTCACTAGTGAAAGGGAGGTGGACAGGTCCCAAGCCAATAGCCAGTGTCACGGAGCTCAGGCTGCACTGAGCATGCTCGCTTGGCTTCAGTTCTGCACCCTGAGTGCGTGAGTGGTTCTGGGTTAGGCTCACCCACCACTGACTGTGGACCACGCTCCCTCCTAATGGTTTGTCTCCCCAGGCAAGGCCACCCCTTGGGGGTTCCAGAAAGATCTGTGACAAGCCCTTGTTGTGGAGGTCCCCCAGGGTGACTCTCTGGGGAAACAGCTCCCGGTTGGGCACTGACAGCTGGTGCTTGGGAGAAGCAGATGTGCACCCATACAACAGCCAGGAGAGCCAGAGCCCATATGGGGCCCTGCAAACTGACAGGCCCTGGTCACCCAGGTGAGTAATTGTTTCTGCTCTCAGCAGGAAGGAAGTGTCCCCCAGGAGATAGGCTTCCGGGTTTCAGCAAAGAGAACCCTGCTTCCAGGTGTCCCCCTCCCTGGGACACAGTGGATCTCCTCCCCAGTCTTTACCACTTGCAAGCCTTCACACAGAGGGCTCTGTCCAAAAATCATCCTGCTAGTCATAGACCAGGCTGGCAAGACTGTGTGACGACTGTTAGGCAGCTGCCAGCCCCGCCAGACCCCGAGTGCCTTCTCGAACATGAGCCGGGGAGACGGCTCAATTAGTAAAGTATTTGCCATAGAAATATGAGAACCTGAATTCAGTCCCCAGAACCCACATAACAAGCAGGGCACGCACTTGTAATCTGAGAGCTGGGAAGTCAGAGACAGATGAACCCCTGGGGCTTACTAGCCAGCCGGCCTACTTGCAGACTAATGAGAGACACCGTCTTAAAAAACAAGGTGGACTGTGACTGAGGAATAGCACGTACGGTTGACACCTGACCTTCACATGCTCACACACATGTGCACCCACACAAGCGCATAACCCAAACAAACAAACAAAAGCCAGAAACACCAGTACAACAGTGGACAGTAATTCTAAGGGCAACCACTGCATTGTACTTGATTCCTAGGGAGAAGTATTGTCCAAACTGGTGCCAAGTAGTTGAAGTCCTCAAAGTGGGTTCCCAGACTAAGAGTGTCTGCATCACATGAGAACCTGAATGCTTGGGCCCTCCCTGCCCATCCGGAGACTTGGGGATTCTGTATTATAACATACCATCTGTGCCTCTGATGTATGCTTACAAGCTCGCTTGATCCCAAAGACAGCCTGCTAGGTCACACAGGTGAACTTACCTGCCTAAGGTCACCTGGACAGGCACCTGTCCCCAGGGCAGGCTCTGAGCTGTGTATCTACATGGACCAGGGTTCATTGTGCATTGTAAAACACACCTGTGGACTGCAAGAGTCAAATAGAGCATCACAGTGGCCTGTTTTTTTCTCTTGGGAAATCTTTCTTGATGAGTTTAAATACACATATAAAATAGGATTGGGAGCTGGAGAAATGACTTAGTGGTTAAGAGTACTGGCTGCTCTTGCAGAGGACCCAGGTCCAGTTCCCAGCACCCACATAGCAGCTAACTTCAGTTCGAAGGGATCTGACGCCCCCTTTTGGCCTCTGCAGGCATTGCACACACATGGTACACTTACATACATGCCAGAAAAACACTAGGATACATGAAATAAAAATAAATTAATAAAGCAAAAGTAAAACAACAGGATTTCCTCCAAATGGTCTTGTCCCTTTCCCAGCCGTTCCTGTTGGACAACCCAGTGCTAGGCCTTGGGAGGCAGATGCAGAGAACGGTACAGACTCTGCAGGAGCCGGGATGGTTTGGTGACATAGCTTTGCACTAGATCCTAGAGCTGCCCTGTGATCAGCGACAGGGTCTCAGAGCCACAGACATATTAGCCCTGCTGCCCCGTAACAGACTCCCCACCTCCTCTAGACCTCTGCGTGCTCGCCTGTGAGCTGGCCGTGGTGGTACCTCTGGACCACGAGGCTCCTGGGGAGGGAAAGTGTATAGACTAGAGGGGTTGCCCATGTGTAAACTCTCTGAACCATTTTCTTGTAGATGAACAATAGATCCTTTTAATGGCTGCCAAAGGTCACGTGAACAAGTTTCTCTTTGGGAAGCTGCTGTTTCCCGTGATCCCTGCTTCCCTGCCCATCTTCATCCTGTGCTCTGAGGCCTAGGGCGCAGTTGGGGGAGGGCCACTGTCACCAGGTCTCTCAGGCCCTTTGAAGACAGCATGGGACTGCAGAGAAATGGGAGAGAGGCCAGCTCCTGTTACCCACAAGGGACCCAGAGAGACCCAGTGACGGACCCTGACCTTTGCTACTTCTCTCTGTCTGACCAATAGAGCATCCCTAAGAGAAAAGAAGTTTGACCAGGACCCTGTACCACAGAGTGCCTGCCACATGGCCCAGCCCTCCACTCTTCCTCCCACCAGCCTGCCAGGGGCGTCCTTCTCTCCCACCCCAGGCTGTCCCACTGAACCACTGAAAACTTTCTTCCTTTTTGTTTAGACATGGTCTCATGTAGCCTAGGCTGGCCTTAAACTCTCTAGTTAGCTAAGGATGCCCTTGAACTTGTGACTCTCCTGCTTCTACCTCTAGAATACTGGGCTACCACGCCTGGTTTATGTGGTGCCGAGGGTGGAACCCAAACCTTTGGGCATGCGAGCCAAAGGCTCTGCCCATCAGATTACATCCTCACCCTCACCGTTAAGGTTGCTTTCGTTGTCAACCTGGCACACCTGGGAAGAAGGAACGTCTATTGGAGCATCTTATCTATTGGACTAGCCTATCGCTATGTCTGTGGGACATCTTCTTGATTGTTGAATGATGTGTGGGAGCCTAGCCCACTGTGGGTGGTCCCACCCCTGGGTTATATAAGAAATCAGACTGAGCACGGGCTGGGGGAGCAAGTCAGTCAGGAGCGTTCCTCCATGGTCTCTGCTTCAGCTCCTGCTTCCAGGCTCCTGCCTTGGGGTTCTGCCTTGCTTTCCCTCAAAGACAGACTGTGATATGAAGTGTCAGCCAAATAAACTCTTCCGCCCGCATGTTGGTTTTGGTCAGCGTTTCATTGCAGCAATAGACAGCAAACTGGTACATCTGGTGAACGCTTTGATGGAGTGTTCAAAGAGGCATTTGAGTGGCTGTGCTAGGCGGGTGGTCTAGAGAGTGACCCTCTCACCCACAAGACCAAGGATTGTGAGAAAAGTTCTAGAAAAGGATTCTAGAGCTAGAAGGTGCATTAATCCTTCCTGTGAACTCACAAACTCTTGGTGTCTCCAAATTCCCTTGGTAACGATCTGACCCCTAGGACCAGAGCGTGATCCACCCTGACCACCAGCGTTGTTGTCACTGGTCCCTCCATCTACATGAAAAAGAAAAAGGAGTGCTCCCCAGACCCTGACGCTGAGGACATCCTACCACACGGACCCGGAAGCCAGACTTGTAAACCAATAGTCTTGCTTGGCCCACAAACTAAGCATGGAATTTTTCTTTTTTTCTTTGTGTGTGTATGTGTGTGTGTGTGTGTATATGTGTGGGTGGGTGTGTACAAGTACACATGTGTGCACATGTGGAGGCCAGAGGACAACCTTGGGTGTCATTCCTCAGGAACCACCACCTTGATTCTTTTTTAATTTTTTTAATTTGTATTGCGTATATTGCCTGCATATGTGTAAGTGCACCTGTGTCGTGCAGTGCCCACAGAGGTCAGAAGAAGGCGTCAGATCCTCTGGAACTGGAGTTATGAATGGTTGCTAGCCTCTCCGTAGGTGCTAGGACTCAAACCTGGGTCCTCTACAAGAGCAGCCAGTTCCTTTAACCACTGAGCCATCTCTCCAGCCCCCACAGTGGTTCCTTTGCAACAGCTTCTCTCTATCACCCGGAGTTCACCCATTCCCCAGACTGTCTGACAAAGTGGTCTCTAAGGGTCCTGCTGTCTCAGCCTCCCCGGAGCTGGGATTACAAATACATGTCACCACACCCAGCATTTTCGGTGGTTGCTGAGGATCAAACCCAGATCCTCATGTTTGTACAGCAAGCAATTTACCAGCTGTGCCTTCCACTCGGCCCCTAAAGATGATGTCTGTGTCTTTCAGTGGTTAGGAAAAATCAAGAGTAATAGTTGTGTGGCATTTAAGGTTAGGTGACCATGGGAACAGCATTACCAAAACACAGACACTCTTGTTTGTTCTGGTGCGAGCCGTACCGTAGCTGTTTGCCGGCTGTGATGGCAGAGCTGGGCACTGACAGCTCAGATGGCCGCCTGGCCCTTTTCAGAAGCATTCACCAGCCTCTCTCATCACTTGGTCACCTGTGTTTTATTAACTCACTTGGAGAATTCTGACTACAGGCCCTACACTTGCTTGGACTCATTCAGTCCTCAGTGTGGTGACTTCTTACCATCCCCTTCTAAGGACAGGAAAACAAAGCCCAGAGTTCCTTGTGTCCCATACCACTAGGAAAGGAGAGGGACTTGGAAACCTGGAGGATCCCTACGTCTTCTTATCAATTTTTAAAAGTTATACTTCTTTATTCTCTGTGTGTGTGTGCACATGCTGCATGCGGAGGCCAGAGGACAACTTGCAGGAGTCAGTTTTCTTCTGCCATGTGGATCCTGGGAATCAAACTCAGGTCATCAGGCTTGGCAGCAAGCACCTTTAGCCACTGAGCCATCTCACTTCCCCTACCTTCCCTTACTCAGAGGCCATTTCAAGCGAGTTCACAAATGAATGTTTTCGGAATGAGGGAGGGAGGGGAGGCACCTTCTCTCCTTCCCCTGTGTGCAGCAGGTGAGGAGAGGAACCTGGACAGAGCTGGGAGTTTTAAGTGCAGCCCCGAGTGGGGCGCTCATCTGAGACACCACTCTCTCAGAAGGAGCACTCGCTCCCTGTGTCATGCTGTCTGGGAGAGTGTTTCTGGAGATCCTGCCTGTGCTTTCAGCCCCTGGACTTGGAGGGATGGAGGGATGGAGGGATGGAGGGATGTCTGTGCTGCCCCAGGCCTGGCCAATTGAACAGTTTCAGTGGCTACAGAATTCCCAGAGTCAGAATGAAAGTCAAACAAGTTTCAGAGAATCTCAGCTGTTAATGAGAAGCCGGTGTTGGTTTCTGACTGAGTAGGAGGTTTCAGTTTCTGAAATGGGGATGAAGATGTTCTTTGGCCACTCTGCTCCCAGACACACTCATCTCCCATCTGCTACCTGTAATCTTAGCAATTATTGGAACAGTCACAGGGCAGAGGTGGGACCCAGAGCTAGGTGAATCTCTCCTTCCAAGGAGTTCTTAAAGGTTCCACACACCTCCTCCTAGCGTTCAGGCCCTGTGTTCTTCAAAGGCCTGTTGGGGTTCAGGATGGGGACTTGGGAAGAGCTTTCGGGATATGCGCAGTACCAGTGCTCGGTTTGATGGCCTCTCTGGATTGTCTCTCCTGCCCACGCTGTACCCACACCCCACAGTCCAGGCTGCTCCTTGGCTGCCTGTGTGCACAGGGCTATGACCACCTCCCTCCACCCGCTGGCTCCAGCGGTCCCCTCTGCCCAGAACACCCTCCTCTGAGGCTCAGTCAAGGGTCCTGTGATGGTTAGTTTCATCAAGGTGACACAAGCTAGGATCACCTGGAGAATGGAGAGTGAGGGGATGTCTAGATCAGGTTAGCCCGTGAACGTGACTGTTGGTATCTGTCTTGTTGGCGTTAACTGATGTAGGACGACCCAGCCCGCTGTGGGTGGCACCATTTCTTGGGTTTGCATCCTGGGCAGTTTGCAGTAAAGAAAGTGACCTGAGTATACTTTAGATGATCTGTCTGCTCTTGATTGTGGATGTGACTGTTTTAAGTTCCTAACACCTTGATTTCCTCTTAGTGACAGACTGGAACCTGGAATTGTGAGCTGAGTAAACCCTTTCTCTTTTTGTTTTTTTGCTTTTGTCAGAGTACTTTATCACAGCCCCTGGGCAAAAAAAAAAAAAACTAAGACATGCCTTTCCATGTCAGAATTGGTGGCTAAAAGAATTTTATCTTAAAATTGGCCACGACCTTAATAAGCTCCAGAGCCTCACCTTTAGAGAGTCTCCTTGGCTAAGTCACATGGCTTGTACCCACAAGGAAGGAGAAAATAATGTCCCAGTTTGTGCTTCTCCACTTGGGGTGCACCTGAGGTACCCAAGGTCTGGCATCTTATAGCAGGGCTCTTCTGGGCTCAGGACGCCTGTGATTCTATACTTCCGATACCCTGACTGACTCCTAGCTGAAGGTGAGGCCGTTGGCCCATGACCACTTTGAATGGAGCCTGCAGGGTGCACGGGGCATGCTTGATTCACAGCCAGCTCACCTGTGGAAGCTCCTGATTGCATGACTGTGTGATCGGGTGACACCAGATGTGGGCTGAATGGAATCTGAGTGTGTCCTCAGAGGTCCTGTGTTCGTGTTCAGTCTCCATGTGATGTTAGGAGGTGAGGAGGGACCTTTAAGAAGTGGGATTTAATGGGAGGTGCTATGTCATTGGGGGCACTGCCCTTGAAAGGGTCAGTGTCATTCTCAGTAGACCCTAGGTGCCTCCCACAAGAAAGAGTACTTAGAAAAGAACAAGACCTCCCCACACTCTCTCTTCCTTCCTGTCTTACTTTGTGACTCTCACTCCAGCAAAGATGCCATCCACCATGTGACTTAGCCAAGGAGACTCTCTAAAGGAGAGGTGATGGCAGGACTATGCCCTTGAACCTCTAAAACTCTCAGCTAAGGTCTGGGGGTGGAGCTTAGTTGGTAAAGTATTTGCCTAGCACTGGGTTCCACCCTTAGTACTGTATAAACAGAGTGTGGAGCTTCAGACTTGTAATCCCAACACTGGGCATGTGGAAACTGGAGGATCAAGAGTTCAAAGTCATCTTCAATTATAGAGTGAGTTTGAGGCTAGCCTGGGCTATATGATACCCTTTCTCAAAAGGTGGAGGGGGCAGGGTCGCCTGGGACAGAAATCCTTGACTCAAAAGAGCTCAATGATAAAACAGGAACACAGAGTATTAAGCTCCTTTGCAGCTAAGGGAGAAGGCTGTGGTGTCACTTGGTGACAAAGAACCTCGCATACTAGTGTCAGGGTTCCATCCCCTGAATTAGAGACAGAGGCAGGCTGAGAGGGAGAGAGAAGGAGGACTTGGCTGGCGAGAGGGAATGCTGCAGAGAGACAGCTCGTGCTGCAAATGTCAGGAGGCTGGGCATGGCCTCACGGAAAAGAGTGTATTTCAGCAGAGACTTGAATAAGGTATTGGGGGCCATTTGGATCTCTGGAAAACAAACTGAAGACCTTGAGGCCTCAGGAACCATAGCATGCAGGAAGGGAAAGGTGCAGGTCTGTTAAGTGCAGTCATGACCTCAGCAGAAGGCCCAAAGGATCGGTGGTACGCAGGAGCTAGGTGAAGGTACTTTGCAGGTACTTTCTGAGCAGCTGAGTCCATTTGCCAAGGCAGAAGAGGACAGTATCACCCACACTATACAGAGAGGGAAGGGACCTAGTTGATAGGGAAAGACAGAAACAGCTATGTAGGGAAAGCAGGAACAGGAGATGTGAGGCTCTCCCGAGTTGGTGGGAGAAAGGCTGGGCAGTTGCCTGCGTATCTGTTATCAATTGCTGTGTAACAAGTCACTCCAAACAGCATCTTGCAATGACAGGCATTTGTTAACTCCAAGGTCAGAAACTTGTCCATGGCTGAACTGAATTGTCCGTCACAGCTCTCCCAAGACTGCATTCAGGCGTTGGTCATACTGCCTTCCTCTCTAGAACTCAGACCTGCCTGCAAGGTTAAGTTCAGGTTATTGGTAGAATTCTGTTCTTTGTAGTTGCAGGATTGAGGCCTCAGTTTTGGGTGTTTTGGGGCGGGGGGTGCTGTTTGCCAGCACACTCAGCCCCTGGGGGCTTCCCTGCTGTGGTTTGCCACACAGACCCGTGCATCTCTGGCTTGGTCTTCTGATCTCTTGGGAAGGACCCCTGACCCTTTCAAAGGATCCCTTGATTAGGCCAACCCATATCCTCTTCTAATCTGAACTCAAACTCTATAGCTGAGTCTGGCCTTGAACTCCTGCCTGCACCCAAAGCTAACTGCCTATAACTCAACACAGTAGTGCCGTCTGTCACATTCCTGGTTCTGCTTGCACCTAAGCGTGGGGGCTTGGGACCATCTGAGAACACCACATATACTCAGGTCACTGAGATAAGCAGCCCCTCTCTCTTTAATCTGAACATGCCTGAGATGTAAGGATGGGGCTTCCTGTGGCAACACCCCACCTTCAGCATGACTTGCCCATGGTGTGTTAGAAGTTCTCTTCTCAGGTCTGAGGGAAGGAAACATTCCCGGGGCAGTGCCTTCCAAGCCACCTGCACCCTGGCTGTGCCCGGCACACTCGGTCTTTCCGTATTGACACAGGCAGACCTGGGTCTCTCGCCAAGCCAGTGAGGTAATTGAAGCAGAATTGTCTCCAAGCATCCGATTAATCAGCAAATAAATCATCATTGATTCGGGGCCATTCATTCGGGGATGCAAAGGAGCTGCTTCTGGCTTCCCGCCCCTAGACATGATTAAACTCAGACTTGACACAGCTCACATGGGCTGTTAGGAAGATGGGGAAGTGCACAAGTATCTTTCAGACTGTTACTAAGACCGCAGGGTCTGTGTTACAGGTGCTCTGTACAGCTAGATTTGTCTCCAGGAGGTTGACAGACAGGGTTCGTTTACAGAAAAAGCATCCTTAGAAAATAAAGATAATGACCCAGGTCTCACAGGGAAGAAAATGGCTTCAGAGACGTGCAGCAAAGTACCACAGATTGCACAGCATACGGAAGGAGGAGACTGAGTTCCAAAGGGCCATGTCTCCCCTACACCATGTCAGAAATGGAACTCTGAATAAGAAATTGTGGTTCAGTTGGTCAGGAGATTGTTTGATTTTTTTTTTTTAAGATTTCTTCTATGTGCATGAAAGTATATGCATGTGTGTGCATCTGTGCAAGCGGAAAAGCTAGGCGAGGGCGTCCGATCCCTCAGAGGTGGAGTGACAGGCATTACTGACAGGTTTGATTTATCATATGGGTGCTGGGATCCGAACTTCGGCCCTCATGATCAAGCAGCAAGGGCTCTTAAGGGCTGAGCTGTCGTCTCTCCAGCCTCCTGAGCTAGGCTGCACAAGGTGAGAAACTATTTGAGTGATGACCTCTGTCTATGCTGCCTGTCCCTACCTCAGAAGGTCCATGGGGAGGAGAGAGAGAGAGAGAGAGAGAGAGAGAGAGAGAGAGAGAGAGAGAGAGAGAGAGAGAATATCCTGGGTGGGTTTTGGTTTTGTTTCTGTGTTTTAGAAGGGTTTTGCTACAGACTGCCCTTAGGCTGACATCAGCCTCAGACCTCAGCACATACATATGTGCACATGGACCCACACACACATATATGCACATACGTGAAAACATATATATACCATACACACATAAAATATAAATATAAAAACATTAGACGGAGTTGAAATCATGGAGTTAACTGGGTGAGGAGGCCAAACAAATGGATTCCACTGGAGACAGAGAGGATTGAAGGGAATGAGAAATGGCCTTTCCTCACCAGGCAGCCACATCCCAGACTGGTAACCTGCCCACCAGCTCACCCATGGCACACATGCCAGGAGGGTTTTTGTCAGCATTGCAATTTCCACAGCAAACAGAAGGGTTATTTTCATCGTTCAGAGGAGGGCCCGGCCCTCCTGAGGGAACTGTCACCCTGAGCCCTTTGGCCTGGGCAGAGAAGGCAGCACGCTGTGACTCCAGAACCCCTGAAAAAATCAAACTAATGCACTAATGCCTAGGGCACCAACAACACTGCGCTGTGCCCAGTGGGCTGCCATCCCAGCTTCACAGGCCTTGACAGTGATGCATGGGATGAGGGACCTGGATTAGAAATGTCCCCACAGCCACTCACAGGGCCACTCCTCACACACCTGCCCCCAGCATCTCCGTCCTTGCCTCCTCTGCCGAACTGCAGATGCCCGTCTCGTCTTAACCGCAGTCTTACCTGCTTGATTCCCGCTTATCCATAGCTGCAAATAAAGTGTGGATCGGATCCCGACAGTTGTTCCCTTTACACTTCTCGATGGCTCCTGGCTCTTGGCCTCGCTTGGGCCGCTGCCAGCATCTTGCCCCAGGTGTGTACTGCTGTAACTCCGAACCACTCCATGGGCAGTCCCTCCCCGTTCCATCTTTACCTGCCTCCTTTGCCTATGCCTTAAGCACTTCCTCTTGCCACCACGTCCCAGCATGAAGATTCCAGCTATACTGATATTCAGGGTACAGTTAACTAAATTAAGGCATAACACAGCATTAGGAAGTTCAGTCTTATTATTTCTTGAGAATGACAGACACTTCCCCTCCATGGTAGCCATGGAGGCAGAGGGTCTTGCCCTCTGCTCTGAAGGAGAATGAGAGAGAGAGAGAGAGAGAGAGAGAGAGAGAGACTCTGTGTGATGGCCTCAGCATTGGGAACTGCTCTGAGGCATGCAAGCCCCCAATAGCTGGGCCACAATCAGGCTCCCAGTCTCCTTTCTGTCACTGTGGTGTCCTGTGTGCTGGCCACCTGTGTACCATAGGATGCTAAAGGAGTAGAGGCATCTGTTCCCACTGCACCCAGGATCTTTGCCTTGTATGGATGTATGAATGGGTAGGTAAATGGACCGATGGACACATGGATGGATCAGTGGGCGTGTACATGGACCGATGGACACGTGGATGGATCAGTGGGCGTGTACATGGACCGATGGACACGTGGATGGATCAGTGGGCGTGTACATGGACCGATGGACATGTGGATGGATCAGTGGGCGTGTACATGGACCGATGGACACGTGGATGGATCAGTGGGCGTGTACATGGACCGATGGACACGTGGATGGATCAGTGGGCGTGTACATGGACCGATGGACACGTGGATGGATCAGTGGGTGTGTACATGAATACATGGGTGTATGTAGGTGGATAAGTGGGTGGATGGACTCATGGATGGGTGAGTGGATAGACGGATGGATGCATGGAGGTGTATGTGAATGGGTGTGTGCATGGGTGAGTGGTTTAGTTGGTGATGGATGCATGCATGTGTGGGGAGATGGATGGATAGATACATGAGTGGATGGCTCAGTGGGAATAGATGCATGCATGACAGGTAGATGCATGCATGGATGTATGAGTGGATGGGTAGATTTGCCTCTCTTCCTCATGAGCAATGCATGTTGGGCGTTCTGTTGAACATCACCTCTCCAGCACTCAGCCTGCTGTAAGTACTCCAGCAATTAAAGGCGGATGGTGCTGGAGGTTCAGATGGCTGACAGGTCACTGCAGAGACCTCCACTCAGCAATCCTGTAGACGACCAGACACTGATGGGATTTTCTTGGGCTTGCTACTTTTAAGGCTCTAAGGATTCCATCCCTTCCCTTGGGCCTCCTGGAAGGGACTACAGCGTATGTTCCATCTGAACCACAGGTGGAGAGCGCAGTCTAAGGGGCAGGAAAGTGTGACCATAGTTTTCTCTGTGTCTTTGTTTCCTCTGTAACTAGACTGAACTACAAAAAGCAGGACGGAGAAGGGGTTCAGCTTGGGACTTCAGGACTCAGGGGTCCTCACATCTCACTCAGGCCTTAGCTGTCCCAAGTGGTCTTTTGAGACAAACTCAAGGCATATTAAGCAAAAGCCATCTTTGCCTGAGCCCCAGAGCAGTGGAAAATCTTAATGAAACTGGTGAGACCTCGAAATCTATTTGAACCCTGCTGTTAGAAGCCAGAGCTCAAATATCAGCTTGCACGTTCCTGACTCAGTTGCCTAGTTGCTGTCTTTGGGTTTGGCTGTGTTTTTGTTGTTTGTTTAGGATTTTCTTTGAAGTAAGGCACGTCCACTTTCTTCTTACTGTGTGACAACTATGCACCAAAAACAGAACCACCCCCGGCAAAGACTCCCTCCCCTGAAAACCAGCCCAGCAGACCCAACATTCCCTCAAATCTCCCGTGGCAGAATGAATAGAAGCCACTGAAGGGTCCTTTCCAGCCACTCCAATGCCAGCTCTGCAAGACCGAGGACCTGTGTGTCTTGCTTGTTGCTGGGCCCTGTGTCTAGAACAGTACCTGACATGTAGCAGCTGCTGGATGCACAAAACATGTGAACACAAGCTTCTGCCTCCTGTGCTCCGTAATGGCACAGCCAGTACCTGCGTCCACAGTGCTCGGTAACGCACACCGACCACTCAGCCACTAGGCAGAATCTCATTCACTCATTCAGGGAACAGCTGCCATGTGCAGGCATGCATGGGGCCCTGAATAAAAACTTGTTGAATTAACTACACATCTATGCATGCATGAGTGACTAAGGAAGGAAACAAGAGGAGCCCCAAAGAGTCATGTCATCCCGTAGGCGGTGCCCAAGCTCGCCCATGGTGCTGCAGACCTGGAGACCGTATTCCCAAAGCCTCGATCCTTGCATTACTCTTCTGACTGCCATCCCATTTGCTCCTTCCTTACCAAGCAAGAGCTGACGGAATTTCTGCAGATCACTCCATCTGGTGACACATGAATTCTTGTTTTTGAGTTGGTGTTTTACTATATTATTTGGAGTTCTCTAGAGGAACAAAACAGATAACATATATGTATATATATATATATGTGTGTGTGTGTGTATATATGTACATATATATGCTTTATATCAGATTGGCTTACGAAATATAGTCTGGGTAGTCTGCCAATGGCTGTCTTCACACTGGAGAGGTTGAGTACCCAGTAGCCGCTTAGTCTAACAGGTTGGGTGTCTCAGCAGGGCCAATGAAGCATTGAAGGCCTCGAGGATTCCTGGAGAGCTACTGTTGGAAGGCCAAAGAAACTGGGTCCTGACATCAGCAAAGAATGACAGCGGCAGTAGAAAGAGCGAAGGCTTGTTATCAGAGATTTTCATGGGATGGCTGAAAGCAAAGGGTTGTCCAGTGGTTCATGGAGCTGCTGTCCAAGGTTGTCAGCTTGCCCCAGCCACTGCCCTACATGGTTTCTTGCATTCAGATAGCAGTGCCCTGTCCACTTTCACATTCAAATAACACCAGCAGCAGTATTAATATCTTTATTAATAATGGCCATTATGGTGCTTCCAGTTTTCCATGCACTGGCTGAGTACCAGGCTGAGGACTGCCCTTGCTACTTTGGTTTCTTGTCAGCATGCAGTAGAAACCATTGGCCTCCTTCATCAGAGAAACAACGTGCGGCACAAGAGTTTAAGTGGTCTGCTCTGTGTCGATAGCAGATGATGATGATGATGATGATGGTTGATGGTGATGACAGTGATGATGATGATGATGGTGGTGGTGGTAATAGTAACGATGTGGTCATGATGATAGTTGTGATGATGGTTACGGCGGTGATGGTGATAACGGTGATGATAATGTCATTGATGGTTGTGATGATGATGATGATGATGATGATGGTTGATGGTGATGACAGTGATGATGATGATGGTGGTGGTGGTGGTAATAGTAACGATGTGGTCATGATGATAGTTGTGATGATGGTTACGGCGGTGATGGTGATAACGGTGATGATAATGTCATTGATGGTTGTGATGATGATGATGATGATGATGGTTGATGGTGATGACAGTGATGATGATGATGATGGTGGTGGTGGTAATAGTAACGATGTGGTCATGATGATAGTTGTGATGATGGTTACGGCGGTGATGGTGATAATGGTGATGATAATGTCATTGATGGTTGTGATGATGATGATGATAGTAACGGTGATGATGATGGCAGTGGTGGTGATAATGGTTATGGTGGTGATGGTAATAGTGATGATTATGATATCATTGATGATGATGATGGTAATGGTGATAATGATGATGGTGGTTGTGAGAAGGTTGATGATGGTGGTATTTTAAATGTAGGAGAGTTTTTAGGTGAAGAACAGGCAGCTTTTCATGGTAGCCAAACCACTCAGGAAGTATGGGAATCAAGCTGTGGACCATTACCACCAACCAGGGGTTGTCACCTGCAACCTCTCAGGCACTGCCTATCTCCAAGGTGGCGGCAGTCCTGACTTCTAATGTGATAAGTGTCACATTCCTGGTCCAGGTGTTCCCCTGCCCATGAGCATTGGGACATTGCTACAGACTAACCATGAAGGGAGATCTTGGGGAGACAGTCAGATCAACTTAAGACCTAAAGACAAGCTTTGGTCCCTAACCCAGTCAAAGCCCAACCCAGCCAGTATCTCAAACCAGCACAGTCCCTACCCTGGTTACCCTAATCCTGGAGCCCCCAGCACTGGGACCAACCTGGCAAGGAAGATGGGCTGTTATCATGGAAAGGCAAAGTCCCCGTCTTCCTTTAATGAAAGGGCTTTTTACCTAAACTTTTAAGTGGTACACAGCTCAAAATAGATAGGAACGATAGTACGAGACGGTAAATACAGAATTCCCGGGAATAATCTTGGGGTACTTTTTTTTCCTCTGCTGGTAGCAAAGCCAAGAGTAATTAGCACTGTGAGAATGGGGAAGTGATTGCTGCTCCTCCAGCACGCTAATTAACAGTTACTAATAGTCATAATAAAGCCGAAAGGAGGCTTTTAAAACCTCACCCCTGAGTGATTGCTTGGGACAGCCGCATGCTCAACATTGGGGATCCTCCCCTTCTTGGGGGCCGTAAACTTGGCCCAGATTCATGTCTGTAATGCTGTTAGGCTAGATGGGGAAAACAGTGGTTGAAAATGCAGAAGAGCGAAGAGGGCGGTGCTCAAGTCCTAGAATTACCTCCGCTAATGAACAAGGAGACAGAGATGTCTCCTCCTGCGGAGGTTCCTTTGGACAAATGCTGCCAGGGAGCACTTCCTTCATCCCTCCGGTTAGCAATTTAGGCAATGCCACAAACACTCCATCTGGCACTGGGGGAAGAATTTTCACTTGGCATTTTCTAGAGCCCTCTCTATAGGAGCACTTCTGCTGGGCACTGGGCACAGCAGAGGGACCCATCAGGGATAGCCAGTGGTCTCAGCCCCCAGGAAGCCGTTACCCAACAGTAACAAGATATGACAGAATTTGGTGAGGAAGGAAGTGTCTCAGATCAGTTGTGTCATGCGATTCATGGTGAGCTCTGTGATGGTGCATCTTCGTTGCCAACTTGACAGGACTTGGAGTCACCTAGCAGACACACCTCTGGGAATGTCTGTGAGAGTATTTTCAGAGAGGTTTAACTGAGGGGAGACCCATTCTTGAATGTGGGTGTCACCATTCCATGGTGGTCTGGGGACCCAGACTGAATAAAAAGGAGAAAAGGAGCTGAGCACCAGCACTCATCTCTCTGCATCGGGACCGCGGGTGCCATGTGCCTTGAAGTCCTGCCGCCATGCCTTCCCCACCACAATGGACTGTAGCCTCATAAGACTGCAAGCCAAATAAAACTTTCCTCCCTTAAGTTGTCACTGCAATGAGAAAAGTGACGAATACAAGCGCTGACTGGTTCGGTTTTGTAAATGCCACTTGCAGGGCTTGAGCTGGAGCTCAGTGGTAGAGCACATGCTTAGCACCACAAAGACAGAAAAAGAAGTAAAGCCACCCACAAAGTCTGTTCAAACTGGTGACAGGTACCTTGTGGCCCTTTTATGGTGCATAGTCTCTGATTTTAAGGTCAGTAGTAATAGATGGTTCTCCAGATTTCTCAACCTACTTAAACATCTTTCCTCAAAGATGTAAGCTAGAGTTCTTGAGTCAGGATGAGCACAGAGGCCATGTTTACCAATTTCACAGGATGCTGAGGGATGGGGAAGAGGCCCGATCTGTCAGCAGATGTGCTGTGGGAGAGTGAAAGGACGAACGATGAACCCTCTGCCTTCTGTCACCTGAGGAAGAAGCCGTGTGCAGCAGCCTGGGCAGCGCATAGCACATTAGGAGGTCGGGTGGGCTCAGTCCTCCCAGCAGCCCAGATGCTTGGGAAGGCTTCTCAGAAGAGGTGACAGCAACAGCTTGGAGTGAGGGACAGGTGAAGTGGGAGAGGAGAAGCATTTTGGGGACTCTTGAGGGAGAAGCAAAGACCAAGTTGGCAGATGACCAGGAGCCAGCTTGCTCAGAGACAGAAGAGGGTCGTGGGTCTTAGTCCGTGAAAACAGGGCACTGTGTGGTTCTCCACGTCTGAATGGGGAAGTCAGACCGGGCCTTTCGAGATGTCACTGCTGTAACCAGTTTTGTTTTTATGAGGCTGCTTTCTTTTGGTAGGAAAATGTAAAGAGCAATTTGCCTTTTATATTATTATTATTATTGTGGTTTTGCTTGATGTGTATATGTGTATACATGTGCACATACTTTAGCATGCATGTGGAGGTCAGAGGACAACTTCATGGAGTCGGTTCTTTCTTTCCTCCTTTACATGGATTGAGCTCAGGTCGCCAGGCTTGTGCAGCAAGTGCCTGTGCCCACTGAGCCATGTTGCTAGTGCCTTTTAATCTTTTGTAAGTGACTCAGTGACTTTTAAGTACCTGTCATGGTTGGCTTCACTGTCAACTGATATACCTGGGAAGAGGTAACCTCAACTGGGGAATTTCCTTTATCCGATTGGCCTGTGGGCATGTCTGTGAGGCATTTTCTTCATTGTTGAGTGATATGGGAGGGCCCAGCCCACTGTGGGTGATGTCACTGTGGTAGGTGGTCCTGGATTATCCAAGAAGGCCAGGCTGACCACAGGCTAGAGGAGAAAGCTAGTAAGCAGTGTCAAAGGTGGATTCTTTGGAAGTATAAGATGCAGTAAACCCTATCCTCCCCAAGTTGGTTTGACCAGAGTGTTCTATCACAGCAATAGAAAGCAAACTAAGACCGTACTTTACTAATGTTGGCCAAACCTCCCCACTACCCGCTTCCTAAATGCTCTCATTTTATTGAGGCAGAACGCTTGCATCCATTAAAGAGTAGCTCCTCAGTCCCTCCTCAGCCTCTGGAAGCCTCAACACTATCTGGTCTCCCTGCATCTAATTATTCTAGGCACCCCAGATAAAGGGGTCATAGAGGATCTGTCCTCTCAGGGCTTGTTTATGAAATAATGTCCTCAAGTTTCACTCATGTAACATGTACCAAAATATCTTTCTTTTTATGGCTAAGTAATATTCCATAGTGTGCAGGAATCTTGTTTGGTTTATCCATCTACCCATCTTTTGGCATTTGCATTGTTTCTGCCTTTGGGGCATTTCGAATAATGTTGCTATGAAGACATCTTTGAGTCCCTGTCTTCAGTTCTTGGGGCCAAGAAATATGACTGCTGAATTATACTGTGATTCTGTTTGACCACTTTATCATTTATTTATTTATTGTGTGTGTGCTCACGTGTGCCACAGTGCACATATGGAGATGCCTCCACAGGAGTGGTACAGTTGGATCACATGTTTAGCTTTCTGAGGAACTGTCACCATGGTGAGCTCGCTGTCTATTCCAATTGTTCCACATACTTGTATTCACGACCTTTCTCGTTGCTGCGACCCAACACCTGACAGAAACAACTTAAAGGAGGAAGGGTCACTTGAGCTCATGGTTTCAGGGCATACGGGCTGCCGTGGCAGAGTGGCTCAGTCTGTGGCAGTGGGAGTGCAAGCAGCTGCAGGTAACATCTGAGTGGCTCAGAACTCAGAGTGTGCTCCAGCCAGAATGCAAAATGGAGTCACATCCAAGTCTCCCCCAGAAACCCATTTCAAACCCATTTCTGCTAGGAAGACCACTATTCCAAAGGATCCACAACATCCCAAAAGAACGCCACCTCCAGGGGACCAAATGTTCAGACACATGAGTCTGTTGACATCTCACATTCAGAACATAAGACCATCCTAGCAAACATTAAGAGGGATTAGCTTATTCGTCTTCACATCTTTATTTTGGTAACTCTCCCCTGAGGCTTCCTGTGATTCTCCCCCTGAGTTTCAAAGACTTTGCTTTCTGTTTATTTTCTCTCTTGAGTGAAAACAGAGCAGTGCGGAGTCTCTGAGAAGCGAGGCCTCCAGGCACCAGGCCTGCACTTGGGAAGCTGGCCTGCCCCTTGGTGCCACTTTCCCACAGCTTGGACAACAGTTCTTTCCTGATCTTGTCTGGTTGTTTTCAATCAGACACGCTAATTTCTTCAGATTCTGATAGGTTTTCCTCTAGGTAAATGTCTTCTTAGAAATGAATCTGGGGCCATCAAGAGGGTTCAGCAGGGACACTTGGTGCTAAGCCTGACAACCTGAGCTCAATTCCTTACAGTGGAGGGAGAGAATCAACTCCTACAAGTTGTCCTGTGACCTCCCTATGTGTGCCATGATACATGCATACCAATACACATACATAACACGCACATACTTAATACATCAATAAATGAATGCAAAAAAAGTAATGGATCTAAATGAACCCTCCCAGATATTATGGACATTAAGAGAAAGCTGTCAACTTCTCCCTCGGTCCCTGCCCCCAACAGTCTTCACCTCATAGGAGCAGGTGGATCTGCACTCAGGGCTGAACTTGCTCCACAAAGGGCAGAAAGCAAGGATCGCCAGACAGTGGGGACCCCACACTGGACTCAGCCACTGACTGCTCTGTCACCTCTTTGAGGGGGAATTGTCCGTTTCTCTTTTTATTCATCACTCTGTTTGTATTGACAGTTCTGTAAAATGTAGATAATTTGACCCCACACTGAGGGGTTTTATGGGTTTGTGTAGCTAGCCAACACACAGTCACTGTTCTGTGTCATTAACTCAGAATCGTTTCTGTCGAGGTTGGCATCTCCCACTCTCAACCTGTTCTTCTAGAAAATGAAACTAAAAGCAGCTTACGTTTTGGAAGTCATTGTGTAGACTAAGCAGTACAGCTCACGTACAGCCCAGGTACATAGTACTGTTCATGAAGTGGGAGTCAATGCTATATAGTTCAGATCTGAAATGAACCCCAAGGACCCATGTCTTGAAGGCCTGATTGTTGGCTCTGTGGAGCTATTGGGAGGTGGTGGAGCCTTTAAGAAGTAGAACTTAGTAAGAGGAAGTTAAGTCCTTGGGGATGCGCCCATGGAGGGGATATTAGGACCCTGTTTCCAGTTTCTTCCTCTTTACCTACTAGCCACTATGATGTGAGCAGACTTCCTCCATATGACTTCCTGTCCTGACATGCTGTGCCCCCACAGGCCCAAGCGACCATGGAGGGAAACCTCTCGAACCATGATCCAAAATAAATCTTTCCTCCTGGTAAGTGGATTTTCTTGAGGATTTTTTTCACAGCGACAGAAAGCTAGTACTAACCTCCAGTCACCTGGACAGGCAAATAGTTATCTGATTCCCTAGCTCAAAGAAATGTGCTTACATCCAAACTCAGTTGACTGAGCCATGACTTCTAAGAAGAAAGTTTTGCAAGCCTCATGATTTCCTGAACTCTCTAGAGGAAAAAAATTGACTTAAAAAAATCTGTCAATTAAAAAATTAATGTTCTGTCTCTCTAGTTTGCTGTTTGACCCTAGACAAATCACTCTAGCCTCGGGACCTCAGTTTCCTGATATCAGAGCATTCAGGATGGACAACAAACATGCAGTCTGTGCCATCCCTTCCACAGCAGGCATTACTAATCGATGCTAGCACTGTTGTCCTGAGACCGTACTTAGCCTCTGACTCCTTCTCAGCGTAGTGCTGTAGGGAGCATCTAGCAGTCCATGGCCACTGACCAGTAGTAATTTATTTGCTGTTCAAGGTAGAAATTGTGAATTTGCCATTGGCTCTTCTCCTGACCTGCCATAAACACGTAAACACCGGCACACTTACGAAGGTTTCTTTAAAAAAAAAAAAAACTCAGTTGTAGCCCTGGATTCCTTCCCTAGGCCAGTTGCTGAGAGCACCTTCAATGGAGCAAGAAGCACTTTGGAGCTGCTCTTAAGTCTCCTGCAGAGGGATGCGGATGCTAAGACCTGACACAGCTCCCTGTGAGAAAGAGGCAAGGCATCCACACCAGGGGGAAGCAGCAGATGATCAGAGCAGAAGACCCGCTAGGCTGGAGCAGGCTGGCTCTTCCAGCTCTGCCCTGGGCAAGGTAGGGGAACAGCAGGGGGGCCACACTGCCTTCCTAGTGGAGAGAGAGTCCCCGAGACGGGCTTTCTGCTTGGGGCCTATGTTGCTCAGGGCCTAGGCATCCCTCACAAGGCTCTAGGCTGCCTGTCCAGGCTAGAACTAAGACACATTCTCTGGACCTGTCCTGGAAGTCATTCTCCTTGGCCACTTCTGAGAGTCCTTGGGGATCATGTCATCTCTCTGAGATTCAGTTTTCCTCAGTTGAGAGTCACAGTTCACTACTTTCTCCCTCCTGCCCTTCAAGGGTCTCAGCGCAGACCCATATGAGGTCTGTATGGGTCAATTCTGTTTCTCGTTTGTGACGGTGGCTGTGTGGATCTGTGCATGTCGTAGAACAAGGACCTTCATGCACCAAGACCAAAAGTGAGCGTGCAGTAAAATCTGAGCTGCTGCGCCTCCCTCCCTTGGTCCTTCCCCCCTTCCTTCCTTTCTTCTTTCCTTTCTTACCCCCTCCCTCCCTCCTTCCTTCATTCCCTGCCTCCCTCCTCCCTACCAAAGCTGGAGATACAGCCCTAACCCAGAGCCTCACACATTCACAGCGCGTGCTCGACCCACCAAATCATATTCTTAACCCCCAACTGCAATTTCTTATGTTTTGGGTTTCTTTTCCTTTGACACAGAGACTCTCATAGCCCAAACTGGCTCCAAACTCGATGTAGCGGAGGCTGACCTTGAATTCCTAATCTGATCCCAAATGCTAAGGGCTGAGATTATAGACATATACCTTCATGACAGCCATAATTTCTCAGTTTTGATTATGATTATGTAAGTTACCACTGATGGGAGAAACTGGGTAAAAAGTACAGAGGAGACCTCTCTGCACCGTTTTTGCAACTTTATGTATGTCATTATATCAGAACGAATGAAAAAAATCTCTTTAAAATGTGTAGAGGAACCAGGGATAGTAGCCACATCTTTAATCCCAGTTCTTGGGAGGCAGAGGTAGGAGAATCGCTGTGAGATCAAGGCCAGCCTGGAATGGTCTACAGAGTGAGTTCCAGGCCAGTTGGGGCTACATAGTGAGACCCTGTCTTGCATAGGTGAGAGACTGGAGAGATAGCTCAGCAATTAAGAGAACTAGCCACTCTTGCACGTGTCCAGGGTTCAGTTCACAGTACCCGCATGGTGTCAAACAACTGTCTGTAACTTCCAGTCCAAGGGATCCAACGCCCTCTTACAGAGGACTGGGGTTCAGTTCCCAGCATTTATCTATATTGTGGCTAACAACCATTCTTAACTCCAGAAGAATGGTCTGATGCCCTCTTCTGGCTTCTGCAGGCATTGTACACATGGGTGCCCTTACATACATACAGGCAAAACACTCATCCATCATTTATTTAATTATAAAATAAAATAATAAGTATTTTTAATGCATAGATCTATGCCAGGATACCACTTGCCCGGATGCAGCCTCCTCTGCCTTGTTCAATCAGGGTACTGTTAGAGGAAGGCAGATATGGTCACTGGCTCCCCACTGCAGAGTGGGAGGAGCATCTAGTTTCTTCTGTAGGCCAGTTATCGACCAGGATCCATAACAGCAATGAATTTGAAAGTGTCCCATATTTCAGACCTCAGCACTGAGGGCCCACTGGAGCAACCTGCAGCCCCTCAAAAAGGTTGTAACTGGGGCTCAGTGGGTAAAGCACTTGCTGAGCAGTCCTGAAGGGCCCAAATTCAAATTCCAGAACTCACATAAAAATCCAAGCGGTTACAAATGTGGTGGTAACTCCTGGGTATAGGGGACAGGAGGCTCTCTGGGGCTTGCTGGCCACCAGCTTAATTCCAAGTTCAGAGAGAGAGAGAGAGAGAGAGAGAGAGAGAGAGAGAGAGAGAGAGAGAGAGAGAGAGAGAAACGTGCCTCAAGGGAATAAGGCAGAAAGTAATAGACAGGACACCTGACATCCTCCTCTGGACCCCTGCACATGCAAGGACCCCCACACATACAAAAAAATAATCAAAGTTTGTTACTTACCAGGCGTGGTGATTCACACCTGTCATCACAGCACTGGGAACACAGAAAGACTGTCTGGAAAAAAAAAACACTCATAATATGAATCTCTTCTCCCCTCCCTCCATCCCTCTCCATCCCTCCCTCCGTTCCTCCCTCCCTTCCTCCCTCTCTTCCTCCCTCTCTCTCTTCCTCCCTCCCTCCCTTCCTTCCTTCATCTCTTCTTTCAGACGCATCCTCTGGGCAGCTCAGTGGTCCCCTCCTTTAGGAGCAGTAACTTCTTTGATTTCTGTACCTGGCAAAATGAATGTTCCTTTCTTTAAGGAAAATGACTAGCCGAGCATAGTAATGCTCACCTTTAATCCCAATGCTGGAGAGACAGTCGCAGAGGGATCTCTGTGAGACGGAGGCCAGCCTGGTCCACATATTGAGTTCCAGGCCAGCTGGGAACTACAGGGAGGGAAACCCTCTTCCAAAAAAAGAAAAAGAAAAATGACTAAATAAAAATCCTAAAAGCCCATGTGTTTTCTATGCTCTCTGTGAAGTCAGAGTAGCTAGGACAATTGATTGATTCCAAGATTTGTCAATTGCTCTCACGTATGGAGAGAAACAGCTAAGTCCTCTTGGAGTCCCGGGAACTCAGCTTGAGCCCTGCCTTGAGGTCAGTGTGGCCCTGAGAGTGTACACTTGAGAGAACGTTGAATTTGGGAGCACTTGATGGGGTCCTAGTCAGTGAAGCCCATTCTGCCTCCCCAGCTCACCAGTGTATAGAAGTTAGTAGAGAAGCAGACGAGGCCTGGGGTGTGGGGACCAGAATTTCACCAGGGGTCATGTGACCAGGATTCTTGGTTCTTCCCTCAGCAGCCTGGGCTAAATCAACACATTACCCTAAAGAGGCAGAGAGAGCTGAGGTGGGCTCAGCTGCTGCTCACAGGCCTGGCACACGTGCCTGACTGGGGACGGAGACTTGAGTGACCATGCAGGCTTTCTGCCCGGGTACTATGGAGAAGAGCAACCGTTGTCATGGAACGACATGGGGCCGTTGTCATGGAACGACATGGGGCCGTTGTCATGGAATGACATGGGGCCGTGAGTGTCCATGCCAGGTATGATTAGAGACAAAACAACCTGGCAGACGTGTGAAACCGCTGAGCATGCCTAGGGAATTTGAATCCCAGAGGCCAGATTTCTATCTGACCAGGTAAAGTCTACGACCAAGGCATCTAAGCAAATGCATTCTTCTGCCCGGGGAGAGAGAGGGAGTATGTTGAGGGAAAAAGAATGACCCTGGTGGACGTGCTTTGGAGTTCCGGTGCCTCTCTGCCTGCTGTGTGGCCCTGTGCAGGTGACTTAACCTTGATGAACTTTTGCTCTTCTCCTGTGTATAAAATGGCACAGTGACACAGAGGTTTCCAGGACTGGAAATAATTAAGTTCAGTGGTTACAAAGTGCCAGTGTTGGCCTGCTCCTAAGTTCCCTTTCCCTTGCCTTCTCGCCCCATCCCATGGGATTCTTATAACGGGTATACTCATAACTTTGAGGGGAAATTTTGAAAATTTGACTGTTAAAATATATACATATATCCATACATGTTTATGTGTACATGGGCCAGGGGTATAGTCTAGTCTATAGAATGCTTGCCCAGCACACATGAAGCTCCAGTACCACCTAAACTGGGTGTGGTGATGCTTGCCTGGAATCCCAGCACTCAGGAGATAGAAGCAGGAGGATCAGGAGTTCAAGGTCATCCCTTGGCTGCATCTTAGGTTTGAAACCTGTGTGGGCTACATGAGCCTTTGTCTAAGAAAGACTTTTAGGTGGGAGCTGGACATGGTGGTACATGCCTTTAATCCCAGCACTCCCGAGACAGAGGCAGGTTGATCTCTGGGTTCAAGGCCAACCTGGTCTACATAGAGAGTTCCAAGCCAGCTGGAATCTTAGTGGTTATGGATGGTGTGTGTGTGTGCATGTGTGTGTGTGTGTGTGTGCGCGTGTGTTATGCACGTGTATGTGTGCACAAAGATCAGAAGGGTCCTGCTCTGTAGCACTTCACCTTACTCCCTTGAGACAGCGTCTCTCACTGAACCTGGAGCCGGCAAGTCCCAGTATCAGGTCTCCCCGGTCCCCTTCCCGCACAGTGCTGGGGTTACAGGCTGCATAGAGCCACATCCAGCTTTTTACAGGGCTGCTGGTAGTTCAAACACAGGTCATCATGCCTCGGTAGGAACCATGGCCCCTGGCCCCCAGTTGTGGATTGTTTTAAAGGCAGGAGGCGAGCATCCTGGGAAGTTCTGATCTGTAGCAGTAACTAACAATCATTAGGCAGAGGTCCCAGTGCAGATTCCCACAAGTTACAGGGGAGAAAATGAGATGCGGGCTGGGATTTGCATAATGGCTGCTCAGCTACCTTGCGGGACCCCATGGGGAGGGCAGCCCCTTTCTGGCCTGGACACCCTGGGTGCCCAGGGCTCCACGGGGTCCCGCTTAGAATGGTGCCTTAATGATCACGGAGTGGCATTTAGCCTCCAATTAAAAACACAAAGAAAAGCTGGAGCCAAATGGGGCGAATGTTCCAGAAAATCCACCCATTTGGGAGAAGCCCAGAGAATTAGCGGACACACAAAGCCACCTCTTGACTGAAGCAGACGCCTTGAAGGCTCCAAGGACTCTCCTCCCTGCTGCCTAGGAAGGAAGTGAGTGCACAACAGACAGGTCTCCAATGGTGCCGGAAACTCCCCTTGAACTTGGAGGGGCATGTTCAGGCCCATAGAAAGCCTGCCCCAGACCCTCAGGAAGCTTGTGGGAACACTAAGGCTCTGTGATGGAAATCTACTTGCACAGGTCTTTCTGAGTTTTCCTAATTTTACTTCTGAGCTTAGGCTGGCCTCCAGTTCCCTACAGAGCCTAGGATGTCCTTGAACTTCTGATCTTCTGAATTCTACTCCCCAAGAGCTAGGATGACAGGTATATGCCACCACACCTGATTGATGGAGTGCTAGAGATCAAAACCAAGACCGTGCATGCCAGGCAAGCACTCTATCCACTGAGCCACATCCAGAGCCGGATCATCCTTCAGAATCTTTGTCCTGCCCTGAGTGGGACCCATTGTCTCAGCAAGCAGGAACATCTGAAGTTCAAGGTCATCCTTGATTACAAAGACAAAGCAAGTCTGAGGCCAGCCTGGAATATATAAGACCCTATCTCCAAATAATTATTAATAATAGTAATAATAATACTCAGTAGTCAGCAGAGAGCTGACAGTGGGACTAGAACCTGCTTCATCCCTCAGGAAGGACAACTACAGGATGACAAATAAACCCAGACCAACCCAGCTTCTCTCTCTTACAGTCCTTCCCCACATCTATATAGAGTGACTGTAGAAGACGACTCGTGGGTTTTGAATGTCTTCTTATTAAGGATTTTGCTGAAAGAAGGACAATTCATCTCTTTATTGTAACTGCCTTGGCCACATTTCAGTAGTGGGGGAAGAAAGCCCAGAACAGAGCCTTCTGTGTTTCTGCCATCGGAGGGTCAGAATTGGCTTGTCATTTTGTGGGCGATTTTTGTTAAGTGCTCTTTTACCTTTTAATTTGTATGTTGAGGTTTGAGATATTCTGTCCCAAGGGGAAGAAATTGTTTGTCTACTGAAAGATTGCAAAACTTACTTGGGAATCTTTGAGCTCCTTTGAGTAAAAGCCCAGAAGCTCACAGCAAGTAGTCGAGGCTCAGGACTGCTGTTTATGGATCTGGCATCCCCAGGGGACCACTGTCTTGCATTGTCCACAGGTAGAACTCTGAGTGACATTGCTCAGTTGTTCTGGGGTTTTGTAGGATAGGTGTGTATCTCTCACAGCTCGGTCTCCGTCAGCCCTGGCCTACTCCTGATACTCTGCAGAACCCAGATTCTGAGCAATGGTAGAGCCAGCAAGAAGGCTGGAAGGTACTAGAAAGGAAACAAATTCCAACCTAAGAACTGAGTTGGAATCCCAGCTCCTCCACATGCTACCGCTATGAACTTGGGTGAATGAGCCACCCTGGGCTTCAGTGTCCTCAACAGTGAGGTACTATTGATGCCAGCCACCTCATGAAGGCTTTGTGTGTTTGTGCATATGTGTGTGTACTTGTGTGTGCATGGGTGTAGAAGTCAGAGCACAACCTCAGGTATTGTTTTTTGGGTACAGTTTACCTTTATTTGTTTATCTGTCATCTATCTATCTATCCATCTATCTATTTTTGAGACAGGGTCTGTCCTTGCCCTGGAGCTTGCCAATCGGGCTGGCTTGTGGTCATTGAGCCCCAGGGATCCTGTGCTGGATTATAAGAGTGCACACCCATGCCTGGCTTTAGTAGTTGGAAGTCAGGTCCTCACGCTTGCAAGGAAGGCAAAAGCTTTGCAGGCTGTGCCTTCTCCCCAGCCAATACCTCATGAGGTCTTATGGGGAAAATAGACAAAATATGTGGAAAGTGGGCGGAGCTGTTGTGCAAATGCGAGATGCTGTGCGTAGCTTCATTGCCCAGAAGACCGTGCAGGGAGCAAACTGTGATTAGCTGCCTGTTTAGCTCAAATGGGATGTCCTGAGAACTTTTTTTTTTTTTAAAGAATTCATCTTCCAGGACATTGCTGTCTAATCGTTCATGTCGTCTCTGGTTTTCTTCCTGCGTAAGAAAGAGGGGGAAGAGGAGAGTCGAGAAGGGAGAGAGAAGGAGAGGAGAAAGGAATCCAGCGTTGGCGGATGCTGTCACAGAGCTGGCACCGTGGCGCGTGGAACTCTTGTACCTGGGTCTCCGCTTCCTGGGGAGGTATTTTATGAATGTACTGTTGCTATGGCCACCAGGTGGCTAAAGTGAACTCTGCCTCCCCTTCAACGCAGCTCGGCCACGTGGCTTGCTTGGTCAATGGGGTGCTAGCTAGTGGGCCACTATGAGCTAGACTGTTGAGGCTATCCTTCCCTGTGGCCGCATGCTCAGAGCCCCGTGGGACTCTCACCTCCTGAGAAACCATGATTCCCAGGGTTGCCTTTCCGATGGTGAACTAATGTGGGGCACTTTAGTGGGGCTGAAAAGGAATATGTCTCAGGCTGGGTGCTTGGAACCCAGAAATGAGAGAGAGTGAACGTGAGAACCAGAGGAGAAAAGAAAGACAGATGATGAGGGGGGAGGCAGAGAAGGAGGGAGGGAGGGAGGGAGTTGGTCGGTCCCTATCATAAACCAGGAAGGGGCTCTCACAAGAGCCTTTGCTTCCTAAGATAATATGTAGCTGAGGCTGGACTTCAACTCGGGACTCTACTGCCTCTGCTTCCTCCAGTGCTGGGAATACAGGCATGCCCGCCACACTTGACGGCCACACAGACTTAATTCAGTCATTTCACCTTGGAGGTAGACCTGGCTGTGGGAGGGAAGCTGCAATCTTCTGAACACCTGAAGGGCATTTTAGAGTGATAATTCTCTTAGAACTGAATAATGGCTTTGGTCCGGATGAGTCTTCATAGACTGTGTGTGAGTGTGTGTCTATCTGTGGTATATGCATGCATATGCACATACACACTGTCTACCATTCTCCACCGCTTTATGAAATAGGGTCACTCACTGAACCTGGAGCTCACCATTTCTACGAGACTAGTCCCTGGGATCCTCCTGTCTTGGCTGTTCCCACCCCTGACACCAGCACGGGGGTTACAGATGCACACTGCCATGCCCAGTGTTTATGTGGGTGCTGAGGTTCGAACTCAGGTCCTCATGCTTGGGCAGCAAACACTTCACCCACTGAGCCATCTGCTCAGCCCCTTTTGTAGACTTTAAAGATGAAGCCATGGGGAGAGATACCCATGGGGACCCAGTTGGCATCACAGCATCACCATACGGAGGCCTGACATTTCTTATTCTGATAATTGATGCGGCCAGGTTGAAGCTTGTCACTGTGAGCACATCGTGCTGTGGCTTTGGTAGTGCCATGACTCTGCGAAGAGTGAAAAAAATCAATTTCCACTGTCCACGGAGTGCTGCTTGATTTATTACTGATGAAATAAGAAATCCTTTATCTCCCACCCCTTCTTGGAAAGAATGGGCTCACAGAGGGCTGTAAGAGACTTGAGCAGGAAAGCTGTGTTTGTCCAAACTTTGGTATTTTGATAACCTTGGTGACTGTTCAGAGCACACTAAACATTCCCAGTTTTTATAGCCCTTGTTTGTTTTCGATTCTGCAATTATAGGCACCAAAGGGTGATCTGCAGAGTGTGGCCTCTGTTCCAGGGTTGATGCATGTGGAGAAGACAGAGGAAGGGTTGTTTTCATGACCACTGGAGGAAGCGGGGAGGGGTTTGCTAAGGACAGAAGTCAAAGGTGAGGGCAAAGTGGGGCCGAGACTAGAGTCATTGGATGGCGGATGAGTGGCCATGAGTCTCGGTGTCCCCATGGGTACTCCACTACATCCCCTGGAATCCCCCCACGATTTTGTGTGTGTGTGTGTGTGTGTGTGTGTGTGTGTGTGTGTGTGTGTGTGCGGCTCATGCATATGTACACATAGACTCCTGGGGAGGACATCGGGTATCTTCCTCTCCTCTCACCATGGGGCTCCTCTCCTAAAAATCTCTCTTTGGTCTCTGGAGTGGCTTTGCTCCTGTGAGAACTTAAGGTTTCCTCAGGGCAGCTGTCACCCAGCGACTGGCCCCCGTGGCTGCATGAGCTCCACGACACTTGCTGAGGTCTAGCTCACTCACTAGAGTCCCTAGGGTTCAGGGTTTGGCATGGCACACTCTGAGTGTCTGGACATTTTTGTCACCAGTTGGTGGCGCTGTTTTGGGAGGTCTTAGACTGTGGCCATGCTGGAGGAAGCACGTCACTGGGGGCGGGCTTAGAGAGTTCTTAAGTCTTGCTGGATCTCCAGTCACTCTGCTTCCTGTGCCTGCTTGAGGATGTGAGCCCTCAGCTTTCTGCTCAGGCCCTCTGCTGCCGTGCCTCCCTGCCATGATGGACTCTGATTCCTTTGGAACCATGAGCTTAAATAGACCCTTCTTTATGTTCCCCTGGTCACAACAACAGAAGAATACACTCCCCAAGGTACAGACTACCTGGAAGCAACCCTCACTTAACCTCTTCCTCCCTGACCCTCTTTCCTATTCTCTTATTGAACAACTGCCTTAAAATGTCACTCCTAGCTGGGGTATAGCTCAGGTAGTGTACCTGCCTAGCGTGCCTGAGGCTCTGGGTTCAATCCCTCACACCATAAAAAATAAATAAATAAATAAATAAATAAAAATCCCTGATACCCAAACCCTTGCCTCAGGGTTTGCTTCTGAACCACCCTATTCAAGACGGTGGATCTCACTTCTGGCCAGTTTCTTACAATCAAACTAACCTGTCTCCAGACCTCAGCTTTTATATCTAGCACTTTATTGTGGCTGGCCTGGCAGTAAATGTTGAAAATGAATTGCTTCTTTAAGGTGGTGATGGTAAAGTTTAAGGATCTGCTTTGCCAGTGACCAACACAGTAGGAACTTACCACACACTGGTCCCATCTATAGCATAGTTGAGCTCCAACCCAGGGGACAGTGGTTCTGGTAAGAGAACTCCTCATTGCTACCCAGGAACCCTTCTGTCAGCCCCCTAAATCTATATACTGCAGCTAGAATGGTCTTTTAAAATATAGTAGTAGTCAGCCATGTAAGAGTCTCCGGTGCCTACTCGGTTGTGTGCAAGTATATAGCAAGCCAAAAAATAAATATTTTAGACTCCATGGCCTGTGAGGTCTAGTGCAGCTCTTCAACCAGACTCTGTAGCCACCAAAGCAGTCATATGCAAAAAAGTGCATGTGGCCAGTTTCCAATAAAACTTTATTCATAAAACGATCAGTAGGCCAGATTTAGTCAGCAGGCCCTTGTCTACAAAATAGCTGAATGGTGTGGCCCTTGCCTCCTGCCCAGCCACTCACCTCACCCTACCTATCCTCCCCTGATTCATTCACCTCCTAGAAACCATTAGCATATTCCTGCCCTGGACACATGTTTCCATTGCTTCTCCTTTGGAAGTAGGACGCTCTTCCTGGAATCTCTGAATGGCTGGCTCTGGTCAAGTACAAGATCAAATGTTTTTCTTGATGCTGGAAAGATGGTTCAGTGGTTAAGAGCACTGACTGCTTTTGCAGAGGACCAGGGTTCGGTTCCCAGCACCCACATGGTGGTTAACAACTGTCTGTAACTCAGTTCCAGGGCAATTCATGGGATTGCATAACATAGGTACACTTACATACATGCAAGCAAAGCACTCATACACATGAAATATAAATAAATCAATTAAATTTTTAAGATATATTTTATTATTTTTATTTTGTGTATGAATGTATTACTTGCATGTTCATAAGTACACCCATGTTATGCAATGCCCATGGAGACCAGAAGAGAGTGTCAGATTCCCTAGAACTGGAGTTATGAATGTGAATGGTTGTTAGCCACTATGTAGATGCTGGGAATCAAACCTGGGTCCTCTGCAAGAGCAGCCAGTGCTCTTAAACTCGGAGCCATCTCTCCAGCTCCTAATTAAAATTTTTTAAATGTTGCTTCTCAAAAATACATTCACAGCTCCATGCTTCTACATGGTCCCTCGCTTCAGGCCTTCTTAGGTGTATCATCTCCATCCTTAACTCTGTCTCCTCCTCTATTCTTTGGGGAGGTCTCTGTTCCCCTGGGAGACAAGCTTTAATATTGTCTGGTGATGCCTATGTCATAGGGCCTGGTACCCAGAGATGCGAAATAAGCATTTTTTGACTTGCTGTTTCCCTGGGGTGCATTAATGCACCCCGCCAAGGTCAAGAAGTTGTGAATCTAAAAAGCACGAGGATTGTGTTAGGTGGTCTTGACTGTGAGGTAGATCTTCACCCTCCCCCATTTCCTTGCTTCTCTTTCCCCATCAATTATCCCATTAACTGGAGCATCTCCAAGGAGGATCTGCCTGAGCAAATCCTCACTTCTCTTTCCTCGGTCCCAAGCCTGGGACCGTGGACCTCCATCCTCAAGGCTAAAGACACCAGGAAGAAGGCGTTCTCCAAATGTGCCTCTGCGATTTCCCAGTTAATTAAAGAGGGATTTAGAAATCAGTCAACATCTGGGTGGCAGGTGTGCTTCCCACTCTGCGACGCAACGACGCTTCCCACTCCAACTGATACATGCTCGTGTGACTTCATTCTGCAGGAAGACTGGCTTCTGCCTTTCTGGCAACCTTAACTCCCAGGCACCTGGTGCTTTTAATGGGGAAACTGAGGGCACCTGCTCAGCAAAGCTAGTCATGCGTCCTTGTGAGAGTCGTGATCCCAGGAGTGCTGACTACTCCTTTTATTATTTGGTACTGGGGGACAGAGGGTTCCACACAGGCTTTCCCCCCCAACCCCCCAAGAGACCAGGGGGTTATGAGAGGCACTGGAGATAGGGCCTGGTGTTAAACAGTGGAGGGCCTTGAATACCGCAAAAGCAGGTGACTTCTATTCTGCCTTGGGAGCACGGGGAGGACCCAGATGATGTCCTGTCATGGTTGTGCATGGGAGGAGGGCAAGAGGGAGGGATGCTGGGAGGACAGAAGACTGGGAAGAACAATTTCTATGGCTCCAAGTGAGAGGTTATGGGTCCTGCTTGAAAGGTGGCCACCAGAGGCCCAGGAGAGATTTATGCCCAGCAGGGGTTGGGTTTCTCACCACCCAGAGCCATGGGCCCAGCTTCAGCCCCAGCTCTGGGAATCTGGATTTTATTCATCACAGATGGTGATATTAACAGTGCCTTCCTTGGGTGATTGGGAAGCCAAGATCTATGAGACAGTTGAGCAGTGATAGTTAAGACCCTCACCTATAAGGCTGGAGAGATGGCTCAGTGGTTAAGAGCACTTATTACTCTTGCAGAGGACCTGGGTTCAGTTCCTAGCACCCACACGGTGGCTAACAACCATCTGTAACTCCAATTCCAGGGAATCAGACCCCTTTTCTGGCCTCCACAGGATTGCACACACAATGCACTTCCATGCAGGCAAAAACACTCATAATCATTAAATGAAAAATAAATAAAATTAAAGGCTCTCACTTATTTGTAAGACATCTCTCATAAGCCTTTAAGTACAGTTTGTTGCGCAGAGCTCTGCAGGACTGGGTGTATGTGAGTTTCCCGTGGCTCCTGCCTATGCTTGTGTGGTTGGAGGCAGTACTAGGGACCCATGTCTGACTGGCTCTGCATGGACCCATTTCTCTTCAGGAATAAATTTGACCTCCCGCTTCAAGCTCCGTGCCTGGTGATTTCCCCCTTCACAGGACCCCAGGGTCCCTAGACCTTAGTAAAGCTGACATTTAGGGAAGGCTCACTCTTTGTGGTGGGGCCTCCCTTTGCATTGTGGGTCAGAACGCAGCTTCCCCATCCCCAGCAGAACCCACCCCGTACAGTGTGACAGCTCAACACATCTCTGCATATTGCTAAGCATCTCTTGAGACATCCCCAACCCCAACTCATTTGCAGACCACTGCTGTGTGTGCCATAAAAGAAGCTCCTAATGACTCAGATCTTTCAGGGGAGGAGGAAAGGACGGCCCTATAGGAAGGCCTTTTGGAAGATCTGATCCTGAGATGTACCCCAGTCTGGGGCCTGATCTCTATATACCCAGATCCGCAGCTGCATGGTCCTACTGGTGTAGAATTTCACTTGAACTGTGGGCCACTTGGAAACTGTGAAAGTGACATTTGTGGGCTTCCTGAGGGGACGTCAGTGCAGGCCAAGGAGGAGGAAGCAGAGTGTATCTCTGACTGTGATACAAGTTTGACATCTAACAAGGGAGAGAGACTAGAGGGAGAAGTCCAGACCCAGCACAGCTCAGAAAATCCCAGTCTCCAGCCCATGAGTTTGAGGCCAGCATGGGCTATATACTAAGTTAGTTCTATCTAGGCCAGCTCAGACTAGCAAGACCTTTCTTTGATCTAAAAATAAACCAACCATAGCCAAGGAACTATTGGCAGCTGACCACTGCGGGGGTGAGGGAGAGTTGCTCTTCTTTAAGGGAGTGATGCTAGGTAGGCTGATCGAGTTCCAGTGGATGGACTCACACTGAGGGACAGCTGAGGACACAACCTTGACTCAACGTATACAACAGAATGAATGGAGCCCAGTGGTGGGAGGGGGATTATTTGGGGTGCAGATCGGGGAGGAGGTCTAAATATGTTTAAGATGTATGAAATGTACAAAGATCCAGTAAAAATATATTTTGAAAAAATAGTAACAAAAAATAACAATTCTCATCTGCTCTGGAGTCATTTGCAAACACTCTAAGGGCAATTCAAAGCAAGTGCCCACAGTCCCTTCCCCAGGGAGGGCATGCTTCTATTAGAGGATAGAGGGCTCTCTCAGGCTCTATGTCTAGAGGAAGTAAAGGGAAATGTGCTGGGCACCTGGTCTAAGCGCCACGTCTCACACTCCCGGGATCCCTCTCCTTCGATATGACCATTTCCACTTCTGGAGAAACCCAGCCTGAGTGCCTTTGCTGTAGAAACAGCAGCCAGGAGAATGAGTGGTCAGTTCTCTGGTCTGTGTTGCCATGGATACCAAAGCTTAGATTCCTCTTCTGCCTCCCAAGGTGACACATGGGAGGAGACTTGTCCCTTCCAGACCTTCACACCCTACCCGGAAGCTGGAGGTCAGAGCTCCCTAAAGGAGGATGCTCACACTGAATCCACAGACAGGGCTGTCAGGTATTTGGTCACTTCCTCCTGTCAGTGACGTCAATTGTCCGCTACAGTGAACAGAGAGAGAGGCACTTCTGCCTGAACCAGGCTGTGAGCAGCCAGAAATACCTGCTGCCCAAATGCATAAAAGCGAAGGGCTAATTAAAGTAACTGGAAGTTGTCTTAGCATATAATGTTGGCCTCAGGTCAGGCGTTTAGAGTCACCCTTTCAAGCCTTAAGCGGCTAAGCGGCCAGCTCTGTGACCGTCGGGGACCTTGTTTGTCTCTTGCACAGCTGTGTACCCAACACAGGAAACGGTGCCTGGCATTTACCAAAGCCAAGATTTGAATAAATGAATTCACGAAATATCCCTTTGCCTCTGAATGTGCTCTCCTCCCTCATCTTTCCTCACCAACAAGCCGCCTCATAAACGGGGCTCCTCCAGGGCTGAAACTCCACCCTTACACACTTTTGCACAAGAAAGGTCAACCTGTGTGACCCCTGACCAGGTCTCAAGGAGTGATTGATACTCATGGGCAAGACAGGAATGGCCCCTCCCCCCGTGTTTCCTGCTCGTTCCCTATCGGCTAGAATTCAGGGATACCTCGCTGCCTAACTCAAAGGGGTGCCATTAATGAGCTCACGTGACTAGGGTTCCCTGGCGTTGGGCCATATGGAAACCCTGCTGGCACCAGCCACAGGTTTTTCAAGTAGCTAAGAGCCCTCAGTATTGAGCTCTCAGAAACCTCTCCAAAGATACTCCAGAAAACCACGGTGTTTCCTGTTAGTTATCCCTGACCCCTCTCCCACCCCACCAGTCACTCAAGATGAGAAATGAAAAGATAAAATGGGAACTTAGAGAAATTCTTAGTCTCTGGGAAACAGAGACAAAGAAATAGAAGGGTGGAGAAGGATGCGGACCAGACGCTCTATAATTAAATCTGCCACTATATGCCCTGGGATCACAGGGGGACCCTAGGCAGCTAGAAGGTCTCATCTTAGAGGTTTGACCTTGTAGAGCCCCTTCAGGAACACTTACAAAACATCCAAATTGTGCCAGGAAGCCTGTGGAACGAGAAGTGTGGCAGGCCAGCCCTCCCAGTGTAGTTCAGCCAGTGCCAACACTTGGCCCATATCAGGAGCCAGAGCTGCTGCCCAAGGGTGTGGTGAACCTCGGTCTCCTCATCTGGAAGTTGGAGACCCTGTGGTTCCTCTTAGAATCAAGACAAGAATGAAAATGAGAGAGAACACTGGTCCCCCGTGTCCTTCATGTGCAAACGCTCTGCACATCTGTACACTCCAACCGGTATCCTCACTGCTGCGATGATGGAGAAATAGATGGGGGGAGGGGGCTGGCACTGAGGGCTGCAGGCCTCACTCCATCACCGGGGCACTGTGGTGTCAGAGAAAGCTTCACTGAAGACTTTGTCTGGGCGGGTGCAGAATCTTAGAGAAGGGATCCTTACTCCGCAGGGAATGAGTGAATTTTCTGTGTGCTTTTCTCTGACTTGGAATTCTACAAGCAACAGTGTTGACAGTGGTTGAGCATTAACTATCAATTAAGCATTCGGACAACAGATGGGATCTTGCAGAGGGTGAAATTCCTGGGGAGAATGGGGCATCTGCCTTACGATAGCAACCCTCTTCTCCCAGCTGGAGTTTCCTACGTTTATTAGAGTCTGTTCTGTTCTCCCCGGAACCAGAAATGGGCCAAGAGGAACCCCTGTGTTCTGCAGCCACAGAACCATGCCCCCTGATAGCTCTGTCTGCAGACCTGAAACCCAGAGAGCAAGAAAAGCCTGATAAAGAAAACTGTGTCCCACCAGAGGAGACTCTCAAGGTCTGGATCCTCTGGACCCACTTAGCGGACAGGTAAAAAGTCCAGGGACTAGCTGCTTTCCCCATGCAAAAAATTAAGTATTATTTAATATACTACATGCGTCAAAGAACTAGTCAGGAAGCCCACTTCCTGAGAAAGCAACTTGGAGGGGCCCTCAGAGCTGTGGGCACTGCTGGACAGCTGAGAGTCTTTATGGACAGACCCACTACCCAAAGGGACAGAGGTAGGGGGTTCCCAGCCACTGGTCTTTCGAAGTTAGGTCCCGTGGCACATAATCAGAAAATTCGTCAGGAGCAGGTACTTCCTGGCTGACCTTGAAAAGCCTGAGCAATTGATGTCCAAGGGCAAGCATCTGAAAATAGAATCTTAGAGGCCAAGACTCAGGGACTTTAATGGAGCTGCCAGGGTGTGGGCTGTGTGCTGGGGTGGCAGTCCAGAGGGAGAACATTCACAAGATGTCTACGAAGTTCAATTTTCTTTGCTGTTTACTGAATGTAGGAGCCGGTTCAGGCAGAAAAGCACAAGGCAGCCAGGTACCTTAGCCGGGCTTGGTCTTATCTAATAAAAAAAACAAGGGCATATATTTCAAAGGGACTAAGATAGTTTATTCTGAAGCCAAGTAGAAGAGACTGTGGCCCATGAACACAGATTCAGGCTGCCCCAAATACTGTGTTTCAATGTGATAACAAATTCATCAAGTTTTTATAATGACAGAACAAAGAAAGTTATGAATCAAGGTACTTTTGAGATGCATGGGTGGGAACGTGTATTTCATGTCTAGGTGGGTCACAGCGAAGTGGGGGACTCTCTGCTATAGGCCTTGGATGCTATCTGATGGCATTCTTAACTTTTGGGTTGGTGGAAATTAGGGGTCTGTCTATGCTCCAAAAGCATTCGTCTACTAGTCTATGGATGTTAGATCACACAGAGAAGTAAGCATCTGTTTAAGAGCGTACAGTGGCCCAGGATATTAGGCTCTGGACCTGCAACATTCCAACCTCTCCACAATCACTGAGGTTCTTAATCAGCCAGTCAGCCTTTCTGGAATGTTCACTGTAGGTGGGGCTCCTTTCCAGGAACTTCAGTTTACAATCTAACATACTCCCACGTCATGGTAGAAATTTTAACTATCTCTGAAAAATCAGAGAGCAATAAACACTAAGTCCAAGAATCAGCCCTGGTTACATCATGGCTTTCTCCATGAAAGGAGAAAGGAGGTTACATTATGACTTTCTCCGCTTTTGAAAGGAGCATAGATTCCTATTACAATCAGAGTGAAAGACAGGAAGAGGAGATGGGAAGGAAGGTCCTATTTATGTTGATATTTTGAATATCAAAATTGTTTTAATTATTATTGTGTGCATGAATACATGATGTGTGCGAAGGTATGCGTGCATGCCATGCCACGCATGCGGAGTCAGAGGGCAACTTTGTGACGTCATTTCTCTCCTTTCATTTTCACATGGGTTCCAGGGATCACAGTCAGGATGTCAGGCTTGTGTAACAAGCACCTTGACCCACTGAGCCAACTTGCTGGCCCTGTTGTGGATATTTTGAAACATAATTATTTGCTACCAATGAATTTTTCATAAAAGTCTGAACTGGGCCAGCATTTGGGAGGCATTTCGTTTCTTAGAACTGATATCTCATAGGCAAGACCAAAGCCACTATTGTTGTCACTTTGCCTTGTTGGAGACAGAGGTGGTCCTTCAGAGCCAGACTGACTGGGCTCATCAGCTCCATGGGGAGCTATCGGGGTTTTACATGAGGCTGTGTTCCCATGGAGCTAGGTAGGTACATCTAAGATGGCTTCACTGACACTCTGACACCTGGGAGCTTGAGTCCCCTCCCTTCTCTTTCTGCAAGTCACTCATCATGTACCCAGCTTGAGATCCTTTTAGGAGGTTAATCCCAAGAATGACTGTTTGGGTTAGAAGCTGTGGGTCTCTAGAGGCTCAGCCTCAAAAGTCATTTGGTATTCCTTCCCTTGGGTTCCATGACCAAAACAGGAAACGAGGTTCGCCTAAGCACTGGTCAAGGGAAGTATCTCTACCTCTCTGTAGGGCCAGCAGGGAAGGGTCCTGTGCCATGGGAATATTGTCACAGTCATCTGTGGACATACAGTCCACTACTTCAATTTCCCAATGGTTTGGTAAGCTGGGTTCTGACCTCTTTCAGGACCCAGAATTTTACATTTGGACCTCCGATCACGAGGAGGCAGTTGTGGGCTTTCCTGACTTTCCTCTAGGGCTTTCCTGGTGACTTTTGGGTCTCAGCCCTTGGCACTGGAGTGTTGAACCAAATACTTAGCAGGGATTCTCTGAAACTGCTCTCTTGGGTGACAAGTCTACCCTCTTATAGTATGAATAGAAATCTACCTGTGTGTTGTGTTTAAGAACCACACTGGATCTGCAATGGCCTTTGACCTCAAGTAAATACTGAACCTAAGATGTGAGTCTTAGGGCAATTGATTTCTTTTTGGTTCCCCAGGCTGATTAGTATCGATTATCTGTGATGCTCTCTGTTAATTTCCTTTTGACAAGCTGTCTTCACTGAATAGTTCCTGGGAAGGGTCTGACTTTGTTCTCTTCTTCCTTCCTCCTCCTCCTCCTCCTCCTCCTCCTCCACCCTCCTCCTCCTCCTCCTCCTCCGCCCTCCTCCTCCTCCTCCTCCTCCTCTTCTTCTTCTTCTTCTTCTTCTTCTTCTCCCCCCGCCCCTCTTCCTCCTCCTCCTTCTTCTTCTTCTTCCTGGAATTCAGCAGAAAACTCCTGAAAACTCCTGCAGTTAGCTGCAGACTTACCACTAACAGGCAAATCGATGCTAACAGCCCTGCAACCAGGACGAAAGATCATCTTTTTTCCATAACAGGTTGTACTAGTTTGAATGAGAAATGTCCTCCATAGGCTCCTGTAGTGGAACACTTGGTGGTATTTCCTGTTCTCTGCCTCTCTGCTTCCTTTGTGCAGCTGAAATGTCTTCAGCCAGCTTCCTGCCCTGGTCACCTGCTGCCTCCCCTCCTATCATAGACTCCCTCTGGGACCCTGGGTCAAAATAAAGTGCTTCCTTAAGTTGCTTTTGGTCGTGGTGTTTTAAAAGAAAAGTAGTTAACGCACAGTAGCATTCCGTTTGTGTCAGGCTCGCCGCTAAGCATGTGACCAACTTGATCTCATTCATCTCTCCCTACAAGCCTGGGAAGTCTGTCCCGATGTCACCCCCGCTGTTGTGTAACATCCACGGGAGCGTTAAGATTCGGAAAGGACTTAGGGCATCGGACCCTATTTCTGAGCCAAAACTTGTTTCTTCTTGAGGGCTTTGGAGATTGATTCTACCTCCACCTGGAAGCCATGACCTGATCTCTGTTTGGGTTCAGCCATTCATCTTCAGAGAGGTCCTTCTGTCCAGTCAGCCCCATCCCAGCCTCTCTGTCTCTCTTGCAAGCCTGACTTGCATTCTCTCCCAGCGTGTGGACCTAACAGGCATTGCCCCTTTTCTTTGTGGAGGATGGCAGTGCCACGTGTCCTCTATTCCCTTATCAGCCTGAGAATTGTCTGCTGAGTCCCTTGAAGTTTTCTTTTGAGTTTGCTCTTAAATTCATCTATCAACAAGACTAAGAACCCCAAGAGAGAATTCCATTTTCCCCCTAATACTTGGTGGTGCTGAAGGAAGTAGATTGCTGTGAGTTCCAGGCTAGCCTAGCCTACACTGTCTATAAAAAAACAAAGCAGAGAGGTCTGGTGACACATTCCAGTAATCCCAGGCCTCCAGAGGCTGAGGCAGGAGGATTAGGAGGTCAAGGCCAGCCTTACTGCATAACAATACCCTACCTCAACACCTCCCCTCCATGTAACAGTTAAAATAAGTAGTGTTCTAGAGCCCAAGGATTCTGAAATGAAATGCAATAGAAGACACACAGTGGGGCCGGCAAAGGGGCTCAGCCAGTAAAGGCACTTGCCACCAAGCCTGAGAGCCTGAGTTCGATTGCTGGAGGCAGAAAGAGAGAACTGACTCCTTCCTAAAAGTTGTCCTCTGACCTCCATAGATAAACTGTGACACATGAGTGCACACACACACACACACACACACACACACACACCACACACACACACACACACACACACACTAAATAATTAAATAAATGTAATAAAATAAAAGAAGACACAGAGGACCTAGCTCAGCACTGGGCCTCTGCAGCACTCCCAGATGATGCTGACCATAATTTTTCTCCTGTCGTTTAGGGAGAGGGATGACTCCTTTCTAGCCAAAATGCATTTATTAACATCTTGAGTAGTTGGGTAATGGTTGAGGTGTAAACCAATAAAACTTTAAAGTTCAAAGGTATCTTTTATCTTGACTTAGAAAAGGAGGAGGGGGATGTTCGGAGGATCTAGTATCCACCTTTCCTGCAAGCCCTCAGCAGTCTGAGGGAAACAGCCTAGAGGATGCTGGGATAAGAAGAGAGAACTGCCAGAGTGTAAAGAAGATACGTTACGAAGGTATAAAGCTAAGAAATTACACCTCCATTTGTAAAACTTCTCCTCAGGTGCCAGATGTGAAAATAAGTGACCACATCTTTTACGCACAGGGTCAAGTTCGGAAGGGGATATTTATAACCCTGAGCCAGCGTTAGGAACACGGGCCATGAATGCAAATGGAGCCACTGTCCTGTGGTCTGATTCATACCAGCAAATAAAGATGTCGAAAGCCCAGGGTGCAGACAGGAGGTGGGCTGCATCATCCCGAGGTGCCTTCAGGGTTGGACGTTTTTGTGTTGGGGGCCATCTGGCCCTTCCAGAAGTAATATGCAGCCTCAAAGCTCACCTAGAGTGAGCAGAGACTCCACCACAGTTTAAGAAAACAGCCTCTACCAGCTCATGGCTCTGCTGCAAATTAGTGAGTAAAGAATACAGGCTGGGAGCATGGCTCAGTAGGTAGAGTGCTTACCTAGCATGCAGGAAGCCCTGGGTTCCACCCCGAGCACCGCACAAATGAGGCATGGTATTGCACACCTGACATTCCAGCCCTCTGGAGGTAGAGCCAGGAAGATCAGTTTAAGGACATCTCTAACCACATGGCAAGTTGGAGGTCAGCCTGGGCTAAACGAGACCTTATCTTACAGCAAAGGTTGTAGTTGAGGAGAGATAGCTCAGTTGATAAAGTACCTGCCTTGAAAGAATGAGGACCAGAATTTGATCCTCAGAACCCATGGTTGTTGTTTTTTTAAGTGAGTGTGTGGGCCATGTTTGTAATCCTAGCACTGAGGAGGCAGAGACGAGTGGGTTGTTGGCACGCTCTTGCCAGTCAGCCTAACCTATTGGGCAAGGTCCAAGCTGGGAAGAGCCTATCTCAAAAACAAGATGGACAGCTCCTGAGACAGGACACTCATGTTTGAACTCCTGCACAGACACATGCGTTAGTTAACTAATTAATTAGTGTAAAAATTTCTGAAGCATGTTCTAGGGCCGGAGGTGTGACTCAGAAGTAGAACTTTGACCTAACATTACCTGTGACCTTGAGGCCCCCAGAAAAGACCCGTCACGATAAAAATCACTCTTCCGGGAACCAGTGAGAGCTCCTCAGGCAAAGGAAAGAACTGTCCCCCCTGTGCAAGCAGATGCATTGACTTCCCATAATCCTTCTGTCCTCACCAAGCTGCTCCCTGCCTATGCACGCTCAGAGCTCAGTGCAGCAAAAGTGTGTTCCCTCCTCCAAGTAATTGAAAAGACTCGGAAAGCAATGAGAACAGTCCCCAGGTTTCTATGGAAACAATTACTCTTAATTAGATTAATGCCTTTGATCAGCTGAGTCCAAATGTGGGAATTTTGTTTCCTGAAGGTGACCATTGCCTGTTTCCCAGGTGTCTAGAGGAATCACAGTGCAGAATCGTCTCCCCTCCCTGTACCTGCACCACCAACCTGTCCTTAAAGAAGATGGCCTCCTCCATCAGCTGCCAAGGGCAGAGTGCCCCGACTCTGCTACACTTGGCTTTGCTGATAACCCTCTTGCCTGTGGCCTGTCCAGTTGCTGATCCCACTTTCCTCCACGGTGGCTTCCCAGAGGACGCAGGAGAGATGCCTTGCTGCAGCCAGTATGACAGAAGGACTTGTCACTGCCCTCAGGGTTCCCTGTTTTAAAGGACTCTGTGTAGGTCCAGTTTGGCCTGGCCACTGTGTGGCAGATGTGACAAGGCTGTTTATGGTGCATTTCCCCCAATGGTCTCTGAAAAATGCCATTTCCAATACCTGTTTGGGGAGAGAACAAAACATTTAGTTTTACTCTTAAGGGTCATGAAGGCATTCACCCTAATGAAGGAGCCCAAAGTAAAGTAAAGCCAGGAAGGCTCACCTGCAAGGGCCGCACTGAAAGACCAGCTACGTGCCCAGAGGACAGTCCATGTGTGGAACTGATGAAGACCAGTGATCCTTCAAGGTGACTTTGAGAAGCCAAGGAGAGTAGAGGCCCCTTGCTGTAGAACCTCCCTGAAGTAGAACCAGACCCTCCCTGATGTAGAACCAGACCCTCCCTGATGTAGGACCAGTCCCTCCCTGATGTAGGACCAGCCCCTCCCACCAGCAGGGCTAGACCCTCCACGTCAATGTCTGTGTTCATAATCCTCTGAACAGAAGTAGATCCATGTGCTGGATCCTGAGCTGGGTACTAGAGATCAGAGAACAGACCATCTCTATCCTTAGGCAAGAAGTATAATCCAAAGACACAGTAAAACACTAAGGTGCCAATCCCGCCATGGTTTCCTGAGTCATTCCAGAGCACAGGGAAGAACACATAGCTTTACCTGAAGGAGTCCAAGGGGATTCCAGAGAAGAGACAGGCTGGACTGGGGCCAGTCTGCTTTCTAGTAGACAAAAGAAAGGTCTAGAAGCCCAAGAGGTCTGGCCTGCAAGGGAATGATTTGGGAGTAGCTGGGAAATGGGCTGAGAGGACGCGAGGCTGTCTGCAGCCAAAGAGAATGAGATGACTTGGAGTGCTCTACACATACATACACAAGCGTGTGCACACACACACACACACACACACACACACATGCCTGATGAGTAGTAATAGATTCTCAATAAAAGAAATGTCTTCTTATGACAATTCTCTTATTCCTATTATTAAATCACTTATTTTGCCAATAAGCTTCTACACAGCATGACTACCCAAACTCCATGTTAACAGCTGTCTGAATCCACTGTGCTTTCTCCCCAAATGTATTTCAGGGACCTGTAGTACTGGAGATTAATTATTAAAAACCAGGGCTCCTGGACTGGCAAGATATCTCAGCAGTTACAGGTGCTTGCCACCAAGCCTGGTGAGCCAAGCTTGATTCCCCAAACACTTACAGTGAAAAGAAATAATCAAATCCTTCAAGTTGTCCTCTGGCCTCCACGCATGTGCCTGCATACACACACAAATTAAATGTAGGTCTTTAAAAAGAAAAAATCAGGGCTCCGATACCTTCTCCCTGTGGTAACTTTACAGTTCATAGTCTCTGAGCTGGGCTGGGCATCGAGGTCATTGGCTTCAAGGTCAGTGAGAATCTTGGAACAGCAGCTTGAATTTTGCATAGGGCACCCAGGCGATGCATGCTTCGTTCCTGAGAGAGGAGGTGATTTGGAGCGTGCACTTCCTCCATCGTGCGTCCTTTGTGAGCATACAGAGCTTACACCCCACGCTGGGTCAAACCAGGCATGATGATCCTGCCCTTGAATAGATTGTAAGAAAATCATGTTCACATACGGAGGCATCATAAGCTCGCTTTGTTTTCAGCTGCCATTTACCAAAAAAGGGCCTGCCTCCCAATAATCAATGCCCAACTTTAACATGAGCTCCTGATCCCCCTCCCCAACTCCCTAAATCAGGATGAAGAAAGAAAATACCTGTCTGTTGTAGTGCTGGGCAATCTGCACACCCTGTAAATCTCAGATAACCCGAATTCTCCCCCACTGTCCAGCAAGATGCTTAATAGACAGACACAATGCTGGCATCGTCCCTCGTAATGACATTGTCACCATATGGAGATGTACCACGGTAAATTTTCTGGTGAAACAGTGAAGTAGCATTTGAAGCACTGTGAAATTATCCATTTCTGAGCTAACAAACAGCATACGTTTAGGGATCAGAGTCCACATTTTGAACTATGTCCTTCCGCTTATTAATTTCCAGCTCTTGACACTGTCTTCAGCTTGGACTGAATTAGACATGCTTTGCTAATGCCTTGGTTGGTTGGTTGGTTGGTTGGTTGGTGGTTGGTGGTTGTTTTTTGAGAGAGGGGTCTTACTCTGTCACTCTGACTAGCTTGGGTCTCACTAGGTACTCCAGCGTAGCTTCAAACTTGGGGCAGTCCTCCTGCCTCAGCCCCACAAGTGCTGAGGTTGCAGGCACGTACCACCACACCCAGCTCTTGCTGGTGCCTTTTGTTGTGATATTTCTCAGCTTCCTTCCTGGACACAGTGTGGTCCTGTGGTTAGATCTGTAGACCCGGAGGTCTGATTCTCTGAGTTCAAATCCTGACTTGGTCACTTTCTACCTATATGAATATAGGATGTGTTCCGAATAAACAATGCCTATATCAATATACATGTGGCATGTGGCACATGCTAAGAAGTGTTTTAAGCACGTGATATCTGTTGATTCTCATCCTAGATGAGCAGCAGTGAATGAGAGGCAATTTTCTTTTTACTGCCTTGTTAGATATTGAAAGCCAAGGCACAGGGAAGTCTGGGCCCAGTCAGGAAGCGGCTGCCATTTAAATCTAGGGTCTAGTATGGAGTCCCACCTCTCACCTAGTATGCTCAACTTAATCTCTTTAAGTACCATGTTCCCATCCAGAAAAGGATGATGGAACTGATGCCTCTGGAGTCCTTGTATTAAGTGTTTGAGCAAATGCATGCAAAGTACTTAGTGCCAGCCCTGGAATACAAGAACTCCGCTGATGCTGGCTGTGACTAGCACTCGAAGCAGCTTCGTTGGCCCAGCACCTCATAGAACTCCAGGAGTGTCACTGCTTCAGAACACAACGTGGCACTCTGGGGACCCTGTGCTCTGTCTGAAATGATAGGCACCCTCTGCGTTTGGGGTCACACAACAGCAGATGTGCATCACTCTGGACAGACCCTAGAGGACTGAAGCTGCCATGGTAACCCAGGTCATGGATGCTAAGCATGGACCAGAGCAGTGACCATGGCAGGAAGGCAGAGGGAACCAGTGAGAGTCAATATCAGTGAACATATGTCTGCCAGACTTGGGCCCACATCAGTGGTCCCAGAAGAAAAGCAAGCCAGTCGTCAGCAAGCATGCGGCTTCTGTGAGGGCCAAGTGAATAGGAAAGCATGAAGCCCCTTGTTTAAAAAAAGATTACCGTGGGGCTGGAGAAATGGTTCAGCAGTGAAGCACTTGCTGCACAAGCATAAGGACTGGAGTTCGAATCCCCAGAATCCATGTGAATGCCAGGCGGGCGTGGCAGCCCACCTGTGAGGCCAGAGTAAGAAGATGGAGACTGGAGATGTCCAGAGCAAGCGGGCTAGTAGAACTAGGCATATCAGTGAACTCAGGCTTTGACTGAAAGACTCTGCCTCATCAGAAAAGATAGTAGAGCCATCACAAATGATTCCCAACATCTACCTTGAGTCTCCACATGTACATGTACACACACACACATTCCTACGCATGTGTTATCACATACCTTTAAACGTGTATACACAGAAAAAATGGAGAAAGAAAATATATATGTTAAGACTTCCAAAACAGAAACAGTATATGGGGTATTTCCAAGCACAGGGCCAATGTGATGGCCCAAGTCACATGATGTGCCCAGATGGCTGGCCCTGCCTCTAGAGTGTACTGTCCCACCTCAACCCTGTGAGCAAGGCATGGGCAAGTAATGACCCAGAAACCAACCACACACACACCAGCTCATCTGCGTGGTCTCTCTCTCTCTCTCTCTCTCTCTCTCTCTCTCTCTCTCTCTCTCTCTCTCTCTTTGGAAGACTGATCCGTAGTGGGAGACAAAGATGGCTTGCACTCCAGCAGGTGTAGGGCAGAAAAGACAAATCCTTGGCCCAAATCAACTGTGATTAACTGCACATGCGGAGGGGTACTTCCGGGGAACCAGGGTGTCTAAATTGAATTCATGGGAACGCAGCTCATAGAACCTTCCAGAACAGGCTCTGTCCAGAAGATTGATGGGCATCGATGCTTCTAAGAGTTCCCTCCCCTACACCGAGCTGCTGAGTGATGAGAGGAGAGCGGCCGGCACCTGTCCACATGAATAAAAGATGCAGCAGGACCCAGTAGGCCCCCAGCACCACACATCGCATCGAGGAGCCTGCCTGTCAAGCTCCCAGCCTGGGGGCCCAGCCAGCAGATTGCTGCTGCACTGACACCAGCCTACCAACAAAAAAAGGCTTTTCTTCCATTAGGTCATCCCTTCTAAAACACTGGGGCACCTTGGGGTGTCCCCCAAGGGCGCTACTGTGATCTGAGACATATGGACAAGCACTCGTGGTGTCTGAGACATCTTGAGCCTCCACTGTCACAATCCCCTGGTTCAGAATTCCTCTGAGAGTCACTTTACAAATGCTGTCATTTTACCGGATGGGGTCATCGGGAACATCCTAAGATACCGACACGTTACTGTGTGACCAGACCAGCGAATTTCTAGCAGTGTCCTGAAGGACACTGGATGTCTTAGTTTTGAAATGGGTATGAGGAGACTTAGGGGTGTGGCTTGTTGAGCATAATGTAAGGTGGGCCTGGCCAGGCCACCTGCTAGGAGGAATAGAGGAATGGCTCCTGTGGGTGTGGCGTTTTGCTCTGGCTAATTGTGAGACCAGCACCTGGAAAGAACCTGCTTACCTGGGGACAAACATACTATCGGCTGTATTTGGGACCCCACTCCATAAGGTCTTTGGCTATCCAGGCCTATAAGAGCTTGTGTACCTATTCAATAAACAGAGTTGACAATGCCACGCGCTTGGCCTGCTTCCCATCCATCTCCCAGAGTCTGTTTCTTGACTCTGCATCTACTCACCCCCAGCCCCTCGGGCTGGCCCCCCAAAATCAACTGACACGACTGTAGTGGCTCAGTCGTAAAACTTTTGCCTATATGGCAGATGTCCTGGGTTGCATTTCCAACAATCCCTACCACCACCAAAACAGGTGTTTGATTTGACTGTTTTTTCGAGATTGATTTTTGTTTTAACTATGTGTATGCCTGTGTGTGTCTATGTGTGGGTATGTGCACATGAGTGCCCACAGAGGCCAGAAGCGGGCATCAGATCCCCTGAAGCAGTTGTGAGACCCCTGACATGGGTGCTGGGAACTGAACCTGGATCCTCTGCAAGAGCAGCAAGAGCTCTTAACTGCTGAGCCTTCTCTCCAGCCCCTTATTTGAATAGAGGTGGGGCCTTATTTGTGAGGACCATTTATTCATTCATCCATTTCTCATCCAATACTCCCTGAGCATCTTCGGTACATGACTACCAAAGAGAGACTTCGGGCACAGGAGGGAGGGTTTGGGAATCTGGAAGACAGGACTGTAGGGATATGACCCCAAAGCAAACCTTACCTGCCTCACTGTGTAAAACCAGAGACACTCTAGAGGCAGGGGAGGCACTGGATACCTGGTTCGGTCACCTCCTAAAAAGGTCTGCTTCGATAGGACAAATTCACCCTGTTCCCAGTGGCCATTGGGCAAAGCTCTGATGGCTTTTTTCAGACTTACTTTGGCCTGGCACTACACTCCTTTGCTAGCAAGTTAAACGCCTTGCTTTCTTTAGCTCTTGGACTTTTGCTCCTTCTCTGCTTCTCCCTGGATCTTATTTCACAAGCATGCCCACCTAGCAAGATGCCAGCTCTCCTTTAAGGGGTGAGGCTGTGGCTCAGCTGGTGGACTAATCGCTAGCGTGGGTGACACCCTGCATTTGGTCCCCAGCACTGTATAAACCAGGCATGGTGACACATGCTTATAATGCCAGCACTTGAAAGGTAGTGGCAGGAGGATCAGGAGTTCAAGGTCATCCTTAACCACATAGTGAGTTCAAGGTCAGCCTGCAATATGTGAGGCTCTATTTCAAAAAAGAAAAGGAGGGGCTGGAGAGATGGCTCAGTATGGCTCAGTACGTAAGAGCACTGGTTGCTTTTGCAGAGGTCCGAGGTTCGATTCCCAGCACCCACATGGTGGCTAACAACCATCCATAATTCCAGTTTCAGGGGATTGACGCCTTCGTCTGTCTTCTATGGGCATTGCATGTACTTGCAGGCAATATACTCATATACAGAAAATAATATTTTTTTAAAAGAAAGAAAAGAAGAAAAAGGAGAGATAAGAGAAAAAAGTCAGTGTTGGGCTCTGGTTCTCCATGTCTGGTGTCCTGGCACCAGTGACCGTAAGGCTGACCCTTCTTCAGTCTTCCTAGAACCAAACCCCAGGTTCTCTCCGTGCACTGCTATGGCAGGGCATGTCCCACCTCGCGCTCCAGCTTCCTGTTTCTTCACATTACTCTTCCTTCTTACTCTGAAGGCACAGACTTTAGTCTCCTCTTTTTTGTAAACACTAGAGCAGACACAGTGTCTGGCACGTGGCGAATCTGTTTGCGCAGTGACGGTTGATGCCGAGGGACGGTCGCTCCGGATACCCAGCAGATGGCCTGTCCTCGCTGCTGTTTTTCTTTTACTGGTTTTCATTCTTTGAAGAATATTGCAATATAATTCATCTGTCATCAAACCCACCGTTTTAAAAGTGTGTCGTTCGGCGGTTTCAGTCAACTCGCACGGCAGGCAACTGTCACTGTCTAATTCCACAGCATTGGAGGGCCCCTAAAACATGAAGTGTTCTTGTTCAGTTAAATATAAACCAGCTCTTGGAAACTCATTTGAATGATCATCCCAGGTTGGCCGAATCCCTTCCAACCAAGCCTCCAGCATTGGAGGAGCTGCTGGTTCCAGATGTTTCCCAGGGCGGACAGGCAGGGCATTGCTTACATGACCGTCTATGCAGCTGGCCCCTCCGTTCTATGAGGCATCTTCTCTCACTGCCTGTGGTTCACAGAGAACAGTCACAAAGCGGCCTTGAGCACCTTAGAAGCAGCCAAAGCTGCCCCTGTTGGAACTGCAGCCCGTTTCTGTTAATCCACTGTCCCAGGTGTCTTGTGTTAATTTCATCCTCTGGGAGCCAGGCCTGCAGGGGCCTCTGCTGAGACAGTGGGGTGCGGGAAGGGGTGTCTACGTACAGCTCAGTGCCAGATGCTTTCCTGTTGGGATCCAACCACTGCTTGCTCCTCCCTCTGGCCTGAACCTCTCCCCAGGCTTGTGTATTCCATGGATCCCAGTCCCCTTCGTGGCTCTGTTAGGCTAAGTAGCCAACGCACTGTACTTAGTGGATGCCTTGTATTTCCAAAGTCATATCTCCCAGCTAGTTGGAAGAATGTCACCTTGGCCACTGAACCAGTCACCCTTTCCCCTTCCCACAATGCACCTAGTAACACCATAGTTGAATATGCCGAGGTGCCCCACTGCTTAGGGACTGTGAGCGCCACTCCGTCCCTTGGAGACGGCCATGGCAGAGGTGGCAACAAGCCAGGGAAGCTTGCAGAGCATCAGAGGCCTAATCCTGCCTGTCATCCATAGAGAGTGACCCCAGGCCTTCCCGGCACAACACACCTCAGCTGACGAGCCAGGCAGGAGGGACAAGCCGGCAGCCTTTAGTCTCTGTGGTCAGCAGAGTGTTTGATCCCAGCAGTTCTTTCTGTGAGATGTTCGGGCCATGGGGAGGGATGCACTTTTCCAAGGAGTGGCCACATCAGCCAGGTGACCACCTAGTGCTGCAGGGAACTGAACTCCATGCCTTGGGCTGACAGACTGAGAACATGAGTCAGCCCTGCCATGTGACTGAACAGATAGGTTCTCTGCTGCTTTTATTGAGCACCTACTAGGTGCCAGATACTTTGCTAGGGATTAAAGAAACAAACACACAAGATGACACCTCATGTCCATAAAAGCCACGAGCTAAGGGGATGGTCCCCATTCTTGGTGCTCCTAGGAGGTAGCAGCAGTCTTAGGGGGTAGGAAGTAGTCTGTTGGAAGGAAGTGACATCACTGGGGCATGCCCTTGAAGGGGCTTTGGAGACCCCACCCCTTCCTCTCTCCATTTCTGCTTACCAGCTACCAACATTGAGTGACTTCCTCTGCCAGCCCTTCCCACCTGACTGTTAATGCCTCAACATGAGCTCTAAGCAATAGCACCAAGTGACCACAGACTGTGTGCTGGATAGTATCAGTTATCAACTCAACACTGAGAAGAAGGAACCTCAGCTGAGGAACTTCCTCCATCAGACAGGCATATGGCCATGTCTGTGAGGCATTTCCACTTTTAAAAATGTTTTAAACTTAATTATTTTTATTTTATGTGTATTAGTGTTTTGACCACATGTATATAAGTGCACCATGTGCATGCAATGCCCACAGCGGCCAGAAGAGTGTGTCAGAGCCAATGAAACTGGAGTTATTGACAGTTGTTAGCTACCATGTGGGTGTTGCAGATCAAACCCAAGTCCTCTGTAAGAACAGCCGGTGCTCTTAACCGCTGCCATCTCTCCATCCCTTGAGGCATTTTCTTAATGGTTAATTGGTAGAGGAGAGCCCATCCCTGGACAGGTGGGCCTGGGCTGTGTCAGAAAGGTATCCAAGGAAGCTAGTAAGCAGCACTCCTCTGTGGTCCCTGCTTCAGCTTCTGTCTCCAGGTTTCTCCCTTGGGTTCACGTCCTGGCTTCCTTCAATGATGAACTGTGATCAGGAAGCATAAGTTGAATAAGCCGTTTCATCTCCAAGTTCTTTTTGGTCAGAGTGTTTTATCACAGCAACAGAAAGCAAACTAATACAATTTAGAACCTCTGAAACCCTGAGTGGAAATAAACCTTCCTCCCTTATAAGTTGATTTTTCCTAAGTATTTTATGACAGCAATGACTGCAAGCAAGAAGCTCAGAGACAAGAGAAGGGTGAAGATGCTCTTTGACCATCTTGAGTGTGATGGGAGGCAGAGAGATCCCTCACCTCCGCTTACAGGCCAAGGCAGGTTCTAAAAGGAGAGGAACATTGTCCACTGTCATAATGACTCAGTGGGAGAGGGACGTGGGAGAAAGTGTGCTATCCATGGGGAATGGCATGTCTTAAGACCCAGAGGCACACTGGCAGGTGAGGGTCTTTCCAGGGAGGTCTGTGTGCCAGATTAGAAAAGCAGAATCCTGTGACGGTTTCTAGTGGGATTTGTCTGGGCTGGTATCGGGAAGAAGACGAGAGACGGGACCTGTTAGGAGATGACTGCAAGGGCCTGGCAGGAAGTGCTGATAGAGAAAACCAGACCTTAGGGACTCTTGGTTATGTGTACCCCTACCCCTCTGTTTAAACCCAAGCCTCATGCCAGGACCCCCAGATGGGCTTGAGTCAGGGAGGGTCGCTAGATCTCTTTATTTGTGACTCTTCTGGGTGTCACCACACTGGCTAGATCTCCATTCTCTGAGTTTCACTGTTTCTTGTCTCTTTAATCAGTCTGTTAGGGGACAGTTGGTTAGGATCGCCAAGGCCCAGACTTGGACCTTGACAACTCCACTAACTGTTTTGAGAGTCAAAACAAAGCCTCATTGGGTTCAAACCCCAGCTCTACCGCTTGGTAGCTGTGTGATAAAACACTTAGTAAACTCTCTCTGCATTTATGTACTGGGCTATAAAACAGGGATGAAGATAATAGGATGACTCACTTAAAGTGCTCTCCTGAGTGCTGGATACTGAGTGCGAAGCATGGTGCTGGGTACACAGTAAGTGCTCGCAAACTTTGGCTTTGTTCTTCTGGCTTGGAGCTTTCCTTATTCTCTGAAATGGCTAGAGACAGGTGAAAAGACCCATTTGTTCTACAAGTCTATGGAAGGGACCCAGAGTGTCCTGTGGGTGGGTCGCCCTCTGGCAAACAGTTCCCCATCCCAGACTTCCCTTCCTCGTCTGGTGCTCTGTGAACCCACATGGCCCACTCTCCACCTGAGGAAATTAAAAACTAGATTGGTTTTCTCACTGTAATCAAACATCATGCCTCAGGTCTGACCTTTTGTTCACGAGCCATTATATAAGTGGCATTTGCTGAACCTCACCCGGCCTCTGTGGTCTTCTGCCCAGTCCCTCAGACACAGCCTGGCATGGACAGGACAGCTTAGACCCACTCTCCAGCAGGCTACTTGAGGTGCCCAGCTTTCCAGGGTCAGCCAAGGGGTCCCCCAGTTCACAGAAACCCAGTGGGGATTTCTGATTTCCGTCTAAAGCACAGTAAATGTGAGAATCAGTAAAAACCTCCCAGGGCATCCAAAGTGAAGTCTCTTGGATTGTTAATCAAGTCTCTGCTCCTGCTGAAGCACCCCTCCCTAGTCTCCAGGCCCTTCACCTTCCCAGTGGGTGAGCCCCTCTTGCCAAGGATTCCCCCATCCTTCTCTCCTGGCCCTGCCTCTCCTCTGTCCTCTGTATACATAGGGAATGCCAGGCCAGCTCCTCCCCAGCCTCTGTCTGACTCTGACCCAGTTCCCTTCTCTCTTCAGAGGCCTGTCATCCCATCATAGCTGTGTCACACTCCTGCAAACACGCTCTGTAGGCCTCTATCCAGGACAGCACAGTTACCTGACACCCTACCCCAACCTCGGATTTCTCATCCAGAGGCCAGGCTTAGACCCACTCTCCAGCAGGTTACTTTAGGTGCCCAGCTGTCCAGGGCTCTTATTTTTATTTTATTTTATTTTTTAATATTTTTAAAATTCATTTTATTTTATGTGTACAAATGTATCGCTTGCATGAAGGTAGGTGCACCCGTATCATGCAATGCCCATAGAGGTCAGAAGAGGGTGCCATATCTCTGAAACTGGAGTTACAGATGGTTGTCAGCCACCATGTGGGTGTTGGGAATCGAACCCAGGTCCTCTTCACGAGTAGTCAGTGCTCTTAAAAATCCCCATTCAGGTCCAAGGAGGAGGGCAAAGCCCAAGCACTAAGGAGCCCAGACCCATCATCTTCTCTTTCCTCCCGCCACAGACCCTACTCTCAGCACCTGGGCATCTCTACACTACAGTTGAGGGACTGGGATATGGCATTTCATCGTCTCTTGCGTTATGCAGACTCTAACGCGCACCCCCATCCTGACCCTACTGTGCCCTGCTCATCTTAAGCTTCAGGGAGGCCCGAAGAGTGGCCTGCTGGCTCCCTGGTTTGGAGCTGTGATGGTGTTCACTTCTGTAGCACTACGTATGAGCCACAGTTCTTTGCATTTTCCCTGACCAGGAATGACTCAATATCTGAATGGTTCTGGGTTCTGAGTCCCTGAGACCCAGCAGCAAAGACTGAGCCAAAAGAAAGCTTCATATTAGTTTATTAAATCCTCATAGTAGCATACGAGGTAGACCCTCTCGTTGTCTCCATTTTATGGACGGAGGAAGGAATGGCTGCTGAGCTGTGTGATGTGCCCACAATTATAACGCTGTGAGTACATAGCAGAACTGAGTTTGAACCCAGATCATCTGTACTAGTGATGCTCTATACTGTCAACTTCACATAATCCAGAAGCATCTAGGAGACAAACTTCTAGGCCTGTCCATGAGGGAGTTTCTAGATTGGGTTAACTGAGGTGGGAGGAGACACCTTAAATGCAGGTGGCACCCTCCCATGGACGGGGGTCCTGGACTGAATGAAAGCGAGAAACAAGCTGAGCACCAGCGTGCATCTCTTTCTGCTTCCTGACTGCAGATGCAACGTGACCAGCTGCCCCAAGCTCCTCCCACCATGCCCTCCCCACCTTCGTGGACCGCATCATGAAACTGTGAACCAAAATTAACCCTTCCTTCCTTAACTTGCTTTTGTTGGGCACGATGTCACAGTAATGAGAGAAATGACTAATACAGCACTGAGAGCAGAGCAGGCCATTGGCTCTCATTCCCCTGTGTCTGCCTATCTTGCAAAGGCCCAAAGATGGAGGCTCTGTGCCAAGACTCCCTTGCAGCTAGGGGCCAGCTGTGGTTCAGGTCGGGCCAACAGGTGAATACCTGTGAGACTGAGAAGATGCCACCTCTGCAGGCTCTGCAGGCTGGCATATTCCTGGGCCAGTCAGTTCCTCTCTCTGCTCGCTTCGGCAGCATACCTGTGCATTTGGGGTCTGTAGAAATGATTCTAGAAGTTACCAGTGGGTGCGTTTTGCGGGTGCCTATCCTTGAGGGCATAACATGATTTCAGTGGCAGCAGCAAGAGGGGCCATCACTTTGGTGGCCCATTGCAGTTGTGTGGCTTTGGGAGTCTGTTTCTTCAGCCCTCCTCCCAATTGCACAACTCATTTAATATCCCATCATAAATACTTCCCTGCCTGAAGTCAGAAGAACTTGGGCTGGGAACTAACTCCGGCCTGCGGTCTGGCAGGGAGCAAGCTCAGGATTGCTCAACTTCAACACTGCTGACATTGAGAACAAGATCATCCTCTGTTGTGGAGACCATCTTGTGCATTGTAAGTGCTTCAGCAGCATCTTCTAGCTATCCTAGTATATGCCAGGAGCTACCACTTTCCTCTCCCAGCAATACAGTCTCCAGACACTTATTCTCAATATCCCCTGTGCTGCAAAATCACCCCAGGTGGGAACCTTTGGGCTGAAGAATGAGGTCAGAGGTAAGGGATCTTGGAGGGAAATGCTTTTCCTGACCACCCTCCTGAGACAGCAGCACCCTCCTTCCTCCGTCTTTCTCCTTCTGTCTTTTTATTTTCTTTGTCACCCTATGACTTTGTGTATGTGGTGTGTGTGTGTGTGAGCAGTATGTATGTGATGGGGAAGGGGAACATGTGTGTGCTATGGCATGCAAGTGGAGGTCAGAGGACATGGATGTTGGTTCTCACCATCCACCTTGTTTGAGACAGGGCCTTTTTTTTTTGCTGCTGCAGAGGCCAGACTAGTTAGCCAGCCTGTGAGCTTCTGGGAATTCTCCCGTGTCTGCCCCTCATCATAACATAAGAGAGCTGGGATTTCAGACATGCATTGCCATATCCAGGTTTACGTGAGTTCTGAGGATCCAGATTCAAGTCCTTCTCTGCAATGTATTAGTTACTTTTTTGTTGCTGTGATAAAATACAGTAACCAAGGCAACCTACAGAGGGAAGAATTTATTTGGCTTATGTTTCAGAGGGCAGGGAGTCATGACAGCAGAAGTGGCCAGAGCAGAAGGCCAAGCAGTCACACCTTCCAGCAGACACAGGAAGCAGAGACTAACTGGAAATCTGGCAAGGCTTAAGAACTCTCCAAGGATGCACTTCCTCCAGCAAGGCCACACCTCCTAAAACAGTGCCACAAGTTAGGGACAAAATGTCCGAATATTTAGAGCATATGGGGGACATTCTCATTCAAATCACCCTGTGCAGCAAGCACCTCACCCACTGAGCCATCTCCACAGCTCCTTCATTTTCTTCACAGTCTTTATTATCTTCCAGTTTTATCTTGTTGGTGAGGTAGTTCATGGCCCCTGCTTGGCCCTGGCTTGTAAGTAAAAACCAGGTCTACTTTTCTCTTTACAGGGTCCCTGATCCCTAGACAGCTCCCGGCACACAGTAGGCCTGCAGTCAATACTGGCTGGGTGAATGTATGAGAAACAGGACTTGTCATCAGTAAATGTGTGAGGCCACATTCATAGCTGTCCTAGGACCCACGTGGTCTCCAGGCTGCAAGATGGACACACCTGCTAAGACTTCCATTGGAGGGGCTGGAGAGATAGCTAAGCAGTTAAGAACACTGGCTACTCTTGCAGAGGATCTGGGTTCAATTCCCAGCACCTACATGGTGGCAAACAACAAACCATAACTCCAGTTCCAGGGTATCTGATACCTTCTTCTCCATGGGCATTGTACGACATGGATGTACTTACATTCAGTCAATATACTCAGACATGTAAAATAAAAATAAATAAAATATTTATCAAAAAGATTTTCAATAGATGTTCCCAACAGAAGTGGTTTAACAGGTAGACACTTGGATGGTCACTTCCTGTCTTCAGCTTTTGAAACTTACAAATAACAAAGCTCAGGTACATACAAGCCCAGGGTGAAACTGTTGGCCAGAGAGAGGCAGGATCTGCCTTAGGATTTCCTGGTCCCAAGCTGGGACTTATGAGGCTTCAGTTTTCTTCCCTAGGACTCATGAATAGTTTAGAGGAGCCATCACCCAGAAAGACTAGCTCAGAGAGACTTGGCTACTAGGGTTGAACCCGCCAGCTTAAATGGACCAGGAAGTCAGAGCTCATGTCCTGGCACCATGTCTCAGGACCCAGGCTGGCTTGTCTCACTAAGGACTTCAGAGCCAAGACCCCAGAGAACTTCCATCTTTCCAGTCTGGAAAGCTATGGAGCAGCTGCTCTTTGGTGGCCTCCAAACTATTTCTTTCTCTTTCCAGAAAGAAACCACAATCCCAACCTTTCAGCACCTACCCTCCCTCTCTCAAAGCAGCTACGGGAACGATGGCTCCCAGGAATTCCCCCTCCCTGGCTCAACAAAACTGTAAGAAAACTCTAGAACTGAACACAACCCTAGTATGCACCTCCCCCGTCTGCCCTCGCCACAAATAGGGTTTCAGCTTTCTCTTGGGGTGCTTATGTGTTTACACAACTGTTCATTGTTTCCAAATGTTAGCTGAGTCTAAGTATAAATCAAGCCACAAATCTTGACGCTCATTCCAGAGAAAACACACAAGATGATTCTACACAAATAAATCACTGGAGGGTGGGAATGCCGGGGACAGACCATTCAGACTCATGTGTGAATCCAGCTTTTCCAACTATTTAATGGATACGTGAAAGCAATTACATGCCTTCAGTGAAACCTAATAGTCTACTGGTATCTTAAATGGAGTCATTTGAAAGTTCGTTTGGCTGAGAAGAATTGGTATTTTTAGTACTTTATAATCCACAAAGATTTTTAATTTTTGCACTGTTTTTTTTCCCTTTTCCCTGTGCTGGGGGTGGAACTCAGGCCCTGTGTAAGCAGGTGCTCTGCTGAGACCCACCCGCCACACCATCCCACTTGATGTCATTGAATCCTCAGCAACGTCTTTTTTTAAAACGTCATCAATTTAAAGATGTGCTTTTGTTCTCTGTTTTGGTATTTTGTTTGGTTTGGTTGGTCGGTTAGTTTGGGCTTTTTTTCAGTTTTTGATAGCTTTTTGTTTGGTTGATTGGTTGGTTGGCTGGCTGGTTGGGGTGGTTGGTTGTTTTTGTTGTTGTTGTTTTGGTTTGGTTTGGTTTGATTTTTTGTTTTGTTTTGTTTTGTTTTGGACAGTCTATGACAAACTCAATTCAGGGTCATATAGCGAAGAGAGACAAGAATCAGATCTTGAACTTGCCACTGAGCTACACTCAACAGAAGTTGGTCAGGATGGGTACTTGCTTGTGTGTGAGCCAGGTATGAAAGTTTAAGCCAGAGAAGACCAAAGAAAACCAGGTGTGGCAGCACGTGCCTGCCATTACAGCACTTGGGGACTGGAAGTAGGAGGATCAGAAGTTCAGGGTCATCCTTGGCTACATAGAGAATCAGAGACCAGCCTGGGTTACATGAGACTCTATCTCAAAAATAATTTTTAGAAGCAATGCTGCGTTTAGTCATATCCTGCTTCTTCACTTTCTCCTGAAAGGTTCCGTCTTTTCTTAGAGTGTTTAGATGGATTTGCTTTGAAGATTCCCCAGTATTGGTAACCTGGCCTGTGGCAGGCCAGGCTCCACTGGGTAGCCAGCAAATTCACAAGTGGCATCGGGAATATAGATGACACAATCTCAAAAAGAGGAACCCAGGAGAGCCTTAATCCCTTTCACCCCAAGTTGGACTCTAAGTACAGTGCTCATCCTTAGTAACTGCACACTGGTTCCTTATTCAAAAGACACTCCCGTGTCTCCAGTTGGTCTTCATGGGAGGCACAGCGAGGTAAGAAGGCTTGACAGAGGAAGGGAAGATGTGTACATGTTCAGGGATTATTTCTCTATTCCACATCACATTCCTCATCTGAGCCTAGTGTTTGCTCTGATGAAGTTGTAGCCTGTGCAGACGGTCCAAGTTTGGCTCTCAGAAAGAAATGGAATGCTTAGAAAAACCAAACCATCTTAGGAAACCCAAACCCAGCCTTATGTTTAATGGCCTTTCCAGACCCATTTTTGAAGGTACACCCTGTTAGCTAAGCCAACCAACCGTCCCCATTGCCTTGCTGAGTTGGAAGGGCCAGTGCTTGGAAGCAACTCGGACTGCAGTTGCAGTTTGGATTTTTGCTGCTTGGAAAAGAGCTGAATGCTTCTGAGATCTCTCTCATCTATGAAATGGGTGTGGGAGACACAATGGCCACACAAGGGGCTGGAGAGATGGTTCAGTGATTAAGAGCACTGGCTGCTCTTGCAGAGGACCTGGGTTCAAATCCCAGCACCCACATGGTGGCTAACAACCATTCATAACTCCAGTTCCAGAGGATCTGATGCCCTCTTCTGCCCTCCGTGGGCATTGCACAACACAGGTGCACTTACATACAGGCAGGCACAGCACTCACACATATAAAATAAAAATAAATAAATAAATAAAATGTTTTTAAAGATAGCCACACACCCTTTGCTACTGTATAGCTAGATTCTATGTCCTCCCCCTTGAGTCTAGATTAGCCTCATGATGACTGACTGTCAGAATGGCACAGAAATGCATTCTGGGACCTCAGAGTCTAGGTCACAGCTCAGATTTCTTGGAACTCAGCTGCCATGCTGGCAGAAAACCCCAGCAGCCCACAGGAGAGTGGTGTTCTAGTTAGGGTCTCTAGTGTTGTGATAAACACTGTGATCAAAAGGATCACGGGGAGGAAAGGGTTGATTTCACCCATCATGGAGGAAAGCCAGGGAGGAACTCAAGACAGGAGCCCAGAGGCAAGAACTGAAGCAGAGACCATGGGAGCTGCTTACTGGCTTGCTCCCCCTGTGCTCGGCTGGCTGCCTTTCTAACGCAACCCAGGCCCACCTGCTCACACACAGCACTGCACGCGGTAGGCTGCGGCCTCCTACATCAATTAGCAAGTAAGAAAACGCCTCATAGGCAGGGCCATAGGCTCATCCGATCTGGGAAATTCTTCAGTTGAGGGTCCCTCTTCCCTGTATGCCAAATCGACAATGAAGCTAACTATAGCATTGGCCAAGGCTGGAGGATGGCAGCCTTAGCTGATAGCCAGCTCCACTCAACCAGCCAGATGACCGGATGGGAAGTGAACCCCTAGGATCTTCTGTTTCTGCCATGAGATTACAAGCACATGCCACCAAGCCCAGCTGTGTATGTGAGTCCTGGGCTCAAACTCAGGTCTTCATGCCTTACCCTCTGAGCAGCTCCCAGCCCTGTTGGCAATATTTTTGACAACCATGTGAACGACAGTCTTCCAGCAGCACTCTGGCATCATTCTGAGGTTCTCCATGATGACAAAACCGGAGGCCCAGAAGGTTCTGGATTAATCATAGCCGATTCAGGTAGGAAACGTGCGTGCAAGTGAGTCACTTCCTGACTATCAGAATCACAAGTCGTTTCAGCCATGGTGCTGAAAGTAAATTGCAGAGTCTGAACACACACCGGTCCCCTTCCCAGGGCCTGAAGTCCCCAGCGTTGGGAGGCGTTATTCAAGGCAGACAGCAAACCCCACACTGTGCTTCCTTGTCACTTTGCAGGACCGAAGGGCTCCACTCAGCTCTGATTCAGATGGCGATGGGGACTAGACAGCTACTGTTGTTAGCACCACTGTCTCTGGTCCTAGCCAAAGAGGGACATTCTGCCTAGCAGCTGCCAACCTCAGAGCTAGTGAGCCCAGAGCTTGTAGCATGCCCCTTTCTGGGAATCTGGGAAGGGCCTGAGTGGCGGTTTACATTCCAAATGCAGATGCCTCAGCAAGGCCGACATTACAGAATAACCAGTGCTTCTGTGGGGCTGAGGGGAGAAGTCAGATACCAGCATGGCGTAAAACACAGCCCTCCTGTTTCCCCGCACCTCTGTGAGCTGGGCACTCTAATAGGGCTCTGTGGTCATCTACAGCTGCTGGGTGACTCTTTCTGGAAGATGTGAATGAGCATCTATTTATCCCACACCAGACATTGACAACAGACCAAAGAAATGCTTCCACCCAAGTCTAGCTTTGTGCGCGTGAACCAGTGTGTCATTGGGGCTGCTTACGGGAGCGTGGGTAGCTTTTGGAAGGCAGCTGCATCCCTGGAGCTCTCTGCATGACTTACAGGCAGCTCTGCCAGTTTGTCAGAGTGGTTGATATCACACGCACGTACGCACGCACGCATTACTGCTAATCTAACCCTGGGCAGCGCCTGTGAATCCTGTCAATTTCAGGAACTCTATGAGCCTTGGAAGTTTTCCTTTACTTCCTGAATCTTCAGGAGTCTCTGCCCAAGAGGAAATGGCTACACAGCAATTGCCTGTACAGAAAAATCACCGCAAACACCCTGGCCTAGAGCATCACAGACACATAGGACCCAGTCTGTGTGTAAGAATCCTGGAAGCTCCTGTGTGCCGGCCATCGTGACCACTCTGTAAAACAGTCACTCGGTCCAGCACGGTGGGGCATGCCTGCTGACCCAGCCAGGTCTACGTAGCATGATGTTCAGAAAACAAAGTGATAACAACAAAGTCGTGTGGGCATGCAACAAACACTGCTCAACTGGGCTGCACGCCACGGGTAAAATCATGACTGAGATAGCTCTGTCCTCACAAACACCTCTCCTCCGGCACAGCATAGACACAGGAGAGGGCGGGGTGGCACACACAGCCACCTTTTCAGCTCTGTTCGTCCCTATGGCCCCAGACTCTAAAACGGTAGCTGCCACATAGTAAGTGTTCAGTGATGTTTCTGGACTGTGTCTAGTCCCCATAGCCGGCATGCCTTGCTCTCTTCTCTCTGTATATGGTTAGAAAATACATGTCCGCAAATGGCTGGGGAGATACTGTCAGAGGACCTGAGTTCAGATCTCTAGCACCCATGTAAAATGCCAGGCTATGTGCTATGCACTGCTTATCCCAGAGCGGGGTAGAGGATCAGGTAAGGACAGGCAGATCCCCGGGGCATTGCTGGGCAGTCAGTCTAGCTGACTTGGTGAGCTCCGGGTTCAGTGAGAGGCCTTGCCTCAAAAAGGAAGGTAGAAAGTGATTGAGGAAGACTCCCAGCGTCCACTTCCGGCCTCCATGTGTGCACATGTGCACACACAGAATATATATTCTCTCCTCTCCTTCCCTCCCTCCCTCCCTCCTTCCTACCCCTCTCCACAAGACCGGGAGAGTCCTGAGGAAGTTTAGAAAGCACTATAGCCTCCAGGCCTGGCTGCAGAGGACCCGAACTCCGACCTGCAGCTCTCTCCTTGGAGGGACCTTTGCATTTCTAAATCAGAGGAAAGAAAGGCTGTAATTATTAAAATTGTGTATATAGGAGAGTTTAGCCTTTCATTGGAAGTGTCCTAATGACCCTTCAACTTCTGCTCAGGAAGATAATAGGGTTTAGAGCAATTACACCGCCTGTCAAATCGCAGGCATGAGTGATCCCGTCCGTGCTGTGAGCTGGAACGGCTCTGGGTGTTGCTCAAGCACGCCTGTTTCATTTTAAATACCTTGGCAGAAGACTGGTGAGAGGGCCGTGTGGGCCGGCCCGGCTGTGGGAACTTAACTCTTCCACTGGAGGTGTTGCCTTCTCTTCCTGGCTCTGTCTCTCCTCTCTTCACTGCTGCTTAGAGGTCTGTTTGGGAGTTCAAACTCTTTTTCTTTCTCTCTCTCTCTCTCTCTCTCTCTGCTGAATTTACTCCTTTACTGAGACCTTTAAAGACTGTACATGGAGGTAAAGAGATGGCCCGGTGGGTAAAGTGTCTTCCCCCAGGCATGCAGACTGGTGTTCCAGACTCCAGAACCCATGTAAAAGCCAGGTGGGCATGGCAGCCTTCCTGCAACCCCAGTGAGGGAGGCAGAGATGGGAATCCCTGGAGCAAACTGGTTAGCCACATCAACCCAAGTAATGAGCTCTGGGTTCTGCGAGAACCACTTCCTCAAGCATAAAATGCAGGTGACCAAGGAGGACACCCAGTGCGATGGTTTGAACGGGAATGTCTCTATAGGTTCAAATATTTGAACAGCTGGTCCCCTGGCAGCGCTGTTTGGGGAGGCCATGGAGACTCTAGGAGGTGTAGTCTTGCTGGATAGTTCACACCTTGCCCGACTTCCAGTGTGTGTTCTCCACTTCCTGTTTGCCAGGAAGTGGTGTGAACTCTCAGCTTCCTACCCCGCCACCATGCCGTGGCCTCCCGCCACCACTATGGATGCTCCCTCTGGAACTGTAAGTCAGAATAAACTCTTCCTTCTATAAGATGCTTCGGTACAGTATTTTATCATAGCAACAAAAAAGTAACTAATACACCCAAGCATTAATCCCCGGGCCTCCGCAGGCGTGTTACACACACACAGCCACACACACACACAGCCACACACACACACCACATACACACACAAAGGGAAAGAACTGTATATCAATGGCATGCCACATGATGCTTGGTACCTGTATGCATGTGTAGTTAGTTGTGTATACACATACGTGGTATTTGGGTTAAACATGTCTAGTGCCTCAAACGGGTATCATGTCTTTAAGGTGAGAGCATCCTTTCCTCTAGCTTTCTGAGACCGACACTATCTGTCTGTCGTCACTCTACAGCATAGTAGCACACAAGAGCTTCTCTGTGATGTAGAGCCCATCAGTCGCCCTTCCCCGACTCCTCCCTTCCCTCCACTCTCCCCAGTCTCTGGTGACCACCATTCTACTTTCAAGTGTCTATGAAATCGTTTTCCATATTGCACATGAGAATGGGACCCTGTGGCACTTGTCTCAGTGCCTGGCTTATTTCATTTGGCGTGATGATCCACAGTTCCTTCCATGTTGTGCTAAATGAGAGGGTTTCATTTTTTATGACTGAATAGTATTCTACAGCGTATTATTTACCACAGTGTTGGTTTTTTTATTTGTTTTTTTTTTACTCTTCCCCCTTCAGCAGCTAATGAACATTTAGATTGTTCCCGTTTCTTGAATCTTCTATTTTGATTCAGTCAGTGGGGAGCATCCAGCCTTGGTGGCCAGTCTTATGTGTGATAGTGGAATGTATATTGTCAGGGTCCTGACCAAGAATGATGGCTAGGCAAACTGAGTGATCTGAGAATCTTTAAGAGGAGAGTTGTTCACAGGGACTCCACTTGGATTTTGAGAAATGCAGAGAGATAGTTGGACCCCAGGGGATGCTGGGAACAGTTACCAGGATTCAGAGAATGCAGCTGTGTGGGGTGAGGGCAGCCAGCAGGAGCCACAGCTTCAGGCTATGGCATGCAGCAACAGCAACAAGCACCTTGGCAGCAGTGGAATAGTGTCTGCTCCAGTCTCGATGCCCAACACGACAGGAGACCACAGGTCTGTGGAAGGAGGGACCACTGACACATCTTTGTCAGGTTAGCCTCCCAAGACTTTTGGAAGAGCAGAGGAAAGGTGTCAAGGTTAAACCAAAGCTATGGTATTTGGCACTAAGAAGTCTGATAAGGTAGGCAGGGGTTTATTCTCAAGACTGCCCTTTAACTGAAACCAGAAACATCACAAGTAGTCAGAGGTGGTATATACAAGGACTTGTTTAATTTGCTCCCAGTCATTGTCGAGGGGCCTAGTGGAAACATGAAAGAAGCCACGTCTTTGGGCCACTGAAGTCAGCAGAGTAACCCATTGAGCCAGTTGAATGTCTGTGTCAGCTTTGCTGGGCTGTGGTCCTGCTGTCCCATCAAACACTAGGCTAGCTGTTGCACTGAAGGTATTTGGTGGGTGAGATGGACATCTATAGTGTGGACTTTAAGCCTGGGAATCACTCCTGACGTAGGCCGAACTCATCTAACCAGTTGAAGGCATTGAGAATAAAAACTACTGTCTTGAAGAATGATGTAACTGTGCCTCAAGATCATCACACAAAATTCCTCCCTTAGTCTCCAGCCTGCCAGTCTGACATACAGGTTTCAAACTGGTCAGTCCACAATCATGGAGCCAGTGCCTTAAAAATAAATCGATTGTTTCATCTATTGATCGACCTACCCATCCATCACCATCCATCTACTCTCCCATTCCTCCATCCATCTATCTATCCTCCTATCCAGCCAGCCCATTCTCCCATCCATCCTTCCATCTGCCTTCTAATATATCTTTCCATCATACACACATCTATTTTCCATCCATCATCCATCCATCCTCTCATCCATCCACTCTCATCCATCTTCACATCCATCCATCCATCACCTGTATAGTCACCGACTTTTCCAATCATCCATCCTTTCTTCTATCTATTCGTCTATTCCTCCTCCATCTCTCTATCTACCCCTCTGTCCAGCTATTCCTCCATCCATCTATCTCTCTTCTCTGGCCTTAGCACCAAATTCAGTGCTCCAGAACCCCTGGAACTTGCAGCAGCTTCCTGGTCACTCCCAGACTCAGGAGGGGTGCTGGGACTCCTGAACTTGCACGCCATCCAGTGCTCATAGGGTGCTTCTGCTGGCCCAGCAACCATGTAGGATAATGCTGGATCATCTGTTCTATATTCTGTACCTAGGTGTTTGCTCTAAAGAGCTTCAGGGGATTCTGAGTGTTACTTAGCTAATTGCCTCTGCTCTCAGAGCCATCTGCCAATACCGAGTGCCATATCAAGATGCCACAAGAGCCAGTATCTGTCTGCCGGCCTGGAAGCAGTCATAGTAAATGGGGTGTGTTCCAGGGGTCCCCCATTAGCACTGCTGTTGGGCTGCATGCTGCCTGGGTGAAGCTGTTGCATGAGGAAGGAACACATGTAATACAAGTTGGGTGCTCACTCCGAGCTCAGTAAGCTGGCCATGCCTGACCCAGTGGGCTCTGATCTTTGAACAGGACTGTGGAGGACAAAGATTCAAAGGGATGAGAAGGAACCTTTGAAGGCAGCATTTCAACTGGAACAAAGTGCGTAGCTGGGAAAGTTCAGGAGCAGTGAAGGTGGAAGTCTGGGGACAGTGACGGCTTGGGAAGATGGAGTGGAAGATTCCCAAATAGGAGCAGTGGGGTCATCTGTGGGGTCACTGGGGAGGGGGATGAGGGACAGGGAAGTGACCCTGAAGGTCTGACGCAGAGGATGGACACTCAGAAACATAGGAGAGAAAAGACTAGAGCCTGAGACGAACACAGATTGAACAAGGGCTCCAATGGCCTACTCGTACTGAGGACAGTGAACCCAGTACAGGAGACCATGGTCTGTCCTGTGAGGATCATGGGGAGGAAGGAAAGCATATGAGGATTAAAAAATAGGCAATAAGATGCTGAGGTTGGCATCTGACTGTGTGAAACTCTGAAAGCCCCAACCAAGCTCAGGATGGGGTGATGAGCTTGAAAAAATCCTTAGAAGTCACCATCACAAACTTGCTTATACCCCCCACCCTAAGATTCATGTACTATAGACGTGACCCCTCCCACACTTCAGAATGGGATTTATATGGGCAGGATCTTCTCGGGGGTAAAGATGTGAAATGAGGTCACTATCGGGGCTCTAATCCAAGATAGCTGCTGTCCCTATGAGAGACTAGGGCATATCCCACACAGACAGGTGATCATGGGAGGACACAGGCAGAAGGTAGCCAGCTACCAGTAAGGACAGAGGCCTCAGGGGGAACAGCCCCACCCACACGTTGACGTGGTATTTCCAGCCTCCGTGAGAAGGTAAATTTCTGACATTTAAGCCCCGGGTCTGTGGACTACTATTAGGGCAGCCCAGCAAGCATCCACAGCCATCCCACTGAAGCGCCTCAGTTTGGAAATATGAGTATTGAAGTCCGCGTGGGGAAGGACTCGCTCCAAGTGGCAGAGTGTGGGCACCGGGCTCCTGACTGCAGACAAGCTTTGCTTCCAGCCATTGCCTCGCACGTCGTGAATATTGACCGCCTCCCTGCCAGTCCTCCTGGTAGTTCAAACAACCGGCACCACCAAAGCAAAGCAGGCTCTGTTTGTTGTTTTAAATAATGATTTTCTCCTGGAGTTAGATTCTCTCCTCTCACAGCAACAGCTGCCGCCCTGCCCTGCGCTTTCCTTCAGCTCGGGGTCCTGATGGCCAAACCCAGGAAAACAAAGCATTCATCCCAGCAGAAGCCCTGGGGGACCCGTCACCTGTGGCCCTCGGACATGGAGGCCCCAGTGGAACTTTCAAAGCAGAGGATTCTGTGAGGCAATTGGAAGGCCAGAGCTGGCACTGAAAAAGATGTGGAGCTGGAACATCAAGATGTAGATGCTGTCAGTGGAAGCAACCATGTGGAGTCGGGGCAGGAATGTGACCCGGAAGGAGAACATGTTGACACCAGGCTCTAGGGGCCTGTGGGTTTCAGGCGGTGGAAGCTCAGACCTGGAGGAGAGACCAAAGCCTGGGAAGCCATTCCTCCCCCGGCTCCCCGCTCCACCCTCCCACCCCCCTCCACCCCTCGCTCCTCCCAGGGCTTCGCATTCTTTGTCTTTGTGTCTTGCTGTGAATGCTCTGAACATGACAGAAAACTATGTCTCAGTTTGCCCACTCCACAGGAAAAATGAATTATGCTCAAAATCGGAGTCCCCCCACCCTCCAAAATGAGGGACATCCTGAGGAAGAGGAAGCACTGAGGGAGGAAGTCCTGAGAGAGGAGGAAGTCCTGAGGAGGAGGAAGTCCTGAGGAAGAGGCAGTCCTGAGGAAGAAGAAGTCCTGAGAAGGAGGAAGTCCTGAGAAGGAAGAAGTCCTGAGGAGGAAGAAGTCCTGAGGAAGAAGTCCCGAGAAGGAGGAAATCCTGAAGGAGGAGGAAGTCTTGAGGAGGAGGAAGTCCTGAGGAAGAGGAAGTCCTGAGGAGGAGGAAGTCCTGAGGAGGAGGAAGTCCTGAGGAAGAAGAAGTCCTGAAGGGGGAAGTCCTGAGAAGGAAGAAGTCCTGAGGAGGAAGAAGTCCTGAGGAGGAGGAAGTCCTGAGGAGGAGGAAGTCCCGTAGTTGCTCTCAGAAACCTCTGGGAGCTGTCCTCCTGGGAGCTGGTTTAGTGCTTCCGTACCCGCTTCATCATAGAACAGGAGCCCCGTCCTGCATTTCACATAATTCCATGGGAAACCCTAAAAGGAGTTTGGGGTTCCTTTTATTCCCCCTTCATTTGCCTAACAGTGGGCTGTGCCTCCTTATCCGATAACCAAGAGTAATCCTAAATGAAACAGCTGGAACCGGAAATACAAATTGTAAGCCAGAGATGATAAATACTAGCCCAGATGCCATAACTCAACCCTCCTCTGCCTGTGCAGACATATGCAATCAATTGCTGAGTTTTCTATGCAATCCTTGGCAACCTAGTCACAGTTCAAGGAACTTTCAGAATTGTGATCATTATGTTTTATGCTAATAAACTCCTTCCCTTTACTAAAGACCAAAACAACATAAATAATAGAGTTAAAACATGTGTCACTGTGTAAATATCCAGGACCCTGGAGACCCAGCTCAATATTTTTATTAATCAGGCTGTTTTGTTTAAGTGTAAGCAATAAATATAATGCAGATTATTAATGGAAAAGCATGCTTAGAAATTGCAGCTATTACTGATCAATTGGACGGAATAATTACTACAATCACTGGGTAATTCAATCCTTCCAGGCTTGTGGAAAGTGTGTAGGAGCTTTGGGACTGACTCCTGCCCTGTTGGGAGTTGAGGGGGAATCCATGAGTTCTGGGACTAACTTCTGGCCTGTGGGGGAGGGGGAATCCATGAGCTCTTGGATTGACTCCTAGCCTAGAGGAGGAGGGGGTCCTCTGGATTGATTCCTTCCCTAAGCAGAGTCTCAGAACCAAAAGAGAGACTTGAACCCTGGGGTAGCCCCATTGGTGATTCTAGGAGCCCAGCTTCTTCACTGAGACTGTTTAGCTTGTCAGCTCTGGGAAGCTGCTTCGGAAATCCTCACTAGTTTTGGGAGGATTCTCTAAGTCGCAAAAGACAGAAACCCAACTCTACAGGTGAATTCATGAACTTCAAAGCAAAAATTTGGACTGGGATGTAGCTTGGTTGATAGAGTGCTCTGCCTAGCATGCCCAAAGCCCTGGGTTCCAGCCCCAGCACTGCTCTGTGTGTGGTGGCACATGCTATTATCCAGGCACTCAAGAGTACAGACCAGAAGATCAGAAGTCCAGGGTCACCCTTGGCCTATGTATAGCAAGTTTAAAGCCAACCTGGAATCTGTGCTGAGAGACAGAGAGAGAGAGAGAGAAAAAGAGAGAGAGAGAGAGAGAGAGAGAGAGAGAGAGAGAGAACCATAGGGAAGCCAGTCCTGTAGAACCCATTCATGACCTCCACTGCCGGAATTCTTAGGGAGAGAGAGCTAAAGGGTCTTTATTCTGCTCCTGCCCTGACCAAAGCCTTGGTCCTCTATTCAGTGCCTCCAGCCAGATACCAGGCCCCCCACTCCCTTCCCTTCAGGCCTTCTGTCTCTCATGACAGCCTGGAACAGCCCCCTACTGAGCCACTGCCCCAGACTACTTCCTACTTGGAATCCTGCCCCACTCTTTAGTGTTTCACAGTGAGGACTTGTATTTCAGCTGCCCATTAACAAAGCTCCTCTGCAGAGGACACAAGCTCCCCGCCTCCCCACCGCCTCCTGCCTCAGTCCCCTGAACACTGAGATGCAGTGTGTGCCTCCATGCACAGCTGTTCCTCTTCTTTTCAACATTTAGGGCCAATGGCCCAGGTCCCCTGGAGACCCACGGCCCTCCTCTTCTGAATATGTCTGGGAACACAGGAACACGAGAGGAAAGATCTTTCACAGTCATATTAGATGTCTCTTGAAACCAGACCCAAACGAAGGTGCCTTCCTGGTGCCCGGGAGAGATCATGCAGCAGTTTGTATGCTGAAAATATGCTGGTTTACGAGACGGAGGCTCCAGACACGATGCTGTACATGGTAGTGAATGCGAGTTGTCATTCAGCTGGAGGCTGCTCTGAGATTCACTCCCCGGACAGGTGGAAGCAACCAGAATCTCCAGGGCCAGCCTCCCTCACACTTGGTTCTAGCCCATACTGTGGCTCATCAGGCCCTGGTGAAAATGAATTCTTCAGATTTATTTGGATTTATCTGCGTGCGTATGCTATGAATACCATGCCTTCACATGCCTGCCATGCACCAGACATTAGAATGAGAACTGGATGCCGCCATGCAGGTCACAGATGTCAAGGACCATGATCATCCTCATACATGGGTTATCGATACACAGATAAGCCGTTTCGTTTGGGCTGGGATAAGGTCTCTGAAGAAACATTAAAAGGGTTATGAAAAGAGAGTAAAGCAGGTAAGGAACGCAAAAGCTGTTAATCAATAAAGACAGCCAGAGGAGTTCTCTGGGAGGAGTGTTGGAGCTGATGCAGGATGAAGAGAAAGACAACTGTGTGAAGATCTGGGAAAAGCATCTTAAGCTTCAAGAACCAATGCAGTGTGGGACACGATGGCATAATGCCTGTCTCTCAGTATCCAAGAGGCTAAGGCAAGAGGATGCCAAGTTCAAGGCCAACCTGGACTACAGAGTCAGGACTATCTCACAAAGCTAAAGGCTGGGGCTGTAGCTCAGTGGTATAGTACTTGCTTAGCATGCACAGGCCCTGGGCTTAGTTCCCAGCAACACACACACACACACACACACACACACACACACGCACACACACAAGTGCAAAGGCCTGAGACATAATAAACGTTGTGTACAACGGCACGGCGGAGATTTCCTTGGGACTCACTCAGAAGCAGGATGATGTGTTCAAGTGCAGGCTCCTGGGAGCGAGAGCACAGTGAGAGTTCTTTTAAGTTTTTAACAATTATGGGGGCGGGGTATGTGCATATCTGTGAAGTGCCCAAAGAGGGGCACTTGAAGTCAGAGTCCTTGAAACTAGAGTTAACTGATGGTTATAAGCTGCCCAATGTGAGTGCTGGAAACCTCTGCAAGAGCACTACCTGTTCAGCCTCTGAGCCGTCTCTCCAGCCCGCATGAAAGCTCTTTAAAATCCAGCTAGCGGGATGGGGAGATGGCTCAGTGGGTGAAGGTGCTTGCTGCTGGGTCTGGATCTCAGGCTTGATCTCTGGGACCCATGTGGTGGAAAGAAAGAATGAACCCCAGCAGTTTTTCCTCTCACACACTTCTATACTATGGTTCCCACGTGCCCTGCCCCCACTCCCACATAAATAAATGTAATTTTTTTTTTTTAATTTAAAGAGGGCCAGGCATGGTGGTGCACACCTTTAGTCTCAACACTTAGGAGGCAGAGGCAGGCGGATCCCTGTGAGATCAAGGCCAGCCTGGTCTACATAGTGAGTTCCAGGCCAGTTGGAGCTACAGGGAGACCCTGTCTCAAAAAAGAAACAAAAACAAACCAGGGACTGGAGAGATGACTGGTCTTGCAGAGGACCCAGGTTCAATTCCCAGCACCCACATGGTGGCTAACAACCATCTATAACTCTAGTTCCGGAGGAATCCAACACCTTCTCCTGACCTCCACAGGCACTGCATGACATGGGTGCAGTTATACACATGCAGGCAATGCACTCATACACAAAATAAAGATATTAAACAGAATATTTTTTTAAAAAAAACAATAAATAAATAGATAATAAAATCCGGTAACACTAAGCATGGTGGCACAAGCCTGCAATCCCAGCACTTAGAAGACAGAATGTGGGAAATCACAAGTTCCAGGACAGTCCAGGCTACCTAGCAAGAACTGTCTCCAAAATGCAAAGGAAAAAAAATGCCACAGTGGCCTTAATGGGTAGCAGCCATATAAAGGACGTGAGGCACAGGTGTTGGAGTTTGATATGCCCATCCCCTCCCAACACTGCATCCAGTGACCCTGGGTCTTCCTGACAGGCCAGCCTCAGCCATGATGGGAGGGGTTCAACACAGAAATCAGCAGGTAGAATTTGTTTATTTGATTTGTGCAATCTGGCCGATACGTATGGATCAGCACACTGCTAATGCTGGGAACTCTCTGGGACTGGATAGGACCAGCCAGTCACCCTCTCTGGTCCTGTCCCCTCTGCTCTTCCCTGCTCATCCTCTATCGCCTTCTTGCCAGTCTGCACACACCCTAGCCTTGCTTCTGCCTCCAGATTCTTGTGGTGACATTCCTCTTCTCCTGGACAGCCCAGACTCAGCTCTCTAACTCCCTTGGAAGTTTAAGGGGACACATCCTGCTCAGCTCGTGCTTCCCTAACTGCCCTGCCCTCCCCAGCACTTCGGGGCCTCCTCCAGATCTGCCTTCCTCCGAAGCACGTGGTTCAGTCTCCACTGGCTTATCCATCCTGCTCCTCTCCCCCAACATGCAGGATGCAAGCCCCAAAATGAAAGCGAAGTGTCCTTTTTCCCTTTTTTCTGGGATGGATTCATCTGTCGTGTGTTGTCTTCCTCAAACAATGACAGACACCCAAGGCCAAGCAGGCCTTGCTACACATGAAAAAAACCAAGCATAGCCCGTGTGACAGTTTCAATGAGAAACGTCACCTGCAGGCTCGCGAATTTGCATAATTGACTCAAGTTTGTAGCAGTTTAGAAGGTGTGGCCTTGTATACTGGTGCACTCAGGAGGCAGAGGCAGGCAGAGCTCTGTGAGAATGAGGCCAGCCTGGTCTCTACAGTGAGTTTCAGACCAGCTGGGGCTACCGGGAGACCCCATCTCAAAAAAAAAAAAAAAATCAGTAGAAGGTGTGGCCTTGCAGGAGGAAGCACCCCAAGGGACACACTGAGAGTTCATAGCTTTGCCCCTCCCACTTCCAGTTCTTCGGTCTACTTCCTGTACAGACTTGAAGATGTGAGCACTCAGCTTTCTGCTCCAGCCCTTTATGCTCCTATGCCTTCCCGCCATGATGGACTCATCCCTCTGAAATCATAAGCCATATAAAGTCTTCCTTCTGTAAGTTATCTTGGTCGTGGTGTTTTAGCACAGCAGCAGAAAAGTAACTAACACAGCCTACAATAGTCCTCTTTCCATTGCTGTGACAAAACACCAGAGACAATCAACTTGTAACAATGAAAGACTCAGGGTTTCAGAGATTTCAGTTCACACTCACTTGGCCTATTGTCTTTGGGCCTCTGGGGAGGCTGCTCCTCATGGTGGACTGTATGCACTCGGTGAAGCTCACGACATTCAGAAAGCAAAAAGGGATGGCTGTAGTCTCACTGGTCTCTAAGAGCACACCCGCTATAAATCTGCCTTCCTTCAGCTAGGCTCCACCTTCTAAACATTCTGCCACCTTCCTTTAGTGCCAGAAGCCTGGGACCAGCCTCCAACACCTGAGCCTGGGGCCGGACTTGTTCTAACCAAAGCACAGCCAATGGCATGAATGAGTCTTGTCAAAAGCCAAACTTGGCCTCAGGGACCTGCAGGGAGATCTAGGCAGGGCCACGCTGCTGTGTTATGGGTAAGTGGCAACCACGTGACCTTGTCAACACCTTATGTCATTAAGTGAAATGCTCCCCCAGACATAAAGTCGTGTCTGTGCTGAATGGACTTGGTCTGCTTCTAGTATCCCCGCCCTCCTCGTTTGCCCATGGAACGGTTGCCTGTCCGCAATAGAGCCATCTGAGAACACATTATACAGGATCAGAGGAGCCATACACAGCTCTCAGTGGGATTCCCCCCACCCTTTGTACTCTTTCTTAATTTTTACTTTTATTAAAGTAATACATGCACATAATTTTAAAGCATCAAAGCATACTAAATAGCCATAATGGAAAGGAGAGGCCCATCCCCTCCCTTCTTTCTCCCTGATTCCAGCTCCCTAGGGCCGACGGCTTCTTAGGCTTCCAGCTGTTTCTCTCACGCCTTTCCTCATAACTTGAGATAATTGGTATATTGCTGTTTCTTGGTACACCCGTTTTTGGCATTACCTCTTGTTGTGATGATAGTAAATGCAGTTGAGCCCTCCATGTACCCCTAAGCCAAGCCCGAGCTCTAACCCTCCAACAGATGGTCACATATCACTTAACAAGGGCATGTTGCAAGCCCTGCATCATTCGGTAACTATCACAGAGCACACAGGTAAACCTAAGTGATGTTAAGTCAGCTTCTCCATGTGGTCTCCTGGTGGGCAACGAGCAGGAGGTGCCTGAGGCTGCCTCTCTGTAGCACTCAGATTGTTGTCAGTGAGCTTTTTTTAACACACACGAGTGGGAGTGCACTCTAAAATAGACACATAAAAGCATGAGATAGTAAATACACAGCCCAATAACATAGTCAGGCATCATTCCTGAGTAGAAGGCCCTATGTGTAATGCTGTGCACCATACCTTTTTATTGCGTTTGCTTACTTGGAGGAGCGGGTGTGTGTCATGCCACAGTGGCATGTGGCGGTCAGAGCTTTCGTTCTTTCACGTGGGTCCCAGGGATCAAATTCAGAGCTTCCAGTATGGTAACAAGTCCCTGCACCCGCAGCCATCTCGAGAGGCCGGCCTTGATCTCACAGAGATCCGCCTGCCTCTGCCTCCTGAGTGCTGGGATTAAAGGTACCCAACCTTTCTTTTTTCTCTTTCTTAAATTTTATTTTAACTTTAGTTAAGTAGTGCTAGGTCTCCCACATAACAGGCGAATACTCTACCTCTGAGGTATAACCCCACCCCTGTGTTACGCTTTTATATGCCTGGATATAGTGCATACAGTCTTTTGACATCACTGTCACCGCAAGCACAGGACACCACATGGCACTGTGACACTGGGAAGGCCATCATGACACTGTACTGTGCTGTCCTCAGCTCCATTAGATTCATACAGGACCGTAGTTGGTTGTGCAGTCGGCCTTTGACCAAAGCGCCATTGCTCAGTGTATCGCTATAGCTGGATCACACTTCGGTTAGTGATCAGAGTTGACATGTGTTAAAATCCATGTTCACTGAGAGGAAGTAGGCTCAGGTTCCTCCAAAATGACTGCTGTCAGTAACCTTCCTGTCACAATAACAAAGAACTGAGATGACCAACTTAGAAGACGGAGGTTATTTCGATTCACGGTTTTGGAGATTTCAGTCAATAAATTCTGGGAGGCCTGGGGGTGAGACAGCCCACCCATCACGGTGGGAGCACGTGGTGGAGCAAAACCACCTGCTTCAGCTGAGCATAGTTGTACATGCCTTTAATCCCAGCACTCCGGAGGCAGAGGCAGAGGCAGGGAGAGCTCTGTGAGATCAAGGCCAGCTAGGGCTACTGGGAGACCTTGTCTCAAAAATAAATTAATACGTAAATAAATAAATACTGCTTGCCTCATGACGAAAGAGCAAAAAGTAAATCAAGGGGGAGCTTCCTGAGTCCTTCAGTCCCCTTCAAGACATCCCTTCTGTCTATGAACTAAAGACCTCCCACCAGCCCCCATCTCTCAAAAGCGTCAGCCCCTGACTCCCAGTAACCTCCCTGGGGATGGAGCATCCATCGCATGAGCCTTTGAGAGATGTTTGGGATGTGAACTCCAGCTGCTGGCCTCTGCACCTCTGAGTCTCCCATTCTGTGTCAGACTCGGGACCTCGGAAGGAAGGAAAACAGGTTGAGAAAAACACTATTTGGAAGCAGGGCGAGAAGCAGCTTCTCTGAGCCCTGCAGGATGAATGAGGAGGTGGAAGCCTGGGAGGAGCTGGCGGGGGCCGCGTCTGCCCGTCCAGGCAGAAGGAAACAGTGGGCTCAGTGGCTGGAGGCCTTGCAGGAGCTGGATTATGGCAAACCAGGCAAATGTGGAAGGCATGTAGGGCCCAGGAAGCACCCTGGCAGAAACCCAGAGGCGGGAGAGGTACACGTAGATCTGTCCCCATTACTGGATCTGAGCCCTCAGTCCATAGACTTCAGGGCTTTGAATGAAACAGTCTGTTATCCTTTGCCTCCCACATTGTCTTCTCCACTATCCCAGGCCTTGCCAGGCCTCTTCATTCTCCCCCCCACCGTCATCCCAGTAATTCACTGCTCCTTGCACATGTATTCTTCCTGCTGGATGGGAGTCTGTGGCTCCCATCACCCCAGATACTATGAGACGTTTCCATCATGACAGCCCCCGCCCAGACCTGTTCATTTGCATGCTGTTAATACCCCTCCCATTCTTTCCCCATCAGAAGACAGCATGGCGTCCATAAGCTTAAAAAACATTTAGAATTTTACCCACACTCCAGATGTGGCATCCAGAGGTTCATAGATGGGATCCAACTTTGTGGTTCCCACCAGCAGTAGCCCTTGCTCCTAAGGCAGCCTGGCTGGACCTCAGAGCCAGACTTGTAGGAGCCTAACACTGAAAACACTCACATCCTCACCTGTGTTGTTCTCAAATTTGCGAGCTGCGGTGCTTCTTTGTGCCTCTGTCTGCTCATCTGTAAAATGGGAGCGGTAGCTAGGACTCCTGAGGATAAGATGAGGTGTCAGCAGGGCGGGGCCTGGCCCCGAGCAGGTCCCTGGGGTGCTGCTTCCTCCCCTTCCTCCCCGTCATAGTAACTAGCAGTAGCTCCCTGAAACACCCTCTTCACCTCTCAGCTCCACTCTCCAAAACACATAGTGCTGGACTCTCCGCCTGATACAGCAAGTACTGGGGGGAAGGAATGTGTCTCAGGCATCCCTGTGGACCAGAGCCAGGACCCAGGAAGACCTTCTCAACGTGGGAAGCATGGGCTGCAGGATGGATTGTTGGTCCCTCTGAAGGGGGATCCACTCAGAGGGCAGAGCTCCCTCCCAGCAAGGCGGGTGCTGTGTCTGTCTTTGTCTTTCCTTGGCTTCCACCGGGTTGGCAGCCTCAGGATCTGGCAAGCTCCATCACTGGAAGCTGCAGTGTCCACTGTGTTGCCATAGCAGCCAACTGGTTGAGTGGATAGATGGGTGGGTGGGTGAATGGATAGATAAATAGATCCATAGAGGAAAGAATGGATGGAAGAAAGGAAGGAAGGAAGGAAGGAAGGAAGGAAGGAAGGAAGGAAGGAAGGAAGGAAGGAAAGAAGGAAGGAAGGAGCAGGGAGAGAGAGGGGAAGGAGAGAGAGAGGGAGCAAGGAAGGGGGAAGGAGGGAGTTAAGAAGGAACGAAGATGGATGAGGGGAGGGTGGTTAGATGGATTTATAAGAAAAAGATAGGAGAGAGAGAAGAAAGGAAGATGAATGAAGAGATAATGGATTTACGGGTGGGTGGATGGGTGGATAAATACATGAATGGATGGATAGATGGGTGGGTGATGGTTGTGTGGAAGGAAGGGAAGGGAAGGGAAGATATATGGCTGTGGTGAGCAGCCCCTCCTTCAATCTTGAGTGACCTTGATGGGCTGACTATAGTTTTATCACTTACAGTGACCCCTGGTGATATTGATAGATGCTTTTCGAGGGGCTATCTCAGATGCTCAAGAAGCAAAAGCCAAAGTGAGACTGAGCATGCAGAGCCCTTGCCAGGTGATGCGCACGAGTGAGGGGCCGTGAGGCGGGAGCTGGAGAAAGTTTTCTCAGGGCCATCAGACCACGGGGCAAGCCCGACCCCGAGAGATGGCGAGGAAAGGAAGTTAGACAGGTATTCTGACCTGCGTGCAGCTTGAGGAAGGCTCAGAGGAGCTGTACTAGATGGAGCCTGTGAGCCAAAGGCGGTCCTCAGAGGAGGAAGCCTGTGGCTGCCGGGAGTGTTGTAACTGGCTAGGAGCAGCCAAGGACCGGCAGGGATCTGTCAGTCACACTTCCTATGCTGCGAAAGAGCGAGGCACGTTCTCCTGGCAGAGAGAAGGTGGAAAGTTCTACAGTCTTGGAATCTGCCTTCTGCAGTTCTCAGAGACTAGGGACACAGAATGGCTCAGCCGAGTTTTCAAGGAACTTTGAGATGAAAGAAGCCCATTAGTTGAGCACCCCAAGTTCATCTGACTGTGGAGCCTTTTTCCTTAGTATGACTCCAAGGAATGAGGTTTGAGACCCAATGACCTAAGTTCCAAAGACCAAGAAAGAATAAAGGTAGAGGACTGGGGGTGTGGCTCAGTTGTTAAGGTGTTTGCCTAGCATGCAGAAAACCTTGGGTTCAATCCCCGGAACCACATAAACCAGGCATAGTGGCACATGCCTGTAAGGCAGGAGCATCTGGAGCTCAAGAGCACCCTTGACTATATAGTGAGTTAGAAGCTAGTCTGTACTACATGCGACCTCAGGGGGAGGGACAGAGGGAGGGATGGAGGGAATATAACAAAGAAGAAGTAGAATGTCACTTCGTGTTACATACACCCTCCCCTGTACACAGCACTCAGTCCACATCTGCCATCTCCACCCAGGCATCAGGGCTGGGAGTTAAGTCCTCATTCTGGAGCTAACACTGACACTGACCACAGTGTTAATAACTCTGAATTTATTGAGCGCCTTCTCCTTCCGGGCCCTGACCTAGCAATTCCAAATTTATTGCTTTAATCTTCCCACACAGAAAGGTAACTGTCTCAGACAGGTTAAGTGACTAACTTGAGGCCACACAGCCACAGGCAGCAGAGTCACCTCTGAACCCGTGTCTTACTCCTTGGTACCTGGCAGCCATCGAGCTAGGCCGTCCCTTCCCTGCTTGATTGACAGCAGGCCTGCAGGGCCCCCTAAAGTGGGCTGTTCAGAATTGGCTCTATCATCTCACAGCAAGTAGGCTCAGGAAATGGAAAGCAGGCAGTGACCCCCCGCACCCCCCCACACACACTTCTTTTACTGCCTTTGTTTATTGAGGGACAAATCATGGCTGTTTTCATTTGTGTTTCTAGAACAATAAAAATAAAAGACACGCTGGCATGTGTTTAAAAGCTTATACGATTCCAGAATTTGAGCTGGCAGATTTATGGCACACACCCTAATCCTACCAACGTCAGGATGCCAGCCACCAGGGCTGTCAAGGGCTGCTGAATCTGTCGTTATCAATCACACAGGGTGGCCACGCACTCAGGGGACCACATGGCCAACCTCCAGTGGCTCAGGCCATGAGCCACAAGGACAGACACAGCCATCCTCTGCCTCCCATAGTTCAGAGTCTCAGGACTGTTGTCTGGTTGTTAGGATGCACTGTAGCCTGAGAGATGCCATCCATAGGCTACAACCCTATACTTGACCCTATCCTTGGGCTTTCTGGGAGCTCAGCATCTTTGCACCCGTGTGACACTCCTAGAAGACAGGTCCACTGTTTCTGCCCTGCCTGCTCCTCCTCCTGGCCCACCCTTGTCTATGCTGGGGGGTCAGCTGCTTATCAGTACTTACCAGTAGGATACCCCTGGTGCCTAACACAGCACCTGGTACACAGAAGGTGCTCAGTAGATGCTGGTTGGATGGATTCATGAACGTCACATACATACAATGACAAATAAAACCTTAAGACTGGGCAAGGGGGCATCTGTCCCTCTGGGGCATCTCCCTGCCTTCCTCCTCCCCTCCCCTTCCCACTCTCCCCGGACTCTTCTGTCAGATCTGTTCCTCTCTTGCCTTTTCTCTTATTCTTCTGGCTGCCTTTCTATGATCTTCTTTCCTCTAAGGTGATTTCACCACACTTGGGCTTCTCCCTGGGATGGCCCAAATCCTAAGTTCCAGTTCTGCCTCCCATCACTTGAGTTTCAGAGCTGTCTCTCTGAGCTTCGGTTTCTTCTTCTGTAAGCTGGGCACAGCACACCCACCTGCCTGCCTCCCACAGAGGTACTGTAATCACATGGTGGGCATGAGCTGACTAGGAGGAAAGGAGGCTACTACCCAGACTCCTCCATGCCCAGAAGACCAGAGTCTCCTCCAGAAACCCCTGGGTGCATGCAGGTGCCAGCCAGGACATTTGTTCTGGAGTTCAGTGGAGGTCCCCGTCCCCAGGGAGGCAAGCTCCTCTCCGAATCAGCCACAGATGCTGACTGTCAGTGGGACCGACAGTTCCATTAGGCAGCTGCCCGCTCTGCTGGTGAGTGATTAAAACGTCACCATCCTTCTGGGGCTCTATACATCATCTTACCAGGCTGGCACTTCATCAAGGGCTACGTGAGCGGGGACCATTGGCACCATCTTTCTCGGGTGGCCCTAAGGCCAAGTAGGTAGGAGGATGTTTGGGGCATCCAAGGAAACTTGGCAATAAGCTCTGAGGGGTTTGAAGTGGGTGATAGAAGCTGGGCCGGGACCGCGAAGTCACTGACATCAAAGCTGGGGTTTCGGATCTCCTCTCTAGCCCTGTGTCCTTCATCCAGAACTGCAGCTGAGCCCAGGTCAGCTGGGCTACATGGGTTGGTACTCTTATAGAGAAACAGTTCCTGCTGGGTATATCCGCCCCCATCAAAGAGGAGGTCTCCTTCAGTCCCACATAACCAGGGTCATGCACAGTACATGGTATACAGTGGATGTCATAAAGTGTTGGCTGATCCCAGGAAGTGGTGGTCAGAGTTGTGGGGTCACTGGCCATGGAGAAGTTAGTAGTGAGCTGTCCTGCCCTTCACTCATTAAGGGCGTATGGCTGTCTGCCCTTTTGAATTCTAATCAGCAGCAGCAGCCACAGGAATAGCAATGACAGAAGCTCGCATTTACCATGTGGCAGGTATTGTGTTAAGCGTGTCGCACACCTGACTTGGTGACTTCATTATATACATGTGCTCCCAGAAAGATCCCAGAGTCTATAAAACCAGGCTTCAAAACAGCAAGACTTAGCAGGAACAAGGTTCCCCAAACTGAGGAATTCTGTAGCCAGAGCACACTCCAAAGCTGCTAGAGTCCATCCAAGGATGCTCATATACCCAGCCTCCCGTCCATCTTTCTCAGGCAGCCTGTAAGGTACCTTTAAGAGTTCCTGTGTCTCTTTCAAGATGTTGATCCCTCAGGGCATTCACTAACAGAGACCATTTGCATCAATGGGAAAACTCCAGCCCATGCTGCCATGTTTATCATCCACACATTGTGTTCAGACAAGAAGCATCATCACTCAGCCTTTCTTCTCTCCCAGGCTCTCTCAGATGACTCAACAGCACAGAGCCTCCTGCAGCCACTGCAGCAACCACACCTGCAATAAAAAGACATGTGCCAGCTGACTTCCCACAATTATGTGTGTGTGTGTGTGTGTGTGTGTGTGTGTGTGTGTGTGTGTGATGCACCCTTCCCAGGGCTCCTGGGATCTAGAAGGACACTGAGGGTGGGGGAAGCAGGTGGAGCCAACAAAGGTGGGAGCCAAGAGCAAAGGCACATGTCAGTGGGATTTCCACTACGGGCACCCGTAAAGGACTCTCGGTGAGTTCTGGGAGCATCTTGCTGGTCTTGAACCTGGGCTTTTCCTCTTTCCACCAGGGCAGAGACTTATCCTCCCTGAGCCTGAGCCCCTGTATTCTTAACTAGAAAGTGGGGTGACAAGACCAGTGCACTGATGTACAGAAAGGAGGGACACGGTATCCATTCCATACACACGCTCCCGAGTACTGGCTTTCCTCTGGAGTCTCCCTGCCACGCCCTCCACTTCTTTACATCCCGTCCCTCCCCATCCCCGTCCTCTACCTTCCGGCTATCCAGCTGGGCCTGTCCAGCTGGGCCTGGCATCTGGAGAGTTCCAGGTGTCCACATTTGAGACTCTGGTTCTCCCGGGGCCTCACAGTGGATGGTAGAAGGCAGACAGGGGAGCTGGGCTGAGGTCAGGAGGATGTGGATGCCACGTGCTGCCCAGGCTTACAGCCCAGTTTCTCTTGAACAAGTAGCCCAGTGGATGGACTCAGGGAGTCTTAATAGTGGCAGGAGATGGTGAATGGGGCTGGCGTCGGAACTGGGGTCCTGCTTGGGAGGCAGCGACTCTGGAATGTTGCTCCATCAGCTCCTCCTCTCCCGAAGGTTCCACCCTTGCCTACTGGTCCCCGTCTTAACTTGTCCCTGTCCAACATGTCCGGCCTCTGCCCATGCCAGGCCTGACAGTGCTGGGCATGTTTCCAAAGAACCAGATGGCCTGGCAAGGTAGCTTTGCCCAGAGTTCGTGCCACGGTCCAGGGGTTCAGGTGCGGACTGCAGCTGCTGTGATCAGAAGCAGTGCCCTTTCGGCTCATCAGTCCAAGGCCAGCCCAGGATACACAGTGAGAGACTATCTCACAAAGGAAGGCCTCTGGGAACCAGAGAGATGGCTCAGTGGATTGAGTGCTGCACAAGCATGAGGACCTGAGTTCAAATCCCCAGCACCCACATAAAAGCTGAGTATGTTGGTACATATCTGTATCCCCAGAGCTGGGATGTGATAATAGACAGATCTCGAGGACTTGCTGGCCAGCTAGTTTAGCTGAAACAGCAAGCTCCAGATTCAATGAGAGACCCTGACTCAAAAAGTAAGGCAGAGAGCAATTGAGCGCTCAAGGAACAGGAAATGTCCCTTTCATAAAACATGAGGCAGGGGCAGGGTGGTCGAGGCATTGCTTCCAGGGTTATGGGTACTGCCAAGCTTCCCGGGGCCTCCAGCCAACGTTCCCAGGAAGTAGACTCACAGAAATAGTAACTGGCTCTGTGGGCAGAGCCTCACCTGGCTGCAGAGACTGGCCACAGAGACAGGCCTCAGGGATACGTGGGTGAAAGTAGATCAACGCTGGAGGTGGCCCGGAGGGGACTTTTGTGTTTAATAGAACCCCACCACAGCAATCTAGGTAACCATGCTGGAGAGCCCACCAGGGCTGTCAGCAGCCTGTTTCCAACCCATCCACCGATAATGACGTTAAGAATAGAATGTGTTCCCCTGCATAGTGCCTTGCCTTAATATCTGTCTCCCTAAGACACCAGAGTTATTTTTATCTGTTGCATATTGTTCGGGGTAGAATTAGCCTTCTCCAGTTCTGCAAGTGGAGCAGGAGTCGCTAAATGAATCTGCACCTTGCATGGAGGTTCAGTGGCTGCCTGTTGTAGTAGCCCCCCCCCACTCACCTAAGTGCCCCTCTGCAGCCCATGCTCCTCAGCTTCCTGTTGGGCTGAGCCCTAGCGGCCAAGCACACCGTGGCTCTGAGGTGGCTCACTGATATGATCATGTGGCACTCTGTTCCACCAAGCCAGGGCCCACGACCTGCAGCAGCCTAGAAATGGGCCTGGTGACTGTCCTGCACACAGGGAAGGGAGCTTGCTCACGCTGAACAGCGCTGTGTTGCTGGGTGCTTTGCACAACTTATAAGAAGGATTGATTTGCTGAAGGCAGAGCTCGGTGCTTGCCTAACATGGACTAAGTAAGCCCTGAATTCCATCCCCAGCACTGGAAACCAAGAGAGGGATGGAGAGACGGAGAAAGGACAGGACAGGAGGAGGGGAGGAAGGGAGGGAGAAATAAAAAGAGGAAGGGAGGGAGGGAAGGAAGGAAGGAAGGAAGGAAGCAGGTGAAGTACTTACAATGCTTGCATGGGAACTCTAGTTTGATCCCAGCTCCCACACAAATGCCAGGCAAGGAACACACTCTCACAATCCCAGTGCTGGGGAGGCAGAGACAGGACTTGCAGCCAGTCAGTCTAGTTGAACCAGCAAAGCCCAGGTTCAGTGAAAGACCCTATCTCAAAAGGTAAGGTAGAAAGAATGACTGAGGAAGACACCTGTTGTTGACTTCTGGCCTCCATACGCACATGTACATATGCACCTGCATACACGTGTGTGCGCACACCAAAATCAAGGAAAAGGAAAAAGTCTGTTTTACAAAGGGAAATACGAAGCCCAAACAGAGTGTGTCCCCGTGCACACAGTGAAGTCAGGGTTAGACTGTGAAGCTGTGCCTTTGTTCCAAGTTCTTAGCTTGTGTAAATGGTCCAGCAGTTCCTGGGAAGCGGGAAGAAGAAGTTGCCCCAGCTTTAACTAGAGAGACAGGATACCTGAATGCTCGTCTACGAGCAGCTGGACGAGGCATTGGGCCTCCAGTAAACCACCAAAATGATTCCACCAACAAGGAGCTCATGAATCACTGGAGCACAGTGCTGGGCTGTCAGGGCATTAAAATCCCAGCTCTCCTTTATGGGTAGTCAGAGAAGCTCAGAAGGAAAATAGGCCCAGAAATTGGGGAGCAGGGGTGCAAAGAAGAGAAGAGGCCATCAGGGGTGAACTTCCCCACCTGCTCTAACAATAAGCATGAAGAATGCAGCATCTTGCCTTGTTCTCTGAAGGAATCGAACTGTCATGTGTCTCATAGATGCTTCTGGGCACACAGGCAGAGGTGCTTCTGGGCTGTGGCAGGTGCACTTGGGGACTTCCCAGTTCAACAGGTGCTCAGATCTTATCCTCTCTGTCATCACCTGATGCTTTTGGGTAGGGAGAGGGCACTGGGTGAATTGTGCTTGCTCAGTTCAGCAACTACTAATCTTCCTTTTAAGTTCTACCAATTTGCCTATTCTAGAAATGTCTCACACATGGAATGATACAGAATGTAGTCTTTGGTGACCAGCTTCTTCTGCTTTGGCTGTGCCGCACAGCAAGCCTCAGCACTTCCCCTTTAACAGGGCGCCGTCCCCTGCTTTGTTTACCCATTTATTCTGTGAGTCGGAGGGCATCTGGGCCATTTCTACCTGTAGGCTCCTGGGGACAAAACTACTCAGAACATTGTAAGCAAGCTTCCAATCCAGTTTTGCTTCTCCCATATAAATCCATCTCCATGGAAACAACTAAATATTGACAATATCAACCAGAGCTGGAGGATGACATCCTTTAAGAAAAGGATGCGTATTTATTGAAAGATTAGAAGATACTTGTATGAGCAGTTTTCTTCCCCGCTGCAAGGCAGTGCCCGACTAAAAGCACGTTAAGGGCCTGTGAGATGGCTCCCAGGTAAGTTCACTTGCTGTCAGGTCTGAAGGCCTGAGTTTGATCTCCAGGACCCATATGGTAGAAGGAGAGAACCAACTTCCACAAGTTGCACTCTGACCTCCACATGTGAACTTTCGCATGCACACACATACACACATACACACTCTCACAGATAAATAGATATGTAATAAACTGTTTATAAGGCAGCCTAAGGGAGGGTTTGTTTCCACTTGCAGTTGAAAGGGATGCACTCCCTCATCGCTGAGAAGATACAGAGGCAGGAGTGTGAGGCAGCTGGTCACATGGCATCCACAGTCAGGGAGCAGAGGGAGATGCATGCTGGTGCTCAGCTTGCTTTCTCTTTTTATGCAGGACCCCAGCCCATTGGAATGATACTGACGACACTTAGGGTGGGTCTTCCCACCTCACTTAACCCAGTCTAGATCAGCTCTAACAGATGTACCTGAAGATTTGTCCCCAAGGTGATTCTAGATGCTGTCAGTATTGGCAATCGGTATTAACCATCACAATAGCCAAATTCCCGTCTTTGCATTCTTATGCTGCAGGGGAGCAGCCTCTGGGGCTCAGTGGGAGTGACATCATTGTTCTGCCCTCTCTTAGGGTAAAGAGGACTCAGGAAACACGGTTTCTCGGGCTCCTGCCTCCTTGTGACCAAATACCTGAGGACAGTGACTTAAAGAGGGAAGGGTTATCTCAGCTCATGGTTTCAGAGGGTTCACTGATATCATTGGTCATTTGGCCCCATGTGCTTGGGAGACCATCATGGTGATGGGAGTGTAGAGTAGGAATGCTGTTTACCTCACGCCTGACCAGGAAGCAGAGATGGGGAAGGGTGTAGGTTCTCAGCTTACTGCCTCCTCTTTTCCCCTTTTCTGTCCACTAGCCCATGACCCCTGGGGACAGTGTTGCCCACACTCATAAGTCTTCTCACTTAGTCTCTGGAAACCCCCTCACAGGCTCACCCAGAGGTGCTCCTAAATCCAACCAAGATGAGTGAGGGGCTGCACATGAGGCCCCACCCCTCACTAAAGAGCTATTGATAGCTAATGGGTGCTGGGAGAGGGAGGTCACTTTTCTTCAGTGATGTAAGTTGTCTATGATCCAGTCAATAAACCCCACCCTGTACAGCAAGTGACTCCAATTACCCTCAACTGCTCATAGAAATAAAAAAGACCTGACGTAGGAAGGGGGATGTTCGGGAGAAGAGGGAGGAGGCAGAGGAGGGGAGGGGAAAGGACGAGGAGGACAACGAAGTGTTCCAGAGGGAGTAGGTGGAGAATTGTGGATAACTCAGTGCATGTATGCGCTTGTCAAAGAATAAATAAGGGGCTGGAGAGCTGGCTCACAGGTTAAGAGCACTGGCTGCTCTTGCAGAGGATCCAGATTCGATTCCCAGCACCCACATGGTAACTAACAACCATCTGTAACTACAGTTCCAAGACAATGCCCTCTTCTGACCTCTGCAGGCATTGCATGACACAGGTGCACTGACACACATACATGCAACACACTCATACTCATAAAATAAAAATAAAAATCTCTGAAAAAAGAATTTAAAAAGATATTTGAAAAAGAAAAAGCAAGCTAGGTGTGACCACACACGCATCTATAAACCTAGCACTGTGGGGCAGAGACGCGATGAAAACTGAGGCTTCCTGGCTGCCAGCCTAGCTCCAGGTTCAGTAAGAGACTCAGTCTCATAGGAATGAGGTATTAAATTGATAGAGCAAGATGCCCATGTCCTTCTCTGCCTTCTTTATGTGCACAGGCACACACACTTGCACATACACATATGTGAGCATGCATCACAAACACACAATACACATACATACAGAATAGAAAACTCAGGAGGAGCATAAATAAGGCCCTAGCAATGAAGAGAAGCTGTCACAGATCTAAAATCATAAATAGAACACATCTTGACACTTGTGTAATTAATGTATGAATCAAGACTCAGGTAACCCACACTAGTCACTAGCCCTTGCCTGCCTGCCTGCCTAAGGCCTTATGCACTGGGGCACTGAATGTGTGAGGAGGCATGTGGCCCTCTCAGGGCTCACGGGATGAGACCCACACGGGTCTCCTTTCCCGGTGTGTTTCCGATCAATCCCACCCCTGGTCCAGTCGGACTTGGTAGGGCTTTAATTGCTTTGAATTGATTTTTGCCGGTGGTTCCTTCCATACCCCCAGCCTAGGGACAGAGAGATTAGTCACGACAGAGGAGGCACCCCACTGACAACACTGAAAACCAGCAGGGTGTGAAGACAGATGGAAACTAATCTTTGAAATCAGCCTCCTGAGTGGACACTGGATGTGAGCGGCCATCGTCATAAATGGCAGCTGGATGCTCAGGGTCAGAAATATCACAAGAGTGTGAGCTGGAGATGGTAGCCTAGCCAGTAGAGTGCCCTCCCAGCATGAAGCCCTGGGTTTAACCCTCAGCACCGTATAAACAGGACAGGGTGCTACACACCTGTTTCCCAGCACTTGAGGGAGGATGGCAGGAAGATCTGAAGATCTGTTCTCAGGTACATACTTAGTTCAAAGCCAATTTGAGCTACATGAGGTCTTATTTCGAAACAACAACAAAGCGTGATGGTAATCCCAGGAGATAACAGTCATGTGTACTCATAAGAGTGTGTTCCCATGTAGTTTAGAACATCCTCATCTTTGCAAACTAAGTGGCTGGGCAAACCAATGAACTGTCCATCACTGGCATAATGCATGGAAGGTCTCAGTGGCCAACACTGACACTTCTGTGGTTCCCTTTGCAGGATGGGTGTCCCAACCCATCACCCTTTGTGTTGCTATCACAAAATGCCTGAGTCAGGTCATTTATAAAAGACCTTCTCACAGCTCTGAAGTTTGGGAGAGCCAAGGCTGAGGAGCTGGCCTCCAGGAAGAGGCTTATTGCAGTCATCCTCTGGAAAGCAGGCGGTAAAGGAGGTGGCGGGGGGTCCACTTCCATCGCAAGCCACTCAGTGATAGATTCTGAGGGTGGCCTCCTTTACCCACTTTGCCTGTCATGGATGCCATCTCTCAAGGCCTGAACTGAAGTTGAATTTCCAGCTCAGGAGCATTGGGGACACACTCAAAGCAGGGTGTCAGGTGATTTTGCGGTGGCCCTTGGTCTCACTTTCTGCTTTTGCACTATAGATGCTGAGCGCTTGCCCTGAGGACCGGGTCTGGTCTGGAACTAGGTTGGGAGACACCTGCCATTGTGTGCTCTGTGGCTCCAAAGCAGGATTCAACCAGCCCATATCATCACCCCACGTATAGAACGGTGTGCTACAATACAATCAGTAACTCGGGAATGATCCAGAAAGAAAGATATTCATTTTTGAGGTGGTAGGCAGCCCCCACCTCTCATCAGTAGGTGTTCTGAACTTCAGGGGATATTGGGTGGTCTCTGTTGTGCTGAGGACATGTGGCTAAAGATATGGCCATCCCCTCCTGGAAGGTGATGGCTTGAAGTTGTTGCGTTTCAAAGCCAGCTTGAGGCAGAAGTGGAGGACATGGATCCTCTCCCGTCTTCCACACACTCCTCTGGGGCACGAAACTCTGGTTTGTTCAGTTTTCAGAGACTTCCATTGAACAAGGTTTAGGGGGAAAATATGTGTCCAATTTATTTCCTAATGCTAGAAGTTGTGCTTGTCAAAGAGAGAGGCAGGCATATAAACAGCCATAATTCTAAACCTAACCTTGGACCTTGGTGCATATGGGCAAAGTGCTCTGTGTCAGGCAGTTAAGGAGAATGGGCGGTTTAGTTGAACTGGTCCTTGAAGGATGACTAGGAGATCACAAGTAGAAGGGACACAGGCCTTCTAGGCACATGGGCCAGCCAAGACACACCGATCTGATTCTAAGAACATGCACCATGATTCAGAGAACATGTAGTGAGTTTGGGAATTAGTGAATATTCCCACAGGCTAGATCCCAGTGGGGAGTCCGGGTTCAGCTGGCAGGTGGCAAGCCTCATTTATCCTTCCTATAGCTCATAACTTCATTCCACTCTCCAGCCAGAAAATCATTATTGGACAATTCTTAAGAGCTAGGTCAGATAGGGGATGCAAGTAAGGGCCAAACCTTCTGTCCCAGGGCATTCAGCAGAGAAGGGGAGTCCACCCCCACCAACAAGCTCTTGAGGCTTAGAAAGAATGATGGGCCAGGTATGGGGGTGCATGCCTGCATGAGGCAGAGGAAGGATTACAAAACGTTTAAGACAACCTGGTCTCCACTTTTTTTTTTTCATTTTTATTTTATGTGTATAAGTGGATAAGTGTTTGTAAGTATACCGGGGTCATGCGATGCCCTCAGACGTCAAACTCCCCAGAACTGGAGTTACATACGATTGTTAGTGGCCATGTGGGTGCTGGGAACCAAACTGAGTCCTCTACAGGAGCAGCCAGTGTTTGTAACTACTGAACCGTCTCTCCAGTCCCCACTTTGGGAGGGGGGAGGGAGGGTATTTGGTTTATTTTACATTATTTATGTTGAGGGAGGGGCAGGCATAGATGTCTGAAGACAATTTGCAAGAGTCAGTTCTCTCCTTCCATTAGGTGGGTCCCAGAGTCATCAGGCTTGGTGGCAAACGTCTATACCTACCAAGTCATCTCACCAGCCCCTTATTTGGGCTTTTTTGAGACAAAATCTGATGTCCCCCAGACTAACCTCAAATTGGCTATGCACCTGAGCATTATCTTGAATTCCTCCTGGTCTTCCTGCCTCTGGGATTAAAGGCACATACCACCTTGAAATTCACCAGAGTTAATTTGAGGCCAGCCAGAGCTATATATCAAGACCCTCATCTCCAAAAACAAAAAAGGATTGTTGGTCACCTGATATCATTCTTCTTGGGGTAGATGTTCAGCTTTAAGAAAAGGTTACCTCAATGAGTGAGAAAATTTCACTACAAATATAATATCCAATGACCAATTCAATAGTGGTTTCCAATTTTTGCTAAGAGAGTGTCTTTTTGGGGGCGGGGTTGTGTCTTTGTGAGACAGGGTCTCCCTGTGGCCCCAACTGTCCCGGAACTCACTATATAGACCAGGCTGGCCTTGAACTCACAGAGATCTACCTCCCACTGCCTCCCGAGTGCTGGGACTAAAGGCATGTACTACCACACCCAGCAGGGAACATGTCTTAATGCGATTGTTGTTACTGTAATAAAGTATGTAATAAAATAGGTGGGACTGTGTGGTTAATAAAGCATAGAGGACTATTAAACTGAGAGTTCTAGATGTTAGGAAGTCCAAGAACGTGGCACTGGCCTCTGACCACAGCCTTCTTAGTGCATCTCAACTTTATGTATCTAGACATCAGGGCCAGCTCACACCCTGTTCCTGTTCTTAAGAAACCACGCAGGGCAGGGGCTTGAGAGATGGCTCAGTGGTTAAGAGCACTGGCTGCGCTTGTAGAAGATCTGGGTTCAATTTCTAACACTCACACAGTGGCTAACAACTGTCTCTAATCCCAGTGCCAGGGACTCTGATGCACTCTTCTGACTCCTCAGGCATTGCTTGACACAGGTGCACTTACCTACATGCAGGCAATACACTCATCATACACATAAGATAAAAATTAAATAAAAAACATCCAGGACCCCACTTTCAGGGTGTCTTCTAATCTTAATCACCCTCAAGTTCCCCATCTCCGAGTACCATGAACATATGAATTTGGCAATTAAATACCCAACTCATGAACGCTGAGAGGGTTCATTCAAACCCTAGCAAGATACAAAAACAAATGGGAGCATAGCCCTAAACTTGAGGTTGAAATGATGATAGGCGCCAGGCAGGTAGTGAGCTTCCTTTTGTTTTTTAAGTCCCATAACATCTGGCGACATCTGGCAGGCAGCACAGTGGCTGGCAGAGCCCCCAGAAGATGGGCTCCAGGTTCAGATTGCCTGGGGCCACATCTTAGCTGCAATACCATCTGTTTATCAATGATCTCCCTCTGGGCCTTCCTGGGGCTCACTTATGAAATAGAATAAAAAGAGCCAGTCTGTAAGGGGGTCATGATGTCTTGAGAGGAATGAGTTACTGCACAGAAAAAGCTCATGCCAGACCCTTCTCTTCTCTGTGAACTGCCCTTTGGGTGTCAGGTGGCCCCATGCCAGGAGGGCAGAAAAATCTCACATCAGCTTAAATGACAAGCCCCAAGCATCATTTCTTCCGAGAGATCACTGCCTTTCCAAACTCACTGACGTCGCTGGGTAAGGTGAAACATGTCTCAGTCCCAGAACTCAGGAGGCAGAGACAGGAAGTTCATCACAAGTAAGACCAGTCTAGGCTATATAGCAAGTTCCAGAGCAGTCAGGGCTGCATAGCAAGCTCCTGTCCCCAAACAAACAACATGTGTGACAGGAGTTAGCTAGTCAGCAATGGATGGGAAGAAGTAGGTGTTGGGGATAAGGGAACATCTACCTCTGTCTCCTGACCAAGGTCAGACCCACCTTCTTCAATGCCAAACACCATGTCTAGAGACACCAAGAGCAGCCAACTTTTCCAAAGAATTGTGGATGCAGCTTCTTTCCAGTATGAAAATAGCTCACCCTGGGACTGAAGAAGCTAATGAAGATGATAATTGGAATTGCTTATTAGGACCTGTCTTCTAAAGTTCGCCTGTGCTTTTAATAGAATCTACAACACATCTGCTTAGTGGGGAAGACAAATCGCCTTGGTCTGGTATATTTTAAAACCAGATCTTGCTCTCTGTCTACCCCTGGTCTCTCCTGCCTCCCACATCTCTACCATCTGCTGTGGTGACGCCCTTGCCCGGTGCGGGAACCTGGAAGCCAAGACCAATAAAGACCAGTAAACACTCTTCTTCTTGCTAGGAACCCCTCTCTCTAAACAAGAAGTCTCCTGATGAGCCCTTTCTCGAACTGCCTGGCTGCACTGAGTTGAATTGTGTCCCCAAGATTCATGTGCACCAGGAACCTCAGGATGTGACCTTTGCACCCTGGATTAGCATGAGCTGGAGTCCAAACTCTAAGGTCCTCATTATGGCACTATGTAGGGACATAGGGACATGCTTACGGCAGAAAAGACACAGTGTGGAACGTTGCAGCCATGAGCCAAAGAATACCAGGGCCTGCTGGCAGGTTGCCGAAAGAAATTCTCCCAGAGTTTCAGATGAAGTAAGGCCAGGCCAGCACCTTGAGGCAGAAAACACTGTCCTGTCCTTCTAAGCCACCATACTGGTGACCCTTTGTTACACTGGCCCCACTGTGGAGCCTGGCCACCAGCACATCCCCAGGCATTCAGTAGACACTGTCCCTTGGATACAAGAAGACCTCAACAGCAGATAAACTAAGTGCTACTCCTGTTGCTGTGAGCTGTACTGTGAGCAGGGGCCAGCCTTTGCCACCGCCTCCACATGAGGAATGAGATAGCAGCCTTGTCTCTGACTGTGCCATCAAAGGCACCATTCAGTTCCCCTCAGCCAGAGCCCAGCTTGCTGATCAGTGCAAATCCTACTAAATGGCATCACCGTGGGGTGAGTTCTTAGTCCCCTGTACTTCTCCTTTGAGACCCTTGTATGTTGATGATTATTAAGTAAAATCTTTATTTAGAGTACTTGGCCTATAATAAAAGGGTTCAACTAGATTTCTCCAGGATTCTACCAGAACCTCTGCCTCCATCCCATAAGCTCCTGGCCAAGACTGGTGCTTTCCATATGGTCTCTGAGTCCCTGGAGCCTTGCCCAGAGTGGGCAGACAAGAATGTGTTAATGAACAATGAAATACGTCTGATTCCAGCATGGTACGATGGTGTATTACACACCTATAATGTCAGGAAGATAAATCAAGAAGATGGTGAGTTCAAGGCCAGCCTGGGCTATATGGATAGACCCTGCCTCCAAAAAAAATCTTTTTTCTTTGATCCTAAAATTTGCTAAGCCCTTCCAGCTCTTTCAAGACATTAGGCCTGGCTCCATGAGCATCCAGAGACCTAATCTGAGGCTCCAGGCATAGATTCTCTCTAGCCAAGGCTGTGAGAGATCTTTGGTTATGGGAGATCCTGGGCTGTGGCCAGATCCTTGGACTGGCATGCCCGAGAATGTCATGTGACCATGGTGTGACCCTGTATAGGAAAAGCAGAAGCAGGAAGTTAGGCAAGGATGTCACTCTTGGTCCCCACAGCAAACTTCTGGCTTTGTATACTATTCTCATGAATCTCAAATTCAGGCTCATTTTTCCAGACTCCTTTGAACATGGCACTTGGCCAGGGCCCCCTGCATGCAGGAGTGCCAGCCAGGTCCAGGGCTGATCAACAGAGCGTGGGTACCTGTCATCCAGGAGCCCCCTGCTTCCCTCCCCTCGTCTGCATGGAAAACCTGTTGTCTGGTGAGAATGCAGGGGTAGGGGCGTTCCTTCTGCACCGAGGCTGTGTGTGGGTTTAGAGGAATACAGAGGGCAAAGCTGCACTTGACTTAGACCAGGGGACCCAAAATAGAAACTCCCAGAGTGCTTGAATCTCCAGGACTCGACCCCAACAGTGCTGGCAACAGAATTCCCACTGGGCCCGGGGTTGTCTCCCCACCCCACGGAGCTGCGATGTGGGCAGCCCACTGGCTTCATTCCCTAGGATGTTAGGAGGATGACATGACACCACACACGGTTGTCACTCAGTGTCAGGAGCTGTTTGTGTCAGTCACGGTAGCAGCCATCATCCTATCAAGTGCCTTCACCAGGACCCTGACCTCAGTATCAGCTTCTCTCGGGGCCTTGAGCATGCCTAGAGCATGGTAGCAGGGGGCAGGCAGTGGGAGGGACAGCCACCAAGTCCCCGGACATCGAGAGCCCAAACTACCTCTGTGCTTGAGCTGGCGATGTGCACTGCGCTCTGGACTGTGTCGGGGGAGATGAGGCTGTTGCATGCAGGGGCACACAGAGCGACTAGATCTCCCAGTGAGAACCACACGAAGGCTGTGGAAAGGAAGCTGCTCTTACCCAGGAAAGGACAGGGGTCCCTCTACTGTGCCACTACCACATCCACTGCACACTTTGGAGATGTCAGCTTTTGGCTTTCTAACGCCTTCTTAAGGGTCTATTTATAGAGGGAAAACAGAGGCCCAGAGACTTGAAGTGACCCATCCAAGACCACCCATAACAGCCTTGAGATTTGACCCAGTGCCAAAATCTGAACCTCCTGTTGGTGGGTGATTCTCACAGTGAAGGCCTGACCATTGACACTTTCTGCAGTGGAGGCCTGCTGATGTTTACCCGGACAGACACTGAGTCTGGGGGTTCCAGTGGCCTGTGCAGTCTGTCTCCCCTTATTTTCCTCGTTCCCTCACCCCATCTAACAGACCCTAGTATCGGAGAAATTCTAAACAGGAAGCCCGACAGTCATCACCCATCCCTTGGGATGGACCTTGGGGTGGCTTCCAAACAGGGCTACTGTTTTGCTCGCGTGCCAGTGAGCCCCTGTCTGCCCGTGCTTTGCATGTAAGGGCTCTGTCTCTCAGTATCCCATTTTCCATGGCTCATTCTCAATATGGCAGGGGCTGGAGAGGTGACTTAGCAGTTAAGAGTGCTCGCTAAGCTTTCATGGACCAAAGTTTGGCTCCTAGAACCCACATTGTGTGGCTCCCAACTACCCATAACTCCAGCTCCAGGGATCCAAAGCCTTCTCCTGGCCTTTGGGGGCACCCACATGCACACACACACACACACACACATTCAAAAACTTTTTAAACAGCTGGAGAGATAGTTCAGCAATTAAGAACACTTGCTCTTCATACAGAGGACCTGGGCTTTGTTCCCAGCACCCACATAGCAGCTACAAACCATCTGTAACTCCAGTTCCAGGGGATCTGATGCCCTCTTCTGGCCTCTGTGGGCATTGCACGTACATAGTACACTTACATGCAGGCAAAACACTCATATACATAAAATAAAAAATAAACACTTAAAACCAGCTCCTGCCTGTCTTTTAAAAAATATTTTTAGTGCTAGTGTGTGTCTGCGCACATGCACATGCATGCACACTGGAGCGTATGCAAAGCTCAGAGGACAACTTTTGGGGAATTGGCTCTTGCCTTCCTCCTAGTTTTGAGGCAGGCTCTCTCTGATTTCTCCCACAGCACAGTGTGCTCCAGGTCACCTGACCCACCAGCAAGCGGCTGATTTTCCTGCCTCCCTCTGTCTTATACTCTCTGTAGGAGTTCTGGGGTTACAGATGCATGCCATTACATCCTACTCTTTTTCACATGGGTTCCAGGGTCATCAGGGTCATCAGGCTTACAGGCATACACGTTTATGCTTTGGGCCATCTCCCAGGCCCTTCTGCATTTCTCGACGCACAGTTTCTGCTTGAAATCTCCATTTGCCAAGCTCTTCCCAGCTCTGACGTTCTCCTAACCTGTCAGGGTGAGCTCTCAACCTTCCACGGTCCCCTCCCCAACACACTGTGCATGCACAGTTCAGGGGATAGGCACTGGGCTCATTCTGGAACCTCCAAGCAGGGGCCTGCGCACACAAATTCAGCACAGCGCAGCCCTAATTACAGGCAGCACGCGGGAAACTGGTCATTTTGTGAGTCATTAGGGATGCGTGACTGACTCTGTAGAATATCTTTGGATGAGTTCTGTAATTTTCCCATCTTCACCTACGATGGTGTTTTCAGTGAAGTGGAACATGACAACAGGACTGGTGGATGTCACGGCCCCTGGAGTGTTTCCAGCTCTGAATTAAAAGGGTCTTCCCCTCTGCATACCAAAGAGAGAAATATTGATCGGGATGGAGTTCGAGGTTTGGAGAGCAGGCCTGGGTCTCCGCTTCCTGCTGATCGATATTCCAATGCGGTGCTTGCGGTGATGTTTGAATACCTGTTTCTGTTCGCCTTTGAGTTGGTAAATTACAGCTTTCAGGGGAGGTCCCCATCCTAGCTGTGGTTGTGAGGAGCAGGTTTAATTAGTGCTCAGACCTGCTGGAACGATCCAGGGCTATTAGCTGCCTCTGTGAGCGGCTGCGAGGCGGGGCCAGGCTCTAGCCCTCAGCCCCTTCCCTCCTCCAGCCTCTCAGCCCCCATCCACATGCTTCACCGTCCAGCCCAAGGTATCCAAGAGAGTGGCAGAAGGAAGAGCTATCACAGGAGGACAGACAGTTCTGGTTGTTCCCCAAGGAGATGAACACTCAGCTCTCATCTCTGAACCCTCACCCTCTGGCTTTGATCTTTGACTGCCGGGCGTAGGCATTGAAAGTGGGGTATAAAGATTCAACCCTGGAAAACATGCAGTTCTTTCTACTCCAAAGCAAAGGACCAAACGCTTTGGAACAGAAGACAAATGGAGGGTTGAGTGAGTCCCAGCTCTGCAACACGCTTGCCCTCCCTTCGTGCTCATGAAATAGCCCAGGTCGTTGCCTGGCTTCGGGAGAGAAAGGAAGATCCCTGGACCCTTGTGGCCACCCTGGCCTCAGAGCTATCTGACCCCCTAGAGGTGCACAGCATAATGCCCTGAGCCCAAGCATGTGTGTTCAGTGAGCCGGGGTGGCCACACCCCCCACCCAGTGTCAGGGCCCAAACCCGTCAGCACTGTGCCCCTCCCCCATTGGCTTCACCGCCTCCTCATGATACAGAACACAGGTCCTTGCTAGAGGTAAGAGAATCGCCCAGTCACTTCTCTTCTAGAATGATCCTCAGCTCCACCTGCCCTGCAGCTCCACCTCTTGACCTTCTCTTTCTTCAGTCCCTGCCTATGCCTCCTGTTTGGGGCCAGGAGGAAGGCCTGCTTCCTGCAAAGCTCAATTTCTCTTGCCTCCAAAGCCTCCCAGAGCCAGGGCCTGGAGAGTCAGCTCTCTCCTGCAGCAGGGATCGGGAGGTGGGAGTGCTGGGCAGCAGGGATCAATCGGCATGCAGTAAAGATGTGTCGGAGCCTCCGCTTTCCGGCCCCCACAAACAAAAGAAAAGGGGGTCCACATGGGAGCAGCAGAGTATGTCCAGGAATGTCTGTATGTGTACATGTCTATGTGCACGTGTGTGTGCATGTGTGTGTGTACATTTCTCTGTATGAGTGCTTGTGTCTGTGCGTGTGTGTGCATGTACATTTGTGTGTGTGCATGTGTGCATGTATGTGCATGTGTGTGCATGTGGATGTGCCTGTGCATGTGTATGCATGTACATGTGTGTGTGTACGTGTACATTTGTGTGTGTGCGTGTGGATGTGTCTGTGCGTGTGTATGCATGTACATTTGTGTGTGTGCATGTACATTTGTGTGTACATGTGGATGTGTCTGTGCACGTGTATGCATGTACATTTGTGTGTGTGCATGTACATTTGTGTGTGTGCGTGTGTGTGCATGTGTATGTGTTTATATCTGTGCATGTACATTTGTGCGTACATGTATGCGTGCGTGCGTGTGCTGCAGTATTACGTCTTTGATTTCCCTCATGCCCAGAGCCTGAAGTGCTCTGATTGTCCAGACTTGAGCCACACGCCGCTGCTCAGCCCTGGAGTCAGAGTGGCAGCCCACCACCTGAAGTTCCTGGGCTGACATTAATGGAGAGGCCTGGCCAGAGAATATGGGGTGCTGTTGCAGGAGGAGACTATGGTACAGACAACATGGTGAGAGGCCATCACAGGCAGGCCAACACCAAAAACACCTTGTATCAGAAAATGAGTCAGTCAAGCCTGCAGGGACCCACCCTCCCTCTGCCCTGCTTTAAAGGAAGCTATGGCTTGGAGCCAGAAGGCCAAACCCCAGGGCATCCTCTGCCTTGTGCTAGCTAGAGAACTGCTCTGGATTTATTTTCTAGTCTACAGAATGAGGTATGATACCTGCAAGGGCAGTTTTGGAGCAATGCTGTCTAATAGAACTTTCCAGAAATTTCTGTACAGAATTGTAGCCACTAGCCACATGTATTTTGAGCATGGAAAATAAGGTTGGTGTGGGCTGGAGAGATGGCTCAGTAGTTAAGAGCACTGGCTGCCCTTGGAGAGGACCTGGGTTCAATTCTAACACCCACATGGTGACTGACAACCATCTATAACTCCAGTTCCATGGGATCTGATATCCTCTTCTGACCTCTGCAGGCACTGTACAACATGAGTTCACTTACATACATGCAGGCAATACACTCATACACATAAAATTTTTTAAAATGAAACATTTAATATATGTATATGGTCGGGGTGACTAAGGCGATGAACTCTTAACTTTAATGAATTTAAAGTTAAACAGCCCCTGTGGCCAGCAGCAATCTTACAGTCCACTGCGGTCATGGAGTGGTCAGTGGGGTCATCAATATGAAACCACAAGTACTGCTAAAACACAGTACAGGACTTTTCATCACATGCCTAATAGAAAGTACAACGTATGAATCCATATGCTCTGTGGATAAGTCTGGAACATTCTCACAATTATTGTAACCGCTGGCCTAATGAAGGCCTACCCACTCCCCACACCCCATGGGCCTGCTTCTGGACCTCTACCTTTGTAGATAAAAGGTCTAATATAATGGACCTTCCACGAATCTATCCAAACTCTTTATAAAAAATTATTGCTTTGAGGCTAGAGAGACAGCTCAGTGGTTAAGAGCACTGAGTGCTCTCGCAGAGGACTTAGGTTCAATTCCCAGCACCCATATGGCAGCTAACAACTATCTGTAACTCCATTTTCAGGGGATCTGACACCTTCTTCTGACCGCCACAGGCATTGCATGACACGAGTGCACTTACCTACATTCAGGCAGTACATTCATACATATAAAAAATAAATAATAAATAAAATATTTTAAAGTTTTTTGCCTTGTTGGCTGATTGGATATGTGGGTAAAAAGATGGATGAATGAGGCTATATAAATACACAGATAGATGGATAGATTATGGATGGACAAATGGATAGGCAGATGGATGAGTGGCTGGACAGATGGATGATGGATAGACCAGTGGATATACTCATGAGTGCATGAATGAATAGATGCATGGATCGATCATGTATACATAGACAGATAAATGAATGAGTGCATAGGTAGATGATGGATGGATGGATAGCTGGCTGGATGAAGGATGATGGAGAGGTAGATTGATTGATAGATGAATGATGCTTAGATAGAAAATGGATGTGTGGATGGATGAAGAGTGAATGGAGATATAGAAAGATGGATGGATGGGTAGATAGATAGATAGATAGATAGATAGATAGATAGATCTGGGTGGATGAGGGATGAAAAATAGATGTATGAATGTATGGACAGATGTATAAGATAAGCTGGACAGATAGATTATGGATAGGTGAGTGGATGCAAGGATGGATGAGTGAGTGGACTTGCCAGTCATTCCTTCTGTTGCCTACTCTACACTGGGCGTTATTCTAGAAATTAAAGGAATCAACAAGACCCCATCCCTGCCTTCCTAAAGGCTATGTTATAAAGGAGTGGTCAGATGCTAAAGAGGAAAGCAAGTAGCTAAACTAATACCAAGTGATAGTAAGTGCTTTGCAAAAAAGTAAAGAAGAGAAGTGGGACCCAGAGCAGTGGGAGCCTGCCACTCCACACTGGACGGGACGGGATAAGGCCTCCGGCAAAGCAGCATCTGTGAACACTGTGAGGCAGGCTGCACCATGCAGAGATCAAGTCCAGAACGGGAAAAACAGAAGGCTGCTGTGGCTGGGCCACCACACAGAGGGAGAATGTCAGAGATGGGGACGTTGGAGGTGACCAGGGCCTGTCATGCTTTAGTTTCTCCCAAGAGAAATGGGAAGTCAAAGGCAGGTTTGGGGAAGATCAAGGCTGGAGTCAAGCGTATGTGTGTGAAAGACAGAAGCAGAGAGCACATGTGGACCTTGCTGCAGTAATCTAGGCGAGGTACACTGGTGTCAGGTGCAAGAAGAGCACAGTGCCAGGTGGAGCAGAGTGCCGGGCTCAGTCTAGCTTAAAGCAGAGCTGTCCAACAAGTACTAGTGTGTTTGGATTCAGGGTATGAGCGAGTCAGCGGTGACTCCATGGATGCAAATCTGAACAGCCGGAAGCAACAGAATCATTTGCCACAATAGAGAAGGTGGAACAGGAGCAAGTTCAGAAGGATGTGCCTGGAGGAAGTCAGGAGTTCACGTGGAACATGCAAAGTCTGAGGTGTCTATTACTCATCCAAGAGCTTGAAGACTGGCAGCATTGGTCATATGAATTTAGGAATCATCGACATAGAGCTGCTACTCAGAGCTGCTCCAGACAAATAAGGGCAGGTAGAGAAGACACAGGAGGACCAAGCACTGGAGCTTCCAGCATAAGGGGGTCAGAGGAGGAAGAGGACCTAGCAAAGGCTACTTACTGGAAAGCACCCGGCGAGGTCAGAAGAAGAGGGTAAGGACCTGGAAGTGTCAAAGGAGAGTGATCAGTTGTTCAATGCTGCTGAGAGAGAATGATGGGGCAGGGAAACTTATCATTAGACTTTACGGTGTCAGTGGTAACCTTGAATTGTTTCTGAGGAGAGGTGATAGGACTCTGTCGCTGACTGAATGAATGGATTTCAGTTGGTAGGAAGATGAGTGGACATAGGATATATAGATGGGAGGGAGGGAGGGAGGGAGGGAGGGAGGGAGGGAGGGAGGGAGGAAAGATAGGTAGGTGAATGGGAGATAGGGTGGATGGAGGGATGGGTGAGTGAATGGGTAGATGGAGATGTGAATGGAATAGATAGATACATGGATGTGTAGATGGATGGATGCATGCATGCATGGATAGATGGATGAACAAATACATGGATGCATGCATGGATAGATGCATGGATGGATGGATGCATGGATAGATAGATGGATGATATGGGATACATGATAGATGGATAGATGGATGAATGGATGGGTGGATGAGTGGATGGATGGATAGATCGATGGACTGGTGTATGGGTGGAAGGGTGGATGAATAGATACACAGATGGGTGGGTGAGTGGATGAGTGAGTGGTTGGGTGGGTGGATGAGTGGGTGGGTGGATGGATAGATACATGGATGGATGGATGCATGGATAGATAGATGGATGAGTGGATGGATGGGTAGATGGATGGATTGGTGGATGGGTGGAAGGGTAGATGAATAGATACATGGATGGATGGATGGGTGGGTGAGTGGATGAGTGGGTGAGTGGATGGATAAATGGATGGATGGGTGGGTGGGTGGATAGATGGATGGATGGATGGATGGATGGATGGATGGATGGATGGATGGATGGAAGATTAAAGTATCCACTCACCTAGCTGTAGCATCCCTTCACCTGTCGTCAGCAAGGTGAATTCAGGTGCCTTATATTCTATGCCAGACCAAAAGCTGTCCACATCTGTCAGTCCCCTTCTCCACACTCTCAACCCTTTGGATCCAGCCCCCAAATACTGGCATAGCCCAAACTTCCCATGAGACTTGACTCTTCACATCTTCTGCTTTGACTATTCTTTCTATTACCCACAACACTCTCAGTTGATGTTTTCCTGTTGGAAGGCTTAAAGGGGAACAGAACAGAAGAAAATGAAACACGAACATAATACAACTAGCTCTGAGCCCCTCGGTCCTCTTTGTTCCGTATTTATTTCCATTTACTGAGCTACTGTTTCACAAATCCCCTGCCTGCCTTTCAGAGAAAGCAGAACTCCCGAAGCGCATTCTCTCTCTGCCGTTGACATTCCTGGTGACTGTCCTCAACACTGCATTGATGTGAGGAAAGCTTTTGGCAATGTGCATAAGTTTGAAAGGGACCCTGTAAATCATTATTTATCTGCTTGCAGGTTTATTTGGTTGATGTGTATCTGGTGAACATTGCACCTGGACCCTCAGTGGCTTGTCTTACATTCTTCCACTGCTTTTAAAGTCCCGATTCAGTGAAGTGTCTCTCGTGAGAGTCAGTGGGGACCAGAGTTCCAGAACTGCTATGCACCTCACTTGGTGGCTTTATGTTGATGATGGTGGGAGTATATACACCATGGGAATTAGCACCCATACCACAAATCGGAGTTCTTCCCCTCCTCTGTGGGTCTGTTAGCAAAACATTCACCAGTCCTCCAGGGCCAGTTGCCTTCCATAACAACAAAGGGGGCTTCTGAGAGTTGCCAGAACTGGGACCTCAGAAAGGTTTCGCTGTCCTGGAAGAGAGGTGACTTAACCCAGGTGTGACTGCCACATGCAGAGATGGCAGGAGGATATGCCGCCTACATCTCCTTTGCTTGGAGCTCTGTGGGTAACAGTGTAAAGCACAGCACCCGCCACTCCTCTGAGGGGGACATTAGAGGCAGTCGCTTGGCTGAGACAAGGAGGAAGCAGCAGATGCAGGCATGCAGAGTGGGACAGTGATCTGAACAGATGTTCGGTTACGGTGCCGCGGAGGCTGGCTGCAGAGGCAAGAAATGGCAGAGTAAGACACAGCCTTATGGAACTGTCAGAGCTGTCAGTTCCCTGTCCCTGATCTGATCTCCACCATCGCCGCCTCTGTTGTCAACTGTCCAATTTCCAGTCTTGCGGTGGCTGGCTTATTACATGCACACATGCATCCAGCAAAGAGACTGACTTAAGCATCAGTGGCTGCCGTGGGCTCCTTACAATGCCAGCCGGGAAGAGAACTCTAGGCAGGTGATAAAATGGGCTTTGGCAATGCAGCCAGGAGGAGATGCATGGAAGGACGCATCTCAGATCTGCAGGTAGGAGCCAGAGGTAGAGACCATCACTCCCGGGAAGGAGACACAGGCTTGTGCAGTAGTCAAGTTGGCAGGATGGTACGGTGGATGGAGGGTCACAGCTCCAGGCACCCAGTCTTTCTCTGCTGTTTTCCTGTGCAACCCTGAGCATGTTTGCAGCCTCTTTGTACATCTTGGTCTGTCTATAACTGGATGGGATAATGGCGACAGTGATGCCCAAAAGCCAGGTACTTGTGAGGACTGATGGTTGACTGACATAAAACATTCAAAGCAATGCCCATTTCATAGGGTATGAGCTACTCTCTGTTTCTTTTCTTGTTGCTGTGACAAAGCGCCTGACAAAAGCAACTTAAAGGTTTATTGAGGGTGCAGTCCATCAAGGTGGGGAGGTATGGATGCAGGAAGTGACACACTTGGTCATATTGCATCCATAGTCAGGAAGCAGAGGGAGATGAATCCTGTGCCTAAGTCTTTATCCAGGACCTCACAGACAGGCCCAGAGCCTTGTTTCCTGGGTGATTCTAGACCCTGTTGAGTTGACAATATTAAACATCATAGCTGTCATTTTCTTCTGGTCTTTTTTTATACATTTGTGTATTTATTATGTGGGAGGAGATATATGTGTGTGTTCATGGCACACATATGGAGGTCAGATGACAACTTGCTGGAGTCAGTTCTCTCCTTCCCCCATGTGGGACCCAGGAATCAAACTCAGGTCCTCAAGCTTACCAGCAAGTGCTTTTACCCACTGAGCCCTTTCATCAGCCCCCTTTGAGCATGTCAAGATTTGGAACAGCCTCAGCTTACCACTTAGGATTCAGAGTCATCTATACTCAGATGAACTAGAGAAAGGGGATAAGCCTTTGGGTGGGTTGAAACCAGTTTGGATGAGTCAGACACTTTTGAGTTTCTGGTGAGAGAAACACCTCCCAAACTTTCTAAGCCAAATAAGCCTGCAGTAAATGGCCACAAGCGAAGGTGACTGGAAATTCAGCATCAATCCTTCAGGTACAACTAGACCCAGGAGTCCACACAGTGTGACCTGCACATTTGTGTCTTCCCTTTTCCAGTATCAGACTTGTGACTTTGTTCCCTGTATATGTCAGTCCCATTCTGCCTAACTAATGACGCCTAAGCTGACCTCAGGAGCCATTCTTATGTCTAAGGATCTCTAAGGAACAGAAGGCATATTTTTTTAGAGGCATAGTGGTACATGCCTGTAATACTAGTCCTCTGGGGGCTGAGACAGGAGGATTGAAAGTTCAAGGCCAGCTTGCGGTACCTAGTGAGACTTTGTCTCAAGAGGAAAGAGGAAGAGGAGGAGGAGGAAGAGGAGGAGGAAGAATAGGTAGAGGACGCAGGGGAGAGGAGGAGGTGGTTGAGGAGAAGAAGATGGTTGAGGAGGAGGAGGAGAAGAAAGAGGAGGAGGAGGAGGAGGCAGAGGAGGAGGAGGGGGGACAGAGAGAGAGGGAGAGGAGAAAAGACATGGGAAAAGAAAGTTCTAGGGAGGACTCTGGTGGGTTTCCTGTTCACCTTTGGTTCCATGATCAACCTGATCCAATCACATTGACCAGAGGAAATAATAGATGTGAGTTGTAGTGATCCTGAGCTGAAGGGTGATGTGGCTCACCTCTGCCCAACCTAACCCAGAACATATGAAGGGGAAGGTCCCCAAAGGTCAGATAAACGCCTGACGCAAGTTCACTGCCAGTCCACATCAGACCCTGAGTACTCTCACACACTTGGTTATCAAGGACGAGGCAATTCCTCTCTGTACTGCAGCTTTATCACCCATAACACATGTGTAATTATGGAGCTCCTGCTTGAAGCTGTGGAGACAAAATTAGTGTGTTTGGAACAGCCCTTGGAGTTAAGAAATGAACTGGTGTTTTCTAACAGCCACAGTCATCATGAATACTCTGTAACCATTGTCATTAATTGGACAAATATTTTAGAATCTTCTATGTACCGTGTGGGAGTGAGGCCCCCAAGCCTGTGGATGGAGGAGCCTCTGGCATGTTGGCACTTTGAACAGACTTTGAACAAATGAATACGTAACGGTTATAGGGAAAGAGAGGATTTCTTCTTCTATAAGGTGACTGTTGTGGTTTGGATCTGAAATGTCCCCCACAGGCTTATGGTCTAAACACTTGGTCACCAGCAGGTGGTGCTATTTTGGAAGGTTCTGGCAACTTCAGGAGATAGAGCCTGGCCAGCGGCAACGAAGCACTAGGGATAGGTCCTTGGGAGTCCTCCCTCACTTTCTGTTTCCTGGTCTGCCGTGATGTAAACAACCTAAGTCGTCACCAACTGAGCTGCTCCGCCATTCTCCATTCTTGCCATGATGTGTCGAAAACCCCTCTGAAACCATGAACTGAAATCAACCTTCCTCTCTAAAGTTGTCTCTGTCCTGTTGGGTACTGTGGTCACAGCAACCAAGTGGGAAGACAAGAAGGTGGCCTTGGATGTCATCCCAACAACCTGAGGGCAAGGGTTCAAGTTCCAGCTGTGGGAGAAATTAGCTGGGTCCAAGGACAAATCGATCCCTCTCTCCTGCTCTTAGATTTCCTTCCTGTCCAACTGATGACAGTTTCTGGTGATTCTGAATCCTGTTGCCCAATCCCCAAAGGCCTCTTCTGACTCCACAGACCTGGGCTCTGAACTTGATGTCAGGTTAGCTGTTGTTGGGGAGCTGTCCATTGCATTGTAGGGTGTTAAACAGCAACTTGGCCACTGTAAACTAGACACAAGGGACAGCTTCAGATGTCTCCAGACACTGACAAATATCCCTTGGGAGGCAAAGTTCCCCCAACTCACCTTCCCTTGAGGAACCCGCAGTAAAGGATCCTCTCAGATTCCTCTCCTAAAAAGTCTTTTCTCACTCCTCTGACAAAATTCCAGCAAAATCAGCTTATAAAGAGTTTACTTTGGCTCACATTTTGAGGATACAGTCCATCATGGTGGGAAGGCATGGTGGCAGGAGCGTGAGGCAGCTGGTCACATTGCATCCGCAGTCAGGAGGCAGAAAGAGGGGAATGCTGGTGCTCAGCTTGCTTTCTCCTTTGTATTCAGTCCCGGAGGAGGTGCCTCCTACATTCAGAATGAATCTCCCTTCGTCACTTAACCCACTCTAGAAACTCCCTCATAAACATACTGTTCTAGTTTTCTTTCAATCGCTGTAACAAACACTCTGACCGGTACCAACTTGGGGAGGAAAGGGTTTATTTGGCTCACATCTCCCAGGTCACAGTTCATCATGAGGGAGCCCCAAGGTAGAAGCTCAGGGCAGGAACCTGGAGGCAGGAACTGAAGCACAGGCCACAGAGGAAACGCTGTTTACTGGATTACTCCCCTGGCCCATGCTCAACCTACTTTCTTATTCAATGTACAACAGGCTGCCCAGGGCTGGCACCACCCACAGTGGCCTGGGTCCCCCTACATCACTCAACAATCATCAAAATACCCTCCAGACATGGCCACAGGTCAGTCCAGTGGAAGCAATTCCCCAATAGAGGTTCCCTCTACCCAAGTTTGTCAAGTTGACAACTAAAGCTATCCAGCACACAAACCAAGAGGTTTGTCTCCTAGATGATCCTAGATCCTGTCGAGTTGACAATATTAACCATCACACCTATTCCATGCATCAGTCTCCCCACCTGTCAAATAAAGACAGTCATTGGTCTCCAATAAGCATTTTCACCCACTCCAGATTTTTATAGTGAAAATCAGCCAAACTCTCTCTCTGGTGGGCTTCCGCAGAGAAGAAGGGGCTGGACAGGGACAGTCCCCGAGTCGCTTGCTGGGGCCAGCCTTTTTGGTTTCTGTGCTGAATCTTTTCCCTTTGCTGATCTCCCCTTGGCTTCCTTTGTCCCATTTCTCTGAGAATGGAAAGCTTCCAGCCTCCTGATAAGAATAGGTGAATCATTGAATAGTAATGAACTTATAAGTGAATTTCTAATTGATACTGATCTCACTCCTGGGACATGGGCTGGCCTCATCTTCTCCGGATGGCCTCTTAGACCTGGACTCCTGTTTCTTAGGGACCTTGTCCCCGTTTTCCTGAAAGTCGATCTTCTCCTGGCTCAACTTCACCAAGAGAAAGAAAGACTTTTCCTGTCCCTTTATCCCTCACATGTGTTTACCGAGAGCACGTCCCTGTCACAGGCTCGGGGTGGTATTTGGCACATGGCACTGGAGACCAGAAAGTCTCCACTCAGGGGCCATCTGGATCAGGATGTGGCTGGCGATCTTGTTTCCTCAGTTTCCTCACCTGAGGAATTTACAGACGAATTATGCTCGCTCATGACCCTACTGTGCAGGGTTTGTTGGACTCTGATGAGGTGATACGTACAAAACACTTAAACTAATCTGCCATAGATGATAGAGATCCTGGTTTATTATCAGTGGATTTTGATGGGAAGTCAAGTGAGCTCATTGTGTCTGGGGTTTGTAAACTGTTCAGCGTTGATACAGAGGCAGATCACTCCGAGATGTTATCAACGTCATTCACATTATACCTCGCAGCCATCCCAAGCCAAGCAGCTTGATACAACCTGCCTGGTGACAGTGTGACAGCATGGGACATGGTTGCCTCTGGTTTCACATTGGAGCCAGCCTTGCTGCTGTGATCTCTGAGGAAGGGGACTCAGTCTGGAGAAATGGCTCAGTGGGTAAAGGCACTTACCACCAAGGCTGGTGAGCTGAGTTTGATACTCAGGACCCACATGGTGGAGGAAAGAAAGGGAAAGAGAGAGAGAAAGAGGAGGGAGGGAGGGAAGGAGGGAGGGAAGGCAATTTTTTATTTTAATAAAATAAAAAGAAAGGGGTTTGGCTCAGAGTAACTTAAAACATTGCTCTGAATACTTCACACCACACTAAACCTGACCGAGCCCAGCTGGGCTCCAGAATGGATGATTGGACCATATGACATATACACATGTAGACACTCTCTTATGGAGCAGACATGCCTAAGAGACACCATCCTGTCAGGAGCGAGCGTGAACGAACATCACGTGGTGGCACTTGGAAAACGGAGATGGGAAAATCAGAAATTCAAAGTCCTCAACTGCATAGTGAGTTCAAGGCTAGCCTGGGCTACATGAGGCCCATCTTAGAAAAACATGGATGTAGCTCAGTGGTAGAGTGCTTGCCTAGAGGGTATGAGGGCTGCATTGTCTACGACCATACCTTAAACATGGATAATTTCCTCTGATCCCTGACACTACCAAAAAACGTGTGTGTGTGTGTGTGTGTGTGTGTGTGTCTCTGTACGATGTGTATCTCTGTCTGCATGTATGTGTCTCTGTGTCTGTGTCTGAGTCTGTGTGTGATATGTGCTTGTCTGGGTGTATGTATGTGTATGTCTATGTCTATGTGATATGTGCTTGTCTGTATGTATGTATGTGTATGCCTATGTCTGTGTGTGATGTGTGCTTGTCTGTGTGTATGTTTGTGTATGCCTGTGTCTGTGTGTGATGTGTGCTTGTCTGTGTGTATGTTTGTGTATGCCTGTGTCTGTGTGTGATGTGTGCTTGTCTGTACATATGTATGTGTATGCCTGTGTCTGCATCTGTGTGATGTGTGCTTGTCTGTGTGTATGTATGTGTATGCCTGTGTCTGCGTCTGTGTGATATGTGCTTGTCTGTTTGTATGTATGTATGTGTATGGCTGAGTCTATGTCTGTGTGTGATATGTGCTTGTCTGTGTGTATGTATGTGTATGCCTGTGTCTGCATCTGTGTGATATGTGCTTGTCTGTCTGTCTGTATGTATGTGTATGCCTATGTCTCTGTGTCTGTGTGTGAGTATATATCTGTGTGTCTCTGTGTCTGTGTCTCTATGTCTGTGTGTTTGCGTCTGTGTGTGTTTCTGTGTCTGTCAGTGTGTGATGTGTGCCCATTGGCACGGTGCTCATTTCTGGAGAATGTGCTAACATCTGGCCCAGTTGCTTGCCCTAAGAGGAGGCAACACTGAATTCTGGGAGTTACCTGAGACCGATATTCAGTAGGCTCTGCTCAGTCAAGTCCAGAACATTTCCAAGAGTAAATGCTCTGTGATAAGCAGAGCATTTCCAGTTGCACCAGAAAAACCAGCAACATGCCTGGCCAGATAACATCCAAGCAATCTGCTTCCCAGCCCCGTCGAACTGGAAGGGGCAGAGACGGGTGGCAGCAAATGTCACTGCACATGAAATGCCAGGCTGGGGTGGGGGACAGAACCTGTCTTCAGTGCTGTAAACGCCAGTTAAGGGAGGAGGAGAAGCACCGGGCAGGAATTTGGCTTTTCAAGTCCCATGACTGTCTGCCATCCTGCCGAGGCCTCCGTGTGTCTGTCGTCTCATCCCTGTGTGTTCAATGCTGGTTCTGAGCTAGGCACTGTTTGCCCTGGGGTACTGTGGGAAGCAGAGCAGAACAGGTCACCGTCCTTCAGAACTCATAGTCCTGTGTGGTCTGTGATTGTTTCCGGGTGCTGCAGGGTGGGTCCAGGTATGGACTGGAGCCAGGTCACCTGAGATGACCACCCCAGGCCACAGGTCCTGGGCCTTTTCCTTGCTAACACTGAATTTCCCTCTTCCTGGTTAGACTGAGGACACAGCATCCTGTACACACACATCGTTTGTGTATGGTTGTATGAGATTTGGATTCCCAGAAGTCCCCGCTGCTGATGACAGTGGTGGCTGCTTCCTCCTTTCTGGATTCACTCTGAGCTCCTCCATGACAGTCCCATCTTCACCTCCTGGGACTCTCGGGGTCCACTTGGAACTGCTCATGAAGCCATTGCTCTCTAAACACCTGAGTTCTTAGACGTCGATCTTGGATGTTCCTGCCATTCTGAAGGCCATTTAGTCTAGAGAGATGGCTAGTGACTAAGAACACTGGCTGCTCTTGCAGAGGACCTGGGTTGCGTTCCCAGCACCCACATGGAGTCTAACAACCATCTGGATAACTCTAGTTCCAGGGCATCTGACACCCTCTTTTAGCCCCTAAGGCATTGCATGGATGTGGATCACTCGCATACATGCAAACACTCATATACAAAAAAAATTCTAAGATAGCATAAAGTAGTCATGCTGCAGAATATCAAACTTCTAAGGCCTGGGGAGATGGTTCAGTGGGTAAGTTTGAGGACCTGAGTTCAAATCCCTGGAACCCATATGAAGCTGGACACTGGTAGTACATGTGTGTAATCCTGCAGTACTTGTACAGCGAGACGGGAGGCAGATGCAGAAGAATCCCTGACAGGCCAACTGGTGTGGTGTATGCAGAGCGAACAACCAGAGGACCCTAGCAACCAGGTGGAAGGCAGGGAATGGCTTAAGGTTTACCTCCCAGTGCCACACTGTGCCCACACTCACGTGAACCGGGGAGGAGTTTACAGGTAAAGGTACTTGCCACCAAACTTGATGACCTGAGTTTGATTCCCAGGAACTGTGGCATGGTGAAAGGAGAGAACTGATCCTCTCAAGTTGTCCTGACTCCCACCTGTACTCTTAAATAAATAAATGTGTGCAAGGAAGGAAGGAAGGAAGGAAGGAAGGGAGGGAGGGAGGGAGGGAGGGAGGGAGAAAAATGAAGTGTAATTAAAACCAAAGACTCCTCACTGAGCACAGTGGCATGTGCCTTTAATCCCAGCACTTGGAAGGCAGCAGCAGGCAAATCTCTATGGGTTGGAGGCCAGTCTGGTCTATATAGTGACTTCCAGGCCAGCCAGGACGACATAGTGAGACCCTGTCTCAAAAAAATGCCTGGAATTCAGTGAAGGGGCTACGGAGTGTTGCACATAAGGGAGAGGTCTAAATATGATTGAGACGTCCGAAATGCACAAACATTTAATAAGAAGTATATATTACAGGGGAAACCCTTCCTTAACAGTATATCACCTTTCTTCTCTCCTAAACTGCCTAATCTCCCCGCCTCAATGGCCTCATCTGTAGTAAGAAATCTGCTAGCTCCGTGGGGAGCCAGGGGGACGTGGAATCGGGCAGGGGGAGCACTTTGTTCAGGGTCCGGCACAGAGTTGGTTTGGGTAAATGAGGATGGCTCTTAGGGCCCAACATTCTCATCTTCCAGGGATTAGCTGTGGGGATAAAAGCACCTGTGGGAGCGGAAGTGCACGTCCCAGGAATGGGACGTAGATACAGCAGTGTTTCCACCCCGACTCCCCACCCCCCAGGTCCCTTCTCTGCATGCCCAGGCTAGTGGGAAAGGCAAAAGTCCAAGCAACACCAGAGCATCTCCGGAAGCTCACTAGCGTTGACTGAGCACCCAGAAACTTCCAGGTGCTGCTCTGAGTCCTTCTCAGGGGCTTGCTAACCCTCCTGCTTCTATGCCTTGGACACCAGACGAAACAGAAGTTCGAGAAAGCTAGGAGTCTTGTCAAAGGTTCTCTGGGGGATGTGTGAGGAACTGGAATTCAACCTGGACATGGCTCTCCAAGCTGCTCCTGGGCCGCCTGTTGGTGGCTCTTCAGCTGCTCTGTTACAGCACCCACCTCAGGTCAGGTGAAAGTCACAGCGCCTTCCATCAGCAAAGTGCTTGGAGAATTTTCTCCAAAGCACGGTTCACAAAGGTATGATCCAGGCACAGCCAGGGGAGCACCATCCTAGCAGAGTCTTCCCGGTCCTCTCCACCACCCCCTTAATCAGGCCCAGTCCTTTAGGAGGATCAGCGCCGCCCCTGAAGCCAGCCCACTGGTCTAGAAAGACCCACTGTACAGGTCAAGACCACAGGGGTGGGCAGCTGGAGGCCCGTGGATCTTCTAGCCCAACACTGAAGGGGTTTCACAACTGAGCAGGAAACGCTGGTACCCGAGAACTGTCAAAGGAGAGAGATGCCTCTCAGTGAGAGGAAGAGGGAGGAAGAGGTCCTCCACGGACAGGATGGCGGGGGCCTAACCGGCCACCAGAGAGTGAACATCATTTAACACGCAACATAAAGCAGTGCTCACCGAGGGAGCCAGCCAGGGAAGAGAGGACATTACTGTCCTCAGGAAAATGCCTGGGAGGGAGCCATTATCCGTCCATATCGAGTCGTTAGGGGAGTGTTCTCTGAAAAACATTTCAACAAGAAATCAAGAATCAACAAAAATAGCATTACCTCCAAGTTCTCCTTCATTAACCTGGAAATGAGGATGTAATCGCACCCCCCTCACTTGTGTCGACCCAGGAGACCAGCTAGGGGAAGGACAGCCCCCTCCCTTCTCCTGGTGCTCACTCTCCATCCCTCCGGCTTCCTGCAGCTCTGTGAAGCCCAGTGCCTGCCAGGGTGCCCTTCTCTAGTCTCACAGCCTGGCCAGCTCTGCAAGGCCTCCTTAAGTGACCCCACTTCCCCCAACAATGAGATGGTCAAGTCTGTAGACCCTGCAAATATCTAGAAAAGCACTGTGCACGTCTGCACATGCATGCACATGCACACACGCACATATACACACAGGCTAGTGAGATGGCTCAGCAGGTAAAGGTACTTGCTACCCAGCCTAATAACCTGAGTCCCATCCCCAGGACCCACATAGTGGAAAGAAAGAACCAACTCCTGCACACCCGTACATGAGTGTGTGCACAAATGCACACACGAGATACATAATTAAATGTAAAAAGATTTTTAAAAAGAAATACTAAACCTTATTTCTTCTCCCGTCCCCTAACTACCTCCACCCAAACCTCATATTTAGGTTTTTTTCTCTCAAATGATTTGAATATTCTTTGCAGGCTGGGAATTGGCCAGTGGTAGAGCCCTAGGTTTGATCCTCAGAATCATATACACTGAGCATAGTGGTGCACACCTATCACACAGCACTCCAGAGGAGAAGGCAGGGGGATTAGGAGCTCAAGGCCATCCTCAGCTACATAGCAAGTTCACAGCCAGACTGGGCTGCAGTATGAGACCCCATCTCAAAACAAAGAGAAAGATATTTCCTGTGTCCTGAGGCAAAGACATGTCATGCCATGCATCCATGTTCCTAAGACTGTTCCACTCTGTAGAAACTCCACAATCCCACATGTCCCCACTGAGATATCAGAACTTTCTAAGGCATCCCCAAGCATTCTGATTGTACCTCTGACTTGTCTGAGCATCGTGATCCCAGATGTCCCCTGAGCTACCACTGCGATTCCAGAACTTTCTAAGGCATCACCAAGCACTCATGTACATCTGACTGGTCTACCACTGTCTCCACTGAGCTGACCCAAAGAAAGAAACTGGGCATTGCTAGCTTGTGTCCCTGTGCAGGGTAATCCAGATAAAACTTCGGTCTCTGTTAAGCGTTCATTAGTTTTTGAACAGCACAGTCCTCCCTGCAGTCGCCTGCTCGAAGGCTGACACGAGGACCCCCCAGTTCGGGAACCATCAGCGCTGATTTTTGTTGGCTTTGGTGTTTATATCACATATTGCTGGGTTTTCCAGGCATAGCTGCTGGACCGTGTCTTCCCTGTTCATGGTTATGAGCAGGCAGCCCTCATTAGAATGCAGTGTCCTTCTGTCCCTTCCCTTCCCTCTTAGTCCTTGTAATGATCCCTTCCGTTAGGATGGATTAATTTCCCCTGACTCTCTCTCTGTCTCTCGCTCTCATTATGGTGGCATGGCAATGCGAGTTTGTATGCGTGTGAGTCTGTTTGCTGCACAGCTGGGCATCATTAAGGGTGCTTCGATAGTGCTGGGGGGCAGGGCGCACGGGGAGGGACCCGGAATGTAAATAGCACCACACAGGCCTGGCCCTGACAGCCTGGCTGGGTGATACTGGAGGACTCCCAAATCCTGACCCGATGATTCTGGAGCTACAGCCCTCTAAGCATGTCTTGAAGTCCCTGGTGAACTCCAGGCCTGGGCAGGGCTTTCAAAGGCTCAGGCACGAAGACCTGTGCCCAGACTTGACTTGTGTCTTCCTCCTCTCCCCTCCCACACATGGCACTACCTCCACTGCCTGCATTGGGTTGTCCAGCTCATTGGTCACTGATATTTCCAATCCTGAAACCCCTTGAAACGTTGCAGTGCATCTAAGTTGGCACCTCCTTCCTGGACTCTGTACATGGAAACAACTTCAAAAATCTGCAGGAAGGGGGAAGAAGTAAGGGATCCTGGAAGTCAGTTGGCAAGTGCCAACCCGCCCCCAAATGCTTATTATCTTCAAAGCACTTTCTAGCTGTTAATGAGTCATCCTCCCTACACATACTGGAAGGGGGTGGTTTTAACCTGATTGAACCTGTCAGAGATGACTTTTTGCATTACTGGTTAAATTGATCTCCCAGGAAGTGGCCACAAAGATCCCTGCATTCAAAACCACCACGCCGTGACAAAAAGAGGGTGATGTACTGGTCAGGGTGGGATCCATTATGGCACTATAACAAACAGTCCCATGCCTTTAGTCTTTTTCATAAGGAAGACTTGCTGCACAGCCAAAGCAGCTGGATGGTGGCTGTGTTCTGTGTTGACTCTACCAAGGACCTGGGTGATGAGCCAAAGGAAAGGGAATGAGGCTAATCATGTGCTGATGCTACCTCTGGTCAAGGGGCACATGTTCGTTCTGTTCCCATTGCACTGGCCAGAGGCAAAGCCACCAGGTCAACCTGTCATCAGTGGGAAGAAGTATAATCTTACCCCAGGGAAGAGGTGTAAATATTTCTTTAAACACACACACACACACACGCGCGCGCAAGTCTGGCAGGCTGTGGATTAAATGTGGGTCCCCTGTAAGATTCAGGTGTTGTCAATATAATAGTATTAAGTGAAAATGGGCATGGTGGGCTATCTCAAGGCTGAATGAGAATAGCCAGGTTGAGCTGAATAGAAAGGCCTTGTGAAAAGAGGAGGAGGAGGAGGAGGAAGAAGAAAAGAAGGAGGAAGAGGAGGAGGAGGACGAGGAAGAAACAGAGAGGAGGAGGAGAAGAGATTAGGGAGGAGTGGAATTGAAGAGGTCTTTAGAGTGGGCTGGAGAGACAGTGGTTTTGTGGATAAGAACACTGGCTGCTCTTGCAGACGACCCAGGTTCAGTTCCCAGCACCCACAAAGAAGGTAACAATTGTGTGTAACTCCGGTTCCAGGGGATCTAACACCCTCTCCTGGCCTCTACAGGCATTGTAAGCACTGGTGCACTTACATACATGCAGACAAAACACTCATACATGTAAAATAAAAATAATAAACTTTTTAAAAGAGATGACTAGGGGTTGGGGAGATGGCTCAGTCAGTAACTCACAGGGACCTCAGTTTGGTCCCCAGCACCCACACACAAGCTAGGCACAGCAAGGCACACCTACAGTCCCAGCTTTGGAGTGGTAGAGGCAGATAAGGAGTTTAAGGTTATACTCAGCCACATAGTAAGTTGGAGACCTCCCCGGGCTACATAGCAAGAACTTGTGGTGATTTGAGTGAGAAATGTCCCCCACAGGCTCATGTATTCGAATATTTGGTTCCCCAGTGGTAGTGCTGGTTGGGAAGTCATAGAACCTTTAAGAGGTGGAGCTTTGCTGGAGGAACTACATCAGGAGAGGCAGGCTTGGAGGGCCTATAGCCTCTGCCCACTTCTGCTCAGCTCTCTGCTTTGTGTCGCTGGTTGAAGATGTGATCTCTCAGCTTCCTGCTCTGGCCACCTATCTCCCTCATCATTAGGAACTCACCCCTCTGGAACTGTAAACCAAAACAAACCCTTTCTTCTGTAAGTCATGTCTAATCAAGGTGTTTTATTACAACAAAATGTAACTAATGCAGACCCCATCCCCAAAACAGTTTAAATCATCTTTTTTTTTTTTTTTTTTGATTTGAGACAGTCTCCTTGTAGCCTCTGCTGGCCTGAAACTTGCTCTATAGATCACGCTGGCCTAAATCTCATAGAGATCCACCTGTCTCTGCCTCCCAAGTGCTAGGATTAAAGGCGTACACCATCATGTCCAGCTAAATCATCATGCATTCCATAACAGCATGTTATTTTTTAGGCTTTTAAATGCCATGATGATGTGTAGTTTTCTGAGACTGCTTCTTGCACCTAATATTACACTTCTATGCTGTTCACAATTAATGAGGCTAAATCATACCCATTTCTTGAGTTCTTACTACCCCATGAGAGGACATACGTCAAAACTTGGACTTTCAGTGTTTGCTTCTCTGTTTTTGTAACTGTAAGCTAAAAACCATTCCAGCTTCATCTTTTATTTTAAAAGAAGGAACTAATAAGATCCAGCACTAACCAAAGAGCAACCTCTGGTATAGGCGGAACAAGAAAAAGGCAGAGAGAGAATGTTCTGGTCAATGGGTTCATGCATGTGTGTATCATAATTACACTTTGTAACTCTTAACTACATTCCAGTATTAAATAATTATATAACATATATCACATACCTATTATATCCTATATCATATGTATATATAACATGCAGTGTATATAACAGTACATAGGTGTGTACTGTATGTTATATGACACATGTATATTATACATATATCATATCACCTATAATATACAACATGTATGTGTGATATGCAGCACATAATTTATATAACTTTTTATATGCAATGTTGTATACTGTGTATTGTCACTATGTGCTGTATATTATATACTGTATATTATATATGATATGTAATATGTATGTCATGTGCTGTCTATATTTGTTGGATATATGTTGATATGTGATATATAATATGTATATGTTTTATATATTACATATAAGTACATGTTATGTATGTATTTTTCTGTTTTATATATACATTTATATGATACATATATATGATGTTGGAATCCTGCCCCATTACCACTTTCCTCTCAGAAGGAAAGGTCATTGGCAGACTGTTCCCATCCGTGTATCCAGGTAGGTATTCTCACCAGAGGACATGCTCGGCCCACCCACCTAGATCAGGCCAAATGGTACCATGGAGTTTATGCCTCAAGAGCAACCACCAGCGATGGGGTCCAGGTTGGGGACCTGTACCTCAACTGTGCAGCCTTCCATGAAGACAGTTCTAAGATCTCTCCAGGGTCTCTACAAGGCACCCAGAGGACTGGTCCCTATGTCCCTAGCAGTAACCCACGAATTCACCCACTCTCTGGGCCTGGCTCTGCTCTCCCTCAGTGCTTCCAGGGCCTTAATCCTAAATAAGCCCTTGGCACTCAAATCCTCATCTGAGGTTCTACTATGTGGGGAAACCCAAGCTGAGGCAGCTCTGGCTGGACCTTGTCCAAAGTGCACAGACACTCACCGTCTCCCAGGATGGAATTCCCCCTTGGGGGATGGCTCACTCTGGAAATGTCTTCACACCCTTTCTGTCCCCTGCCTTACCTCCAAGTCCATATTTCTCTTGTATGATGGATAGATAAACAACCTCAAAGCCAAATCCCTTGTACTCCACCAAGTAAAACTATATATACACTTCTAAATAGTTTTGAAAAATCAAAAGGAATTAGGGAGCTGCTCAGTCAGTAAATAGCTTGCCTCAAAGCATGAAGACCTGAGTGTGAGCCCCAGAAGCCATGTAGAAATGCAGGTGTGATGGTGTGCACTTACAGTCCCAGTGCTGGAAGGGTGGAGACAGGGCCCTGGGACTCAGTGGCCAGTCAGTTCAGCCTGATTGATAAGCTCCAGATCAATGAGAGACTATCTCAGAGAGGTGGGCAGCTCCTGAGGATGATAATGGAGGTGGTCCCCTGATCTCCACACACATGCACATATATGAACATGCATATGTATGTACATGCACACATATCTTTAAAAGGAACAAGATTTTGCCAGGCACACACCTGTTAATCCAGCACTTGGAAGGTAGAGGCGGGAGGATCAGCCGTTCAGGGCCAGTTTCAGCTACATAGTGGTTTTGAGACTAGCTTGGGCTACAGGAGATTCTGTCTCAAAAATAATAATAAATGAGGAGACTGGAGAGATGGCTCAGCGGTTAAGAGCACTGGCTGCTCTTGCAGAGGACCCAGGTTCAATTCCCAGCACCCACATGGTGGCCATCATTGGCAACTCCAGTTGCAGGGAATCCAGTGCCCTCTTCTGACCTCCACGGGCATTGTGCAACACAGGTGCGCTTAAATGCATGCAGGTAATACACCATACACACAAAAATAAATATTTAAAAAAATAAATGAAACAAAACAAAAGCAGATCTCATGAAATGGAAAATTCATACCAAATTCAAACCTCAGTTCCTTTAAAATAAAGTTTTATTGGTACACAGCCACACCATTTGCGGATGGTTCATCTATGGCTGCTTGAGGGCTACAGTGGCCAAGCTGAGCAGGGGGCCAGAGCCCATGCAGCCTGCAGAGATGAATGCACTAATCATCCAGTCCTTTACCCAGGTTTGTCAGCCTCTATACATGCAGAGAAGGCCCTTAGGAATTGAAATCAAATGTCATCCTCACGGGTGGAGGGGAGGGATCTGTCATTCAAAGAAAGCCCAAGCTGCATAGTGAGACCTTGTCTCAAAGAAACAAACAAAACATCAGCCTCATAAAGTATTTTTTACAAAGAAATAAAATAATAATTATTAGCATTGCTTTTTTAAAAGTAACATGGTTACATTGAAAAACTTTGTGTAGGTTGGAGGATTTGGAAGGGGAATGAAAGCCAAATACATTATATCAAAAAATGAGAAATTTCACAGTATTGTTGAAGCTTCATAGTACACTGTGTGTGTGTTGTTTGTTTGTTTGTTTGTTTGTTTGTTTTGTCCTTTTGAGACAGGGTATCCCTGTAGATCCAGCCAGCCTGGAACTTGCTATATAGATCAGGCTGGCTGGCTACTGTCTTACAGAGATCTGCCTTCCTCTGCCTCCCAAGGACTGAAATAAAAGGCATGTACCACCACACCCAGCAGTACAGTTTTGTTAGTAACTGCGCCCTCACCCCAGCCATCACTGCCACAGCTGGCCTTGAGCACAGCCAGGCTGAATCAGTGGGTTCCACGCCAGTTCCTGCTGTCTCAAAGAAACAAGGTGTATGGCATTCCGAGGAACAGCTATAAGCTGACCTCTGGCCTCCATTTGTACATACACGCACACACACACACACACACGAACTCAGTTGAAGATGCTTCCCGAAGGTTGCCACAGGAACTGGAAGTGCTTCTCACAACTTGCCTAATGGTCTCCTTTTCCAACTCTGCAAGTTTGAGTTTGGAGTAAGCGAGCCAAGCTTGTTCAGCTAGAATGTTCTGGAAACAGGCTAATGTAGACAATTGAAATTCCCCTTTAATAGAAGATTGCCCAAAAGCCCCATTCTTAGTCTCCCCGGAAGATCTTTCAGTTGTTCACAACAGTTCACATTCCTGAGGGAGAAGTCTCTGTGTCAGAAAATCTCTCACAATCTCCTTATGGGCAACCTGTCCCCAAGGCCAGGACATTTCCTACTACAGAGAGCCAGGACAGACAGAGTAAACCTTCCAAACCCATGCTGTACCTGGAAGCTAACATTTCTTTGAATTTGTACAGTGGGGGGGGCGGGGTGTGGGGGGGTGTGGGTGTGTGTGTGTGCAGATGTGCATGTGGAGTTCAGAGGACAACCTCACTGTGTCTTGTTTGAGGCAGGATCTCTCTGTTGTTTCTTATTGTGTACGCCAGACTAGCTGGACTTCCAGCCTCTATGGAGTCTTCTGTCTCAGCCTCCCATCTCACCTGAGGAACACTGGGCTTGTAGACATGTGCTACCACACCCAACTTTATGCTAGTTCTAAGAATTCAAACTTAGGTCCTCACATTTACACAGCAAGTGCTTTACCCACGAAGCCATCCCTCCATCCCAGAGCAAGTATTTCTTTTAAAATGAGGACCATCTCTAAAAGCATCCCAAGGAGCCCCCGGAGTGAGTCTGGTTGCCTCTGAGGGTATCAGGCACTTGGATCTGGCCCATGTTGGTAAGACCAGAAGTGCTGGGCAGGTAGGTCAGGAGACTGACATCCCCTCTACCTCCCACCCCTATGTCCTGCCTTTGGCCTCTGTTTACCTCTAAGGGTCTGTGAACTTTCCAGACACTCGAGTAAATGCTTCCTCAGGACAGAGCCACGATGACGCTGCTGCCATCTGCTTTCTGACCCTGGCCTAATGGAGCTGAGGTCTCCCTGCCCACACCTGCCAGGAGCTCTCGGTTCTTCCAGAAGTCCAGAAGAGAAAACAAACCTGCAGGAGAGAGTTCAGCCCTGACTAGGGCTTGCCTGGCAGAGCTCTGCCCAGCCACGGCCTGGGCCTTTCTTATGGAGAAGGGCCACTGCCTTTCAAGGGTTCCAAAGGGCCCTCCCATCCATGCAATCCTGGGTCATCTGAAAGTCTGTAATGCTGGCCACTTTCCTCTGAACTCTTCTCCTGATAGTCCGCAGAAGCCCACCCAGCAGGTTTCCCCACTGAGTCTGCAAGGGACAAAGTAGCAGAAAAGGTGCTAGAAGGTTTCAGGGAACTGCCCCAGAAAGTGTGTCCAAAGCAGGCTTTGCCCACCACTTATCCACAGGTCAGGTCAGTGGAGGCGTAGGCAGGGGAGCCCAGGGAGCTGCCGCCATCTGACCCTGAGGGGCACATATAGGCCTCTGATGGCCGGACTGTGTGGCTCAACCTGTGTCGTCAGCACCTACGAACAAAAACTTCTGGAGGGGAGGGAAAACGCAAGAGAGAGAGAGAAAGAGAGAGAGAGGAAGGAAGGAAGGAAGGAAGGAAGGAAGGAAGGAAGGAAGGAAGGAAGGAAGGAAGGAAGATAAAAGAATGGGGGAGGGAAGGAGGCATGGAGGGAGAGAGGGAGGGAGGACCCCCAGGGTTATCTCTTGTTCACATATCCTTCTACAAATATTACCAAGCACCTCATATATGCAGGGCCCAAGTCTCAGAACTGGGGAGAGTGACAAGAACTGGTCCTACCCTCGGGAGGCTGCCAGACTACAGGCAGAAGCCAAAATAATCCTCTTTACCCAGTAGACTTGACCTCATGACCACAGCCAAAAGCATGGAAGCCTTTAACCCTGGTCAGAGAAAGGGTGGAGCCTTCCTCCCTGAACCTTAAAAGTTGAGTGGGAAAACCCTCACCTGTGCCTTCATGGCATCCCCAAACTAAATGACCCCTTTCTGCTTCCAGTTGGATTCTAAAGGGATAGAGTGACTGGGAAGGTGCTAGAAGATCACCGGAGGCTGGGCAGGCACGAGCAGAACGTACAGCAAATACAGAGGGAAAGTTTCACTGTATTGTGTCCAGAGCTTTTTATCACCTTTTTCCTTAAACTTCAAGGCCAAATAGTCAAGAGGGTCAGAGGTCATAATGGGCAGAAACAACTAGTCCCCACTCAGGCCTGTATTTCTTCTTGTACAAGGGATATTGGAAAAGCCTCTGTCACAGGAAGGCATCTCAGACCATAAAATCCTTGCCCAGCTCAAGAGTGGACAACTTCTTCCAGATGGGACTCGGGAACTGTAGCAGACAAGCTCCTTGTCAAAAAGAGACTTCTGGAAGACTGATGAGGGAGCCAGAGCACCACCCAGACCCCACAAAGGAAAGCACAGACCAATCAGAGCCATGAATCTGGCCACAGGTTCCAGGGGAACTGGTCCTAGGAACACTCCCCCCCGCCCCCGACGCCATCCTCCCACTCCCCGCCCAGGCTCAGGGTGTCACTCACAACATCAACAGCAGATAGGTTAAATGGTAAGCTTCCCAGCCAGGCAAGGTGACACAAGCCAGCAATCCCAGCACTCAGGAGGTAAAGGCAGGAAGGTCAAGAATTTAAGATCAAGCTGGTAGCACAGGAAGCCTGTAATTCTAGCTGTTGGAAAGGCTGAGGCAAGAGGATGGAAAGTTCCAGACCTACTTAGGCTATAAATTGAGTTCAGGGCCAACCTAGGCAACTCAGTAGTAAAAGGCTGTCTCAAAATAAATATATAAAGAAGGCTGGATCTGTAACTTAGTGGCAGAGTGCTTGCCTAGTATGCGTGAAGCCTAGGTTCAGTTCCCAGAACCAAAACACAAAAAGCATAAGGTCAGGCTGGGTGGGGTGGGACAGGCTTTTAATCCCTGCACTCAGGAGGCAGAGGCAGGAAGATCTCTGTGAGTTCTAGGCCTGGTCTACAAAGTGAGTTCCAGGCTAATCAGGGCTACATAGTGAGATCCTGTTTCAAAAAAACAACAACAAAAAAAACCGCATAACTTCTTCTTGCCTGTCCTGTCATCACCCCAGCTCTACTTAACCTGTGATGGTCTCAGTTGTCAATGTGATAATGAAGTTTGAATGTCTGTGGGGGATTATCTTGATTGGGTTAATTTAGTTAATTGATGTAGGAAGACTGTTCCACTGTGGGTGGGTCCCTTCCCTAGTCTGGCATAGGAAAAGAGAAAGCTAGCAGAGCACCAGCACCCAAGTCTCTGCATGGGGACTGCCCTGGGTCCCCACCTCAAAGGGTGACTGAGAAGAGAGAGAACGTGTTGAGATGCGTGAATATGGAGTATGTAATGGCAGGAGCTTTCGGCCCCGTGCACATCTGCATCAGTGCCACTCACCCGGACCCTTCTTGGCCTCCAGGTCTGGGTAATGAGGCCTATATGAGCACACAGTTGCTGACGGCTGATTTATAGTCCTTGCTAGGCACTAATTCCTTGACTAGAGATAGTATTCCTGTCTGTGTCCCACTGTGCCTGGAACGCAAGTACTAGATGGATGGATGGATAAGTGGTGAATGGATGGGTGGATGAATTGATAGATGGATGGATGGGTAGATGGATGAATTCCATGAATCTCCATGCAAATTTCCCCTAGGTGTGAGATCCTGGACTGTCACATCAGTAACAGAAAAGTCATCTCAGTGAACTCTGCATGTGTAACTTAGGCAGGCCAGTTCCTGTGTCTGCTGCCTGGGAGTCAGAAGCACCCTCTACCCGGTGCTGACTTAGGCACAGTGTCGAAGCCCAGTGGTTGACCTGACACATCAGCGGGGCTGAGTTTTAGAAATCGAGCCTCCAGACCCATTGCCTTCGGAGTAGGCAGCTGCCTGCCTCCCTCCCTGTTGCCTTTCCAATTGCTCACCTCTCTCCCCCTAAACTAGGGCAGAGGATACCCCAGAACCTCAGCTGCTGCCCAGGACTGTCTCTCACTCACGTCCTGCATTCCATGCTGGGCATGCATAAACTTTAGGCTCTGGATATCTCTGCCAACCAGGAAATGCAGACTGCTCCTGATTAGCATAAGCAGCTAGCTTTCCTTGGCTGGGTCTGGAGCCTAATTAGCAAAGCTGCCAGATCAGCAGGCCCTCTCATTAACTCCCATCCAATCCCACCCACATCTCCACTGCTGAAGTCCCCCCACAGTCCAGCGCAACAGCAACAGTCCTTTGGGATGCACCAGGGCTCTAGGCATGGGGGTGATAACCAAGGAAGGCCACACTATGACCCTGCCATTAACTCATGTATGACCTAGCAAGGGGCTCGTCTTCAGAGGGAAAGATGGGGTCGGGGACTCTGTGAAGTGCAGCTAATCTCAAGTTTTCTGAGCTCCTTCATCACAGAGGGACCGTATGCTATGCTCTGCAGAGGTACTGATCTAGCATCAAGAAACTCTGTCTCCTCCCTTGGTCCAAGCCACCCTGTCCCAAAAGCCTGCACCACAGACCCTCTCACTGCCTCACCCCAAGAACAGATTAGGTCATCTCAGGACACTGGGCCCAGAGAAACAAAGCAGACAGACTGGAGATGTTGGGAGACTGGTGTGATTCAGATGGCCAGAACTGTCAGAGGAAGTTGTGTTTTAGCTGAGGCTTGAATGACAGAAATGTTGAATGACAGGGATCTGAAGGAAAGGTGATCAGAGCAAGTGACAGCAATGAGAAAGAAGAAAGTTTCCTGTGAAAAGAAGGGCGTGTGCAAGGACCTGGGAGGAGGCAGGTGGGGGCAAGGGATAATGAGATAGGAATGAAGAATAAAGTGCAAGGTGAATGAATGAATGGGTGGGTGGATGGATGAATGAACGAACGGATGGATGGATGGATAGATGGATAGATGGATGAAAGGATGGATGGATGGATGGATGGATGGATGGATGGACTTGTGAAAGGACTAAGAACCTAGGGCTAGGATGGGCAATGAAGCTTCTGAAAGAACAATGAAGAGCCACAGGAAGCATGGGTTAGACTTGGATGGGTTCAGCCATGTGCACACAATATCGATATCATCAAGTGACCATTCATGTTATTAGCTGCTAAGCCCTTGGCACACTTGAACATCTGACTCTTCCATCAGCCCCCACCATGGAGGTGCTACAGTTATCCCCATTTTACAGAAAGGAAAGCTAAGCCCAGATGAAGTAAAGCTATTGCCACTGCAATGTGTATCATTGTTTTGCCTGCATGTATGCAAGTGTACCACTTTCATATTTACCAATGCAAAGGTCAGAAGAAGGCATAGAATCCCCTGCCGCTGGAGTTAAGGAGAGATGTGATCCACCATGTGGGTGCTGGGAACCAAACCCTGTGGACTCTGCAAGAACAACCAGTGCTCTTAACAGCTATACCATTTCTCTGGCCCCCAGGACCCTTTATACGTTTAAAACATAGAGCTAGGGCAGGTGAGATGCCTCAGAAAATAAAGGTGCTTACAGCTCAGGCCTGACTGCCTGAGTCTGATCCCTAGGACCCGTATAGAAGAAGGAGAGAACTGATTTTCACAAGTTGTCCCCTGACCCCCATACGTGTGGTAGACATGCCCCCCATAAATAAATAATAAATATAATTTTAATTTTTTGTAATGTAGAGCTGACTCCAATAAGCTTTTCTAAGGCGGGTGGCATTTATTGATATTTACCATTTAAAAATTAAAACAAAAGAGGATTAAATATTTATCTCTTTCAGAAATAACAATAAACCCATGGCATATGATACGATGAATAAAATAGCTCATGAATAACAATGATCTCTCCAGAACAGGGGAGGCTTGAAAAGTGCTTCATCTTACACTTTGCTTGGATATAGCCAGGGCTAGCCTCCACCTAGAGGCAACCCTCCTTCCCCTGCCTCTCGAGTGCTTAGATTACAGGTGTGTACCAATGCACCTGACTGCACACCTGTGCCTCAGGACCCTGTAGCCCTCAGACCTCACTCTCACAAATGACTGTTCAATCTAACCCTGCCTCCCCTGGGAGCTAGGTGGGTCAAAGCTGTGAGCTAGAGGGCATCTCCACCCTGGGGAAGAGGCATGTGGGTATAGAGGCCTTATCCATAGTTTGCAGTGCAGTGAGGTGATCGTTACTACCTACCAGAAATTACAAGACAAACAAGTGAGATTACACAGGTGAGTGCTTACTCTAGGCTCAGTAAACCAAGCAACAATCCAGTACCCACATGAGCTAGGTCCCTTCCATCACCCACACCCACTACTGTGCTATTCCTGCTAAAGCCTCTTGCCCAGTGCTCACCTCAGAAACAAAAACAGGTCACTGAGACACAGAAACACAGCTAGGGATGGGGTTCAGTTGGTGGTGCTTGCTAGCAAGCCCAAAGTGCTGAGTCTGATTCCCAGGGTTACAATAACGGGATATGGCGCTGCACACCTGCGATCTCAGCACTCAGGAGATGGAGACAGAAGGATCTGAAGCTCAGGGTCATCCTCCACTACACAGAGAGATTAAGGCCAGCCTGGGGTATGTGAGACCCTGTCTCAAAAGAACAGAGTGGGAGGCCATAAGGTGACTACAGCAGAGACCCCCAACTAGCCTCTCATTGGCTGAGAGTTCTCCCTGGGCAGCACAGAGCCCTTTCTTGGAAGTGGCTGTGGAGCTAGAGTGAGGCACTATCCAAAATCCAGAGGGTAGGTCAAAAGCATCCGGCACCCACATCTGGTTAGCAGATTGGGGCTGCTGATAGGAAGCTGAAAACTGCGTAGGACTGAGACCAGAGCTGGCGAGAAAGCAGGGGGCCCTTGGTGATGGGGGAGAAGGAGAGAGTTCAAGCCAATGTCTGCACTCGGAGCACGTGAGCACACACTTCAGTCTGCATATGCAAACGTGCACACACAGATTAAGGGACAGTGGTCGACTGGGCATAGAGTGTCAAGCTTCCCTCGTCCCAATAAAGCATCAACACATCCCCAGACCACCCAGTGCACCAGCATCCTGCTCACATTCAGTGTGTCTTTGATGGGCTTGAGTTTAGGGCTCAGAAAGCTGGGAACCCTGCCCTGGAGAGCTCCGGAGAAGATGGCACTCCCAGCTGTGCAGTTGGTCACTTTGGCATTATCCGGTTTGCTCTAGGACTCGGGTCTCCATCTGTGATTAGGGGGAGTTGTTGAAAGAGCCCCCTGAGCAGCAGCCGCGCCACACAGAGCTCAGAGACTCAAGGCCTAAACCAAGGTCAGGAATCTGGGCTATTCCAGAGGGCCAGGTTCATCGGAAAACTGGGAAGCAGTTCCTTGTAGTTCAGGACCTCAGACACTGTGGCCACACCAGGTAGAGTGTCTCCTCCCTGCCCAAGTTTGTGGGAATCCCCCCCCCACTTGAATCTCAAGCCATTAGCCTAGTGTTAGTCAAAGTTTTCTGCCTGTAAACTCGAATCTAGCTATGAACCGTGATTTGAAGAAAGGAAGTCCGTTTAAAGACCAGACTCCAGGCTAGAAATAGCTCATGGTCAGGAGCACTGGCTGCTCCTGCAGAGGACCCAGGTTTGGTTCCAGCACCCACATGGCGGTTATCAACCCCTCTCAATCCAGATCCAGAGGATCTAACACCTTCTTCTAACCTCCACAGGCCTTGCATAACATGGTTGTACTTACATACTTGCAGTCAAAACACTGATGCACATAAAATAAGACATAAATCAATTAAATTTTAAAAAACAAAACAAAGCAAATCTGAGGCTGGGCGTGGTGGGGCACGCCTATTAATCCCAGCACTCAGGAGGCAGAGGCAGGTGGATCTCTGCGAGTTCAAGACCAGCCTAGTCTGCATAGCGAGTTCCAGGTCAGCTGGGGCTACAGGGAGACCCTGTCTCAAAACACAGAAAGCAAAAACTGGAATTTGGGGGATAGATGGGAAGGAAATGAATAACTCTGAGCACTGGAATGTGCCAGGCCTAGTGGGCATTTTTGTCTACATACCCAAAATGTTCTGTATATATGGTCATTGCCACCATCTCAAGCAAACTGAAAGAGAAAAAAAGTATTTTAACCAAGTTCAGTCTTCCCTCTCCCAGCCACTCTCCTGCCCTCCTGAGACACTGTAGAGTACTCAGTACCACAGCCACTTCTGCTCCCTTGGGGGATCTGCATAGCTCTCCTTAAAAGTACTGTCCTCAGGGACCGGGGAGATAGCTCAGAGGGCAGAGTGCTTGCCATGCATGAAGACTGGAGTTTGTAACTCCGTCAATAAGTGGATGGTATCAGGCAGATCACCAGGGCTCACTGACCAGTCAGCCTGTCCCAAGTGGTGAACTCGAGGTTTGAGAGACACTGTCTCAAAAAATTAAGGTAGGTAAAGGGGAGAGATGGCTCAGTGGTAACTTGTGGAGTAAGCACAGAACTGGAGCTCAGATTCCAACATCCATGTCACAAGCTGGCCCTGGTTCTGCACACATCTGTAACCCCAACACAGAGCAGGGTAAAGACAGGACATAGTTGGTTCTGTTTGGTGTCTGGGAGAAGTCAGAGAAGCAGGGAGGCCCGCTCCTAGGAGACGGCTACAGTAGTCCAGGTGAGAGCAGATGGTGGCTAAGGCCAAGGCAGCCACATTGGGGTGGTGAGACACCATCAGATTGGACATACATTTTGGAGATCAAGCCAGCAGAATCTGCTAGGGCAAGGAGTTATCCAAGTTCCCGCCTGAGAACAGCCTTTCTTGGGGAGCTCCCTGTCAGCCCAGCATCTAAGGTAAAGCAGAAGGGCTATTAAATCACTGCTGCCTGTCTCTAAGGTTCTGAGGGATCCACCTCAGTCTGTTTCCCGGAAGCTAAGAGTCCGAGCTGACGCTTATGAGAATTAGAACCCACACTCAGTTGTCGACATGTGCCTTGCATCTGTGGATCTCCAGATCCATAGAAGAGGCTCCTCAGTGATAAAGCCAACCCAAGAAACTTAAAGAGATGTGCGCACACAGGTGGCGGCTCACCAAGTGTGTTAGGGACACAGAGACTCAGCAGAGCATGAGGCACTTTGGTAGGCCTGTGCTGACAGCTGGCATACATCCACAGTGAGAAACAGCCCTCTGCAGCACTCGGGACATGCTTTGATGGACATAAGCCTTTACACACCAGAAATCTCAAGTTCTGAGAACTACAATTTTTTTTTTTTAATCCTCCATGTTATTTGCTAGGGGAACTCATACGAAACTAGAGCCAGAAAAATGCAGGTCCTTTTACTAGTTTTACAGATGTTTTGGAAAATGGTGTCATTTAGCCCACATGCACACAGCTCAAGTTCTGCACAGAGCTGGGTGAAAAGAATAGAAAGTCGTTCCCAAACGGGGGTGTGAACAGGTGGGCAGATACACGCTCTGGACAGCGCACGTTCTTGACTTTCATTTTATGTTATTGCTTTAGAATGTTGAACTGGGCTGGAGATGTAGTTCAATTGGTAGAGGGTTTGCCTGGCATGCACGAGGCCCAGGGTGGCCCGTGTCTGTAATCCCAGCACTCAGGAGATGGAGGCAGGAGGATCAAAAGAATTGAGGTTCTAACTACCTAAGCTAGGTAATCCATTGTGACAATCACTCAACTAGGGGTGCCTCAATTTTCCTCATCTGTGAAATGGACTTCAGAAGTGCCCACTGGGTAGGATTTAGGCTATGGACAGAGGAGATTAAAGGCTCATAAAAAACTGACAGGTGCTTCATAAATGTTTGCTGCAGTGTGGGGTTCCAGCTGGAAGGATAACTTTGTCAATGCCAGGCAGGTGACACCCACAGGTACCATATAGACGTGGGCTTGCAGGATGCAGAAGACATCTTCTGTATGTTTTACTGTAGACTCCTGTTCACACTGAAGACAGCCGCCTCCATGGACCAGTGTGCTGCATGTGCTATGGCTAGGCACTCTGCAGCAAGTACACACTGCCTAGTTTTCCACGCACTTGAGATAAGAGCATCTTTCTCCCTTTGCCACTGGCCCTGGAGCCGTTGTTCCCTGCACAGAAGTTCACTTTAGGTACCAAAAACCCCTCTGGTTTGCCTGGCCACCAGCTGCAAAAAGGGGACCAAGTCCCAATGGCCTGGATTGGGAAGGATCCCCACTCCATCCTGGGTCTGTACCTGGCACACCCTCCCAAGGTTCACTACCAACCAATAAGGAGTTAGGCACTGAGGAGCAGGCTCAGTGGTTAAAAACACTTGCTACTTTTGCAGAGTACATGGGTCCAGTTCCCAGCATCCACATCTGATAGCTGATAACTGCCTGTAACTCCAGCTATAGGAGATCAGATGCCCTCTTCTGGCCTATGAAGGCACCTGCACTCACAAGCACATACACATACACACATGATTTAAAATAGTAAAAATTAAATCATTTTTTAAAAAAAAAAAGCCAAATACGTTACATAGATATTTCAAGAAAACGGAGTCACATGACGTCATCCCCCTGACAACGGCTCCGTGGAACCTGAATGGGAACAGTAGGCACGTTGGTGATTGACACAGTGTACAATGGGGTTGTTTTACTCTTCTCATTGGAAATGTCTCTTCCCTGATCAGGGTGACCTCCTAAGGCAGCTTAAGTTACTTAAGTCAAATACCTAAAACTTATTTTTATTCCTTGACTGATTGGCAGTGGCAAGAAAGATGCATGGTGGGTAATAAAGAACGTTTGGCCTCAGAACTGAGATGCTGTGGGTCTTGGGAGCTGGGGGAGTAGCCTGGGCTGAGTGGTCGTTGCAGGGTACACTCATTTTGGTTTTGATCCCATAAAATGAAAATATGTAAACAGTGTGTGTGTCAGTTAGCTTTGCATTGCTGTCATGAAATATCTCAGGGGGCGGGTAACTTAGAAAAGGGTTATTCTGGCTCATAATTTAGGGAGATTCCAACCTAAGATGAGCCAGGAACTGGACTTTGCCAGGTCAGCCTGGGCTGGGTCTTTGAGATGTCGTGGAGGAGTGTTAATTTCGTGCCTGTGTCACTCTGAGCACACTGTGCTATTCAATGTGGGGATTTTTGTTTGTTTGCTTGCTTCCATGTTTAAAAAATATTCTATTCATTATCTTGATTTTATGCATATGAGTGAATTGTCTGCTTGTATGTAAGTGCGCCAGTGTCATGCAGTGCCTGAGGAGGTCAGAAGAGGGCGTCATCAGATCCCCTGGAACTGGAGTTAAGGACAGTTGCTAGCTGTCCTGTGGGTGCTGGGAATCGAACCCGGGTCCTCTGCAAGTGCAGCCAGTGCTCTTAACGGCTGAGCCATCTCTCCAGCCCCCACATGCTTCCCTGTTTTCTTCCTAAAAGTTATTTGCTTGTCCAAGAGTTTCACATATTTATATAGTGAGTTTTAGACATTTTTATACATACCTCTAGTCCCCGCTCTCATCCCTCTCCGGCTGAGTTATTCTTGTTTGTTTGGGATAGGATCTTGTGTGACCAAGGCTGACCTGAACTCACTATGTAGCCAAGGATGACCTTGAACTCCTGAGCTTCCTACCTCTACCTCCCAAGTGCTAGGATTACAGGCATACACTGCCACCATGCCCGACTGTTACCTGGTTTCTTCTTAAGGATGTCAATTTTTTCTAGAGAGGTGGTAGGCTGGATTGTGTTAACTGCAGCTGGCTGCCCAGTCTAGATCCTGCCTTTCTCACTTACCTTGGGGTGTCCTTGGGAAAGTTCAAGTTCAGTTCCTGCTTAAGGTCAAGTTTCTTCTTTTGCATTGAACATCCTGAATCAAGAAAAGTTAAAGTTCAAGATGGTCTAAAATCAGAAACTTGTTTTTGTACTGAGCCAGTTGAACACCAGGCGAGTGCTCTAGCACCTGCCTTCATCCTCTGCCTTTGTCTTTTTGTTTTTCTTTGAGACAGGGTCTCACGAAGTTGCCTAGGCTGGCCCTATACTATGCATCTAGTCTAGTCTAACATGTAACTTGAAAATCCCAGCTGCCTGAGTAGCCTGGATTACAGGTATGTCCCAACCACGCCTAGCACAGACCCTGAAACTTGCTAAGCTACTTGCTGGCAGGACTTCTTAGTGGAAAGTTCCTCACCTGACTACATACAATATTTGTCACAGATCCACTAAACCATCAAATTTCCTTTAGACTACGTGTCAAAAAAAGCATAGAAAACACAATGAATTTTGTGTTTTAACTTGGGCCCCTGTCCCAAGATATCTTATTATGTATAGGTTCATATCACAAAATCTGGAAAAAAAATCCAAATTCCAAAGTGTTTCTGATACTCGGCATTTTGGATGAGGGATGCTCGGCTATGTTAATCTCGAGCAGAATAGGAACCAGAGACCCAGTTCTCCAAGGCTGTATGGGGACTGGCGCTCCACCTCCATGGCAAGGGTCCCCCTGGACTCTGTCCCTTCTCTCCTGTAGCCTATCCCCCAGACCCCTTTACCCACAGTCCTCACCACCACTTCTGCAGCTCCCCTCCCCTCTGCTCCTGGCAGGTGACATCTTCTCTTGGTCATCAGTGAGAGAGATGGGCTGTTTCATCCCCCTAACTGCTCAGCTCCACACCTCAGCTTCCATAGCACCTTGCAAGGCCACAGCCACTTAACACCTGTGCCCTGAAGAGTCTGTGGTGCTCCGCAGAGGACAAAGCCCCCACCACACCCAAGTGTCCCCCTCTTCCGCTACCCACCTCCTGCATGTCCCAAAGGGCCAGGGCCATGTTTAGCACACTGTTACTTTGCCCCGCCTGGAGAACAGAGTGCTCTGTATGGAGTCATTACTTAATAAATTCATGGTGCATAGGTGGATCATGGATAGACTCCAGCCTATCAGCCCTACTCTGCTCCCTCCAGGGCCCATCACTGACCTTTAATCACAAACAACTGCCGTGGTGTTGACTCTCCTAAGAGCCCCATAGAATGATACTTCAGGTTGTTTTGCAATTACAGAAAAGGTCAGGAGCTTCGGGCTGGTCCAGGCGCTCCCTGGCCTGGGTTCTCTCAGGCATCTGCCTATCTCCTTCTAGAATCCTGGTGCTGGTTCTCCATGACTTTCAGTTCAGTCCAAGATTCTCAACATCAGTGCTGCTGACATTGCAGGCCTGATAGTCCTTTATTGTGGGGACCATTCTATACATGGTAGGGTGTTTAAGAGCATTCCTGACTCTACCCACTAGGTGCCAATAGCTCCCCTCCTCCTGTGACAAGTCTCCATTAACAAATGTCCTCTGGAGGACAAAACTGCTCCTTGGTTGAGAACTGCTATACACAGGATTCCCTGAGGTGGCCAGCATACGACAGGCTGTGAGCCACAGCAAGATGGTAAAGCTGGGTCTACCACCCCCAAATCTATGAACAAGGGGTCCCATCCCCAAAGGCAGATGCCTGGGCATATACCGCCAGGACCTCACAGGCTTAGCTTCTGCCAGGCCTCACCAGGCAGAAACTATGATCCACCTTTGGTCAGCTTTTGCAGTCTGTTTCAAGAGACGCCAGAAGTCCTGTCTTTTCTGTAAAATCTCCCAGTTCTTAAATGTTGGCCACTAATGTGAATTGTTTTAAAAAAAAAATACTGTGGGAAAAACAAAACACGTCTGGAGCCAAGTGTGTTCTGCCGGCTGCCAGTTTTGCAGTCTGCCCTCAGAAGGCTGGGGAGCTTACACAGCCCCAAAGCCTACAGCACAGCCCAGAGATCTTAGGTACTGTGAAGGAGCCCCCTCATTCTGTGTTAGGCCTCTGAACAGGACATCCAGTCCTTGCCCATGTGGGCCACGCCAATCCCATTTTGAAGTCCAGTGTGACAAAGACAGGGGGGGTCTCAATTCCCAAGGGAGGAGAATGTGAGTGCTACAAAGGAAGGAGATTAAAAAAAGAAATAAAAGCCCGAGGGCCTACCTGGCCCTGGCCTTCCTTGCTGTGTGACCTCAGAGAAGTGCCTCCCCTCTCTGGGCTTCAGGTTCCTCAACTGGCCACTAAGAAAAAAAAACGGAAGTTGGACGAATACATATCTGTATTCCTAGAACTCAACTGGGACTTCCTCCCCGTTTGCCCGTGCCCAGCAGGCATCTTTGTCTGTAACTAACCTAGGCAGACACAAACTGCTGGTCCTGGCTCCGGCATCCTGCAGAGAGTTGGGGCATCCCTGGTGCCTCTGCCTTTGCAATTAGGGGACTCATTACTGCCGGGGGGAAGCTGCCCCATGTCCATGGCAAGGTCCAGCCCTGGGCTCCTGCTGGTGCTGCTGCAGATGTTCTGGGTTAGTGGGAGGCTTTCTCTCCTGCCAGGAAGAACACAGGGGGGTGCAGGTGGGCAGGTCCATATCTGGCTTGCCTGTAGTTGCTGAGCCATTTCCTAGTGAGCTGTGCTGTGCCTGCCTATGGGTGAGGATAGGAGATGGCCTTGCCTTGTTTGTTTAAACTTTGTTACATGTCTTTATTTCCTGTGTGCGTGTGTGTGTTTGACGGTGCATGTGCCACTGTGGGCAGATAGAAGGCAGATGACAACTTGCAGTAGAAGGTTCCCCCTCCTTCCACCGCGTGGGCCCAAGAATGAAATGAAAGTGGTCGGTTCTTGACACATGACTTTACCCAGTGAACCATCTTACCATCCCTGTTTGTTTTGGAGACAGGATCTCATATAACCCAGGCTGATCTTGAACTCACTATGTAGCTGAGGATGGCCTTGAACTTCTGATCCTCCTGCCTCTACCTCTTTGGAGCTGGGATTACAGGTAGTACCACCACTCCAAATTATGCAGCGCTGGGGACTGAATCCAGGGCTTCATGCACACTAGGCAAGCACTCTGAACTATATCCCCCAACCCACATCTCCCTAGTTGTATAGATGGAGAAACTGAGGTCCATGGAGAGCAGACATTCTGCCCAAGCTTACTTGTTAAGAGAACAAAATACACTCCTAACTCACCCCATGTCCTTCTAATCTACCACATTATGGTCTCCCAGGATTGACGATGGACAGATGGACAGACAGACGGGTCCAAGACAAGAACTGGCTTTGCCTCACCTAATTGTACATGAGCAGCCAGGAGAGTCAAACAGTGAGATAGCCAGGGGAAAGACAATAGGAAGCAGTGGGGAGCACTGAGGAGCAGTGGAGAGCACTGAGGAGCAGTGGAGAGCACTGAGGAGCAGTGGAGAGCACTGAGGAGCAGTGGGGAGCATTGAGGAGCAGTGGGGAGCACCGAGGAGCAGTGGGGAGCATTGAGGAGCAGTGGGGAGCACCGAGGAGCAGTGGGGAGCATTGAGGAGCAGTGGGAAGGGGCAACAGGACACACTGTGACCACATGGAATGGAATGCGGTTCAATGTCACCAGCTTTCCTGAGCTCTCTTCCAAAAAAGGAATAAAAAGGCTAAACATATGAATATTGGGAATAAACTATCTTAATTTGAAGATGGTGGCCAGGGGCCAGCAGGGTGGCTCGGCAGTGGCAAGCTCAGTTTGCCACCAAGCCTGACCACTTGAATTCGATCCTCCAGCCCCACATAGTGAATGGGGAGAACCAGCTCCCGCCGGTTGGCCCCTGACCCACATACACACTCTGTGGCATGCACACACAAAATAAATTAATAAAACATCAAACCTCCAGAGCTGATATGGGAATTTTCATAAAGCCCTATTAAAAAATGTTGGCTAAAACTGGTGTTTAAAATGGTTTTTTTCAGGGGCTGGAGAGATGGCTCAGAGGCTAATGATGACAATTTGGGGGGAAAAAGAAGAATTTAGAGTTCATTCTAATTAGTCCCACTGAGACCAGGGACCAGGTCAGTCTCCTGACACCCTTCCAAAGAACCTGATTTGGGTTCCCAGTATCCATATCGGGCAGTTCACAACCACTTATAACTTCCGTTCTCGGGGATCCAGTACAGGCACCTGGACCCACATAAGCATGCACATACATACACATACACATAATTTTTTTTTAAAAATTCAGGCCAGGAATAGTTGAGCATGACTGTAATCCAAGTACTTGGGAGATGAAGGTAAGAGGAAGAAAAGTTCAAGGTCATTCTCTGCTGTATAACAAGTTCAAGGCCATCTTGAGATACATGAGATCCAGTCTCAAAACATAAAAAATAAAATCTTTTTTAGGGGGTTGGAGAGATGGCTCAGCAGTTGAGAGTGCCAGCTGGTCTTCCAGAGGACCTGGGTTCAGTTCCCAGCACCCACATGGTAGCTCACAACTGCCTTCAACTCCAGTTCCAGGGGATCTGATGCCCTCTACTGGCCGCTGTGGACATTGCATGCACATGGTGAACTTGTTTGTATGCAGGCAAAACATTCATACACATAAAATAAAAATCAATCAATTAGTTAATTATTTTAAAGATAATGAGTATTGAACATGGTGACACACATCTGTAAGCCCAGAACTTGGGAGATAGACGCAGGAGGATCCGAAGTTCAAAGTCATCCTCAGCTACGCAGCGCACTCCACTCCAGCCTGGGCTACATGAGACTGTCTCAGCAAAACAAAATAGTAATAATAAGGACAAGCGCTGGTGCCAGACCCTGGGCACATCGTTAAGATTGCCCCCTGCTGTCGGTTTACCAAGGCTGGACTCTGACTCAGCCTACAGCTCCTGCATCTGCCCTGCGGGGCCCTGGTGCAGGAGAGACCTTCCATTTCTAAAGGTCACGTCTATAAACCAAAAGAATGCAGCTTCGCTCCCACTTTACCAGACACACACTGGCTTGTTTGTTTGACTGGGAAACTTCAGGGGGAAGAGACCAGAGCTTCCTACGGATCTGTTCAACAAATCTGCCTCCCAAAACCATTCCAAAGACAGTTAGAGGACAATTCTGGGAAAACAGAGAATTTAGAGCGCATTCTAATTAGTCCCACTGGGACCAGACACCAGGTCAGCCTCCTACCCTGAGAACCTACAGTTCATTTCCCTGTGCAGAATGCTCTGCCCACTCCTGCCCTTTCTGGAGACTCTGTAGCCATCAAAGCTCAAAGTGTCCAAGTGTCATCTTCATGGGACCTGGGTCAAGCATGCCTTGCCTTCGGGGTTGAAGAAACCAGAGTCAACTGTAGCTGATGTGCCCGAGTGCCAGTGGGCGGATGGCAAGCATGCATGGCCCCTAATTACAAAGGAAGCAGGCGCAGGCGTGTGTAGACAGGCCCCCTGGAGCCCAGGCAGGTGGCCTCCTCATGAGGGAGGCCCCTAAGCTTGGATTCTGAGTGCAGGAAACTGTCAGGGTGGAGGAAGAAGTGTTATGTAACCATGACACCACAGCCACTGGAAATGTGACCTCAGCTCCCTCTTCTGCCTTGTTCCACCCACTTGGAAGGAAACAGAGCCGGAGGAGCCTTTCTCCAAGCAGGGCGGGACCCTCCTCTCCGTCAGCATCAAGGCCACCTGGACAGGCTACTAGTCCCACTTCCCAGGTCCAGCCGAGCAGGGTCGTTTCTCGTTCTGGGTGGCAGTACTGTGGATTCAGATGCGTGTTGTGGGTTCTGAGGCCACACGTGGAGAGATACTGCCTTAGGGTTCCTGGGAGCAATTTCCACAGGCCCTGGATTTGCTGGGTGACCCCTGCCAGTGCTGGAACTTCTTTGGGACCCCCGTGCATCTTTGTTTCTGAAGAACTGAAGGTGGGGGTGCCTAATTACTGTTTGCAGGGAGCTGGGAGATCTTCCCAGGGAAGGTACAGGCAGTCACACACCGCTCTTTCCTCTGTTGCAACTTGCTCAGAGTCTCTGGGAAGCCGAGAGCCTCTAAGAGGATGGGGCACTTTGGCTTTAAAGGGACAGGCAGCCTAGTATCCCCAAATCTGCATCCCTGGGACTTGGTGCTCACCTGGAAAGACTTGGGGAGCTTTTAACTGGCCTGGTCTTCAAGAACATTTTGTTTCCTACCTTCCTTAGGTGGGCGTCAGGGCTCAACCCTGACCAGAGATAAAACACCTGTGTCTCCACAGCTAAAATCCAAGTCCTGTTCATGCCTACAGTTATTTCTTTTGCATTTCTTTCTTTAATTTATTTCTGTGAGATAAGATCTAATATATCAAGCTGGTCTCGAACTCTTTATGTAGACAAGGATGTTCTTGAACTTCTGATTCTCCTGCCTCCCAAGATCATCACTATGCCTGTTTTTATATAGTACAGGGGCTTGCACCTAGGGGACTAACCCTCTTCAGCCTCACCACAACTTCCCATGGCCAGTCCCTGCAGGTCATTGCAGCCAGGAGATGTTGGCAGAGAGGTGAGCTGTGGGTCGAGATCTTTCCTGCTTCCGAGGTGGGGTGGGAGACTGGAGCAGAGCCGGCAGTGTGGAGCTCAGGAATGCTGGGAACTCAACAGAAGCTGCCAGGGTTGCTGGAGCTTACCCTGGATCCTTGTGAAAATACCTCGCTGTGGTTAGGTGTCCCCCAGAGACTCTTGTGCTGAAGGCTTGGTCCCCCACATGGTGCTTTTGAGAGGTGGTAGACCATTTAAGAGGTATGCTCAGCAGGAGGCCTTGGGGATGTACCCTTGAAGGGCATCATGGGACTCCATCCCTTCCTCGTCCTCTCTTTCATTTCCCACATTTTAGGTGAGCAGCTTTGCTCCACCATGTGATCCTCCTCCCCCCAAACACACACACACACACACACACACACACACACACACACACACACACCAGAGGACTAAAAAGTCCACCTTATTTTTTGAGGCAGGGCCTCTCATTGAACCCGAAGGCCACTGATTCAGCTAGGCTGGCTGGCCCGAAAGCCCCAAGGATCCCCTGTCTCCACACCTAGCCCTTTATGTGAAGACAGGGGGGAATCTATCCTCAGGTCTTTATGTGGCTAAGCCATCTCCTCATCTCCTTAACTCTTATCTCTTCTGCGCCCTTACTGGAATGTGGCCCTTCATGTATCTTGAATCTCACACAGACAGACCTGTGCTGGGGAATTTGGTGATGTTCTTTCCTGGAGCCTAAAGGACTCCCAAGTACAGGGATGGAGTTCTGCCCATGACCTCTGGGGGTGGCAGTGAGCTGGTACTGGCCCCTCTCACTGCCGAGAATCACAAGTGTGCAAGGGTGGAGGGCTGTAGCTGTTAGTAGAGTGATTGCTTAGCATGCATGAAACCCTGGCCTTGACCCTAGCATTGAAAACAAAGTTCATGGCACAGGTGTGCATTCTCTCTTAATAAGTCACGCCAAGGTAGCGTAATAGTCAGTAGTGTGTGACCCTGCAGCCAGACTACATGAGCCCGAGTGGCTTTGTGATATATGACTTGACCTCTCTGTGTCTGTTTCCTCACCTGCAAAATGGGTACAATAATGACAGTACCCTTACCTCACAAGGTTGTTGGATAAAATGAGTGTGTTAAGGTCTTAGTACCTGGCACAGACTAAGTACTATGCTAGTATTTGCCAGTCTTCTTATAACATGTAGCTTCTTAGAACATTTTTGTTCTTGTTGGTTTCATTCTGAGAAGTTGCCATTTTGAAACTTCTGATAGAAAACTTCCTGCTTGAATTCCCTATAAAGAGGTTCAGGGTTAGTATAGCATGCAGCCCTGGATAAGGAAGGAATTTATTCTTTCATCCATGAAGAATCTACCTTGGAGTAGGGCATGGTAGCATATTATTAATCCCAGCATTCAGGAGATGGAAGAAGGAAGATTAGGAATTCAGGGTCATCCTTGGCAACATAGTGAGTTCAAGGCTAGCCTAGACACGAGACCTAGTCTCATTAAAAAAAAGAATCTAGGTTGAAATGGAGCGTGGTTGTACAAGGAGAAGGAGGCCTGGTGGTGCAGACCTATAATCAAAGTATTGGGAGGCAGAGGCAGGAAGATCTCAAAGAATATAGTGAGGACCCGCAACATGGCTCATTAGGTAAAGGTACTTGCTACCAATCCTGATGATGAGCTGAGTATGATCCTCAGGGTCCCCATGGTGGAAGGAGAGAAGTGACTCTGTGACTCTTGCAAGTTGTATCTGACCTCCACAAGCCCACACACATGCACACGAGCCCTACCCCACACACATAAATTAATTTTAAAATTCTTTAAAGAATATACCAAGACCATCTCAGCACAGTCTAAGCAGCAGGTCGCAGAGGCGGCTGCCCCCTGGAAAATGCTCTAATGCCTTGTCCTGCCCAAGGCCTGAGCTAAGCCTCCTGCCTCTAGGGCAGGACCTTTGGAAGCCCCTACAATGAGCAAGACCTTGGCCAGGCCATTTGGGGCCCTGAGAAGACAAAGGGCAGGATGAGTCTGACAGGCTGACTAAAGTCTCCAGCCTCGCCAGGCAGACGGTGGATCAGGTCAGGTCCTTCACCCACCAATGACGAGGCCTGAGGAGGTCTGGGGGAAAATCCCATCTCATCCTCCCTGCCACACCTGTGTCCCAGAGTCCCGCTGGGGTGCCTGAGGAAAGAAAGGGGATCAACACTGTCCCCACCAGTGGCCTCAGCTGCAGAGGTAGCCCAGGACTTGATAAATGGCTTCAAGATCATCCCAGAGGCACTAATAGATGGCAAAATGCCCAGAAATTACAGAAGGGCTTGCCTGGCTCAGGAGCCATGGGATTTTTACTTGCCCCCTCCCCCAGGAATGTCCCTCCATCCAGATGTTTTGGTTTCACTGTAAGCTAGACACAGTGTAGGAGATGGGCCTCATCTCACAGCACACTCAACCCAGCCAGCAGTTACTGCAAGCATCTCTACTTAGGGACAGGAACAGAGAGGCTCCATGGCTGAGATCATTTATCTGAGATCCCACATTAGTGAGTTTCAAAGCTGTGTCTCTGCCTCCAGAAATGGCTTCCTGGGGTATCTTACAGCTTCTAAGATAGCCCTATGATTCCTTCCTTGTGGTCTCAACACCTCATTTAGCCCCCTCCCTTCAAGTGCTGGTGACGGACCCTGAGGAGTAGAAACCGAAAGTGGTGATGGGTGCTCTTTCCAGGAGAGCTTCCACCCTGGTACGCTAACCCTTGCTCTTTCTCAGCCCTCTCTGGGACTCCAGCTGTCGTCCTGTGAGCTGAGGTTCTTGAGCCTCCAGTGGAAGCTGAATTGATAAAAGGAGCAAGTCAGGAAGCAGGTGTTTTCCAGATGAGCCTTGAACTGACAGCAGGCCCAACAGGCAATCTATGAGTAACCAGGAGCCAGAGCCCGGCTGTACCACACCTGGATTCCTGACCCACACAATGTGAGCCCATTGATCCTTGCTTTATGACAGAACATATGGTTTGGGATGATTTGTTATATAGCAGTAGGGGACTAATGCACCTCCTGTTAACATCAACATAGACACAGATACACACACAGATGACACACAGGCATATAGACACACACAGAAACACAGACACATGAGCAGACACACACACAGGCACACTCACACGGCATGTGGGCACATAGAGACACAGACAGACACATGGATACACATTCACACAGACAGACAGACACACACACACACACACACACACACACACACACACACACTCTCCAGGAAAAAGAATAAAAACAAATAAGTGGAAAAACCTGCTTTTGTTAGTACACGTCTATAATCCCAGCAGTCCACAGGGACAATCAGGAGGCTAAGGAGTTTAAGCCACCCTCAACTATACATAAAGTTTGAGACCAGCCTGGCTGACCTCAGACCCTATCTTCTTTTTTTAAAAGTGTAATGCAGGGCCCCAGAGGTGGCTCAGTGGTTAAGAGCACTGTCTACTCTTCCAGAGGACCTAGGTTCAGTTCCCAGCACCCACATGGAAGTTAATAACCATCCATAACTTCAGGAGATCCAGTGCTCTCTTCCGACCTCTGTAGTGTACATGCACTTACATACATGCAGGCCCGAGCTCATATACATAAAATGAAATTAAATAAATCAGGGCTGGAGAGATGGCTCAATGGTGAAGAACACTTGTTCTTCCAGAGGACCTGCATTCAGTTCCCAGCACCCTCATCAGGCAGCTCATAACCACCTCCTCATAATTACCACCTATAATTCCAGCTCCTGGGGGATCCAATACCTTTGGCCTCTACCAGCACCTGCAGTCACATATACAGATACACACACATATGCACATATGTTAAAATAAAAACCTTTAAAAAAATGAAATCAAGCCATCAAATATAAAGTTCTTAGTGTAATGAGCCAGAACCCTCTTCCCTGCTCACCCTCTAAGTCAATGCTCCAATGTGTTTTTGCTTAAATGCAGATAGAGAAGGCCACTTACCCATGGTCACACATCAGCTGGGAGGGGCACTGACATTGCACCTGGTCCGAGTCTCTTTTCCCAAAAGTCTTGTCGGGTGGGGACTCCATGAGGGTGTCAGAAAATTACATTTTTAGCACAGAACTTTGGGATTGGCGGCAACAAGTTTGACCAACAAGTTGGCCAAAAGCCACAGCGGAACCTCTTCTACAAGGGTCTGGGGATGTAGATCAGTTTTGGTAGAATGCTCTGCTTCAAAAGCACAAGGTCCTGGGTTCGGTCACCAGCAGTATGTGATAGCAGACATGATGACTCAAGCTTGTAAGCCCAGTACTTAGGGGTGGAGGCAGGAGGATCAGAAGTTTAAGGTCACTCTTGGCTATATAGTGAGTTTGAGACTACATGAGACCCTGTTAATAAATAAATAAGAGTTTGGAAAGATAGTTCTGGAGTTAAAAGCTCCTTGCACTCTTGCAGAGGCCCTGGATTCAGTTCCCAGCACCCACGTGGCAGTTCAAAACTGTCTGTAACTCCAGTTCCAGAGGATCGGACACATCCTCGAGCCTCTGCCAGCCCTGCAGCGCATGGTGCACATACATGTGAGAATCTTTATTTTAAAGATTGAATAAATAAGTGTCCAGTGAGCAAAAAGGTTGTCTTCCAAGTCTGACAGCCGGAGATCCATCCCAGAAACCCACATAAAGATGAAAGGGAAAAACCAACTCCACAAAGTTGCCCCTGACCTCAGTACACATAGAGTGGCACAGGTACACCCCCATCCACACATCTCACTCACAGACACACACACACACACACACACACCACACAGTAATGATCATAAATGAAAATTACAAGTAACATAAAAGACACATAACCAAGAAAAGGGTACACAGAGACCTCCAGTGGGCTCAGATCTTCAGTATCAAGCAGCTGGTAACTACCTGTGCTACTAAATGGGATGCTTCTGGCTTTGTTCCTAAAGCTCAGTCTCTTTGTAGTATGCTTCAGGGACTTAAAGAAAGTTCTCCTGGGAACAAGGAACACTGTTCTGGGATCTGCACTGACCCCGGTGTCCCCAGGTTCCTTTGTATTTTCTTTGGTGGCTCCCTGTGAGGTCAGCGTCAAGGGGGACCATCTGGCTGCAGAGTGCGCAGCCAGAGCAGTTCCCCACCCCTCACTGGACCACACTTTTCTCTCACCTCCTTGCCTTCCCAACCATTGCCTGTACTCGGTAAACGAGTCACCACAGGGCTGACGTGAACCCATCTGACCCTCCTGACGGCCTCTCTTCTGTCATCCCGCAGAGCCCAGACAACACGGGCCCCGGAGGACAGAACAAACAGCCCCAGGCCCGGCTCCACCCGTGCCAGTTCTCAGGGCATCCCTTGTACATGCAGAATTTCCAGGGCAACCACGAGGCCTCTAGTTTGAGATAATAGATAGATAGATAGATAGATAGACAGACAGACAGATAAAATTGGGCTATGGAAATGGCTCATTTGGTAAAGTGCAAGGGCCTGGGTTGGATCCCCAGAACCCAAGTAAGAAAGATAGACGTAGAATGCACACATGATCTCAGTATGCCAGAGATGGAGATAGAGGCTCCCCGGCCAGCCTGTCTCTGCCTGGCTTAAGTGGCAAGCTCTAGGCCAAGTAGAGACGCTGTCTCAAAAAATAAGAAGGTAACTGGCATGGTGGTACGCACCTTTAATTTCAGCACTAAGGAGACAGAGGCAGGCAGATCACCATGAGACTGAGGCGAGCCTGGTTCCCGGCCAGCTGGAGCTACAGGGCAATACCCTCGGAAAACCAAACCTAACAAAAAAGAAGTGGACAGTCCCTGAGGAATGATACCCAAAGTCATCCTCTTACCTCCACACGTGTATACACCTACATACACACACACACACACACACACGCACACACACATGCAGAGCAGAGACTGTGCCAAGACCTACCTTTGCTGAGTCAGGAGAGCTGCACAAATTCCCCAGCGGTGTGTGTGACCCTGTGACCCACCTGGCTAGGATAACTGAAATGTAGCTGGGAAGTATGTGCAAGTGTGTTTTGAGTTGGTATGGAGAGAGCACTGGTAGCTATGGACTACACAGAAACTTCTAGGCACATTTGTTATTCTTTCCCCATCTCCTTCTTGTTCTTAAATTGTCAAGAACTGTCAACATTCCAAACTAAGAAGAACATCTGGAATCACTGGGCCTGCATTCCTGAGCACGAAGTCTACGGCCTCCTCCACAGGGCAGATGGCCTCTTCTTCGTCTCAGTCCCCACCACACCCTAGTGTTTCCTCACTGCCAAAGCCAAGTAGCCCATGCTCCTGTGGCCTTTTCTCTTGTTGTGGAGTTAAAGGGAAAGGCACGACTCTAACAGGATTGGGAGACTAGCCTGGCATGGGGGCTCACACCTGTAATCCCAGGCATGAGAGTCAATGCAAATTCAAGGCCAGCCTTAACTACGCTATGAGTTCTAGGCTAGCTGGGGCAACACAATGAGACCCTGTCTCAAACAAACAAACAAAAAGCAGAAGTAAGCAAACAAAAAGTAAGAAAGAGTTCCCCGTACTTTTTTAGTAAAGGCAGAGGAAAGGTACGTCTCTGTGACAGTGAGGAGTCTAAGTGATTTTATTTTTTGTTGTTATTTTTGTTTTCTCAGAGCCTTACACACAGGCTAGCCTGCAACTCACTGGATAGCCCAGGTTGTCCTTGAACTCCTGCTTTAGCTTGCTGAGCCTTTATACCCAGCCTTTTCTAAGTGTTTAATAAATAAGGATTTTAAATTTGCTTTCTGTTATTATAATAAGCAACAGCGACCAAAGTAAGTTAGGGGAGAAAAGGGTTTATGTCAGCTCATTCCAGGTTAGAATCCATCATTGAGGGAAGTCAGGACAGGAACTGGAGGCAGGAACTTGGAGGCAGGAACCAGAGGGGAACACTGCTTCTTGACTGGTTCACTGGCGTGATCATGATAGCTAGTTTTCTTATACAGCCTGGGCCTACCTGCCTAGGGATGGTACCGCCCACAGTGGGCTGGCCCCCCCTACATCAATTAGCAATCAATTTAGTGCACTACAGACAAGCCCACAGGCCAATCTAATCTGGGAAATTCTTCAATTGCATTCCATCTATTCAAGGTTATGTCAGGTAGACAATAAAAACTAACCAAGACACAAGGGGACTTTAGGTCAAAAAAAACACAGCCTGAATGCCCAGATGAAACATCTCTCAGCACTCAGTGCATAGCACACCTCACTCCTTCCCATCCCCCAGGGGTCCCTGGAGGTGTCTCAGGCAACTAGCAGGTGCCCCCCCCCCCAGGGGTGTTCCCTGCTTCTCCATCATCAAGGGCTCTGAGAGACCTTTTTTCTGTTCTGTTTCTCTTCCTATCCTAGCAAATGCAGAGGATCTGGGGCCCTGGTGCTGCTTGGTGCTGCGTCCATGTCCTTCCTCCAGAGCTGTGTGGGTGCTTAAGCCATGGGTGGGTATTCTTGTGCCTCTGGGGACACCAGGAGCAGTACTTGGCATGTTCATTTGCCCTCCACGGTGATCAGGGTTCCCAGTTAGACTTCCCTAGGGAGGGTCTCAGCAACTGCTGTGGACTCCACAGCTGAGTATGTTTCCCAGGGGGGGAGGGGGCCTGATTGGGTGGGGAGTGGAAGCTGGGAAGGCTATGATGGTGAGTAGCCAGGCCACTGTGGTTGAGGAGAGGTGGGGCTTCTTACCCACTGTCAGGAAAGGGGCTGTGAAAGGTTTTAGCCTTGGGAGAAAGTACTTTGGTTCCCACAGCCTGTTTGGAGAGTCATTTGCCAGTGGCCCAGAAATTCCCACAGCTCAGGCTGGAATCAGGGGGAACCACAGGTCACAGAGCCAGGCCAGGGATGCATTCTACTTAGAAGGATGGGGTAGGGGGTGGTGAGCTTGGGGACTCCAGGGCAGTGTTGACTCCTCACCTGGCTGCACAGCTTGCCTCCCTGGAGTCTACAGCGGGGGCAAGCCAGTTCTAACTCCTGGGGCTGTGGAGAGATAATTAGTCCTTCTACAGAGCATCGTAATCCCAGATCAAAGGGGTCTCCCAGCTGCAAAGCACTTTACAGGGGAACGCCCACTCCAGCGGTCGATGGATACAGACTCGCAGACCCTCCAAGGTGCCATCTCGGCCTGAGCTTGGCTGGCCTAGCAGCCCGGTCCCCCAAGACTCGGCAGTCACTTCACTCGGAAGGCTATCAGAGTGGCACGTTTGCACACTGGCATGCCTGGCAGGGGCCTGCACATTTCCTTTTGGCGCACTTGGGGCTTTCCAAGCCCCGGGCTTGAGTCCTGTAACTCTCGATCCCTGTGACACCGGCATCTACCTTTCCCACCCCGAGTTTCTCCAGGAATGGCCAGGCTGGGGCCGCACGGAGTGGCCGAGGGTACAGGGGCTGCGCAGGGCACCGGGGCTAGTCCGCGCGCCGCGGAGGGGCGGGGAGAGGGCGTGTCCGGGGCGGGGCTGCGGGGCGTGGTCAGCGGGTACCCTCTCCAGCCCGGAAGGAGCTGGAGGAGGAGCCCCCGGGATCTGGAGTCGTTCCCACGTGAGAGGCTCGCGGCCGGATTCCTCGCGTGCGTCCGGCCGGACGGAGATCGCTGGCCCGGCGCGCGCGCGCGGGCGGCTGGATGCGGCGGCGGCGGCCCGGGGAGCTGTGAGCCGGGCTCCGGCCGTGGGGGCCCCGCGCGCCGCCGTGGGCCGCGCGTCCCGGGCACGCGGCATGCGGGCGGCCGACGCGGGCTCCTGGGAGCGCGTCCGCCAGCTGGCGGTGCAGGGCGAGCCGGCCCCGTGCTGCGGGCCGGGGACCGGGCCGGTGCGCGCCCCGGGGCCCGCCGCCTGCGAGCGGTGCGCCGACGCCGCGGGGCCCGGAGACCCGCCGCGAGCCGGGGCGGCCCGCGCTCCAGCCGATGGCGACTGCGGCCAGCCGGGTAGGTGCGCGCGGGGCCGGGAAGGCGGCGCGGCTGCAGGCCGGGGAACCTGGGAGCCTCTGGGGCTGGCGCGCGGGGGCGCTCGGGGCCGCGATCCCGGAGGCGCTGGTGACAAAGTTGTATCCCCGATTGCCAGGCGGGACGGGAGTGAGTTCTTCCGCGGGGAGCTGGGGCCTCGGGGCTCCGGGAATGGAGCTCCGAGAGAGCGCTGCAGGGAGAGGTCCGGGATGCCTGGCGGGGTCCTGCAATCGCGTGGCGCCTGCAGACGCAGCTTGGGTCTGGACCCAGCGTGAGCGTGGGAAAGGGGCTAGCCCAGTGCACAGTTAGGGTGGGACCCTGTGACTGTGCTTGTAACTCAGCCAGCCCCAGAAAGTCGGGAGTAGAGCGCCTCTCCGCTCGCGTCCCTCGGAGGGGAAATGGATGATGGTTCGCCTTTTCTGGGAGTCCAGAGAGACTGCTGCGTTTCTCACACACTTGAACTCCGAGTCATGCAGAGAGAGAAATCGCAGTGGTTGGATGCTCAGACGCAGTGATCCGATTGCGTATCTGTGGCCGATCCGTCCCAAGGATTGTACAGCGCTTCTGGGTTCAAATGTTCCCATTGGGTGCGTCCGTTCCGGCCTCAGCTGTCTCTCTCCTCCCGCCCCCAAGTTAGGTCCTGGGGTGAAGGCAGGAACCCTGGATCGGCTTGACTGAGGAGGAAGCAATTGCAGTTTAGATGCTCGTCTCTGGGCTTGTCTGAGAAGTGTCTGACTCTGCTCAGTTTGGAACTCCCTGAACACTTTTTACAGGGGGCGGGGGAACGAAAACAAAAACCAGGAGGTCCTATGATTACTGTTAATGTGTTTTAGTAATTGTTACACAATGTCCTCCTGAAAAAGGTCTCAGCCCCCTGGCTGTGAGGCTGTGTCCTCTCCATGCAGATAGGGACAATAAAGCCCAGAAGTTGAGCCACTTGGCAGCATTCCCACTGTCTTAAGCCTTGGTGCTGGAATTTTAGATTCTTTATTTTAAAGCAGAGTCTCATTGTATAGTCCACGCTGGCCTTGAACCCAAGATCCTCCTGCTGTGCTGGAATTACAGGCACTCACCACCAGGCTTGGTATCATTAGTATCTCAGACTGTTGCAGTGCAAAGCCAGAATGCAAACCCATCTCCTTGGTGGCAGCTCCCCAGCTGAGGAACCACAGAGTACTTGTTTAGTAATTCTTTCCGTTGAGAAGGATTCTGCTGCATGGCCCTGTTGCCTGCTCTGATTGATGTTCTCTGGAGATGCCCCCTGTCCCAGTAGAGCATTATTTTAGCTTACTGATCTGTAAGGTGGAAATCTGATCCTGATACCTGCTCCAGGTACCTTGATCTTTCCACAGATGGTGTGTGTCAGCAGAGCCTAGTGGCACACTCCTGTCATCATCTGAGGTAATCTGGAGGCTGAGACAGGAGGCTGGTAAAGTCCAAGCCTGCCTGGCCTACAAAGTAAGTTCAAGGCCATCCCTGGCAGCTCAGTGAGACCCTGTCTCACAATAAAAAGTATAAAAGCATAGCTCAGTAGTAGAGCACTTGCCCAGCCTGCTTGAGAGCCTAGATTCTCTCCCCAGAGAAACGGTGAAAGAAGCCTGGCAAGATGGTTCAGTGGGTATATGTACTTGGGGCCAAGCCAGATGACTTGAGTTAGATCCCTGAGACCCACGTGGTGAAAAGTGAGAATGGTCCTCTGACCTTCACATGCACACCATGACACATGTGTGCCTACATACATACACACAAATAAATTAATGTCATTTAAATTTTTAAGGAGAAAGCACCTGCCTAGCTCCTAGCAGGTACATAGTGAGCATTGGTCTTCTGCTTCTTCATACCCTGCACGAATGCTCAGTCACCTGTCACTGTCCCAGGGACTCAGTTTCCCATTAGGTTGTGTTGCACTCCGCCTCCTCTCCAGGCTTCTGAACTGTGTGGGTCACGGTGACTTTTGCCCCATCTGTAAAATGCTTTAGGCTGGTGTTGTGACTCTGGAAGTTGTTATTATGTAAACAGGGTGGAAGATGGCTGGGTGGAGATACAACTGTTGACTTTGTAGCTAGATTGGCTCCATTCCTGTGTTCTAGATAACAGTATCCCAATGGCATGCTGTAAACAAAACACCTGACTCTTAAGTCTGGGCCTAGTTGTTTTCCACAGCCCTCTCTCCTTGCGTGTCCCTGTAGGGAAGATGACTAGAAAACCGCCTTCCCAAATTGGAGGTGGCCTTCCTACAGCAGACAGAGGAATACCAGCAGGTAAACAAGAAGCATTTGTTCCAACCTCCTTCATGTCCAGGTCCCGCCTTGCCTTCTTTGACATGGTTCCCTGTAGTCCAGTCAAACTCACTATGTAGCTGAGGATGACCCTTTAATTCTTGATCCTTGAGATTTTACAGCCTGAGCACTTGGATTACAGGCATGTGCTCACTATGCCCAATGTGATGCAGTGCTGGGAATCAAACCCAGGACCTTGAGCATGCTAGGAAAACAGTACCAATGAGTGTCATCTTCAGCCCCTTGTATCTGGTTCTTTTTTAAAGATTTATTTTTATTTGTGTGTGTGTGTGTGTGTGTTTTGATGCATGCCTGTGCGGGTGCCCACAAAGGCCAGAAGAGGGTGTTGGATTGCCTGGAATTGGAGTTATGAGCCACCTGATGTGAGTGCTGGGAACTGGTCAGAAACCCAACTCCCATCCTCTACTGCCGGCAGAAATCAGACCATACCCAAAGGGAGTGAGGATGAGAAAATGTAGAGATAGAGAGAGAGAGAAAGAAAAAATATGACAGACTCAGGAGGGCTGTCAGTCACACTGAAGCAGTTTGCCTTTATTAAGTCCCCCTATTTATACTGTGAGGTAAGCAAAACAATATTAACACAGGCAAAATAACTCAAGATGTGATTGGCTTCCTTCAAAGATCTTCATGTGACCTCAGTCTTAGGTGAAAAATAAACTTCTCCTCAGATGCAAATCATTTTGCCTAATGAAAACTCCCGCTTTCAACAGCGCTTCTGTGCACGAGATTGACTTCTGCCTAACCCAAAACTAGGGCATAGTTCAAGGCAGGCACATGGCCCCTGACACTCTACAATAACAGCAAGTGATTTTAACTGCTAAGTCGTTTCTCCAGCCCCTTGTGTCTGATTCTTAAAAATCAAATGGAGTTTTGATGGTGGCTGGACACCGATGAAAGCAAGCATCGAAATGAGTTCTGTTTACAGAGGGTTTCTTTTAGGAAGGAATTAGGAAATCACCCAAGCTGGGAGACCACCCACTTTAGCATAGCAGCCTTTTGTCCTAAGCTGGATGTGACCCTCGGCTAAAGGATCTAAAAAGTGGTGCCCTATTGGATGAGACAATCTGGGAATTGAATTTTGCCTCAGGATGAGGTCTGGGCACCTTGATTTTGCTCACAAAGTCTGCCCTGATCTCAGCAGGGTAACAGCCCGGAACTGTGACAGCTCTGGCCTCCAGGGTGAGTGGGCCAAGGACCAGAGCAGAAGAGAGACATTTTGGCTGCATGCGTATTCTGCACCTGTTTCTTCTCCAGTTCTGACTCTGAGATACCTGACAGACAGACCAGTTTGCTCTTGGTTTTGGGGAATCACACTGTCTGAGGGTTGGATCATCCCAGAACCAGGTGCCCCTCAGTGTTTTCAACGGGGAACACAAATCAAGTTCGTCTGTCTTTCATTGTCCATCATTTAATCATATTTTGGGGGCACCTCTGGGCCAGGTGCTTATTGTAACTGCCAGGAATATCGTAACAAACAACTGCGACCATGTTTCCACGGAGCTTACACTCAGTGGGAGGAGATTTCCCATAAGAAGATGAGTCTAGGTTGGTAATCCAGTGCAGAGAAAATAAGCTGGGGAGGGATCAGGGTGATGGGAGCTGTGGAGGGCTGGTGTTTGGGAAACGTGGTCAAAGAGAGGGCTGCTGGGTGCTGAGTTCCTAAAGCCAGAGAATACTGCTGGTCAGCTCAAAGAACCCCGTCAGTTTGGAATAGATGTTGTGTCTGTCCACATCTTGATTAAGTTGTTTGTGCTGTGTCTCTTTGCTTTAGAGACAGGGTCTCCTGTGTCCCAGGCTGGCCTTGAACTCATTATGTAGCCAAGGATGGCTTTGAGTTTCTTATCCACCTGCTTCTCTACCTGTGAGTGCTGGGACTTCAACCATGCACCACCACATTGGGTTTATGAGGAGTCAGGCATAGGACCCAAGGCGTTGGACTTGCTAGGCAAGCACTCTAACCAGCTGAGCTGGGCTGCTTTCGAAGTCTTTATGGTATCGCCACCCACCCTGTGTTTTCATTTCCTATTGCTTCTTGCCACTAGCCTCTCTACACAAAACCACAGAGGAGGGACATCAGAGTGTTAGTTTATCTTGTGCACTGACTCCCAGTCCTCTGCATAAACTAAACAGAATGCTAGTCTTAGTCTGTTCTCCTAACAACCCTGGGGTAGGTGTGACTGCTAATCCCATTCACGGATAAGGAAACTGGTACTTGGAAGAGTTGAGGCACTTGCCTGAAGTCACACTGACAGTGAGTATCACAGTCAGGAATGTACCTTAGATTGTAGACCTTGGGTGGAGTAGAAAGACCTTGTATTGTTGTTCTTAAGAAAGTAGACCCTACATTAAATTTCAGGTGTTTTTTGTTGTTGTTTCTTCCTTTAAATTCTTCCAAAAAGCAAAAAGTTTGTCTTTTTAACATTCCTGGTGTAAGGAGCAACAGTGTTTTCTGATCTTTGGCAATCTCTGAGTTCTTTCTGTTACAAGCTCTGGAAAAGGTGTTGCTAGGAAGGAGATGAGATGGAATTTCCACCCCACGCGGGCCATTGGGGACGCTCCTAGGTAGCCGTCCTCTGGAATCAACTGGCCCTGTGGCTGGGCAGGGTAGAGGTCACTGTGGGCTGGGCTGTTCCAGTGATCAGGAGTGCAAACTCTTTAAAGATGGGTCCCCCCGGGGATGGCTGAGCCTGTGGTGGTCATCCTGCACCTGTGTTGTGGTTCAGTGCTTGGGACTGGACTTAATCCTCTGCCAGGGCAGCTGGTTCCCCTGTACCACAACACTGCTTGTTTTGGAAACACAACAGTTAGAATTCCTGGGTTCAGCTCCTTACAAGCTGTGTGACACCCAAGCAAGTCACTGAGCATCCCAAGCCTCAGTTTACCCTTCAACAAAGTGAAGAACTTTTTTTAAAAAGCATTTTATTTATTATTTTTTACTTTATGTATATGAGTGTTTTGTTTGCATATATGTAAGGACACCTGTGTCTTGAGTACCCACAGAGGGTGGAAGACAGTGTTGGATCCCCTGGAACTGGAGTTAAAGATTGTTGTTAGCCACCATGTGGGTGCTGGGAACTGAACCCAGGTCCTCGGGGAGGGCAGCCGTCTCTCTTGGCTGCCCCCCTTCTTTTTTTTGAAACAGGATCTTCTGTAGCCCCAGCTGGCCTGGAACTTTCTATACAAACCAGGCTAGACTTGATTGCACAGAGATCTTTCTGCTCCTGCCTCCTGAGTGCTGGGATCTAAGGCGTGTCCACCATACCAGATCAAAAAGAGGATCTTTTTCCTCTCTGAGAGCTGTTGGAGATTGAACAGGAGTCTAATTAGCATCCTTGCTAACTTAACTATAGGGCCTGGTGCTTCTGGGACCATCAGGGAAGAAAGGAAATTTCATTAACCACCATCTAAAAAACTTGAAGTGTGAGTGGGCTGGAGAGTTGGCTCAGTGGCTAAGAGCATTGTTTGCTGCTGCAGAGAACCCAGGTTTGATTCCCAGCACCCACATGATGACTAACAACCATTCATAACTCCAGTTCCAGATCAGACACCCAACCTCTGCAGGCTTTACATACACATAGGCAATATACCCATACACATTAAATAAATAAATAATAAAATGCTTTATAAAACCTCAAAGTATATGTGTGTGCATACTTGTAAAATATCATATATATCATTGTTGCTGTTTTTGAGGTTTAGGGTTTTGTTTTGTTTGAGGCAGGATCTCACATAGCTCAGGCTTGCTTTAAGCTCCCTAAGTAGCCCAGGTTGGCTGTGAACTCCAGATCCCCTTGCCTCTTCTTCCCAGTTGCTGGGATTACAGGTGTGCACCATGAGGTGAATATATATTAAGATTTGATCAAGCTGGTGGCTCCTTCAACCTGTTTGGCATCAGGGACACACAGTGGTTGCCAAGCACCCTTTATAGTCTCTGGAACATTCCAGTTTGAGTTAACTGGTCGATTTACCAGCTGTTCTAGAGGAAGAAGGGTTTTCTCACCTTTTAATCATCTCAAGGGAAACAACACCCATTACCCTGAGCTCTGCCTTTTCTCATCCATAACAGGGCAAGTTGTCAGAAATGGACAATCAGGTGGATTTGCGGGCAGACAGGGTTTTGCCCTGGCAGATAAGCCCAGCCAACACATCATTAAAGCCTGCCAAAGCGATCACCTGGGAGCCTCGTGTTGACTCTGAGTCACTAAGGGCTTAAACACTCCAGAGAGGCAAGCCTGGATGAGGAGGTGTGTGCGAGTGTGTGCACGCGGGCGTGTGGAGTTATTTTCATGGACTTACTCCCTGGGAAGGTGTTGGATGTAGTATGTACCGGATGAATTCCTTTCAGGGAGGTGGGACATCGGGATCAGCACCAATCCCCAAGGGCCACCTCCTCTGCAGTCCGTGTGCCAGCCTGCGTGATGGTGGGGACTTCAGGCTGTCTCTCATATGCTGCCTGGATGCCTTTAAGAGAGGCCAGCTGGAGGACTCTGCTCCTGGTGATTCCTCCCAGCGCTCACCCAATGACCACAGCCCTTCGGGTGCTGCAGCAGCCCCTGATCTGGGAGAAATTCCCAGCCCAGGGGGTACTCTAGGTAGGTGAGGCCCACCCACCATCTCAGCTCTGGTCAGTATGGTATCTGTCCTCCGTGCGTATGCTGGATTTGGGGGACGCCATCAGGGAACGCCCACCACCTGGCACCTGCTGGCTGCTCTGCAGGCCTCAGGATTAGAAAGGTGACACAGGCCCCAGACTAGTTTGGGCTGTAACTTTATCAGTCATTGAGTATGTTTGGTGCCTTTTAATTGTGTGGAAGCTTCAAAAAGCTCTCTCTAGGGGCCAACAGAAAAGTGAGAACAACAGCCAGGTCTCCCGGGACGGCACCTCTCTGCACAGCCCCACCAGCCTGCTCCTGACTCCGAAGCCCTGTGCACCCAGGCGGGGAAGACAGTGTGCTTCCTTACAGAAGGGCCGGTTAATGACAAACTCACTTGCTCAGGGCCAGCCGCTGAGGGGAGCCAAGGAATGCTCTGATGCAGGCAAGGCTGTCTCGCCTTTACCTCATCCTGCAGACAGACCAACAAAACCTAAAGAACTTACCAAGTACTGTCTGTTCCAGGGTGCCTTCTGCAGGACCGTCATTCCCTGTAATTTCATACGCAGCTGAGATGCTGGAGACCATGGGCCTTTCTATAGTTTTTAAATTTTATTTTATTCTTTTGAGACAGAGTCTCTTGTAAGCCAAGGCGGGCCTTGAACTTGCTATATGCTTAGGATGACTTTGAATTCTTGATTATCCTGTCTCTACCTCCTAAGTGCTGCGCTTGTTGGCATGTGGCGCCATAGTCAGCTGTGTGGGGGGTGGGGGAGGGAGAGAGGGAGGGAGATCTGTATAGCTCAGGCAAGCTTCGAACTCATAGCAATCCTGCCTCAATATCCGGAGTACTGGGATGATAGATGTGAGTTGGCAAGCCCCGTACATGGGTTTACCTGCTGGGAGGGTCCTGTGTCCCATTCCTCCTCCTCTGCTCAGCTATTTAGAAACCTAGAGGGCAGACCCTAGAGTGGGAAAGCTCAGCAGGCATGAACAAACCTTCTCCATCTGTAAGATAAGGAAACAGAGGCCTGGAACAGGAAAGGGACCACACTCCAGGATGCCACCAGGGATGGTTTTCAGAGTCAGGTTGGAACCCTGATAAAAGGGAATGGAAACGAGGGTCTTGACAGCTCTGGGAGACTTCATTCACCTCTGTACCACCTTAGAGTATCGCTGGGAAGGTGGATCACCGTAGGATGAGGTGCTGGCTTGTTGTTTGGGTCTCACATAGCCCAGGCTGGCCTAGAGCTCTATGTAGCTGAAAATGATCTTGAATGCCAGCTCCTCCTGCCTCCGCCTCCCTAGTACTGGAAATACAGCAGAGTAGTCTGTTTATACAGGTTTGCCCCACCACACCCAGCTAGGCTAGGAATCTGTTTACTTAAGTGCCCTAGGGTGTTTTCCATGTTGTTTCTTCTTTTTGATATATCCCAGGCTGGCTTTGAATCTCTGACCCTGCCCCTCCATCTCCCAGGTGCCAGAATCACAGGCCTGTATCACTGCTGCTCGCTTTGTTTATGCAGTGCTGGGGATCACACTCAGGGTCTCCTGCATGTTAGGCAAGTGTCTACCAGCGGAACCCCACCCCCAGCCCCTGGGTTTTGACACAGGGTTCCATAAACCAGGTTTGAGAAGCTTTGCCTTTTTCGTTACTGGGATTGAGTTTGTTGGAGGGCACCCTTGCCTGTCCCCTGGTGTAATCGATCAACAGCCACCTTTTCTCCCCGTGGGTCAGTAGTAGACAGTCATAGAGCAGCAGCCTAGTTAAACCTTTCTTTCTTTCTTTTTTTTTTTTTTTTCTGCTCCAGTAGGTGTTCTTAGACTCTAGTAGAAAGAACACATGAATCAATTCTCGGTCTTGTGAGCTCATAGACTGTGTTGTGGTTAGACAGACAGCAGGGCCCTCAGATGTCCTTCTTGGGGCCCCAGGCAGCCTGGCACTGTAGTGCCTTTTGTTCAACCTGCTGTCCCTGGCACTCAGGAGCCAGCGCCTGGCTGGGTGCTAAGGAGACAGAGGAAGCCAGCTCTTGTCTTATGATTCATCCATTCTGAAGTTCTGGTCCCCAAAGCCACCTGTGGAGCCTGTTCTCCCAGCCTCTCCAGCCCCCACCTGCCCCGCCCCATATCCCTTTGGACTCCTTTGTTGTTGGCCCTGAGTTTTGGCCGAGGCAGACGTGTTCAGCTGAGCCTCTTGCCTGCTCTCCATCCCCTCCCAGCACCTCATTCCTGTCTGCCCTAGGGAAAAGAGCCACCAGGAAGTCTCTACTTCCTTTATACTCTGGAGCTTGCTCAGCACTTTGGGGTCAGGGACTAATTTGAGGGGTGAGGGGTGGAGAAGTCCTGTCTGTGACCCTCTGTGTGCTGAGACCCAAGATGAACGGGCTCAAGTACATATTCCAGGGTGAATTTGTTGGATCCAGGCTGGCATTGGGCATCCTACACACTTCTCCCTTTAGTACTTTAAACAGTTACATTTATGTATTTGTATTTGGGGGCGGGGCTTATGGGGCACCATTTGGGAAGCGACTGTCTCCTACTGTGTGAGTCCCTAGAATCGAACTCGGGAGATCAGATTTGGAGACAAGCCCCCTTAACCACTGAGTCATATCAAAGGCCCTTTGACATTTTAAAACAGTTTATTATTTTTATTTTACGTGTGTGAGTATATTGCCTGTATGCATGTAAGTACACCTATGCCATGCCATACCCAAAGAGGTCAGAAGAGGGTGTCATCCCCTGAAATGGGAGTTATGGATAGTTGTTAGCCCTATGTGGGTGCTGAGAACCAAACCCAGGTCCTCTGCAAGAGCAACCAGTGCTCTTAACCACTGAGCCATCTCAGCTTTGGCACTTTTAAAAGCTGTAGACAAGAGGGCCTGGGCTTCACCAAGAGGCAAAGTCATGATGTGGCCCATACCGGCATCTGGTCTATGTGCTAGGCTTCCCCACCCTGGCTTCTTTTAGATAAGGCTTGGAGGGTTGGATTACTGGGGTCTGTGGCTGTGTAGGCACCAGCATCCCTCAGGTACTTCCTACTGCCAGTGGGCTTCAAGTGTCTGGTCTAGGTTGGGGGTCATCACTAATCCTGGCAGTCCTCTGCAGTGTCCCTTTAAGCTTCCTGTAGTCTGGTAGAGTGGTGCTTCCCGGACGCACCCTAGCCCTTCTGAGATTCCTCCAAGGCCCTTTCCTTCACCAGCAGCTGGCAGAGGCAGGCTTGTATCCCTAGTCCTGTGACCCACAGAGGCTCCCTCTGGGTTCTAGGGCAGATGTAGGGACTTTCCCAGAAGACTGTTTCTCCTGCTGTGGTCCAGGTATGGGTAGAAATGTCTGGAAGGAACTTCTTTTTATAGTGTTGGTACAAAACATTGCTTTGGCTCCACAGGCAATAAGAGTGTTTATTCTGAGCCAACTCTTTGAGTTACCAAAACCCAAGATGGCCCTGAGAAATGGTTCTATTGTGAAAGAGGTTATGTGAGCTTTTATAGTCCCAGTACAAAAGAAAGTCCAAAGCATTTACCCAAGGCATCAGTGGGGACAGCAGGTAGGCCGGTTACAGCAGAGCCAAGGTCTCAGATACCATCTGCAGGCGTTCTTAGCTTTGAGGTTGATGGAAGCTAGGGTCTGCTAAGTCAATACAGTCCAAAGGTCTCACCTCACAGTCCTGGATATTAGGTCAGATACAGGCAGTGTAAATGGCTACTGAGGGACGGAAGGGGGTCTGAGATAATTTTGACTCTTGATCTGCAACATTCCTTCTCTCCCCAGTCACGAAGCTTGAAGTTTTAATCAGACATTGGGTCTGTAGGACCTTCAGCATAGAATGAACTTCAGATCACAATAGGTGGAATGGAGGCAGAAACCGTGTGATCTTGCCAGGCAGGGGTGTCTGACAGAACTTTCAGCAAAGACAAAAATTTCTGTAGCCACAAATGCAGCTAGAGAACGGAATTGCACTTTTGCTAAGTTGTAAGTGGCCTCCTGTGGCTAGTGGCCACCAGTCTGCAGGCAGTCCTGAGTCAGGGCTTGAACATGTTTCTGTGGCCTGTTCCAGCTTGTTTGTAAAAACCGAAGATGCTTCTGCCCTGACAGTCCTCTAAGGCCAGGTGCATGACCTTCAAACCTTCTTCCTCTGAATCACTTGAGAGCTTGTTGTCTTTAAATGGCATTTTCTAGATCCCATACCTGACGCAGACAACTTTAAAAAATTGGACGTAGGATGGTTATGGTGGCGCTTGCATTTAATCCCAGCACTCGGGAGGTAGGGGCAGGTAGGTCTCTGTGAGTTCGAGACCAGCCTGGTCTATATAGCAAGATGCAGGCCAACAAAGATTGATTTTACTTTGTTTGTTTGTTTAAGATGGGGTCTCCCTGTAGCCCCAGCTGGCCTGGAACTCTCTACATTGATCATGCTGATCTCAATCTCACAGAAATCTGCCTGCCTCTGCTGCCCAAGTGCTGAGATTAAAGGCCTGCACCACTATGCCTGGATATTTTACTGTTTTTTAATTATATGTATGCATGTTTGTATGTGCATGTGAGCACAAGTACTTGCAGGGGCCAGAAGAGGGAGTCAAGTTCCTTGGAGCTACAGTTACTGGTAATTGTAAGCTGTCCCAGGTAGCTGCTGGGAGCCAAATTCTGCAAGATTAGTGTGTTCTGTTAGCTGCTGAGCCATCTCTCTGGCCCCAGCGTTGTAAACAAGTTGCTCCTGCCCCACCACCCCAACCCTTAGGTGACACTCTGCAGTGCACGGACCAAAGTCTTCAGTTCTGCTCCTTTACTTGGGGCCAGCCTGTGTCCTTGGTGCCGCCTTCCTAGGAGCACGTAAGCCTGGCCAGCTGTTGTCCAGATGTGCTGTGACACTGAGAATGGGTCTGCAGTTTGAAGCAGGGCTATGAGGGAAGAAGCCCTTCCAGTTCAGCTGTTCTTCTCCTCCTTCACCTTCCCCTTCCCCCTCCCCATCCTCTGTCTCCCCGTTCCCTGTTCTGTTCCTTCTCTAGCCGTCAAGAGCAGACTGAACTTTCCATGCCCAGGGCCTGATGGATCAGTCTGTCTGCTTTTCACAAAGATGTTCAGAGATCCTGGCCCTACCCTAGGAATGGTTACTATAGTGATGTTAAAGAAACCCACAGAACAAAGCTAACAATAGGCAGTAGGCAGGCAAGATGGCTCATTGGGTAAAGGAGCTTGCCACCAAGCCTGATGACTGAGTTCAGTCCCTAGGATGTAGGCGTGGAGCTGTCCTCTGACCACCACACATGTGCCCTGGTGTGTACACACAGGGTTTCCCACCCCGCTGTTGTAAGCAAACTAGATCAACCCAATGACTTCATGCCGTGTCCCCGAGCCAGCCATCCTTGGCTGCTCTGGCCATGTAGGAAGGGAACTCTCTGCTCTCAGCAGCCAGGGTTCCACCTGTCCCTTTGGCTGATGCGTCTCTCTGATCTTCCTGCCAACTCTCACTCGCCCATTCTTGACCCTGAGCATCCGTTGATGGTAAGGGACCCGGGCTCAGATTCTAGCTTGGCACCTCTTACCATGTCCCATTTGCCCATCTTCTGCCGTGACAGTTCATCAGTGCATCACCTGCCTGGCTGAGCAGGCTCTCATGCCCTGAGGACAAGCGCACCCTCTTGGCTCTCACGCTCTGGGAGGCACTCACATCAGGAAAGACATCCTCCCTGAACCTCTCCTCAGATCCAACAGGGCTGTTCGTCACTTTCGTAGGAATGAATACCTGCTTGGTCCTCAGTTTGCTGTGAGGAAACACACGCATGACTACAGGGTCCCGTCCCATGATCCAGTCTGGCTTATTACTGCTCCACACCTCCGTTATCTCCCCCAGTCCTACTAAATCTCGATTCTTCCTGTCCTGGGCCCTCAACCCTTCTGTAAAGCCTTTATTGTTCACCCCAGCTCCTCGATGCCTAGTCCGTGGTGCCTTTGGCTTGAGTTGTGCTGAGCACAGTGTAGAATGGAGCTTCTTAAACTTTTCCACTCCTGACTCTTTTACCCAAGAAATCTCTTTAAATGTTTTTTTTTAATTATGTGTATTTGTGTCTGTGTATGTATGTGCACCCAAGTACAGGTACCTGAAGAGGCCAGAAGAGGGTGTCTGATTCCCTAGCGATGGTTATAGGTGGTTCTAGGCCACCTCACATGGATGCTGGGAACAGAATCAGGGTCATCTACCAAAGCAGCTGGCCTTGAATTCACAGAGATCTGCTCTGCCTCTGCCTCCTGAATGCTTGGATTAAAGGCATGTGCTACCATGCCTGCTGGAGGAGCAAGCACTCCTAATGACGGAGTCATCTCTCCAGCCCCTTGATATTATTATCGTTATTATTATAATTCTGTGTGTGTGTGTATTCGAGCACAAGTACACATTCGCAGAAACAAGTGTGGAGGTCAGAGGACAACTTTGTCTCCATGTTCTCTTCCACCTTTAAGTGGACAGTGGACCTTAGGAGTCAAACTCCGGTCGCCAGACTTTACCTGCTGAGCCCACCCACCAGCCCACCTGCGAAGTTTCTGTGCAGTATTGGATGATAGGGTTTGTAAATCAAACATTTACCAGTGATTAAGCATAAATAAATTTATCCTGAAACAGATCTTTGGGGAGCTGGGGAAGTGACTCAGTGGTTAAGAGCACTGGCTGCTTTTGCAGATGACCCAGGTTCAGTGCCCAGCACCCACACTGTAGTAACAGCCATCTCTAACTCTAGTTCTAGATCTGATGCCCCGTTCTGGCCTCCATGGGCATTGCATACATATGATGCACCTACATACATATATGTAGGCCAAACACTCATACATAAAATAAAATATTTTAAATTAAAAAATTATTTGGAATGCATATCATTTTACTGTTTTATTAAAGATTAAAGCAAATTTGCATACTGAGATGGATGTTCACGTTTTGTTTTTATTTTATTTTATTTATTTGTCTTTTTGAGACAGGGTCTCCCTGTAGCCCCAGTTGGCCTGGAAGTCACTATGTAGACCAGGCTGGCCTTGATCTCACAGAGATCCATCCGCCTGCCTCTGTCTCCAGAGTGCTGGGGCACTTGTTTATTTTTATGTAAAGAGTTAACTCTTGGCTAAATATCTGATACCATTGGATGCTGAGCATCTTCAGTGTTTTCCAGAGTTGATGGATATTTTGATTTCATAACCGTCAATGCTGAGAACACTGTTTTACTAAACTACATAGTATAAATTGGCAGAAGTGTGTTGAGGGCCAGTTCAGCAATTGTTGGAAATTCTGTCCTAATCCCAAGCCAAGATTCATCGAATAATTTTTATGAAACTCAAGTCAGCAACTCCGACGGCAGTTTTTAAAATCACACATTCTAACAGTATAATCCAGAAATATGCTAATTTGATGCACGCTGAGGAGCAGCAGTCAGAAATGTTAGAAGTCTTTGTTTCTGTAATTAAGCAGTTGTGTTTCTAGAAGAGCAGAAAGCTCTGTAAGTTCAGTAAAGCATTTCTAACGTGCGGCAGTCCTGAGTGAATCTGAGCCGCACTGGGTAGCGTTCATTGGCGTGGCGTGGTGTGATGGCTTGCACAGTGCAGACTGCATGCTGGCTATCCAGACTCTAGACTGCAATGAAATCCTAGGACACAACACAAAGTGCCAGGAGGGCCTTAGATTCATTACGTGTCTGGTTTTAGATTCATTTTTGTGCGTTCAGAAACCTTTTCCTGTTCACAGAGGTTTTTTTTTTTTTTATGACCTTCACATTCAGTTGCACGGCCCTGCGTGGACTTGCGACCCTGTGACGCACAGGAGAGCAGTTTGGGATGAGGAGTCAGGTGGGCCACTTGCTGTGGTATTGCAGACCCTGTTGATTTTTATCTTGAAGATCTTATTTGTTGTTGTTTTGTGTGTGTGTGTTGAGTTTCTTTTTAATTTTTAAGTATTTTAAATATTTTATTTATTATTTTCCTTCTATGTGAAGTGTATTGCCTGCATGTAAGTGTACCTGTGTCTGCAATGCCCTTGGAGGTCAGAAGAGGGCATCAGATCCCCTGGAACTGGAGTTAAGACTATTGTAAACTGCTGTGTGGGTGCTGGGAACTCAACACAGATCTGCAGGAGCAGCCAGTGTTCTTAACTGCTGAGCTATTCTCTAGTTCCTTGTGTTTAGTTTTTTGAGATAGGGTTTCACTGTGCAGCCCTGGCTGTCCTGGAACTCACTACACAGAATAGACTGACCTCAAGATGACTGAGATCCTCCTGCCTCTGCTTCCCAGGTGCTGGGATGAAGGACATGTGCCACCATGCCCTGCCTTATTTTTTTGAATACCTACTAAGGCAGGTCCCCCAGCAGATCCTACAGAGAAGGAGACCTCCTGCTCTGGCCATTTTGCCTTCTATTAATCCTTATCCTTAGCCCTCCTGGCCCCCGACCTGTTCACCATTCAGCTCAGCCAGGCTCCTTGCAGAATTCTCTCTGCTTCTCCACCTTCCGTCTTTCTCTGATCATTGATGTCCTGGGTGGGAGAACCCCTGGATTGGCTGGCTCTTCGCATGTGGGCTCTGATCAGGTTGACCCACTGTGGAGCATCTGCTGCTCCCTTGGGGCTTTTGCGAGTCCCTATTACCATGACCTGATACCTCCCAAGACAGCCAAACACACTGACTGCTGCTTTGGGCACCAGAGGCTGTTGGGCCCTCCCTCTGCAGTCAGGAGGCAGGTCTTCCTGAATCTGGATCTGGAAAGGGCTGGAAAAACCCCTCTGAGGCAGACAAGGTACTTGGTATCTGGATCTGCTTCCTTCCTGTGTCCTTGAGGAATTTGGGTCACAGGAAGACATGCTGATTTATAATACATTGAGTCACCTGATCCTGTGAGCACGTGCCTTGGAGACTGGAGTCGAATCGCCATCTGACCAATCCTTGCAATTCAACCAACAGTAGCCTTGAACTTATGATCCTCTGCTTCTACCAGATTACAGGCATGCACCACCTCACTGGGCTTTCAGATTGATCTTAAGTGTTCACATATTTTCTTTTGAGCTTGAGTCTATCTTGGATACATCTGCCCTTGGCTCTGTGACCCACCCTTTGAGACACTTACGAACTGAATTTATTGCTTTCATATGGTCACCCCTCCAAGGTCAGAAGACACCACCATATCATGTGGACATGTACACTGCCCTGGGCCATGCCTTTCCTCCCAGCCATGCAGACAAGATGGTGCTGAGTGGAACAGGACATGGCGGCCTGCCCCTGTTGGCCCAGTTTGAACAGCCACATCTCTCTGGCTCCTTTCTCCACTGAGTCCTTTGTGATGGTGGATGTTGTACTTCAGGAGCCCAAACCCATGTTTGCACATTGAAGGAGGAACGATCACACGGGGGCCAGCAGGTAAAGGCATTTGCTGCCAAGCCTGGTGACCCAGGTTTGATCCCTAGAATCTGCCTGGAAGAAGGAGAGAACTGACTCCCATCCACAGTTGTCCTCTAACCTCCACATGCATGCTGCAGCATGTGCAAGCAAGCACACCAGCACATACACACACAAATAAAGTGTAAAGAAAGACTCCCAAACTGAGCTGCGTCCATCCCCACTTGCTTTCCTCGTGTCTGCTGGAGAGGACTCAGCAGGGCCTGAGGACATCAAGCAGCTCTTCCACTTTGTCTCCTCTCCCTGCAAAGCATGCTGGGAGCAGGCAGAAAGACAGGACCGTGGAGGGCTGTCAGGACCAGTGGGGTGGCCTGTGAGCCCAGGCCAGGGGTATAGAATGCCTTATGTCTGCTCCCCTCTTCTGCAGCTGCCTGTAAACTAGTTCCACTCAGTGGCAGGTCCTCATATTCCCCTTGGGGGGCTAAGAGTAATGTTCGCACCAACCAAATAGTCTTGGCCACTTGGCAGGAGGGTCCTGGGAACATCTGCATGTGGCAGGAGGCAAAGAACAGGAGGGATGGAGAGGAACATCGAGCTGAAGGCTGAGCCGCCCAGAGACCCTGTTTGTCCCTGGGAATGTGCAGCTGGAATCCTCCAGCTGGGGTGGTTCCCTTCCTACTTCTGCAAAAGTAGCCCTGTACAGCGTGCGTGTAAGAGAATGCTGGTTTAGATACATAGCTTTCTCTAGATATTCATAGTAGGGAGACTTGCCAGGGGTCAGGGGCTGTCCTGACCTAATCCTCACACCCCTGGACATGTCTGAACTGAAAACTGGTGCTTGTTGCACTCACATGACCTGCTTATCCCCCACGAGAGGCTTCTGGCTTCTTCCTAGGTTGTGTCTTCCCCGAGACAGGGACAGAAGAGCAGAGCTCGAATTGCTTTCCTTTTCCATGTCTGCTTTGGTGGGTGGCCACCACCGCAGGGGCCGACTTCACCAACCTGGTTGTGGATTGGCTTGTTCTGCCAGGCAGACATGACAAAGACTTCGGGGGTTTTTTGTTGGTTGGTTGGTTTTTGTTCCAAGTTGGTGACTTGCCTGCTCTTGACTGGGCCATTCACTTCCTTAGTCACCTGATTCTCTGCTGCCTTGCCCAGCTGAAAAAACATCAACCGGCTCGTGTGTGTGTGTGTTCTGTATCTTCCACCCTGCCCTTCCTATGAGCCCAGAGAGCCCCACATATCCATCCTCCATCCACTCATGCAGCCACCAGGGACCTGTAGTATTTTGCAGGTATCAAGAGACAGGTCACCAGGTAATGCCTATTCCATGGGTATACATGGCTTGAAGCTAGTCCAGTGGGACTGGAAAAAGCTAAGTTCTGTTCAAGACAACAAAGCGGGAGAAAGCTGATGTACAGGACTGTAACATGTAGACCCTGTAGATTTTGCTTATACACTGTGTTTACCACCAAGTCTCTCTCTAGGTTTGTTTCTTCGAATGCCAAGGACAGACCCTAAGGCCTTGTGCACATTAGGCTCTGGCACTGAGCCCCAGCCCCAGCCCCAGCCCCACCATGTCTTATCCTTCCCCTCACTTCTTCTTTACCTTGCTGAAGTGAGACACCTGGATCACACAGTGGCCAGTGCTGGAATGTGATCTCTAGCTGCATCCTCTTCATCTGAGAGGTGTGCTGCAGACCCCCAAGGAAAGTTGCTTACATGAAGCCAACCAGGGAAGCCCATCCAGGGTGAATCTCAGTGGGGTTGAATTTGTTAGGTTTCCAGTGTGGCTTGTAGTTGCCCTGCCTTTGGGGCCTGGGCTCGCCAGGTGATTTCCAGAAGACTTTGGCATGACAAGGCTCAGTGCTAGAGAGTCTATGGTCTGGGATGGATGGTCCGGGCGACAGGTCACCACTGGGTAAATTCTGTACCACCTTGCTCCTTGCTCTTGGGTCTACAGTGCCAGACTGGGTCTCGTGTTCTGTTGAGCTGGCTGTGTGCCCAGTGGGAGTGGAGCTGGAGAGCCACCTGGTTCAGCTTACAGCCTGGAAGCACCTTGACCTTTAAATTGTTGGAGGAACCAGACAGACAGAAACGGGGGTCAGTGTTTAGTAAGATGTTAGCAGCCCCTTTGCCCAGGAACATCCCTGGCCCTGAACTGGAGAGTTCCAGGGGGTTGGACTGCAAACTGAGCCCCTAGTCACTGGAAGACCGACTCTGAAAACCTGTCAGCAAAGCATGTTCAACCTGAGGGCTTGGGACAGAAAATTCAAGAAGCCCTCCCAGGGATCCAGGACCAGTGCTGTCAGGAAGGAGACAGTCTTAGGAGCCAGAAGGCAGCGGCTCTCAGGGGAGGAGACAGAGGGAAAGTACCCAGACTGTGTGCAGACTGTGGGCAGCACACCTTCCATGCAAAGATGTGCTTTTATGTAGAGACTCACGCAGTCTCTGCCAAACTTGTAAGATGGCTAAGGACACTGAGGCCCAGAGAGGCATGGTCACTTGCTGGAGTTTTTGATGAGTGCCAGGGACTCAGCCCCGATATCTAGGGCTGGAGACTGCTCACCACTGGACTTAGAGCCTCTTGGGAGGTGCTGAAAGGCAAAAGTCACACAGGAAGCTCTGCGGCGGGGTCAGGCTTTCCTGGGACCTCCCTTCATCCTGTTCTTCCTCCTTTCCCACAAACCCCACATTTTCCTCACTTGATTATACAGTTGGTCCATAGACCACATTCCCAGAGTTTTCTGATGAAACGATAGCCCCCCGCCACTCCGTCTTTTCTTTTTAGAGGCAGAGACTCCTATAGCCCAAGCTAGCCTCAGCCTCTCTATGTAGCTAAAGATAACCTTGAACTACTGATCCTCTTGCCTCTACTTCCTGAGCGCTGAGGTGACAAGCATACCCCACCACACTAGGTCAGTGCAGTGCTGGGAATCAAACCCAGGGCCCCATGAATACCAAGCAACCACTCCACTACGTGAGCCACATCCCCAGCCCAATAAGGGTATTTTTCAAGCTGACTTGGTTCATTTCTTGTCTCGAAAGTTGAGGCTCCCTGGAAGGTGGGGTCCCCATCTGTCTCCCACTTTGAAAGTCTTGGAAACCCTGACAGCAGAAATCTCTAGAGAGGGTATGGACCTCCCCGGAATTGATGTATTGTGGCCCCACATGCTTTGCTGACAGGTTTTCAGAGTGGGTCTTCCAATGACTAGGGGCTCAGTTTGCAGTCCAACCCCCTGGAACTCTCCAGTTCAGGGCCAGGGATGTTCCTGGGCAAAGGGGCTGCTAACATCTTACTAAACACTGACCCCCGTTTCTGTCTATCTGGTTCCTCCAACAACACCTCCCAGGTGTGCCCTTGAGGCTCCATGCTGGGATATAATGGAGTAGGACAGAAAGCAGGTGGAAGACAGGCTTGAGGCTCTGCGCATGGTATGCCCTTTGTGACCTGGCTGAGTCACCTTCCTCCTTGGGCTGTGTGGGCTGACTGGCTTTTAATAAAGACAATAAAACCTACCACTAGGTTAAAATGATAAACACAGTATATGTGAGGGCACTTTGAAGAAAAAGTTAAAAGCCCTATATTGGGCTGAGCAGTCTGCCCGATTGTGAAACTTGGGCAGAAGAGTATCATCTTGCCCTAGGCAGGGTAGGAGGCCGTCCACATGCCTCGTGCCTGGTCTGCATCTCAGGCTTCCTCTACAGTTATGTTTAGGGCTGGGGGTTGGGGTACCCCTGTGGCACATCTCAGAATAGCATCCTGGGATGCAGTGTCCCTAAAGGCAGTGCCAGGCATCCAGGAAAGCAAGGCCCACACTCACATGTCTGTGGTCTGGCTGGTTTCTTTGTGCCTAAATTTCCTCATTCATGGATCTTTGAACTTCCGATCCTCCTGCCTCCATCTCCTGAGTGCTGAAATTATAGAGACGTACGCCACCATAGCTAGTTATGGGGGCCTAGTGCGTGCTAGGCAGGCGCTCTACCCAGCTGAGTTACAAGCCCAGACTGAGGCTGAGAGGTTGCAGGGTCATGTGCCCAGCACAGAGAGCCTGGAGCCTCAGCGCTCATAGAAAGCCCAGCTCAGTCCAGGCCCTCCATCCTCCTTTGCAAGCTGTTGAAGTCCAAGCATGCTGGGAACCAGCAGAGGTTCTGACAGTCTGTCTCCCAAGGCCAGGCCTGCTCTTTCTCAGCCCAAAGTAATTTTTCAATTAACTTGATTGGCTGGAGACCCAGGTACCCTGGAGTATGGGAAGCAGACCCAGGCCGGAAGTGCCCCCTCCTCTCTGCCTGAGCTGGGGCTTCCAGAGGGAGGATCCAGTTTCACAAGGGGAACACCAGGATGTGATCCCGTGCCCCCTCTGAGACATCCCAGATGGCGCCTTCTGGGAGTCCTAGCAGCACCCTCCCCCCCACTGGCCCGCAGTGAGACGACCAGGCTCTTAAGTGATTTTACTGCTACACAGTTTAGGAGGCAGTCCTGCCAGTTTTCATAGGTGAAACATTTAAAGTATTCAGAATGGATTTTATTTCCTCCTGAGCAGCTACTCAAACTGGCTAGAAGATAATGAGGAGCAAGTTATATGGGTTTTGGAGTGCCCTACAGTGCTCGTTGACCCTTGCAGCATCTCATGGGGTGGGGCGGTGGGCAGTGTCTGCTATGTCTCCAGGCCCACCCTTCCTGTCCCCTTTCCCAGCCTATCCACAGGTCCTGCTGACCCTAGCTGGTCCTGGCTGTCTGTACTGATCAAGGGGCTGGCGCCGTCAGGTCCCTTTGTGGAGCCGTATTACAGCAGCCCTGAGAGCCTGGTTCTACTGTGACCCCATTCTCCCTGCAAGGACCAGAGGGTGACTTGCCAAGGTTAAAGAGCCAAGGTTTGAAGCAGGAAGTTGACTTGATAATCAGTGCTTATCCTGATCATTGTGGCTGGCCATTTTTACAGGGGACAAAGTGGAGGGGAAGTCCAGGTCACAGGTCAGCAGGAACCACCAGGTACCTGACTCGAGGCCACGCTAGCTCTGCCACTTGTTCAAACCAGTCTGGACTTGACTTCAGTGCTTGCCATAGGGGCCTGCAGATGCAAGGTCTGCAGATGCAGGTGCTTCACATCCACTACCACTGCATGATGGCAGCCTACGGGAGCCTGTGCCCAGCCCAGTGCCTATGTCCCTCCACGTGACTACTCACATCGGCCTCAGCAAGCCTGACACACACTGCTGCATTTGACCCAAAGTTGGCATCTGAGACTGGTTTAGAATCTCAGAGCCCAAGCCAGAGCCAAGAGCTTGGCTTCCTGCTTGTAATGGCCAGAGGTCTAGGGGCTGAATGTGTGGGTTCAGATCCCTCCCATGGGTCTCAGTTTATCTGTCCGTGCAATGGGAAATAGAAGCCTGCCTCTTCCCCCAGTCCTCTCCCACCTACAGCTAGTCAGAGCTAGCTGGGGGAACCCTAGCCTGGGCAAACTCACTCACCCTGGCAGGCAGAGATTTGTATCTCTCTTGTGGATTCCAGGAGCTGCTGGAGAAGGAAACTGAGGCTCAGACTCGGCAGCAAGCCAGGGTGGATGCTGGCCTGCAGGAGTGGATCTGGCTTGCTATGTGCTGTGATCTCACTAGGTGGAAAGCCTGGCCCACTGCTTGGAAGGGTGATGAATACCTGCTCTTTGTTCCACTTTCTCTCTGCTCTTCTTCCTCCCTCCCTTCCTCTTTCTCCTCCCCTCTCTCCTGCTCTTCCTCCTCCTTTCTTTTGGTGGTATGTTGAGCGAGGAAGGAGGACTGAGCGAAGTGAGAGCACTGAGGGAAGCGGGCAGAGCCATCCATCCAATGGCTGCTGTCCCCTCACGGATGCCCTTCTGGAGACTGACGCTGGGGCGGACATAAGGCCACTCAAACAGAAGCCCATGTTCAGGACTCTAGGCAGACTCCTTGTCCTGGCATTTCACTGGAGAAAGATGCACACACAGAGCCGTGTTTAGGGCAGGAGCCTGGTTGAACGGTTAATAAGAGCTTTCAAATCTGACTCCTGAGCTGGGATGCGCCTTGGCCACCAGGAACTCCATGACCTTCAGTGAGCCGGCCCGCCAGGCCCATCTTTGCATCTGCAAATCGGGGTTGGATTGTTTTTGTAGTGTTGGGGAATAGAACCCAGGGCCTCCCGCATGCTGGTACTGCTGTGCCACACTCACAGCCTTGGGTCTGCCACTTGGTCCCAGTCTGCCTCTGAGCCTCGCCCTCAGCCTTACCATCTGTGGATGGGATGCAAGCTTGCTGGCTCCTCTCCCTGTGCTTGGGGAGAGACTCCCCAAGTGTTAGGCTCAGTGTGTTTACCCAGCCCAGGATGTGAAGCAGGGACTGAGAGTTGGTACTCTAAGATCCCCGCAGGTAGCACTCGAAGAAGAAGGTCCATTAGGACAGGGTACATCTGGAAATAGCCTCAGAGCAAAATTGGAAGGCTTGTACTGGCAGGGATTCAAGCTGGGGCAGGGCTGGGGCGCTTTGGACGACTTTGACTGGTCTCTCTGGTAAAAGAACAGCAGAACTAGGATAGAGCAGGGAAGGAAACCTCGCCGCTCTTATACGAGAAAATCCCACATCCACTTTCCTCCTGTTTCTGAAGGAATATGACTTGGAAGCCTCCACACATAGTTTGCGGGAGCCAAGAGCCCCCCAGATTGTCAGAATCGATTTACCAGGACTCTTTCTCATTTGCAAGCACCAGAATAGCTAAACTAAGAAGTTCAGGTGTAGACATGCCTTCAGGTGTGCTGTGATCCAGGACTCTGGTTACCTGTCTGTGCTTAGTAGGCTGACATTCATGGTGGTGGGAGTGCTGCCAGCATCTCCAGGCTCCTTGCCACCAGCTGGAGCCTAGTGGTGAGCTCTGGTGGACTGGCTTAGTTGACATGTCCTTGCCCAAAGCAGTAGCAATGCCCAGTGTGATTCAGAGTTCTCGCTGGTTAGACTAGGTCCTATTTCCATTCCGTGAGGGACAGGTGCTGATGGGGCATTGTCTGATGGGGTGGTCCTGTGTCTAAAATGAACGGGAAGGCTAGAGAGATGTCTCAGTGGATAAACTTTGCCCTGTAAGTGTGAGGACCTGAGTTCAGATCCCCAGAACCCATGCAAAGACAGTTGCAGTGGTATGTGTCTGTAATTCTGGCACTCCTGTGGAGAGATAGAAGCTGAAAACTAGAGAATTCCAAGAAATTCTCAGGCCGGCTCACCTGGTGTGTGTGCAGCTGGCTCACACACAAGAGGCCTCATCTCAAACAGGCCCAAAGCGAGGACTCACAAAGGTTGTCCTCTGACCTCCACATGACACCACACTCACATACACACGCAAAATAATAAAAAGTGTAAAACGAAGGGGATGCCTGATCCAGAGACGCCCAGCTTAGCCATCAGCAGAGCCCAGTCCAGGGATGGTGAGAAACTTTGGGAAACAGAGACAGATGAGCCAGCAGAAAAAGTAGCTTCGCAGCTCAGGAGACAAGTGTTATATGACTCCTCGTACCAAGAGCGTGCCAGATCAGCCCTGTGAGCCCAGCAGATTTGAATGAACTGCCCTCGGCTGGATGCTTCTAATCCCAGCCAGAACACGTGTCCATTAAGGGCTGGAGACCGAGGCTGGATGACTTTCCCTAACCATAACCCTAGTGAGCACAAAATAGCAACTGGCCCAGCAGAGCCACTAAGACCTTGGGCTAGGCTTGGAGTCCTGGCTACTTGTCGGTGACTCAGCTGCCAGTTCCCCTCTCCACCCACGTAGTGTATTTGAGGGTCACAGGCCTCTAGTGCTAAAATCACTCGGTGACGGTTGCCTTGTGATGCCCTCGCCTTCTGCCAGCTCCCCCGGGCCCACGTTAAGAACTGCAGATCCTCAGGCTGAGTGTGGAGATCCCTACGTCCTCTCTCACAAGGGCCTGTTCTTTGCTCCATCACCCAGGCCTGGCCTATGATCACTGTACTGTCCCTGAAGAGATTCAGGGTAGTGAGAAGGTGGGTACATACACCTCCCTGGGACCTGGGCTGTAATGCAGCAAACTGATGGAAGATTAGCCCAGCGGCAGCCCCAGAGCAGCCTCTACAAGGCAGGAGGATTAACCACTGGAGGAAATAATTACGTGAAATACGAGAAAAAAGACAGAGGCGGCCTCACCTGGTCCCCACCATGTCTGGCCCCACCCCCACTAGGATAAGACTTACCAAGTGGCTCTGCAGACCTGGGGGAGGTGTGAGCGATACCTCTGATGAGTGGGTGGGTTGCCCTGGCATTCCCTCCTGTTTGGGAATGGGGCATTGATTGGAGTGGCAAGATCGCATAACAAGGGGCTAGAGAACACAGACATCCCGCAGGCAGGATCCTCAGCGCTTTGGATGTTGTGGCTTAGTGGGTCTGTCTCAACAGGCAAGGGGACTGAGGGAACAGAGGAGCCAGCCTGGCAAGTCGGGACAGGGGTAGTCCGAGAGAAAGGGCTTTGACCAGCTCTACAGGCAAGTACCAGGCAGGAAGGGAGAAGGCCCAGACCCGGTGGTCCCGCCCTCTGGCTCTGCGACGGGAAGCCATTGGGTTCACAGGCTTGCACGGTTGCTTCAGGACACCACTGGCCATGCACAGGGCTCTGAAGGCCTTCAGGGTTGACCTGCAGCTGATTGAGCCCACTGCTCTGGCTGTCCCAGGACCTCTGCGTCCCTCAGATGGTGGGAAAGGACAGAGGTGGTGATGCGGCTTAAGAGAGTTCTGAGCTTTAAGCATCCTCTGTTGTGGGCAGGTGGGGGTGCGGGGAGACTCTGCCTGCCTCAGTGTACCTTACACTCTGACACCTGTAGGAGAGAGTGACTCAGTCATCAACAGTGGGGACCCTGCAGTCCAACTGTCCTTCTGCGATTCAGTGTCTCTAAGATGCGGCGTCTCCCAGGGTTCTCGTGAGGATGGGAGCTAATGCTCTGTGGAGATAGAGAGCCGTGCCAGCACCGAGGAGGCCTGGGAGGTGTTGCTTGTACCCCAGGCAGAGGTGACTCACAACCTCAAGGATGGAAAGAATGTTCCGGTGAGCCACGACACCTGTCTTCCCCTCTGCACAGTGCAGCACAGACAGGGACCTGGGCCACTGTGCAAGCCCTGACCTCGGTTCTGAGCTGCCATAGATCATAGATCCCCTCTCTGTACTGGTTTGGGGGTGACTCTCTACCACTGGAAACTGCCTAACTGGATTCCCAGTTTTCACTGTCCCTTCAGGTGACTTTGTTTTCAGGTCACTGACTGTGTCTCTACTCTTCAAGGGGTCGTTCCTTCTTAAGATAACTGTCCAGTGTCAGCCATGGAGCTTGGCCCTGATCTAATAACAAGGCCAGCTCAGGAGACACTTCACCACTTGCCAGGCCTGGGCCAGGCCATAGTCTCCAAGTCTTCCCTCAGCCCTGAAGAGGGACACTGTGTGGTGGTGTTAAGGACAGAGCTTGTCACCTAGCACCAGGCCACCAGGGGCAGAAAGAGGGGCAGGAACCATGGTTTCTACAAGGCTGAGGGGCAATGATGGTTGTCATCTGGAAGGAGCCTCTCTGTGTCTTCTGGTTTCAATGTCTTTCCCTCTGTGTGTGTGGTGGGGGGCGGGTCATCTTGAACATTCACATCTTCCCACCAAGGTTCAAAAATAGAAATCAGTCCACAGAGCCACCAAGGTGCCTTCCGTGGAGGCCGGCTGGGGACACAAGGTGGTTGGATGGATGGATGGCTCCCTCTCTGAATTTACTTTGTTGAGGGAAGGATGTAAAAATGAGATTTTCCTGAAGAATCTCAAACATGTCACCACTCTCTGTAGATTCTGTTAAGGTATAACATGCACACAGTAAAGCCCACAAGGCCTAAGTCTGAGCTCAGAGGCTGCAGCAGGTGTGTGCTGGTGGCTGGTGACCCAGGTGTCTGTCCGCAGTAGGTTAAAGAGACCGAGGTCTTCCCTGGGAAGATCAAGGAGGTAGATTTTTATGTCATCATACTGATCTGTTATTTATTTGTATTACTTCTTAATTTTATGTATGTGAGTGTTATGCCTGCATGCATGTAAGTACAACCCATGTCATGCAATGCTCACAGAAGACAGAAGAAGGCATTGGATCCCCTGGAACTGGAGTTACATACAGTTGTTAGCTGCCATGTGGGTGCTGGGAATTAAACGCTGGTGCTCTGCAAGAGCAGCCAGTGCTCTTAACTGCTGAGCCATCCCTCCACTCCTGTTTGGTTTTTGAGACTGGGTCTCCCTTTAGCCCCAGCTGACTTGGAACTCGCTATATAGACCTGTCTGGCCTTGATCTCACAGAGATCTGCCTGCCTCTGCCTCCCGAGTTCTGGGATCAAAGGTGAGCATCACTCTTCCAGAGTGTTTCCATCAGGGTGTGTTCATTCTGTGAGCTGCAGGCCACATGTGTTCCAGAATAGCTATGAATCCTGCCCAACCACAGTATCATAAACTTGCTTAAAACTACGAGTTTTGGGTGTGTTGTTGTCGTAACTGCATTGTGGAGTTGTCCCGAGCATGAACATTATAAATGACAACACTGTGTCACCATCTCCTGAGAGACAGTTGCCTTGTTTAATGTTTACCAAAGGTAGGAGAGACCAGTGTTGGTTCTGTTTTCATATAACAGGCGGGAGGCCTGGGGTCAACAGCTAGAAATAGGGGAGTCAAGACCGAATCCTGCTGGTGGCCTCTGAACCTACCTGACCCTCTCTGGCACCGTGGCACGCAACGCCAGGGCTTCACCTGGAGCCAGGCCATCACTGGGGTGCACGTGAGCAGATTTCATCTGTGTCCCCCAGGAACCTCCACACCCTTCCCAGAATCCGCAGGGGACCCTGTACATGATGAGGGACTAGGATCGGCATACAAAGCTCACTGTCGGTGGGGGAGCCACATCCCTCTCCTGTCACCCACGAGGCTTTGTTCTTTTGTGGAAAGTCACAGAATCCTGCACTCTGTAATAATATTTTGGTTAACAGTGGACAGTGGGTGGTCTGGCCACTATGGTGGTCCTCTGCAGTCATCTGCCCCAGGACTCTGTAACTGTCTTAGTAGGCACATGATAGGATGTTTGTGTGACGAAATAGGCTGACACCATAGGTTCTGGAGCATGTCTCAGAACTCAGGAGGGCACAGTGTTCTAGAAGCTGAAATCGGGTGTTGAAACCAGACTACCCAGAGCCAAAGTCTGGCTCTGCTTTTGACTGTCTACTGAGGTCCCCTGAGCCTCAACAGCCCCTGCCTCCGCCCCACATCTACAAAGATGGAATGATCATAATGGGACCTATTTCTTGGGGTTATCTGGGGGTTAATCTAGTTAAGATATTGATTGCTTCTTTATTACTTCATGGCTGTTGCAGCTCCAGCCATTAAATCCACTCTCCATGATAAAATGTGGGGCAAGGACACGGCTTTTTCTTCTTTCTCCTAAAGGGAAGTTCCTTTTTGAGAACTTTTTCTATACTTCATTGACCAAAACTGGTTCACATGGGCAACCTTAGCTGCAGTGGAGGCCAGGGAATAACATTTTTAAGAAGTGGGACTCTTGCAAACTAGAAGAGAGGCTATGGAACAGCAGATTCCAGCTCAGCTCCTGTGGGCACTCACTGGATGCTTCCTTGAGGTGGGGGGGTTACATCCCCCTTCCCTTGGGGAAGAGGCACCTGGGGCCTCCACAGCCCAGCTTGCGTCGTCAACTAGCACTGTTGGTAATCAGCAGCTCCCATGGGCAGGCAAGTGTCTCCCAGCAACAGTCACCTGGGGCCTTCCCTGTCTGTCCTGCAGCTGCCTGATGGCTGCCATTCCTCCTGGGCATGCAGCTGAAGAATTGGGCTCTTTTCATTTCATTTTAGTTAATTTGTTTTTTTTTTAATATTTATTATTTTTATTTTATGTGTATGAGTGTTTTGCCTACATGTGTGTAAGTGCACCTGTGTCGTGCAATATCTGCAATGACACCAGAAGAGGGTGTCGGATCCCCCGGCACCGGTTGTTAGACACCATGTGGGTGCTGAGAATAGAACCCTGGCCCTCTGCAAGAGCAGCCAGTGCTCTTAACCACTGAGCCATCTCTCCAGCCCTCATTTTAATTAACTTGGATCCAGTAAGACACCTGTTCTTGGTGGCAGCTATGCTGCGCTGGTCAGCTATAGACCTGAATCCGGAGTGTCTGTTCCCACACATCAGTAGCATTCACCTAGATTTCCACAGCGGGTCCTCCTTCAGTGAAGACCCAGAGATGGATAGTGTCTTGTCTGAGGACACACAGCAAGCTTGTAGACCCTCTGAGGCGGAAAACCAAGCCTTTCAACTCCAGTTTCTTTGTTCTGTCTGAAGCATATGTTTGGTCCCTTCAGTGCTGAAGGCAAGCTGAGCTGTGGGTGTTGGCGGCGTCCACCTACTGTGCGCACTGTGCTAGGCACATTTATGTAGTAGTTTTTCGGTGGTGCTGGGAATGGAACCCAAGGCCTCGTGCACGATAGGGATACACTCGGCCACTGAGCCACATTCCCAGCCCCACCATAAGTCTCGTTTGCCCCCAACAACCCCATTTCCCAGCTAAGATTGCTAATGCTTACCCTCCCGCCCAGCGAATCCAGGGCTGCAGTCTGGCATCCAGTCTGAACACTGTGTCCCAGAATGGTTCTGTTCCAAGAAGGCCCAAGCAGGGTCCTGCAAGCCCAGGTAGTGCTTAGTAAGCTGGGAGGAGCCTCTACCTAGGGTCACCCTACCCCTGGTTTTCATTGGCACTTCAGGGCTGGGAGTCGGGTTCACCCCTGTGCAAGGTCCACATGTTACCTGTTAGGAGACAGCTAGGTGCCTAAGCAGAGGCAGCCGCGGTTCCCTGGTTTCCCCAGCCCTCTTGGGTTGTTTCAGCAAAGCCAGCCCCTGGGGTCACCCTGCTTCCTGCGCCCGTGTCTGTCGGGGGAGAGAGTTGCACTGGGAAGAAACACAGGGTGCCTGGTCAAACCTAGTGTGACACAACTGCGTACTCAGCACAAGTGGACCCCACGTGCTGGTGGGGATATACTTACGCTGAAATCGACCTGTTGTTTCTCTGAAGGTCAAGCGCCCGGTGTGACTGAGGATTTTGCTTTTACTTTACTTTGGTTTTGCTTTTCCCCTGTCTGGCGGCCCCGACTAGATGGCATCTATGCAGCATGTGACCATTGAGACCACAAGAAAGAATACAAAGCTTGTGACAAGGGACTGCTTGGGCTTAGATTTGGAGCTTGTGAGCCAGGGCTGCGTTTGTGGACAATAAAGGATCTTGGTTGTTTTCTTAGGGTGGCTAGAAACTATTCTTCAGTCTAGAAACCTTCTCCTTTACAAACCAATTAAGCAAACAGAAACCAAAAACAGCAGTATGGTAGCGTAATATAAGTGTGTTCACACTCACTCACAGTCGATCCTTGATCCTCTTGCTGACAGTTGAGTGGGCCAAGGGACCCTGTCAGGAAGGGCAAATGGAGAGTGTCAGTTGAAAGAGAGAAAATTCCAGAGTCTCAGGTACACTTGAGATGGCAAGCCAGAGCAGGGGCCATGGTGGCCGGGGTTAAGACCTTTTATAATCCGACCTCTCCTACCTTTCTTCTGCCCCTCCCTCACTACAAATGTTCCAGTGGCTCCTGGTCTTCCGGCTTTCCGGCCTCTCACCTTTGCTCTGCCAATAACCCCCTGTGTGGTTGGTTTGGGTGTGTGCATGTATGCCCTGAATGGCAGTGTCTTCCACTGCCCTCCTGGATAGCCTGTGCTACCTGGCTTGGACCTACTCTGCAGGACCATCCCCATCTGGCCTGAACTTGAGTCCATCCATGTAGGAAAGATCAGGGAGGTGCCTCTTGGTGTTAGAGGGGTCTTTGGAGGATAGTCTGAGGAGTCAGGGTGGAGCATAGACGTGTCACACAAAGGAGGTGGCCCCGGAAGAGCTGGAACAGGACTGCTGGGTTGCGGGAAACCGCTCAGCCTGTTCCAGTAAAAGGGTGTGGCTGGAGGGTGAGGACTGGGAGGAGACAGTAGGGAGTGAGCTTCTGGCAGAGGCTAGCCCCAGAGCTGCTGCTTCCTGAGCGCTCACTATGTCCTTTAACCTTGACTTTTTGTCTTATCACCCAGGAGAGGGGACACACTCTTTTGAGGGCAAGGTTAAGATAGAGCCTTATGATTATGTAGCTCAGGGAGTACAGGTATGTGCCGGCACACCTGATGACTGTTCTTTTTTACATTTATTTTTATTTTATGTGTATCAGTGGTTCGCCTGCATGTATGTAAGTTCACCATATGTATACAATGAGCAAGGAGGCCAGAAGAGGGCATTAAACCCCTGGAACTGAAATTATGGGTGATTGTTAGCTGCTACGCTAACAATGGGAACTAAACCCCGGTGGTCTGTAAGAGTAGTCAGTGTTCTTAACTGCTGAGGCGAATGACACTCCTGTGGGCTCTCCTCTTCCTTTAGGGCAATAGATTACTTGGGTACTTTTCACGGTCGGGAGAGGATATCAGGGTCCCTCAGAACTCACACACAGGGGCTGGATGTAGGTGCTGCCATGTCCTCCGCCCACAGTGCCCCATTCCCCTTCAGGGAGTGGGTGTTCACCCTGTGTTCCATCCGGGGTGCAGAATTCTCAGAGGCGTGTGCTCTGCAGAATGCAAGTGTGCCCTCCAGTGCCAGTTCCCCATTTCAACACTCTGTGTTCACGCTCTGACTCAGTCACTGTGGTCACAGTCACACTTGTGACCCACAAGCCTGTCTTCTCAGAGTACCATAACCTCTCTGAGCCCTGGTGGCCTGCTGTGTGAAATAGGGGTCAAGGCAGGACCTGGCATGGGTTTTGGGGAATCAGTGAGAGATTGTATGCAAAGCCTCCCTCGGTATGGGGTGACTCATGGTCAGAACTCTGACTCCTAAGACTGTGGCCACTGGGCAGTCGCGGCAGCACTGGATGCTCAGAGGTCTGGGTGGGGTGAACAGCCCACAGGAGTCACCACAACCCCTCACAGCCTCCCACCTCTGACCATCTGTTCTTGTCCTCTAGTGCTCCTTCGGGAAGAGGTGGCCCGGCTACAGGAGGAAGTCCACCTTCTCCGGCAGATGAAGGAGATGCTGGCCAAGGACCTTGAGGAATCACAGGGTGGCAAGTCCTCCGAGGTCCTCTCAGCCACCGAGCTCCGGGTGCAGCTGGCACAGAAGGAACAGGAACTGGCCAGAGCCAAAGAAGCCTTGCAGGGTGAGTGACAAGTGACGGTGGGGAGGCTCCCATCCGGTCCTTCTCAGGGTAGAATTCTGAGGTCTGTGGGTTTGAGTGTTAGCATCCCTGTTCTCGTGACCACCACACACTGTGCGTCAAGGCTGAGGGTGGGTGACTTGCGCGATTGGTGAACGGAATGCTGAATGCTCATTTTTGAAAGCCGTTTATTATCATACAGGGTACAGAATAAAGGGTTTCATTAGGACATTTGCATCTATGCCTATGGGTCCCCGGAGCCAGTGGGTGGGCATCTTTGGTGGGCCAGGATTCTGACCCATTCTCCTGCCATTCTCAGGGGACTGGGACAGGGGTAGCCTCCCTGCAGGACTGGGCATGCGCTGGGCTCTGCTGGAGAATCACCTGTGCCCTGCAGTGGGCTCCCCGAGGAAGGGTGCAGGTCTGTTCTCGCTTTGCTACGACCAGCAACCACTTTCCCATGGAGTGTAGCACACAGCCCTGGCCCCTGAGGAGAAATCAAACAGGTATGTGGAAGTCTCTTTACGAGATGAACCACAGACCATCCCTTGGCCTTCAGATGGCCAGAAATGGCTCTAGCTAAAGAGACGAATGGGCCCCGAGTTCAGCCCGGCTTCCCTAAATCAGCTCTCAGTTTTCTTTCTCCTGAAAGGCTCCTGCCCATGTTCTGGACTTTAGAAGATTCCAGAAAGTTCTTTGAGAAAGATGAGAAGTCTAAGCTGGCAGCTGGCACAGTGCTTTAAGAAGTTGGTCCCAGACTAAGAGGAGCATTTGGGGTATACGTGCTGTTGAGGGTTCACACTCAGGAACTCTGCAGTCCAGAAATGCAAAACAAAAGACAATGTGTTTTAAATAAGTTTATGATTTTGCTATCCTGGGCTATATGTGGGCTATGGGCAGTTTGATCATGTCTGCCAGGTAAAAAAGCTTCTTGTCTGAAGCCAGAACAGGTTTACTAGAGCGGTCACCAGGGGATGCCAGAACGAGTTTCAGGAATGTTTCTCCTTTGACTAGGCCCCAGTGAGCATCTCGGCCCAGGCTTATCCCTAAGACACCATGGAACGGGCAGAGGTTGCCCTTGGCCAGAGCCTGGTCACCCTTGGCTGTGGGTGAGGGGCAGGAGGAATGTGTACTTTCTTCTACCTGGCCACATCCAGGTGTGGCTATCGCAGCATAAAGGGACATGGATTTTGCTGGCCGGTGAACCAACTCGGTCATAGCTGCTATCCCTGACCACGGGTGTGGTGTGCATGACTAGCTGAACAGGTGACACCCCACTGATGTCCTCCAGGGAGTGTGTGGAGCCACCGCCTGAAAGAGCTGCACCTGGGGAGCTCAGCGTGTGGCCCTCAAGGCAGGTGGGAGCCCTCATCGGGTGTCACGTTTCCACTGGGGTCACTGTGGCAGTGGGAGTTGGCAGCGATGGGCATTGTGGTCCAGCTAGCACGTGTCGATTGGATGTTGGGAAGTGACTTTGCCAAACACACCTGCTTTTTCTTTTCTTTTTTAAACAATTATTTATTTATTATTATTTTTTAATATCTATGAGTGTTTTGCCTGCATGAAATATAAGTGCAGCTCTGTGTACAATGCCTGCAAAGACCGGAAGACGGCATCGGATCTCCTGGAACTGGAGACAGGGATTGTCGTTAATTATCATGTGGCTGCTGGGAACCAAACCTGGGTCCTCTGCAAGATCGGCCAGTGCTGTTAACTGCTGAGCCATCTCTCTAGTCCCATCTGCTTCTTCTTTGTACAGCCATCCAGCTGTCCACTCCATCCTGGGCAGCTGTCCTTCAATCTTGGCTCCCCTTTATAACACTGCTCCCTTCTTTACTATGGAGTCTCACAGCCTGGAGTCCCCCAGGGGAGGTACTACTGGCCCCGGTTGTGGAAGCCAAGGAGCTCTGAACCTGATGCACCTGTGCAGATTCCAGGCTTCCACAAGAAGCCATCCTATGCTGCCGCCTCTGCCACCTTCCTAGAGTCTGTTCCAGAGTCCATCAAGTCTGCCTTCCCTACCCTTGGATGGGGGCAGAGTTCTCGGCCACATTTGAGCTTCTAGACCTGGAGGGAGAAGGCTCCTGAGCCAGGGGCATGTGTGGGGAGTCAGCCCAAGCTTGCATACCCATGTTCCCCAGCTTCTAGGATGTACATCTTAGCCCTTCCAAACCTCAAAGTTGGGGTGATGCAACAGAAATTGGGAGGAGGGGCAGAGTTTGCACAAGAGGAGTGAGACGAAATGAGGCAGTGTCTGTCTTGGGGCCTGGAGCCCACAGAGCACAGGGTGAACAACAGGCACCCCGCTGTGCTAGATACACTTTCTGCGGTGTTACTTGGATCCTGAACTCATGGAGGCCCATATGCATTGTGTTTTCCTGTACATACATTCCCGTGATAAAGGTCACCTTATATGGTAGACACACTGAGATTCGCAGCAGTGACTAATACTAGAACCATTATAGCATCATAGCCGTCTACTTTCTGGACAGGGGAGATGGCTCAGTTTGGAGTGCTTGCTGTGCAAACGTGAGACCTGGGTTCAGTCTCTATCACCCACATTAAAAAGTTACAGGAGGCAGTATGCACCTGTGATCCCAGAGCTGGGGAGGCAGGAACCGGAGGATCCAGGACTTGCAGGCCAGCCAGTCTAGCAGAATCCATGAGTTCCATGTCTCAAAAAATAAGGAGGAGAGTGATTGCAGAAGACTCCCAGTATTGATACACATGAACCTGCAGATATGCATGCACTCATACACACAATAAGTTGTTTAAGCCTTTTGAATTCCTTCTAGAACTTTCTATATAACACTATCATACTGTGGCTGACAATGAATAACACAGAAGTTTGAGTCAGAAGAGACCATGGCATAGGTGTGTCTCCACAAATCGGAGTCCTAAGGTTTCTTGAGTCCTCCCAAATGGAGCAGGGGTGGGGTGTTAATACAGCCACAGGGATTCTGTGGGACTAACAGAGGAAGGCTGTGCATTAGCCTGTGCTGTCCTCTGTGTCCCATCCCTATCAGATGGAGGAACCAGGGACTGTAAGAAACTTGTCTAAAACCCCAGAGCTCGAGGCTTTTCCTGTTCCTTTCCCTGCCTCTGTCTGTTGTGAATGGTGGCCGCCTGGTACAGGAGAATGAGGCTACCCTGGCTCCAACATGGGAAGACTTAATTAAACTTGAACCCCAGCTCCACCACTTCTTGTTTTGTTTTGATACAGTGTCTCCCTGAATTGTACAGACTAACCTTGAACTCTACATAGCACAGGCTATATTGAAACTTGCTTTGTAGCCCAGGCTGGCCTTGAGTTACTACCATCCGCCTCAGCTTGTTGAGAGCTGGGAGGTACGCCACATCTGGCTCTTGCCGTTATTTATTAATTGGGACCATGGGTAAGTTTCTCGGCCTCTCCGAACCATAGCTCCTGTGTCTGCAGCAGGGCCAGCACCTGTGTCTCTTATCTTTGGTGCTACCTCACAGGCCATGAGGACTGAGTGACATAATACATAGCTTGGTTCACTACCTGCTGTGATCTGTGGAGATTCTTAGTGACTGGAATGGCCAGGGCAGGGCCCATCTCTTTGGATCTCCTCAGATCTGCTGCCTGCCTGGATTCTAGACCAGAGACACCCCTGAGCCTGTACTCACTCAAGACAACAGTGTCCCTGAAAAGAAAGTGCCTGACCACTTCCAGCCACTCTCAGTATTCCACTCAGAATCCCACAGAGTCATGAAGACCATGCCTCCTCTCCAGCCACTGCACACAGCACACAAATTGCAGACAGATGTGGCAGGTGGAGGCCAGGCATGCAGAGGGATTTACGTTCTGTAATGAGGAGACCAAGCTGGCTGTGTGGCAGCAGATGCCAGTGACACTTGTTACCAGGAAAGGCAGTGCCCATGGATTTTGGCCCTAGAAGACTCTCCTCGCCCCTTGAGGTTTAGACCAGACTTGAGGTACGCATGTTGGGAGGTGGGTAGGGAACCAAGCCAGTGTTTGGGAACAGCAGTCAACGGTGCTGACATCACATCAGAGAAGAGCTGAGTGTGAGGGACAGGGAGCTGGGAGGTGTGTCCACGGCCCCCAAGGGTGTCAGTGTCTCTCTACCGCCCTGGGGGGTTGTCTCTGCCGCCCTGGGGGTGGCAATGTCAGCCTCAAGGGTTTGCTCTCCTTGTGAATTTAGAGGTAGAAACTGTGGATGGGCCAGAAGCATGGTGCTGATGGTGTATAAATTCACCCCTAGGCACTCTTCCCATGACCCCCTGCTCTGCTGTCTGGGAGTCTGCAGGACCATCTGGTATCTGTCGGTTCCCCAGGATTTGTTTCTTGATTTCCCTCTGAATCAAGGCATCACAGAAGTGGCAGTCATGAAAATTGCCTCCTTTCATTTTTTTAATCTCTTAACAGCGTGTTGAACATGCCGAGCATTTTCCCACAACAATAAATACGCTTGGAGGACATAATTTTTAATGACTGCGTAATGTTCCACCAAATGGAGGTACCATTATTTATTCAGTCATTTATTGGACATCAGAGTAATTTCCATTTCTTTTCCTTCTTTCTTTTAGCCATTATAACATGACAAAAGTCTGCTTTAAAAATCTGGGGGTTTTGTTGTTCCTTTATTACATTTTTAATATGTTGTGCGTGTCTGTAGGCACGAGTGCCAGGGTGTTCATGTGGGGGTCAGAGGACGACTAGTGGGAGTCAGTTCTCTCCCTCCACGATGTGTGATAGGGGACTGAACTCTGAACCATCTTACTGGCCTTGTTGCTGTTTTGAGACCAGGTCTCTTGTATTCCAGGCTGGCCTCAGTGACTTGCTGTGGTGTGCAGGGTGACCTTGAACTCTTGATCCTCCTGCCTCCACCTCACAAGTGCTGGGATTACAGGTATGTGCTACTACAGCCATATCAGTTTGTACAGTGCTGGTGATCAAACCTGGGGCTTGGGGCATGCTAGGTAAACAGTCCACCAGCTAAGCCATACCCCCAGCTCCTTGCTTATTATTTATTTTTTATTAGATTTATTTCTATGCCTGTGTTTGTCTGTCTGTGTGTTTGTGTGCCACATGAGTGCAGTTGCCTGTAGAGGTAGAAGGGAACATCAGATCCCCTGGAGCTGGACTTAGAGGTGGTTGTGAGCCACCTGATGTGGGTGCTGGGAACTGAACTCAGGTCCTCTGCAAGAGCAGCAAGTGCTCTTTAAGCACTGGGCCACGCCTCCAGCCCGTTTAGTTTCCTGATTACATTTCTCAAACTTTGGGGTCTGATGACCACTTTGGCACTCGAACAAAATGGCAAGTCCCAGAGAGCTTTGTTTCTCTGGCTTGAAATATTGCTGTTTACCGTTTAAGAAATTAAAAGCATTGTAAAAAATGTCTGAATTATCACAAATTTACTTTAAAATAACAGTAATAAACCTGATATGGCTAAAATTAGTTTTGTATGAAAAGTAACTATTTTCTCATACAAAAGGATTTGAGTGGGGCCCAACATCGCTTCTAACTTTTTGTTTTGTTTTGATTTGAATTTTTTTTTTTTTTTGAGACAACCTGAACTATGTAGCTCAGGTTAGCCTCAAACTCACAATGATCCTTCTGCCTTGGCCTCTCAGGTACTAGAATTATGGGTGTGAACCACCATGTGGGACTGGCTTCAAACATTTTAAATTACATTTATTTAGTGTGTGTCTGTGTGTATAGGGGGGCACACATGGCACAGCACATGTGTGGAGGTCAGAGGACAGCATAACTTTGGGAGTCACTTCTCTCCTTCCACCATGTGGGACCCGGGATCAAACTCAGGTTGTCAGACTTGGCGGCAAGCTCCTTTACCTGCTGAGCCACCTCACTGGCCCACCTTCAGACATGTTTACACGATTCAGTGTTGTAGCTTGTTTCATAGCAGGATGTGTTCTCTCAGCTCCTGAAGTGTTTTGAGGTTCGCTGTTTTGGTTGCTAGCTGGTGTCACAGATACGGAGCTGGAAGACAGGACTGTATTAATTACCTGATTATGTAACGTAACTATGGCAGTTCTTCGTCAAGGCCGTGGGAAAGCTCACTGTAGTAGATTGTATCTCGGAGAGTCACTGTGCTATGGAATCTGAAACCTCACATGGTATTTTTAAACATACAGTGATCATTTAGAAAACGGCTGTTCACTCCAGATCTTCCAAATATTCTGTTGTTGTTTGTTGTTTCTGATAGAGTCTCTTGTAGTCCAGGCTGGCCTCCAGCTCCCTATGTAGCCAAGGCTAGCCTTGAGCTTTCTGTTCCTCCTGCCTCCAGCTCCCAAGTGTGAGGATTACAGGTATGTGCCCCCACACTTGGTGGCTCTTCCCGATGTTGAATGTTGTAATTATAGTGGCAGAAATCAGATTTTTTTTAATTCTAAAAGATCTCCTTTAGAAATTAATATTGTCAAGTGTATGATATATATACACACACACCATAGCATATGCGTGGAGGTCCAAGGACTATTTTGAGGAGTCAGTTCTCATCTTTCACCTTTATGTGTGTTCCAAGGATTGAATTCAGTTTGTCAGGCTTATACAGCAAGCACCTTTTTACCCACTGAGCCATCTCACCAGCCCTGATGCTTTGCTGTAAAACCCAAGTGACAACAGACGCCGCCTGCCTTTTCCCTGCTGATGGGTAACAGGCTCTTAGCTCATTTGTGATCTTTGTGTCTTCATTTCCCGGGTTCCAGGTTCATAGGTCTGTGCTAGTAAAGGCACTTGCCACCGAGTCCCATGACATGAGTTCAATCCCTGGCACCCACATGATGGAAAGAGAGAGCAGACCCCTGCAAGTTCTCTCTGACCTCCACACCTGCATCATGGCATGTGCTGTGCACCCACAAATAAAATGTGTGCAATAAATTTGTTTCAGTATTTTGTTTATTTATATTTTCTGTCTCTGAGTGTTTTGCCTGCTGGTGTAAGTGCACCTATGTCATGCAATACCCACAGAGGTCAGAAGAGGGCGTCAGATCCCCTGGAACTTCAGTTATGGATGATTGTTAGCCACCCTATGCGTGCTGGAAAATGAACTCACCTCTACAAGAGGAGCTGGTGCTTGGAACCGCCAAGCCGTCTCGCTAGCCCCTAAAACAAATTTTTTAAATTTTGGTGGCAGAATTGAACCTGGGCCTGGTGCATGGTCTGCCCATACCCGGCCACTAGCTGTACCTACAGCCCTCAAAGACATTCTTAAACTGTGTGTGTGTGTGTGTGTTATGTGACTTGTATGTGCTGTGCACACGCCTGTGAGCCTGCGTGTATAGAGCGGAGGAGGGCATCAGGTGTCCTCTGTTGTCCTTCATCTTCTTTTTTGACTCAGCTTCTCTCACTGAACTCAGAGTTCACCATTCAGCTAGAGTGGCTGGCCAGCAAGTTCCCAGACCACCTGCCTCTGCCCCACAATGCTGGGGTGACAGACATACACAACTATGCCTGGCTCTTGTATAGGGGCTGGGGATTTGAACTCAGGTCCTCTTGCTTGCACAGCAAGCATTCTTGCCCACTGCACCAGCTCCCTAGCCTTTGTTTTTTGTTGTTGTTGTTGTTGTTGTTTTGTTTTTAACTTGAATTCACAGTATAAAGAACATAGTTCTGGGGCTGGAGAGATGACTCAGTGGTTAAGAGTATTAGCTGCTCTTGCAGAGGACTGGGGGCCCACTCCCAGCACCTACATGGCAGCTAACAACCATCCAGAACTCTTTAGGGGGGATCTGACACCCTCTTCTGGCCTCTGTGGGTATTGCACACACGTGGTAGCAAAGCACTCAGACATATAAAATCAATAAAATTCTTTTAAAAACCCATAATTCTGCTAACACAGTTTGATGCCATTGGTATGATCTCTAAGACATGAGTGTCTCCCCCGTCGTTGCTTGTATACCAGCCCTGTACATAATAACCTGTAAAAAGAGCAGAACACATCTTAGTGTTCTAGCAGGGTCCTGAGATGCCATTGTGCTGGTGTCCACGCCTAGTAGGTCTGAGCGCTTTTGATGTGCCACCCCCTACAGAACTCTTAAGCTCATTTTCCTCGTAGCTGCTTAAAGCGGGTGCTGTTATTTGCCCCAGCTTTTAGAGAACAGGATGGTTACCAAGTGACTGCATGGCGAGGTTATGCTAAAGTTCTGGACTCCAGTCTGTGGGTTACACCAGCAGGGACAGCGAGTACTAATATGGGAAAATGGTTGGACAGAGAAGGAAAGCAGGGTTTGCAGTGCAGAACTAAAGGTCAAGCTTGCTGCGGGTGGTGCTGGACAGCGAGCACGGTGGCCCTCAAGAGCCAGACGTTCAAGGACCCTGGAGGCTAGAGAAGTCAGTATGAAAAGTGGGGTGTTTTAGGCTCCCCATTTCCCTTCCTCCTTTGTCTGCCCTTCTGGCACATGGACGTGTGTGTGATTACGTCCATGCAGCCAGGCTCTGGCACCTTTGCACACGTCCCTAGACCTGCAGTGCACGGGCTGTAGGTGGCCCCTGTGGCTGATGAATAGCCGGGACGGCTCTGCCCACGTGCTTTCTCAGACACACATCTGTGTCACCGCAGCCCTGTGTGGTTTGAAAAGCTACTGAGTATTTCCTGCTTCCCTTCCCACATCTACACTCCGTTCTCTGCCACAGCTCTCCCCTCAGAAGCCTGCTTCTTTCTGTGCGGTTAATGGCCCTTGGTTGAAATGTACGTGCATGCCTCTTGAGTAATCCACATGCGCAAAGCTGCCTGTTCCCCAAGTCTCCAGATGGTCCCGAAGGCCTGAAGGCTGCTGCAGTGACCACTCTGTCATACAGCTATGAACTGGTAAATCTTAGAACTCAGTGGAAGCTTCCAGATCCCTCAGATGTTGGCAGTAGTTTACGGTAGGTAGAAGGGCCTGGAAGGTCTGTGACTCAGAGACTTCAGCAGGCACGGGTCTCCTGCAGCCTCATCTACCTGCTTGACAAGGTGACAGGTTCCCAGGAAAGGCACATACCCTAGGGCACCATGTTTTGTTCATTTTTTCCAGACAGTGTCTCACTAGGTAGCCCAGGCTGGCCTCGAACTCAAGATCCCTCTGCCTCCACCTCTCAAGTGCTAAGACTGCAGTAATGCATTACCACACCAGGTTCTACTGGTGCTTTTTGCAAATAGAAATGGGGTTTCCAAGGTGGTTTGGTGGCAGACTACTTCCCTGCATGTAGAAAACCCTGGGTACCAATTCAACACTGAAAAAAAAAAAAAAAAAAAAAAAAGCAATAAGGAAATTTATAGGAAAGTTGCAAAGATACCATTTGTTAATGGTCTGGATATCTTTGATTACACTGTAGAGATGTTCTTAAAGCTATCTCTTAAACCAGTGAGATGGCTCAGTGGGTAACAGCACTTGCCACTCAAACCTGATGACATAAATTCCATCCCCAGAACTCGTGGTAGGAGAGAACTGACCCCTGAAAGTTCTCCTCTGACCTCTACATGCCCACATAGCCTTCCTGCATGGACCTGTGTTCTCCCTCTCTCCTCTCTGTCACACAGGCAATAATAATAAATAAAAATGGAAACTAAGGTCAGTTGTGGTAGCATACACCTTTAATTCCAGTGCTCAGGAGGCAGAGGCAGGCAGATCTCTGTGATATCAAGGCCAGCCTAGTGTGCATAGCGAGTGCCAGGCCAGCTGGAGCTATAGGAAGACCTTGTCTCAAAATAAAAATAAGGGGCTGGAGAGACAGCTTGGCAGTTAAAAGCACTGACTGCTCTTGCAGAGGACCTGGATTTGGTTCAAAGCACGCACATGGCAGCTAACAACTGTCTGTAACTCCAGTTCCAGGGGATCTGCACTTTATTCTGAATTCCCATGGCACCAGACATACACATAGTCATTTCCATACAGGCAGGCCAAACACTCATACACATAAAATAAAAATAAATCAAATCCTTAAAAAGTAATAAAAAATAAAATTGCATTCTAAAGAATCTCTTGGATCAGGTTTACCACTGTCCTGTTGGACAGAGAAAGTCACATGACCAAGCTAGACCACTCCTGCAGAGGACCCAGGTTCAGTTCCCAGCACCTACATGGGAGCTAACAACGATCCAGAACTCCTTTCCAGGGACTGATGCCGTCTTCTGGCCTCCATGGTCATTGCACACACATGATGCACTTACATATATGCATATCACTCATACACAAATAAAAACAAATTTTAAAAACTTGAAGAGCAAGGTAGACTAAGAGCCCTGGGGATGGTGTTTGGGGTGAAATACTTTTCATCACCCTACAAACCAGAACGAACCCAAGCTTCTAGCTTGGACTTCTCTTTTTTTGGCGGGGAAGGGGCGCTGTGGAGACAAGATCTCAGATACACTATGTGACTGAGGATGACCTTAACTTTTGGTGTTCTTGTCTCCACCTCCCAATTGCTGAGATTATAGATACATACCAACATGCCCAGTGGTGAGTGAACTCAGGGCTGTATCCATGCCAGGCAGACACTGCCAACTAAGCCACATCTAGCCCCCAGCTTGGCCTGACCTTGCATTCTGGCTTTAGTCATTACAGAGAGGGCTCAGCTGCAGGTACACAGAGCCCTGAGGGTCAGGCTTCTCTAGCCAGGCCACCCCAGGGTGAGGATGACAGACAGAGCACACTGTCCACAGAGTCAGTCCCTTGAAGAAGTCAAGCACCCAGGGCTCCGGGTGGACTGAAGTGGATGCTTGACTGTTGAGCCGTAGCCGAGCTCTGAAACCCAGCTCAGCAAATAGCTCTAGCCACATGCACTGACAGCCTGGATAGCCATAGGGGCTGTGATGCCCAGGGCCTGACACTGGAGGTGGAAGGAGGAGAAGCCTTTCCTGGTACTGAGCTGAAAACTGACCAGTTCAGCACAGAATATTCCAATTCAGCTCGGGGCCAGGGACTACTGTTGAAAAACAAAGACTGAGGTGACAAGTCAATGGCTCTCTGAGTGTGACTTGTCAAAAAGTATACTAATATTCAATATGTATGTAAACAGTATAATTCACATATTTATGGACTATTTTTACAGGCCAAGCATACATGGAAAACTATATACATACATACACACATACATATACGTATATATAAATTCACAGTTCTCCAGCAGCCCCACAAGGTATTCCCCACTCTGCAGAAGAGGAAACAAGCACAGAGAAGAGAGCTACTGGCAGGTAGAATTTAAATAGATGAGGAGCCAAGCCTGGTAGTACAGGTCAGTAATTCCAGCTAATCAGGAGTCCAAGGCAGAAGGATCACAAATTCAAGACGAGCCTCTGCAACTTAGCAAGGCCCTCTCTCAAAATTAAAAGTAAATAGAAGACTGGGGGTGCAGCCAGTGGTAGAGAACATGTCTGATGTACGCGAAGTGCTAGGCTGAATCCCCAGTATTGCAGAGATGGACAGATGGCTGGATGGATAATGGCTGGATGGATGGACTGATGGAAATATGCATGACTGCCAGTGGTCAGTAGGAACACTGCACAGTTGCTGTCCGTGGGCGTGACTGATAGCGTTTTAAGCGATGAACCATTTGCAGTGTGGCTCTCAGGGTCAGATCTGAAGCAGTGGGCATGGCTGAACAGACAGTCAGGAGTGCAAAATCCACAGCTCAGGGTGCAGTGTGCCCTCAGTCTCCCCAGGCCTAACCTGGAAAATGGGAGGGTGGCACTGAGTCCCTCAGGGCCCTTGGCATCATGCCTCCTCCGCCTACTGGCTCTGGTGGCACAGGAGCAGCAAGTGCAAGGTTGGTACTGAGCTTCATAGGTTGGTTGGTGGTACCAGCCACCAGCCTATGGGGAAGGGGCAAGCCCCACTGCCTGCCTGCCACAGAGGCCACCACCCTCTACCTGGCAAATCAGGCCCCAGGACTCAGTCCCAGGACCCCACCTGGCAGGACTCACTTCACTCGCTGCCTTGGACAACCCCTGAAACAGCTGCTCTCCCAGAGCTCTGAGCATGAGATCCCCAAAGAAGAGAACTTCAGCAGTACCCTGAATGCCCAATGCTGAACCACATCCCTGCCAAGCTCCAGGGACTTCCACCCAGCTACCCTGCAGACAGGCCTGGCTAGATGGTGCTGGATGAGCCATCATCCAGTACTGGGACCCCTCTTCCACCCTCTGCCCCCACCTTAGAGGAGCACATTGGCGGAGTGTCAGAAGTGAGGCCTGACAGGGAGAACTAGTTGGGGTCTCTGGGCCTGTTGCTACCCTGGGAGAAAGGGTTGACTCAAAGCTACTTTGGGGCTCTGGAATCGAGTTTGCAGGAGTCTGCCTGCTTTCCAGCCATTGCTTTGTGTCCTGTCCCTGCCACTCAGGAGTGAGCGAGGTTGGGGTAAGGGATTAGCAGACGCAAGATGTGGGCCTGTACCCCAGCCTGGCTCTGAGGAGGAGTTCAGGAAAAAGATGAGCGTGCGTGAGGGCCAAGGCCCCACAGTTCTGCCTCAGATTCTGGAAGGTCCTCATGCCTGGATGATGTCCCTGGGCGCTGGTGTTCTGGTCACGTGACCTATGAGCACTGGCCCTTGTGTCACCATTGTGTGACTGCTGGAATGGCCAGTGGAATGTGCCTCCAGACCTAGCCAGATGCCTTTCAGTCATCTGGAGAATTTATGCTCACCTTTCGTGCGGAGCAGGCTGGGCTGGCCCTGGTGGCACCCAGGGGGAAGAGTCAGCCAGGTGACTCTGGCAAGGCCACAAAGCCTGACAGATTTCTGGCAGGAGCACCTGGAGAATGTCCTTTGGGGAAGTGGCTTGGAGGCTACGAGCTTGCATGACAAATGGACCAGGTGTGCGTTGCTCTGTAATGCCAGCTCTGGCATTCTCCCCACAAGACAGGGCTCAGTATTGGCCTTGCACTTGCTGTGAGGGATCGTTGGCTTCTCAAGGGCAGTTGCTGTTCTAGGCCATTCCAAGCAAAAACTGCCTCCCTCAGGAAGTCCTCTCACTCCGAGATGTGCCCGTCAACAGCTGGCAACCTCTTTCTGCCCTTGGGTACATGCTGTACCAGGAGGTGTCAGCCAGAGATTCTGGGTTGAGCCTCCTCTTGACATTTTCTCTGCCAGGGTTCATATTTGCGGTCTAGGCATACAACTTTCACGGGCCCCATAGAGCTACTGGGTCCAGATGAAGAGAGGAGACTGGGTTATCTCAGGTGTAAACAGCTTGACTAGTGTCTCAGTGAGAACAGTCATGGTGTGTGATTGTAGGCAGGACTAACTTGTCCTTTCCTCTCATGATCTGCAGCTTGATGGTTTGAGGGGTGGAGAGGGGTTCCTCCATGCTCCCAGCAAAGCTCCTTGAGGCAGGCATATTCTTTGTGACATTTCTCTTCCTCTGGTAGGGTGTCTTTGTACTCTGGAAGGTCACATTCCCCCAGGGGTGGTTTTTCTGATGCTTACTGAATGTGCCATGTCTATACAGGCTGGAGACTGGATAGCCGAGGGCTGAGTGTGAAGTAGTGATATTGTCCCTCAGAAGAGAAGGGCTTTCCCAGGCAGAAGCTGGCTTTCTGAGCTACTTCCAGAAGGGGATCTGGTGCCAAGACTGTGGCCTCTTTTGCTGTCCACAGGTTGTTAGCAGTTGCTGAAAGTGGTGGGCACTTGGTCAGGGAGAGGAGTGTAATCAGGGCAACAGCAGAATGAGAGGCTCTGTACCCCACTGCGCCGTGCATGAGAGCAGGCCGAGAGAGCTCGTCCCACAGAGATTCCTGCTCAGAAGCAGTCAGCAAGGTGCCCACCGCTCTGCCACGCCGGTTCCGTGGACTGGAGCTTCTGCAACCAATGCCATCTCAGGAGGAGCACGCTGTCGCTTACCATCCTCCTCGTACTGAGGGAGAACAGAACTGTAGACAGGTCACACAACTTGCTCAAGGTCATGTGCCCGGCAGGTGCTAGAGTCAAGACCAGGTCCTGGGGCTCCCAAGTCTGGGTCTCCTTCCCGCAGTCTCTGAAGAGAAAGGACATGCATGAACTGTTAACTGGCCTCAAGGTTTGTCCAAGCACCTGCTGTTTTGGGGGCCTGAGGCTCCATTTTCCTTACTTCCACTGCCGCACAGCCTTGGTTCTCACGAGTTCAAGCAGATGGCTCAGAGCACTGCACACAAGCCCGAGCTGTGGGGCGAAGGCTTCCTGGGACGTGGTGGGCAGGTGTGAGTGAGATCAGGGGAGCGGGAGGCTGTAAGGCCATGTTAGACCCTATGGTTACCATCCCTGTGTCCAGAGCCTGCTTGTACTTGAACTTGCTGGGCCTCTCTGTCCTTGCCCATGACTGAACAGCACAAACAGTGGCTGTTTATGAAACATCACCTGCGGTTACTTTATTGAGATGCTTTTGCTAATCTTAAGAGTGTGCTATAGCGCAGTTAGCTGAATGGTTGTCTAGCATGCAGGAAGCTCTGGGTCAGAGTCCCAGCACCACCTAAATCCGCTGTGGTTGTCGTATGTCTATCATCCCAGCACACAGGAGGGTTAGAATAGAAGTTCAAGATCATCTTCTACTTACTACATAGCAAGTTTGAAGTCAGCCTGGGACATATAAGCCCCTGGCTCATAAAAATAGCATTAAAGGGGCTGGTAAGATGACTGAGACCATAAAGGCACCTGCCACCAAGCCTGATGACCTGAGTTCGATCCTTTGGTGCCCACCTGGTAGAAGGCGAGAAACAACTCCCACACGTTGTCCTCTGACCTTCCCACATTTACTGTGGCACAGGTATGTATACCCCCTCGCCAAACATAGAAATACATGAAATAAAACTGGCTTTTGAAAAGAGGGTAGATACAATTTTTCTTCCAAGCTGGAAGAGTTTTTCAGGAGAAAGAGGGCTTTGTTAGTTTTGGTAGGATGGTAGGATAACCTGGACCCATTGTAGATGGACGGGATCTCTAACCTTTGAAGAGAAGTCAGGCTGTGAGTAGGTGACAAGTGTCAGGCAAACAGGGGAGGTCATCGGCAGAGGTGGAGGCTAGATGCTTGTAGCATACACAGGTGAGCAGGAGGCAGCCGGTGGCTCCACCTGCCCCTTATGGGAGGAGGAGCTTTCTTTTCATCCCTACCCCTGAACTCCGAAGCACATCCTTTGTCTGCACACTCCCAGGCTGCCTGCCAGCTCAGCGCTGTGATTTATGAGGATATAAAAGGCCACTCCATTCTTTATGGACCTGCAAAAGACGATCTTTATGGTGACAGAGAGGCATGGCTTCTCAGAAACTGTCTCTACGCCGGGATCGTCAGGAGGGAGCAGAGGTGGCCAGGGGAGGTGTTAAATCCCAGGCATATTCTCAGCAGCACCAGATGGGCAAAGTTTTCTGGTGGCAGCTCCCCCCTGGAGGAACGCTGAGGGGCTGGAAGGGGCAGGCATCTCCCCGGGGCAGCCTTCCCTGGAAACCTCAGCAAGTGCACTTGACTCCCTAGTGGCTGGATATCCAGGCAACAGTGGTTCCTCATCCCCATGGCCCCTGGCTCTCGCAGTGTAGCCCTGTGTTCCCAGGGGTCAGGCTTTCAGAAGGGCGTGGTGGTCTCTCCAGAGGAGCAGGTGGGGTCTCATAGGCCCAGAGAGGTCGGACATAGTAGCCTCTTGAAGAAAATGATATGGCCCAGTTCAGCTAGGAGTGGGACTGACTGCTAACCCAGAATGCTCTATGGGGAATCTCACCTGTACTATCTGTTTCTGAAATAGATTTTTAGATTGTCCAATGAAGTCATGGCCCATTAGTACAGTTCTACACATAAAAGACTCAGCCCACAAAGGAATGGCCAGTCACCCATCTGCGTGTTGCAAAGACAGATCTTTAGGTACTGACAGGGCTCCCACTGGTCCATACAGATCCTTTGTGCAAACCAGAAAAGAGCATTTCTCATCATAGAGAAGAAGGGATAGCCCCTTGCACTGAGCACAGTCCTGCTGACCCATAGATTTAGGCTGTGCCTAGATGTGCCCAGGCACTGAGGGCGTGGCCAGAGAGCTGCAGCCCTTGCACTAAGCAGGCCAGTCACAGCACCAGCTGCGTTTCAGCTTGCCAACTCCCCTACCAGGCGCCTTGTAGGCAGTTGTCCAGCTGAGCAACTATTCTCAGTAGTTCTAGTTGTGACTCATGGCCATCTCTGCTGGTTGTGGTTGGCAACAATGAACCATCCTTCTAGATTTTGCCCTAAGAATTCTAGGATGGAGCCAAGCCCGGTGACACAGGCTTTCATCCCAGCCACTCTGGAGGCTGACGCAAGAGATTGCAAACTCAAGGTCCTGCCTAAACTACAGAAGTTCTTGGGCAATGTAGTGAGCTCCTGTCTCAAAATGAAAAGTAGCCAGACGTTTAATCCCAGCACTCCAGAGGCAGAGGCAGGTGGATCTCTGTGAGGTCTGGGCCAGCTTGGTCTACATAGTGAGTTCCAGGTCAGCTGGGACTACAGGGAGACACAACAAAAGGTAAAAAGGTTTGAGGATGTTACTTGATGGTACAGCATGTGTCTAACATGTATGAAATCCTAGGTTAAATCCCCAATATTAACAAAAAAGGGGTGGGGGAGGAAAATTAGGATCAGCAAAATATAGCCTTGCCATTCTGCCATACCCTAAGCTTAGAATGGAGACCCACCAGATGTGCCATGTCCCAGATATTCAGTGACCCCCACTGTACAGAACATGAGAGGTAATGCACCTGTTGGAACAGCTTATCCTAGCCATCCCACTGTTGTCTCCATAGATCTGTCCTTCCTGTGGATGAGCATTTATTGACTGCCTACTGTTTGCCAGGCTCTCTTTGTTATCATCCCAGCTGTACAGTAGAATAATTATGGGTCCAGCGAGGAAGATCCACAGATGCAACAATAGGTGGAGGAGCCAGTGTCGGCACTGTGAAGACAAACATCTATGGATATGTGGACTTTCTTTGAACTTTCCAAATCCAGCCTTTGGGTGGACAGGGCATTCTTGGGCCTCGGAAAGATGGGACAGGCTCCTTGTTTGTTTGCTTTGAGATCAGGTTGCATTTCTCTCTACCTTGCGTTCTGGCTGAACCTAGGACTGGTTACAGGTGACATCAGGACACTTGGGATAGGGCTGGTCTTCCCATGATCCAAAAGATGCAGGTATTGCCCGAGGACACAGACCTCCTCATTTTCTAGCACAAGTTGTCACACAGGCAGTTCTTGTCCAGGAGCCCGGAGCCTCTGCTCTGAGCACTGTGGAGGGACTCCAGTGCCCCGAAGCTCATCCTTGATCATCAGAGCAAAAGACTGGAAAATTGCTTTTGCCTAGGAGGCAATAGAGAGCCTTTTTATTTCAGAAATGAGAAGCGCGTGCTCCAAGCTCTCTAGAGACCCAAGCACCCATTCCTTCCCTTTTGCCTGGTGCCAGAGGTCATTGTGAGTACTTTCTACCAGCATCATTGATTGGTCAAAGCCAGGTGGTCCCTCAGGGAGACTGTCCACATCCACCACCCCTGCTTGGCTGTCAAGGTAAAACTCTATAAATGAAATCAACCGTGCAACACTGGTATTCCCCCGTCTGACTGGCACAAATCTTGATGTATGCCAACACCCCCATCAAGGAGCACTCATTCACACGAGGTTGGCAGAGTGGTATGGCCCTGTGGAGGGGAATCTCGGCATCTAGCAAGATCACCTTATGCCTTTGCTCTTTGCTTCAAGCTGTACTGTACTTCTGGGAATTTGCTCTGAGGATAAAGTAACAAACAGGAAGCCAGGGACCGGATGCTGTTCCCAGGATACTGATCTCGGGATACACACTAAGGCGAAGAGGAGTGGGAAGCAGGTCTGGAAGTTTATGCAGCAGATTAGGAGCACCATTAGAGTAATAATTCTAGACTCGTTGGTTCAGAACAGAGTCAAGATGAAATAAACACAGTGAGTTACAAGAGTTCTCTTGCAGGGGAATGGGCCTTTTATGATGGAAGGGGGAAGATCCTGAACTGTGCCCATACACTCTTTTGAAGTGGGCGTATAGCCATCCTTCAGTATCTAGGACTCCTTCTACCATAGGTAACCAAATCCGAACGCTCACATCTCTTATAGCAGTCAGTATTCGCATAGACCCTGTACCCACCCTGTTCACATTAAATCATCTCTAGGTGGCTTATAATACCTAATACTATGTAAACCTGGTAAATAATAGATACCTGGTATTGTTGAAAGAATGTTTAGGGGGATGGAGAGAGGGCTCAGCAGTTAAGAACACTGGCTGCTCTTCCAGAAGACCCAGGTTAGATTCCCAGTACCCACATGGCAGCTAATAGCCATCCATAACTCCAGTTCCAGGGGAATCTGATGCTGTCTTTTGACTTCTGTGGCCATTGCATGACATGGGTACAATACACTCATACACATAAAATAAATATATTTTCTAAAAAGAATGTTTAGAAAAGGTTTCCATGCCTAGTACAGGTACAACTTTATTTTAGGGGGCGCAGTGTGCATATGTAAGTGTCCGTGTGCGTGTGTGGATGGATGGATGGAAGCTGGGGATCGGGTGTTACCTTCTATTATTCTGCACATTTTTGTTGTTGTTGTTTGAGACTACACAGGGTCTCACTGCGTAGCCCCGGCTGGCCTAGAACTCACTATGTAAATCAGTTGGGCTCACACTCAAGGACCTCTGTCTCCTGAGTGTGGGGAATAAAGGCGTTTGCTGCCATGCCTGGCTGCTACCTTGCAAGAGCAGCAAGTGCTCTAGCCACTGAGCATCTCTCCAGCCCCTCTTTAAATCCAGTGAATTCACTTAGTGCTGGTAGTTTGTGTGCTGAGTCCCAAGTGCTTGTCTTTCTGCCTGCAGCAGTCAACAGCCTCTCTTTGGTTTCTCCTTTTTTTCTTTCTGCATGCCTATATGTATGTAGTGTGTATAGGTAAATACATGCTTCCATATGTGTTCCCACACGCTTGTAAAGGCCCGAGGTTAACATCAGAGTCTTCCTTCATTCATCAAGACAGTCAGTTGAGTCCAGAGCCCCATGACATGGCTACAGCGGCTAGCCTGCTTGCCCTAGGGATCTCCTGTCTCTGCCTTCCGAGTGTTGAGATCATGTGTGGGCTGCCACACCCACTTGGCGCTCGTGTGGTTTCTGAGGATCTGAACTCGGATCCTCCTAATTACTGAACATAATGTTTTATCTACTGAGCCATCTCCCCAGCTCCACAGCCTCCCTTTGGCAAAGTATCAATTCACCACACACCCTGCTGCCAGCCAAGCATGGGGAATTTATTTGTAGGTAGGAAACTCATGCACACAGGCTAGCAGAGGATGGTCCCTCTGGAGCAAAACCTTCATCAGAGACAGGACCCAGAAGCCTGGAGGGCTGAGAAGAGTCAGCCCTAGCGGGGAGTGGAGAGGACTGGAGGAGACAGGTAGGAGAGCAGGAGGCAAGATGGGCTCTATAGCATGGATTGTCTGATGTACCGGGTAGGATACACTTAGAAGCAGTGTCTCTGGTGAGAGCCCCCAGGAGAAGGTCATTACAGTCTTAAAGCCACTGTGGGCTTTAGGTGGAGCCTGAAGTTCTAGAAAGACATTAGGGCAGGAATGGAGGAGTGGAGACCAGGAAATGAGCTGAGAAGAGCCTGGGCTGGCGGCGGGGGGCGGGGAGGGGAATAGCAGGAGCTGGCCCCTTATGATAGACTAGTAGCTACAGGCAGGACCCGCCTCCTTCTCACCTTTGGCCCCAGTCAGTACCTTGCCTACCTCACCATCTCCCAGATCTCTTTCCTGGCCTCCTGCAGGGGCCACGAGATGCCTCGCACCCCCATTTACCTGGGAACCGCCAGCCAGGGCTGCACTATCAAGGCCACAGCCCCATGCACTGGCTCTCTAAGGGCAGACCTAAGCCTCACTGAAGGAATGAAAGCCAGAACAGCCCTACTGGAGGGATCATGCATGTAGTGAGCACTGTGGCACCTGGACTCTGCCTTCTACCATGTCAGGAAACCAGGGGAACATGTGACAGCCAGGACAGGATGCTGATTGGCTTTATAAGCACCTCCAGTCAGCTTAGTCTGTGACTGTCCCTCTGTTCCTCATAGATTTGTTTTTATTGTATATGTGTGAGTATTCTCCTGCATATACGTAGGCACATAGATGCCAGAAGAGGGCATCAGCTCTTCTGGAACTGGAGTTACAGGTGGTTGTGAGTTGTCTTGTGTGTCTCTGTGTTCTTAGTATCTGTGGGTAGGGAGCCTCAGGACCCTGAGCACTGCCTCCCTCACAAGGACACACATGATCTAAGCCAGGCTGGATTAGGCCATGATGAAAAGAGAAGGGAATCCAGACCGTGGCCCTCCGAGGGCCTTCCCAGACCTGGTGGCTCTTATTCAAAGCCACCTCCTTTCTGGGAGGCTCCGGAGCTCCCTGCACATGACTTTGGTTACTTGGGACACATTGCCATTCTGTCTGCCCTCTGTGTCCCAACACTTGAAACAGGTGCTTCTGAGCCCCGGATTTGGGACTGATGCACCTGTGCTTTACTTCTCTCCTGGGACACTCAGAGAAGGTGGCGTGTCATTTCTTGGTGACATGGGCCAGCCTGGGCATGGTCCTCTGCACTCTGGATAGTCTTTGGGTGTTGCTTGGTTCTCTCTCTCTTCCTCTCCAGCAGTAGATTGTCACTTGTCTGTTATCCCTGGGCCTTTGGGTGCACCGTTGAAGGCAATGCCACTTGGAGGCTTGCTTAGTTTAGGTTTTATATCTCTGTGACTCATGTATTAGAATGTGGTTATCAGTCTGTGGCACTATGATTGCAGGTGGTAGAACCTTTCAGAGGCGAGATCTAGTGGGAGGAAGTTAGGAGACCACTTCCTAGAGGGGATATTAGGACCTTAGCCACCCCTCCATCCCTCCCTCCCTGTCACCATGAACTAAGCAGCTTCCCTGCCACATGCTCCCATTATAATGCAATGCCTCACCGCTCACCAAGACCCAAAGCAATAGCCCAACTGACCATGGACTAGAGCCTCCCAAACCCTGTGCCAGAGTAACTCCTTCCTCCTTAGAACTTGTTTGTCTCCAGTGTTTTGTCACAGTGACACAAAGCTATCAGGGTGAGCTAGTAAGCTCTGACTTTAGTCCCTGGCTCTGGGACACAGACCCAGTCCATTCATCCCTCTGAGGCTTGAGTTGTTGGTTTCTTGGACGCTATCCAGGCAGCAGGCTCTGAGGACCCATCATAATGTGTCTGTGAGGTGCTGAGCACTGTGTTGAGCTCCAGGGAATGGCTTCGAGAGCCAGTTGTCCTCCAGCTGACCTGCCTCGGCTGTCCCTTTGCAAGCCACAGTGCAGAGCCTGACCAGAATCCAGTATGCGTGTGTTACCAGAGCAAATGATATGGTACCTGCCGCGGAAGGCACATTTTGTTATGGAGCCAGAGTAGGCAGGAGTTAATGGTTAGCCAGTAACTGCTGCTGCCTGGACGCTTACAGGGCTTGCTTGCCATGTGACTCCATGTGACAGTCCTATCATACTGCTGCACAGATAAAAGACTTGGAGGGACTCGGTCATCTGCTTAAAGCCAAAGAGCTTCTGATCCAGATGGAGGCCCGACTCATTTCCTAAAGCCCAAGCTTGTTCCTAGGGGCAGGGGTCAGTCAGCAGAGCCTGCCCAGAGGTCAGATCCAGCTCCCCACCAATTTTCATAAATAAAGTTTTATTGGTACACAGTCACATCCATGAGACCATTTGTAAGGCTGCTTGATTGCACTGTAACAGCTGGATGGTCTGACTTCTTTCTGGCCCCATGTAGCCAATGTTTTCCAGCCCCAGCCCCAGAACATAGTGGGTCACTGGCCAGCTCCTCCCTGCTGCCTTGAGTCTAATCCTAGAATCCTAATGTTAAAGTCCCCCATAACCCCAGAGTGGGACCTTGTTTGGAAGTGAGGTTTAAAGTATGTGAAGTCTGTGAAGATGAGGCAGACCTGGAGAACAGGCCTAGAGGGACCACATGACTGATGTCCTTATCAAAAGGGAGGGATTTGGGTGCAAGCCCTTGCCCAGGGAGTGACCAGATGAAGGCAAGAATAGGGTGTTGGATCTACAAGCCCAGAAATGCCAAAGATGACCAGCTAGCCACCTACAGCAGAGGTGACACATGGCAGGATCTCCCTCTGGTCTCCTCAGGAGCTGACCCTCCTGGTCTGGTGTCCTGGTTGCTGTGATAAAATACAAACGCAATTCAAAGAAGGGTGGATTTACTTTGGCTCATAGTTCTAGGTTACAGTCCATCACGGTGGGAAAATCCCTAGATACATTGCCTCTGCAGTCAGGAAGCAGAGTGATGCATGCTGATGCTCAACTCACTTTTTATCCAGTCCAGGACCCCAGCCCATGGTGTGGCACCACCATGCACACTGGATTAGTCATCCCCATCTCTGTTAACCTAGAAAATCGTTCACAGACATTTATTTCCATAGTGATTCTAAACCCATCAAGATGACAATCAAAATTAGATATGACAGAGGCCAACCAGATCCCTCTGGTTTCCACAGCACACCTATGTGCCTGGTGCCTTATAGCTTTTAACTTCCATCTATTGCTCCCGGCTCAGGGATGGGCTGTGCGCAGTGTGACAGAGTGCCTCATGGACAGATGCCATATGGCTGGTCCACCACTGTGTCTCCAGACACCCTGCTGGTGAGTGAGTAAGGAACGTCTGCCCACCCATGGGTGCTTCTGGGGGGAAAGAAGGAGAGAGGCAAAGTGTAAGCTCCAGATCCTGTAGGAGTTAGCCTCAAGTGGGGATGCACCCTCCCTCCCCGACTCCAGAAACATAAACCCATATGTGCTGAGGCCTGGGAAGAACGCTGCAGTGGCCAATAAGGAGCAGTGTCCCTTGGTTCTTGGTAATGGACTAGTGTCCAGATTTGAACAGCTGCTTTTGGAGAGCTGAGTCCCAGCAGCCCCTTATCAAACGCTGACACTACCACTCAGAGTGATTTCCTAATGACCAGTGGTAAGAGCTATTCAACAAGACAGTGCACAGGACCTTTCTGGAAACTTCTGGATGTCTAGGAAGTATTTCTCAAAATGAGCCAGGTCTTGTTAAAAAAAAAAAAAAAAAAAGTTTGAAGAGCTTAAGGGTGTAGCTCAGTGGGTAGAGTGCTCGCCTAGGATCCTAGCAACTCAGGATCCAGGTGCGACAGTGCACAACCTATAATCTTGACATTCAGAAGGTAGAGGCAGCAGGATCAGAAGTTCAAGGCCATGCCTGGTTACATAGTGAGTTAGAGGTCAGCCTTGGCTACATGAGACCTTGTCTCAAAACAAACAGTTCAGGTGGCAGCTCGCCCTGCTGAGCAGGATTCTTCTGTTGGAACCTGAGACCAGCCGCAGCTCTCCTAGCACAGTGTGGTGCCCAATGCCTGTGCCCCCCCGCCCACCTGTGCCCCCACCGTGTTCTCCTGTGGGCTGACCGAGAGTGCTGACCCTTGAGGGTGGCACCGGGCTGTGGAGTAGGGGATAACTTGGAATTCTGAGCCCTTCCTGAGGGCCCCAGATGAGTTTTTTGAATCTGATCCAAAGGGGTTCCATATAGGAATTTATCTTCTAGTCTCAGAGACAGGGAGAGACCACTGAGCCACGATGAGCCTCTGATCATAGCATCGGTGCCTGGCTTGAAGGGCAGGGAGGACTTGTTCTGGGTGGGCAGGGGACACATGGGCAAGCGCGGCAGGCTAGGGAGAGAAGGTGTCGCACTGGGTACACCTGCAGTAGGAGGCTTCTTCCCGGGTGTGGGCAGGGCTCAGACGTGGCTGCCTCGCCTGCTGGGGCTTGCCCTGAGCATCTCGGGCTTCTCCCTCAGCTCTGCTTTGGTCTTGGCACATGGAAGCAGATCCCTCTCTGGGGTGTCCTCAGTAGATGAGCCCCTGACAGCAGAGGCACTGAGCTAGGTCAGGCCCTGGAGAGAATGGAAGGGATCCAAGGGACGACCAACCTGAAGGTCACAGTTGGGGCCCCCCGGGCCTGTGCTGTGGCGTAGAAGACCACCTTGCCTTCCTGGGGCTCTGGGGTCCCCATAGGGGGCCTTTGCTGGTTTAGGAAGTTAACTATCATCTGTGCACACATGCACACGCACATCTCAACACTGTCGACAGGCACTCCTGAGGCCTGGGGGCTGGGGACTTCACATCTGGTCAGCAAGCTCTCTTGGAGTAGAGGCGCCCCTGCCAGGTGGGCCTTAAGGAGCATCTCTAGAATGACCCTCTTTACACTTGGGACCACGCGTGGTTGGACTGTTGTGGTGTGTTTATCTCTCCCTTCCTTCCAGCTATTGCTTCTGTGTATTGTCCCCAGGCTGTATATCCGAATCTCTGGGAGTGGCTGAACCACAGGTTCAAATCCTGACTATAGATCCCTGCTCCCTTAGGCGCAGACTCAGGGCAAGACTGTCTTCCTGAGCTGTATCTCCATTCCTGCCGTCCCTTGCTGTCAGAGGAGACTGGAGCCACAGGCATGCCTCTGGGCACACCGCTATCAGCTACACGGTATAAAACAGACAATTCTGGCGCGCTCATGTGCTTCCCTCTCACCTCTCCAGACACACCTTTCTAGAAGCATCTCACACCCAACCCAAGTGCCTTGTGCGACAAGGACTCACGGAACCTCGTGTCCTTGGCCTTAAAACTTGGGTCCCGGGATCTGTTCTCGTGCATCATGCTTTTTAAATTTTTCAAATCTGTTGACACGCTTTAAAATCCAAAGCAGTGTCCCACTTTGTCTTGGAAAGTGATGGGGCCTGGCCACCTCGCCTTGTGCTTCTGTCGGCTGAGACGGAGGGACCAGACCGCCGGCGCGGGTTGGCCTATGTAGCCCTCCACAGCCCCTCACTAGGCTGATGTGGCAGTCGGCATATGTGTCCTGCCTTGTACCTTGTAGTCATCTGCATGCTGTTTCCAGGCCCTACTGACAATAGAACTGGCTCAGCCTTCCCACCCCACCCACCCGACTGCTGATAGCCCCAACCTGGGCACCATGATTCCCACGAAACTCCCTCCACCTGGACCAGCCCTTGGTGACTCACTCCTGCCTTTTCTCCCTCTGTCTCTCTGGGGTGGGTCCTGACACCCTGGGTTTTTGAGCTGCTGGGTGTGTAGCTGTCTCCAGGGCAGGGTGATAGCTTAGTCATTTTGTACCATAAGCCCAGAGTGGGCGCTCTAGGACTGTTGAGGGTAGATGTCAAGGATAGACCACAATACCTTTGCTTGCCTACCCTCCTAGGTCCCCAAACTATGCCATCTTGAGGCGGGGTGGTGCTGTGGCAATCTGAGTTTGTACACTAGCCTGGTGTGTGTGTATGTGTGTGTGTGTGTGTATGTGTTTGTGTGTCCATCTGTACTGTGTCCTTTGTGCATGACCACTTGCCCTGCCCAGCCCTCGGGAAGAAAGGTTGATCTTCCCAGAGACATGCCATTTGTGGGAAGCAGCCCGAAGCCTTCCCTGTCCTGACCCCTGTGGGGAGAGAGAGACAAGTTTGTCCCACACCATACGCTACCCAACACCCACTTCTCTGCCTGACTCCATCCCCCATTCACACCCTTTGAAGCTCAGTCAACCCTGTCCTTTCTGTCCCACAACACCCTGAGGCACTTGTTGCTTGGCGTGTCTCTATGCTTTACTGATTTCCTCAGCCTGGAATGTTCTGTCCAGCATTCCCTGCCTCCCACTGCGCCTGGCTCTTCCTCATGCTTCACAGACTCTGTTGAAATGTCACCTGCTCAGAGAGGCCCTTCTGGAACTTTCATCCCAGGAGATATGCTCCAGTCCTTTCATTCTTTTGCCTTCCAGCCTTATGCAGACTGTGGCACTACATAGCACATTCCTCTGGTGCTCAGTCTGCAGACAGGCAGGCACCCTCAGCTAGCGCTGTAGAACTGTAGCATTCCCCTGGTGGAGGCAGCGGACTGGAGCTCTGTGTCCCCCCCACCTCCACCCACCGAGCTAGGTCTGTATGACGGGGCACGGTGGGCCCAGGCCTGTTCCTTCAAGTCCTAAGTCAGGGCACTGTGCTGCTGTGTGGCTTTAGGAAAGTGACTTACCCTCTCAGGTCCAGCTTCCTCATCTTTATTCCTAGCATTAATAATTACTGTTACCAATGCAGTAATAGGTGTGAGGCTGCTGGGACAGAGCACCGGGCGAGACTGAGCCCAGCCTGTTATGGTCAGAGCACTGGGGCAGGCTAAACCCAGCATGTTACGAGCCAATAATGAGCCTGGCCCAAGGGTTTTTTAGAATGAGGCACACAGGAAATAGAGTGTGGGTCTGTGGCCAGGAATGAGGCAGGCCTTGGCCCTTCTCCAGCCTTTGATCCTGGCCTCCTGGCTCCCTCACAAGGACAAAGCTGCCCGTGAGCTCCCTGACCGGCATGCAGTGGAATGGTGGGAAGTAAGCTCTCCCTTGCTGTTAGTTGACCGGCCCACTGATGGTTTTGGGCGTTGGATGGTTGAACGATGCTCTGAAGATTGACCTGTAAGGATCTGCCCTATGGGGATCTAGTCTGGGTTCAAACCTAGACTGTCAGACTCTGAGATGTGTACTGTCCTCAGCATCCACACTTGTCAAGTTCACACACTGAACTTGGCAGTTGTTAGGGATGACCAAATAGAGTCAGGTGAACCAACCTGGGTAAGACATGAATGGTCCCAGTTTTTGCTGCTGTGCAACTTTGGAAAATCACTTCACCTCTCTGGGCCTTCATCTCTCAATGGAACAACAGCCATTACATTGCCTCCTTTCAGGATTGTTTGCAGTATAAAGAAGGCCAGGTTAGCAAACAGCAAATCCCTCCCCCACAGGGAAGCCCACAAGTGTGTTTACTCCCTCTTCCCTGTTTCCTCCTGCCTCAGGCTTTGGCCCTTGTCCAGGGCCTGGCCTTGGCCCTAAGTTCCAGAAGAACTTCGGAAATGTCTTTGGCTCTTCCAGCGGGGGCCAGCACTGACAAACCTCACTCTCCAACGCCCCTTGCCAAGCCTTTCATGTCTTCACTCTATTTCACAAGAGCCCTGGTGTTTGTTTAGCGGTGGGATGGTATTTTTAGAACTTACAAGTAATGCTGCACTTCGAGGAACAGAACTATAGACGTCGCCCCAGCTTCAGCCAGGCCTGGCCAGGACGGAGCTGTGTGGATGCTCAACCCCCAGTCAGCCACCGCCACCTTCTATTAAACATCAACCTTCACATTGCCCTGGCCCACTGGAACTTATCTGCCCCGGGGACCCCGGTGGGTGGTAACAAAAGACACAGCCATGGCTGTCCACAGTATGACCCTTGACACTGGTGAATATGTGACTGCTTAATGGCAGCGTGTGGTTGAGGATTTAGAGACCTGGAGACCACTGTGGTTATCCTAGTGGTCCTGGTAAGAAGAAGGCATGGTTAGAGCCAGTACAGTGATGCCTATGAAGGTTGGTGGAGGGGGCTACAAGCCAAAGAACCCAGAAACTGGGAGGGCAAAAAATGGGCACTTTCTCAGATCCGCAGACACAGCCCTGCTCACCCCTGACTTTGGTCTAGTGAGACAATTGCAGACTTGTGAGGTCAGAGGTCCGTGTTTGATTTTAGTCACAACAGGAACAGGGACACATGCTCAGTCCGTGCCTCTCTCTTGCTGGAGCCCCACACGGCTGGGGCAGTGTCTGGTGGGCTACAAGCTGTACTCAAGCTGTACTTGGCTGGTTTCCCCTGCCAGCCTCCAGGTGTGCTCCTGCAGGCCGACTCTTCCTCCCTGAAATTGGTGGGAAGAGTTTTTTGAGTCTGTGAAGCACCCATCCCAGCCCCTGCTGTGTAGCAGGCAGGCCAAGGTTCCCTGGCTGCTGTTTCTCCACGGTAAAAGGCAAGGAGGCCCAGCTCACAGTGGCAGGATGGCCATACTCCAAATCCAGGATTTGAACCCAGCTCCCTAACTGTGGAAGCTGGTGTGGCTATGACAGTCAATCAAGTGGAGGAGCCAGTGGCAGGTACCCCCAGGCCTCAGTTTCATCTGAAACAGAGGAGAATAGTTGCCCTGCCCCTGGACTGTGAGCAGGTACCAACCACACAGCTGTCACACTGGTTTGGTCAGTTGGACAGACTGTCCCCTGAGCTGGGACATAGACTTCCTTCCACCACTGGAAGGCTCCCAACCTTCAGAATGACCTTGACTAGAAGTGGCATTTCCCATGGGACCGTGGACATCACTGTTCAAGGTGAACAGTTTAGGCTGGGCGTGGTTTCTTGTGGTAGTGCCTACTTGGTCTCACAAAGCTAATCCTAAATGACTGCCACAAGGTCTGTTTCCCATCCTGAGGCCTCCTGAGGTCACCTGCCCACCTCATAATCCCCGAGGAAGCTTCCAGAAGGGGCTGCAGGGCACACCTCTGGGGAGGAACCCTCCCGGGCCGTGATGTGACCAGGATGTTTGCTGAGCAGGGCCTGGTGCCTGGCAGGGGGCTGGAGGTCCAGGCTGAAGGTCAGATGTTCCCCACCAGGCCAGGATTCTGCTGGTAGTATTGGTGCAGTACACAGAGTGTGGAGAGAAAGTGGGGCTCGTGACCTACTGATACCACTGATGAGTGACTGGGGCAGGAGCTGGCTATTCTGCAACCTCAGAGGCAGGACACCCAGTGACCTCAAGCTCCCGGTTTCTGGTGCCCCAGAGACAGTGACATGTGGTTAGGGAAAGCTGCTTGCAGTCTGTCTGAGTTCTAAGCCCAACTTGACTGGTTGCTGTCTGAATGGCCAGTGAGTGAGTCATCAGCCTTCCTGGAACCCAGATTTCCCAGGCAAACAGTTATTATTGTCATTGTACCAGACAGTGACCTGAGTCCTCCAGAGAGATATTAGCTCCTTATCCTCACACTCTAGGGTGGCAGAGGGACACAGAGAGACCCAGGAAGTGCGCAAGACACATGACTGAAAAGGAACAGAATGTGGTGTTGTGGTCTGGTTATGTGATGGTGAATCCTGACTGTCAACCTGATAGGATCTAGAGTCACCTGGGAGACAAATATCTGGGCATGTCAGTTTGTAAATTGGGTTAACTGAGGTGGGAAGACCCACCCTGAATGGGCACCTGTTTCATAGGCTGGGAGGTCCTGAGTGGGATAAAAGGAAAGCAAACTGAGTTTCAGCATCCATCTCTCTCTGCTTGCTGACTGTGGACGCTCCTGCCACCACGCCTTCCTGCCACGGTGGACTGTATCCTCAAACTGAGCCCAAACAAACCTTTCTCTAGTTGCTGTTGTCAGGTATTTTGTTGCAGCAATGAGAAAATTAACTGATGCACCCCTCCACCCCCACCCCCTGGTGTACGTATTGGAAAACTCTCCCTAACTAGTGGTGCTCTTTGGGGAGGCTGTATGACCTCTGGGATGCAGGACCTAGCTGGCAGATGTCGGTCACCAGGGATGCTTCTAGCCTGGCTCTGCTTCAGGTGCAGTATTCCACTTTCCAGTCTGCGGCCGCATCATGTTCCCACCGCTGTGAACGGACCCACCCTGGCTGTCGTGCCTTCCTCACTCACCACGTCAGACTGCGCTGTGAACTACAGTAAACCCTTCCTGCCTTAGGTTCCGTTTTTGTCACAGAAACTGAGGAAAGTGACATTTGAATACACCAGGGTTTAAACTGAGGGTCTTGGAACTTGTTATCTGGGTAGTCTCTGCTTCAGGAAGGATACGGAGTGACATCACCATACTGCTCCCCAGGGCTTTCCTGAGGTGAGGCTGCAGTAAAATGCAAGGTGCCCGATTAGCTCTTACCTGTTACTGCTATTCTATTTGATAACTCGTGTTCAGGGTACGACCTTTCTAAGGCTCTGACACATCCGGTGCCTCAACTGTGGTGTGGTGTCACGGGTTTCAGGTGTGCTCTGATAGACTTACCTACTATATTCATTAAATCACATCTACTAAGTATATGATTCTGTAAAACTTGAAAAAAAAAAAAAAGCAGAGACTGGAGTCATGGCTCAGGGGTTAAGAACACTTAACTGCTCTTGCAGAGGATCTGGGTTCTGTTCCCAGCGCCCACATCCTGCTGCATCTTCTGGTCCAGCTTCCTAGAAAGGAGGACGCACTGTGCAGGAGGCCTGGTCCACACTGGCAGCACAGCTAGCTAGGACACAGGCCTGTGGGGTCTACAGACAGACTCTGGGGTCTCTCAACTTAGCTCCAACAGATTCCCACTGTTAAGTGTCTCGGCCTCTCAGAACTTGGGTTTCCTTACCCAGAAAAGTAGGGAGACAATGCGGTTTCCTTCGAAGTGTCTGGAGACTCAGGTCTGGTGTGGCGTGTTAAGTGCCTGCCCACCTTAGGCAGGCAGGTAGCAGGTGGCTTATAGTTTCCCTCCCCATCTTCAAGGACACGAGGGGGTATCTCCTTGAAGTCAGCCCTAGGGAAGCTTTGTATAGATCCCAGGCCTTGCTGTTGGTGGCCCATTGTTCCATTAAATTTTGGGATTCAACTCCTGCCTCCAACATTAACGTTCATGGCTTTGACCAAATCAGTTATATGTTGTGCCTCAGTTTCCTCATTTATGAAATGAGGGCTGAGGAGATGCCTGGGTCAGTAAAATGCTTGCTTTACAAGCACAAGGGCCCTCGTTCGATCCCTACGATGCATGTAACAGAACTTTTTTAAAGCCAGGCAAGCGTGGTAGTTTGCTCATAATTCCAGTGCTGGGGTGATAGAGACTCACTGGTCAGTCCCAGTCAGATTAGCCTACTTAGACAGTTGTAGGCCGTTGAGACACACACATGCAAAGACACATGCACTTGCACATACATGAACACACACACACTACAAATGGGAATAATAATAGAACGTCCACACAGAGAGATTTTGATCGGTAATTAGAACCACTCAATCTCAGCACTGAAAACACACAGTGCTGGGTGTGGCCCAGGCACCTGCAAGCCCAGCTTTCTCCAGTAATTCAATGGCGGAATTCTGGGTGGGCATGCAGACCTGAGCTCTCCCGTCTCTGTTGGGGGACTATGCTGGACAGCCTTGGTTGTGAACTTGACACACCTGGAAAGAGCGACTCTTAAGTGATAGAGCTCCTCATCAGACTGACCTGTGGTCCTGTCTGTGAGACATTTTCTTGATTGTTGAGTGATAAGGGAGGACCCACCAGTGGGGGGTGGGGGGTTGTACCGGGACTTAGAAGAAAGGAGGCTGAGCATAGGCCAGGGAAGCAAACTTCCATCCTGTGATGAAAGCTGTGATCTCTGCTAGGGGGCCTCACAGAAGTTGAGGAGGAGAGTCCAGCCTGGGAAGGTGTGGAGCCCCACTGACTCTCATCCCAAAATGGGGAGATTGTCAGTCGAGAGACTTGCCCACTGTTACCGATGGGCCTTTTGAAAGGCATCCACAGGTTGGACCTGATGTAGACGTGTTGTTAATTAGTTCCCCAGGTTTGACCTTTGCAGGTTGCCGGGGAGGGACCTGGTTCCCGAGAGATGAGTCTGCCAGGACCACAAGTGTACACTGCAGCCTCTGGGTCGGTGCCATCAGTCCACCAGCCTACTCACCCAGAGTTGTGCCCACTGCTTTCTGTAACATGCATGCTAATCTAGAGATGGCTGGTGCTGGGAAACGGTTCTTTCGGTCCTGACCCTGCGGTGAGATGGCATTTCGGGGGCCCTGGTGGCACTCAGTGTTTAACCATGTGTTTGTGTCCTGCTGAGTGGGGGTTCATGCAGACCACAATAGGGGAGGCTGGGGGACTGAAGATCAGAGCTCAGGGGAGCTCAGCAGCGCTTACACCCCACAGTGTGTCCAGATAGGTCTCAGCACCGCCGTGAGACCTGGGGACTTGGGACCGCTGCTAAACCCAGCTGCTGACCAGCCTGGGGGTACCAGTGAACCCCTTCATAGCTAAAAAACAAAGGCCAGGGCTTAGTGGTAGAGACCTCAGATTCCCTACTATGGGGGTTGGGGGCGGGCAGGGAGAACAACCATCAAGAAAAAGCCAAACCCTTTAGACTGTGTAAAACATGTTTACTCTCAGTATCTTGTTCAAACAAAGGAGGATTCCAGTGAGGCTGGTGGAGTGGGGAAGGGTGGGGGGAGGAGGGAGGCATTCTCCCTCTCCAGGAGGTAGTGCTGACCTGGTGAGCACCTTGCATGAGTACTTTGTAACTGTAGCCACCCGGTCAGGTGGGATGGGTGAGGCCAGACGGGAGTGGAAAGGCCTGGGCAGGGCAGATTCTGACAGTGGGCAGGTCCAGCTGTGTGCAGCATGACTCTCTGTGGAAGAACAGTCTTTCCCATCTTTTTCTTGGTTATACTGTGCTCTCTCCACAGTGCTGGCTGTTCAGCGGTCAGAGTGACATCAGGTGGGTTGGGCAGGACACAAAGACAGCTCACCCACCTGATTGATCTCCATGCCCCGAGCATTCACTGAGCAGCTACTGTTCCCCACACTGTTCCAGAAGCCAGAGACATACAACAGATGACAAAACAAACAGCCATAGGTTACTTTGGAATAGACCTGGTGGCTGGTGCTGAGTGCAAAGGAGGAAAGAACAACAGGAAAGTGTGGGCCATGCCCGGGACTGCGGCTCTAGAAACTTCCAGCAGGGATAGCTATGGTGATGCAGGTCTCCAGAGGCAGAGCCAAGACAGTTGCTGTAAGCTGAGGCCAACCTGCTCTACATTATGAGTATGCGGCCAGTGAGGTTATATAGCAAGTCCCTTTTCCAAAGGAAGAGGGAGGGAAAAAAGAAATTTCCAGAAGGAACGATGACACTAATAATTCGTATGCACTTAGTGCCTGCTGGGGCCAGGCCCTGCTGGGACCTCAACAGATGGGAACTTGGGAGACTTGGTGACAGGTTTGGCAGGTCATGAGGAGGGATGCTTAGAAGCCAGACCATGGGGCGTGGGTGGAAATCCTGCTGTACACAGCAGCACCTTATATCACTGGACATATTTAGTGTTCTGCAGGATGCTTACAGCAGTGACCAGCTTGTGTGCAAATCCACATGTGCTCTGTTCACACTTACAAACTATTACCTGGAATCTACAGAGGCAAAGATTTGAACCCAGGACTGCACTCCAAGTCCAGCAGGTGATTTCATGAGCTTAAAAACTCACTATTGCAGCAGCCTTCAAAGTGTGCCCAGCTTACAGATGAAAGCATTGAGCCAGGAAGGCAGGCTCGTGGCTTGACCTTAGGCTTCTTTTCAGTTTTAGCCTGGCATTCTAGTTTGCTTTCAATCGCTGTGACAAACACTTTGACCCATTCCAACTTGGGCAGGAAAATGTTTATTTAGCTTACATCTCCCAGGTCACAGTTCATCACTGAGGGAGCCCAAGGTAGGAACTCAGGGCAGGAATCTAGAGGTAGGAGCTGGAGCACAGGCCATGGAGGAGCGCTGCTTACTGACTTGCTCCCCTGGCCCATGCTTTCTTACACAACACAGAACAACCTGCCCAGGGATGACATGGCCCACAGTGGATTGGGCCCTCCCACATCACTCAACAATCAAGAAAATGACCCCCAGACATGGCCAGTTCGGTAGCGGTAGTTCCCCAGTTGAGGCTCTCTCAACCCAGGTACATCAAGTTGATAACCAAAGCTATCCAGCACAATTGACCCCTTGTCAACTTGACACACAAACACATCACTATTAAACCATAAGTTTTCCATTTCTTGTCCCCAGGGTATGATGTTATGATTATTAATATCACAACATATGTTAATATCACAACATAATACAGTACAAGCGTAAAAGTCCCACAGTTCTTAAAACATCCAAATACTTAAAACTTCACAGTCTGTATTAAAAGTCTCTTCACTGTGGGCGCCTGTAAAATCCAAAACAAATATTGTCTTATTTCAAAGGGAAGAATCGGGCACACCTAAGGAAAACCTTAGTAAAAAAAGCAAAGTAGCTCAAGGCTGGACATCTGGGATTCACTCACCATCTTCTGGGTTCCAAAGGGTTTTGGTAGCTCTGCTGTGACTCTGCTGTCCACAGCACACACAGCTCATCTCACAGGCCCACGATGGCTCCATTCCACACCTGCTGCTGCCCTTGGTGGTCACACCGTGGTCCTGGCATCTCCAAGAAGATGAGGTGTCCACTGAAACTGAGGCTGCACCTTCACCAGTGGGCTCTTCTGGCCTCTCCTGGTGCAAAGCCTCAGGTTCCCTCCATGACCCCTGCAGTCCTGGGGTCTTTACTGCAACTGAGGCTGTACTTTCACAAATGGCCTTTCCTAGCCTCTCAGGGTGTCAAGCCTCAGCTGCTCTGTGATCCCCTTCACACTTTCAACTCCAGAAACGTGCAGGAGACTCTTATATTACATATTACCAAGTCCTGCTTCCAGTTTGAGATGGAGGCTCAGACCCCCCCTGGATCACAGCTTTTGTTTGCTGACCCTAAGAAAACACTTCCCAGAAGATTTCATCACAGTGAGGCTAGTCTCTTGTTACTCACAGCTAATTTTTCAGGCCCAGCTAACCAGCATCAATTGTCCCACTTATTTCTGGACTCTTCTTAATCACAGCTGATTCTTCAGCCCCAGCTGACCAGAAACCACAGATTATCGATTCAAAATGTCACACAAACAGCCCTGATAATCTCCACTTTTCTTTGAAGCTTCATAAGCCAGGCCTCCATCATCTATAGCTCTTTCAGCATAACTGTTCCAAGCTCCACAGCAATAAACTCTACGTACAGTGTGGAACAGGCTTCCCACAGTGGGTTGGGCCCTCTCACATCACTCAACAGTCAAGAAAATGTCCCCCAGATGTAGCTACAGGCCAATCCAGTGGAGGCAATTCCCCAGTTGAGGCTCCCTCAACCCAGGTGTGTCAAGTTGACAACTAAAGCTATGTGACACAGCTGACCACGGAGTCTGTGTCTGGATTCTGAGAAGGGGGTGTGTCATGGGAGGGATATCCAAGAAGGACTTGGCTGAAACCTGTGGAGTGGTGGGTGACCCTTCCCCCGACCCCTCCTGCTGTGTTCTGATGATGGTCGTAACTTACCTGCGGACTCACAGGTTTCCCAGACCCTGCATAGGGGATAATTCCAAAGCTGGGGACACCCCGCCAGGTTCAGAGCATGCCCTCACCACTCGCCCCAGACAACACTTGTTCTTAGTTTTTTGAGACGAGGTTTCATATATCCCAGGATCACCTCAAACTCACCATGTAGCCAAGAATGACCTTGAACTTTTTGACCCTCCTGTCTCCACCTTCTATATTCTAGGTATACAGGTATGTGGCACCACACCAGTTTATGTCAGGGATCCAACCCAGAGCTAGACAGGCTCTCTACCAACTAAGCCACATCTCCAGCAAAAGGCACCTGATGGCTGTTTTGGGCTTTGATTCCTCTGCATAAGATATCACTCAGAGCATCTAGGGGCAAGGAGCTTGGCAGTAGGTGAGGGACTTGTCCTGTCACCCAGCATGGGTAGCCCTGGCAAACCAATTACAATCCTTCCTGTCAAGTAAAGAACATAGAGAGAATGCCTCCACCCAACTTTCTTTTTTAGTAAAATAATTGCTTTGTCCAGGAAACTTAATGAGGATCCAGGAAGCCTATGACAGCTCGCTGCTTACCCCAAGACTGAACTCTAAGCCCTTTGCTGTAAGACCGTTGCTTAGTGATCAGCCTCCCCCACAGGCACACCCTCACCGTCTGGCCCCTAGTATAGTACAGAGTTGCCTGAGTTATAGAGAAAGAACTTTTTTGCAGGACAAAATATGTCTAAGAACATCTCACCAGGGTCATCTCCTATGAGCCTTCGAACCAGGATCTGGAAGGATCAAAGGTCAGGGGTCAAGGGTACGCAATTCCTCTTGTCCTGGAATCTGACTCCTAAGCCTAAGGCTCTTCCTACCAAGTCCTGGCTGCCTTCCAAATTCAAGGCACTGCTTTTATTCCAAGTCACCCCAGGACCTCTGGTCCCTGTAGGATAGTGTCGGGTGAATGGTGGCTGGGAGCACGGAGTTGCAATGCCCCTGTCCTGTGTATCGCAAGTCTCAAATATCCCACCTTCACCCTCTTCAGTTAGTCACTTAAGTTGTTTGCCTGGGCTGTTACCAGCCCAGCTTCTGTTATGTCCCCAGAGCCTCAGGCCGGAAATTCTTCACTCTTGTTTCCTTGAGCAAAAATGCTTTTATCTGTGTGCTGACTTAGCAGTTTCTCAGCCCAGGCCTGCAGATCCAGGCTGAGCCCTGGGTGCCACACCCAGAGACGTGCCCCAGTTTTTTGACACCAATCACTTCTCCCCCTGTCAGACCCAGAATCCTTCTGCAATAAAGGAGGGTTAGCACCCGGCCCTCACCCTGACAGAGAACCCTAACACGTGACCACCTGAACTCCCCGACAGCCCAGAAAGGAAAGGAAGCCCTGCCAGGCAGGGACAGACCCAGCATCACGGCCTCTGGTTGGGGTCCCTGTGCCTCATACACACCTGCCACCCTTGTGAGCCAGGTCCTGACCTGAAATACACGGAGGCTTAGTTCAGGGGCATTGGAGTAGCTGCTGAGGACCTAGGCAGATATGCCAGCAGCTAGCCAGGGGCTGCGGGGTATGCAGAGAGAAGATGCCAGCACGGGACAGCTTTGTGCAGCGGGAATGAGGCCCTGTGCCTTGATGCCAAGACTTTTTTTTAGGAAAAAATTCACTCATTTACAGAAGCTCGCAGACTGGTACCGTGAATCCAGGCGCCTGTCATTCACTCGTCTCCGTCACCCAAGTCCGTCCCAGCCTTGCCTGTTCCGCCCTCCATATATGTTCTTTGGAAGCAAGTCACAGCTGCACAGTGACATCTGCAGTCTTTCCATTCCTAGCTGTAGAAGACAAGGACTATTTCAGAACCAGAGCCCACTGACTCACCCCCCTGACAGAAGTGCTTGGCTGGGTCACGTCTCCTTGTCACCTATGAATGCTTTTTGTTTTTGTTTTGTTTTGTTTTGTTTACCATCACTGGAATAAGGGACCGAATTTAATGCACAGAGTGTGACAAGTTGCATTGTTGCCGTTGTGAGTCTGTCTCTGTGCATGTGTGTGTGTGTGTGTGTATGTATGCGCGCACACACGTGCCTTCCTCTGCCTCTCTCCCATCTTATTTTTTGACTCAGTGTTTCTCACTGAACCTAAAACTCACCAATCCTGCTTGAAGAGCTGACCAGTAAGCCCCAGGGATCCACCCATCTCTGCCTCCCCAACTGAGGGATCCCAGGCACGTGCCACACATTTCGGCTTCTGAAGTGGATGATGAGGATCCAAGTTCAGGTCCTCATGCTTACACAGCAAACACTTTACCAACAGCCATCCCTCCAGCCCCTGGGATGTCTCTTTAAGTCCCTCAACCTGTGGGCTTCTCTGCATTGATTTCGTTTCCAGCTTTTTGCTATTCTTTGGCTGGACCATGTTATCTGCCTGTGGAGTCTCCGGGGGTCTGAAGTTTGCTAATTACACTGTCATGGTGTTGTTCACTCTGCTCCTCTGTCCTTTGAATCTTCTGTAAATTGACCATTTACCCAGAGCCCTATCAGGTTCAGACTCACTTTTGACTCACTTTTTCAGTATCCTTTCAAAGCACATCCTAGACCTCCCGTTGGCCGGCACCTGCCGTCACTTGTGTTGTTGGCATCCTGGATACACAAGGCCTGGGTCCAGCCAGTCCCCAGAATCAGAGGCTGGCAGTGTCCTCATGGAGTCACTCCCATTGTGGCAGGGCCTCCAGGGGAACCTGTGTCCACGGGCTCTGTGCTGTTCTGAATAGACCCTGGTCTCTTCTGTCACTAAGGCAAATGGGGGAGAGTGTCTTCTCTGCCTGCATAGTTGAAGACAGGCGTCACCTCTCTAACTCTGAGCTTGTGCCCTCTTCCTTGCAAGGCCCTGGGGGACAGGACAGCATTGGAGCTCAGGAGAACACAAGAGCTCAGGATTGACGAATTTGATTCTCCCACAGAACTTCTGTGCTGCCAGCCTGGCCCCTGTTTCATCCCAAGACACCCTTGGACCATCTGAGTCCCTGGACTTGACAGGTGCCCTGTTCAGGGTTTTCCCAGCATCGTGCCAATGCACGATCTCTTCTCTGACAGCCAGTCCTGGCTCTCATTCCATTTCTCAGTTTCCTTCTGGCACCAGCGTCCACGTATCCCTGTCTGGCCTCAAATGCCTCATGTAGCTGAGGATGAGTTTGAACTTGTGATCCTCCCGCCTCTGCCTCCCCAGTGTTAGGATGACAAGCATGTACCACCATGCCCGGTTTCATGCATGCTTGGCAATTTCTCGACCCACTGAGCCACATCCCCAGCCCCTCAACTGCTAAACACCCACAGTGTCTCCCTGGCCCTCATGTAAAGCCCAACACGAGAATGCAGGAAGCCAGAAACCACTCTCCAGAAAGACGTGGCGGTCCTTCTAGGCACTGTAACATAGTCCCTATTGGAATGAGTTCCTTCACTCCACCTGACTCCTGGCACCAGGCGACATGCCTTGAGCACATGCCACTGTCCCTGAGACTACTTCTGCCCACTTGGCAGCTTAACTGAGTACCGCACAGTCCAGAATAGCCTCCGAACACCCCCGTTCTCAGGGGTATCTGTAGCCTTGGAGGTACTGACTGTCCCCGGAAACGACTCCAGTTCTGTTTCTCCTGGGGCAGCCAGACCTCCCTCCTGCAGGGCCCCTGCCTCGGCCCCTCTGTACCTACACACCCCATCCCTGTGGCCACTCAACCGTGCCAGTATTTACCCAGCAAATGCTCTTCTTTTAAGACTCTGGAAAGCTAGACACCAAGGGAAAAGCGTGGATTCTACCATTCAGTTGGGAAAGAGCTGTAGAAAAAGGTTATGTATGAAAGGAAAATAATGAGGTGGGGACTTGTCTGCCAGCATCTTTAAAAAAAAAAATTTCTATAATTTTTTATTTATTTTGTGCACATGGTAGAAGTCAGAGGACAACTCAGGAGAGCCAGTTCTCTTTTGACACAATGCAGGCTCCAGGGGATGTGGGGTCCAGGGATGGAACTTGGGGTGACAGGCTTGGTGGCAAACACCTTTATCTTCTGAACATCTCTCTGGCCCAAAACTGAACTGATCATTTCAAAGGTAATTTGTGATACTGGGGATTGAACCCAGGGCCTTGTCCATGCCAGAATCCAGTGTCCTACCACTGAGCCACAGCCGTTTCTGGAAGCATTCTCAAGGAGGTGAGATGATCAGTAAAGGCTGTTCCAGAAAGGTAGCAGTGAGTGACTTGTTGGGGGACTGGTGTGGGTCAAGGGAGCCACTTCAGCACAGTAAAAGCAAAAGTCCTGTGGCTCTTAGAGAATGTCTGTTCTCTTGTTCAGAGGGGCTCCGCCAGTCTATTGCTCTGTCCTCCACCTAGCACTGCAAATTGCAGGAAACACAGAGCGGGTGTTCTAGGGCCACCAGCCGAGTTCCCAAGGGAACCAGAGCCCCTTTCAGGAGAAGGTTCTGTCAGAGGGACCCACGAACCCTGTCTCAGATTCTGAACACCAATTTGCTCTCGGGCCCAGGAAAAGGACTATAATTCTGCCCTGTAGGCCTTTGGGTGGTGGGCCCCAGTGCCCACGGGGCTGGCCACACAGGGAACTCACAGAGACTGTCCAAAGGCTGAGACCCACTGGATCAAAGAGCCTCCACTTTGCACTGTGGAGCCAGGCCATCCCCGTGCCCCCCTCACTCACCTGGTGGGACGCAGGCCAGGAGTGCCTTGCCCACCATGCTGTCCTGTGGCAGCGACAGGCCTGGTCCCTCCTTTGCCGCTCTACACTCTGTGACAGTCACCTTCCTCAATGTCAGCCCTCCGCAGGCCAAATCCCTGGATTAGCTGGCCAAGCTCTGCTGGATTAACTTCTCTCTCAACATGGCATTTCCTGCATGAAGCCTGTGCTGTTGGCATGGAGCGCAGTCACCGGCTCATGTGGAACATGGACATTTGTCACTGTCCAGAAAGCCAGCCTCCCAGCATGCCTTGGCAGGTGTCCCCTGCTTCGGGGAAAGGGAGGCTAATGGACAGGCAGTTGTTCGATGGGTACAGGCCAACTGTTGGCCAGGATCCTGTCCTTTCCTGGCCTGTACTAGCCATCTTGTTTGCTTGGTATTTTGCACCATGAGAGCTAGACAGTGTGACTCAAAGCAAGTGTGCCTCAGTTTTCTCATCTGTATAATGGAACTGATACTAGTTAGGGGTTACAGTATGATCAGTCATTTGTAAGTCCTTAGAACATTGCTGATTGGCAGTAGACACTGCATACAACTATGTGTGTGTGTGCACATGTGCCTGCCCATATGTGCATGTGTGTGTGAGGTCAGAGGTCAACCCTGGGACACCCTTCACAGTATTTCTTGACACAGGGTCTCTCAGTAGCCTGGAGAGCCCCAGTGAGCCTCCTGTTCCCACTGTCCCAGCTTTGGGATTATAAGAATACACCAACACACCTGGCTTTTATACATGTGCTTTAGAGATAGAACGGAGGTACTTGTCAAGTGAGTCATATCACTTTAAAAGTTTCCAGGAATTGGATTGAGCTGTAGGACCCCAGGAGAGGTGGCATTTCCTGCCTATAAAACTATGTTTAGATGTTCATCTTCCAAGTCTCATTTCTCTTGACAGATTCATGTCAGCCAAACTCACAAAGGCCTAGTGTCTAACCCACAGTGCCATTCCTTCTTCAAGAATGGTCTAGATGCCTGGCACTCTCAGGTGGAGTAGGGTGGCCCTTGGTAGCAGCTTGCATGCATGTATAGTGTGACTTGGGCTTCCGTTTCTCCTCTAAGGGTACTTTCTAGAACAGACTGTCCATTCAAGCCTGAGGCTGGGCACACCCTGTCTGCTCTGCCTTCAGGACCCCTCTCTCTTAGAGGTTTTGTAATGGGCACAGTGCCCTGGCCTGGTGGCAGCAGACCCTGACTCACCTCCCGTATTCTTTGCTGGAGCCATACAAAGCAGGTTGGCCTCCCTCAGGCTCCCCAGAAGATGTGTCCGCTGGCGCCCTGTACACGTGACCTGACAGGCAAAGGGTCTTTGGTGGATATCGTTAAGCATGTCCAGATGAGGAAAAAAGGGATGAAACAGAAGAAAGGAGATAGGATGTCACCACGAGAGGTCCCTGGGAGACACCAGAATAGGAGACAGTGGAGGAGACAAGACATGGCCCTGCCCTGCCTTACCTCATAACCATGAGGGCCAAGAGTCTCCAGACTGTGGTGCGGGCCCTTGCCGCCATGGGGACCAAGTGTGGGGCTTCCCACTGCCTCAGACTCCCCCAGATCAGCTCCTGTCCTCCAGTTTCACCAGCCTCGCCTTCCAGAAAGTGCCTCCTGGGTACTGCCTCCGAACCTTTGTATGTGTTCTGCCTCCACCAGAAAATTCTTCCCCACCGTGGACCAGGCTTTCCCAGGCTTTGACACCAGCCCCACCACCACCACCAAAGACCTCTTGTTTATTTACTTCAGGGAACTGACCTCAGCCTGCATTTAAAGCATCGTGCTTAGATAATAATTAAAAGGCTGCCCTGTGTGTCTGTCTCTGTGCTTGATGGGATCTGCATTACAATGCACACTAGTAAGCCTGTTTACCCAGATTCCCAGCCTCTGGCTCCTTGTTGCCCACTATTTTCTATCAATAACCCTGAGCCCCGCTGGTCTCTGAGATGACTTACAGTTCCAAACAACTTTTGGGCTTACAGATACTGTGATCTCATTGGTTTTGTGTAATTGGATTTAAAGTCTTAGAGTTCTGACAGGAAACCCCCCAGAGTCACCCCCTTTAAACTGTTCCCCCAAACTTGCCTCCAGGATGTGCTCATAAAAACTGAGACCAGCTGCTCTTGGGAGCAAGCTCTCTGTCCAAGGAGATATGCAAATTTTCACAGCGACTGGTTCGTTTGATGGTGTCCATCTTCAGGATCCCCTAGGATCTCTTAAAACATATTTTATGTGTATGAGTGTTTGTTTGCACACATGTAAGTGCCCCATGTACATGCACTGCCCATGGAGGCCAGAAGAGGGCATCAGATCCCTTGGAACTAGAGTTATAGATGGTTGTTAGCTGCCATGTGAATGTTGGGAACTAATCCCCAGTTCTCGTCCTCTGCAAGAGCAGCTGGTGCTCTCAACCTCCGAGCCATCTCTCCAGCCCCTCTCCTGGGATTTCCCTCGGTGACCTCCCTGTCTTGCTGCAACCTACTCACTCACACTGTTTTCTGGGTCACCTTCTGAGATGTTTCTCTGCAGGAGAAAACAAAGACCACAAGAAACATGTGTTCACGTGTCATTTTACAGCAGGAGGTTGTATCAGTCCTGAATGTATATTTAGTGACAGGCTTGGCTGATCACTAATATTCCTGGCCATGGCAGGGTGGATATTTTATAGAGATCTTAAGTACAGTAGACTTGTCATAAAACTCTCGCATCCCCTCCAATTAAAAAAATGGCGCCAGGTGGCTCCAGGGCCCCAGACAGGATTGGTGGTGGCTGTAGTGGCTGGTTCTCCAAAGTGATGGGAGAAGCTGGAAAAGCCATATGCAGTTCCCTGGAGCTGCCTGGAGGAGAGAAAAGAAAGGCAGGATCTTAGAGCTGAAACTGCTAAGACTGCTGGGCAGCCTTGCTCAATTACTTTTTTAAAAACATTATTGATCTTTATTTTATATGTCTGAAATTTTACTTCTATGTGTCCAAATGCACATTATCATGCAATGCCCAGGGAGGCCAGAAGAGAGCATTGGATCCCCTGGAATTGGAGTTAAGGACATCTGTTAGCCACCCTATGCGTGCTGGGAACTGAACCTGGGTCCTCCTCAAGAGCAGCCGTTACTCTTAACCGCTCAGCCATCTTTCCACCCTGTGAGTTGTTCTATGTCCCTTTCTTCTTGAGCCAGATCTGTACGCAGCTGGGAGGAGGGCCTCCCAGGAGTTGGTAAGGATCGGCACGGTGTGTGAGTGTGTGTTACGACTGCAAAAGCAGATCAGGAACGGGACTGAAACCATCACATCACCTGGCTGACGCTTACGGCATCGACCTTGGGTGGCATGTCTCTGGTCACTGTCCACCTTGTTTTGGGGAAAGGATCTCTCATTGGTCTGGAACTCACAGATGTGACTGACCCGTGAGCCCCAGAGGTCCTCCTGTGTCTGTCTGCCCTGTGCTGGAATTACAGGGGCACTACCATCCCCCTGCCCCGAGCTTTTTTTTTCGTTTTTTTTTTTTTTTTTTAAACTCAGGCCCTCCCACTCGTCATCTATCCAGCTCCCCCTGGGAAGTTTTGAACACACAGGGATGGAAGCTGCTGAAACAGATTATGTGGTGGGTGGGTGTGAGCATGCATGTGTGTGACAGCTATTACAGAACTGACTTGTCCTGTGTCACACATGGTAGAGCTGGAGTTTAGATCCAGATCATCTGATCTGGGGTTCGCTGTTTTGATCCTTGTGTGTCAAAACCATTCTCCTCTTTGACTGTCACCCACTTGGAACTTTGAACAGCCCCTTGGGTCCCTCTGGGTATCAGCAATGATGAAGGCAGTCCCTAAATCCCACTTTAGAGGGGCAAGGCACAGAGAAGGTATGCTGAGTTCCGGAGGACACACAGCATGAACCCTGACCTTACACATAGACAGGAACATTTAAAGATGTGTGCTGGGGGCGGGGGGCGGGGGGGGAGCTCAGTGCTGTTTTCAGAAATTCCTTCTTCCAGCCTAGGAATGTCAATGCTGAGTCCCAGCCAACACACACACACTTGCTATTTTTAGGGCTAATTTGGAGGAAGGAGGACTTTCCTGGACGCTCCTCCCCAGGCTGGAAAACAAACACCTCCCTGTGTGCCCCACGCCCACTTCCCTCCTGATGGTGGTGGCTGGGGGAGGGGAGGAAATGCCACCGCCCTGGCTTCCTGGTATGAGAAGGGTGAGCTCCCCCTGATTACACACTGCTTGACCCTCACCTCTTCCTCTAATGGCCTGGCTGGCCTGGCCCTTCCTGGCTAAGGTTCCAGTTGGAGGCTGGTCCCTGTCACCCTGAGCTCTACTTAGACCTGTGTCCTCCCCCCAGCCCCTTCCCCACATCCCTGCCACCCTCACCAGCTCTTCCTGGGCACCCCTCACTCTACTCCCAACACAGCCTTAGACTCAGCCTGGTCAGTCCCAGCCAGTTGAATCACACACTGTGTGTGTAAAAATATAAAGAATTGGAGTTCAGAAATTCCACGGAAAGTTGGGGGTAGGTTTGTGGCATTATGGGAATCTGGGGCTGGGCTCCCTACCTGCTCCCTTCTGATAATGACCCTTGGCAGGCCCTGTGAGTGATCTTTCTCACCCAGGGCATGGTGGCCTTCAGTTCCTAAGCTGAGGACCACAGAGAAGCAGCTAGAGATAACGTGGAAATCATAGCACAGACTTGTGCATGGTTCCCAAGCCATTGTCTCCCTGTCCCTGCCCATCCTGAACCCCCCCACCTACTCACCACTGTAAATGGACCCTGTGAGATGCAGAGTGGTAGGGGGGGCTGGTCACATGGGTCATGAGATGCTGTCAGATGCCCTGGTGAAGATGTGTGAAGGATGCATTGGCTGGGGTGCAGAGCTCACAGGTGCCATCCCTGGGGGACGATGGAGCGGAACCACCAAGGTAGAGAGCTCCTAACTGAAAAGCCAGAAGCCAGCAGAGCCCCTGAGAGGAGTCCACAAGGAATGCCCAGAGAGATGGGCACTCCAAGAAAGGACGTGGCACCTGGCCTGATGGAGCCCAGGAGGTGAGACTGGACTTCAACAGTCTCTGGCTTCTGTTTAAGAAAACGAAGGTGATGTAGGAGACGGCCTCTCAGAGACTGACAGGCGGAGATAGAGGTGGCACCTTAGGCAGCCTTTGGGAGCAGTTTTTGCTCCAAAAAGAAGAGAAAAGGAAAGGAAAGGGTTAGAGGAGGACTGGCTAGAAGATTCACGAGTTGGTGTGGAGCTGGGAAAATTCCGTGTCGGGCACCTGCTAAGTGCAGGGGACTCGGGTAGCCCAACGTAGGACTTGTAATGAAGGGGAGGCCTCAGTTTCCACCAGCAGAGGCCAGGCTGGTTGTGGGAGAACAGGTCCCCCACTTCTGGACCTGTTTTCAGCAAAGCTTCAATGCTGCCCCATCACTCAGAGTCTTTGCAAGTATAGGCAGTCCTAAGCTTAGTCACCATGGCATCTCAGACTCACCAGAGAGGTCTGGAATCTGGGGCAGGGCTCCCTGACTCTGGATTGTCTTCTCCCCAGGTGCGCCAGGTGTGTCCCCGACACTTTACTGGCGGAATGTGGACTCTCCCGATAAGGAACAGGAGTAATGAGATGTAGGCATTCCTAGCCAGTACTTCTAACAGCCATGTTGGCCCCATCATCTGGAGACCTGGGGTGGCTTTGTGATGTCTTTCCTTTCGGGGCCTCAGTTCCCCCAAATGTAGAAAGAAGGTGAACCGGAAGGTCTCTGCCTCCCATTCTGGTGGAGGATATTTATTCAGAAGCCTGAGACCCACAGACCCCAGGCCTTATGGCCCCTCCTGGCCACCCTCATTGCCCACAGCCAGTCTGTGGACAGGGGTGTCTGGTTAGGAATTGGATGGAAAGGAAAGCCCGCCCCCTGCCGGCCGAGAGCAGGATCTTTCTGCAGGGCAGATACCCACTTACCTGCCCCTGTTGCCTTCTTCACCCAAGGCCCACTAGACTGGAAAGTTTGTAAAGGCTCCTGACAGGGAAACGTCCAGGAGGAGCCTAGAGGCTCTAAGCTCAACCCAGTGGAAATTCAGACTGTGGAGCAGGGTGATTGTGCCACAGACTAGCTGGGCTCTGCAAGCAGAGGGCAGGCGGAGGATTCCGAGCTGCTGACGCACATGTGCATGTACACACACACACACACACACACACACACACACCCCTCTGGCAGCCATAGGGCAGTAATGGAACATACACCAGAACGTCAGAATGCATTTAAACAGAAACCTCAGAAAGCCCCTTGAGGTGTCAGGTGGTGGGGGAGCTACATCTCAGAGTCAGAGCATCCAGCCGTAAGCTTGTGAATCATGGATTGCCCGTGGCTTGGGGGAGGATGCTATGAGTTGTGCTGTCCACGGTGTGTGTCGTCGTAACAGCGAGGCGTGTGAGGGGTTCAAGATCAGGTGTCCTTGGTTTGAGTCCAGGAACCATTTCTTTTGCTCTCAGTGAATTAAGCCTGGAACCTCCATTCCTCCATGAAGCAGATTCAGCTGGAGGCTTAGCTCAGCCATAGAGTACATGCATGAGGTTCGGGTTCCCACCCTAACATTAAAACAACCAGCTTCAGCCCTACCTGGAGCCCAAGGTTTCTGAGAAGCAGGAAAGAATGGCATGTGATCCCCTGGGTGCTGCAGGACCTGGTTTGGATGGGTGATTTTGGAAGTGCAGAGCCAGGGGGGATAGGAGCTAGATGTGGGGCTAGGTGGGCTCTGCCTCTTAATGTTTGGCCAAGTTCCCAGTCTGTGATGTACAATGAACTCACAAGGCAATGGAGAGAAGTGACTCCATAGGTCCCTAGCTCACAACACAGGAATCATCTTAAATGTGTTTTTTAAGATTTTATTTTTGCCTGACATGGTGCCTTTAATCCCAGCTCTTGGGAAGCAGGGTCAGGTAGATCTCTGTGAGATCGAGGCCAGCCTGGTCTACATAGTGAGTTCCAGGCCAGCTAGGGCTATGCGAGACCCTGTAAAAATTTTTATTTATATTTATTTATATAGATGATTATGGGTGTCCATGCAGGCCAGAAGTAGGTGTCAGTCAATCCCTTAGAACTGAAATTATAGGCAGTTCCAAGTCCTCCAAAATGGGTGTAGGGAACTAAATTCAGGTCCTCTGCAAAGGCAATATGCACTCTTAACTGCTGAGCCATCGCTCCAGCTCTGGAACAACTTTAATATCAGAGACACTGAGTTCAGGGGGCCAAATGACTTAGGCCCCTGTGGCCCAAGGTCTTAGTTGGGACATCCTGAATTGGAAGTCCCTCTGGATATTTCCACCCTCCCAACCCAGACTCTCCACATTCCTGGGGCTGGGCAGGTATCACACCATGATCTTGTAGGACCCACAGGGTGTGATATCACCCGTCGCCATGGCAGTGGTTCTGGTGGACTGGCTGCTGGAATGAGACCTGCCTGGGTAAAGCCTATAACCGGGAAAGGAGGCGGCACTAGCCTGGTGAGTGGCCACATCAGGAGACTCACTCTAGAGAGAGGACTGGGCCCCTACAGATACAGCTCACAGAGAAGTGGGGGGTAAGGCAGCTATGGTGACCGAGGGCGGGAGAGAAGGGGAAGGGTCTTTCTCATAGCTATGTCTGTAAATTTAAATGATGCCTTGAGCCACTGGGCTTGGTGGCCCGCACCTGTAATCTCAGCACTCAGGAGGCAGAGGCAGGCGGATCTGGATGAGATTGAGGTCAGCCTGGTTGACATAGTGAGTTCCAGGATAGCTGTGGCTAAAGGGAGACATTGTCCAAAAAAAAAAAAAAAAATGTCTTGGGCATCAGTGGTGAGAGGCTGCCTGTTGGGGTGAGTTGCAATACCAGCACCCACCCGTGTCTTCTCTGGTAACAGGAAGCCTGCTACCTGCCTCCTTAATGGGTACCGTGCCCCACTTCCCCACCTTGATCAGGTACAGGCTCCTAGGGGCTTCCAGGGCCTCTCACATAGTTTTCTTGAGTGGGGCTGACATGGTAGATGACCAGCCCAGGGTACTACCCTCTTAGCTGTGACCATGTGTCATTTGGAAACCATATGCACACTGGATACTGGCCTCTCTGTGTTCAGCTTCAGAGGCAGTGGTTTGATTGAGAAATGTTCCCCCATACTCTGTGTTAGAACACTTTTTATATAAAAATTGGATTTATTTCTTTTCATATATCTGAGTGTTTTGCCTGCATGGATGTAATTGCTCTACTTGCTTGCAGTGTTTGTGGAGACCGGAAGAGGGCATCAAATACTCCTGGAACTAGAGTTATAGATGTCTGTTAGCCAGCGTTTGGGAGCTGGGAAATGAACCCAGGTCCTCTGCAAGAGCAGCCAGTGCTTTTAACCATTGAGCTATCTCTCCATCCCCCGTGTGTTTGAACACTTGGTCCCCAGTAGTGACACTGGGAAGTCATGGAGTGATTAGGAGGTAGAGCCTCCCTGGAAGAAGTGCATCCCTGGGGATGAGCTTTTGAGGCTTTATAGCCTAGTCCCACTTCCTGTTCTGTCTGCCTCCTGTATGTGAATGAGATGTGATCACGCCTGCCAGAGTACTCGCCCTGCCTGTTGCTATGCCTTTCCCGCCATGACAGATTCTAACCCTCTGGCACCCAAATCCAAAATAAACCCTTTCTTCCTTAATTTGCTTTTTGTCAGACAATGTCGTCACAACAGCAGAATCTATATAACCAGTCCAAGCAGACTCTCACCATCCTTCTTCCCTTAGGTTGACCTAACATGGCATTCATTCCCAAAGGTTCAGCTTTCTTGGATTCTGGGTCCACAGGGGAATTCTGCAGAATTCTGGGCTGGACCTTGCCCAGCTGTGGATCCAGAATCCAAGAAGAAGCACTCATGGGAGGCAACCAGAAGTGGAACCTTTAGGTGGATTGTCCTGTTCCTTCTCACAGCCTGCCCTATGGAGCAAGCTGGAAATGCCTTGGGCGGCCCCACATCATCACAGGGAACTCCACAAACGCCAGGTTGTGCTGCTCTCTCTCAAGCATCCCAGCCTGAGGGGTCTCCCACCGAATGCAAAGACTAGAGTCTAGACTGCATTAGATCTGGCAAACCAGCGCTGGGGGTTTACTTTCCACAGGACAAAGGCAGCATGAGTTGGAAGGCTGACCAAGGCCTGAAGGACCCTCTACCCTTCCACAGGGCTTCCCACTATTATCATACACACCAGTCTGAAGTAGACCGACTGTGCATCAGCCCCAGTGCCCTCAGCTCTGCCACTACCTGGCTGTCTGAGTCCCTCTGGGATAGGATAAGAGTCCCTACTCCTGACCATCTACCTCTGTAGAAGCATATCTGAAATGTCCCAAGGTGCTGGACCAAGCTTACCTGTAGGATGCCTTCCGTGGATGTTAGGGTTTCGTGTGTGTGTGTGTGTGTGTGTGTGTGTGTGTGTGTGTGTACAGCTTTCAGGAGTCAGTTCTCTACTCCTACCCTGTAGGTCCTAGGGGTCATAACTCAGGTCATGAGACTTGGTGGTAAGCACTTGTCCACTGAGCCATTTTGCCTACCTGAATGTTGGAGGGGTTTTTTGTTATTTTTATTTTATGTGTGAGTGTATTGCCTGCATGTGTGTAGTGCACCCGTGTAATGCAGTGCCCTAGGAGGTCAGAAGATGGTGTCAGATTCCAGATTCCTTGGAACTAGAATTATAGACGGTTTTTAGCTGCCATGTGGGTGCTGGGAATCGAACCCAGGTCTTCTGCAAGAGCAGCCAGTACTCTTCACCAAGGAACCATCTCTCTATCCCTGATGTTAGAGTTTCTTAGAGCCAGGTTGCCCAGTACCAGGCTGCACCACGTTGAAGGAAGGGCACAGAGCTGGCCCAGCTGTACCTTCAGCTCTGCCCTTGAAGGTTCCAGCTCAGCAAGCCTGGAATCCTAGCCATGGTGACCTCAGCTTCTGCACAGCCAAACTGGCCAGAAAGAAAACGCAGCCGGCAGGGTAGTTGGGAGGCTCAAAGCTGGAATTTTAAGCTGCCGGCCAGCCCTGGAGTCCCCACTGAGTGGTTCTGCCTGTGGCTCTCTGCATGAGATGATGTGGTGCCAGGTGCCCCCACCTCACACACCTCTTCTACCCACCAGGGAGAGGGCGAAGGGCGGGAGGAGGAAGGGCGCACAGGGCCAGGGAACACAGCTCATATTGGCTGCCAGGGCAGGAGCTTCGTTCTCGGTCCTTCAGCCTGACCTGAGTCAGCCCCTCTTGTGCTTAAACTGGGTGTCCAGGACAAGATGGGATGCACAGACACTGCCTGCCCCGTGGCACTGACATCTGCTAGCTGTGACCCTGAGGACCCCTCAGATCTGGGGAACTTCACTGTGGAGGCTGGCTAACATAGGGTGAGTTCCGCAGGCCTTGGGGTCCCTGAGGGTTGTGTGACTGTAGGCAAAAGACAGTCACTCTGGGACCCTCAGGTCAGGAGCTTCTGGAGCCCAGGACTTGGTCTTATTCCTGCACCTCCACAATGAGCCTCAGACACACTTGTTGGCCTGCTCCACAGGGAGGGCATGAGGAGCCCGCCCCTCTCTTCTAGCCTGTGCCTCTCCATATAGGCATACAGGAGATGGTGCTGGGGGCAGAGCACCAAGCCAACTGCCCCCTGAGTGCGAGACACCATATTTAGTTTGATCTGTTTTGAGCAGTGTGAACTGTGTGAAGCTGCAACTTCTGATACAGTCAGAGTGTGAACTCAACATAGGCCAGCACTGGAATCTCCTCGCCTCAGAAGCCCCCTGCCCTGTGTGATCCCTCCACTAGAGTCACGCCCAGCCCGTAGGAAGCATCCGTGCCTCTGCTCCGTCACTATAGAGTTATAGATTCCTGGGAGCATTTCATGTATGTGACACAGTTCATGGTGGTTAGCGACTGGTTGCTCTCGCTTAGCATTTTTTCTTCTATAATATTCGGTGTAGATGAGTTTGTTGTCTCTTCATCCCTTGCTGGGTATTTGGACTGGGATTATTATGGATAATGTTGCTGTCGGCACTTATATACAAGATTTTGTTTTGTTTTGTTTTGTTTTAATGTGTAATCTCCTGGAATTGGCGTTAAATACAGTTGTTAACCACCATGTAGGTGCTAGGAACCAAACCCAGGCTCTCTGCAAGAGCATCCAGTGTTCTTAACAACTGAGCCATTTCTCCAACTCCCAATTTTTTTCTTTAAGTTTTACTTCTAATTGTATGTGTGTGCATGTGTGTGTGTCTGTGTGGTTATGTGCATGTGAGTACAGGAGCCCACAGAGGCTGGATGAGGGTGTCAGATTCCCCCCTGGAGGTGGAGTTACAAATGGTTGTGAGCCTCCTGACAGGACCCTGAGCTTAGGTCCTTTGCAATGTCTTAACAGCTGAGCTAGCTCTCCAGCCCCTGTATATGGGGTTTTATGTGTGCACATCTTCCTCTTCTTTCTGGTTTTGTTTTGTGCTGAGACGAGGTCTCTAGATCAGTCTAGCCTCACACTCACTATATAGCCAAGGATAACCTCAGACTCTGGTTCCTCCTGCCTCCTGGGGTTTCAGACACACACCACCACACCTGAGGATGGAACCCAGGGCCTCGTATATGCTAGACAGGTACTCTACCCACTGAGCTACATCCCCAGCCTGTTTTCCTTTTTCTTAGGAGAGGAAGTGCTAGTCATCTGGTATGTTTGGTCTTTTGAGGAACTGCCAGCCTCAGCTTTTTGCGCAGCCCGGCAATGTGTGAGGATGTGTGAGGACTCCAGTTTCAACATGGTCTTGCCAGTACTCATTATTGTCTGTTTAATTTTAGCCCTTTTGGAGGCCAAAGTGGTCTCTCCTTGTGGTTTAATTTGTATTTCACAGGTGATTCATAGTGCCCAGACCCTTTCCAAGACTTTCAGCTCAGTTCTTGGACGACTATATAAAGATTCTTCACCTTTTTAAAAAATGCGTTGTCTATCTCTTGTTTTCTTTTTTCTAACATATAACTGAGTTGTTGCATAAGATTTTACTGGCGTGACAAAATAGCAGAGAGAAATCATTTTGAGGAAAGAAAGGTTTACTGTGGTCATGGTTTTGGAGGTTTTGGTGAGATTTATTGCCTTGGGGATGGTGTGAGCTCCTGACAGAGAGCAGAGAAAGGTAGCAGGTGGGGACCAGATCAAGAAATACCTTTCTAAGGCCCGGGCTGAGGGATCCACCTCCTCTACCTAGACCTGGCCTCTGTAGTTCTGCCCACGCCCAGCATTTCAGCCATAGGGTCAGGATTGCCAAGGTACCTACCTTTTTTTGGCTAGTCTGTCCATCAGGGGTTCCATGTGGATTGCTAGATCTCAGCGGTGAGAACGTTTCCATTTACACAGCAGGCCTGGGTTCCAATCCTGAGCGTGCCGTAGTAGTGGGGGGGGGGGTCTGTGAGAAACCCTTCATCAGGTGAACCCCATTTTCTCACCTGGTAAAACAAGCACCCGGAGGAGACAGCCATGGCATCAGGAGCTAACGCCCTGTCTCTCCGCAGCCATGAAAGCAGACCGGAAGCGCTTAAAGGGCGAGAAGACGGACCTGGTGAGCCAGATGCAGCAGCTGTACGCCACACTGGAGAGTCGCGAGGAACAGCTGCGTGACTTCATCCGCAACTATGAGCAGCACCGGAAGGTCAGTGCGCCTCTGGTCCTGCCGCGCCGTCCCCTCCCCTCTCCCCTGCGGTCCCCTCCGAAGACGCACACCACCCTCTCCTTTCCTCTCAGCCCAGGAGAGTCTGCCTCATCCTAGGGCATCTCAGAGGCTCCAGTATGTGGTTTCTTTTCCAAAGAAACCAGCCCAGCGCTCGGATGGGCCCTGAATCCTAGGATGGACAGGTCTAGACACTGGAATTCACTTCCCCACTCGTCCTTGTGCATACTCTTAGGCTCTCCACTCACCCTCAGAGCCTCAGTTTCCCCATCCGTGGAAGGGCAGTGGTACAGAGCTGCTGTGTGGACCGTGATGCTGAGTACTTAGCCCTCAGCATAGTGAGCACTTGGTAAATATGAGCCATGTGTCTTATCAGAAGCAGCATGATGGAAGGGAGAAGAGAGCGCGAGAGCCAGGAGCAGAGGGAGGTGATGGGCAGAGGGAAATCCCAGAAGGCTTGGAGGAGGAGGAGGAGGAGGGGAGGAGGAGGAGAAGAGGGGAGAGGAGGCGGGAGAGGAGGTAGCTCCGATGAGTTCCTTTGAGGGCAGGCGGGCAGGAAGGCATGTGGCAGGACTGAGGCAGCTGCCCACATCACATCCGCAGGCAGGAAGCAGAGACAGGAACGCTGGTGCTCAGCTCGCTTTCTTCCTTTTATTCAATCCAGGATCCCAGCCCATGGGATGATGCTGCCCACCGTCAGGATGGGTCTTCCCGCCTCACTCAACCTAGAAACTCCCTCACAGACACTCCTAGAGGCTTGTCTCCTAGGTGATTCTAACTCCTGTCAGGTTGACAGCAAGTCAAGGCACTTGCCACAGAGCCTGATGACCTGAGTTTGATCGCTGGAACCCACACAGTGGAAGGAGCAAGCGGACTCAGTGAACTGTCCTCTGCCCTCCACATGTGATCGGGTCCAGGGTTGCTATGGCGTTGACAGATCCCTCATTCCTGTGTGCTTTTGCGTTGCTTTGACAGAATCAACTTGAAAGGATTCATGTGGGTTCATGGTTTCTGAGAGTTCGGTCTATCCTGGTGCAGGAGGTGTGGCAGGGTTTGTGGCAGTGGGAGCATGGGACAGAAGTTCCTCGCATCGTGGCAAACCAGGAAAGAGAACGCTAAGGCCAGAACAAGGGCAGTCCTTTTGCCTTCAAAGGCGCCCCTCTCGGGACCTACTTCCACCAGCCGGGCCCCACCTCCCAAAGGCTTCATAGCTTCCAGTAACAGCGCCGGCAGCTGGGGAGCAAGCGTCCTCAGCGCAAGCCTAAGTGGCTCTGCGATCGTGGAGGTGACAGGCATGATGTCACCTCTGAGCTGTACTTAGAGGCCAATGGCAGGGGCTAGATTGGAATCGAGGTGACTATCGCCATGCCCAGGGTCATCTTCACAGGTGACTCTCACTGTCACCTTCCGCTTCCCTGCGTGCATATCTGTTCTTCATAGTGGTGAAACAGCTCCAGGCAACAGGTGCCACAGGGACTAGGGGCAGTCCCAGTGCCACCCCGCCTGCCCCGTCTCCAGCTGCTGCCGCCTTTGTGCAGGCCAGAGCAGCCGCAGAACCACCCAGAGTCACTGCAGCCCAGCCCCACTTAGCAGATAGACTTAGGTGCTCCAGGGTCTGGTGATTGACCAAAGGCCAATTGTATACTTTGTGGTGTGGGGTGGATCCAGGGCCTCCCCCACATGGGCTAGGGAAGTGCTGTACCACTGAGCTTACTCCCAGCCCCTCCCTGAGGGTTCTAGATAGTGTACACCTCAGCTCCCTGCTGGGGGATTCTAGGCAAGTGCTCTACTACTGAGTTTATACCTAAGTTCCTCACTTGGATTCCAGATAAGCACTGTACCATCAGCCTTCTACTCCGCCCCTCCTAGGAGATTCTAGACAGACTAATACTGATCTTGTTACTCAGCCCCTCACTGGGGGATTCTAGGCAGGCACTTTACTGCCTCAGCCCCTCCCTGGGGATTCGAGGCAGCCCCCTCCCACGCATTTAGCTCTACCCTGCAGAAGCCCACAGCCATGTTTTTGTTTGCCTTCTCAAGATCTTGCATCTGGTTACCAAAATATAATTGTCATTTGTGGAAACAAATGTCCTAGTAACCAGGATTAATAGAACCCTCAGATTCTCCCGTCACTGGGCTGCAGCCTCTTTGCCTGCCATGGCCCACTGGCTCCTCCTGAGATCCCACGGGCCCCAGCTGCGACAGGTGAAGGCTGCTGAGAGCCAGAGGACTTGGCCTGCCCAGAAAATTCCCACAGTTGCAACATTCCAGAGAGCTGTGCCAAAGGCGCATTCCCTCCTTCCTGAATGCAGCTGGATGAGGCACTCGGACTGTCCACACACCCAGCTGGAGACGTCCTCATAGCGGCCCAGAGGCCAGGTCAGGGCCTGACACAAAGTGACCCTGGTGCTGAGACTGACCCTCCACTGCCACCACCTCCTGTCACCTCTGTCCCCCACAGTCCTCCCCACTGCCCACCTCAGCCTCTTGCAAGGACTTAAGGTTCTGGCTAAGTCCTACCTTCGTAAATTCCAGCCCCCATCAGCCCCTGCCGAGTTCGAGATCCCCAGGGAAGGATCTCTTGCAAGTCTGTTTCTAGCCTCAGTGATCAGCAGTGGCCTGAGGACATTTCTCCTCTCTGAGCCTCAGTTCACTCCTCTGTGGAACAGGAATAATCAGAGTCTTCACCTGTAGGTGGGTGAGAGTTTCAGATACAGTAGTGTATCCAAAGCCCACAGTACTGGACGGGACACTCTGTGCTGTTCAGCCTGGCTTCTGCCAGGGAACGCCGTCATGGGGACCTGAAGATCCAGTTCCTCAACATGTCTGCAGGCCCTTCCCACCCAGCCTGGAGCCCAGGTCCACTCATGACCAGCACAATCAGTAAAGACTCAGACAAGGAGATCCCGAGGGTCCTAGTGGGTCCTCCTCCTAACCTGAGATCACCAGCTGGCTCCCAGAGGAGGGCCTTCCTGATCAATTCCACTCTGGGACAGTTTTTGGCATAAGCTCTACAAGCACAGCTCTGTCTGCTGTGGCTGCCACTGGAATCTGTACTGTTGGTGGAGTGAGTGTCCAGGTTAAAGAAGGGCTGGCTGGAGAGGGCACCGAATGGTCACCTTACCCAGGTGGTCAGGGAAGGTTCTCAGGAAAGCATGTATGACCAGGGATCTTAGGGGTTAGTAACTTCCTGGACTGAGTTCCAGACCACAGGGACATCCTGAAGTACCTGCAGTGCACTTGGAGAAACTGAGGCCAGGGGGACCTTCAGGTATTTGCAGAGCCAGGATTCTTTCTCTCTAGAACCTCGGTCACTTCTGCACATTGCGGCAGCCTTAGCAGCAGAAGAAAGCTGGTTTCCCCGTCGACCTCCTGGTCTCACCATCTTAGGAGACCTTCCGTGGCAAGGTTTTAAGATCTGGCAGGATACTGGTCACTCTTCACAGCCCCTGGCCACAGGGAGACCTTGGAATGGCTACACATGTTGTAGTTTGGTGGGTGGCTGCTCTTCCAGAACTGCCCCCGCAGTTCTGGAAGAGCAGGGGCAACTGCTGCTCCTATGAGCCATGCCCAGCACCTGGCAATGCTATCCTACACCACTCCTACCAGCCATGGTTATGAAAGAGACCCAGGCTGGTGGCAGGGACTGCTGTCTTGAGGGGATACGAAGAGGCATTCGGCTGTGACCTTATGGGCTAGCATCAGGGACCTGGTGGCAGTCCAGACAGTCGTAGGTGCCGCCTTGTCCGTATTTCCCTCTGACATAGTTCACCAAACAAGAATGTTGTCCCCACAGGTGCTGGGGGTGTGGCTCAATTAGTAGATGCAAAGCTCCGGGTTCCATTCCCAGCATCTCATAAACCAGGTGTGGTGACAATACCTGTAGTCCTTACAGGCAAGAGGATCAAAAGTTCAGAATTGTCCTTGACTGGACATAGAGTTGGAGACCAACCTGGGCTACCCGAGACTGTCTCAAAAACACAAATACCCTGTCACACCCCCAACTTTCATTGGACTCCATGTCAGCTCCCACAGGTTCAGTCATTCCATCTTTACAGTCTTTGAAAAAAGTAAGATTCTCTCACTCCCATTGTAGGAGAAACGGAGGTATGACGTGGCAAAATACCTTGCTGAGTTAATTCATTGGGAAAGTATTCACTGAAGCATCCTGTTAAGTTCCTGTCCCAGTCTCCAGGCTTGTTTGTGGCAGAGACAGGAATCAAACCTGGAATTTTCCCACCCCAGACCAAGGCTCCCAGCCACATTCTGGGAGCTCTCCATTTTCTGTCCGCCCAGTGGAGCCCTCTGCCCACGAGTGACCCTGCGACTCTCTCCCTTGACCCAGGAGAGTGAGGATGCTGTTAAAGCACTGGCCAAGGAGAAGGACCTATTAGAACGGGAGAAGTGGGAGCTGCGGCGGCAGGCCAAGGAGGCCACAGACCACGCCTCGGCACTGCGCTCCCAGCTGGACCTCAAGGACAACCGTATGAAGGAGCTGGAGGCCGAGCTGGCCATGGTGAGCGCACTGTTTACCCAGGCAGCCCTACCCATCGCTGTAGCTTTGGTGTGGGCAGCTGGGGAAGTCATCTGAGCCACCAGGAGCCTCTGCGGGAGAGCAAGGACAGGTGTGAGGCAAGGGAGGCCACCTCCTGTTCACCCACCTCAGGCCCAGGAACACGGGACTGAGAGAGTCCCTTTACTGTGCTCCCCAGGCTGTGGCTAAAAAGGAGAGGAGTTGGTTTTTTTTCCACTCACAATATACATAATTGCTTAAGAAAATATCTAGGAGGAGGAGATACACAAAAAATATAGAGTTATATCAGAGTGCTAGGGTTACAGGTGGCAGTATCTACCCATCTATCTGTACACATGTATTTATGTATATTTAAGGGATTTGGGTCCAAATGTATCTGTAGCAAAATTGTCTTTATGGGATCGTCAAGTGAGAAAGGTTTTTTTTTTTTCCCCCCTCCTAATCTAAAAACCATCAAATTACTGTCAAATACGATGTATTCTGGAAAGGCATGTACTTGACATGTTGGGATCAGGATGAGCCCATGATCCTGGTGGAGACAGAAGAGCTCAGGCCCAGATCCCCAGACCTCCACCCTCCCTGTCCCTAGACCCAAGTTCACTCCCTGTGTCATTTTGGTTGGTGGGGTGGGATCTTAATCTCACCTTGCCTTCCCCATGAGGTGTCTGGATGCACCCACAGCACACGTGACTAGAAGGGCCTTTGAAAGCCCCCTGGGACACAGTCTAAGTGAGGGCTCTTGTGTGACTCTTTTCTATGTATTTAGTGTGCATGCATGTACCATAACTGGTGTGGGGATCAGGGGACAACTTGCAGGAACTGGTTCTGTCTTTCCACTACATGGGTCCTGGGGATCCAACTCAGGTTGTCAAGCTTGATGGTAGGCCTTTACCTACTAAGCCATCTCGCCATCCCAGGTGACTTTTTTAAAAAAGCATTAAGAAAATACTTTTTGTTTTGTGTGTATGAGTATACTGCTTGCATGTATGCAAGTGCACCTGTGTCATGTAATGCCCACAGAAGTCAAAACAGGGCGTTGGATTTCCCTGGAGATGAAGTTGCTATGTGGGTGCTGGGAATTGAACTCAGGTCCTCTGCCAGAACAGCCAGTGATCTTAACCACTGAACCATCTAATCTGTCTCTTAAGTACAATATGTTGTCCTGTAGAGTGTGCTCTCCCATGTTCTAATCCAGTCCTCATCACTTCATAGCTGTGTGACCCTGTGGGTGGGTCTCAATCTCCAGCACAGCTATTGTGCTCCAGCCATGCCAGAGAATGGAGGATGATCGAACAGGGCTTCAGGTGGCTCAGAGTGCTGTGGGAGGTGTTCCCAGGATACTGCATCAGTGGGCAGTTCAGTTATCAAAACCAAGGCAGAGTTTTATATAGGGAGGCCTTTCTGACCATTACAGAAGGTGGAAAAGTTAAAGGTGGGGTCTTTAGGTAAAGGCGGGAAGGTTATAGGGCTGACATGGAAATTAGGAATGAGGAAACGAAACCCAAAACCTGGTTCTGGTCTGGGGTGATCTTTGTGGGGGAAAAGAAGATTCGTATCTACAGTGGCTCCCTGGGGCCAGGTTATCACATCAGGCAGAACAGGCCAGACTCCTACTGTCCCTTCAGGGTATCCGGGGTTGCTTGGCTTTGCTCAGTACCTTTTACAATAGACCCAGTCCCCACATGACCCCAGGCAGGATGCTTTACCTCTCTGGGCACTCATTCTAAATGGGGATGCTTGCTTCCCACCTGCAGACTAGGGTTGTTGCTTCTTCCTATAGCCCTAAGGGATGGGGTGGGAAAGACCCTGTGCACACAGATCATCCTGTGTCCCTTGGGAAGCATGCCTTGGTGCTCTGGCCTCACTATCCTTGGGGCTCCCCAGGGTTCCCTGCACTGGGAAACAACCCCCCTGGCTTTGGCTCCCAACACAGTGACACACAGCCTGCTTTGGCTCTGGCCAGCCACTCTCAGCTTCTCCCTACTCCCTGCAACATTAGACTCTCGGCCACTGGGCACTTTGTACATTAGCACAGACAACATCTTCCCAGAGGCAGAGGGAAGGGGCTCTCTCTGATGGTCCCTTTGACTGCACGTCCCATGCATCATATACCACCTGCCAAGGTCTAGGACTGCTCTCTTAGTGTACTGTCAGCAGGCCTGGCCCCTCTGTCCTGAAGTCCAGGCTGAGACAGGAGACCCTTCTCTGAGGGACTGCAGACCCGGGATTTCAAGGCAACTCTGCCTGGTGGAAGCCTATAGGTGTTCTAGAAGGAAGTCAGGACCTGCAGGTGCAGTGGGAAGTGCTTGGTGCTCAAGGTCACGCAAGTTCAACAGCAGAAAAAGAGTTGAGCCCAGCTCTGTCTGGACTTCGGTCACACATGAGCATGCGTGTGCCAACTTCCAGTTCCCAGGAGCTCAACACTCTAGGTTCAGGGTGTTCAAGCGAGGATGGACCCTCAGGAGAGGTGGGTGGAGTTGGTGTCAGAGTTCAAGAGGAGTACTCAGCATTCATTGTATGTAGTGCATGAGGTTAGTCAGAAATGCTAAGTCGGTTGCTTATGGGAGAGAGCTACATAGCCCTGAGTTAATGTGTGTGTTTCCAATCAGACTGTGATGCCTCCTCTGGCACTCACCTGTTCCCTGTAATGCTAAGATTTCAAGTCCAGAGAGGGCAGAGTGAGAGGCACCTGTATCCACAGCTCAGGTCCTGAGGACTACTCATGAGGGACCTCCCAGTTGTCAGGTAGTGCTGTCCCACATCCAAGAAAGAGGGGGCCACTCCTGACCCAGTCAGAGTTGAGGTCCTGCCCACCTGGAGGGAGATTGCCTGTGGGAATGAGCACGCCCCATGCCTGGATCTCTTCCTACACTGTCCTGAAAGGCTTCTTGTTTCTACTCTCTGCATTCACATGTGTGGGGGAATGTTTGCAAGAAAGGAGAGAGTTACTGAGTGAAGGCCTCTCCCTGCCACCTCCTGCCCCTCTCATTCAGCCCCCTCTGCCCTGCTGAGGCCTGGAGAGCTGTTCAGGAAGTAGAAAATGCTTAACTAGAAAAATGTGCTTGAGTCTGTCACTAACACATGCCCTTTTTCTCACCAACTCCTCCCTCCCCCTCTCTAGGCCAAGCAGTCCTTAGCCACACTGACCAAGGACGTCCCCAAGCGGCATTCACTCGCCATGCCTGGAGAGACGGTGCTTAATGGCAACCAGGAGTGGGTGGTGCAAGCAGACCTCCCACTGACCGCTGCCATCCGGCAGAGTCAGCAGACTCTCTATCACTCCCACCCTCCCCACCCTGCAGACCGGCAAGGTGAGTCTGGCCACAAGGGCCCCATGTGGGAGGCAGCATCTTCATTCATACCACAGTAGCCTGTAGGACAGAGACCATGGGCTTTTGTAACTGAACCCACTAAGAGATGGGCTTCAGGCATAGCTGGATCCAAAGACTCAAACACAGGACTGGAGAGATGGCTCAGCAGTTAAGAGAACTGGCTACTCTTGTAGAGGACCTGGGTTTGGTTCCTAGTACCAACACGGCTGCTAACAACCATCCGTAACGTCAGTTCCAGGGGTTCCAACACCCTCTTCTGACCTCCCTAGGCATTGCATGACACAGGTGTGCTTACATACATTCAGGCATTGTACTCCTATACATAAAATAAAAATAATAAATAAAATATCCTAAAAACTTTTAAGGAAGAGAAACTATTTCTCTATAGTCATATCTGATTCTAGAGAAAGAATCTAATTGACCAGTCTGGGTCATGTGCCCACACCCTGAACTAGTCACTGCCTGAGAATAAGTGGGTACCTTGATGGGTCCATCTTGGGTCATTCAGGCATCCTTTGGCAGGGGAGGGTATTAAGCTTCTTGATTGACAGCTGTGGCCAATCACAGGTCATAGAGAAAAGTTATCTGTCTGTTCCTTTGATATAAGGGGTGCTGGGTTCTTGGCCTCCGGGAGGCACTGTTTGCTGAGACCTTTTTCTGCCTCTCTCCCAGGATGGCTGGGAAGATAAAATACACAGACTTTCCAGGTCAGGGCTTGGCAAATATTAGTTGTTCTCCCCGGTATCAGTTTGTCTGTTCTCACTGGTAGGGGACACACAGGACTTCAGAACCTACTATAAACAAACTCAGAGACCCCCTCCATTGAACAGAGCTCTACAGCAGCCCCTTTCTCCTAACCCAAGCAGAGGTGCCCTAGACAAACAGCAGGGGACTCCAGGTCTCGGAAGCCGGCTCAGTGCTGAAGAGCTTAAAATAAAACCACAGGTCCAGCTCCATCCTCAAGCAGGGGCACTGAGCCCAGAGCCAGCCACCTGTTCAGTCCTGAGACCCCAAGTGTGTAAAGGGTTGTCCCAACTCCCAGTCCACCCTGGCATCAAGGGGGCAGAAGTGCTGTTGAAGGTAGATGGGACTCGCAGGAGTTTAGGAATTATGGGATGGCAGGTAACAGCTTGGTCACAGCTATGGCTGAGGGCCCCTCCTCAGAGTGCCTGGCATTTGACTAGGTGGGGTTGGCCAGGCTAACAGATCTGCCCTCTGGGCCCTTCCTCAGCTGTCCCGCAGCCACCTCAGTACTTCTCCTCAAACACCTTCCCCAGGCGGCTTCCTGAGCCCTCTCTGCCTCTCTCCCCAGGCTCATCTGTGCATCTTTCAAGTAGCTGTCTGCATGCTAGAGAGTGCCCACTGCCATCGCTGGGAATGCATTTGGCACCTAGTCCTTCTACCTGCCCACTGCCCACCCCACAGTAGGCACATGTTACACACACACAGCCACTCTGCAGAGTGGCTGCCACCAGCACCTCTATGGTTCAGTTAGTAGATCTGGCTCAGAGAGGGTGGGAGGCAAGCCCAGGGCAGCACAGCCTGTAGAACAGCTAACCTGGATTGGAACTGACGCAAAGCCAGTGTACTGTCATGTCAGCTCCCTGTCAGGCTGTGTGGCCTTTGGTGACAAGGATGGTCTCTCAGAAATGCTTGTGTGGAGTACGCACGAGGGTGACAAAACACTCCCTCCGTCTGGTGCTGGCGTCAGCAGACAGAAGAGATCTGCAGGACCTAGGGGCTTCTGGGTGGTGGCTTCTGAGAAAGAGCTTTCCATCTTTGCTTGCTGAGCACCTACTAAGTGCCAGACACACAAAGCTGAGAGACTGAACACAGATAAGAACCCCACGGTGCCTGCCTGTGCACTACTGATGTCAGGCAGACAACACATGTGTAAAGCCTGGAACAAAACCAGCAAAGGTGCCTGGGGAGATGGCTCAGTTGCACAAGCCGGAGGATCTGCGTTCAGATCCCCACAACCCATGTAAGAAGCCAGGAGTGACTGTGCACCTATAATCCCAGCCCTGGGGAAGTGGAGACAGGAAGAGCCCTGGGGTTTGCTTGCCAGACTGGCTGGCCAAATCGTTGCGCTCCAGGTTTGAGAGACCCTGTCTCAAAAACCAAGGTGGGGAGCTGGAGAGATGACTACATACTGTGGACTAGAAAGATGGCATAGCGGTTAAGAGCACTGACTGCTCTTCCAGAGGGCAGGGGTTCAATTCCCAGCACCCACATGGCAGCTAACAATCATCTATAACTCCAGTTCCAAGGGAATCTGATGCCTTCTTCTGGCCCCCTTGGGCATTGCACAGCACAGATGCATCTACCTGCATGCAGACACTATACTTATTCATACACATAAAATAAAATAATAAATAAAATATTTTAAAAGAATACATACTGCTTTTGCAGAAGACCTGAGTTGGGTTCCCAGCACCAATGAGCAGCTCACAACCACCTATAACTCCAGCTCCAAGGAATCCAATGCCCTCTTCCGGCCTGCGTGGGTCCTTCCACTCGTGTGGACATACCCACACACAGACACATAATTTTAAAAGATAAAACAAGGTGGGGAGCTATCGAGGACGATGTCTAATAACAACCTCTGGCCTCCCCATGCACGCACACACATGTGTATGCATACGCCCCACACATACATGAAAACATACACAACATATGCACGCACCAAAAAGAACAGCAAAGGTGGGAGCTGGAGGGAGTGGTGTGTCTCCATCTGTTACAGCTGGGGTGCACAGGGTGGCAGCATGTCAGGCCTCAGGGACCAGGAGGATGGGGTACATTTTACCCCCAGAGTGACCAGACGCCTTAGCTCTGACTGCAGTGAGAGGAGAAGGGGCAGGGAGACCACTGTGTTCTTGGAGAGAACAGTGGCATTTGCCACAGGGTTGGCCAGAAGCTGACTGACTCAGGGCTGTGTCACAGAGTCAACACAGAGACTCTGGCACGTGGTGTCGGGGAAAGAAAGGAACAGCAGTGGCCTGGAGGTTTACTGTCTAGGACTCTGCTGTTGAGACGTACATGGGGTTGCACTGGATGTAGAACAATCCAGTAAGACTTCTGAGACCCTCACCTCCATCAGTTGAGGAGGCACTTAAGATCCAGAGGAAGGCAAAGAACCCACACACACTAGCAACCACCCTTTGGAATAAGCAGGGGTATCAGGCAGAGAGAAGCTGGGTGCCTCTCTGGCCTTCCCTCTGGCACACTGTTCCCATCTGTGCAATGGGTGCATCGGGTGGCCTGACCTATGTCGCTCACTCACCTGCTGTTTCCGCTTCCCAGCGGTCAGGGTGAGCCCCTGCCACTCCAGACAGCCCTCTGTCATCTCCGACGCATCTGCTGCTGAAGGCGACCGGTCATCCACACCAAGTGACATCAACTCCCCACGACACCGGACACACTCCCTCTGCAACGTAAGGCCAGCAGCCGCGGGGTCTGGGTGCCTGGGCCCTAGCCGGAAACGGCAGGGCCAAGGGGTGGGGTGAAGATGCGTCGCTCTTTCCTCTCGTCCACCCAGGCAGCTCTGTCGCGAAGGCATTTCCTGTTGTGTTCTTTCCTTTTTCGAGAAGCGGTGGATGAGGGGAGAGAAAGAAATGAGGCCTGTTTGCTCCTTGTGTCCGGGAGGGTGAGGAAAACCCAGAGGAAAGTGGGCCTGCCTGGACCACAGGGTCTGGAACCCCACCAGGTGCACCCCATCTGTTTGGGCCCTGCCTGGGACCCTGGGCTTCTCCAGAGTTTAGGGTGTGACTGGACCACCTGTCCTTCACCTGGAGCGACTCAGATTGCTGTGTTTTGTTTAATTTTGCATTTCCAGTACTTTGGGACATGTCTGACCTCTCTGCTAAGAAGTCCTGTAAATTTTTCTTAAATGTATTTCTTTGATTATTTGGTCACATACTTTTTTATTGCATGCTGGACACCAGCAGCTAAGAGACACGAGTCCCCCAGGTACCTCAGTCTTGATGACTAGGGAGGTAGGCAGGTGAGGTGGGCCCAATTTTGATTCACTTTCCATTGCTGTTATAAAATACCTGAGGCTGGGACACTGGTTAAAAAAGTGTGTTTACCTCACTGTTTGGGAGGCTGCGGATACAGACATGAGCCTGGCCCCGGCAGGGGTCTTCCTGACCACCTCACACCATAACAAGAGTGACAGATGGCATCACAAAACAAAAAACCACAGAGTAGAGAGGGACCAGTCTGGCTCTTATTAACTCTAGAAAGAGAACCAAGCAGAGTGCTATGAAAACTACCTCAATTCCTTCTCAATTCCTTTGAGAACCTAATGACTCATGTAAGGTTCCTCCTCTTAAAGGTTCCACTATCTCTTGCATCACCATGTTGGGGCCCAAGCGTCCTATACAGTGAAGTTTTGGGAGATACTCTCAAACCGTAGCCAAATCATAGTAGGCTCCCAGGAGTGTGGACCAAGCATCAGAAAATGACTGAGAATAGTGTCAGTCTCCAACAGGAAGAGAGGATCAGGGGTGGGGGCCACTTTGAGTTTTTGTCCCATCAACACCATTGATAACCCAGAAGACCTTCCTGCATGTCTTGAACGCATTCACCACACATTGGGCCTTCAGATATTTGAGGAGCCTTTTGCAAAAACTCAGTTAAGGGGCTGGAGAGATGGCTCAGCAGTTAAGAGTACTGGCTGCTCTTGCGGAGGACCTGGGTCCAGTTCCCAGCACTTACATTGCCAGTTCCAGGGGATCTGAGGCCCTCTTCTGTCCTCTGGGCATTGGGTGACATGTGTATACTTACATACATACAGGCAAAACACTCATATGTATAAAATACATAAATAAATGATTTAAAACTCAGTTAATATTTACTAGCCAACAGAACATACCGAAGAAATATGTTAGTTAAAGTAATAATTTTAAAAAAAAGAGTTAAGGCACACACACAAATACTGGAAGCAGACAAAGGCATTACTTGCCAATAATGTATTATCAGCATGAGATACTCAAGAGACTGACGTGCTGTGCGGACCCATGATAAGAAATTCCATAAGGGCATGAAAATAGCTTTCTTAGGTAAGAGGGTGATAAAAACTATCTTTCAAATCCTCAGTAAGAATGGGAAACACTTATTACCTAAGATGGGGGCCGGGGAGATGGCTCAGTTCATAAAGTGCTTGCTCTACAGGCAATGAGGACCTGAGTTTGGTCCCCAGAACCCATGTCAAAAAGACAGGCATGGTAGTACATGATTGTGATTCCAGCCCTGGGCACATGGAGAAAAGAGGATTTCTGGGGCCTGCTGGCCAACCAGCTTTGCCAGGTCAATGAAAGACCACATCTCAAAACACCAGGTGGATGGTTCCTGAGGAATGACAAGGTTGGCCTGTGGCCCATGCACACATGCATGCGGGTACACACACACACACACACACACACAACATATATATAATAGCTAAGACTAAACAGTGCCTGCTCCACCTGTGAGGTGGGCATGGGATTACTGACCTAAGAGTCTCACATAGGCCATGACAGAATTCCTTCCCTTTCTGAAGCTACACAGCAGCAGTGTGACTTCTGTCTCCAGTCCCAAGAACAAGGCTGTCTTAACAGAAAGAACCAAAGAGAGGAAGGAAAGCCACTCTATCACCCAGTCTCTGGCTAAAAGGACCAGAGCTGCAGTGTGGCAGTGCCCTGTTCTTACTACGCAGGTGGAGAGGCCCAGCCTCAGGAAACGGTACAGAAATGCTGCTGGCAATCAATCCCAGAAGGCCTCTTCTGAACTGCATTTGGCTCAGGCCTAGCCTGGGCTCAGTACATACCTGCATAAACACACACACACACACAAATATATATATACCAAAGATGGTACTTCCCCAGAAGAGCTATCTGAGCTGTCTACACAATGGGTTTCGTTTGCAAATCCTGAGACTGAACCACACCGAACTACTTTTTGTTACATCGTTCCATCCTTCTTCATCCCCCATCTCAACAGATGTACTCATAGGTAAGCTAAAAAAAAAGGGGGGGGGCTAGAAAATGGCTCCAGAGAGTTCTCTGTTCTCAGGCATTTAACCTGAGACCAGCAAAATCAACAGAGGTTGGACTAAGGACGGCCTCACCCTCTGGTGTTCTGGCCACTAATTAGAGCAAAGTGAGGGAATCTGGAGAAGGTTAAGAGGCATTGTTGCTTGGGCATTATGCCTGCAATTCCAGAAACAACCACTATGAGTCTCCCTACTAACGACTTGTGATCCCAATGAGCTATCTGCAACCAGGGAGGCAGATGTTATTCAGAGAAGTTGTAAAAAGTTTCACTAACCCGTGGGCTATTAAGGGTCCCCTTCCCACCCACCTGGAGCAGGGTTAGCAACCCATGGAAATGTCCTATGTATCCCACAGGCTATCACACTTAGGACTGAGCCTGCAGTTGCTCTGGATCTCTACCTAGCAAGAGCATGGGGCCAGGAGGAATCAGACACCCTGAACTGCAGTCCCTGCTCTGCATGCTCCACGAGAGACTGTCCATAGATCACCTTCTTACACCTAAATCTGGCTCACAGTTCCTGACAGGCCCTCCACAGAATAAGAGAGTCACTGTGTGTTAACTACAGGGCATGTCTCCTGAGTCTCGTTCTGGTTTAATTTGGTATACTTTTTTTCTTTTTTAGTGCTGGGGATGGAACCCTGGGTCTTGCACATGCTAGGCAAGCCCTCTCCCAACTGAGTGCAACCTCCGCCCTTATCACGCTTTTGCCATAAAAGCATATTTCTCTAGGAAAAATGCCCAGTAGAACCAACCTTCATTTCAAACAAAGGGGACCAATTAAGGCAGGAGGTTTAGCCTGAGGGTGTTGAGAGTTGAAAGGCCACAGCAGACCTTTGAGTGCCTCTGGTTCCCTGGCCTGACTCATGGCAATGATATGTGATGACCCCAGGCTCTGTGGATCTGCGTTGTGTGTCTGTGTAAGGAGGTGGGGTGGAGATGGCATCCTCACTGTAAAGGCAGGGCACCCTGGAAGGATAGGTGGCCTCCGTCAGGGAAAGCCCCACTCACACAGGTATGCTCTCAGGTGTCCGGTGTCCACTGCTTCATCTTTCTCTTCTCCTTTGACTACAGGGCGACAGTCCCGGCCCAGTTCAGAAGAACCTGCACAACCCTATTGTACAGGTAGGTGTGGCCTCGATATTCTGTCTTCCCTCCACCCCAGCTTGACCTTGACCTCTTCCCTCATTACCCTAACCCTTGGGCATCCCACTGCCATTCTTGAGCACCCAAGGCAGAGAGCACGCAAACCCCACCTTGACAAAGCTCTCTGCGAGTGCCACCTCACCCTCTGCCTCCCTGGCGGTCCCGTCCCTCCCCACCCCACCCCGCATCCCCAGGTCACAAACACATACCTGGAAGTTCCCTTAACAGACAGGACTTGCAAATCTCATCTTTACAGTTACATGATCACTGTCTGGATCCCCATATCATATATGAGATGAGAAAAACTGGCTCAAACAAGCCAGAGGCTCTCCACACTTCCACCGAGAGCAACAGGATCAGAACTAGACCCTGGGCCCCAGCACAAGAGCAGGTTTCTTTGCTTCCCAGACATTCCCAGGCCCCTGCTTCCCATGCACCAAATGCTGATGGAACCTCTGCACACTGCCTGTCCACCCCACATCAGTGACCACTGGCACTGGCTGAGTGACTAGTACCTGGAGAGGTCAGCAGACAATTTCCGTGGCACTAATGGTCCAAGCAGCTCCAAGTCACCACGTGGCTGTTGCTCTAAACAAATCTCTACATTGGTGATACACTTGGGACACTGACTCTGTTGCTGTCTCTGAGAGGTTCTGGAACTGACCTGAATTTGTTTAGAGGACAAGGGGCAGACTGCTAGGATTCCAGCTCCACAGCCCGCCTCTTCCAGTGCCTCCCTTTCCCTGACCCTGACCTTGACGTGGCTTAGGGAAGCCTTCCCCTGCCCCTCCAGCTGCCAGCATCCTTCCCACCAGGCTCAGTGTGCCTTTGTTCTCTCCCCTCCCACCTCGGTCACTCACTCGGCGCCTCAGTCACTAGAGGATCTTGAAGACCAAAAACGGAAAAAGAAGAAAGAGAAGATGGGATTCGGCTCCATCTCCCGAGTCTTCGCCAGAGGGAAGCAGCGGAAATCCCTCGACCCGGGCCTCTTTGATGGTACCGCCCCCGATTATTACATAGAGGAGGACGCGGACTGGTGATAACCCGCCGCCCTTCGCCCGCCGTGCGCGGGGTGTCTGTGCGTGTGGATGGGAGATGGAGAATGGAGTGCGTGTGCGCGGGGGCGCGGGGCCTTGGTGGGGCGCGTGTGCACATGTGCGGTCACCCGCACGGGTGTGTGTGTCTGGGCACCTGCAACAGGCGGGAACACAAGTGTGACCCCCTCCTCCCCCGTTGCCACCTCTGTAATTGATGTATATACCACAAACCGTGTGTGATTCTGTCAGTTCTGTTGTCTCCGAGCGATACAGTTGTGTTTGTTAATCTTGTTTGTTTCATTTTTCAATGTTTTGGTTTTCTTATTTTTTTTTTAGTTTCTGTTTAATTCGTTAGTTTTTTTCCCCTCTTTCCTTCCCATCTATCTCCTTTTTTTATGAAACTTGAAAACTTGAAGGACTGCTGTGTATTTGTAAATAACAAAATTAGTGTGCATTCTGTGCTTGTAAATGTCCCTCGTCCAACTTGCTAACCCTGCAGCCCATCCTGCCAAGGATGCGGTCTGCTTTCAATGTCCCCCTCCTCCAAACCCCTTGGTGTGAACGTGTGGGACCAGACCCTGTTCTCAGGGTTCGCCCAAGTCACTTTAACCACACACACACACACACACACACACACACACACAGCCATCATCATCAGGGTAAGGTTACTCCGCAGAGACTCGTGAGGCCAGCCAAGAGGCCTTGGCTGGGCTGCTGTGTTTGTAAGGGGGTCAGACGGGCTCTTTTTTATGGCCTGCCTGTTTTTAAATTGCGTTGCTGTCTCTTTCTTTATGGAAAAAAAAAAAAAAAAGAAAACTGTTGCGTTTAATTTATTTGCACAAATGCAGAAAACATATTCTATCTAAATTATTACTTAAATATCGGAATGTCTATTTTTCCATGGGGCGGGCGGGAGGCGGGCATTTCTGCGGACTTGTCAATTCTATGTTCATGCTGCTGCTGACATTGCGCAAGATAGATTTAGGGTGGCTAGAACTGGGGACCTCAGATGGCCAGCTTGCTTGTTCTCTTTTTCTGTCTCTCCTGGCTGCTGTCCCTGCATGAGAGAGCCCCCACCTTCCTCTCTGGCCTTTTTCCTTCTCTCTTTCTCTCTCTCTCATTCTCTCTCTCTATATATATACATATATATATTTATTTGACATACAGAATATGACTTTAGTGAGCAGAGAGCACTGTTATAGTCTGCTTCTCTTGGGCCTGTCTGTGGAGCCAGGTTGAGTCTAGAGAAGGACAGACTGGGGCCCATCCACAGTGTCGGACCAAAGACATCTAGACCTGAGTCAGTTGGATAGTAGGCCTCAGGTGGCAAATGTTTCTCCTCGTCTTTAGTTTATTCTGCACATGGGCCAGGCAGGTGTCAATGGAGAAGCTTCCCACTCTCTGGGAAGGGCTATTGGGGACAATATCCAGTAGGCAAGCCCTCTGCCTTCCCCTTTCTACTTGGCTTCTTTGTCCTCACATAGACTCCCTTGGACTCTCCTCCAATTATCTTGGTGGCTCAAGCAGGCTCATCCCATGGGGGTCAGGGGGTGCCCCTGCCTGCTTAGGGAGCGGCGTTGTCCCCCCTGGGCGTCACTAAAGTAGGAGCTGGGTGCTTTCTAACACCAGGACGTAATGAACTCTCGAGCTTCCGGCCATGTCTGCCCTACCCCTGAAACTCAGTTTCCCCTTTCTTTTGCCCTGGGATCCCCCTTTCACTGGTCCTTAACCACTAACAGCTCAGTCCAATGCCCCCTGGCTGCAGTTGTGGTGTTTCTGCTTAAATACTCTCAGCTCTTACAAAGCAGAGGTTTCCAAACACTAGAGCACGTTGAATGAATAGAATCATGTGCCCAAGGTCTCTAAACCCAGCCTGAAAGCCCCCATCAGGCCCCCCTTCCCTTCCAGCCTGGCCGAGTGGCTAGGGCAGAACAGGCAGGAACACCAGCAAGCCTCCCTCAGTCCTTTTGGCTCAACTGATTAACCCAGCCAGGTGGGAAGGGAGAGCAAGTGGAGCTGGCGTCCGAGGGAGATTTTTGAAAACACTTTTCTCCCCCACCGAATTTTTTATTTTTGTTTTATTTTTTTTATGGTTTTTCTTTTCTTTTTTTTTTTTTTTTCCCCTTTACTTACAAGAAAATAAGGTTGCAACCACTCCCGGTAATGATTTAGTCGTTCCTTTCCATTTCAGTTTTTGTAAATTAGGAGATAATTCTAAGAGTTACTGAGGATGATTTATTTAAGAGAACGACGTCAAATAGCGAATGAGTTGTGGGTTACTTTAAACGGGAATGACCTTTTCCCGTGGGAGAGGTTTCTCAGAGGCATGGATGCAAACTATAAAATATAAAAAAAAAAAAGTCTGAATAAAGCTTATTTTAAAATATGGTGGAATTCTATGTGATTTGATTGCTTCTATGTTGTTCTGGGTGGGAGGCCGTGCCCCATGGGGAGGCGCAGCCTACATTTCTGCCACTCTTTGAAATTCCTGGGCTCGGTGATTGGGAGGGGCTGAGGAAAGCTGGTTGGATAAGTCCCCTAGAGGGGTCTAAGCCAGATGCCCTCTAAGAACAGCTGCTACCTCTCTTAATTTAGAGGTGCAGTCAGCACCGAGGGCTGTCCGTATTATAACGCAGCACCTCTGTGTCCAGGTACCTCCATTCCCTGTCAGAGGCCCTGTCAGCTTTCATCACCTCCCCTCCCACTCCTCCTGGAGGCTCAGAACCACGACTGTGACTTGGGGCCATGTTACTTTGCACAGGCCTCAGCAGGCCTCTGTGTCACCCCAAGTTCCTACCTTCCCTGAGGGGCAGTGTAGCTGAAGAGGTACAGAAAGATCTAATGCAGAGTGGACTGGGCTTTTCTCAGCTTCATAGGGTCCCCCAGATGCAAAGCCTGGGTCTTCCCCTAGGCTGGGAAGGGCTCGCCTAGTAACCCCTAAACCCTTATTACACCCAGTGCCTTCAGTTTCTAACCCCCTGACAGAAGTAGTATTGTGCCCAGCAGTACGACTCAGAGGAGACTCTACTTGAACCCCACTCCCAGTGTGCTAATAGAGAGCACAGAGATCCAAAGTCAGACTGTGCTCCAAGGTCCATAATAGAGGGCCCCATGTCAGTGAAGCCCAGGTCAGGAAAGCTCAGAGAATGCAAGGAACTTTGAGCCACCAGAGATCTCAATGGCCCATGCCCATCACGTCCTGGAATCAGAGGCTTTTATCTCTTGGGTGCTTCTAACCGGCAGCCAGAATTGAAAACCACCACAGGGCTAATCTGAGGAGGGCAAGCATGTTCACACACTATGCCCAGCCCCATGCAGACATCACTAATCAATCAATCTCACTTTACAAAGCCTCATGTACTCATCCCAATTTAGCATCTAAGAATGAAGCTTGTTTTCCCATCCCAGAACTAGCCTGATCCCTCAATAGTGGTCAAAAGCATGGGGAAATCTTTAGAAAGGAGTGATTTGGTCAGGGTCTGAGCTAACCCACCCTCTGACTCTGAGTTCCACCCAGCTACCTGCTTTTTCTTTGCTCTCTGGGGAGTAGGTAGGCTGCTAGAGTAGAACCCAGAGCCATAATCATGCTAGGGAAGCCTCTGCCACTGATCTACCACTCTAGACCTCCTTGGCTCAAAGAATCTTCTCTAAGATCTTGTATGAACAGTTGAACTTTTGAGTGGCACATGTTCATCAGAAATTGGAACAGGGCTGCCCAAATCATGCAGAGGCCCATGTTGCGGATACACAGGCTGAACACCGTTAATTCACAAAGTACCATTCTGCAGGCTACTGGGTGAATGGGACCCTGGCTTACACAATTCTCAGCCCGCAGCGTTATCGTGGGTGGCCTTCCCAAACGCTCTCCCCACCCATGCCACCAGGCCCCAACCAGTATAACCAGTAACAGTAACATCAGTAATAATAGCTAACATTCATTAAGCATTTACCACAGGCCATGCTCCATGCTGTGTGCTTTCTGCATATTAACACAGTTAACCCACAGCCTGTGTTACCACTGCGAGGTCTAAGTGCTGGAATTACAGGTGTGCACCATCACATCTAGTTTATGTGGTGCTGAGAATCTAGGGCTTTCTGTATGTTAGGCAAGCATTCTACGCATTCTTTAGGCTTCCTAAGGAATCTGGCTGTATCCCAGTGTCTGGGCCAGGAGGACCTGGGACCTGTGGATGGACCTGCCCTCTAGGGCCTTACCTCTTCAACAGAGCCTGACTTGAAGGTTCCGACGCTAACCCAGCTCCCCAAGTGGCCTCTGGCCCAGCCTGGCACTGCTTTGTTAGTGAGGCTGGGTGTTTTATTGGCCTTTTCACCCGGGTCTAGAAAACCCACTCCCAGAGGAGCCCACCAGGTCTTCGTAACAGAAGTGGGCTGGGGTCCAAGGCAAGCTCTGTGTCCCGCCTCCTGCCGGGAGAGAAGTGACCCCTGCATTTGTCCTAGTGTCCAAGCCAGTCTTGCCATTCCTGACTTAAGGTCCTGAAAGTCAACTCTGCCCCAATGTGTCGGGGAGGCATTTGGCACCCTCAAACCTCCTCAGGAACCAGTGAGTGGCCCAGAGCTGACTTGCCTGAAACCCCGTGGCATTGGGCCACTGCTGCCTGCTCGCAGGGCTCTGGGAGGCCGCACTGTGAATCCTTGGTCATTTACCATTTATTTATTTATTTATCTATTTTATTTATCTGCAGTACTGGGCTCGAACCTAGATCCTCACGCATGCTAGACACGGGCTCTACTGTTGAGGTGCATTTTCCTTTGACTTCTTGTTTTGAGAGAACAGTCTCGCTAAGTTGCCAAGGCTGACTTTGAACTTGCAGTTCTCCTGCCTCATCCTCCTTAGTAGCTGGGATTACAGGTTGGCACCATCAAGCCTGGCTTTCAAAGAAACATGGTTTTAAACACGCAGGCACTCTCTCCTCTCCCAAAACTTGAATTTTCTCAAAACAGACATCACAGACACCCACTTTAGCCCCATGCCCCTATATTCTGAATAAATGACTCTTAAGCTTTTTCAACTTGGGCCCCCACTAGCTGAGGCCCTCCCTCCTGTTTTCCAGTGGGGAAGAACCTGGCTATAATGAGATCAGAACCTCTTGACGTCTTCATAAAGGGCAGCTTCAGGACTTTGCATTATGAAACGGTGCCTTATAAAATGTTAAAAAATAACTCCGATGTTTGTGTGGCAGAAATTACTTAACTATCAAAGCCACGGCATGCTCTACAGCAAAGCTAGGGTCTGCCTCTGTGACGGCAGCCAGGAGGGATGTGACGATAGCACACTTGTGTGGGTGGTGTCCTGAGGCCCAGTCTGGGGATGTAAGTCAAATGACAGCGAATGTATCAGGCTGTGACACATCCGAGAGCAAGGTCCCCAAAGAAGCAGGGCTCAGGGAGCCTGTGTGCATGTGTGCCATTCCCAGCATCACATAAAACTGGGTGTGATGGTACACACCTGTAATGACAGCACTTGGGAGATGAAGGCAGGAAAATCAGGAGTTTAAGGTCAACCTTGTCTACCTAGCAAGTTGAGGCCAACCTCGGCTACATGAGACTGTCTGAACAGCAACAAAAGCAGCTCTAGCAACAAACGGAGGAAAGCTTGTCATTGTCCTCCGGGAAACTGTGAGACACTCCCCATGTACCTCAGGGGGGTTTGTTTGCCTTGTAAATGCATTACCAGGAAGTTTCCGTTAAGAACCCCAGTACTATGGAGTGTATCAAACTATTTGTAGTGCTCCCAGCTCAAAGGAAAGATTGGCCTATCGGAAGGCACCTGGGACCCATCCAGAGGACCCTAGCAGTCCCCAGCGGGTCCTAGGCCACGCCCACACCTTTGATCCCAGCTCTGCCCATACCCCTGATTCCAGGTGAGCTCATCTGTAAAGCAGGTGTAGCCACTCCCCCTCTAGTGAGTTCAGATGTGAGAATGTTTTAGAGTGAGTGTGGTTTAAGACGATAGGGAAAAGGGAAGAAATGACTTGGCTCAAGGCTGGTTGCCAGGGGCAAGTCAGGGCCAGGGATTGCGTGAACTTGAACCCCTCCAGATGCCAATCACAAATGCAAGTTGAGCTCCGGGGTTGTGATGAAGACGCATCAGCCCCTCCGTTCTGTGACAGGGAGGTTTAGGCCTTGTCTGTAGACACTACCAGCCCCAGCAGCACCCTGCCCCTCCAGCAGCAAGAGAGAGACGCTGCTTCTGCTTACCATGCGGAGATGCAGGCTCAAAGGAGATGCCTAAAGCTATGTTCTTGAAGCAGAAGTCCAGGGGTCACCTCAGGGTACTGATTTTATAAGGAGACAAATGTTAGGGGCCAGTGCTAGCCTGGTCTTCTGCTGAGGTATACAGTGTCTCTTGTTTGCAGTTCTAAGTTCTTTCTACTCATGCCATCCCAGCAGCTCTCCAAGAGAAATACAGATGACTAACCAAGGCACAGAGAGGTTAAGCCCTTGCCCAGAATCGCACAGCTAAGAAGACGCAGAACCTGGTCTGACTGTATAGATCTCATTCTTGGTAACTTTGAACCCCTGGCTCCAAGTTCCCCACCAGGGTTAGCTGATCAACAGAAGCCTCAGAGAATCCCAGGAAGTTTCACTAGGCATAAGACCAAGCCCCAAGCACTCACCTCTTTGGAGGGTTGGTTTCTCAACTGAAAGGGGATGACAGTGCCCAAATAAGAGGTTTGCAAACTATGTTCCAGGGAATCCTGAGGGGTTCCTCGGAGGTCTGTTAAGGGGTTTCTGTGGCTGCTGAGGATGAGTAGGCTGTAGACCACCTTCAGAGCTGCGTACTTGTGTGACCCACAAGTCTTCCCCAGAGGGCTCCTGTGATAGAACAAGTAAAGAGTTGGGAGTTGGGGAGCCACAGGTAGACCAGTAGTTTGTTCTAGGGCAGATTCCCACACCTGTTCAATCAGAAGGCCTGGGGCTGAGATCCAAGACTCTAGGCACAGACTGAACACAATCCCCAGTGTGGGCTCAATAGAAGCTGATTCTAAAATAGAGGCCAAGGAAGCATACCTGTGTGTCGCCCTACACAGATGCTAAGGGCTCTATAAAGAAGACAGAGGAACTACAGGCCAGCAGAACCCCAGGCTGTCCCAGATAGCCCTCTGCTAGGGTCCTTGCGGGGGCTCTGCCAGGCCCTGCCCAACAGAACAAACTAGCAGGTGCAGTGTTTCCTGACACCTGAAGCCAGCTTCAGAAGCCAGCAGCAGGTACCCGTCAGATCACAGAGAGGTCCCCAGTGTTAGACGATCTGGGGCTGGTGGCAGATGTCAGGCTGTGTCAAGTCCAATTCTAAGCTTGCCATTCATTGTGGCAGATCCCACCTGGTCCATGGCCTACCAGCATTTCTTCTGAGCATTGGATGGGCCTGCCAGACTTGGTCAGGACCTGTGGTGCCCCATGGGCACCAGACTGTGAGCCCTCAATGCCAAGCTACATTCTGGGAGCCAGTTAGACGCTGATCCCCTGCAGGCCAGCCGGCACCTGCCCTACCCACATCCTGGCTCTGGCCGCTGAGGATACCAGACCTTTTTCCAGAAGCCCCAAGCCCCCTGCCTAACACAGGCAAGAGCCCCTCCCAGCTTAAAGACTATGTGACCATGCGCAAACTGGTTTCTCTCTCTGGGCCTCAAGTTTTCTCAAATACACACCATGTAGTGGTTACCCACTTGTGGCCGTTGACGTCTCCAGAATCCCTAGTTGTACTGCAAGAGGTTTTGCCTGCAGCCTGCTCTGAGTCATCATACCTGGTCCATGCACTGCCCTTGAACCTCAAGCTCTGGTGCCGGTGCCCGCCGGCAGAAATCGAACCGCACCCGAAGCGAGGAGTGAGGATGAGAAAATGGAGAGAGAGAGAGGAGAGAGAGGAGAGAGAGGGGGGAGGGAGGGAGGGAGGAAGGGAGGGAGGGAGAGGGAGGGAGAGAAAAGGACAGACTCAGGAGGACTGTCAGTCACACTGAAGCAGCTTGCCTTTATTAAGTCCCCCCTATTTATACTGTAAGGTGAGCAAAACAATACTAACACAGGCAAAATAACTTAAGACATGATTGGCTTCCTTCAAAAATCTTCATGTGACCTCAGTCTTAGGTGAAAAATAAACTTCTCCTCAGATGTAAATCATTTTGCATAATGAAAACTCCTGCTTCCAATCAGTACTTCTGTGCACGAGATTGACTTCTGCCTAACCCAAAACTAGGGCATAGTTCAAGGCAGGCAAATGGCTCCCAACACTCTGGCTTCTTGAGTCTGTACATAGGACATTACTTGGAGGTGGGCCCTGCAGCATTGAGGCAGTGTACAAGCTGGCTTGGGTCCTCTGTGAACCCCCTCAAGGCCCAAAAGTTATTTCTAGGATGCAAGGAGAATGCAGGCCCCTTCCCCCTCCAGGATTACTTTCCACAACCCCAGCTTGTCCACTCAGTCCTCCTCCTTATCAGAAGGGTCAGTACAAGCCCCTCCTTTACCCTAGGGAGAGGGACTAACAGCTCCAGAAAGTCTGCAGGGTGATGCCAGACACCCTCCAGTGAGGCTGTGAGCCTGGATGATCTCCCAGGTCACAGCGCTTCACAGTTTACAGCAGTCGTTCCCAGGCACATAGAGGCAGGGGGCAGCGTGCAGATTCTGGCCCCCTCCCTGGGTCCGACCTCAGTCCTGACTCTCCTCCATAGTAACTTTTGACAAGTTATTCAGTTGCTGGGCCCGAGTTTCCTCGGCTGTACCTTGGGGATTCTAAGTCACCATGTTGGAGAATGCTGCAGGGATGGCGTGAGCTGGTCCACACCCCAGGTTCAGCTCAGGCAGCGTTGAATGTGACGATGGTGACAGCAAGGGTAGCAATGGCCTCGTTTCAGCTAGTCACCAGCCCTCAGGTAGGCTCCCCTTATACAGGTGAGGACACTGGGGCTCAGGTAAGTGCAGCAACTAACTACTCAAGCCACCCAGCCAGTCCAGTCGTAGGACGCTCTTTGTCACTGCCTCATATTGTAGATGGAAGAGACGCCTATAGCCAAGGCGGGTGCACATGTCTAAGCTAACACTGGAACTTAGAGCTTCTCGCTCCCAGACCCATGCCTTGAGCTGCAACAGACCATAATAGTCAGCTAAACAGAAAACATATCCCTGATCAATAAATTTGGGAAACTAAAGCTGGACGCCTTTAATCAAGCACCTGGAAGGCAGAGAGAGGCAGATGTCTGTGAGATTAAGGCCAGTTCCAGGACAGCTGTGGCTACAGGGAGACTTCTCAAAAAGACCAAGAAGAAGAGGAGGAAGAGGAGGACGAGGAGGAGGGAGGACGAGGAGGAGGAGGAAAAAGAAGAAGTAGTAGTATTAGTTTGGGAAACTATATCATGTCTCTACCCTTTAGAGCACAACAGATCACATTAGCTTATCAAGGCCCTGACACGTTCAGCAATGAGGAAAAACTATTTTACTTTCTCCTGTCTAGTGCTTCCCAGACTTAGCTGAGGCCAGAACCATCTAGTTCTAAGGGTCACGCTCTGAGAAACCCGGGGCCAGAGGTTGTTTGATCCCTTTAGATCCAGTATTCTGTGTTCTGAGGTATTAAGTCAGTGGTTCTTTGGGGCAGGTCTAAGCAAGCCCTTCCTGATACTGTCTAGATGCAGAAGCTCAGAAGGCCCATGCGGGATCCTTGTATGTTTAAAGGGTGACATGAAAATCAGGCATGGCACCACATGCCCATAATTTCGGCACTTTACCAGGCAGAATGGGGCTAGGGCCGTAGCTGCATTTTGACAGTGTGCCTGCTCAGCATGCACGAAGCCCTGGGTTCCACCCTCGGTAACCTATAAAATTGAATGTGGCGCCTCATACCTGTAGTCCCAGCACTCTCGAGGTAGCCGCAGGAGCATCAGGAGTCCAAGGTCAGCTACAGAGTTTGAGACCAGCCTGGGCTACATGAGACTTTTTGTTGTTGTTGAATCGTTGTGCATTTCATACAGAACATCTCGATCAATCTCAATCATCTCTATACCTCCTTCCTCACCGGCAAGCCCCCCACAGCCACTCAACTGAAATCTATTCATTCTTTCATCTGTATTAAGGCCTTAGGGAATGAGGTGAGCCAGATGCCAGGCCAGGTAGCTGTAGGTGTGGTAGAGATGTTGCGCAAAATGAACCTGACCCTGTGGACCATCCCCACAGAGGACGGAAGAACCCCCCAGGGGTTGATTAATGGGCTGCAGTCAGGAATGTATTATCATACCGCTGTCTGATGTCTCACCTGTAGCCAGGACCCAGGAGATAGGTACTCCTACCACACCAGTGTCTGGCTCTCCTCCCTTCCAGGATTCTCTGGCTCCCTCTCGGGGCTGTTCCTGGGACAGGACAGACATGTCAGTCACATCCAAATTGGCCCTACTCCTAGACAGGACCAGCACCTTTCCTTCTCAGGAGACCAGTGTCACCAGAGGTGATTTGAAGCCAATGATCAGGACACAGGGGCTGGGGAGGGGAGGAGGCAGCCTCTGACAGCTTCACTGAAGAGGTCAGAGCCATAAAGATGGAGAGAGGCTCACGATAAGCCAATGGGACATGAGGGTTCACTGGCAAATGGAGAGAGAGAGATAGAGAGACAGGGCCACAGATTGCAGCAGCATGAGTTAATCCTTAATTCTTTTCCCCCTACTTAGTGACACACACTTAGTGACAGCCAAGCCAGCAGCCTTAATAAGCATCCTCCTTCTGCAAGGACGGGTATAACAAGGTCCAGCCCAGGAGCCAAGGATTACAGCTGTATGACCCTCTCAGCCAGGCACCCAGTCCCTCAGAGCCTCGGTTTCCCTCTGTGTAAGGTAGAGATGGGACACCTTGGCTATTGAAAAAAATGAAACAAGCAATACCTGGCAAGAAAATCTGGAACATCACAGGAGCATGTCACAGGCTGCAGGAGACCCCATGAGATCAAGCCTGGGCTATCACCTAAGGGCATGCTCTGACCTGGCAGAGGCCTCTGCACACAGACGGATCTCCTGAGCTCCCCCGTCCTTACTCTGGCAAAGTAGCCGTCAGGAACTCAGGGTCTGGAGGAAGATCTAGACTCATTCACACCTATGGCTGAAGCAGATCAGCTCTGATAGGCTGTGCTACAGAACACACTGGTGGGGTGACAAGGACTCCATGAGCTGGCCCTGCACCAGAGTTCTGCTACACATTCATCTGCCTCATGTCATCTATGCTTCAAACTCACAGGCCTGAGGGCATCCAACAGCCAGGCAAGTCAGCTTCACGGGAGGCACCGAGCCTTACGTAGCCCCAGAAAGACTCCGGGGATGCTGACCTGGTGTTTCAGAGCTCCTGACCTTGCAAGAAGCCAGTATTAGTTTGCAGGATGTCTCAGTGCTTTAATAGTAACAACTACCTTTGCAAATTTTGATGTCTATCAAGGAGAGGAAGCCCATGGTCCTGTTCCTGTCCAGGTCCAGGGCTCTGATACCTCCAGGCTAGGTGTTCTCTGTGCCTGACTCCCTAGGTCTAGGCTTGCCCCTGTTGTCAGGGCCTTCGGGCCGCAAGTGCTCAGTGCTGTTCAGCCAGAGACCCTCCTGCCCCTTCCAACAAAGTGGCCACGTTCCTTTACAAACCCTTAGTAGAGTGCCAGGACTCTGGCCAGTAGAGTAGAAGAGAGCATGAGTCCTTCCTCAGAGTGGCCCTTAACCCCTTACTGGCAGGGTTGCATGGGACTAGAGGCTGCCTACCAATAGCCAAGTGACTCAGTCACTTTTCATCAGAGTCAGGGGGCCTCAGAGAGCAGGTAGAAACTTCACCTTCAGTTGAGCGTGCCAACGGGCCCAGCAAAGGGGACTTCACACTGTCCCAGAGTCTCCAGCAGGCTGTATACTCACCAACATGGGCAACCGCTGTAACCGAGGCCTGGAGACAGGTGTCAGTGTGTGAGGACTGAGGACAAAGCCTGGCTGTGGAAAGCTGGCAGGAGGTATCGTGCTAGGACACTGAGTGCCCACTTGACCGTACAGTGGGCACTTGACATACACTCATTAAGTCATTCCACAGACATTGTCTCTCAATACTTCCTGTGTGCCACACTTAAGGATGGGGACTAAGGATGCAGATATAATGAAGAGAGAATGCCAGGCGTGGTGATGCCTGCCTTTAATCCCAGCACTCTGGAGGCAGAGGCAGGCAGAGCTCTGTGAGATTGAGGCCAGCCTGGTCTACATAGTAAGTTCCAGGCAGACTGAGGCTGTGGGAGACCCTGTCTTAAAAAGAATAAACTAGGGACTGGAGAGATGGCTCAGTGGTTAAGAGCACTGGCTGCTCTTGCAGAGAATCTTGTTCGATTCCCAGCATCCACATAGAGGCCAACAACCGTCTGTACCCCCAGTTCCAGAAAATCTGATGCTCATGGGCATTGCATGACACATGCTCACTTACATACATGCAGGCAAGACACTCATACACAGGAAATAAAAATAAAATATTTTTTAAAATAAAAGGAAGCGGGGGCATCAGTCACTCTGGCTAGTCCTTACTCGAGTCCCTGAATTGAGGTATAGTTTTCTTAGTTTTATAGATGGGGAAACTGAGGCCCAGAGAGGCTACACAGTAGCCCAAGAAGACAGAGTAAGCAAAGGATGAGGTCTGCAGCACACTATTGCGCTCCATCCCGTTCAGACAGACAAGATGGAAGCCGACAAAAGCAGGAACCATTAGAAAAAGGCTCTGTTCTCTCATTTCTGTGATTCTAGTATCAGGTGAAGAGGACTGTCACCGTGGAAGGAAGATCCCATCCTCTGCCCCAGGCTGTGGCGCTGGCTGAAGAGTTTTCATAGGTTCTAGAAGGGCTGCACACTGTGGCAGTAACACACTGTGGCATCAACTGTGTCTACAGGCAAACCTGTGACCGAATATAGGATTCATTATGAGACAAGTCAAAGTAGATGTCCACTTTCCCTCAGTGCCTTCCGGTTGTGTCCAGGTTGTAAGAATTCCCTCAGCCCAGCCTCTCCGAAGCTGTCTTCCAGGGGAAGGAAATTAAGGAGATGCTGTCCAAAAGCAGGCTTTGAGCCTGACGTTGGCCTTGGCACCATCAATAATGGAAGTTGGCCATGGAGCGAGTGCTTACACCACAGAAATGGGCAAGCATATGCTACTAGAAGCTGGTGCACTTTCTTGAAACATGAGTTGTTAAACATTTATCTTAGTTCAGCGCTTTGCTAGGTACCGGAGACATCCAGGGAGCCAGCCAGGCCCCACTCAACTCCTCTGGATGTGTAGGTATAGAGAGGTGGTGTTGGTCCAGTGATTCTGCAGATTAAATTAGTTTCAGCTATGAGAGGCACTGTTCAAGCAAGAGTCCCGAGTGAGTTAAAGCGTGTGTGAATGAGTGTGCATGAGTGATGGAGGCATTCACACTAGTGACCAGGAAAGGGTCCCCTAACAGTGTCAACGTGCAAATAGGGCCCCAAAGCCAAAGAGGAGTTCACCAAATGAGAAGAGAACAACAGACACCCTCTGGCTTAAAGAACAGCATGTGTGTTTGTGTGCAGGTGTTGTGTGTGTGTATGTGCATGCGTGTGTGTGTTCGTGTATAAGGAGACCAGAGGACAACCTTGAGTGTCATCCTCAGGTGCCATCCATCTTCTTGGCCTGGAGGTCATCAATTAGTCTAGTCTGCCTGACCAGTGAGCTCCAGGAGTCCCTTGTCCCTGCCTGGCCAGGACTGGGATTAAAAACTTGTGCTACTGCCCTGATACCTTTCTAAGGGTTCTAGGGGATTGAACTCAGGCCCTAATGTTTGTGATATAAGTTTTTTTTTACCAACTAAGCTATCTCCCAAGTCCCCAAACTCACATTTTAACCCCAAAGTAGGTATCAGGGAGATGCCCATGTCTGTGATGCTATAGGGCACCAGAAGGAACCACGGCAGTGTAGGACATGGGCAGTTAAGTCTGCCAACTGGCCACACATGAGCAGCTGTGACCTCTCAACTCTGCAGACAGAGTAGGAGTCAGAGGATTTGACAGCCAGTTCCTTCAGCTCAAAGCCTCTGCATTCCTGGTGTGAGTGTGTGTGTGTGTCTGTCTATGCATCTACCCATCTGTCTGTCTGTATTCATCTATATGCAGGGGCACATGCATGTGCAAGTGGAGACCAGAGGACAACCGTGGGCGTCACTCTTCAGGTACTGCCCCCCTTTTCTTTGAGGCACTCACTGCTCTGGAACTCCCTTAGTGGGCCGGCCAGCTGGCAAGCCCCAGGGACCTGTCTGTCTCTGCCCCTCCAGCATTGGCATTGCAAGTTGTGCCACCATGCCCAGCTTTTGTTTTGTTTCCTTCATGGGTTCTGGGGGTGAAACTCAGATCCTCACTCCTACAAGGCAAGCACTGTACCATGGCGCTGTCTCCCCAGCCCAGCCTCTACGTTACTGATGGTTGTACGTCTTAACCTTTAACAGCTGAGCTATCGCCCCAGCCCAGTCTCTGCACTTTTAACCAGTAACTGGCACTTCTGGTCCAGAGACCACTGAGAAGACAAGAAGGCCGCACTCCCTCTGTAGATGGGGATGGCCAGTGACTCTAGCATACCTTCTAGTCTGAGGCCTCTAACTCTTGATGGTGGAGGCCTCATTCTATGAGCGCCCACTACCGGGGAGGTGCCATCCCCGGCTCCTAAGTCCAGTCACTGAGACCCCAGGCTATCTGACCTCATTGAGATGCAAAGTTCAGGGTCAAGGTAGGAAAGGAAGAACAGTTTCATGGCCAAGGTTTCACAAAGCTTCAACCAGACACCAATGAATGGTGCTCTGAACCTGACTGACTAATGGCTCTTGGTCACCCTGACCCAAGGCCCAACCAGATCACAGAGTACCGTCCTACCATCCTGCTGAACTATTAGCGCCCCCAGTGGCTTAGAGAACTTGAGGCACAGGTGTGCCTGGCTATGGGATTAGCATCTCGTGCCTCAGTGTTGGGAGAGCACCGTCAGACATAAAGAATCTTGAATAAAGTGTGGACACCTGTGTCCCCAGCAGTCTCCTCTGTCCTTATCACAGGCTTTTAGACCACATGAAGCCCCTCTGTCTCCTCTGTCTCTCTGTCGGTCTCTGTCTCTGTCTCTCTTGCTCTCTCTTTCTGACCCATGACAGGACTCCTAACCATATGAAGCCTCTCTCTCTCTTTCTCTTTCTCTCTCTCTCTCATTCTGAGTCATGACAGGGCCCCTAGCTAGATCCAACAGCAGTTTCCCAGCCTCACAGGGCAGGTCACCTCATCTGGCACATCTCACAGTATCTGTTATCCTTCTAAGTACTCTCCAGTAACAAAGCACAAGTATTCAGTCTCATCGTGTATCAGTCCAAGTCATAGAATACAGGTAGACTGGGGCTGGCAATGTAGCTTAGTTGGCAGAGTGCTTGCCCAGCATGTATGAAGCCCTGGACTCGAGTCTCAGCACCACATAAACCAGGTATGGTGGCACAGGCTTGTCATTCTAGTACTGTGAAGGTAGAGGCAGTAGGATCAGAAGTTCAAGGTCACTCTAGACTACCTAGTGAGTTTGAGGCAAGTCTGGGCTATATGAGACTGTGTCTAAACAACAACAACAAAATTAAAAACCTAAGTAGACTGACTAAGGGATCACCCTGTGACAAGGAGGGTAGACAGCCCCTTAGCAGCTACACCTTCAGAACAAGCCCAGGATGAGATAAACAGCGCTTGACAGAATTGAATGTCCACCTTGGGCCAAGGTAGAGGAAGACACACCCTGAACTCTTTTAGAAATAGAAAATATTGTTGGTAGTATTAAAACTGAGTAAGTGGAAAGAGAGTAGGCTAAACTGGACATTAAATCGCTGCAGAGAGACTTTTTAAAATGAAAAATAGAGCTGAAGAAATGGCCACCCGAGAAGGCGATACAGAAAGGTAAGAAGATAAGCCAGTAGGATATGCTGAGGAGGCGGAAGTAGGAGGATCATGAGTTCTAGGCCAACCTGGGCTACACCTTTGAAGTTACTCATCAGTGACTGAGGTGAGGAGATGAGGAGCTAGAGAAGGAGGGGAGTTTCCAGCTGACGAGTCTGGTATGAACGCACTAGCCATCTACTGCTGTTTAAATACGTAGTTGAACTCATTAATTAAAACTGGGTAGAATTAAACCCCATTCCCTCACTAACCACATTTCAAATGTTCCAGCGGCATATAGCTAACAGGATGCCTACTGGACAGCGGGGACTCTGTTACGTTTCTATCACCGCAGAATGTTCTGCTGACCACGAGAAGGGGCAGAGGTGACATTCAGAGATGATGGCTGGTGTGCCAAGAGTGAGCCCATCGATACAAGAAGCAACATTTATATGGATGAGAATTTATGACATTAAAGAAAGTGAGACTGGGGAGATGGCACAGCAGGTAAAGCACTTGCCGTGCAAGCATGGGGATTTGAGTTCAAATCACCGGAATCCACATAAAGCTGGACATCACACCGTTCATTCGTAACCCCGGCACTCCTGTGATGAGTTAGGAAGACAGACAAGAGATTCCCAGATGCTCACAGACCAGTCAAACTGGTATATACTGTGGTGAACACAGAGAGTCCATGTCAAAGGTTAAAGGTGAGGACTGACACCCAAGGCTGTCTTCTGACCTCCACACGGACATGGTGGAAACATGCACACCCAGACTCATACACAGCTATCACACATACACACACACACATACAGAGAAATGAATGAATATTAATTCACATCTAGCCTCCTTGTAATATAGCTGCAAACACACAAGGATAATGAGAAACCCTTCAAAACAGCTAGCCTAGGCCAACCATGAGGCTTCCCTGACTGCTGTAAGCAAGAAAGCAGTAGATAAAGGAGCTGCATCTCCAGTGTGCTGCGATGAATAATGGAATCCTGGAATGCACCCTTGCGGGCGAGGCACAGGCTTTTTACAGATAAACAAAAGTTTTGAGAACTTACTCCCAAGATACTTTTTAAAAAGCTGTAGTTGCATGTGTGTTGTTTGTGAGTGTGTATATATAAGTGCTCACAGAAAGAGGTTGGGGATCCCTGGAGTTGGAGTTACAGGCAGTTGTGAGCCACCTGACACGGCTGCTGGGAGCTGAGCTTGGATCCTCTGCAAAAGTAGTATGCGCCCTGAACTACTGAGCCATCTCCAGCTCACCTCACAGAGGAGATTAATTAGTCCAAGAAGATTTTTCAATCAAGTTCTTCAGGAATCCGAAAATTTATCCCAGAAGGTTTTGAGCCACAAGAACTGATGAACAAGACTCCTGGCACCTGTAGGTAAATTATTTTAGGCAAACATGTCTCATTATGACATAACCACAGTGACAATGTTCACATGACAGGTCAGGCTTAACGGCCAGGGCGCCACAGCATCAGGTCAGGAGGGGCACTGGGAATCCCTGTATCCATTCTTAATATTTGAGACAGGTGGTAAGATAACGATCCATCAAGCCTGCACACTGATCACTTAACTCTGCCAGTAAGTATAAGAGGACGTTAAAGTAATGGCCTCAGAACTAGAGCACACCTCCCAGGCACTGGGACCATTGTGAGAGCACAAGCGGCTGGGCCTCCCGCAGCATCTCTGCTTCAGGAGACCTGGGGCCCTAGAACTGTCATCCTTGATGAGTTAGGTGTTGCTGATGCTGCTGGCCCAGGGACCACACTCTGAAGACAACTGTAGGAAAACCAGAGACCTAGAGAGCATAGCTTCCAATCTCCTGACAGGGAAGAACAGAAAGAGGATGAACAATTAAGAATGAGCCCTCATCCATCCATCCAAGCCAGCTCTGACCTGGAGATATAAAATGGCAGCCACATGTAATGTGAGCTCTTCTAACTGCTGTGTTTATAAGTGGGAAGAGGGGCCAGAGAAGGTGCAGCGGGTAAAAGCGATGGTCCTAAAACTCTGAAGACCTGAGTTTCAACCCCAGAACCCACATAAAAAGTTGATGTGATGGCAGGAATCTGTACTCCCAGCTTTCCTAGTGTGAGATAGGAGACAGGACAGAAGAATGGCTCAGATGTTCATAGGCCAGCTAGCCTGGAGTACAGGGCAATACAAATAGCAAGAGGAACCCTGCTTCAACAAGGCCGACGGAAAGGCCTGACTCCTGGAAGTTGCCCTCTGGCCTCCACATGCATATTATGGCATGAGTGTGCCCACACTCCCACACACAGACCCCCCACACTCCCACACACAGTCCTACACATACACTAAACAAGTAACTCTTAACTGTAAGAAGAACTGTGTGAGATGAATTTTAATGATTTATTTTACTTGAACAAACTATGTCCTAAATATGAGGCAGGAGGACCATGAGTCCAAGGCTAACCTGGGTTGCATAGTAAGATACTGTATCAGTTTGAAAAAAGAAAACAAAAAAAAGACATTAAATTTTTAGAAAGGGAAAGGCGAATATATATATCACAAATATTACCAGTGTGACCAATAAAAATTATTGATGAGATAGTTTACAGTTTATTTTTATTACATTTTTTACTTGGTTTTTGTTTGGTTGGTTTTGTTCCGTTTTGTTTTGTTTGGGGACAGGGTCTCCTTGTAGCCTCAGCTGGCCTAGAACTTACCATGTAGACTACGCTGGTCTCGATCACACAGAGATCTGCCTGCCTCTGTCTCCCAAGTGCAGAGATTAAAGGTGTGCAAACATCCTAACCCCTCACCTTCATCCTATTTGTGTGTGTCTGTATGTGTGTGTGTATGCATGTGTATGTATGTATGTGTGTGTCTGTATGTGTGTCTGTGTGTGTATGTGTATGTATGTGTGTATGTGTGTATGTATGTATGTGTATGTGTGTATGTATGTGTGTGTCTGTATGTGTATGTATGTGTGTATGTGTGTGTGTGTATGTATGTGTGTATGTATGTGTGTGTATATGGGTGTGTCTGTATGTGTGTATGTATGTGTGTATGTATGTGTATGTATGTGTGTATGTATGTATATGTGTCTGTATGTGTATGTGTATGTATGTATGTATGTGCATGTGTGTATGTGTGTGTATGTATATGTGTGTATGTGTGTATGTGTATGTGTATGTATGTGTATGTGTGTGTGTATGTGTGTATGGAGGTCAGAATCAATTGTCTCCTCTACTGTGTGAGTTTCTGAGATTGAACTCAGATTCAGATCCAGAGGCTTGGAAGCCATCTTGCCATGGGCACTCAGAGCTCCTGTCTTGGACAGAGCAGCCCTCTGGGTGCCCTGAGCCTGCCCAGGATGGAGGTCCCCACAGATCACTGAGCACCCAGTGGCCAGGTCACTCTGCAAACTGTGTCCATGAGACCTCTCTGTGAGGTTAGGAATCACTGTCAGCTCCATTTCACAGCTGGGGAAACTGAGGCCCAGGCCACTGAAAACACTTAACACACATCCTCTGGGAAGTAGCAGGGCCGGTCTCAATTGCAAGGTCTGGCCTTGAACCTCTAAGTTCTTCAAAGGGCCTTGTGTCAAGTGTGATTATTTTGGGGTTTGTGAGTCATACGATCCTCACCACAGCTACCAAACTTCTTGGTGTTCCCAAAGTCTGAAAAATCAGCTGTAGAAAAGCAAGGAATCAAAGCGTGTGGCCAATGCCCTACAAAGAGAGTATTCAGCCTTTGTTGTTGTTTCTGTTTTGTTTTGTGTAACAGGGTCTCCCTGTAGCCCCAGCCGACCTGGAACTTGCTATGGAGACCAGGCTGGCTTCGATCTCACTGAGATCCACCTGCCTCTGCCCCCATGCCAGGCCTATTTAGGGCCTCAAGCACACAAGGCAAAGAGATTGCCATCGAGCCACACACCCAGTCCCCAAACTCAATATGTAGAAGGTTGGATGTGGCCCTGAGCAGCAATTTGCCGAGTCCTGTGTCTGGTCCCAGCAGCAACCTCCACAGGAAGGCCTGTTAGTTCCTGGGAAGCCCTAGCATAGTCAATATTCCTAGTGTCCTGTGGCATGCTGGTGTGTGCACATGTATGTATATGTGCACTCATGAGTATGTACATGTGTGCTTGTGTGTGCGTGCATACATGTTGGTGCTAATGGAAAAAAAAGAACTCTTTATTCTCAAGTCCCCACAGTTCTCCTGGTGTTCCAGAAGTTTCTAGGGTGGTTGCCTCTCGGCAGCGCCCCTGACTGCAATCCTCGCTGAGCAGCCGGGCTGAGAACATGATCTAGTCCCCCTCTCGGGGCTGGGAAGGAAGAGAAATGCATCCAGGATGGATGCAACCCTAGGCCTGAAAACTGGCACTGTCAGGACTGCATTTTGGAAACTGGCTTTAAGTTTTCTCTTATTTATCATTTTTATTTTACGTATATGAGTGTACTATCCCCACCAGGTTAGGAGGTAGATGGTATTATTAGACCCATTTAATACATAAAGAAACCGAGGCTTCCGGAAGTTTACTCAAAGCCAGGATCTGCTCAGCTCTAAAGCCTGATCCCAGAGGATCATGCACAGGTCATGTCTTAGAATTTTGGTTAAAGAGACTGAGCCCACAAGTCACCTCTTTTCCCAGAAGCCAGTAATAGGTCCTGCCCCATGGGAGTGCCCACAGAGGATTCCTGTAGGAAGTGAAACCCTAAGCCGGATCAGAAGGATTTTTCTGCAAGCCAGGCCAGCACCAGTCAGAGTGTGTGTGTGTGTGTGATCTGCCTAGTCCTTGCCCCGGTCTAACCCTCTCACCAGGCAGAAGGCCGGGTCCCCAGACGCCCACAGAGCCGCCGCAGTGATACCTCCATAGCCAGTCGCTCAGCAACGTGTTCAGATCGCAGCCAGGGACCTCCGCCGCTCTGCTGTTTGCCTGTAACAAAATGAGGCTTTTAATTTACCAGAGAAGGGAGATACAGTAATGTTGGTGGTGACCTCTCAACCCTGCCCTTTCATAAGCACACCGCTAAATCCCCTCAGCAGCACGGAGCGGGGCGTGGAGGGAGGCAGGCAACAGAGAGCAGCACTGGGCCGGCTTTACTGAGAGGGAAACTGAGGCACAAAGTGTTGGAGAGCAACGAGTCCTTGGAGATGGTGATGAGTGTGTGGTCATCCAGTGTTTACACCAAGGGGAGCAAAGGAAGGAAGGAGTTGGGAGAGGGGGCTTTGAAACATTAAAAGGCGAGATTTCTAGGTTATGATTTTTTTTCAATTTCAAACATAATATAGACTGAACATTCCTAATCCAAACCTCCAAAATGTGAAATGCTCTGGAACCCCAAACTTTTTGTGTATTGATATGACAACCTCCAGAAGAAATTCCACACCATGAGACCACAGAGATGATTCAGTGGTCAGGAGGGCTTGTTGCTCTTCCAGAGGATCCGAGTCCAGTTCCCAACATCTTAACAGAGCATCACCCCTGGAGAGAAACCCCATCACTAAACATCTGTATTCCTTTCTAGTTTTTAATCTTTCCATGATCTTTTCATTATGAGACCACTCATTGATTATTAAGGCACTTTGACAGTAACAAAGGTGTAGCAGGAAGAAATTAACCTTATTCTGGTCAGCATGTAAACTCTGTAATTCTCCATGACCACTGGAGTGTGTTCAATACCTGTCATTTCTTGCCATTTTAACTACATGTCCTGTTTGTGTTGGATGAGCTTCCCCGACCTCCAAATCATTTGTCATATGGAATTTGATCAGAGTCATTTGTAATGAGATTTAATTTCGGTGCTTGTCGCTTTCTCTTGGTATTGAGTCTGGTTTTGGGGGTGTGGGGGTACAAGTGTGTGTACAGGTGCTCATGTGTGTGTGAGGGTATGCATCCATATATGTGCATGTGCGTGTGGAAAAAAAACCAACTTCACCTTCCATTCCTCAAGCGCTGTCTACCTTGCACTTTTGGGGCTCCCTGCCTAGTGGGCTAGGCTCTCTGGCCAGTGATTTCAAAAAATGTATTTATTATTATACTGTATGTGTTTGCATGATGGGGGCGGGGTGAGGTACATATCCACAATATACTTGTCCACATGTAGAGGATAATTGTGAAGTTTGTTCTCTCCATCCACCTTCGCATGGATTCCAGGGATCAAACTCAAGTCAAAAGGCTTGTACTGCAAGCACTTTCACCTGCTGAACCATCTCACCGACCCCATCATTTTTTTTCAACATGGGTCTGGGAATCAAGCTCAATCACTGTACTCACAAAAGAAGCGCTACACCAAGAGGTTTGGGGGTTTATTCCTGTGTGTTGAGGGATGAAACCAGGTGCCATTATTCCCAAGAAAACAAATCACCTGGTTGCCCAGAGATGATTGTTACCACTCTGTTTACAATGGTGTAAAATTGGAAACAGTTGCTGTACCCATGCAGAGCAGACAGGTGAAATAAATCAAGACGCATCCTTGCCACGCGTCCTGTGCTGTCGAATGATGATGCAAATCTTTATTGAGATGGAAAGATGTCCCTCACACTGTCAGGGCCAAAAGCTGTGAGCATATGGGGCTGCAGTCGGGGGGTGTTTGTGTATCCCAGAGAATATTTACCTGAATACTGCCAGCTGCTGTCTCTGGGCAGTGTGGGGAGATCTGCGTTTTTTAAGTTGACTTTATTCCTTTCTAGAATATCATGCTTCTTCCTCTTTCTGAGAGGCAGAGATGACTTTGTAACGGGGTGGGTGTTCATCCAGAGCCACTTTGATTTGAAGAGAAACTTTATGGCGGGAAACACATTTGCCCTGAGCATGCCCCCCGTCCCAGCACCCCAGAATTCCGCTCCTCCCCGCCAACCCCAGCAAGGCCTTGTGTACCTTTTTTGTGTTGCAGACTCGGACAGCCAGTGTAGTCCCACGAGGCACAGCCTCAGCCTCTCTGAGGGAGAGGAGCAGATGGACCGACTGCAGCAGGTAGAGCTGGTGAGGACTACGCCCATGTCCCATTGGAAGGCTGGCACAGTGCAGGCCTGGCTGGAGGTTGTGATGGCTATGCCCATGTATGTTAAAGCCTGCTCGGAGAACGTCAAGAGCGGGAAGGTAGGTGGCTTGTGTCCCCTGTGCCCTTCCGTGAACACTATACCCTCTTAGGAGTTGGCTGACTCCATTCTACCCTGAGGACAAGAGACAGTATAGTCCAGGAATTGGCCATCCTGTTTCAGGCTCAGGGTCCCCAAGAAGTCACTGCCTCCCTAGCAAGGCACATAGCTCTTTGAAAGCATAGATAACTTGACCTTAAAAATGGCACTAACCCCTTAGCTGGGGACCAGCCTCCTCTTAAGTAGCAACAGGAAGACTAGAGAGTTTTTTTGCCTAGATGGTGGTCCAAACAGCAGTCCACCCAGACATCCATAACAAAAACTGATCCAAGAACCTCCAGGAACCCATCAAGGCATAGCCAGGCATTAGGAGCTAAAGATGGTCTCAGACAGAACGGGTATCAAACTAGATACCCCAGGACTTCTGGAGACAGGGTTTATTGGAAGTTTTCAGTCTTTGTAGACTTCAGAAATGACCTAGTGTCCTGTCTAGGGAGATGGCCAGGGAGACAGGTGAGGAACCCCTTCCTACAGAGTCTGTGGTACCCCAGCAACAGAAACAAGGCCTATAGGGCTCCAGGTGCCATCACCAGGCCCTGCTCCTCGCCCAGGCTCTCACCTTCCGGCACTGCGTCCCTCTCCCGGAGCAGGTGCTGCTGAGCCTGAGTGACGAGGACCTGGAGTTGGGTCTGGGCGTGTGCAGTTCCTTGCATCGGCGCAAGCTCCGCCTGGCCATCGAGGACTACCGGGATGCTGAGGCAGGCCGCAGGTAAGCCACTGAAACTCAGGAGAAACAAGAAGTTTCTGTGCTGAGCCTCCCTGACACACCACTGTCAGACAGAGTATACCCTGGGCCAGGCTGAGGTTGCCTGCCGTTACGCCATGTTTAGAGCGCCCCAACCAGCCCCACTTCCTCCGTGCCTCTCTGTTAACCTTCTGGGGGGGGGGTGCCTCTTTTGAGCAGCTCTGGGGAAAAGGGAAGACACACCCCCACACCCAGTCCAGGACTGTGGAGGAGGAGGAGCCAGGTTTGTAAACCTACCACTGTCTGTTTTGCATAATTGTCTCCTTCGATGGTTTCCCATCAGCTCTGTGAGGTTAATTACTCAAACCTGGTGGTGTGTGCTATTCTTTGTAGTTTCATGGATTTTTAAAAAAGGAAGGGGCTGAGGATAGAGAAACAGGCCTTTCAGAACCTGAAAAAAACGTAATCCATGTGTGGCTGGTGAAGATTGCCAAGACTTGAGAAGAAAGCTGCATAGCAGCTGCAAAAGACGGTAAAATCTGGCCATCTTAAAGGGCAGGGCTTCGTAGAGGGGAGAGAGAGCAGACGGGGTTGGGAACAGGAAGCAGCCCTCTAACCCCACCAGGCTTCCTTCCTGGAGGTTCTAGAAGCACCTCTCTCACCATCCACTTCTTGGCCAGTTCCATCCTTAGATCCCCCCAGGGCCTCGCTCACCTTCTAGTCACCTGAGCCAGAAATAACCTGCTGCTTCCAGCATGCCCAGCCCCATAGAGGGTCCGGAAATGCTGCCTGTGTTCACGGAACAGGTGGGCGCTGGCTTGAGCTCTTAGAGATGCAGGGAATCCCCATTGCTGCCCACGTGTTCACCCCCGTCCCCAAAGCCTGGCTGTCTTTACCAGCTTGGACTGTGATCACAAAACACCACCAACTAGATCGTATAAGCAACAGGGGCAGCGAGTCTGGGAGAGCAGCGCCAGCATGGCTGGGCTCCAGCGGGGTGGGGCACCCATTTTGGTTGGCGGATAGCAGCCTTCTAGCCAGGTCCTAACATGGAGCAGGAGGAGCTTCACTCACTGCTGTGACGTGAGGTGACCCTAATACCTCCCATGGCCCAGCAGGCAAACACCATCACGTGAACACATGGGTGTAGGGAACAAACACAGGTTCATACAGTAGCTGAGCCTGAGAGCCACCAAGCACCCAGAAAGGGGTGACTCAAAGACATGCATGCAGCGAAGACCTGAAGCAGGACCATCCGGGGGTCACGGGCCACCATTTAGACAGCTCAGAGCTGCACACAGAGAGGCCTTACCTGTGCTCTCCCCTCCCCAAGGAAAGTGAACCCATCTCTCACGTGCAGGTAAGCTTGCTTTCTCTGGGACTCAGTTTCCCCAGCTGTGAAGGGATACATTAAATTAAACTTCTGGGGATTTCAACTATTTGAGGAGAGACAGTAAGAATCTTCAATGCCTTTTCAGAAGAAATATAAAAGACTCCATAACTTTCCATTCCGAGACCTCTGACCCACCCGTGAAACTTTTAAAAGCACAGGGACTCTGGGGTCAGAGCCCCAAGGTGGGTCATTCCTGACTTCCTATGTGACCATGGGCAGGGGAGTGCCCTCTCTGGGCCCATCAATCCCTTTGCCAACCCTTTATCTGCCCTTATGAATACAGTTCCATTACCCATTCCAACTGTGTCAGACATTCTTACCCGACCTTGAAGATAGAAAGTAGGGTGCAGAGGGATAAGAAGCAGAAAGTTGCACCCCAGCAGAGTACCCCAAGTGGATGTTAGAAACCAGGCTGACAGCTCCTATTTCAAAGTACCCCCAGACCCCAGGCAGAGAGCTTTTCATTCCTGTCTTCTTTTAGACTGGCTATCCTCATTTTGCACATGGGAAGACTGAGCCCCAGAGTTGCAAGGTTATAGAGCCAAAGGGGGCAGACCCAGAACAGCCTCCCAATTCTACATTGGCTACCGATGCAGATGGTATCTACATCACACGCCTGTCCTCCACCCTCAGGGTGTATTCTGGCCCCAGTCCGAGGGCTGGGCACCCCTTTCATAAAGCAGCATGTCAATTCCTTTTCAAGCTACAGTAGTTGTCTTCGTTGTGAGCTCTTATAGTGGCTGTGACCAGCAACTAGGCCAGAGTGACCAAACCTCAAGGAAGAGTGAAGCAGTTCAAAGGACAGGAGGCTGCTCACTATGGGCTTATAGGGAGATGTTACTGGCTATACGTGGCTGCCAAAGTGACCAGACCAGGCACTCCTCCTGACCACCACCCCACCAATGTGGCACCATTAGCTGCAGGGGTCACTGTCCTCTGGTCCCCATCAGTGATAACTTTGGCCTGAGCATATGATTCAGAACCATGAGGGCTAGGACTTGGCAAGGGTCCTCTGTGACAAGCTGGGCCAGCTCTGGAGGGTGCGAGGGCTCTGCCCAGAACCATCCTCTCCAAAGGGTGTTGTTTCAGGTCAAAAGGTTCTAGTTTAGGAGCTGTATCAAGGCAGCAGGTGGGCTGGGTGAACCAGCCTGAGCTTTGTCTGGGACAGGCTAGTGAGGGAACTGATCTGAGAGCAGCAGTTAACCCCAGCGTGCCTGGTAGACACACGAGGACCGCTGGGCTTTGCACAAGAAGGGACTCTGGCCCAGTGGAAATTCCTGCAAGGTGCCCAGGAAACCAGGCAGCCCAGCAGAGTCTGTTAGGAGCTTAGTCAGTAGAGAGGGCGGTGTTGGGCAGCAGGCCTGCAGACAGAGGAAGGCTGGGCCCTGGTGCTGGGGAAAGAGCCAAGCAGTTTAGAAGGCTGGGACTGAAACAGGGAGAAGGAACCAGGAGCCCCCGCAGCCATTCCACCGATAAGTGATCGCGAGCCTCGGCCACGTGCCCAGCACCACAGCCAGTGTATCACCGAACGCAGCCACTGTCTTGACTACTGAACTGTACCCTAGGGCGAGAACGAGGGACCATAAGCCAGAGGCCAAATCCATTTGTATTTAAAATGCAATGTGTGATGAGTGCTTTGAAGTAGATAACCAGAATAGAAAAGCACAGTTGAGGGAGGGCAACCTCAGAGCAGGAGAGATGGGATCCTTGGGAAAAGGAGGAGCGATCCTGGCAGGGCTGGGAGAAACTGAGTCAGGGGGGATCCACTGGTGCAGTGCATACTGGTAATAAATGACACTCTTAGCAAGGGTGTTGGCAAGAGCCAGTATGGATGGGACCTGGTAGACCACACAAAAAACTTGGAATTTTATTGGGGAGGTGGTCTCTGAGCCTGGGAGCCATTAAAATGTGAGACATCCATGACCAAAGGGTGTTTAATGAGATGTTGGAAGAGGAAAGCAGAGCCTGGAAGAGAATTCAGTGCTCAGAAGAGGAGGGATGGGGTATCTGGGAGTTCTTACAGGTAGATCTGGAGCCCTAGGGACAGTATCATGCAGGGCGTGGGGCGGAGGAGATGAGTCTATGACCCAGTGATGCTGACCTTAAGTACCAGCCCAGGAAATGCTCAGCAGGTGTCGGGATGAAGGAAGGATGGGACAGCATCAAGAACAGGTACGGGACGGGGACGTGATCAGCTATCTCCAGTTGCCCTCAAAGACAAGCACAGCATCCTATTGTAAGCCCACTATGTTCCTTTATGCTGCGAGCTCCCTTCGAGCCCCGCTCCTCTCAGCTCCTACCTGCTGGCTCCGGACCATTTTTCAGTGTCCTTCTGCACGCACACAGCTGTGTGGACCTCATTCCTTCTGTGAGGCTGCCACTGTGTGGCATTCAAAGGAATGGCAGCTACAGGCCACGCTAGCAGGCATATCCATTGGAAAACCCTTTTTTGCACACCTACTATATGCATGTCTCTGGGGTTCTATGCAGGACATGAAGACATCTGAGGTATAGTACTGAGGTGGCAAAAGGGGCCTAGGGTTAGATGCAGTCTGCTTTTTAGTTCTGATCCAGAGATGAGCCACTGGGGCTGGGGTTGTGTGGCAGCCCTGCTTGGGACATGAGACACCTTGTATTCTGTACGAGGACCCCATGATGGCCACTGTTGACACTTCTCATCTTTATCCAAATAGGAAAGGGGACCAGAGAGGGGATGGACAGAGGAGGACGGGCGTACTAATCAGATGGCCTGCTGAGGCTTTGTGGGGTCCTGGATTACGGCAGAGCCCTGGAGAAAGGGGATGGCTCTAGGCAGGGAGGGGCTTCCTGGGGACACTGCTTCTGGCTGTGTGTGTGTCTCCTGCTCTGCCGTCCCTTTCACTGTTAGTGAGTCTGAATGTGGCCCCCGCCTGCCCTTTCGTCTCTGTTAACCCTGTCAGCCTCGGTCTGTCTCTCTCTTCCCATCTCTGCTCCTTCCGTTGTTTTCTTCCCCTCTGTCTCTCCACTCCATCCCTGCCCCTGTTGATCTCTGTGGCATTCTTGCCACCCCCCTCCACCCTCTCTGCCCATCTCTGATCCCATTTCCGCATGTCCCTCTCTGCCACCTTCTCCACTCCTCTGTCTGGCTGTCTCTCCTTCCCAGCCTGTCCAAAGCTGCTGATCTGGACCATCACTGGGTGGCCAAGGCCTGGCTGAATGACATCGGCCTGTCCCAGTACTCCCAGGCCTTCCAGAACCACCTGGTGGATGGGAGGATGCTGAATTCCCTGATGAAGCGAGACCTGGAGAAGCACCTGAATGTGTCCAAGAAGTTCCACCAAGTCAGCATCTTGCTGGGGATCGAGCTGCTCTACCAAGTGAACTTCAGTAGGGAGGTGAGGAGCGGAGACGCGGAGATGAAGGTGGGCGTGGAGGTGAGGCACAGGCACAGTCCTCCTCTCCACCTCCACTGTCTGCCCAACCATCCCTTCATCCGTCCACTCATCCATCCACCCATTCACTAACACATCCATCCGCCTAGCCACCCATCCATCCACACCATGCGTGTATGTGTCCATCCATCTATACCCACATCTATCTACCCACCCCCTGTCTAGCCATTCACACCCAGCCATCTGTCTATCTGATCCATCATCTATCCATCCACCCACCCATCCCTCCACTCAGTCATCTCTTCCTCTCTCCCTTTCTCCTTCTAGCAACTCCTCACTGACTGGGTCAGATCCTGTGCTCAAGTCAGGGGTCCTGGGGATCCCTCATTCTCAGAGAGCCCAGGGAGACCACGGAGGTCAATGGCAGAAGGCTGTCAGCCTCTATGAAAGCCCTGAGAAGTGTCTTGGGGATCAGGGAGGGTTTCTGAGGTAGTATAACTTGCTGAAGTTATCACAGGATTGGCAGCAGTTAATAAAGGAAGGATGGGAACAGATGGTTCACTTTTCCTCAAACCTTGTCAAAACATAAGCAGCTCAAGATCAAGAGAGATGGACAAAGGGGAGGCTGTCCAACTGTCACCCTGTCACCCACTACTTGACTGGGCAGAGGGAGGGAATGAGGACCCAGGCCCTGGCCTCTGGACATGGCACACTGGGCTAGGGGAACGGGAGCGGCTGCAGGCTTGGAGGCTCAGAGAAGATGAGGCACTGCAGGAGCCCCAGGTCTAGGAGGACCTGTGAAAGGGCAGCAGGCTGGCCCATCCACAGGTCCCCAAGGATGTTTTATACCAGACCGTTTAACACCCTCAGGAACCTCCCTCCATAGGCAGGATGCCCACAAATATCTACTGAACTCCTGCTCTCTGTTGGATGTGCTAGGGTCAAAGATGCCTTGGACCTGGGGGCTACATAGCAGGCAGCGCTGTGCGTCTCTAGCCCACACACTTGTGGAGACAGGTCTCTCATTTCTCAGAACACAGATGACATGCTTGGACAGCTTTGGGTAGCTCATCACACAAGCACGCTGAAGTCCCCCCGGTGCCATGGACATTTCCACCAGGTGTGTCCTCCTTGTGCCCTCGTCCCCTCCACTAACTCCACGTATCTTCCCACTTCCCAAGGCCCTCCAGGAGCGTCGAGCCCGCTGCGAGACACAGAACACGGACCCTGTGGTCTGGACCAACCAGCGCGTGCTAAAGTGGGTGCGAGATATTGACCTTAAGGTGAGGGATGATGGCAGTGAGGGAGTGGGGTGACTCTCCAGCATATAAACCCCATGAAAATGAATATCCACCTTCATGTGAGGTGGGTGGGCGCCATCATCTGTCCCTGCTGACGCTGGGGTTTCAAGTCCCTCACTGCAACAGTAGGACCCCTGTAGAGAAGCTCAGCACTGGGGGATCCTGAGAGGGTGTAGTGAGGTCACGCTAGTGTGAAACCTCTGTGTTCGCAGCTCAAAGCATGGGGGATGGGGTCCCCTTCACTCTCAAATCAGCTGATCTCCAATGGTAAACATTCCCCTTCTTGACTCTGATGGTCCCCGAGACCACCCAGCCTTATGCTTCCATCCTCAGGAATACGCAGACAACCTGACTAACAGTGGTGTTCACGGTGCTGTGCTGGTTCTGGAGCCCACATTCAATGCAGAGGCCATGGCCACCGCCCTGGGCATCCCCAGTGGGAAGCACATCCTCCGGAGACACCTAGCAGAGGAGATGAGCACCATCTTCCATCCAGCCAAGTGAGTGCGCCAGGCCTTGCGTATGGATACAGGATGCTGGCTGGGGAAGCAGACTCTGCTATGGCTGCCTGGCTCTTGCTTTGTGGAGTCCTAGTTGTCTTTGTATTACATTAATCAGGAAGCTGAGACTCAGAAGCTGAGTCAGAGACTAGAAAGAAGTAGGAGAGGTCTTAACATAGCATATGCTAAACTCTTGTTACCACACAGGCATTTGAGCAGGGAGAGTGAAGCGGTCAGAGTGAGAAGGCTGGTTGATGTGTGACTTGAGCTGGGGACAACAAACATGGCTTCACAGGGTGGTCATTCTGGCAGGTAGAGCTATCGATGATGAAGGTTTAGAGGCAGGACTGGGCGTGTAAACAATGCATTCAAGTCGGGGAAGCAGAGCACAGGCGCTCGTTCCATGTGTACTGCTGCCCCCAGTGACCACAGATGGCTTCTAAGGCAAGGTCCATGCATGGGGGGCGGGGGTCTCCTCACCGTGAGAGTTATTTGAATGAACACCTGGATAGCCTAGACTCGCCTGCATGGAGACCGCTCTGGGGAGTCTCATGTGGGGCTGGACAAGCATTGGCCCAAGCACTTGCTGAGTGCATGTTTCATCCTAACAGCGTTATCTCCTCACAGATAGCAAACTGGTCCTAAGGGGCCATGCTCACCCCTGGTCACCCAGCCAGTAAATGGCCACATTCTGCTGGGTCTTTAGCTATTTTAATATGGCAAACTCTCTTGATTGCTTTTCACAGGTTGAACCAACCTTGCATTCTTAGGACTGGTTTCACTGGGTCAAAGTGTACAATCCTTTTCTGGGTGTTGGATTTGCTTTGCTAGTGTAGATTTTTACATTTATATTTATTAGAAATATGATCTATAGAGGTTTTATTTGGTGTGGGGTTTTTGTTTTGTTTTGAGACAGGGTCTTCCTGTAGCCCCAGCTGGCCTGGAACTCACTATATAGACCAGGCTAGCCTTGATCTCCTCACAGAGATCTGCCTGCCTCTGCTTCCCAAATGCTGGGATTAAAGGCATGTGCCACCAAGCCTGCCTGCCTTTCTTTTCTTTTCTTTCTTTGTTTAAGGTTAGTATTTATTAAGACATTTTTAAGTATGAATGTTGAGAGAAAGAAAGGTACTTGAGAAGAAAATAAGACTCACTCAAGACCTGAGCTTCTCATAGAAGTTTCTTGTATTTATTTTAGATTTCGTTTGGGAAGGGTGTTATTATTGTTATTGTTTTGTGATAGGATCTCATTATATAGCCCAGGCTGGCCTCAGGCCCACTACATAGCCCAGGCTGGCTTTGAACTAGAGATTCTCTTTCCTCAGCTTCCCGAGGGCTAGATTTTCAGGTGTGTGTGCCACCACACCTAGCCTGTAGTCTTCTTGTTTTATGGGGCGTTTGTTTGGTTTGGATATCAGGACAATCCTGGCCTGCTAGGGTGAATTAGGAGTTGGTTTTTCCTATCTTGCTTTTTGGAATGGTTGGTAGGATAGATGTCCATTATCTTTAGTCATTTAGGAAGCTGAAATTCAATCCACAGAACCCATGTAAACAAGCCGGGCCTGGTGGTTTGTGCTTGTAATCCCAGTACAGAGAAAGCAGAGGCAGGAGCATGCCTGGAGCACACTGGCCAGTCAGCCTAGCCTAACCGGTGCAGCCATTGAGATGCTGTCACAAAGAAGATGGATGGCATTCCTGAGGATGACACCTAAGGTTGTCCTCTTGCCTCCACATGCATGCACACACGTGCACACACTCACATATGTGCACATACACACATCACACACACACACACACAGATCAGATAGTAAGTAGTTTAGTATTTTAGGAGCCACAGCAGGAAAATAGCTGTGGATAACAGCCAGCAGATGGGCACAGCTGGGTTCCAATAAAACTTTATTTATAACATCAGTTTATTCACTGGGTTTGGCACATGGGCTATACTTTAGCAAACCATGTTCTAAAGAAAATCACTGATGCTTTTTTTGGAAGGAAGGAAGACAGATGGGGATACAGATTTCAGATACAGGGCAGAGAACGTTCCTGTCTTAACTCAGATCCCATCTGACTTAGCTAAAATATTAGGGGTTACCTCGCTTCTCTTCCCTTTGTAACATCCAGAGGAGTTAACAGCAAGGCCTGGGAGTGTCACAGGCTGGGGTTTGGGTCCTGACTCTGCTGCTGACAGCTTGGGATCTTTCTGCCTTCTCATCTGTGAGCAGTGTGGATTATATTTATAAAGAGCTGAGTTATGGACTAAGAGAGATGGTTCAGCAGTTAAGAGCACTGGATGTTCTTGCAGAGAACTCAGGTTTGATTCCCAGCACTCACATGAGGACTAACGACCATCCATAACTCCAGCTCCAGGGGAATCTAACGCCCTCTTCTGACCTCTACTGGCACTGCACAGTGCAGGTGCTGTTACACACATACAGACAATACATTCATACACATAAAATAAAAATAACAAAATATTGTTTAAAAAGAGATAAGTGAGGAGGTATGCAGCGAGTCTCCGCGTCGTGGTCTCTGGCAGCAGTGTGAGTTTGGGAGTGGGCCTCTCTCACTAACATCAGGTGAACCGTCCCAGCTCCACAGGTATCCGGGAGGCTGAGCGCTTTGGAACCCCACCTGGTCGGGCCTCCAGCATCACCCGCGCAGGGAGGGAGGAGAGTGGAGGCTGCGGCAAGTACAGGACTGGCAGGGTAAGTGTCTGAGGCATGCACATCGGCCTTTCTGTCCCGGGGCCGGGTGTCTCCCCACCCCCCACCTTCCTCATATCAGTCATTCCTTTGTCACCTGTGGAGCTGAAGAGGCTGTAGCTCAGGGGGGAGCCCAGGAGAGATGCCCTGGGTACCACCTTCAGGGCACTCACTTAAAGTCAGGCCCGGAAAGGAGGTCCTGCAGACTTCCTTGAGTCCACAGGAGGCAGGGGATGCTGCAGACCGAGACCCCCTCACTCTGGCCTCCCGAGTCAGATGGTCTCCCAATAAAGGGAACTTGTACATAGCTAGGAATCCCAAGGACTCCAGGGAACCCCAGACTCCACAGAGAACCCGTTTACACTCTGAACTTCAGTGCTGAAACCTCAGTGGGCTCAATAAAACAGCACAGAGCAGGAGCAGCTGCTCTGGTCCCAGCAAAGCGTAGACAAGATTATCATAATGGATCTCAAATCATTCTCCTCGGCACCTGGCAACACCTGGGCCCCAGCTGCAGGGCAGGCACCACCCTGAGCACGCGAAGGGCATAGCAGGAACAGACTGCCACCAGCTTCTGAGAGTCTTGCATCCTGGGCCAGCCTTTGTTATGTTTTGCTTTTGTTTTTGTTTTCAATTGCCAGAGTCTAACTCAAGGCTTCGCATGTGCTAGGCAAGTGCTCTACCACCAAGCTACAGATCCAGACCAGTCTTCTTTGTTTTTGTGGGATTTTTTTTTTTTTTTTTTTGAGATTAAGCTCTCAGGGTCCAAGCTGGCCTAGAACTCACCCTCCTCCTGCCCTCAGCCTCCTGAGTGCTGGTGGTTAAGCCCTGTGCCCTGCAGAAACCCTAGAGCCTGCTTTCAATTGGGAGCCAGAGGAGTGAAAATTTGTTTTGAGTTGGGGGTGCTCGACTGAATCTCACTCTTTTCATGTTCCCGCACAGATAGGCATGTGTGGCATAAACAGTATATCCGTGGCCTTAGAATGTCATGCTGTGGGTAAAATTAGGAAAACCTGTCCAAGTAGTCCTCCGAGGAGAACAATTCTGTTTGTGGAGATGCATTGTCTAGAAAGACAGTGAAGCCCCCAAGTAACTGTAGAGTACTATTGTGAACAAGGAAACAGAAATCTACTCAGTAGCAGGAGGCCCACGAGAGGCCACAGCGTGTGGTGATGGCTCCTAACCCGGGTGTGTTTCCACGTGCTCCGCCCCCCACCGGCCCAGATTCCTTGCAGACTCAGTCCACAGCGATCTCTATCATTTTCTTCACTCTATAGGTAGGAAAACTCAAGGCTTGGCTGGGGTGGTTGCTCTAACAGGAATCAGAGTTTGCAAGCCCCAAACCCACTAGGTAGTGCTGGGGTGCAGTCAGACCCCACACCCATGGTTACTCACCCTCAGGGTGTTATCTCGTTATCTGTCTACCTGCTCTCAAGAGGAGGGAGGGAGAAGACTTTAGGGATGGATCATTCTTCTGCAGTGTCTGTTGTCACCCTAGATAGCTAATGGAATTCCTCCAGCTGGGAATTCAAACCTAGGTTCCTCATGGAAATTCCCCAAATCCCTCCCATCTGCCTGGGCTGTGGGGTATTGCCAATGGAGGAGCCCAGAGAGGTTAAGAGAAGGGCTCAAGGTCACACAGCAAGTGAACTGGAGATGGCCACCTCTCCCAGCTCTCTTCTCGACTGTCTTCCCGTGTCCTTTGTTTTCTTCCTGTCTCTGCAGCTGCCCCTAGGAAAGATAGGAAGGGGCTTCAGCAGCAAGGAACCGGATTTCCATGAGGACTACGGCTCTCTTCAAAACGAGGACTGCGGGGATGAGGACCCCCAGGGCAGGCCGGAGCAGTGCCGTCTGGAGGGCTACAACAGCTTGGAGGTCACCAATGTGTGAGGCATGTGACTGGATGTGAAGAGACCTGGGAGGAAGAGCAGCCTGATGCCCGGTGACATCCGTCCCCACTTCACAGAGTGACCTGAGGCTGAGGATGGGCCTCGGTGTCTGGACAGAGTCCCCATGGATGACTGCAAATTCGAGTGGCACCAAGGACAGCGACACCTCCCCCCCAAGTGTCTCAGGTGGCATGGCTGTTCTTGTGCTCCTGAAGACACATTACCCCCAAGGACACGTCACCCAGCCCCATGAGCCAACAGGCGCAGATGGCCCTTGCACTGCCCTTTACGGCGTAGACCAAGGGCTGGCATTTTGTACTGAGCTTCCAAGGTGGAGAGAGGCCTCCAGTTCTGGAACCCCCTGCCAAGAGGAGAGCCCTGAGCACTGAGAGCCAGGTCCTGTCCCGTGATCTCAGATGGACAAGGTCTGGACTGCCACCCCTCAGGCCCCTGGGCAGAGAACTTGGACTGACCTAGGCCCTGACGCTGGAGGAATGCAGAACGGGCTGGGCGTTCCTTCTGTCTTCAGAGCTCTGCACCAGGGCTGGGTGTGTTGCAGAGGTGTTTGCCCATCCCCCGCTGTGGTTGCTCTGAGTGAGGGCAGGGAAGGATACCTGCAGGGCCAGAGGGCCTGGCAGCAACAGCTTCCGGGGATACCCTCATCCTGTCACTAGAATGAAAGGTCCTGCTGGGACCTCGGGAGTAGGAGTGACTGAGCTCAGTCAGAGACAAGCATTCCAAGTGTGGACATGGGTCCTGGGTCTGGGATGGGGACACACTTGTCTTCATTAACCCAACAAACCTCTGCTGAGATGTCCCGGTCACCTGAGACAGGTGTCCTTACCCATGACCTGACGGAGGTGTGAATTCTACAGAGCGAGGTCACTGGGTGTCAGAGGAAGGGGCCTGGAGCCCTTTTCTTGACCTGCCTGTTCTGCTTGCGGTTTCCTCCTAGTGGCCTCATGTCCCTGTGCCTCAGTGTCTTACCTAACAATATTCCCAGTTCCTCCCAGGGACACCATGAGGATTAACACTTGCTAATGTCTGTAACAAGCTTCCAGTCTCTCAGGAAACAAGTGGAAGGGATGGAGGGGAGAACAGGCCTAACTTCCACTCACAGCACCTAAGGACACCGGATGGGTTCTCTCCGTTTCAACTGGGGCAATAGACAGAAGGGGAACAAGGACTTTTGAACTTTGGGAGTTCCCAACATCTCCCAGCAAGACCTGGGGGATCCACGAGTGAGTACAGCCTGCAGACTGGGCTGGGCACAGTGTCCAGGCACAATTGACTTTGTGAGTGATGCCAGAGGACTTGATGGGCAGATGTGCTCTGCACACAGCGGGTAGGTGCCAGTTGCTTCTTGAACACCACACACACACACACCCCTACTCTCTCTGAGGCCTTTGCTCTGGAGTTTATGAAAGGTTCCAATTCCCAAATCCAGCAGCAGGGGGCGGCCTCTGAACCACCAAAGTCAGTCTTCAGCTAGAAAAGCGCTGTTGCCTGTGGGAAAACCACACCCCGCGAACTGAACCTGAGAATTGATGGTGGTACAGTGTTGAAGGCCACGGCCTCTCAATAACTTTTCCATAGGCATAGTCTTCCTCAGGCCCTGAGTTCAGAGACCTCAGGTATGGGTAGGACTCCTTCTGTCTGTTTTGGGGTTCCCGAAGGACGTAGGACTGATGCTGCGACCCGAAGGGTGAACTTTCGGGGTATGATGCAGCTTTGGTGAGGTGGCAGACCCCAGGGTCTTTATAACATTAAAATCACAGCCTAGGAAAGAGAGAGAGAGAGAGAGAGAGAGAGAGAGACTTATAATTGACTTGTAATTGGTATCAGCTGTCACTCTCAAGCCCCATCCAGCTGGGGGAACTGTGGTGCAGAATCTGCCTGTAGGGAGGAGGCAAAGGCAGGTGTCCTGGTGACTCCCCAAAAAGGGAGCCAGAGGGGCCGAAGGGGCCAGAGCGCAGGGCACAGCACTTGAACCTGACACCCAAGGTGACAGTAATGTTTGTCCCAGACGCAGCCTTGGTGATGGGAGCAGGTCACCATCAAGGACAGTGTTGCCCCCCATGAGCCTGGCAGCTACTGGGGACCCTTGGACAACCCTGAGTGTACCTGTGGGTCCTATGACATCCTCATAACACTCTGTCACCTGAGGCCCAGGGTTCCAGGTGAGACACTGGGCTGAGCTTCTCCATGAGGACAATGTGGACAATAGGCTAGCATCTTCCCCAAGGTGAGCAGGTGAAGAATAGCTCTACTTTCAGATGGGCAAAGACGGGTGGGGGTAGAAAGCTGGCGGGCTGACAGGCTGATAGTACAGCCATGATGAGACGGGACCTGCCACGCTCCATCCAAACAACTGAGTTGAGGTCTTGGTCCCCAAAGGGTGACATGGCATCTAGATCTGGGGGAGACATGCACATGCTGCTCTGGAGCAGCTGAAGCTCCTTGCAAGGGAGGTGGGGAGAAGCCGGGTGAAGTGAGATGCCCCAGTTTCCTCCCAGGAGCCAGGAGTGCACAGCATCAGAAGACAGCTTCCCAGTGGGCTCTGGGTTTCTGCTTCTGGCATCTCTGCAAGTCTCCGGATTCACCTCTGGCTCCTCTGGCATTACTGTCCTGACTCCACGCTACAGGAGGCAGAGGCCACTACGTGACAGCTCAGACCAGGTGAAGTGGAAGAAAGGTGTCGTCTCCAAGTCTGGTCAGCATGGGGTACTTAGAACAGGGATCCCCCCAAATGTTGGGATCACGAAAAACAGGGTGGAATCTCGGCAGAATGGACAGTTAGGCAAGATATGACTTCAGATTTCATCACAGGGGTACAGGGACCTTCTTCAGCCCACCGAGCTACTCTAACCTGGAGGGAGATCGGCTGTACTTCGACTACATTGACCCTTCCCAGAAAGCCACATGTTCTGAGGACCATCAAAGGCCCCTGCCAGCATTTCCCTGGGAATCAGTGAGAAAAAGGAGGCCCCTGGATCGTGGGGTCTAGGTCTCACTTTAGGACCCATAGTTGACTGGTGGCAGTGTCCCACACCAGCTGCAAGGCTCCAGCACCTTCCCAGAGAGAATTCTAACAATGTAACAATAAATGCTTGGCCTTGAGATGATGCTTTGTCTTTGTGCTTTCTCATTTAACCTCCCAGAAGCCTCTTGGAGAGGGGGGAGTAGGAGCCCCTGAACAGGTGGGGAAACTAAGGTTAGAGAAGCTGAGGGCAACGTCTTTTGGAGTGTAGATGCTCCCTGGTGGGGGGTTAAGGGGTGCAGGTCTCTGGATCCACCTGAAAATCAGCATACTCCGCCAAAAGATGCTTCAGGTCCAAGCACCACACACAGGTGCCAAGGTCATGGCAGATACACAGACTTTTCCAGCCAAGCCCTGTCACCATAGGTCTGTGGGCTCCACCCAGGCCCCTAGGAGCCCTGTCAGAAGCCACCAGCCCAGCCCAGCCCAACCCAGCCTGTCTGCATCTCCCAGGCAGGAAGACATACTTCTTCCCGGTTCCTGGCTAAGGTCAGGTGGAATAAATATGCCCACTGAAGTGGGTGATTAGGGGCAAGAGATGAAGAGCGAGGAAACCTTGGGAGGGAGCCAGATCACCAGTTCCACCTGCTGTTCCCAGGCTCAGCTCCTGAGAAGTTGATGGCCCTGGAAAAGCATCTCAAACATGCTATTTGTCTCCTGCTATTTGTTATTGTTTTGAGGCAAGGTCTCCCTCTAGCCCAGGCTAGACTCAAAACTCATAACGAGTCTTCTACCCTAGGTGCTCCAATGCTGAAAATGCCTACATGTGCCACAATGCCCGGTATAGTATTTCTGTTTTAAGGCAGACTGTGTCCTCTGGAGGAGTGTGTTAGTGCTTGTGTGTTCTGCTGAACCAGACCTTTCAAGCCCCTGAATGATAAGCCTGTTCGGTCAGGAGCTCAGGGGCTGACCAGCTGTCTTTGCCTTCCAAGCCTGTCATTCAGAAAGCAATTTTCTTCTAGATAGGGGTGGGCAGCTTCCCACAATTCAGGCTTTGACAACCAGGAAGTCTTTTCCACTCTAGGGAATTGTATTCTGAATGGCTGTGTGGCTCTGTAGGTGGAGCCCAGACCAGGAAGAAAGACTGATCTGAGGTCTTGGCTACTTTTGTTAGGAAAAGACCCAAGGAAATGTACATAAACCACATGTGCCTCGGTTTTCCCAGCTGTCCAATGAGAACAGTCCCTATCAGAGAGGGCTACTGTAAGGAAGAGTTTGGCAGACCCACATTCAGCTAGAACTTAATGAGGAATGGCTGCCCTGGGGGCATCTGGCCACCTCTGGAGAAATCTGGAGTTATCAGGATTGTGTGGACAGAGGCTAGCAAGTCAAGCAAAAGGAGAATACTCTAACCAAGGACATCAAGACTCCACTACCATCCAATTGGTATTAAGGTTACCCCAAGTCTACAGGTTAGATGTCCCTCACATTCTTAATTCTTTTCTGGTACCTGTGTGAGCTGTTGGGGCTGGACTCCCATTTCTCCTTTCTGAATTCTGGAGGGTCTTCTCTCCCGGGACTTGGCTGCCTGACCCCACCTGGAGGGAAGAGGAACTTCAGTCTAGAGAGAAGCCTCTCTGGCCACATCATTGGATAGCCAGTTGGTCTCCATCTCCTCAGGTTACCACTGGAGGATTCAACTCACCTCAACAGAAATATTCAGAGCAAACATTGCTCTCCTCACTTCCTGTACAGTATAGTACAACTTCCATTAGAACTGAAAGCTATTATTCGTCGTCTAAGGTGATTTAAAGTACCCGGGAGGATATTTGCAGGTTACCGACAAATGGCTGTTTAAGGAAGGCACCCAAGTGTCCTTGAATCTAAATATCGCAGGGGGGCCTGGACCCCAACCAACCCCATGCTCTGTGGATTCTGAGGAACCATTGCTGCCTATCCTCATCCCTCTTGAGAGCTTCAAAACCAGCACTAGTTAACCACATTGCTGGTGAGCTGGAAGCCCTTGTGGGCCTAAGCCAGAGCAACCCTCCCTGAGCCTCCATAGATCTATCGGGCAGCAAGCTCGCTCTTTCCCTGGCCAGCAGTCCGCTGCCTCTTCCCTGTGTCCCTCATGGCTTCCCCCGTATTCACATATAACCTAATGCCACTGTAAATAAGAACACAGGTTCCCCCCCCTTAATAATCTCATTTTAACTTAAATTTCAAGTCAACATCGGAATTTTGGAAGAATATGGTCCAGCCCATAAGAGTCCTCAACAATCTGCCCAGCCATTGCTGATGTCTCCTTGGGTTGGATTTCAGTCCCAGTTAAGTCACCCATCATCTTCTGGGCTTGACTCTAAACAAGCATAACACCCTCTGCACGCACGCATGCACACACACACACACACATACACACACACACAACACAAATAATGAATGCAAAATTAATTTTTAAAAATAAAAATTGACTGAAGCGTGCCACTTTGAATGTCCTTCCTTCTTAGCCTGTGACTCCAAAGGTAGAGGCCAGACTATGACTCCTCACTGTCCCCCTCCAGGAGTACATCCCTGGCTTTCCATTCCATACAGAATTCTGAGGTAGGGCCTGGGATCGTCCTTAGGAATCTAAAATGTTTGTTTGAGGGCTCCATTTCTGCTACAGCAGCGACAGGTTTGGTGACTCCTGGGCACAGCTTGCAGTCCATCTGCCACAACCTATGACGCTCTAGACCTTCTGGAGGTCACAGCAGCTTGCCATCCCACCACTAGGTGGCAGGACAACATGTCCCTCATCAGTCCTGGCCAGCTGAGTTCAATTCAGAAGGTAAAAGAGCCCCTCATAACCTCTAGAGCTGCAGCTGGCCAAAGTTCCCAGGGCCCTTTGGAATCCCCGCCCATCTCTGCAACGCTGAAGGATGGCTCTTGGTAAAGAAATGCCTTTTGTTTTCCCCACAGAAGACAAGAAACTTATTATCAGTGGGGCATGCAAAATGTGGAAGGTGAATCAGAACCTCCATCCCCTTCTAGTAAGAGGTCCCCAATGAACTACGGAGGAGGGGGAGGAAGAAGAGAAGGAGGAAGAGGAAGTGTGGTGAGGGTGGAGAGGAGGAAGGAAAGGAGAAGAGGAGGAGGAAGAGAAGGAGTCAAAGGGGGCCTTCAAGATGGCTTAGCAGGTAAAGGTTCTTGCCACCAAGGCTGATGATCTGAGTTCGATTCCCAGAATCCACATGGTAGATGGTGCGAATCATCTTCTCCAAGTTGTCCTCTGATCCCCCCACACACTACTAAAATAATTTTAATTTTTATTACAATATTTTATTTTTTATTTTATGTGTATGAATGTATTGCTTGCATGTATGTGAGTGCATTCATGCCATGCAATGCATGTGGAAGTCAGAAGAGGGCATCAGATCCCCTGGAACTGGAGTTACAGATGGTTGTTAGCCGCCATGTGGATGCTGGGGTCCTCTGCAAGAGCATCCAGTGCTCTTGACCGCTGAACTACCTTTCCAGTCCCAATAAATGTCATTTTTAAATGTTTTTTAAAAGTCAAAGAACCAGGAGAGTATGGCAGGGACAGAGCCACCAACCTCGGGGGATTTCTGTGGGGTTGGACAGCACTTCCACCTCCCACCTCCTCCCGAGCCCACACAGCTATTGACTCAGCAGATCTGACCACTGCTTCCTCCTTCGAAGCAGCTGGGCCTGGAGCCAGGGTGCCACAGCTGCTTTTAACCCCAGGTCGCTTCCCACTTTTCCCATTCCTCAACTGCTTCCGGAAGGCCAGGGCCTCTCGGTGGCCCTTTCCCGCATCCAGTGCCTCCGGGATTCCCCATAATCATGGAGGAGATGGGATGTCCCAGGCTGGCTTCAAAGCTTTCTGGGTAAATCCCACAGAGCCCAATCATCTACAGATACAGAACAGCTGGATTTGACTTCCAGGATTTGCCTTTGGCCCTCAAGCCACAGACATCCCGAGCCCAGCTACATCCTGTGGGTCCATCTCCCCAGCCCTTCCTGACTCAGAGTTGTTGTAGTTAGGACCTTTGCACTGAGGTCCACAGTAGGAGCTTGTGGTTTATAAAGCCTCAAGTCATGAACTGGCCTTGCTTTCTGCACTTCACAGGCATCAACTTGACCGTGACCGTAACAGTTGCCAATCCCATCTTACAGGCCAAAAAGCCAAGGCTCCAAAAGGCTAAACAACTCACCCAAGGATCTGAGCTGTCAGCACCCCGAAAGCTGGTGACCCAGCCCAAGCAAGCAGCTGCCTCCTATGCATACAACTCGAGATAAACCCCCACCCACACTAGAAGCCCAAGAGAAGTAAAAAGAAAATGGAAGGAGGTTTAAAAAATGCTTAACCTTCTAGTGACCCCAGCCCAGCCCGGTGATGCAGCCCTGTGAATCCCCAACTATCTGAGAGACAGAGGCAGGAGGATAGTAAGTTCAAGGTCAGGTGGGCAACTTAGTGACACCCAGTCTCAAACAGTAAACAGAGCTGGAGGTCGCCCAGCTAGTAGAGAGGGAGCTGGGGCACTCGGCTGGTAGAGAGAGAGCCACCCCACCTAGAACTAGATGGCCTGTGGGACCCATGCCAACCCGGAGAAAACCTGTGGGCACACCTGTGCTCTCTTTGTCTCAGGTTGCGCCGACTCTCAAGGCTCCCAGCCGGCTGGTGGTACAGTGACCCTGCTACGAGGCCTCAGGCAAAGCCAGCAGTGGGCAGAGAGATGACCAGTTGCCTAGAGAGGTTCCTGCCCACCCAGGGTTCCTGGCCTGGTACTAGGGTGGACAGCAGTCAGGGCACCTCTGACTGACTGAGTCTGGGACTGCTAGCAGGAGGACTGCAAGCCAGCCCGGAAGGCTCCACTGGGACCTGAACCCCCAGGGTGGCCCTCAAGGCTCTGAGTGATAACTGAGCTTTCTGAGAAATGACTTCACCCTGCTTGCTCCACCGCCCCAGCTGCTGACTTAGAACTTGACAGCAGCCAGCGTCGGCCCTTGGTAACTCGATTTGCCAGCTCCATGACTCAGCCTCTGGTTTCATCCTTCTCTCCCAGCCCCAGTCACCCTCCAGGGAGCAGGTCTGCGCTGGCTGGCTAGACTCCCAGGCTGAGGTTCCAGGGGCGCACCCAGCCAGAACACATTACAGTGTGTCAGCACCAGCCAGTCGTCAGCCACCTTCGGACGTGGACCTCGGGAAGAGCTCCACCACCAGCCTCTCTGTCTCTTCCAGGCAGGGACTCCACAGGAAACGGGATTGGAAAACACAGTCCCACCTAGCTCAGGACCAAATGCCGAAGACACTGCGCTCTGGGTTCGGGTCCTGCAAGTTCACAGAAATACACAGCTACATAGCAAGTTCAAGGTCAGCCTGGAGTACGTGAAACCCTGGCTCAAAACTTAAAAACAAAATAAGGTCCCAGGAGATGACACCACTAGAAAAGTGCTTGCAGACCTGAGTTCAGTGCCTGTCTAAAAATCCAGATGTGCTTTGCAGATCTGTAACCCAGTGCTGGGGAGGTGGAAACAGGAGGACCCCTGGGACTTGCTTGCAAGCCAGTCTAGCCAATCAGGGAGCTCCAAGTCCCAGTGAGAGACTGCCTCAAAATATAAGGAGGTTTGGGGCTGGGGGGCTGGCTCGGCTGTTCGGAGTGTACACTACTCTTGTGGAGGACCTGAGTTTGATTCTCAGCACCCACATCCAGTGGCTCATAACCACCTGTAACTCCAGGTGCAGAGGATCTGATGCCTTCTTCTGGCCTCTAGAGACACCGCAGAGAGGCAAGCATACATGCCATGAAAAAAATTAATCTTTTATAAGAAATACGATGGAGAACTGAGAATTCAGAATTGACACTTGAAACCAACCTCTGGCCTCTTCACACATGCACACACAAGTACATACGTATGTGTGTGCATACAGACTACAAAAAGCCACCCACAGAAATAGAGTAAATCCAGCCAGGTGTAATGGTAGGGAATGGTGGGGACTGCGGTGATCTTTGAGAAGGGCTAAGAATCTAAAGGGACAGCCACAGCCTTGTATGGTGACACATGCCTGTAATCCCAGGACCATAAGAGGCGGGGGCATAGACACATTCACACTCCATACTGTAGAAAGGAATCTGCACGTGCGTGCTGTTGATAGATCAGCGTGCATGCACTGTTCTCAGCTTGCTTGTTCTGAGTTAAGCTCTCCAGTCCAGGTGGCACCGGAGGAGCGCAGGGCTGATCCTGGCAGACACTAACCAGACTCAGTTCCAAGAAGTGCCAGAAGTCCAGAGACAGTGAGGAAGAAGTGCAGGGACTGGAAGGAGAGAGGCGCCAACACTGTCAATCCCAGGAATGAGGCTGGCAGCCTGACCAGACAGACAGACAGCCCCAGAGTGACTGATTGCCTTTGTCTTCCTCACTATAAAACCAGTGGCTGTAGAGGAAATGCAAGGCGCCCTGGTTTCTCTTACGGTTCATCCCACTGCTTCTTAGATAACTGGCTTTCTGAGTATGGCGTACTTTGAGGATTCAATACCTAGGACCAGTGAAATGGCCCATGCAAGTCTGATGATCTGAGTTTGATCTCTAGAACCCACTTCAAAAGCTCTGAATGCTTCAGGAGGCAGAGACAGGTGGCTCCCTGTGAGATCAGGGCCAGCCTGGTCTGCACAGTGAGTTCCAGGCCAGTTAGGTCTACAGGGAGACCCTGTCTCAAAAAGACCACCACCAACAACAAAAATCTGGATGCTTTAGTCTGTATTTATGGTTCTGGCATTCCTGTAGTGAAATCGGAAGCAGAAACAGGAAAATCACTCTGAAGCCAGCCAGTAAGCCTGAATACACAGTAGAATCATCTAGAGACCTGCCTCAGCAGTGTGGAAGGAGATAACTGACTCCCAAAGCTGTCCTCTGACCACAGGAGGATGGTGGCATGCTCACACTCACATGTACAGCACACACACAATAAATCTTAAAAGTTTAAAAATAATATTCAGTTCCTGTCTGTGTTTGCTGACTGCTTATGGCAGTCTGGTTATCAAGAAGCTGAGGCAGGAGGATTACGAGTTTGAGGCTAGCCTGGGCTATACAGCAAGGCTTGTGTCAAAAACTAATAATAAGGGCTTTGTTCCTGCAGAGGACCTGGGTTTTAAAACTTATAAATTGCTCTGGAATTTTCCATGTAATAACTTTAGACTTCTTGACAGGAAATTAAAGTTGCAGCTTAAGTAACTTGTTAGTTCATTTTCGGGTAGCTGAATGCATTTTTATATGGCATCTCTTCTGGTTTTCTTTATAAAGATGTGATACTGGGTAGGTTGACCAGGTTCCAGGAGATGGTCCCACACTGAAGAACATCTGGGGACACAAATTAGACTCAATAGACCTTAAAAATAGCAATAGAGGGACCTGGAGAGATGATTCAGCAGTTAAGAGCACTGACTGCTCTTGCAGAAGCTCCTGGTTTGGTTCCCAACACCCACATGGCAGCTCACAACTGCTTGTGACTCCAGTTCCAGGGGATCCAATTCCCTCTTCTGACCTCTGTGGGCATGGAGCTGCATGGATACACTTACATATACATAAAATAAAAATAATCAGTAAAATATAAAAATCAAAATAGAGGACGTGAAATCAGGCAGGGAGGTAGAAAGGAGAATATAAAGAGAGGAGCTGGTCTGAATATGAACAAAAGACATTGTATGCAATCCTCAAAAAATTGTTTTAAAAAGTTGTCAGGTTCTCTTAGCCCTGCTGACCAAGGAAGCAGATATTCTACCAAATACCAAGAATTTTAAAAAGTAAATTAAAAAGAAAGACCCAGGGCTGAGGTGTAGCTCTGTAGTAAAGAACTTGTCCAGCATGTATATAGATGCCCTGGGTTCTAGCCTCACCTACACCCTACAAAAAAGTGATAGTGATGTATGTCAACATAGGTTCCGCATGTGAGTTGTATGACACTGTTCCTAGGGAGACAGGAACAAACATCTGTTCACCACCAAAGCCAAACTTGGGGAACCAATGAGCTCTCTGAGTACAGGTGAGGGTTACTGCCAAGCCCACCCCAGCATGAGTGAGAGCTCACCAAAGCTACCTCCCTGGAGCTTCAGGCACAACTTGGAGACAGCTTTGATGGGGCGGGGTCTCTCTTCTTTCCAGTTGCTTATGAAACCTTGGGGAGTCCGCAGCCTCGCGAATCTCGGAACTTTGGGGGACTTCCTGAGACTTGTGAGTTTCTCACTTCCCAATCTTAGCAGCCTCCCTCCCAGGAAGAACTGGAAATTACTACCTAACAATGCGAACCCCAGTGTGTCCCACACCTCCAGACTCTGGCCATGCTCCATCTCTATCACTTGGTGATTTCACGATGTTATTGTGTGCAGTATAGAGCATGTACGTTATTTGTTTTGTTGCTGCTGTTCTTTGTCACCCAGCCTGATTCCCTTTATCTGTCCAGACTCTGTGGCACATACCAACAGCTTGCTCCTTATGGGCTATATAATATTCCACCACACACCACAGTTCAATCATACATCTAGTGAGAGATAGTTCATTGCTTCCCATTTAGGACCGTCAGGATTCCTTGTATGTTTATCAGATTGATTGGTGAAATGTCACCAGCAGCATGTTTTCTGGAGTTCCTCTATTACAGAAGTTTACATAAGCTTTTCCCTTGGAGCTCTGTTGGAAATTTGGGGCCCGGGGGGAGGCAGAGAATCATCAAGTCAGTTGATGTGTTTTTTATTGAGCACTTAATATGTACCATGCACTATTCTAGATACTGCGGATGGGTCAGTGAACACAGCCAACTACAACCCCTTGAAAACTATTTTCCCCAACACCTACGGGAAAACTGAGCTGCAAAGCATTAGGACCTGTTAGAGGGTCCCACAGGAGGGAAGGAACCAGACACCAGGTCATTGATGTCTGATCTCCAGGAGGGATTTGTATATCTATCTTAAGCTGTTCAGACACCCTGCCAGCATCTCTGGAAAGCACACTCTGGGATTCTGCCTTGATGCTTAAAGCAGAGCTTGACTGATTGGGGTGGGGAGGAGTTCCTCCTAGAAGAATGTAGGGGCATGTCTTAGTTGTCACCCAGAGAAGGGATGCTATTGGTACAAAGTGGGTACTAATAGCAGCCTGTAATGCGCAGGATGTCCCCACAGGGGAAGATATATACAAAACTGTGGCCTGAAGAACCCTGAGTCATGGAGAGAACCAACCACTGCACAAAGCCAAACCAAACTTCCAGACAGACATAGCTCTTTGCATGTCAGGTATGGTTAGGGCAAGTATGTTGTCTTTGGAGAACTGTTAGAGAATCATTACAAAGTATGTACGGCAAACCATGAGCTCTGCATGCCAACACTGTGGCCCTTTCTGCAAAAGAGGAGAAAGGAACAGGTTGGAGAGCAAGGAGAGATGATGGTCTGCTCACAGGCGATGCAGACAGGCAGGAGAGGGGCCACACCCCATGCCCGCCCTATCTGGCTCTCCCCAAGAGCCCTGTGACCTCTTTCCTGAGGGTGACCAGGTGCCAGAGTGGATGGGAAGACGCAGGAACACAGTGGGAGGCACCATCCACTCCCCGAAGTTGCGGAAACCTGAAGTTGAAAACCATGCTCTTTTCAAAAGCAGCCTTTACTTCTAATCGAGGTTCCCACTCAGAAGGGTAGAAGATCATTAAAGATAGTTCATCACCATGAGTCTGGCCTCAGCACTGGAGAGATGGCTCAGGGCTAAGGGCACTGGCTGCACTTAAGAGCAAAGGACCTGGGTTCAGTTCTTAACATGGCAGCTGACAAAGGTCTGTAACTCTGGTTCTAGGGGATCTGACACCTTCTTCCGGCCTCTGTGGGCATTGCATGCATGTGGTGCATATATACATACATGCAAATAAACACGAACATGTATAAAATAAAAACAACCATTTTAGTATTTTATTTATTTTTATTTTAGGTATATGAGTATATTGCCTGCATGTATGGAAATCACTTGGCCCTGTGGAGGCTGAACCTCATCCATAAAGTGGAGGCAATTGGTCTCTTCCTCACATGGCTGGGTATGATAAGCAGGTCTATACTCTAACACACTGCATGGGTGTAGGCTGCTAGGGTGAATGGCTTTGTGTGTGGGGGGGGTGTGTATACAGGTGTATGTGTGTTAAGCTGTGTGTGCATGCATGTGTGTTAAGCTGCATGTGCATGCATGTGTGTGCCCGTGGAGACCGGAGGTCAGCCTTGGGTGTCGCTCCTCAGTGTTTATCTAGGCAAAGTCTTTGCTCTTCTAGGCCATCTTTCATTGGAACCAGAGCTGGCAGATTAGGCTAGGCTGGCTGGTCAGCAAGCCTCAGGCATCTTCCTGGACCACATTTATAGTCTTGGGCTTACATCATGCACCACACCATACCCAACTTTTTACATGGGTCTGGCATTGAACTAGGGTTCTCATGCTTGTACAGCAAGCATTTTGCCAACAGAGCCCTCTCCCCAGCCCTGGGTGAACGCTGATTGTCATTTCTCTGCCTAAGGCACAAGTTCATTACTGCAGCATTGGAGTCACAAGGGACACTCGCACAGCCACAGTGATTTCAATGCATTTACTAACTGGCAGAGATCCGGCCCACAGCTGAGCCGGGCTCCAGCGCTGGGTTCCTGTTGCTTACTGATCCTTCCCGGATGTTGATCCTCCCAGCTGTTGGTCCTTCCTGATGCTGGCCCTCTCCATGCTGATCCTCCAGGACACTGGTCCTGCCCATGGTCATCTTCCCATGCTGGTCCTCCCAGAAGCTCATCCTTCTCCACTGCTGATCCAGACTTCAAAGTGATTGTTTTCAGATCCTCTTGTTTCAAGAAATAGAAAGTTCACAGCCTCACCTTAACCTTAAGCCAGAGGAAGTTCATGGGGAAACAGGAATCCGGAGATGCCCTGGGGACTGGCAGGCCCCAACCAGTGTTGTAACTTCCTGCCCCCCACCCGGCGCCCGCAGCCCCCTGAAACCAGAAAGCCAGCCTGCACTGGCAGCCACTGCTGTAGCCATCTCCTCCTTCACGCTGGCAGAGAGAGGTTCTGTGCTCAGGTTAGGCTTCCATGTGACCCTCCCTCCAATGCCTCTAGGTGGCCCTGGGAGTCATTGCCATCTTAAGGGGCCCTGCCAGTGTGGAGCATGTGACTCATTTCCAGCAAGGTGGCAGCAAGGAAGTTGACAGGGAGTGGCTGGGAAGTGCTTCACCACAAAAAGAGGGAGGGACCACCCTGGGGCCTGAGACTAGCTGCACACCTGAGCATCAGAGTCTGGGGAGGCCAGACTTGGGGTTGCTGGGAGCAGTGGCAACCAGGGCTAAGGTCTGCATTCAGTACTGTTGACTTGGTAATGTGGGGCCTGGATCGAAAGGGACAAATGGCAAATCTCACGAGGCTGAAAGCGAGGTTTCTGCCTGTTTGAACACACATCTGGTGACCAGGAGATGGAACCACTGGTTGATCAGAGACCTTAAGAACTGGTACCTGCTAGGTGCGGGTGCACATCTGGAATCCCAGCATTCCAGAGGTGGAAATGGATCTCTAGAGTTGCAGGGCAGCCTGTTCTACACAGTGAACTCCAGGCTAGCCAGGGGCTACATAATGAGACCCAGTCTCAAACAAACCAAGAGAGAATGAAAAAGAACCAGTGCCTAATTCTATCATGCCCTCTAGGGCCCCATTTCTGGTGTGTCTTTACTTGCCCTGTGATGATGGAAGGGCAGGCAGGGGTCCTATTTCTGGAATTAGCATATTTTTTAGTAAATAAGACAGAAACCGTTTCCTTTACACAAACAGTTTGCCTCTCCAGTTTTGCACTGCACACGTGAGCAATGTGTTTGCTATGCAAAGCTGACTTGGCCTGCAGAGAGGCTGGGCAGGTATGTCACTATGAAACCTACATACACCCAGTTTCCTGGTGAAGGATGGGAATAGCCCAGCCCGAGGCCAAGTTGTGACTTACTGTGACTGTGCAAATGTCCATAGCAGAAGAGTTTGGGCTCAACTCTTTGTGGGATTAGAAATAAGCCCACAGTAACAGTGGGAAGCCACACTCGAGAGACTGAGTCACGAGGATCATTAGTTCAAAAACAGCCTGGGCTACATAATGAGATCTGTCTTTAAAAAAAAAAAACAGGGAAGAGGAGGAACCTGGGAGGGCAAACAGTAACAGATGGCAGAGACCACAGCCAGCACGGGGAGGCACAGGGTGGACAGCCTGCTCCTGGCACACAATACAGCTGGCTCCGACCAAGATCTAAAACTGTCCGAACATGTTACAAAAATTTTAATTACATTTATTTATTTGTTGCATGTGTGTACGTGCCACAGAGCACATGTGGAGATCAGAGGTCAATTTTGTGGAGTCGGTTCTCTCTCCCTCCGTCTTTACATGGGTCCTGGGAATTAGCACTCTGGTTGTCAGGTCATGCAGCCAGTGCTCTGAGACGCGATGATACCAGCCCTGTGAGCATATGTTTATTGAAAAGATACTTCCCTATCTCTTCCGCAAGAACCCATCTCAGTTCCTGATGGTTAATGCCATTTGGTTTGATTATTCTCAGATTCTTTCTTTTTCTTTACTCAGAGTCTCCGTGTAACACTAGCTGGCCTGGAACTCGCTATTAGACTAAGCTGGCCTCAGTCTCACAGAGATCTGCCTGCCCCTGCCTCCCAAGTGCTGGGATTAAAGGTGTGTACCACCATACCTGGCTCTTACTTTAAAAAAAATATTTATTAGTTTGTGTGTGTGTGCGCGTGTGTATGTGCAGGTACCTGTGCTGGCCGGAAGAGGGTGTTAGATCCCTGGAGCTAGAATTCCAGGCAGTTGTGAGCCAGCTGATATAGGTACCAGGAATGGAACTCTGGTCCTCTGCAAAGACAGTAAGTGCTTTTAGCCACTGAGCCATCTCTCTGGCCCCATGTCATGTTCTTAGGAGCAGACCTACCAGGTAGCCTTTGTGCCTTGAAGAATCAGGGAGGATCTATAGCTTTATAAAAATTAAAAATGAATTTAATGTTTTGAGACAGCATCTCATGGAACTGGCCTGGAACTCACTATGCAACTGAGGATGACCATGAACTTCTGATCTGTCTGCCTCTGCTTCTAAGTGCTGGTTTATAGACATGAACCATCACACCCACGTAGGTTACCGTTTTTTAGTTGCTTTTGTACACTCAGTCAGAGTGAAGGAAAACTTACCCTGGACAGCATCTTCTCCTCTTGGAGTCCTCGTGTTCGGGACTGGGCAGACCACGGCTCCCAGCAACTACAGTTCAGACGGCAGACTACGGCGGCACTCTGTCATATCCGGATACATCTGATCCTTGTATTGATCCCACAAAGGTGGTATTATTAGCATCGCTACTTTTGTTTTGTTTTTGCTGTGCTGAGGATCGAATCCAGGGCCTTATGCATGCTAGACAAGCATCTATCACTGAGATGTATCCCCAGTCATTCATCATCATCACCATCATGACCATCATGACCATCACTGTCACCATCACCATCATCATCACCATCATCATAATTATCATCAATCAGACAGGGTCTCTCTGACCTCAAACCCACTATATGCTCAAGGATGACTTTGAACTTCTTCTGACCCTTCTGTCTCCATCTCCTGAGTTTTGGGATTACAGGTGTGGGCCCACCACATACTGGGCTTTATGCCATCTACAGAACAAATGTAGGGCAAGACTCTATCAACTGCATGGCATCAGTCCTTATTTTTAAATTTATGTAAGTCAAGTAATGAGTTCATTGCTTTGACTAGATGCTTATTAAGTTGCCCAGGCTAGGGCTGGAGATGTGGCTTAGTGGTAGAGTACTCACCTCCCATACACGAGATATGATCCTCACTGCTAGCAAGATTAAGTTGTACAGGCTGGCCTCACATGTGCCTCCTGCCTTCTCATCTCGAGTGTCAGGGATCACAGGCCCGTACAATCAGGCCCAACTAACATCACTGCATTTACATTTAAAGAAATTAAGGCTCAGAGAGGATGAGCCATTTCCCCAAGGTCACACAGCTCACAAATGGCAGAGACACCAGAAAATAGATCTGATGAAATCTTACCCTCTCTCTAAATCTATGATTCAGGCTATGTCCTGGGGCCTCTTGACAGCAGACAGTCAGCAGAAAGACAGGCAAATCAGCAGACAGCTGAGTGTGCAGAAGGTACTCATTTCCTGTGGCTACTGTAACAAATTGCTAGGAACTGTGTGGCCTAGAGCAGCAGAGTTACTGGCCTACAGTTCTGGAGGTCAAGCATAAGGTCATCTCAGACTAAAATCAAGGTGTCAGCGCAGGAAGGAAAGGCTCTTCTTGGGCCCTCTTGCATAGACTATTCCTTCACTTTCTAGCTGTCACTGGCTGCCAACACCCTTTGGCTAACAGCTACTTTCCAGCAGCCTTACCTGGCGATGCCTTCACGTTCACATCTCTGATATGACTGACCCTCCTACCTTCAAGTTAGAAAAGCCCTTGTGACTACTTTGAGAGCACTGGAGTCATTCAGGACAAACCTTCACCTCAAGGTTCTCCACTTAATCACCGTGCAGACACCTTTGCCATCTAAGGTAAGGGCTTCTGAGGACTGGGATGGGAACATCTTTGGGCAGCTATGGTTCCATGGGCACTCAGGGATTCCTGGCACAGAGATTCAAGGCCAAGGTGCTGCTGAGACTCTCAGTTCAAACCCTGACTCCCTCTATGCTGGTAGACTAGGTATAGAACTATTCTGAGTTTTGGTGATTTCCACTGTAAGGATAGGGCGGTTGTGAGGATCAGATAACACAATGTTTGCAGAGCACTCACCCCATAGAGTTCAGTAGACACTGGTAACCATCCTCCTCTGAGCTGCCTGTGATATCAGGTAATATAAACTATTGTTTGGGATGAGCCTCTTTGGATCTCCCCCCAATCCCCAACACAGCTCAGGCCCTGGTCAGCTGACATGTGGTGGGATAAGTTGGCAGGTAGAACACACTTCCTTCTCCAGTGGCTTCATTTAGTCTGTGTCTGGGCTTTGGCTGTGAGGTTCTCCAGCTTCTCCCCACTTAGAAGATGGTTTTCCGAGATAGAACCTGCCCGGCTGGGTTAACTTTGCAGTGGGGCGGGTCTGTGGCCGGATGGCGGCATGGAAAACTACCATGTTCTCAGCTTCCAGTTTCAGGGCTCTCTGAGTGACCCTTTGCCTCTCTGGAGTCCACATCTCTCCAAGGTCAGTCCTGTAGGGTAACCTGCAACCCAGAGGGCCTGGGTTTACTTGGGAGCTCAGTAACCATTTCCTGTCCTTCCACTGGCGCTGGGAAAATTTCCAAACGCTCTGTCTAAACGTTGAAGTGGATTCTACACACCTCTTCAATGGGAACTTATTACTACAGGCACCGGGCTACACACAGGGTTCTCATGGGTTAAACTAGCACTTTGTTATTTGGAGCTTTTATGCATCCATTGAATATTTATTAAGCACTTGCTTGGAGCAGGGAATTAGGGTAGAAAGCATGTTCTGAAAAGATTCTTTCTTTTCATGACAAGTGTGTTTCTGTGTGGGTTTATGTGTGTACATGCAGGTGCCCTCTGAGGCCAGAAGAGGAGGCCAGATCCCTTGGAGTTGGAGTTACAGGTGGGTGTGCAACCAGATGTAGGTTCTGGGAACCAAATTCAGGTCCTCTGCAAAAAAGAGTACATGTTCTTAACCCCTGAACCATCTCTTCAGCCCCCCAAAACATAAACCCAATTCGACCTGCTATGGTTGGAGTAGGTGGTTTAGGTCTAGATCCTGAGATTTCCCGATCCTGACACACTGGGCAAATAATTTCACCACCTTAGGCCTCAGCTTTCTTTTCTGGAAAGCGGGTGCAACCAATAACCCTCTCCAGGCTGGTTAGGGGATGTACAGGAGGATGTTCAGAGAGGGTGGGAACCCAGGTCTGGTTCACTGTAAAGATGAGAGAAGGAATGGTCATTTTCATGCTTCAAGCCACAGACTTTATTTCCCAAAATACCTTTGCACCCCCAAATTACAAGACATCCTAAATTTGTTCTGCTAACCGTCCCAAGTTTAAAAGTAACGATGGAAAGCACCGTGCTGAGATTCTGGAGGCACGCACACCGTGTGCACCCTGAATTCGTGGATACCTCGGGTACCTAGGAATTGTCAGTGAACTTAACAGCAAGGGAACTTGGTCGTAGCCAGGCCCTGCGGTCTGGAAGCGAAGTGGTGGATCCCCAGTTGGAGGCCCCTTTTGTACCTTGCGGGCTTCTCTGTCACCCCACCTGCTGAAGGGCTTCTCAGTCCCTGAACTTCAAAGAATTGGACTCACACCCAAGAGGGAGCCCGGGTCTGACCCATCTCGAATTTCAGGGCTGGAAGGAGAGCCGATCTAGCATTTCCTGATATGTTTGGAATCAGGGGTTTGGGTGGATCAACCTAGTTCTGGGGCCTGGAGCAGCAGGATTCCAAGCACAACGTCCAGGTTGGGGGCAGAGCCGCAGGTGAGGCGACGCCCCAGCTCGGGTCACCCTCCTCCCAGGCTTGGGGGGGGGGGCACCAGGGCGGGAGAACACCGGCAGAAGATTAGCAGGAAAAGTTTCCTGCCAGCGGGGAACACTCCTGGGCCGGGCGGGGACTCTGGAGCCCGGAAAGCGCTCCACCCAAGCCAGGACCCGATCCAGCGACCCCGAGGGCGTCCGGGCGACCCGAGAAGGGGTGGGGAGCTGGCAGAGGGCGTGAGCTGCGTGGCTGGTGCACCTGGCTTCCTCCTTTCCACCTCTGCCCATCCCTGGGCTGGACGGCCCCGGAGCCGCGGGTGGAGCAGAGGCGGCCGCCTGCGCCGAGGAAGGTGAGTCCGCGGCCAGGTGAGGTCGCCGGGTCGCCGAGCGCGGACTCCAGCTCCGGTTCGCCCGCAAGTGCGCGCACTCGAGCCCCAGATGCCCGGCCTTCCCCTCGACAGCCATCCCCCGGCCGCAGGTGTGGCTCGGGGACCCTGCGCCGCCCTGTGCCGGTCCCGGTCCGAGCCTCCGCGCTCCGCCCCGGGGTCCGGGTCCCGCCCGGTGGCGCAGGGCACGCGGCGAGGGTGGGCAGGTGGGCGGCGCCTCCCGCGGGCGCCCGCGGTCCCTCCCTCCCGCGCCGGGCCGCGCTTCCTGCGTCCCCATCCCGGTCCCCGAGCGGCCGGCACGTCCTCTCCGCGCCCCGCAGCCCGCGACCGCCGCGCCCACCGAGCAGGCAGCTGGGGGTGGGGGTGCAGCGGAGCCCCCAGCCCCGGACCCCAGGGAGGAGACCCAGCCCGACCCGCCGCCGCCCGGTGAGTCTGCGCCCGCGTCCCGAGGTGTCCCGAGGGGCCCGGGCTCGGGGCTGCTGGGGTCCTCCGTGCGTGCGTCCCGGTCGCCGAGGGGACTCCGGGCCCGCACCCCCGCAGCCGCGCCCGGCCCGTGCGGGGCACCCGCCTCCTCGCGTAGCTCCCGCGGGCCTCGGCCTCGGGGGCCCCCTGTTGGCCCGGACAGATGCCGTCTGCCTAGGAGTTTCAGACCCTGGGCACCTGCCCCTCAGAGCTTGGACCCTGCCGAGCCTTGCCCGCGTGAGCCCCTCCCCATCAAACTTGTTTCTTTCGGATTGAGATTCGTTCTGGTGTGCGTTTTAGAAGAAGCAGGTGTGTGTCAGCAAAGTGAAACAGGGGTCCTCCTTGAGCCTCGATTTCACCTGTGAAAACTGGAGTGCTAGAGCGTTAGGCTGAGGCTAGCCATTCCTGCCCAGCCCTGCGCGGAATGCTCCTTAGGTAAGTTACAGGGTTTACGGGAGAACAGAAAGCTTGCCAGACACCAAGTTTGCTCAGACCTAACAGGAGAGATTGGAGGAGGGGTGTGCCAAGTCTGATTGCTCTGATAGCCCCTTGAAGAGAGACATTATTAACGCCAGGCACGGAAGTTGCACACCCTTTATTCTAGCACTCCAGAGGCAGAGGCAGGAGGATCTCTGTGAGATCAAGGCCAGCCTGGTCTACTCAGAGAGTTGCAGGCCAGCTGGGGCTACTAGGAGATACTGTCTCAAAAAGCAGGAAACCTGCACAGTGGGTTTCTCCAGTCTTGGATTAGGGGCAGAGGAGCGGAGAGCAAGGCAGGACAGCTTTGAATGAGAACTTTGTTTTTTAATTATTTATTATATGTTTGTATATGTACCTATGTGTACCATGCACCCAGACAAATCAGAAGGCATTGGGTCCCCTGGAACTGGGGTTATGGGCAGTTGTGAGCCACCTGATGTGGGTGCTGGGAACCCAAGTCCTCTGCAAGAGCAATAAAGACTCTTAACACCCCCCACCAGCCGTACTGCCAGCCTTTGAAGGGTAACTTTGAGTGGCTTCTTTAGTGAAGTGTCCAACAGCACTCCCACTGAGACCTGTCACTCAAGGGTTCTGGGAGGAAACTCCTTCCCCTGTGTCTTCTTCCCATACATATGTCTTAAGTTCCCCCAATCCAAACAGGAAAAAGAGACTGACTAGAGAGAAAGGGAAGAAGGCTGGCTGTTAATGTGTTAGCCTTTGTGTCCAGAGCGTCTGGGGTATCACCCAGAGCCAAGGACGGCAGAAGAACTGGTGAGTCAGACAAGACAAGGGCTCTAGAGAGTTGGCTGTGTGAGGAATGAGGGATAGTCACCTCGTCTCTCAGAGCCCATCTCACCTGAGATGGCTGGACTCCTAGGCTGTTTGGGCACTGGTAGCCAGCACATAGTAAGTACTCTGTAGTTGGTAATGTTACGGTGCTGAGAGAGAAGAGTAGAAACAAGGACTGAGGGAGACCTGCTAACATACTGGAGTCATCATCAGGACACTGAAGGTCAGGGGAGGAAGGCGTCTGAGCAGGCAGACGATGGCAGAGGCAATAACATGGGTGTGCTGGGCAGGGAGGCACTTGGGTAGTAAGGCAAGTCGAGGGAGAAGTAAAGAGACTGGGGGAGGGAGGGTCGATGGTGAGCCAGACTGGGCAGGCAGGGACGGGCTTTGTTTGAGCATCCCAAAGAGGTGGATGGACCAGTTTATGTGGACTAGGCACTACTTAAGATGTGCAGTCTAGACAAATCAGAGGGACACGTATTCATTCAAGGATTTTAAGCAGGGGAGTCATTTGATCATATGGCTGGGAATGTGTCTCAGTGGAAGAGTGCTTGCCTGTCATGTGTCAAGTGTGGGGTTCCATCCCCAGCTCTAAATAGCAATCACAACAGTAGCAACCAAGCCTGCTCAAAATTGATTCCAGAAGACTTCTAGGAGCAGGAAGGCTGGCTGTGGGTGGGCATCAAGGATATATAGCGTAGGCGCACTGGATAAGGGACCATACAAGAGGCAAGGATTAGCATGTGACCTTCACATGTGACTGATGGTCAAGGGTGAGATTCCCAGACTCTCTGTGAGGCCCAAGCTGGCAACCTCTCTCTTGCCAGAGAGTGTCCGTGAGCACCGGGGCCAGCTCTAGCTGTTGCTCGGCCTCCAGATGTCACAGGCTCAGGGCTTTGTCTACAGAGAAAAGCTAGCTCCTGCTGCCATTTGCTCTGGGCAGCTCCGGTCTTTGGGGTGGGGATTGGGGAGGCTCCTGAGTTAGGAGGTCACGTTTCAGTGTTTGTCCATCTCTGCTCAGCAGGCCAGTGCAAGCCCCTCCCTATTCGGAGTGTGGAGGAGTCAGAGTCATGAGGAGCTTGGGGTCTTGGTGTTTCTCGTTCCAGTGACAAATCAAACTGGGATTTTAAGATCGGATTCTAGGGAGTTGAAGGTCCTGGGACAGTTCCAGATGCTTCATGTTGGGGTGTGAGGAATCTGCTTCTGGCTACTGTCTCCTTTCACATTCATGGCCAGTGTTCTGGAACTCGGGAGTGTCTTGCACTCAGCAGTCTTAAGAACACCATTTATGTTGGAAGTTGCTCACTTAGAGGAGGACCCTGCCGTGTGTCAGGTGGAAGGGAGCTTCTGGCTGTCCACCCTGCCGTTTTCATGTGACCAACACAACACAGAAGGTGTAGAGACTGGCTTAGGGACACACAGCAGGAGGCAAGGCAGACTGAGGCCCAGACTCATCTCTGGGATCTTTTGTCTTAGGAGGCCTGGGCACATGGGGGTCTGGTTGGGTGGTTCTTCAGCCTTCCGGTCTTTCTGGAAGCTCTGTGGCATCTCGCCCTTCCCCAGCCTGGACAGGTGGCACAGCCTAGCCTTGGTTTTCCTTTCCTGCCACAGACCATCCCATTCTGCCCCTTCTCAGATGGTCCCACACCCAGCCAGAGATCTGACAGGAGCGTCTCTGCTGTCCCTGTCACTCAACCTTGGGTTGACTCTTGATTCTTCTCTCACACTGTCCCAGCCACATTGAAGGACTCCTGGTGGTCCGGCACATGCGGCCACCAGCACAAGCTGCCACTGGCAAGCGCGGCCTGCTGCTATTTCCTTGGGCTCCTCATCGTCCCTGGCCTAGATTTACAGATTCAGCGACCGTCACATTTGCATAGTAGTCACTTTTAGTCCTTGCATATTGGAGTTGGCAGGATCATTGGCTTCAGAAATCCAATCTGCTGACCCTATAAATGGGGAAACTGAGGCCCACAGAAGGAAAAGAACTTGCCTGAGGTCAGAGCTGGGACTAGACCCTGACTTCTCCAACTGTCTTGTACGATTTATTTTTGTTTCTATTAACTATTATTGTATGTATGCTGGCATGTGCATGCCACAGCACATGTGTGGAGGTAACATGTTTGGAAGTCAGTTGTCTCCTTCCACTGTGGAGTCTGAGGATTGAACTCAGGTCATCTGCCTTGGTGGCAAGTGGCTTTACCTGCTAAACCATCTCTCCGGCCTTGCCTTGAATGATTTTGAGAATGGGTTTTGTTTGTTTGTTTGTTTTGCTTTGTTTTTGAGACAGGTCTTATGAAACCCAAGCTGGCTTTGAACTCATTATGTGCAGGAGATGACCTTGAACTTCTGATCCTCCTGCCTCGCCTCCTGAGTGCTAGGATTACAGATGTGCAATGCCATACCCAGTTTGTGTGGTGCTGGGGACAGAACCCAGGTGGCCTGTGCATGCTGGTCCACCACTCTACCAGCTGAGCCACATCCTCAGCCCTTGAGGATGATTCTTGTGGGGAAGAAGTTGGAACCTCAAACATAAGCAGGTGCTCTCTGGCTTTAGGACTCCCTTTCTCTCTACGCTGCACATTGCCAGCGATTTTTGGAGCTTCCACAGTGCCATGTCCGGGAGGAGGGGTGAGAGAGATGTGGAATCCCAACAAGGGGGTCACTGGCATGTTCAGGTCCTATTTGCTGATTACCAAAGGGAGGGGGCTGCTGACAACATGCGTTTGACTCTCCCTTGCCCCTGGGCTATGTGTCTCTACACCCACAGGCCTTGAGACCTGTTTCTTCCTCAGATGGCTGATACACATATCCCACATAAAGTCAGGGCGAACCTGCTGATGGTGGCCTCTCAGTTGGGTTGGTTGATTTTGCCCTCCAGTGTCTGGCTTTCCAACCTGAGGTGTGTGCTCCCCTTGAGATAGTTTTCCTCCCGGGTTCTGGACACTTCTTTTACCCAATGGCCATCAAGAATCTGGGGATTTTGTTTTTAGAGTCAGCTGAACCAGGACATGGCCCTAATCAAACCCTCTAATACCCCCAAGTGTATGGGGCTTAGTGGGGGGTCGTTTTTTGATCCCTGTGAGTATAGGGAGAAGGCCATATTTATGACATCTGTTTCTCAAGAGGTTCTCGGAAATGAAGAAGCTGGGCTCCGATTGGGTTGGAGCCCAAGGTCACACAGAGGACCTGATGTCCTCGGAGTCTCTGCCATGTCCATTTTAAGCCAGCCAGTGCCACCACCCTAGGCAGTGTGGGTGTCAAGAGTTGCTCTCTAGGAACATGTGTTTCGGGCTTGTTCATTTAAGCCTTTCGTCTTTGGATGCGGCAGCAGAAGCGGCCGGTGAGGGCACTTGCAGAGCAGTCCTGAGTTCCGATCCCAGCATGGGTGGAACTGGCTGAGTATCCCTCACACTCCTGTAACTCCAGCCCTGCAGAGAGCAGAGAGGGGGACTCCCTGGGGCTTGCTAGCCTTCCTGAGAAAGAAAGAGCCCAGGTCCAGGGAGAGACTTTGCATCAAAGAAATAAGGCTGAAAGTGATAGAGGGGGAAACCAAAGCCCTCCTCCAGCTCTGTGCATGTGCTCTGGTGTTTGTACACACACACACACACACACACACACACACACACACACACAAATAAATCTTTTTTTTAAAAAAAAAAAGAATCAGGGGCAAAAAGTGTGCAGAGAATTTGTTTCCTGGCAGGTAATCCAGGAAGGTCCCCTCCCTGAGGACAGACTCTCAGGTCCCCTCCCTGGGGGACTGTGTCTCAGTAGTGATGGAAGTCCTCAAAGGACTATGGGTGTTTTCTAGGCTCACATTTGCAGACTCTGAGCTGCATCTTTTGTAGCCCAGGCTGACCTCAACTAGCTATGTAGCCAAGGATGACCCTGAGCTCCTGATCCTCCTGCCTCTACCTCCCAAAGTGCTGGGATGACAGGCTTGTGCCACCACACCTGGCTCATGTAGTGGGTTTTGCACTGGCTTTTTAAAGAATGAAAGAAGAAAAAGAAAAGACTAGAAACCTGTGTGTATTCTGTCCTGAGAAATACTTTTTTATTTTTAACATTGTATTTATTTTGTGTGTATTTATTGTCTGTGTGTGTTTGTGTGTGGGTGAATGTGTGCCATAGTGTGCATGTGGAGGTCCAAGGACAGCTTGTGGGAGACCGAGTCCTGGGGATGAATGAAGCTTAGTCTTTGGGCTTGGTGGCAAGCATCTTTACCTCCTGAGCCATCTCCCTAGCTCATAAGAAGTATTTTTATTAAAATTTGTATTACGCTTATTTAGTTTGTGTATCTGCATGTGTGGGGTGAGGGGGGTGCCCTTTGTCAAGGTGTGGCTGTGGAGGTCAGAGAACAACTTTCGAGAGTCAGTTCTCTCTTTCTGTATGGGTCCTGGGATCCATCTCCAGTTCTCAGCTTGACAGGCGGAATTTTGTACAGGTTGATTCGTCTCTTGGGCTCATGAAAAGTATCCTTAAGGAAAGATTTGGGTGTTTGTACATGGGCCTACTCAGAGTCAAACACCACGTGTCTGTCACCATTCAATGAGAGCCTTGGGCAGCTCTGCTCCAGGCCACTGAGTTTTTGTACTGTGATCCTGGGAAACTCTAGATTTCTTGGCTGGTTCCCAGGAGCCACTCGGGTTTGCAGGGACAGAGCTCAGGGGTAGGAGGCGGGGCGGACAGGAAGGACATGCTGCTTGTAGATGTTCTAGATGCAACCTGGGCTCAGAAGACCCCTTTATCCCTTTAAAAGAACATCCCTTTAAAAAGTAAAACCCATCACAGAGTTGAAAACCCCTCAGCGTAGCCACCCCAATTCTTAGAAGATATGCGGCTGGCAGCCAGGCAGGCACCAGGCCTCACTCTGCTGAGGGTTTTCAAATAGAGACTGATGCTTCTCTAAGGGCAGCCACGTGGCCAGTGTGAGGCAGCGGGCTGGCCGGAACCCAGTGCAGCTTGGCTGGCCGAGAGCTGCAGCAGGAGCAGTTTTTAGTAGGAATGATGGTCTGTAAAGTCCACGGCTCCACCAGCAGCCCCGCTTAGGTTGATATTCTAACATTACTTTGTTCAAGAGTAGAGTTTATCCTGTGTCCCAGGCTTAGCAATCCTATTTCCTATTTCATCGCTTGCTCCTTGTTTTCTGTTTGATGGCTTCAAACTCACTGGGTTGCCCAGCATGGCTTTGAATCCCTGATCCTCCTGCTCACCACTAGCATGCCAGAATGACAGACATGGACCACGACACCCATTTTATGCAGTGCTGGGGACTGGATCCAGGGTTTTGTACCTGCTGGACAAGCACTATACTAACTGAGCCGCATTCCAGCCTTTTTTCCTTAATTTTAATTTTTTAAAATGTCCTCAGAGCCTTTCTGATGAGTGACAACATCCTAGGACTGTTTTTCTAGGTATGAGGACCACCCGACCTCACTCAACAAATTCGGGCAGTACCAGGATTGGAACTCACTATGGTGGGTCAGTACTATACTGTCTGGTATGTCATGGTCTCATGCGATACCTTCTGGAAGTCTCTAGAAGGTCCTGCCATATTCTTTCCAAGATGCAGAACCAGGTGGCCCTAAACCTTGGTGACTTTTTTTTAGGGGGGAGAGGGGTGCTGGAACCAAACCCTTGCACATGCTAAGAACCTGCTAAGCCACTGAACTCTAGGTCCTGTTACCCAATGAATGTTATGATTGTGCATTTCCTTTTCCCATTCAGTCTGGGGAGAGGTTGAGAACTGACCTACCTTCTTTCCCTGTATTTCACCTCCTTACTGCCTGGGCTGGCTTGTGTTGGTGAGGATAGGCGTGAATTATTGAGATTTTGGTGGGAGGCGCATGATTAAAACAAATAAAAGCTCTCGGGGCCTGGGAAGATGGTGAGGAGTGTGCATTGCTCTTACAGAATTCAGTTCTGAACACTCAGCCTTATGCCTTACAATCCCCTGTAACTCCACCTCCAGGGCGTCTGGCACCCTCTTCTGGCCTCTAAGTGTACTGCACTCATGTGCACAAACCTGTACAAGTACATAATAAACCTTTCAAATACCCCAAAGCTCCCAAATTTTCTTTGGGAAACCTATCAAATGAGACCTCAGATATGATAGCTCCATGAACTGCAGTTTGGCAGGTGGTGATTATGTGTTGGACCACCAGGATGATCCCTGCAAATTCTGTCGTTGGGAAGTCTCATATAGCTCCACACGTAAACATATGCATAAATATATGCATAAACAAGTACACTGTTACAGGTCCCAGTTACTAACCTTACTATAAACAGAGAGGTAGCACCTGTCCACAGGGGTACAGCTTCTTGTCCTGACGGGGACAACAGGAATGTTCCAAAGAGGTGGCATGTGAGAGTCAGGGGACCCAAGTCCTAGAAGGACGAGGGGTTAACTCAAATTCAGAGAAGCAGGGAAGAATTTTATTTTATACTTTATTTTTTGAGAGAGCATCCTATGTAGCCCAGACTGGCCTAGACCTCATTATGTGGCTGAGGATGTCCTTGAACTCCTCATCCTCCTACCTCCATCTCCAGTCTAGGATTACAGGCATGCCCCTGGTTAATGCAACACTGGGGATCAGACCTAGGGCCTTATGCGTGCAAAACAAGCATGCAACCTGTATCCCCAGCCCAAGAGGAAGGGTTTTAGAAGAGTGGAGTCTGAATTGAACTCAGAAGGGAAACAAGCTCTGGTGGCAACACATGACTCAGGGGCTGAAGCAGCTTGTGCGAAGGTTCTGCATCTGAAAGCTTAGTTCACAAGGGCTGACAGCTGTGTGGGAGGGGAGGTGGCAGGAAAAACCTGTCACAAATTTCCTCCTGAAAGTTATTTTGGTGATGGCAGTTCCTCAAAAAATTAAAATAGGGTTACCATATGACTAGCAGTTCCAGTTCTTGGTATATGCTCAAAAGAGTGGGGCACAGGGTCTGGAGAGACTTTTGTTCAAACATGGTGCTATTATTGTGATGTTTTTGAAAACTAGAATGTGGAAGGAGTGTCCACTGACAGATGAATGCGTAGTCATACACAGATGGATACATAGTTCTGTGTGGTCTGCAGCCATCAAAAGGAAGGAGCTCCCACACACGTGAGGGCTTTAAGCTAAGAGAAAGAAGCCAGCACAGAGACAAACTGGGGCCTGGGAGACGGCTCAGTGGGTAGTGCTTGCCACGTAAGCTTGAAGGGGTGGTGAAGTAGCCCTGCAACCTTAAGCGCTGGAGGGAGGGGCACAGACTCACTGGCCAGTCAGCCTTGCCAAAAGAGTGAGCTCCAGGTTCAGTGAGCGACCCTGTCTCAAAAAATAAGGTAGACGGGCTGGAGAGATGGCTCAGAGGTTAAGAGAACCGGATGTTCTTGCAGAGGACCCGGATTTGGTTCCCAGCATCTACATGACAGCTAACTCCAGTTCCAGGGGAATCCAATGCCCTCTTCTGACCTCCATGGGCATTGCACGACATGGGTACACTTACAGACAGACAGACAACATAAATACACACAAAATAAAAATAATAAAATATTTTAAAAGTAAGGGGGAGAGTGTTAGAGCAAGATGCCTTAAGTTCACATTTGTGCGCACACACACACTCTCACGCTCAATGATATTAAATTTAAAAAATTAAACTCCCAAGATAGTAAATTTTGTATTATGAAGCACAGACATGAATATCCACAGCATTTTATCACAGTAAAACACTGAGTCATTTTGGAGACATGGCTCTGTATTCCAGGAGCTCTCTCTACAGACCAGGTGCTTGGAGGGTGGCAGCTCCCACCCACATGGGGGTTGCACCTTATTGGGCAGCAGGAAGGTCTTTGTGAGCTAGGAGGTGAACAGGTAAAGTAACCAGCAAGAACCAGGCCCTGCGCTGAACTGTAAAGCCGCCTTGGCTGCTTCCCAGCCACCTGCGGGACGCCCAGGCGGCTCCTGAGCCCTCCCAGCTCTTAGGTCTGGGCTCTCCAGAGACCTGCCATTCCTCATCCTCCCAGACCAGTGACTGCTGCCCCGCCCCTCCCCAGCCTAAGACACTTCTGTCCAGTCCCTAAGGGCCATTTCCCACTTCCTTCTTCCTGCAGCCGAGACCAGGAAGTCTGATGGCTTCTCCTTCCTCTTCTCTCTGCTTCTCTGCCCAGGTTGCCCAAAAGCTCTGTGTGTGTGTGTGTCTGTCTGTCTGTCTGTAGCTCTCACTACAGACCAGGTGCTTGGAGGGCGGCAGCTCCCGCCCACATGGGGGTTACACCTTATTGGGCAGCAGGAAGGTCTTGGTGAGCTAGGATGTGAACAGGTAAAGTAACCGAGAACCAGGCCCTGCGCTGAACTGCCCCTGGGACCCATCTTATTTATTTTTTTGAAACAGGAACTCACGTTTAATCTGTTGGTCACTGATTGGCTAGACTGGCTGGCCAGCAATGCCAGGAGACTCCTGTCTCCACCGTCACAGTGCTGGGTCTCAGGTGTGTGCCACTGTACCCAGCTTTTACACCTGCACTCTGGTCCCTTGCTTTCCCTGCAGGCCCTTTACCGATTACGCCACCTCTCCAGCCCTCAAAAGCTGTAAGAAGCGCAACATCTCAATACCAGGATTTTTCTCAAGGAAATAATAAATAATTATGTATAGTTATTTCCAACAGTTTTTTAAAGTAATTAATTTATGTATGTGGGGAGGGGGCAGTATGCAGGAGTCACAGCACACATGTGGAGGGCAGGAGACAATTTGTGGGGTTGGCTCTCTCCTTCTACTGAGTGGGTTCCAGAGATCAAACTCAGGTGTTCAGGCAGTGCCTTTACCAACTGAGCCATCTCCCTGGCCCCCAACAGGTATTTTATTTTTTTTAATATTTAAAATATCTGTTGTTTTTGTTTTATGTGTATGAGTGTATTGCCTGCATGAATGTAAGTGCACCCATGTCATGCAGTGTCTGCAGAGGTCAGAAAAGGGCGTTGGATCCCCCAACCCCAAAACTGGAGTTATAGATGGTTGTTAGCTACCATGTGGGTGCTGGGAATTGAATCCAGGTCCTCTGCAAGAGCAGCCAGTGCTCTTAACCACCGAGCCATCTCTCCAGCCCCCCAGCAGTTATTTTTTAACAGTAGCAATAAAATTAGAAGCAACTGCGTGTGTAGCCACATTCCTAGCCCAGACTTATTTATTTTGGAATAATTTTAGACTCATAGGAAAGTTGCAAAGAGTAGAAAAAGTTTCCATAAACCCTTGGCCTAACTACCCCAACATTAGCATCTCACACGGCTGTCCTCTCTGGTCTTCCCTCTGTATCTGTGAGAGACAGGCTCAGGATATCAAGATCTGAAGATGCCAAGATTCCATATGGAAAGCCACATAGTGCTGGACCTGGAGTGGTGGTGTACGCTTGTAATCCCAACACTTGAGAGGCAGAGACAGGATCAGGAGTTCAAGGCCAGCCTGGACTACATGAGACCCTGTCTCAAAAAAAAAAAAAAAAAAAAAAAGAATATTTACATGTTATCCAGGCACATCCTTGTGTACTTTAAATAACTTCTAGATTTTTCTTGAGTGAGTGTGCAACCATTATTGTTAACTGTGAGCTTGACAGAGTCTAGAATCACCTGGGAGATGGGCCTCTGGGCATGCCTGTTAGGGAATGTCTTGATTGCCTTAGTTAATTGGGAAGATCCACCCACTGTGGATCTGGCTGGGATTCTGGACTGTTGGAATGGAGAAAGGGAGCTGAACAGCAGTCTGCACCCCTCCCTCTCTGCGTCCTGGCTGCGAAGGCCATGTGACCAGCTGCCTGGACTCCCTTGCCTTGATAGACCGTTCCCTGGAACTGTGAGCCAGAACAAACCCTTCCTCCTTTATGTCGCTCATGTTAGAGTATTTTCTCAATCCTCCTGCCTCTGTCTCCTGAGGGCTGAGACTACGGTCAGGTGTGCCCCCGTGACTGGCTGTCTAGATTATTTATGATGCCAAGCGCAACTGCCATGCTGCAGAGTTCTATGTTGCTTAGGCAGTACTGAGTGAGAAGGAGAAAGTCAATACAGGTTCAGTACAAACCCAGCTGTATGCCGTGGGTTGGACCCTCGGATGTGGTTCCCATGGATACAGAAGGTGGCTGTACTCACCAGGTACAAGGAATGGACATTTCTACTCCTGAAGCCACAGGCTCTGCTAGGATGGCCCCAGCTTCCCACTCTTATTTTTCTACTCTGGGGTCCAATTCAAAACACTACATTGTACCTGACTGTCACAGCTCCTAACTCTCTTCTGGTCTGAGAGTTTCCTGACCTTGAAAGCCTTGAAGGGTGCTTGCCAGCATTTTGTAGCTGGCCCTCCAATCGTCTTTCCCATAGCTAGACAGGGCCTTTCTGTTTGGGGGAAGAATCCTCAGCAGGGGCAGTGTTGTCACTGCACAGGTCAGGATTTTCGTTTTACCCGCATGGCATTATTAACAGCGATAACCCTGATCACTGGGTGAGGGGGTGTCTGTCAAGTTACTGCAGCCCCCTGTGGGAAAGGGCTTTTTAGCATGGTAAAAGGCCAAATTATAAAGGAAGTGATTGGCTTCCTTTCTTAAAAGGAAACCTCTTTGACACAGCAGCTGGTAAACTAGGGCAGGCAGGGATTGTTTTCTAAATACTTGCAGGAACTTTCTGGGTTGGTAGAGAAAAGATGAATGCCCAGAAGAGGATAAAGGTGAATTATTACCCAGCCAGTACGAGGAAAACAGTGGAACAATATTCCTTTATTGTATTTAAGGAAAGGCCAATGCAGACAATACCATTTTCACATAAGAAATGGAAAATCCTTTAAATATTAAGTTAATGGGCTGGTGAGGTGGCTTGTGGGTAAAGGGGCGGCTTGCCACCACGCCTGATGTCCTGAGTTTGATCCTTGAGACCCACAAGATCGAAGGAGAGAACCAACTCTCCTGAGCTGTCCTCTGACTTCCACATACACCGTGACATGCGTACAGCGACACATATACACATGCACTCACACACATGAGAAATGCATGTCATAAATGTTTTAAGTTAAAAAAATAAACACTGCAGAAGACTCAGGTTCGAATCCCACATGGTGGCTAATAAACGTCTATAACTCCAGTTCCAGGGGATCCAACCACTTCTCCTGTCTCTGTGGGCACTGCACAACACAGATGCCCTTACACACCTGCAGGCAATACATTCACATACATAAAATAAAAATTAAGAAACCAAAAAATTAATTAAATAAATAAACACTATGGGTTTTTGAAAGGTGTCTTCGTTGGTAGAGTGCCTCCCGGTATGCACAGAGCCCTGGGTTCTATCCTCACCCAGTACTGTATAAATCAGGCATGGTGGCGCCAGCTTGTAATCTCAATACTCTAGAGGTAGAGGCAAGAAGATCGGGAGTTCAAGGTCATCGTCTGCTACATGTTAAGTCTGAGCACAGCCTGGGCTACATGGAGAAAAGGAAAAAAAAGGAAAGGAAGGACGAGAAGAAGGTATTGGAAGGTGGCACTTTCGTGTAAATTAGAGAATAGACCAGAGATGCATGCCAGAGCTTTAAAAGAAACCCTAGGGGCTGGAGAGAGCTCAGCACTGGCTGCTCTTGCAGAGGACCTGGGTTCAGTTCCCAGCACCTACATGGCAGCTAACAGCCATCTGTAACTCCAGCTCCAGGGGATCCGATGCCTCTTCTTGTCTTTGCACTGCATGACACAGGTGCACTAACATACATGCAGGCAAAGCATTCGTACACATATTTTTTTTTAATCTTAAAGAAAGGAAACCTAAAACTTCTCATTTCAGATTACAATGAGTGACTCCATTGTAGGGTTAACTTCAGTAACTTTTACCATAGCAATAAAATCCAAAGTCAACTGTATGTGTGGCAATATCAGATTAGTTATATAAACGATGGGTTCCTCCATGCCTGGGACACCCCTCACCCACTGAAAAAAATGCCACAATTCAGATGACTGCAGAAGAATGAGATTGTTCATTAAGTATCAAAGATTAAGAAATTAGGTCTCAAAGAGCTGGGGGTGGTAGAAGACTGAGTGGTGGAAGGCTTCTCCAGCATGTGCAAGGCCCTGGTTCCATCCCTAGCACCTTAAAAAAAAAAAAGACTAAATATAGCCCAACATAAATATTAGGTCTTAAAATCATATTGTAGTCAGATCCCAAGGAAGAAATGAAAGGTGTGTTTGTTTCCAGAGCACACAGAAAAGTCTGCAGACCCTGGCCGATCTTATCAGTGGTTACAGACAGCAGTGTAACAGGTGGCTTTGATTTTCTTTCTGTTACTCTAGATCTACTAATTGGTATTTAATAAGCAAACATTGTTTTATCATTAGAAAAAATGTTGGGTTTTTTTTTTTTTTCATCTCTCACCATTGTGGCTTTTGCAGAGATTATTAGTAGGCAGGATGCTTCATGACCTGCCCAGGGCTTTGTGACTAAGCCCTGGGGCTCTCTCCAGCATTCAAACTCCAGTCTCTTTTCATAGGAAGCAGGGGTATGAACAAACGTAGAAACCACTGTAGTGCACAAATACACAGCTCTGACCTGCACCCTCCTGAAATCTCCCTTCCCTCCTGTCCTCTTCCTTTCCTCCCCTTCCCCTCCTTCCCTCTGAAGGTCTCCTCCCTCTCTCCCCCTGCCTCAAAGCTCGAGTTTGAACCCAGGACCTCGCCACATGCTGGACAAGCATTCCACCATTGAGTTACGCCTCCAGCCCCAGCCTTACACCTGCTTGAAAGGGTGTTTCTGTTGTTCTAGCTTTGCGTGATACGGAGAAGACTGCTGTAACACTCAAGGTCAGGGTTTAGGATCAATATTTTCATTACTCTTAAGCCAATGCCTGGGAGTGGAACTGCCCTATTGGTAAGTGATTGTATGTTTGCCTTTAGATAAAATGCCCAAACCTCGAAGGGTTGGGCCAGTTCCCCCAGCCTGCACTGTAACTCCGTGGGAACCTATGAAAGATTGCCAGTACTTTCCCGTCGCACTTGGAACATTCATGACCCACAGTGATGACCCAGCAGAAACGACTGGAGATCTCTCCTGGTGTGAAGTTTTGCCTTTTCCCAGTGGATGTGGGTTCTCCCCTGCTGGGCAGGAATCTGGCCTCCTTCCATTACTGACCTCTCCCTTCCCATCCCAGGCCTAGAAGTTAAGTGGCTTGTGCATAGTTCTTAAGTAATGTTTACATATAAATAAACATACATGTATTTGTTTATCTATTGTGTTTATGAGCACGTATGTATGTGGAAGTCAGAGAAAAACTGGTGGGAGTTGGTTCTCTCCTTCCACCATTTTGGCTCTGGGGATCACACGTGGGTTGTCAGACTTGGTAGCAAGTGCCTTACCCACTGAACCATCTAGCTGACCTTAAAGTAACTTTTTGTTAACTCTTTGTTTAATTTTAAAAGTTCCAAAAAGAAGAAATAAATCAAAGGCATGGTGGAATAAGTCTTTGATCCCAACTCCGGAGGCAGAGGCGGGTGGGTGTCTGTGAGATCCAGGCCAGCCTGGTCTGCGTGATGAGTTCCAGGCCTGCTGTTACAGGGGGATCCTGTCTCAAACAGAAAAGAAAGAAAGAAGAAAAAAGAAATCAGGGTCAAAGGCTATCCAGCGAAAAACTATATATAAATGTCCTTTCCTTTCTGGGCTCAGTTCCTCATACCAAAGATAGTGAAGGTCTATGGTTGCTTGCTTAAACTTCTAGAAATTATCTCTGCATTTAATGATATTTTTAAATGATGCATATAGCTGTTCTGGCAATCAAGGCAATAAAGTGCTACAATTGCGAAATTGTTGAGTAATTTCAAACAAGTTACAACTCATATCTGGATCATATTGTTATCAAGGAACCATAAGTACCTGGAATTTTATTCCCAAACTTCCATGTCTGCAGTTTTCAGTGGTAGCTTTCATCAGACTTTCCACAAGGCCATGCACACACACACACACACACACACACACACACACACACACTCAGGTAGGAGCTGTGGGGAGCAGATCTGAGGAGCAGTCTTACACAGAAGTGGCTGCTGCATGTGTACCCAGCTTGGGGATGGGGGCGATGACCTCTGGACTTTTCCTCCCGGTTCTTAGTTCTCTGATTGCTGGGCAGAGGAACCACTGATGTGACAGCTTTGTCATAGGCCAGGAAAGCTCTGAAGTTCACAGGCTGCTACAGCCACCCTCCTTGCCCTGGCTGACAGTCACGTGTGGGGAGCGCTGACAGCAAGGCAGCTTAGAGCACGTCGTGCCTTACTCTTGTCCGGGATGAGCTGGTTCCAGGAAGCTAGAGGAGATGGACTTGCTTCCTGTAAGCTTGCATGCAGCCTGAGAAATACTGAAAATGGCTAGGGAGATTCCTGGGAGGAAGAGCCACATCCGGTTAGGGATGAAAGCCACAGATGTTTGGAGACTGTCCTTGACCGGACTTGTATGGGGAACTGAGGGAGGAATGCCTTTTCAATCATTGTGCATCTGTGATGCCCTTTGATGCTCAGAACAGGCCTGTGACTTGTAGGGAAACTGAGGCAGGAGTACACTAACTGCTGTGCAAACAACCCTACATCTTCAAGGACTTACCCACTCAGGCTGCAATGTAAATAGTCAGGAAGGAGTGAGAGAGTCTTGGTTCCACATAGTCAGAGACCCAGAGTGCTCTCACACAGCACTTCCTTTCCAAGGGGCTGACCACAAAGAAGGTTTCCCGCCACCCCCAGATGGCCCATGACACAGTATGTCAATCATTGAGATGAGTTTTGCCAAACAGAAACGATTCAGTTGCAAAGGGAAATGTGGCCAGCCTGGGCTACCTAATGAGATGCAAGTCTCAAGTCCATCCCAGAGGATGGAGTTTGGGGAGACTTAGAGGATAAAGAAGTGGGGTGCTTCACAGGCGTGGGGAAGGTGACTAGAAGTGAAGCAGGCAGTGGTCTGAACATGCTGATTGTGCTTCTCAGCCTCCTTTGGCACCTCGAGGTGTCAGCGTGAGCCAAGGGGGACATTTTCTGCTTTCGAACCTGCAAAGGTCACACACGGGACACCTGTGCAGGCCAGTGACATCAACAAATCAGCTTTCAAGATCCTAAAAAAGTAACCTAGGTAGCAGATGTCATCCCGTCCCACGGGGCACGAGCCTCATACAGTGCTCAGCGACCTGCAGCCTCCTAATGAGTGACTTTTAGATTTAACTGAGAGCAAGTGAAGCCACTGTTCACTCTGGTTTTCCTTTGGTGCTGGTAATGGGGCACATAAGGAAGAGGTACTTCTTGGGACTCAACCCAGTCATCTGGGTTCCAGAGGAATTCTTTTTTTTTTTTCATTAATTTTTTTATTACATTTATTTAGTGTTTTTGAGTGCGTGTGCATGTGAGTGTGTATTGCTATGGCACTTGTGTGGAGGCTGGAGGACAATTTGCACAAGTTGGTTCTCTCTCCACTGTGTGGATCTGGGAGATGGAGCTCGGGTCATCAGGCTTGGTGGCAAGCACTGAGCCATCTCACCAGCCCACAGTCCATATTTGTGAGAAACAGTCCTGGTTTTTAGCTGCTTTTGCCTGGCATTTCCCAAGCACTGGCACTCAGGAGGTAACTGGGAATTCTAGAGATGATCTCCTGGGTGTTGCCAAGGATGCAACTCCTCTTTCTACCAAGAAAGATGGGTGCATCTGAGAGGCATGTGTCCTTTGACATGCAGCTGAGAGTCTTCAGGGTTGGCACACAGAAATGTAATACATTCTCCCCAAAGTGTGCACTGGAACTACTTGTGGGTGAGATCTGTTGCTGCCTGGTGTTTGCATCGTCTCACCAGCACATATCAGCCCCAAAGGCTGACAGCCCTGTCACTGCTCTCTGTACAGAGGAGGCTTTGGTAGATACCCGCAGTATGGTTAGAACATTGTCGCCCTGCCGGGCATGGTGGCACATGCCTTGACTCCCAGAACTCGTGAGGCAAGTGGATCTTTGTGAGATTGAGGCCAGTCTAGTCTACAGAACAAGTGTTCCAGGCCAGGTGAAGCTACAGGGATACCCTGTCTCAAAAAGAAAGAAAAGAAAAAAAAAACCATAAACAAACAGAGAAAAACTTCTTTTGCCAATGAAAATATCTTCTTGTGCAGACCACCCAAGAGTCCAACACGAAGACTTAGAAATTTGAATCTGGTACATCCATAATGGGACAGCCTTCATTCATTAAAACTGCTGGTGATGGGGAGACACAGAAAGACTTAAAAGATGACTCAGAATGTAAAAGCGCAGGTTACAAAGCTGGCCTTTTCTTTTCTTTCTTTTTTTTTTTTTTTGGTTTCAAAACCTGTATGAATAATATATTTAAATTTTAATTTATCAGTATTATGTGTGCATGGTGTGTGTATGTGTGAGCATTTCATTGGGAGGTCAGAGGACAGCTTTGTGGAGTTGGTTCTCTCCTTTCACCTCTGTATGAGTTCCAGGGACTGAACTCAGGTTCAGGCTTGAGAAGCAAATGCTTTTGTCTGCTGAGCCATCCCGCTGCCTTGATTAATAAAAATTTAGGGCTTTATTATAATGCTATAATTGTTCATAGAGTATGAAATTTTTATTCTCTCTTATCTCACCTTACTTTCTAAATTTCTTACCAGGAAACATATATTACTGTTAATTCAAGTAACAGATTTAAGTTCAAACCTTTCTCTTGGCCTTGATCTCACAAAGATGTGCCTGCCTCTGACTCCTGAATGCTGGGACTAAAGTCCTGTGCCACCATGCCCTGCTGAGACTTTTTTTTTTTTTTTGAGCCAGAGTCTCTCATAGCCCGGGCTGAGAAATTGACTGGATAAGCTGAGGGTGACCTTGAACTCCTGATCCTCCTGCCTCCACCTCCTAAATGCTGAAATTGCAGGCATGCACCACAATGCCTGGTTCATGTGTTGCCGGGAATAGAATCCAGGTCTTTGTGCCTGCTAGGCAGCGCTCTACCAATTGAGCTACAGCCCCAGTCCCCCAGTTTGAGACTTCTGTTATGTGGAAAAGTGACAGTTGTGGGGTCAGATGATGTGTGTTAGGACTCTGGTTCTGCTACTCATTGATAAGGCAAGTGACTCACCCTTTCTGATCTGATGTTGTTTACTTCTCTGTAAAATGGGTGTACTGATTGTCTTCCTCACAGAAGGCTGTGGGGACTAAAGGATGCCCCATGTATTAAACTTCTGGTATATGAATTACTGTGTGCTGAACGTGGTTCACAGCTATGCCTAGATGTGTCTAGAGCTAATGTCAGACAAACCAGACTTCACTTTCTTCGTAGGAACCAAACCTGACCTTGACAGTGTTGTTTCAGATTGTTTTCCCAACATGAAAACCAGACTTGTTTTTCTGCCCCCACAGCACACATTCCAGCTGAGGTTTCATATAAATATCATTTGCTTGTTTCTTCTTTAGGCAAATCTCACAAACCCCATCTTAAAAACAATTCCCTGACCAGACCATTCTAACATCCAACCCTGCTCAGTCTGAAAACACTTTGTTTTGGTTCTAGTGGAGTTTGTTGTTGTTGTTTTTAATCAGGTTCTCCAGTAGCCCACGTGGCCTTGAACTCACTATGTAGCCAAGGAAGACCTTGAACTCCTGATCCTCCTGGCTCTACCTCACAGTCCTGGGATCACAGGTGAACCCCACCATGCCTGGCTGGAATCTTGACTCACCATGCCCTATGCTGCAGATTTCTGACTTTATTCTGCATCTCTTCTGATGCTTTTGTGCAATGCTCTTGTCCGATGCTCTGTGACATTGCTATAAGGTGTGTTGCAAGTTGGAAAGTTTCCTAGGACTTGTTGCCCAGTGGATCAAAGCTGTGTCCCTGAGGAGAGCACTGGCTTTAAAGTTGCTTACTAGACACCTACAAGTAGCCATGAAGAAACCGACTGCAGCTTAGTTGTGTGGAGGTGGGCGAGCAAAGGGGATTTTAATGGTCTTAGGTCAAGGAGGGGGCTGGGGACTTGGCTCAGTGGGTACAGTGCTTGCCACACAAGCAAAGAGACGTGAGTTCAATCCTCAGCACCCACAAAAAAATCCAAGCGTGGCAGTCTATCCAAGCTTGCATTCCCAACACTGGAGAGACAGAGACAGGAAGATCCTGGGGAGGGGGTCAGGGGGAGGCTGCTGACCAACTGGTTTAGACCACTCTGAGAGCCCTAAATCCCAGCAAGAGAGCCTGCCTTGAAAAACAAGGTGGACAGCTCCTGAGAAATGAACCCTGAAGTTGACCTCTGGCCTCCATACACACGTGCACACAGGAGCACACACAAACACACACAGAACACACATACTTAGAAATCAGGGAGGAAGCCTACCAGGCTTAGATCTTGAGTGCCTCCCAAAAGCCTGTGTGTCAAACACTTCATCACCAGCCTGCAGTGCTATTGGGAGTTTGTGGGACCAAGAGGTGGGGCCTAGTGGAGGGAAGCCAGGTCTCTGGGGTGTGCCCTTGAAGGGGGTGTGGGGATCCATGCGCTTCCTCTTCCTCTGTTGTAGCTTCCTGGCTGCTGAGAAGTACAAGAGCAGTCTCCTCTGCCACATGTTCCCGCCATGAGGTACCGCCTCACCCAGACCCAAAGCACCAAGCCCAGCCCAACAGTGGCCCTATGAAACCTTGACCAAAACAAACCTTTTACCCTGTTAGGCTATCTCAAGCATTTTGTTACAGTAACAGAGGATTGATGGTGGCCCCTGTGGAGGCCAGAAAGGGCTCAGTGGTTAAGAGCACTGAGGACTCTTGCAAAGGACCTGGGTTCTTTTCCCAGCATCCCTATGATGGCTTACAATCATCTGTTAGTCCAGTTTCAGAGGATCTGACATCCTCTTCTGACTTCCATGGGCACTAGGTATACACATGGTGTACAGACATGCTGCAGACAAACACATAAATAAAAATAAATGAATTTTTAAAATGAACCTCTGTGAAGGAGCTAGGCATGGTAGTGCATACGTATAATCCCGGTTCTCAGGAGGCTGAGGCAGGAGGGTCAAAAGTTTGAGACCAGCGTGAGCTACATAACCAGACCTACTGCCTAGAGATGGCTCAGTGGTTAAGAGCACTGGCTGCTCTTGCAGAGGACCCAGGTTCAGTTCCCAGCACCCACATGGGAACCATCCATAACTCCAGTTCCAGGGGATCCAATGCCCTCTTTGGATTTCCATCAACATTGCATGACACAGGTATCCTTACATACATGTAGGTAAAACACTCATACACATAATATATAAATAAATAAACAAGTATATTTCTTTTTTTAAAAAAAAATTATATGGAAAAAACCTCGCTAGCTGCATTAGGCAGAAGCTCAGAGACAGGTATACACGGAGCTTCTCAGAATGAAACACGGGTCTACACTTCGGCCACACTCCACAGCCTTCATGACAAGGTCTCTTCACTGTGTTAGCCTCAACTCTGACTTTCTTCAACCTGGGACTTACATCACCCTTTGCTATCTGCGGAACTATAAAGGGCTGGGCTGGAGAGCTGTTGTAGCCGTTAAAGGCTCAGGCTCACAACCCAAAAGAGATACAGGAACTGTGTCACTCAGCTCAGGTACCACACGAATACCATTGACCAGATTCAGTGACTTCTACAGCAGAAATTTCTTTTTCAAAGTCCAGAAGTTTCATGTTCTGAGAACGATCTCTTTCTCTCTCTCTCTCTCATAGATAGTAATGCCTTCCTCCTCACTGTGATCTTGCTTCATGCTTAAGGGAGAGAAATGAGCTGGGAGGAGAGAGGAAAGAGGTTTGTTTGTTTGTTTTTTTCTTCTGTGACAAAGTCTCATATATTCCATGCTGGCCTCAACCCCACTGTGTAGTTAAAGATGGCCTTGAACTCCTGATCCTCCTTCCGAGTGCTGTGATGGCGACTCCTGGTTTATGTGGTACTAGAGATTAAACCCAGTGCCATATGCATGCTCAGCAGGCCAGGCCAACACTCTACCGACTGAGCTGTGTCTCCAGTCTGCTGATCCCCATTGGTGATGTCGTCTAACCCCCATTACCTCCCCGAAAGCACAAGCCTCAGACACCTTAGCGCTGAGAGTCAGGACTTCACCATATGAATGTTGAACGCACACCAATACTCAGTCCATGACAGATTCATCACCCTCTCGGTTGCTGAGGCTAAGATCATCGGTCCCCCTTCTATCTCCCTCCCAGTAGTCAAATTCATCAAAGCCCATCTCCATTTGTCAGCCTCACCCTGGCCTAGAGGCAGCACCGGCTTACCTGGCGACCTACCAGCCCTCTGCCTTGCCCATCCTCCTAGGGTGTTGCTGCCTCAGGACCTTGACATCCCCTCCCTCCTCTGCTGGGACCCCTAAGATCCCTGTGGTGCTGCCGCCTTGCCTGTCTCTGCTAAAGTGTTGACCCTCTGTCTGAACCACCGTCTCTGCCTTTTCGCCCACAGTCTTATGTTCGCTGCTCTGGCCCTCTCTTAATCTATCTTCTCACATGCTTTCTCAGTAGAAGAGAATCTTAGTAAGAACAGGCCCAAGTCTCATTTACTCCTGTGTTCACACTAGTTAGTAGGTCCAGTGCTCAGTTCATGAACTAATGAAGTTGGGTGGATGGATGGACGAAGCCGGCACAGATCTGCTGACTGTACTGCACACAGTTCTATGCATGGCATCAGAGGGATCAGGGAGGCGGGGAAGCGTCTGCAGGTCACAGAACACAGGTCTGTAGCCCTGCCGCCTAACTTAAACTGTAGTCAGAGCAAGCCAGAGTGAAGATTATACGCCGGCGATGTCTTGAAGTGGTCGGTCGCCGCCAGCTACACGAGGGACCTGCCTGCTGTGTTCGCAGAGCTCAGAGGATGGCACAGAGGTGTTTGTCTTTCCTGACTCTGGCAAGTGCTTGAGAGAAATGATCTGAAGCCTCATGATTTTACAGGTCTCAGTGTGACGTTGTCTGACTCCATTACTGTGGGCCTGAGGTGAGACAGCAGGAAGCAGGGGGAGTGGGAGGCAGTTCACTTCCTGGGGGGCCGGAAGCAGAGGGAGATGGAGAGGGAAGGGAGAAAAACATACTTGTCTTTCCACCAAGGCCCCCAGGGTGGTCTGGTGTCACCCGCATTCAGGGCAGTTCTTTCCCTTAGTTGGCCCTCTCTGTACAAGCTGTTACAGGAGTGCTATACTAACCTCCTAGGCGCATCTCAAACCAGTCAGGTTGGCAGTTGAAAGTCACCATCTTGACCCCTCTTTGCTGTCCGTTGGGGAAGACTTCTGAGAGAAAGGGGGACTCAGATATGGAAAGTGGCTAGGCCTTCATGATTAGCAGGTTGTAAAGAGACGGCCAGGCCTGGAGGTGGGCCAGTCCCTTGCCTGCATGCGCCTCGCTGATCTTCATGGAAGAGAGCTCACGTTAACCCATCCTGGTATAGCCAGCGCCTTGCTCAAAGTGAGCATTTGAGGGACTGAGAGGGGAGGGGTGGTCCAGACCCTCCAAAGGAGTTGAGACTCCCTGCAGGGGCTGAGAGGGACAGGCTGGAAGGTTAGTATGGCCAGGACTGGTGGCTGGGAAAGCCTGGGTGCATCTGGTTGAAGAGTCGGTGACGGGCGGGAGGACCCCAGGAAAGAGTTTGTGGAGAAGCCACGATGATTTTTGGAGCCAGTGGAGCATGTAAAGGGGAAGGAACTGAGCACACAAATGCCCAGGTCCAGGGGCGGGGGCAGGTGAACAAGTCAGGCCAGCAGAGAGGCATCAGCGAGTAGTGGGGACTGTGGCAAAGTGGAAATTAAGCCCCTTCCCTTGGGCAGAGCTGTGACTCAACCCAGATGCGGGCTGCAAGTGGGATGGTCATGTTTGCACCCTGTTCTCTATGTGTATCCTACAGTACGTAAGATAAATACCTGACACCTCCCATGTCAGATAAGAGGCTTCTGGGGCCGTGTGCCTTTCTGGGACTTCCAGTCTGAGGCAAGGCTGTACATATGTGTCAAGAGTGGAGTGAGGATGGAAGAGGGCCCTGAAAGCCACTTGGAGTTCGAGTCCAGGTCATTATGTCATTCTGTGACCTGGCTGTGCAGTGGGGGGTCCAGAGGAGAGGTGGGCGCAGGCAGTGGGAGGGATCCCTAGGGGAGGGACATAGATGGTTATTGACTTTTTGCCACAGACTGACCAGGTTCCAGGGAAGCACCGTGTGCCAAAGATGGTTATGTCGCAGGATGGAGGGAGGTGTGTGCTGTGCCTCATAGTTGTCAGCTGTGGAGCGGCCTCTCTGACTCTCCTTTGGGATTCTGGTGTTTTGTTCTCTTTTGACCTTGGACGAGGTTGGTTTTGTTTGCTGAGTGGCTGATTGGTATCCTGGTGGGAGTCAATCTTGAGAATACTGAAGTTGATACCTTAGAGCTCTGGGTTCAAATCCTAGCTCAGCCCCATGCTGGGCACCGTCTTTCAGACCCCACTTTTCTGGGTCTCATTCTCACTTAGATGAAAACATTGGCTTTGGGCTTGGAGAGGTGGCTCAGTGGTTAAGAGCACAGGCTGCTCTTCAAGAGGACCTGGGTTTGGTTCCCAGCACCCACATGATGGCTAACAACTGTCCGTAACTCAGTCCAGGGGGTCTGATGTCCTTTTCTGACCTCCAAGGGCATTGCACACATGTGGTACACTCACATACATGAGGCAAAACACTCATACACACAGAATAAAAATAAATCAATCAAAAATGTTTTTAAGGTAATACTGGCCTTGCTGGCCCAGCAGATGCCTACAACCCCTTCTCTTATCTGTGGTTCGTGCCTGAGTGTAACCCTTCTGTCCTCCGTGTCACCTGCTCCCTTCAGGACCAGGCCTCACCTGAAATCCAGGGGCTCAAATGGAAGGCTCCCGTCCCGGCTATTCTGCTCAGCCTGTGCCTTGTGCATCCCCAGTTCAGCACCCTGTCACCATGTCCCGCAGTGAGTGTCGTGGGTCATACAGAAACCCTAGCTCATCTGACACCTAGGGCGACCATGTCTCCGTGCCCCATCCTCAATGGGAAAATGTCATTTTTAGTTCCTGTCATGAATTGAAAGGAAGTGACTGTCTGGACCCTCTGGAGTGCTGCTTTTGATTTTCTTAAAATTTTTTTTTTAATTTATGTGTATGCCTGTGTGTCTGTGTGATGGTATATGCTGTGAGTGCAGGTACTAGGTGCTCTCTGAGGCTAGAAGAGGGCATCGGATCTCCTGGAGCTGGAGTTACAGGTAGTTGTGAGCCACCCAGTGTGGGTTCTAGGGATCAAACTCTGGTCCTCTGAAAGAGCAGTATGTACTTTTTTTAAAAACTTTTTATTTTATGTGTATGGATGTATTGCCTGCATGTGTGTAAGTGCCCCTGTGTCATGCAATTCTAGTGGAAGTCAGAAGGCATCGGATTCCCCTGGAGCTAGAACTATGGACGATTTTTAGTTGTCATGTGAGTGCTGGGAATTGAACTCAGGTCCTCTGCAAGAGCAGCCAGTGCTCTTAACAGCTGGGTCATCTCTCCAGCCCCTGCTTTTCCGTGCGTGTGTGTGTGTGTGTGTGTGTGTGTGTGTGTGTGTGTGTGTGTGTGTGTGAGAGAGAGAGAGAGAGAGAGAGAGAGAGAGAGAGAGTGTGTGTGTGTGTGTGTGTGTGGCTTTTGTTGTTATTTTTTGAGGTAGAGTCTCAAGTAGCCCAGGTTGACCTCAACCTAAGTGTATAATCAAGGTTGGCCCTATGTTCTTGATCTTCCTGCCTCTACCCACCAAGTTCTGAGATCCCTGGTTTTAAGCAACACAAACTCTAAAACATGGGCAGAGCATCAGTGCCTTGAAGTGCCTGCAGTCACGTTCATTCAAATGTTTGACCACAGAAATAGACAGAATCATGTGGCATGGAAGTTTCCAGCGTGATTCCCAATCCTGAGGAGAGACTCTCCGTACAGCTGCGTGTCTGGGAGGATACTCTGGATCAGTCAGACACCCCAGGTGTCTCTCACTGGCAGCTCCCTTATGTGTGGCTGGGACTCAGTGGTAACTACAGGTGGCTGGTGGCATTCATTGTTTAGAACTTGGCCCAAGCAGATTTTTCAGGAGAGTTTGTCTTTCTGGCATTGTTTAGCGTTGCTGGGGCGCGGCGAGATGGGAAAGATGCAGTCAGAGTTGGGTGTATTGTTTTAAAGTTTTGTACAGAAAGTGCAGTCCCCAAACCCACACCTAGCCCATGGTTCAACCTGGCTGGTGACCCATTTGTGGAGGTGCCCTTTGCCAGAGGGAGGAGGCAGAGGAGTTATCCCATGCCCAAATTCCCTCAGCCTACATCTGAGACACGGTGAACCCTTAACATCCCAGGGAGAGGTCGCTTTAGCCGGGAGTAACTTCCCTGCAGAGCCCGTGACCTAGCTGGAGCCCAGCTAGATGAGCAGGTATGTGGGAAGGACAGTCTAGGCAGAACCCAGAGGCAGGAATACATAATCCCTTTGATTTGTCCCCAAGTTTCCCTGGCCTCATCTCACTGTGGCTCCCCTAAGCGCAAACTCCCTCCTCATCCCTCCCACACCATCTGTGTCTGCACCCCATGCCCAGCCAACTCCCCAAGCTCCTCCTGGATCCACACCTAAGGAGGCGTGTTCTAAGGCTCTGTGAGCACCAAGAGCCTGGGCTTCTGCCAAGCTTCATTGCCTCTCATGGCAGGAGCCCAGGTTCCTCCCTTCTCTGCAGCCTGACCCCCATCTGCTGCCCTGCCTACCATTGCAGCCTCCTCTTATGCACCTTGCATAGTCTAGTGTTGTGAGAGAGGGCTGGTCATGCGCCCATTCTACCGATGAGGAAACTGAGGGTCAGCAAGGTGAAGCGATGTATTAGTTTGCTTTCATTTTGCTACGAAAGACCTGAGGGAAGTAGCTTAAGAAAGGGAGGGCTTATGTTAGCTCATGGTTCAAGGGAATGGAATCTATTGTGGTGGAGGAATGAGGTTGCTGGTCACACTGCATCTGCAGTCAGGAGAGCGAGATGAATGCTGGTACTCAGCTCACTTTCTCCTACGTATTCAATCTGGGATGAACCCCAGCCCTTGGGATGGTGTTGCCCATAGTGAGAATGGGACTTCCTGCCTCGGTTAAATCTCCCTAGACACACCTAGAGAGGCGTCTCCTTAGGTAACTCCAAACCCAGCAAGATCAGTTATCACAAGCAGCGTGACTAGAGCCATCTGACATGGGGTTGACTCTGACCACTGCCTCTGCTGCAGATGAGGATCCCGGGAGGCGCTGCTGGGGCGTAGAGGGAGCACTGAGAATGATCTGTGTTTTGACACGGGTTGGCTCTCTAGACTGCCAGGGAAGGAGGCTCAAAGCCCGGGGACCCTGGCATCGAGCACTCCTCTGCTCTCCCCATCATCTCAATGGCTTTTAGCTCTGCTATGAACATCAGTCACCAGAACAAACCTCTCCCAGCTCAGCTTTCAGAGCGGAATGGGAATTAGAATGCAGCATGACCCAGGACCATTCATTAGCAAAGCCGATTCCGCCGGGACCCAGAGGGAGATGGAGCCCCCAGAGGCTTATCCTCCAAACAGGGCGTGTATAAAGAGGAGACTGGGGGACCCCAGTCCATGAGGTCAGCCACAGCTCCTCTGTGACCCAGTGACTTCACCCCAGATGTTCAAGAGAAAGGCAAACATCTGCCAAGCAGACCTACCAGAGCCACGCTCATTGTGTCACAGCCCCCGGAGGAAGCAGCCTGTATCTGTCCCAGTTGTGGGAAGATTCACACACAGTGGGGCAGTCACAGGACAAACCATGGTTCAGTAGGACCAGGGACTGCTAACGGTGGTCAGGTTACCCTGGAGGATAACACAAGTTCAGCTGTGTCATCCCATTAGAATGACTTCTAGTGCAGGTGACAGAATGCAGAGTCCCCAATTGGAACGGAGCACAGAGGAAGTCCGGCTGTGTGTGTGTGTGTGTGTGTGTGTGTGTAATTGTCAGAAGTCATCCAGGAGACTGCAGGCATAGCTCAGTGGGTAGAGTACTTACCTTGCATGTGCAAAGCCTTGGGTTCCATCACCAGCACCACATAAACTAGATGTGGTGATGCATGCCTGTAATCCCACCACTCAGGAGGTAAGGGCAGGAAGATAACGAGTTCAAGGTCATAATGAGTTTGAGGCTAGCCTGAGCTACATGAGACCCTATTTAAAACAAACAAACAACAACCAAAGACCATCTAGTCTGTGTGGTTCACGCCTATCATCTCAGAATCCTGTGGCAGAGTCAGGAGCTGAGCTCAAGGCCTGTTTGAGCTAACTTAAAAAATACTTTCAAGGGACTGGGGAGATGACCCAGCAGTTAAGAGCACTGGCTGCTCTTGCAGAGGACCCAGGTTCGATTCCCAGTACCCACATGGCAACTAACAACTGTCTTTAACTCTAGTTCCAGGGAATCTGACACCCTCTTCTGACATCTGTAGACATTGCATGCATGGGTACACTTACATACATGCAGGCAAAACACTCATCCATATAAAATAAAAATAAATAAATCCAAAAAATTAAAATAATATTTTCAAAAATAGGGCTGGGGCTATGGCTTTGTGGTAGACTGCTTGCTTAGTACGTTCAAGGCCCTGAGGTTCCTTCCCAGCCCTGCAAAAACATCACACAAACAAAATTCCCTCGCCCCCCTGTGCACCAAGGTGTGTATTTTACTGTAGAAATTATATCTTAAGTAAACGAAGTAAGCAGAGGCCCCGCCCAGCCCCGGAGCTCATAGTCAGCACGTCTAGGCTGAGTTCTCCAGCCTCTTCACCGGGCTGCACAGACAGCCTGGGTGGGTACCACCAGGCTCATGGCCAAGTGTTAGAGGATGTCAGACACGGGATGAGTCTATTTTTACGCCTCAGTCTAATTGGGTCAGAGCTGGCCCCAGGGCTGTCTCCTGATCTTCAGAGAGTCCAGCTCTAAGCCATGGACAAAGCACCCTCAGTCACCAGGCAGCTTCTGGCCAGGTGCCCTGCATCACAGGGCTTGTGTGCTGGGCGGGTGGAGGGGGGACCCGCCACGGGGCTGCGGGTGTCCTCCAGGCATCGGGCAGGACTAGACTGGCCCTTTCTGAATGTCTTGCAGCCCTCCAGACGGTAGTGGAGGTAACAACGGAGCTGAGCGTGGAGGAGCTGTTGTAGACAGAGCACTGGGTGTTTTGGTGCAAACTTCAGCTCAGGAGAGGAGTTCTTCGGTTCTTGCAGACCCCACATCTCCACTGGGCACTTTGTACAAGCCGCTTAACCTCTCAACGCCTTGACTCCTCGTCTCTCAGAGGAAGGTGACAATGTTTTTTTCTTCACAGAAGCTTTAGCCTGGGAAGCATTTAGTAAAGGCAAGCTGTTAAAATGTTTTTATTTATTTATTTTTATTTTTATGTGTATGAGTGTATTGCCTGCGTGTAGGTAGGTACACCAGTGTCTTGCAATACCTGCAGAGGTCAGAAGAGGGAGTCAGATATTCTGGAACTGGAGTTCCGGACAGTTATTAGTTGCCATGTGTGTGTGCTAGGATTTGAACCTGGGTCCTCTGCAAGAGCAACCAGGGCTCCTAACCACTGGGCCATCTCTCTAGCCCCAAGGCAGGCTGCTGTTATTGTAGTTATTATATGGACCAAAATGCTTGGGACCAGAAGTAGTTTTTGGATGTTTGTCTAGTTAACAGTGAAGATGACAAAACAACCTTCTTGTTATCTTGGTGATTTTTTTTCCCTCCCTCCCTCCTTCCCTCCCTCCCTCCCTCCCTCCCTCCTTCCCGCCTTCCCGCCTTCCTTTCCTCCTTCCCTCCTTCCCTCCCTCCCGTCCTTTTTCTTTTGTCTTTGGGGTGGAGGAGTCTCTTTCCTCTGGGTTGAAAACAAAAGCACAAGGTGGCCCATCACCCTGACCCACCGCCATGCCCAGCCACCTCCGTGTAACCCCTTGGGGCAGGTTTATAAATTAAAAATGGTGATCATCTTACTTGAGGTAGAGTGGTAGCACACTGCAGAGTGTTCCTTCTGGAGTCAGATTCCTTGCCGGGCCTTGGCCTCAGTTTCCTCCTCTATAAAATGGACACAGTTTTGGCATCCACCTCATAGGCTGTTGTGAGATGGATCGGTCACAATCCTTGGTGTTCCAGGACTTTTGCATTGATCAGGTTAAGCTCTGGGTCACTCACTGACTGGCTGTGTGGCTGAGAGGGGTGGGTGAGGCGTGACTTCCACAGAGGGCACAAAATATCCACTTTGAACTTGAGCAGCCCCCAGGTCCTCCTGGTTGGATTTGTTTTCTGTTTGGAGGTAAAGTTGTCTCTAATAGTCTTGGGGGCATATAGATAAACAGATTTTGCTTAAATAGATTCAGAAAACAGATATCATTTTCCTAAACAAACACATGAAGGGTCATTTATTCAGAAAAAGTCTTTATTTGTGACCTGAAAGGCAGTTCAGTGGGAAAAGGAGCTTGCTGCCATGCCTAGGGCCCTGAGTTCAATCCCCAGGACCCACATGATAGAAGAGAACCAACTCCCAAAAGCTGTCCTCTGACCTCCACATATGGAGTATAACATACCCATGCTCACACACACATGAATAATAAAAATTAAAAGAAAAAAAAAACACTTTATTTGTACAAGTTCTCACCAAGAAATTCTTTTTCAGTGTTGTGGTCCTTCAGGTATAAGACGCCACTTGAATTAGAACACATCGTGGTGCACAGGGGCAGTCACAGACTAGCGACACACCCTGTGGGTTACCTAGGGCCCCAGGTAACCCGCCCCCTGTGCCTCGTAAGGCCTCTGAGTCCTGACTGTGCCTTCACATCTTATTTGCAAGATGGACATTCCCTAATCCCAGTTCCTGTCTCGGCTCAGAGCTGCAGAGACAACGAGGGAGGGAGACAGGGCAGAGAGCACTGGCCCCCACTACAGTCCATCAGCTGTGGCCGGCGCTCACTGCGATAACATCTGCCTCATGCTTTCTAAGCGTCTGCCACCCGCTATCTTGCACCTCCTTTCCCAGAGCTGACCTCAGAGGTGTGGGGCATGGAGAACAAGAGATAGGCACCAAATTAAACAAGCACAGATGATTACAGCTGCAGTCTTAACTATGTGCAAATAAGGAGGGTGCTAAGGGATAGAGTGACTTGGTTTGGGCCAGCGAGATACTCAGTAGGTGAAGGGGCTTGCTGCCAAGCCTGAGGACCTGAGTTCAATCCCCAAGACCTGTATAGTGCAAGGAGAACCAACTCCCATAGGTAGTCCTCTGACTTCCACACATGCACCTTGGCACACGTGCACCCACACACGTCCACATACATAACACAAATAAGCGTAGTAAAAAGATTTTAAGGAATGGCAGGCATAGAGGGCTGGGGATAGATATGACTTAGCGGGGAAGAGTTTACCTGACACGCACAAGGCCCTGGGTTCCATCTCCAGCACTAAAACAGAAGTAGTATCATTATTATTAGTAGTAGTATTGCAACTATTTCAAATGTTTAGCTTGGAAGCCCCAATGTGGGAGTGACATTTAAAGATGTATTTTTATTTATGTGTGCATATGTGTGTATCTCTGTGTGTATATGTCACATGTGCGGGCCAGGAGGATGTTTTCTCTCCAGGAGCCTGTGCACTTCCATGCCTGGTATATGTGGTGCTGGGGAATCGAACTCAGGGCTTCGTATATGCTAAGCGAGCACTCTACCAGCTGAGCCACACCCCCAGCCTAAGTTCCTCAGCATCCAGATGTATCCATGGCCTTGAAGCACTGTCTGATGGTCAGGCCTGCCTCTTCTGCCTGCTTCTTTTACCTGGCCTCACATCCAAGTGAACATCTGCAGTGTCTGTGGAACTGTGTGGTAAGATGGGGACCTGAGAGTCTGTCTGCCTCCAGCTTCGGGTGGTCCCTCCTCAGTCACCACCGGAGTGACAGTGTGACAGGTGCAGGGAGCGTTGGGGTGCTGGACTATGTTGGTTTGACTTCGTTTTGTGGCCCCTTGGGTCCTACAATGGAAACAGCCGTAGGTCTCACAGGGTTCCTGGATTTGGGCGGTATCTGTCCTATCTGGCATCTGCTCCACTTTGCTCTCCATCAGCTCTCATAGCCTCCACCAGCACCCTCCTAGGATGTCCTTGGTCTGACAAAACCTGTCCCCAGAAGCTCCAGGCCTCACTCTGCCTTCCTGTCAACCCAGCAGGCCAGAGGATGAGAGCCTGGTCACCATGTTTCCTCCGCAGCAGAGAACCAGTTGAGTCCTTGTATGGCCCAGCTGTGGCCATACCCTCTAGAAAACAGGAATAACTTATTGGCTGGCTTGGTCATACCTAGTCTCTGAACCTGGAATGCTGGGTACTCACAGAACTATCTGAGTGTTCATGGCAGCCTGTTCCCCAAGCCCAGCATGGAGGCGTGGTCATCCACTGGGCCTTCGGAGACCTGCCTCCGAGTTGTGTGACAAACTTGGACAGTGCCATACTCGGGAGAGATCAGGGAGCTGTGTTTGAAGGGCCCCTGCAGTGGTTTCTTTTCTGGAATTTTCCTGCTTGCTTCTGAAGTTTTGTTTTTATATTAATGGTTTGGGTTTTTGAGACAAGGTCTCCCTGCAGCCCCAGCTGTCATAGAACTCGCTGTGTAGACCAGGCTGGCCTCACTCTCACAGAGCTCCACCTGCCTCGGCCTCCCAAGTGCTGGGATTAAAGGTGTGCGTCATCACACTTCTGATTTAAAACTGCTGAAGTTTTATAAAGAAAGTCATGTCTATATGGTGCTTGGCACTGGACTGTTCCCCTGAGGTGCTCAGGGCTGGGTCTCCAGCACCTGGATTCCCGTCGGCATGTGGAGGGTGCTCCGTTGACGTCTGTTGAGCGCCTGGTGGAAGGAGGGCAGGAGGAACTCATCAGCTTTGTATCTGACTCTCAGAGCCCACCTCACCAGACAAGGCCACCTCTACCCTGTGTATGCTCAGGCAGGGAATAACAGCCACTGCAGCCACTGATCGTTCTCTGGAAGTTTCTCTGGCCTCTGGGAACAACCCTGTCCCTTACCAACCTTCACACCACTGACCATCTTTCTTATAGTATTTCCATTTTATGCCAGAAAGTTTGGAATTTGGTGTCTTTGGATCAGATTTTAGATCCTAAAGGGGAAAGGTGAGTCTGGTGACACTCCTGGACCAAAGGGATGGGGACAGAGGACCATATGCTATGCAAAATTTCCAGAGCAGACATGGCTCTGCATGTGTGGCTAACCCCAATCCCTGACCCTGTGCTGGCATTGCTCAGTGAGGACAGAGTCCAGGAATACAGAAGACAGGCATCAGGCAGCCCCGCGAGTGTGAGCCTCAGGACCGAGAGGCCCCAGGTCGGCATTCAGCTTTGACCTACAACCCTGGCATTCATCACTGTGTGTTATGAGGCAAGCCCTCACCCCGCTCTGTCTGTCATCAGCAAACCTCTGTTTCCGACAAGTGGCCAAAGCAACACCTGTTCATGGAAGCTGTGGATAAGAAGGTTAGAAGAAATGGGCATAGGGCTCGTGAGAGGCAGGACTCAGAGTCGGGGAGCGGGTGGACTCTGGACTCCAACTCTGGTTCCCAGCCTCCCTGTGCTAATGATTAACCCGAGACTTTGAGCAGATGGAGGCAGCTCTCTGGGCCTCAGAGTCTACTTCCGTAGCATGGGATGAGGACCGCTGAGGTTCATTTAACCCCGAACACTGAGCACGATCACTGGAAGATATGCACCTTGCGAACTAAAGGCCCTCATAGCATAGTGTGTGCCCCCCAATTTGTAATCCAAAATACACTGTGCATATTCTGGTACACCCAGAGCCCCCAGAACTGTGCTGTCAGAGATCAGCACCATGATGCTTAGCCTGCGGACAGCCAGTGAAATGCCAGTTGAATTATACCTAGGGCATTTGAGTGGACTCAGTAACACTCTGACTCTGCCAGATGTCTTCAGTCTCTTCCCCAAACCCAAGTCTCTCTTACCTCTCAGGCCCATCCAGCGTTTTCACCTGGTCCCACAATGTTGCCTTCAACAAAATTCACACCTTAAAACTGGCACTTGAGGGTTTTTTTTTAACACCCCAAAATATAATGTTTAAAGCAACTTTACAACTTCTGTGTTGGTACATTCACATCTTTCCCTGAGGGCGCATTGGCTCACAGGCACCCAGGTTGCATGACAGCCACAGAGTCCTTATAAGAACAAGCAGGGAGAGCCAGAGAAGACGATGGTGATGAGTCAGGGATGCGCTTTGAAGATGCAGGGCGGAGCCAAAGCCAAGGGATGCTGGTGGCCTCTTGAAAGGCTATGCTTTGAGAACATGGCCCTACCCTCTCCTTGACTAGGCTTCTGGAACTCCAGGAAAATGGATTTGTGTTGACTTGTTCTAGAAGCCACAGGACACTGACAGTTCAGTGGGGGAAAGAGGAGTCTGTGACTGCTGGGCTCTCTGTGGGGACAGCCAGGTGAACTGTGACTAGTGCAGAACATCCCATCCGGCCCCTGAAGACCCTGCTGGATGTCACCGCAGTGCCCGTCCTGTCCTGGCTCCCAGCCTGAGTCTACTCTTCCACTGAGCCCACAAACAGCACTGCTCCATCTGTGGAGGGTCCCTCTGCCTCCCTGAAGCTGTCCACTGTCCTCAGACTGACCTACTGACATTCCATCCTTCATAACCTGAGGGGCCAGGAATCCAGGGGTGGCCTGGTACATCCTCTGCTGGGCTGTGATAGAGGTCCTGGAGGCCAAGCCTGTATTCTATCCCTGACAGCCAGGGCTGGGGAGAGATCTGCTTCCAAGCTCAGGGTGGTTGGAAATGACCCCCATGGCATGGGAAGAAGGCCGTGGTCTTACATGCTCCCTTCCTCCGATCCTCCCCAAGATGGCCACCTGCTTCATCATAGCCAAAGCTTGGAGCAGCAGACCGTTTCTCTGGTCATAGCACCACACACATGACCTCCTTCAACCTATCCCCTTGGTCCTATCTTAACTGGCTGGAAGCAAACTTCAATTTGCCTACACTTAGGAGGGAGACACAAGCACATGAGCACCAGGTGCCAGGGGTCTTGGGGCCACCTTGAAAGTCTGTTGGGAAAGGACCTCAGTTCCTCATCCATAAAATGGAACCATGCCACTGGCTCTCGAGATGATTAAATAAACTCATGTAGCTGAATCTCTTCATGCCGTCTTTGGCATAGCTGTTGTAATCATCAATAATAACAATACCATATTATTATGTATCGTGCCTGGGTAGACTTAGCAATAGGTGACAGAAAAACAAGCTACAGTAAGATAATAACCTGTCATGTAAACAGAACCCACAGAGCTGCTGTCTGGGATTGAAATAACAGCTCTGTGATCATCAAGGACCCAGGCTCTGTCTATCTTTTTGCTCTCCCATCCTTTACCACGCATTATGGCTGCCTGAGCGCCGGTCATCACATCCCCAGCTCTACAGCCAGTGGGGAAAGGGAGATGGGGAAGACATGTCCTTTTCATTGAAAGCTTCCTGAATGCCTCCCCATCCCACTCCTGCCGGATCCCATTGGCCAGAATTCGGTCATACAGAACAGCTGCCTCAGAGGCTGAGTAATGTTGTCTGTATTTTGGGAAGCTGAATGTTGGTTTTCTTACCACAGAGGGAGGAGAGAGTTGATATCGTGAACCACCCACGGACCAGAAGAGAATCCCAGCCATGAGCCAGCACCCCCTTTCTCCTCCTCTCCATCTAGCTCAGGTAGAAGATGGAGGTGGGGGATGGGGGAGGTCACCACTTCCCCTGCTTGGAGGTGAGCTGTATTGTACAGGCCTGATGGGCACTTGTAGCCAAGGAGCGGGTGGGCAGCCAGCCGTGCCAGGCCTTTAGAAGTTGTTTACCAGCTCAGGAGCTCCTCCGCCAGGCCTCACCTGAAGTGATAAGGCAGCCTCCATGTGCTGTAAGTCTGCAGAGAACATGAGAATGGATGGTTCTCTGTTCCAGACCAACCTGGAACTAGGGGGTCATGGTTAGAGAGGGGGTTCTGCAGGTGGCCGTCAACCCAGGCATGCTGGGAAGGGCAGGAGGGGCAGCTGGGAGCACTGACCTTGGAGGTTACTTGTGCTCCAAGGACACTTCTTGTTTATTATTAGTGGGAAAGAAGGACTGAGCGCAGAGCAAGCTGCAGGGGTGGTTCCAAGCTGACTGGACACCTGGATGTGTGTGTGTGTGTGTGCTGAAGTCCTGCAGGACCTCAGAATGGAACTGTGTGTGGAAACCAGGCCTCCAAAGAGGTGACCAAGGTGACAGGGTCATGTGGGTAGTCCTCTTCAGTGCATCTGGTATCCTAAGCTAAGCCAGGAGTAGTGAAACCCGCAGTACTGGAAGGTAGAAGCAGGAGGATCAGGAATTCAAGGTCATCTTCAGCTACATAGGGAGTCTGAGGCTAGCCTGCACCACTCTCAAAATAAAACAGGAGCCAAGAATTCACACATGCATAGAGGAATGACCGTAAGTGGTTGCGGGCAGGGGGGAGGGGAGCAAAGGGAGCAGGTGGCCATGGGCAGACCAAGGCCTAGAGGCCTGAGAGAAACCAGCCCGGCCAGCATTTTGACTTCGGGGGAAGTCCCTGTGTGTGTATCTGGCGATGGTGGCCAAACAGACTAGTCCTGGCTGTGACTCTCCCTGCTCCTTCAAGTCCCCACCTCAGCCTGCATACCAGGTTTATGATTAAACATCTCAGCATCAGTTACTTAAAGCAAAGCCAGAGAGGACCAGGGCTGTGCGGGACCAAGTGACTCAGACTGGAAAACCACCCAAGGAAAAAAGGAATTTTACCTCCTGACTAGAGATCAGAGTTGACCTCACAAGGATTTCTGGAAAGGGGCTGTAGTGGGTGTGGGGGCCTGGGAGGGATGGGGTGCAGGAGAACAGACTAACCCTGTTGCCAGTGTCTCCTCTGAATCTCTGTATGACCTTAAGCAGGAATCTGAAACTTCATGTTCTGCCTCTGTGAACTGAAGATTATTCTAGGAAATTCATCATAGGGCTTTTGGGAAATCTGAACACAATTGTCCTAACTAATAACTCATAACTCAATGTGATTATAAAGAAATAATTATTAGTTCCAATAAATGCAAATATATAATGAATAAAATAGATATTCTAAGTAAAACAAAATAATAAACTTCAGACAATAGTAGTTGATGAATTTTAAAAAAGCCTATGATGTCTGCACAGTATCCGGTGCTGGATAATCTCTTTAGACACTTAGCATGGGTCCAGTCAGTATCCTGAGTTGAGCTCACCAAGTAGCTGTCCAGGAATCAGAGACAGGAGGAGCTAGAGCTGGAAGAATTAGCTAGAGTCTAAGGCTGCAGCTAGAAAGGCAGGTGTGAGGGTCAGAATTGGGGTGGGGGTGCTCCAATCAACATGAGAACAAAAACCCCAATCCAGATAAGGCAGGAACAAACCTTCCCAAATTGTATCTCCACTTACAAAAAAGGCCATCTGAGAGGCTGGGACCACAGGGCTCACTTCTGAGGGTATCCTCAGCCAGCCAGGACTGCCTGCCTCATGAGCCTTAGGGTCCAAACACCCAACAAGCTGGGCATTTTGTCTTCGTGCTGGATAGCTTCAGTTGGCAACTTGATACAACTGGGAAAAGGGGACCTCAGCTGAGGCATTACCTCCACTGGACTCGCCTGGGGCCCTGTCTGTGAAGTGTTTTCTTAATTGCTGGTTGATATTGGAAGGCCGCCCAGCCACTGTGGGTGGTGCCACCCCTGGGCAGGTGGTCCTAGGTTTATCAGAAAGCAGGCTGAGCACACTCCAAGGGAGCAAGACAGTAAGCAATGCTCCTTCCCCTGGGTTCCTGTCTCGGCCTCTCGCAGTGATAAACTGTGACATGGAGTTGTAAACCAAATAAACCTTTTTCTTCCCAAACTTGCTTCTATCCATATTGATCACAGAAAGTAACTATGACAGTTTTCTTTTGTTGGAGAGACAAAGTCTCATGTATCCCAGGCTAGCCTTGAGTTTACTACTTAGCTGAAAATGACCTTGAACTCCTGACCCTTTACCCTCCACCTCCTGAGTGCTGGGATTACAGGCATGTGCCACCAAGCCTGATTTATGTGGTCTGGGGCTGGAACTCAGGGCTTCATGCAGGCTAGGCAAGCACTCTACTCACTGAACCACATAGTCACATCCCTAGACCCGGACTCGATCATGCCAAGGACTCTGGAACTGCTCGTCTGGGCCTAGAAAAGCAGAGTCTTCGCATGTGAGTGCTGAATGCTCTCCTTTTATGACTCGGCCCCACGTGGAAGTCAGAACACGTACACACGTGGCTCACTGAAGAGCCCGGAGTAAAGTGCAAACCCAGAGGAGGACTGCTTGCCAGGGCCGCCTGAAGCTGGCCTCAGGGAGGAGTCTTCTATCAGGAGGAAGGAACCGTGTGGTGCCCAGTCACACCAACTAGAGTTTTGTCAAAGGCCGTGTGGTGACAGGCACCTCCAGAGCTGGGAGCAGTAGCGAATACAAACATGCACCTTGGCCTTATAAGGTTGTAGTCAGGAATCCCAGGGATTGCTGGGGATGTGGGTCAGTTTGTAGAATGCTTGCCTGGCACACATGAAGTCCCAGGTTTGACACCAAGCACTGAATAAACTGGCCACAGTGGTACTTGCTGGTAATCCCAGCATTCCAGAGACGGAGACAGGGGGATCAAGAGTTCAAGATCATCCTCACCTACATAGCAAGTTTAAGGCCAACTTGGGCTACGTGAGACCCTGTCTTCCTGTGGATGTCTTGTATTGTTCCCCGACCTCTGAGAAACACAGTGGTGAGTGACCAACAGCCAAGCAATACCCAGATCCCCTCTGTCCTTAACTAGCATTGCCTTGATTAGGCCTGCCCTCTCCTGGGCCTCTGAGGTGGACTGATGCTCTGGGTTCTGTAAGACTTTCTCCCCACCACCACCCCCCACTCTCCTCTGTCCCTCTGAGAGACACGCTCAGGGGAAGCCCAACAATGGATCCAGTTTCTGTCTGAAGCTGTCCGACAAATATGCTTTGCAGGTGGTACCCAGGGTCGGGGGCACTGAGCACATGGTTAAGTAGAACATGTAGCCCCTCCTCCCCAGAACCTCCTCATCCCTTCTCAGACCTGGAGTCCCCTCAGTCCTCCTCCCGACATCCAGAGCGTTCTCTGAGTTTGTGGACAGAGCTGTAAGCTCTCTGGTAGGGAGGCCCCATCCCAGCCTCTGTGCCCTGAGTGCCCCTCTATGAGTGGGCAGGAGTGTGACAGTGCTTGCTGGTTGAGTACCATGCTGATCTGTACAGCGTATAGAGAGCCCGGCACAGCTGGGGCAGAGGGCTCAGGGCCAGCCTGGCCATTGCACCTGCGTCCTTTGGCCAGGGAAGCAGGCCAGTTGTGGCTCTTCCATCCCAGACAGACCAGTGGCCTCAGCCAGAGTCCAAAGATTCCAAGGGTCAGACTCACATGGAGTGGAGGGTGGCAGGAAGAATGACTGCTCTCTGTCCCTCAGCTCTGTCCCCACAGAGGAAGACTGGCTGGGTCGTGGTTCCCCAGGAATCCAGAACGCACCCAGGACTCTTGGACTAGGTCCCCAGAGCCACATGCCAGCCATCTTCTGAGAGGAAGACTTGTCGTATACTCCCGATGGAATATTTGAGTTCCTTAACCAGCCTCTGTGGACAGCCCCCGGGGGGCTCCAGAAAGAATCTCACTTCCTTAACTACAGACCCTTAAGTGGGTTGGGGAGGGGTCTGGCAGTGTTGGTCCTGTAAAATCCACCAGGACCTTATGCTAGAAGCCTAGGAGGGAAGCCTCCCCGTTCCCTGCAAGCCCTGCTGCATTCTGGGAGATGGCCCCTTTCCAGCTCTAAGAGGTCTCTCTTTGCCCCCAGGCTACCCCAGACTCCATCACAGAAACAGCAGACAGCTCAAGGCTTTGCAGAGCCATTTCTGCAGCAGACAGCTCAAGGCCTTCTCCTTGCCCTGCTCAAACTTGAGCTTGTTATATCTGTTCACTTTCAACAGGACTACTGGGGGTAAAACCCCAGGTTTTAGAATCAAGCACACTTGATCCCTTCCTGCCTGGTACTAGTTGTGTGACTTTGGAAAAACTGCTTTCCCTCTCTGAACCTGAGTGCTTTTTTTTTTTAATTTATGTGTTTGTGTGTGTGTTCATGTATGTATGTAAATGTTGTATGTGCAGGTGCCTGCAGAGGCCAGAAGAGGGCATCTGAACCTGAAGTTACAGGCAGTTGTGAGCTGCCATGGTGCTAGGAAATGAGCTCCAGTCCTCTGTAAGAGCAGCAAGCGCTCTTAACTCCTGAGCAATCTCTCCAGCCCTGAGTGTCTTTATAAAACGGAACCAACAACTACTACTGTTTGCTATGGTGTGGGTATTTCTTGCGTGTGTCCCTCAGAGGTTCATGCGATGTTGCTGGTTACAAAGTGGCAAGATCTTGAAGAGATGGAGCAGAGTGCTGAGTAATCAGACCATTCAGAAGGGACTCACACCGCTCTCTGAGGAACCCAGTTAGTTCCCACAAGAGTGGTTGTTCTACAGTGAGCCTGACCCTTTAGTCTCCCAGGCTTTCTGCCTGGCCCAGTGGTCTCTTCTTGTCACACTGGCTTCTACAACCGTGCCAACTGCTGCGTTGTGGCACAACTGAGGAGCCCTCCCGACAGGCTGGGTAGATGGGGCACAAACACTGTTCGATAGATACCATCTTTATAAAGTTTCCGGCCTTGAGCATTTTGTTATAACATCAGAAAACAGCCCAAACTAATGGTTTTTCATGGAAAGAGATGGCAGAAGAGAGGGGTAGAGATATGGTCCAGGACCCTTCTTTTATTTACTTTTTTGTTTTATGAGGCAGGGTCTCTCATCTCATGTAGCCCAGGCTGGCCTCAAACTCAAAATTCTCCTACCTTAGTCGGAGTTCTGGGGTGACAGATCTGCACATGACTGTCTTGTGTCTTCATTTATTTGTGGTTTTCTTCTGCGGGAGGAGTAGTTGAGTCAGGATCTTACACTGTAGCCTTGGCTGGCCTGGAACTCATGATGATCCCCCTGCCTCAGCTTCCCAAGTACTAGAATGACAGGCAAGTATCTTGCTGTCACCCAGACGTGGACATTTCTTTTATCAGGGCCTGATGGGCTGTAAGCAAGTGTTACAACGTGTGCCGTACCCCAGACCCTGCGTACAGAATATAAATGGACATCTTCAGTCAAAGAAATGTTCGCTTGCTATCCTCTGTGCTTTTGTGATGATGCATCTCTGCTAAACCTGTCTGCCCAGCCCAGGGAGTGGTCCAGGAAGGCAGCCGTGGGGAGCCTGGAGCCAGTAGGCCCAGGACACAGTGGGTGGCAGCCAGATTTGATTGTGAGCCCTGCCCTGACCTGGGAAGCCACTACCCTTCTCTGAGTCTGGGATGGTGGCGCTCCCTACGCCAGGAAGCAGGGCATGCAGATGAGTGCCTGGCTTGCACTGAGCCATGCGTGATGTCATGGGTGGTCTCCTGACCCTGGTCCCTGCCTTGCACACTGCCCCGCAGGCTCTCTTGTGCCTGCCCAGCCTCCCTGTGGCACAGCTGCCCTCCCTCCCTCTTCCCTACTGTTCTGACTCATTTCCCAGAAGCCTAATCTCAGAGATCTCTCTAACTCTGTTGAAACCTGCACCTGACATCTTTTGACCTCGGTGGCCTGAAAAGGTGACCTGAAACTCCAAGGGGGGAACCCCAGCAGCAGCAGCCACAGCGGTGGCTTGGAACCCTTCTTCTACCCCCCACCCCCACATGACTTCGGGCCTTGGTAACAAAAGTAACTGTGGGCTGAAACTTGGGCTGAGGCTCCGCTAAGTGTGAATGTAGCACAGCCCAGTCCCCCAGAGCAGGCTCCTTTGCCCAACTCTACAGCTTGACAGGTAGCAGTAGGCGGGGCAGGGACAGTGGCCAGGATCCTCTTTGTGGCAGCAGTGGGCTGGCAGTGCAGCTGGCCACCGGGGCTGGGGAGTCCTTTCCCAGCAGAACTGAGGGCTGCTCTTCAGGCTTCTACTTGCCAGATCATCCAGGCAGCGCTCAGGGGCCGCCGAGGGGTGCAGGGCAGTTCCTAGTTTCTGAGCTGCCAAGGTCTGCGGTTCCCTGGAGGAGCCAAGCGAGACCCAGGGGACCAGCCCGGCCGCTGCCCTGCTGCGGCCAGAGAGTTCTGCCTATTTTAGCCTTTGCTTCTGCTTTGCATACCCAGAGCCTGAGCTGGAACATTGGGAGGCAGGGGCCCCACCACTGAGCCAGCCCTCAGTCCGTATTGTTTCCTCCTGTTTCACAGTCGTGACCACCCTGGCCTCAGCCAGGCTAAGGGAACACTCTGGTGTCAGCTGGCACAGGGACTCCTTCCCCCAGCCGGGGGGAGGCTGGCCTCTACCTGGGAGGACCAGAGTCAGAGATGCTGCAACCTCAGGTCCTCCAGGGAGTTTGGTAAGGTGTCCTTCTCCGGGCCTCTTTTCTGGGCACTTGTCCCACATTGTTGGGGACAAGGTTTGCATATGGGCAAAGACAAGAGTATCCTGTGACTCCTGAGTTAGTGCTTAGGAATCCTCTCCCATCGGTGCTCACCCTGGGCCTGCAGTGCCCCTTGTTGATGGAGACGTGGACTCAGCATCTAAACCTTCTAAATATCATTTGCCTGGTTTACAGGAATTTCTTGAAGGCCTATTTTGTTCCCAGGACACTGTGCTGGGCCATTTAGCAGAGTGAGACAAAAACCTTCTTTCAGGAAGTTGACACACAGGTGCAGGGGACCAGGAGCCAAGGGGGGAAAAACGACACTGTCACAGACTGACGTGGTGTCATCCGTCTTTGGGAAGGAATGTCCCCTGAAAATTAAGCAGAGGCTCTGTAGCTGGTCAAGGGAGGGATGTTTTACAGATGGTGGTTGGAGGGAGACCCTTAGCTCACGGGTAGAAAGGAACAGACAGATATGGCAGGCCTACATGTTTTCAAACAGCAAGAACATCAAGTGCCAAGGTCCTGTGCCAGAAGTACTTAGTGGGGACAAAAGCAGACCGGAAGCCACTGCAGGCTGATGAGCCAGAGGATGAGATGTGAGGCGAGGGGAACTCAGTCCAATCTGGGGAGCTGCTGATGGAATTTGGGGTTTACATTAAGAATAACAGAAATATGAATGGGTTTGGAGAAATTATTTTGAAGTATTTCAATTAAAGAGTATGTCTAAGATGTATGTAATTTTACTTTGTTATAAGATTTTTAATTTATTACTTTGTGTGTGTGTGTGTGTGTGTGTGTGTGTATGCATGCCATGATGCTTGTGTGGAGGTCAAAGGACAGCCTGAGGGGGGGAGTCGATTCCCTCCGCATGCTATGTGGGTCTGGGGACTTGAACTCAGGTCATCAGGCTTGCAGCAGGTACCTTTACCCACTGAGCCATTCTACCAGCCCTGTACTTTAAAAAAAAAAAAAAACCATTTTTTATGTGTTTGAGTATATTGCCTGCATATATGTAAGTGCACTCGTGTCATGCAATGCCCAAGGAGGTCAGAAGAGGGCATCAGCTTCCCTGGAATCTGGAGTTATGGCTGATTGTTAGTCACCATGTATGTGCTGTGAACCAAACCAACAGCCAGTGCTTTTGACCACTGAGCCCTGTGTCTTGTTTTCTCTCAAACAGGGTCTTACTGTGTAATCCAAGCTGCTTCAGATTCTCTAACTTTCAGTGATCCTCCTGCCTCAGCCTGCCACATGTAGGACGCAGGTGTGTTTTTGTCATGGCCGCTATGCTAGGATACACAGGAGTTTATTGCAGATGCCGTAAGACACCTGTGTCCAACCTTCTCCCCTTTGTCTTCTGGGAGATGATTATCCTGAATTTTGGTGTAAAATCTTTGGACATTTCCTCCTAAATTTGAAAAACTTAGAGTGCTATGTGGGTTGATTCTGAGCCTTATTTAATCAGAGTTGTGCAGTGGAGCTGGGGAGGGGGATGGCTCAGTCAGTAAAGTGCTTGCTATACACACTTGAGGACCTGGGTTTGATTCCTAGAACCCAGGTAAAAAAGCCAGGCATGGTTATGCACACATCATCTAGGGAAGCAGAGGCTGGTAGCTCCTTGGGGCTTCTGGTTCAGGGAGAGACTCTGTCTCAAAAGCAAGGTAGATGGCATCCTTGAGTACGAACACTGGAGGCTAATATCTGCCACATACACACACACACACTCAAATAGAAATGGAGTCATGCTGGGTAAATTATATTCTAGTCTTTGCTTTTCTGTTCTTCATTATACAAGGCAGGCTAGGCTCCTCATTGGTGTTCGTAGCTGTCACTCACCTTCCCTTCTGCACAGCCTTCAACTAGGCTGTGCCGCAGTGGCTTCTCCTTTCCCCGATGAAATGCCATTTGCGTTCCTAACACTGGACCTGCCTTGCCATGGTGACTTGAACCCTACTGGATGGCACAACAGTGCTAGGATCCTTTATTTAGGATCTAGACTGTCAGAGAGGCCTGTCACCTTACATCTTCCTCTTGGGCGTGTCCTTCTGTGGTCATCCATCCTTCATATAATGACCTAGGCATCTTTACCTCTTCTTCTCTGGAGTCCTAGTTTGATATAAAGAAGACCAAAAGGTCAGATGGGCGAACTCTCATGACGTTCCGTGCGTGTGTGTGTGTGTGGTAGATATGCACATGCACCCATGTGTGGTGGGTGTGGAGGCCAGAATGGGATGTCAGGCGTCTTGATCTATCACTCTCCGCCTTATTCCCTTGAGAAAGGGTCCTTCACTGAACGTGGAGCTAGGCTCAGGGCCAGTAAGCCCCAGTGGTTTTCCTGTCTCCACAGCACTGAGGCCACAGGCACAAATGGCCACACCTGACTTTTTACCTGAGTCCTGGGGATTTGAACTCAGGTCTGCATGCTTGTGCACCAAGCCCTTTGCTGCCTGAGCTACCTTCCCAGCTCCCTTGACCCCTTGGTACTCCTTTTCTTTTATATAGGCCTACCCCCAAAACACACAGCTCCCCACAAGCACCTCACAGAATTGAGATGCCTACAGCTTTCTCGTATTTTGCAGATGGATCCCTAACTGAAGCTTCATCATGACAGTTGTGAGCAAGCCTGCCCTCAGCCTCCTGGGTAACTGCAGGTAGGTGACTCCTCACTAACAGCAAATCTTACAAACCTAGATACCACACCGTTCCCATGCCACCAGGCTGCTCCTGGGCTGCTCAGTGTGAGCACTGATGAGTCAAGGCAACCCTGGAGTCTGCAGAAGGGCCTGGCTGGGCTTAGCCCACCAACCCCCGCTGCCGGCAACTTCGCTACTTGTTAGGGACAGGCTGGAGACTGCAAGGTCCAAAGAAGCCCCAAATTAGCTTCTCTCTGAATTCTGCAAGAGAAAGCAAACCAAGCTAAATATAACACCGGGCCACGAGGGGTCAACGAGCCAGAAATAAGACAAACAGCTGGCCAGCAGGAACCAGATTTGCCCAGACCCCAGGGGCCCGGTGGACAACATCTCTGAAGGCAAGTCCGGGTCTTTGGCCACTGGACACATAAGTCTGCCAGGGACCCAGGAACAAAACCCTCCTTCTGTCTTTTTAGTGTGAAAGCAGCACACGAACATGTCTGCCTTCTGACTCTTACTCCTCATTCCTAGTCTCCTAGTAAGAAAAAACAAAGTCACCCTAATTCCGCCACACAGAGAGGAGGACTGTACACATCTCATGTAATTTGAGTGTTTTAAAACTTTATAACTCAATAAATATGTAATAGTAAAGAATGTTTCTTAACCTTTCCCTCATCGCCCTATAAAGGAGTCACTGGGGTCACAGATGTCTGTCACTGTTCCCAGCTTTGTTTTTGTTTTTTTCTAACCTTCCTTCCTTCCTTCCTTCCTTCCTTCCTTCCTTCCTTCCTTCCTTCCTTTCTTCTTTCCTTCCGTCTTTCATTATTGTGTGCATGCACATGGGTGTGTGCCACTTCACGCATGTGGAAGTCAGAGGACTACTTTTGGAAGTCAGTTCTCTCCTTCCACCATGTGGGTTCTGGGTATTGAACTCAGGTGGTCAGGCTTGACAGCAAGCACCACAGCACTGCTGAGCCACCTTGCTGGCCTGCAACTCAGATTTTAATTGGGTACCGGGGATCTGAACTTGGGTCTACAGAGCAGACACTTTACCCACTGAGCCATCTCCCAAAGTTAGCCATCCCATGAAATTTTAATACCAAGTTACCCTGTGTATGCATGTGCTCTCGCCCTGTCGGGGACCACAAAAAATTATAGCCAGGATTTGTCCACCCAATCCCCAAGGACTGGTCCCCAAGCCCCTGTTGGGAATCCCACACTGAGAACATGGGCTTCAGCCACACACTGTACCTTTCACACAGTCTCTTGTGTGTGCATTCCAGTTTTCCCTTAAGGTCAATACACTATATGGAGCTTGGGGCTGCATATTACAGTTGTGGGAGCAAAGGTCCAGAGAGGTTCAGTAACCCAGCCAGGGAGAGAAAACAGGGAAGGAGCTGTGTCAGGACTGGAACAGTGGCGATCTGGCTCCAAAGTGTTTTCTTTTCTGCTCATCTTTGTCCTTGTACCTGCACCCTCCGTTGCTCCCAAACACAAAATTCAGAGAGCAGGCAGTGCTCTTCTGCAACGCTCACAGCCTCAGAAATGATCGTTAAGAACATGTCCCCTCTAGGATTTTGATATGTATGTTTGTATGCAGAATACATCATCTTTACATTTTTTAACATGAGGACAGCCATCCAGTCTCTTCTCAATGTATTGACCTATACATATGTGAACATAGAATGCTTTTAAAAATTAGAAGCACACTGCATAGAACGTTTTTTCAAGATTGTTGCTTGGCTTAAAAATGTGTTGGTGGAGGGCTAGAAAACTGGCTCAGTGGTTAAGAGCACTGGCTGCTCTTTCAGAGGACTCGGGTTTGATTCTCAGCACCCACATGGCGACCAACACCATCCACATAACTCCTGTTCCAGGGGATCTGATGCCCTCTTCTGACCTCCATGGGCATTACATGACACAGGTGCACTTACATAAATGCAGGCAATACACTCATACACATAAAATAAAAATAACAAATAAAATTTGAAAAAAAAATGTATGGGTAGGGCCAGAGAGATGGCTCAGTGGGTGAGAGGGCTTTTCATGTAAGCATGAGGTTAAATCCCCAGGAATCACATCAAAGTCTGGGTGTGGCCACACGTGCCTTTGGGGTGGAGACAGAAGGTCACTGGGGCCTGCAGGCTGTCAACCTAGCTCCAGGTTCAGTGAGAGAGAGAAAGCGTAAGGTGATGGAGCAGGGCACCCTCATCCTTCTCCAGCCTCTGTATGTGGAATTTAGCTGCTGTCTATAATACCAAAATTTGCCTTCCAGAAGAGTATAGGAACTCGGCCCCTCCCGTCCCCAGCACATACTGGGTGTTGATGGCTGGATTCCATTTGGGGTTTTGTTTTTTTGTGTTGAGACAAGAGTCTCACTCTGTAGTCCTGTCTGGCTGGAACTCACTATGTAGGCCAAGCTGGCCTCAAACTCACAGAGCTCCACCCACCTCTACTCTGCCTTCCAAGTGCTGGGATCAGAGGCCTGCCCCACTAGGCCTGGCCTGCTAGCTTACAGCTGGGGACACAGCTCCGTGGAGAAAATGCATGCCCTGCAGCATGAAGACCTGAGACTTAATAAGTGGGATTCCCAGTACTACATAAACACCTGGTGGGGAGGTGTGTACCTGTATCCCAGCACTGAAGTTCAGTGATCAACCAGCCTAGAAGAACTGATGAGCTGCAGATTTGGTGAGAGACTCTGTTTCAAAGAAAAAAAAACAAGTACCCCGTGTTCACGATAGACTGGCCCCTCTGGTCCCACTAAAACTATGTGCATAAGGCCCACCGCATCTGTGCCCTGCACTGCATGAATATGTACTCCGTGCCTTCATGGCACACAGCATGTGTCCTGTGTCCACCTGTGTTCACTGCTGGCATACATAAACATGCATGTGCATTCACACTCCTGCTCGTGCATCCACACATGTGCATGTGTGCCTGCCTGCACATAGCCATGCATACACACAGCCATGGATTCTGCATGTCGTCCTGTCATGACCATGGAACGATCCTTTCAAAGCTTCCCAAAGTCGGAGCCTGAGCTACGATCCCAGCTTCCCTGGTGTTCTTGCTGCCCTCCCCCCACCTCCACCCCGCCCCCAACCTTGCTGTGAGCCTGATGCATCAAAAATATGCACGGTTAGAAAAAAGGAGGCTTGGACTTCAAGTCAACAAAGGATGTTGTGCCAAATATCTTTTAGAGTGTCTTTTAACAAAGTGGCCCACTTCAGTAGAAGCCAGAGGTTTAACAAGAAAATATCTCCATAGCATCAGATTTCAAGTGCCCTGTTGGCCCTGCTTCTGAGTAGATTGGAGAGAATGCAGAGTTGGAAACACAGCCTGGCCATCTCAACACCCGCTCAGCCTCACTGCTTGGCAAAATTTCCTCAGCTGACTGAGGGGCAGGCAACTTGGCACAGGATCCTCTCCTTCTCTATGATCCTGCAAGATATTCCAGTCTATAGCTTTGGTGGCTTACCTACTGATTCCCTCAGCCACTGAGGGTTCTGGAACCGCAGGGCTTTACTGTTCCCAAGAGCTAAGTCTTTGAGCTGTATTACCAAAAGTATTGTTTGGGTCGGGTTGGGCTTTGAGTTTGGGCTTCTCCTGGGCATGGAGCTCAGATGAAGAACATGTAGAATTCTCCCCTTTTAGGAAGGCAGAAAAGATGAGGCTGAGAAAGGACTTGTCTTGGGGCTGGAGAGATGGCTCAGTGGTTAAGAGCACTGGCTGTTCTTGCAGAGGACCCGGGTTTGATTACCAGCATCCACATGGCGGCTAACAGCCGTTTGTAACTCCAGTTCCAGGGGATCCAATGCCCTCTTCTGACCTCCCCACCCATTGCACAACACAGATACACACACACACACACACACACACACACACACACACACACACACAGAGAGGCAATATACTCATACACATAATTTTTTAAAGGAAGCCTTGACTCATTTACTGGACATGGGCGCAGTGCACCCCATTTGAGACCTACTGTATGGCGCCATACAACAACAAAGAGGCCACTGGAAGAGATAGAACTGCCCCAGTAGTTAGTGGGCTTACAGGAGCATCTGGAAGCGGGAGTCTTGGGTATGGTGACCCAGAAACTGCAGCAATGCCAGAGGAAGGTGTTGCTTGGCTGAGGCGGGCCGTGAACACGGGTCTAAGGGGACAGATTTTCTCCTGTAGGGAAACAGGGATCCAGTGAGGATAGTGCACAGACTGCAACGGGCTGACTGGGTGGGGGACATCATTAGCTGCTGCCGGTCCCCAGGTGACCCTGCTGACGTGACTGATGACGGACTAGCCGTGCGCCCTCTCCCAGCCGTCTCCTGTGAGGGCTGAGATCAGACCGCACTTCGTCAAACCCTACAGCACGTTTCAACTTTCTGAGCGTTGACCCTGCTGGTCTCCTGCAGGGACAGGTCTGGTTTTTCCTTTCCACACGAGGGTGGTGGCTCGGCTTCCTCCTGCAGGCTCCCACTGGGAGTGCAGGGGCCTGTGGGCCATCTGGAACATATCAGAGGTGAGGCAGGGTGGAGCCCAATGGAGCAGCAATGCTTCGTGCCTCCGCAAATAGAAACTGCTGACCTCCCTCCCTTCTCTTTCTTCTCCTTTCAGACCCCTGGGCCGCACCCAGATGCCGGTTTTGTGGAGAGCCATCGCTTGACAGTCTGCTGATTGCCTTTACTGTGTGGGACATTTTACTGCTGTTACTGCTTTTTTAATTTATTTTCTCTCTTTGGTCGGGTCTAGACCCACTCAGTTGCCATGATGGCCCAGTCTAAAGCCAATGGCTCGCACTATGCACTGACAGCCATTGGCCTGGGGATGCTGGTCCTCGGGGTCATCATGGCAATGTGGAACCTGGTCCCTGGTTTCAGTGCCACAGACAAGCCCACAGCTCACAGCAACAAGACAGAAGGAGGAGGCGGCATCCTCAAGAGCAAGACTTTCTCAGTGGCGTACGTGCTGGTTGGCGCTGGATTGATGCTGTTGCTCCTGTCCATCTGCCTGAGCATCAGGGACAAGAGGAAGCTACGGCAGAGCGAGGAGCTGGCCCACATCCAGCAGCAAGCAGGGGCTGGGCCTCCTGCCCAGGAGGAAGACAGGTGAGACCAGCCTCATCGCTCCCTCCAGCCTAGCGGAAGGACAGCCTTGCCCCAGGCACACTGCTTCTCTGAGAAGGCCTTTTATTCTACAAGGCTCTCTTCTGCGAAGGCTCTACCTACCATTTTTCAAATACCTTCCTGCTTACTAGACCCAGGCTTCCCAGATCATGTGGTTCAGGTAGATTACTAGTGTACAACACAGACAATGGGGCCTGGAGCCCAGGGCTCCAGGTTGGGTGTTATCCCTCTGTCCTGAGTGCTCTGTGTGTTTACTTTGTAAATTTGTTTTCAGTTCTTTATTTTTATGTGTATGAGTGTGTTACCTACATGTATGTAAGCGCATCTGTCATTCAGTGATTCAGTGCCCACAGGGACTTGAAGAGGGCATCAGACCCCCCTGGAATGGGAGTTACAGATGATTGTTAGCTGCCTCGTGGGTACTGGGAACTGAACCCAGGTCTTCTGCAAGAGCAGTCAGTGCTTTTAACTGCTGAGCCATCTCTCTATCCCTTCCACTTCAATTTGAAAAGGTCAAGATGCAATACTGCATGTGACCCAAAATACTACAAAGGTATCTAAAAGGTAGATGACAGATGGGAAATATGTAGTAAAGATCAGTACCTGTCTTAGTTTCGCCTCTGTGATAATATTCCCTGACAAAAACAACTTAAGGGAGAAAAGGGTTTGTTTGGCTCACAGTTCCAGGTCACAGCCCATCATTTTGGGAAAGTCAAGGCCAGAGGAACTTGAAGCCGCACACATCACACCCACAGCCCAGAGCAGATAGCAATGACGTCATGCCTGCCTGTCTGTACTCGGTGCTCTCTGTCTCCCTTTCGTTCAGTCAAGGCTTCAGTCCATGAAAATCGGGGTGGGTCTTCCCTCAGTTAAACCTCTCTGGAAACACCCTCAAAGACACACCCTGAGATGTGTCTCATAGATGATGCTACATTCCATCAAGTTGATGTTGAAATTGGACCATCACACACGCCCCTGTGATTACAGAGCCCTTTCAGATGAGCATGAAAGATAAATGTGCCAGTCACAAGACAGAGGTCGTTAGCATACTCCACACGCGTTCAGCCTCCTTCATCAGATGCTGTGGGGGGGGGCTAGAGAGGACGGTAACTGATGGACAGATGGCCACAGTGTTCACCTCACCTGTCTCTGAGTAGAAGGGGTGAGTTTTTAGGGATTTTTTTTAGGAAGTGTGAGTGGAAGAATCTGCAGTGCTTTGATTTCCTTCCCTAGATGTTTCTAATTGTTTGAACGCTCTACCTGTCTTATCTTTATAAAGGAGGGGAGTTGTTTTTAATGTTGGAAAATTGGCTTCATTTTCTGATCACGAAGGATAGCACTTGCAGTATTGCAGGGTGCAACATTGTAGTGGACCATGTGCCTAGCACTGGGAAGAAAAGAAAGACAGAAAGCATGTAGATTATAAAAAAAAAAAAGAGGAAAATCAATTACCCATAATTCCCCATGACAGCCACATGCAGATCAGAATTCCTTGAAGGAGGACTCACAAAAAAAATAAAGAATTATGTGATCCTGCCAGGGATGGTAGTACACACCTTGATCCCAGCACTCGGGAGGCAGAGACAGGCAGATCTCTGTGAGTTCAAGGCCAGCCTGATCTATACAGCAAGTTCCAGTCCAGCTGGGGCTACAGGGAGACCCTGTCTCAAAAAAAAGACCTAAAAAAAAAGAATCATGTGCGATGGATGTAAATGTCATAGCTCAGATGTTTCTTCTCTACCTGGAGACCATCAGCTTGTTTCGGAATCCAGCTGTTTCAGACAATGTTGCCTTTGACCCAAGAACGTTGCACATTAGAATAAATAGCCCAGCCAGCATGTTATGAAATATGAAGGTCTGACTGACAAAACATACACCCAAGCAAACCGTGCAGGATTGTGGAGAGGTTTTCACCTTTGCCTTCTCAGTCCCTAAAAGTATGGCCAAATCACGTGACCTTTGTATTAGTTACTTGTCTCATTGTAGTGACAAGTACCTGGAAAAGGCAACTTCAGGAAGAAGGGATCATCCTGGCTCAACATTTTAGAATACAGTCCATCGTGGTGGGGAAGACGCGGCGGCAGGGGCGTGGGGTGGCTGGTCACGTGGCACCTGCAGTCAGGAAGCAGAGAGAGATGAACGCTGGTGCTTAGCTTGCGTTCTGCTTTGTATTCAGTCCAAGACCCCAGCACCTTGGATGGTGCCACCCACATTTAGAATGGGTCTTCCCACCCCAGTTAACCTAATCTAGAAATTGTCACAGACATGCCCAGAGACTTGTCTCCTAGGTGATTCTAGTTCCTGTCAAGTTGACAGTGCACATATATTTGTTTTCTCATCCACAAAAATGAGTGTAATAAATGCCCTTGTTCATAGTACATTAGGAATGGGAAATTGGTTCCTCTGTGCCAGAACACTTAAGCTAGTGCCCAACTCACAGTAAACAGGGCAAGTGTTAGTATTGGTTACACCTAGAACCCACATGTGGTTTGCCGAGCTGGTGTGTGTGGCCTGAGTGCTCCCATGCAAACCAGAGTCTGTTCTTGGGGACTTTCGGCGACTTGGGTATGTGCTGACAGTCTGCCTGTTTGTCCCCTTGCAGTCAGGAGGAGGAGGAGGAGGTGGCTTCACAGTACTACGTCCCCAGCTACGATGAGGTGATGAGCACAAGCTACTCGGAGCCCAGGGGCCAGGAACAGAACCCAAGGCTGAGCATCTCGCTCCCCTCCTATGAGTCTCTGACGGGGCTGGATGAGACAATACCCACAAGCACCAGAGCCGAGGTAGAGAACAGCCCTGGCCACGCCCCGGATAGGCAGAACTCTAAATTGGCCAAACGCCTGAAACCACTCAAAGTTCGAAGGATTAAATCGGAAAAGCTTCACCTCAAAGACTTTAGGATCAACCTTCCAGATAAAAACATTCCTCCTCCATCCATTGAGCCTCTGACACCTCCCCCACAGTATGACGAGGTCCAGGCCAAGGCCCCCGATGCCCGGCCACCCGACTGAACGACCCCTCTGGCCACATCCCCTCCTGTCTCACCCTCTGCACCAACTGACTGCCCGGAAGCAACTTCGGCCCCATGTGAGGGTCCGATGCACACTTAGCTATTGGGATGGGGGATTCTGTGCAGAGGAAGTGACATGATGCTTCACAGAGCCTCACATAGCAGGTACTTTGAAGGATGCTTGTGACTCCCTGGACCACATCCAGGGGTGTGGCCCCTTCCTCCTTCCCAACTCCGGATCATAGGCAGCACACTCCTCTGAGCTGGGACGGGATCTCCAGCGACTGGTTTAGGCTGTGGTTGTTTGGTTTTATGTCCACCACGGTTGCTTTGTGTCAAAAGCCAAGTTTGATGTTCACTTCCTTCACTGGAGTTTTGAACTGGAGGAGAAAATAGGACTTAGTTTTGGCCAGAAGTACATGGGACTATCCTGTGAATGCAGTGATCGTGTGGGGTGGGCCCAGGAGGTGATTCTCTAGGGGAGCCCCATGTGGTTGGTTCTTTGAGGGCCTTAGGCCTGATAACCTTCAGCACGTGAAACATGAGGTAACTGATTTGGTACAACTCACCGGTCTCATGTGTAATGAACTGCAAGAGATGAAAATGTGTCCTGTGCCTTCTGGAACACCGTACAGCTGAGCTTTTTATAATAAAGTATTTTATATGTAGCATACTGGACTGCGGAGTTATTTTAGCTTTTTGGGAAAATATAATAACCGCTGGTAGGCACAGAACATGTGATGCTTGCTGACCACTGTTCTACACACCATGGGTATAAATAACCCCATGTCATCTATAGACTGTGGCACCAGTGACCTCCAGCAGGTCAGCCTACAGACCCATAGGTGAAGGTACCCCATGTCACACCACTGATGAGTTACTTAGAGCTGTCTGGCTCCAGAGTCCGAGTTCTTACTCTGTTTTGTCAAGCAACTCAGTCAAGAATTTTTAGCTGTTGACTTGGAAGGAGGTCCGAGGATGCCCTCATCCACCCAAAGGCCACATAGAAGGCTCTGGTAGTTTAGAACAGCTTTCTGCATTCCTCCAGGAACAAGTCCAAGACAGAACGCAGCCTGTCACCTGCCCCCAGCACTGACCAGGGAGTGAATATATCCCCTCAGAGGGGATAGTGACTACGGCACACGCCACTGAGAAATACCTTGGGGACCACAGACTGTTTCGGAGCCGACAAAGGAGGACACCCTGGGAAACAGACCCAAGTCCAAAGACTTTGGGGTTGTTTTGTTTTTTGTTTATTGGAGACAGGGTCTTCCAGTAGCCCTAGCTGGCCTGGAGCTCACAGTGTAAACCAAGATGGCCGCCATTTCCCAGCGATTCACCTGCCTCCGCCTCCCTAGTGCTAGGATTAAAAGCATGTGCTCTTATACCCTGTGTATTTTTTTAATTGTGTATGGGGTGGGGGGTATGTACACATGACTACAGGTGCCTGCAGTGGCCAGAAGAGGGTATCAAATCCCCTGGAGCTGGAGTCATAGGTGGTTGTGAGCCCCCAGATGTGGATGATGGGAGTCCAACCCTGGTCCTCTGCCAGTGCACCTAGTATTCTTAACTGCTAAGCCATCTCTCCAGCCCCTCCTTCTGGTCTTGGTGGCATGGAGAAGCCTGCTGGGAACCCATGTGCCTTGGATCCTATGTAGATAAGAAAGTATTCAGGTTCCAGATGTTTCCCAACAAGTCCCAAGAAGCTGGAAGGTGAAGCTAGCAGGCAAATTGCCTCATCCCCAAGCAGAAAACAAAGACACTGAAAAATGTGAATCAGAGCAAACGTTCAGGTTGAAGATGTAGTTCAGCGGATGCATGCGGAAAGCCCCGGGTTCAGCCCCCAGCACCACAGAAACTAGATGTGGTGGTGGACACCAGATGTGGTGGTTACGCCAGTAATTCCAACACCCACAAATTGGAGGCAAGAAGAGCAAAAGATCAAGGTCATCCTTGACTGTATAATGAGTTCAAGGCTAGCCTGTGCTACATGAGACCCTGTCTCAAACAAAAAATGGGTTTTGTTGGTTTTGTTTTGCGTGTGTGTGTGTGTGTGTGTGTGTGTGATAGATTCACCTCTTTCTAGAATAGAGGTCATGAGGTCATGTTTCATTAGCTAGGGACTTTAACCACAAGTTGGAGTCCTGCATGGTACCTGGGGAGGTGAGACATTCTCTGTAATGTTAACTTAAAGCCACCTGTCAAAGCAGGGTCACAGTCTGTTCCCTAAAAGTACCCCCAAGGTACACTGGCCTATTGGCTCCTTGGTTCCAATCTTTCATTCATGTCCTCAGAGGTCTCTGTTTTTAAAAATAAATATTTTATTCATTGTTTTTATTTTATGTGTATGAGCATATTACCTGCATGTGTGCACCTATGTCATGCAATGCCCGTGGAGGTCAGAAAAGGGTGTCAGTTCTCCTGGAACTGGAGTTACAGGTGGTTGTTAGCTGCCATGTGGATGTTTGGAATTGAACCTAAGTCCTCTGCAAGAGCAGCCAGTGCTCTTAACCCCTGAGCCATCTCTCCAGCCCCTCAGAGCTCTCTCTTTTGACTACAAAAAATGTTTGCTTTAATTTTATAAAATTTTAAAAAGAGATGAGAAGAAAACGGAGGCCCACACTAAATAGATAAAACCCCAAAGAAAAGTCCTCATCGTTTCTGTTTCTTCCTGTTACTTCCTTCTCTTTGTAGTCATGATCTAACCCAGGGCCTGGCACGTGCTGGGCTGCACTCCCAGCCCTTGTCCATCACATTATTGTTCTTAAGATAAACGGACAGGTGAAGAGCTGGGAGAAAGAGCACAGGAAGTCACCCAGCTGTTCTTGAGCCTCAAGTGGCCCAGGGCTGTGGAACAGCAGAAAGGAACTCTAAACCAAGGCGCTTTTAAAGCCCCATCCAGCCCCTTTTTGCCCCCACAAAAGAAGGACTCTCAGCAGTCATGGGGTGAGTGTCATATGACCTCCCCATTCTCAAGTCACAGTTGTCTGGACCCAAGGTGTGCGTCCATACAAACCAACGAGGCCAGTCAGAAGCTGAGCTGCAAGAGGCATGTCTCTTCTGGGAATTTGCTCCTGGGATGGATAGGCTGGTGGCTGACGTGATCTTAGGGCTTAAGGGTCTTCCAGGGATGGACTTCTGGGCACTGTCATGAGGGGCCAAAGCTAGGGATGCAGAAGATGGTCTGTAGAGAAAAAAAAAATTGACTGTTGAAGGCATCTGCCTCCCATGACCTGCTGATCCTTGGTTCTTGTCCCCAGGGAAGCCCTGAGTTTCATAAAAGATGCTCTGCCCTCCCACAACACCGCCACCCCCACCTTTTACATTTCTAGTTTTAAGATAACTTTCTTTGACAATCTCATACATGGATATGATGTATTTTGAACATACTCATCCATGGCTCTGCCCTCCCGCTCCCTCCCACTCTTCTACCCACTTCTGTGCCCTCCCCTATTTTGTTTTCTGTATCACTGAGACCAGCTAGCTGCCTGCTGGAAGGCTGACAGATCCAGCTGACTTGACCATATGCAGGTCTTGTGTGCAGGTCACCACAGCTGCTGTTGAATGCAGTAGTTACGTCATGTCCAGAGGACAGCGTTTCACAGTACCCTGCCCCACCCTCCAGCTCTTACATACGTTCTACCTCCTCTTCCTTGATGTCTCCTGAACCACCTGCCCTCTGTCTTTGACGATAACTTTAACTAAGCCCTTATGGCTGGGGACTGCCTTGGTATTGGAGGTAGTTCTTGACACAGGGTTAACACCCCAGCTGTGCTAAGTTTTGATCCTCAAACTTGTTATATTTCTGGTGAGGAGGAACCCAGTAGGCAATGGAAACCAAGGTTCTGCCTCCAGCTCCTGAGTACTGGGATGACCAGCAGGCATCACCACAGCTGGTATATTACCTACTTTTCTGATGTGAGAAAACACTGTAACCAGAAACAACTTATGAAAGAAAGAGTTTATTTGGGCTTATGAATCAGAAGGATGAGCCCCTCCTGGTGGAAAGGCATGGAAGCTGAGAATCCACATCTTCAATAGCAAACGTGAAGCAAAGAGAGAAGACAGGATATGGATCCAGGCTATGAACTCTCAAAGGCTGCCCCCAGTAACATGCCTCCTCCAGCAGAGTGTCCATGACCTCCCCAAACAACACCATCTTCTGGGGACCAATCCTTCAAATAACTGAGCCTGTGGGGGACGTACTCATTCAAGCCAGCACGCAACCCAGGGCCTTTTCTGCTTAGACTGGTGATTCTGCCCTCCCAAATGTCACCAGCACCAGCCCTCAATGAAGGGAGATAAATCGTTCTGGGGACTCCAGCCCCCGAGTCAGCCCCTATCAAAAAGAAGCGGGAGAAGGCCCAGCAGGTCAAGACATTTGCTGCCAAAGCTGATAACCTGAGTTCAATCTTTGTGACCACATTTAGGTTGACCTCTGACCCCCACACATGCACCATGACATGCATGTGCCTCCACACTCATGCATACATACACAAACACCCCACACAAATAATAACAATAATAAATACTATTTTTAAAACAAGAAGGAAACTGTCATCCTCAGAGATCAGCTTGAATGTGTTACGTAACAGTTTTCTTTATATATATGTATATATATATATTTTTTAAACCTTCACTTTTGCAAAGTTTTCTTCCCTATTTCTCCTCCACTCCAGATTTAAAAGTCTAATTCCCCCATGGTATGATGGAAACACATTTCTGGTCCATTTATCCCTCTCTGTATCTGCTCACAGCCTGCCTGTAATGGAATTTTACAAAGATGTAATAACATGAAATTTGTTAACATTCTGTAAAGGATTCAAGAAAGATAATGGTCAGTAATACCTATAAATTCAACTAGACTCTGAGAATTTGTAGGTTATTTGGAAGCCTACTTGAGGGGCTGAATAGATGGCTCAGCAGTTAAGAGCCCTCATTGATTTTGCCGAGGACCTGGGTTCTATTCCCAGCACCTACATGGTAGCTAACAATCATGCATAACTCCAGTTCCAGGGGAATCTAATGCCCTCTTCTGGCCTCCATTGAGGTCACTGCACACACTTGGTGCACATATATACATGCAGGCAAACACTCACAAAATAAGTAAATCTAAAAAACAATTTTAAAAAATGCTTGGAACCAATAGAGGGCATATAACAAAATAAAATAACTAGGATGCAAGTTTGGAAGCAAAAATTCTAGTATGACTTTTCCTCAGTTATAAATCTCAGAAAACAAAATACCATCCTATCAGGTAAGACAGTGTGGTTCTCAGAGATAAGGTAGGCTCAGTTCTGTAAGGAATTCAGGAAAGATAGGGAGCTTTAAAACCGAACAAATATTCCAATGTCCTTGAGGGGTCGTTTCCGAATGAGCTTTGGTGAGAGCACTTGTTCAAAGTTACTATCATCTATGAGCAAACACAGACAAGAGAAGAAAGATGAGGAGAAAGCAAACTTTCACTTCTGGGATAAAATCTCCTACGCCATGTGCAGATGTGTTTGTATGAGAAATTGAGCTTTTGATATAAACTACATAGGTGCACCTGCTTGCTCCAGTTTTCTGCCTCTTTCAATATCAAATGAAAGAGAGCTGCATTATCTTCGGACAAATTTGTTGTTTGTTTTAAAAAATCAGATTCAAAGTGCTAATCCACAAATCTTTTTAGATAAGAACATATCATACAGGGCTTTGCCAATAGTAAATTCATTTTAGCATCAAAGTCGGCACAAAGGGAGCAGAGAAAGGGATGCAGAAATACACAGCTTAGGAGACATGGTGGGGGGAAGACGGTAGAGTTAATGACTTAAAAGGTAAGGCAGGGGCCTGTGAGATTGCTCACTGGGTAAAAACACTTGTTAAGACTGACAACCAGAGCTCCACCCCCAACTCATTCAAGTTGTCATCTGAACTCGATACATGTGGTATGGCATACACATGTATACACACACACCCAGTATCAACATCTGGCCTCCACACATGTGCACACAAACAAGCATGCACACCTGCACATATCCACATGAACATGTACATGCAACACACACACACACACACACACACACACAAAGGTACTTCTGGGGATGGTAAGAGAGTTTAGTGAGCAGAGGTGCTTGTAACACACGCCTGATGACCTGACTTCTGTCCCACAAATCCATGTAGGTGATTGGAGAAAACTGATTCCCCAGAGATGACCTCTGACTATACAAACGAGCTGTAGCATGTGCACCCACGCACATCATGCAAACACCATTAATAACAATTTTTTTAATGAAAGGTAATGCCATTTATTGAAAACATCCATTTCATCAATCAAAATGGAAAGAAAAAGAAAACCTGGAACCAAAATTTAAGACTTGACTTTTACATTTACTTTCCCAGTTAAAAAAATATTTTATGACCTTAAATTTTTCCAGTTGCTGAAAGCAGTAAAAATTGTCCATTAATCTTCCCTTAGGCCAATAACAGAAAGAGCCTCAAGAGGCCAAATCAGAGCCAGGAATAAGACCAAACCGGGAGCAGGGAGAAACGCTGGATGGCTGTGTTCTACAAATATGCTGAAGGCAGGCTGTCCCGTGGGTCCTTTTTATGGACAGTGGAATACTTAAGTGTGTACTCTTTTTCCCTGAGATCGGGTTTCGTGTATCCTAGACTGACCTTGAACTCACTCTGTAGCTGAGGTTGACCTTGAACTTCTGATCCTCCTACCTCTGCTTCACAAGTGCTGAGATGACAGGCTTGGGAATGCCACTATGCCTGGTTTATCCGGTGTTGGGGGTGAAACTGAGAGGTTGGTGCATGCTGGGTGAGTATCTATCAACTGAGCTAACATCCCCAACCCCAGACGTGTACATTTTTACACATCCTTTCATGGACCGACCATTGAACTGAATAGCTGAGAAGGAGAAGAAGAAAGGAAAGAAAAAATGGAAGGAAAGAGGAGGAGGATATTCCCTTCAGGACACACTCTCAAATGACCCACTTCCTCTTCCTCCCACTGGGCTCCAATCCCTAAGGCTCCAACCACCTGCCAAAATCACCAGAAACTTGGGACCCAGTCTTCAATACATAACTTTAAGTTTGTGGGGGTCACTTAAGATCCAGACCACAGCCCCACTTGTCTATCCAGTGCCCTCTGAGCTCCAAGGTAGCAGTCAGTGCTTCTGCTGGAGAGCCAGTGAACCAGGAATGTTCCTGTCTCCTCACCTCCTGACAGTGCTCCAAACTCAGAAGGGATGATCTTTGAAACTTAAATTTCAATAAAAACAACTGTTCCCAGGAGAGATCAGAAGGCAAGATGAAAGGCAAGAACGGGGCAAGAGCAAAAAAGAATAGATTGCTTGTTCTCAGGGAGAGAGCCATGCTGCTGAGTGTGGCAAGGAGGTGAAGTGGCCAGTCCAAACGCAGTGATTCACAGGAAACTTGAGAAGAAATGAGCAGAGAGGCCCAGGTCAACCTGAGGGCCTGGGATGACCCAAGACAGCCACTGAGATGACAAAGCCATGCTGGGAGCAACCTGTGAGACGCCACAAGCCCTCCAGAAGACGGGAGCGACAAGAGGTGAGGTCATCCCAAGCCGCTGACTGGAAGAGGCCTTCTCAAATGACAGGACTCTGCCCCTGACAGACACGCTGGTCCACCCAGGCCTACTAGAATTTTCAGTACAACTAACAGACACAAGGGCTCCCCCAGGAGGCCAGGCAATGTAACATGTGGCGCAAAGAGCCACCATGCATCAAAATGAAAGGGAATTGGTTATTTATGAGTCACCAGAGGGTCTCTGTTCTCACTTCCTAACCTGCCTGGATGTGCGGTTCCAGGCCTCCTCCCCTGAGACCCAGGACAAAGCAGCTAAAGGAGATCGGTGGAGGAAAAGCCTCAAAGGCCCTCCACTGGGGCTGGAGAAATGGCTCAGCCAACAAGGCATCTACTACCAAGACCTGAGTTCGATTCCTATTACCAGATGGTGGCAGGAAAGCACTGATCCCCTTGAGTTGTCGCTGTGGCAGATACGCACCTACTCCCCAAAATAGATAGATAGATAAATAAATATTTTTAATTGTTATTTAAAAAATGTTCTGGGCTCCCCTTCCATGGCCCACACCCCAGCTCAGGCCATCATCCTCTTTCTCACCTCCCCCACATCTGACCAGCTTTATATGGTACTGGGGATCTAAACTCTCTTCCTTGAATCTGTGCAACAAGCACTTTATCCCCTGAGCCATCTCCCCAGCTCTCAAAAGTTATTTTTGCATCTGTGCCTGTGTGTCTCTGTATAAAATCTGTACCTGTGGGCTGGGGAGCTGGCTCAGTTGATAAAGTGCTCATTGTGCAAGTATAAGGACAAGAGTTCGATCCCCAAAACCTCTATAAAACACCGGGTGTAGTGGCACGAATTTGTAATCCCAGCAGTGAGGTGGCAGAGATACGTTAATGCTTGGAGCTCGCTGGCCAGCCAATCTAGTCTAACTGATGAGTTCTGGGCCAGTGATAGACCCTGTCTCAAGAAACAAGATGGGGCTGGGCATGGTGGTGTAAGCCTTTAATCGGAGCACTTGGGAGGCAGAGGCAGGTAGATCTTTGCAAGTTCAAGGCCTGGTCTACATAGTGAGTTCCAGCCAGGGCTACAGAGAGACCCTGTCTCAAAAAAAGACCAAAAACAAACAAACAAACAAACAAAAAACAAGGTAGACAATGCCTGCAGAACAACAATCAAGGTTAACCTCTGGTCTTCTCATACACACACATGTGCACACACACACATCCACACACAATCTGTACTGGACAGACTCTGCTAGGCTCTCTGCTCAGTTCTCTCTCTCTCTTTCCTCCCTTCCTTTATCCCTCCTCATCCAGGGTCTCATTAAGTCATTATGTAACCCAGGCTAGCCTTGAACTCTCAATTCTCCTGCCTCCACCTCCCAAATTCTAGGATTACAGGCCCTGCCGTGCCTGCCTGGCTTACTCTTGCTCTTTCCTGAAGTCGAGGCCAATACGGAGCCTCCCAGCCCTCCTCACTGGAGCTGAAGCCAGGATCTTTTCCTGCCAGAATGCAAGAGCATCAGCAGAAGCATGAGACAGGCTCCAGGGAGGGAACAAGGGCAGAGGGTGACTGGGGAGGAGTGGATTTTGTAATAGGAGCTGAAGTTGCCAGAGGAAAATCCAGCTCCCATTGTACAACAGGTGGGATGTTTGGCAGACCCCAAATGACCCCTCTTAGCTTGTGACCCTTCTCCCTGTACCTTGTCCCTGCCTGAGCTCTGGGGACAGACAGAAGCTCAACCTCCCCGGCAGGTAGGAATCGGGTGTCATTCTTCCAGTTCTATCAGCTGTCGCCTGAAGAGCCTAAGGGGGACGCCTTCCTCGTCACACTCACCTACAGATGTTCCTGGCTGTACAACCGGGTTATGACCTGATGTGCCCAACATATGCTGGAAATGTCGACTGAGGCCGCAAGTCAGTCAACAAAGGGCCGAGCAGGATGAAGTTCTGATTCTGATAGAACCCATGGCAAAACGCCAGGCATGGTGGCATGTGCTTGTCATCCCAGTCCTGGGGAGGTATAGACACATGGATCCCTGGGACTGGTTGGCTAGTCAGCCTAGCTGAATAGGTCCCAGGACAAAGAGAGACCTCCTCCCACCCCTCTCCCCAAGCCCCATCTCAAAATAACGTGCGGCCCTTGAGGAGTGACAGTCAAGGTGGTCCTCTGGCTTGGACAAGAACACACAAACATGCATGCAAGAAGAAACACACAAAAAACACACACACAAGAAGAAAATATCATGGGACTGGAGAGAGATGGCTCAGCAGTTAAGAGCGCTTATTGCTTTTTCCAGATGACCAGAGTTCAGTTCCCAGCACCCATATCAGGCAGCTCACAACCACCTGTAACTCCAGTTCTAGGAGACCTGACACCCTCTTCTGGGGTCTATAGACACTGCACTCACAAGCACTCCCCCCCACACACACATATACATATAATTTTAAATTTTTTATAGTATATATAATTTACAAATAGGATAAAATTTTTTAAAGAAAATATAAGTTGGAATGCTCCAAATTCACCTAATACATGAAGCATCTGGTGACTATGAGACAGACAGAGCTGAGGCTCACGGCCGCTGCCCAGGCTCAGCAACAAAAGAGGGGATCACATTGCATGGCATAACACTAGTCTGGAAAGAGATCAGAATACAAAACAGGAAGTGTGGTTCCTACTAAATGTCACACCAGAGTATAAGTCAGAGACCATCTGCTGATTCGGATCCTGCCAGATTCTCCAGCAGGTGTGAACCTCAGGCATATTCCTCCATCTTCAAGCCTCGTTTCCCCGGTAGGGACCCATGAATGAGTACCATTGACATTTCAGGGGTTTCCCCACAGCTGTCACTCTCCCTGGTGTGTCTCCCTCTCACACAATGACTGCCAGGAAAGACGGAAGCCAGTGCCCAGCAGGCTGACGTACCTCACTGCCGTAGGAGGACAGCTGGGGACAGTGGAAGAGGGTTGGAAACCAGTTTCTCAGACTTTAACCATGGCCGCAGTGCCCTGAGCTCAGTCAAGCAGGTTGGTTATAGGCTCCGGAGCTGCAGACATTTTCTTCAAAGGAGGTATTTTCAGTACTCGGCCGTTGTTTAAGGGTAAAGCACAACCCCCTCGCCCTGCCCACTGTTATAATGCTATTATAAAGTTCTTTGCTCTCTGAGTGTTTTGTTGTTATTGTTTGTTTCCCAAGTGCATGTGGACTGGATGGAATCAGGCTGGTGAATTTCACACTCCTTGGGGAGAAGGATCAACCAGGCTCTGGCAATTTCTGCTCCAGCAGCTCTGAAAGGTAGCTCCCATGGGAGCTTCGTGTTCCCTCACTGGAGATTGGTTCACAGTCACCAAGGGTGCGGAAGGGCTGGCAGGGCGTCTGGGCGGTTTCTGCTCCTGGGCAGCCTGGGTTTTGTAGAGGTCTGTCTAGTGGAGTGAGCAAGTATTTTTCTTAGGTACACTTTGGTGACAAGAGTTGACCAACAGACATACATGGAAGCAAGTCTTCCCAACACTCCCTGCATCCCCAGTCGTGTGCCCACTGGGTAGGGTGCTCCCAGTCAATTTGGGGGGTCACAGTCTGATGTCTATAGGTGCCCATGGGATGTGTGCAGAGAGAGAAGAATGACTAAATGTCCTTTGTGACAGGGAAGGCAGAGGCAAGATGTTTGTGAGGCTGGAAACATCTGGTTCCCAGCAGAGAAAAATCCTTGGTTCTTCCTGGCTGGCTCCCTCCACAGCGATCCTCTCCCAGCACCACCCAGAGGAGCTGGATCTGGATGAGACACAGAGCCGGGCAACTTCCCTCCACACCTGCCACCCCACCTTCACTTTGCACCTACTCAGAACAAGGGGTGATAAAAAGAAACCTCTTGAGCTCCTTAATCAATCTTATACAGCCTTGAAGGGCCTCTGTGCCTCAGTTTCCCATCTGTGAAATGGGGCGGCCTCGGGATGACTAGAACACACAGTCATGCCCCCAACCTTCACCCCTGCTCCCGCGTGCGTGTACACACACACACACACACACACACACACACACACACACACACACACACACACGGGTATTTGAGCTCTCTGTCACGCCCCACGCCTCACAGACCACGCCCCTCACCTGCAGGCCTAGCCCACGGCGTTGCCATGGCGACGGGTGTACACAGGCCGGTCGGGCTCGCGCGGTGCTGGGCCACAGGCAGGACACTCAGCCGAGCGCGGCGGGACCGCCTCGCCCTGGAGCTGGCCAGGGCCTCCCAGCCCGCGGGGCTCTCGGTGGAGGACCAACCGCACCCTTCCTCCTCCCGCCAGGTGAGTGTGGGCTAGCGGGAGGACCCACTGGTTAGAGGAGGGGTGTGCCCTGCCCCAAGCTCTCCAATCCAGTCTTGCTGGGAACACCCGAGGAGCTGCCCCAGACCAGCCTTCCTCCCTAAGTGCAGTCCCCACCCTGTTCCTAGAGCCTTATGGGGACCTTAGGTCTATAGAATGGCCACCAGGGTGCAGCTGGGATTAAGGAGGGGACCCCTGCTTTGCCAAGAGCATCCACCAGCTGTCAGAGAGATCCCATTACCCGACCTCACCTGCCCAGATATAACCCAAAGAACTGTACAGCTAGCTCCAGGCCCTGATGACCTCCCAGCCCTCAACAGACTGCTTCCTCCGTGGCTCTTCTGACCCATCTGTGGGCGCCCAGGGCGCATGGGGGGACCCTGGCTCTTTAGTATATTAAAGCCAGATCCAAGTTACAGTTTAACACCTTCAGATGACTACAATGTTTCAGGCAGGGACGGGGCAGGGCCAGAGTACTGAGTAAACGAGGCACCTAAAGAAACAGACAGATTTCCAAAATTCCATCTCAGATTCAGACGGAAGGGGGAAACGACAGCGAATTAACTCTCCAATGCTAGAGGCTGCCCGACTGCCTTGGGGGCATCCTTTGTGCTTTCATTCTCTTGACCGGTGCCTATCTGGAGTGGCAGCTCTGGGCATTGGAGATAAGAGTAATGAGAAAGAGTGTCAGGGACTGCGGAGAAGTGCACACAAGCTAACAAGTCAAAGACACAGGCAGAAGCCCACCTGCCTTCCACTGCCAGAGAAAGGGCCACTGCCTGTTCACAGTGCTTCCCTCATCCTGCAAGGCCCTTGAGAGGGAAGGGATGACATAAAATAAAATAGCCCTTTGGACATTCGCATCTAGTGAGACTGGGTCCTGATCAAGGAGCCCCACACTTTTAAAGAGAATACCAGCAAGCCTTTGCCTACCCTGTTTTGAAAGGTGGCCTTTCTTCATGATAAACAAATCTTCCCACTGACCTGCCCTACAGTCTATAGTCTACCCTGAAGTCCATCCGTCCAGGAAGAGGCTGAGCATTCTCCTCCCTTCCGATTGCTGTAGGGCCCTGCAGTGGCCTTTTGGTTAGTTGAAAAGAAAAGGCGAGACCATTGTGCTTTGATCTGACATTGAGACCTCTCGAATGCCCCTGGAATAGCTCAGAATTGAAGCCGCAAGATGCAGGAGCTTCAATGTTTTAGGATCTTCTGATGCCACTGAACTTATTTTGAAATGCATTCATGAGCCAGAAGTGGATGGGTAGACAGAAAAGAAAGCAGCAAGCTGTGTGGGGCAGTGCACTCTGGGGTGGGGGTGGGGGGCGCGGGGATGATTAGGAGTTCAAGGTCATTCTAGGCTACAGAGTGCATTTGAGTTAAACCTAGGCTACATAGTGAGGTGAGGTGAGTCGGGCTGGAGAGATGGCTCAGCAGTTAAGAGCTCTGGCTGCTCTTGCAGGGGATCCAGGTTCAGTTCCCAGCATCCACATGGCAGCTAACAACTCCAGGAGATCCATTGCCCTCTTCTGGCCTCTACAGGCATTGCATGCACGAGTGTACTTACACACGTGTAGCCAATACACTCATACACATAAAATAAAAATAAATAAATTTTAAATGAAACCAAATAATGATATGAAAATGTCAGTTACAGATTCCAGGCAGTGGGTTTATAGGAGTTCACTATCTACCTTTTTTTCCCTTTTCTGTTTTTTTTTTTTTCTCTTTTTGAGACAAGGTCTGACTATGTTGTCTAGCCTGCCCTCAAACAGTCCTCCTGCCTCAGTTTCCCAAGTTTTAGACTACAAGTGGATACCCCTACACCTAGCTCACTGTCCACTTGAAACATCTCTATATGTTTGACACTTTTATAATAAAATGTCGGAGGGGGCGGTTCTGTGCAGAGCCCTAAACTCATGGCAGATCTTGAACCCCGAATCTTTAGAAATTATGCCTTGGGCCAGAGACATGGCTCAAGTAGAAGAGTTTACTGAGCAAGCCTGACGACCTCAGTTTGGTCCCCAGGACTCTCCTGGAGTAGAAAGAGAAAAAAAACTCTTGAAAGTTGTCCTTTTACTTCCATATGCTCGCTGAAGTGTGTGCATGGGCATACACACATACACACACATACACACAGACAATAATTAAAAACAATAATTTAAAGAAACAACCTCCTTTCCTCACTCAATATGTGGAGAAATGCAGTGATTTACAAAGACGGTTAATACTTGCTTTTTCAGTAGCTTCAAGCCCTGTGGAAGCATGGGATTTTTTGAATGGGAGTTTGAGAAACCCGGGTTAAAAATATTGTTCATAGAGGTCCTATAGCTGTGTGTTTATAGGTATGTCATTGCATTTAACCCTCAGCAAACCTCTTTTAGAGAAGAGTAAACTGAGGCACAAGGAGAGAAGTAACTCACCCATCATCTCTGAGCTAGTGAGTGAGTTGTTGGACACACTTGTCATGTTGGACCCCCATTTTGGGACCGTTGGACTGGAGCATTGGGGGTGCCAGATAATAAGGGATCCCTGAAAATAAGGATTATGGTTTGCTTGTTTTAAGCTTTCAGTTTTTTCTAAGTGGAGTCAAAAAAATGTGGACAGTTCGATTATCAGATTCAGACTCTTTGCTAGCGATCACTGTTAGGAGAAGCGGTCTTCAAAAGGTGCAGCTTGGCGGGATGATGAACATCGTCAAAGCCTCCAGGCCATTCCCGGTCTCTGCAGGCGTCTCCTTCTGGACACCTGTGGTGATTTCATCCATTCAAGTTTGATGTAGAATGTGCTTCCCTAACACAAACCTCTCTGAAAACTTCCGTAGGAAAATCAGAAAGAATGAAAGCCTATCTGAAGAGCGCAGACGGCTTTTTCATCCTAAATAAAAGCACCACAATCGGCAAGCACGCGGATTCAGACCTCGTCCTACAGGTAAGAGCGTGGCCCTTCGGCTCCCCACCTGCCCCTCTCGGGTGCTGCCCCGGCTGTCCTAGCGTCTCAAACCTCATCCGCTCGTCAGGCCGGCAGCCACCTCGTTCTCTGTGCGGTCAAGCATCCACTGTTGGATTTTGTGTCAGCTGCACTTACCTCTGGATGTGGAGGAAGTTGAGATCTTCCTGGGAGCGTTGAGCCCTCTGTCCATGGCCCTACACACACCTGCGTGCATCCACCCATTGCGCTCTCCTGCAGCCTTCTGGGTGGATTTGGAAGGTATGCATGACACAGGTGCATTGAAACCCCCTCCCCTCCCTGTGCTGAAAGTGTGCTCTCTCTCTCTCTCTCTCTCTCTCTCTCTCTCTCTCTCTCTCTCTCGACCCTGGGACTGTCTCTGAGGGGCCTTTGGAGTTGAGGGTCTCTGAGGTGGAGCCCTGGGCTTTGCCCCAGCTTCCTTTCACTTCATTCTCTGAAGAGCCGTGGTTTGGTCCAAAGCCTCAGCTAACTGACAGCCAAGAACATGGAAAAAAGAAACGAGTAATTAAAGCAGAGGCCTGGGGCCTTCTCAGAGAGTCAAGGAGGCTAAAGCACTCATGTGCAGAGAATGGGGAGGAACCTCTTTATAGCTGAAAAGCAGGTCTCCCTCAGACCTCGCTCCACACATCTTTAAGAATTTGTATTTTGAAGCAATTATACATTCACAAGAAGTTCCAAAGGCAGTACACAGAGTGTGGGCCTCAGTTTCCTCCAGCAGTTAGACCTGTGTGACTTGTAACAGTGTCGAAGCTGCCCACAGCACCATGCCTGTGTGAGTCTGTCACTTTGCCTCCCATGGGTGCAGATTCATGTGCAGCAGCCAAGACTCTGAGCCACTCCATCTCCAAAGAACTTCCTCTCCCTTAGAGTTACAGCATCTCCGCCCACCACCCTTAGGTCCTGGTACCACTGCTCTCTTCTCCGTCTTAATAATTATGTTATTTGGAGAATGTCATATCAATAAAATCATAGCATATGTAGCCTTTTGAGACTAAGAGTTTGGTTTGGTTTGGTTTCTTTGCACTTGGCCCTTGAGATGCATTTAGATTGTGATACTGTTCCTTTTTCACTACTTGATAATATTCCAGATGTTGGACGTGCCATTGTTTGTTTAACAATTCACATTCTAAGCATTTTGATTGTTTCTAGTTTGGGGTTGTTATAAGTACCTTTGTACACAGTTGTAGGCATGTTTTTGAGTAGGCATAAGTTTTCATTCCTGGCACGAATGCCTGGCTCCGCCTCAAATAAAAAATCATTGGTCCTATTTCTGTGAGGTTGCTTTTGAGTGTTCTGTTATGCCCCATTGATCTGTGTATCTGTTCCTCCTCTGATATGGAGCAGTCTTGATTTTTGTAACTATGTGAGTCTTTCATCAGGTAGACTGATCCCTCTCATCTTACTTTTCCTTTGCAAAATTGTTTCACCTGTGCTCAATTCTCTGCCTTTTGTCCTAGTTTCTAGTTTTGTTTCTGTTTCTGTGACAAACATCCTGACAAGAAGCAACTTAGAAAGAGTTTATTGAGCTCACAGGTCCAGGGAACAGCCTTACTGCAAGAGTCAAGGCAGGAACTTTATCACATCCACAATCAAGAGCTGAGAGAAACGAACACACCCATGCTGCCTGCTGGCCTACCAAGCTAGCTTCCTCCTCTCTCACCGGGTGTAGAGCCCAGCCTAGAGAATGGCACCACCCACAGTGAGTTGGGGCAATTAATGCAAATTCACCACAGGTCGCCCAGAAGCCAGCCTGATCTAGATAGTTCCTCAGCCGAGATTCTCTTCCCAGGTGATCCTAGGTTATAGCAATTTGACCTTTAGATTTTTGTTTATTTATTGTTTTCACTTTATGGGTATGATTGTTTTGCCTGCATGTATGCAAGTACACCACATGCTTGCAATGCCCACGGAGGCCAGAAGAGGGTATTGGATCCCTAGGAACTGGAGTTATGAATGGCTGTTAGCTGCATGGGTACTGGGAATTGAACCAAAGTCCTTTGCAAGAGCAACCAGTGCTCTTAACCCCTGAACCATCTCTCCAGCATATAAAATTGAGGGTGAACTTGTTCGTATCCACAAAGGCATTGCTGAGACTGTGTTAGAAATCGTGTCTGAGCATCTACATCACTGTGGGAATAATCGATGTTTCACTGTGTTGTGCTCACACCCAGGCACATGGTATTTTTCTGCGTATGTAGGTCTTCCTTGCATTTTTAAATTACTTTGTACTTTCAGCATTGAGGTCTTAGACACATTTTGTTAGATTTTGTATTTCAGCATTTCTTTTTTCTCTAGTGATGATAAGCAGTACTATACTTTTAGTTTAAGTATCTACTGTTCATTGGCAGTATATAATAATACATCTGTTTTTAGTGTGTTGACACAGGCATTTACAACCTTGATAGAACTTCCTAGAAACTTTTTTTTTAATATTTGGGACTTTATATGTCATGGGTAAGTAAGAACAGTCGTCTATCTCCCTTTTTGATCTGTCTGCCTTTAATTTCCTTTTCCTGTGCCATCGCATGGGCCAGGATTTCTAGTCTTCTGTTGAGAGTCATGAGAACAACATGATTCGCCCTTTTTGTTCTGTTTCTGATTTCGGAGGGAAGCTGTTAATGTTCTGCCATTCTGTCTCATGTGAACGAACGAGTTTTTAAAGATGTATCAAGTTGAAAAGTTCCCCCTTTAGGCTTCTGAGGATGCTTATCATGAATTCAACCAATTAAAGCAGAACCCCCATTGTGTCTCCTGCGTTAGTTATTTTCCCCATCTCTCTGACAAAGTATCTGGCAGAAACATCTTACCTGAGAAAAGATTTATTTCAGCCCACACTTTGTGAGGGTTTAGCCCGTGGTAGGTTGACCCTTGTGCTGGATCAGAACAGCATGGGGACCTGAATGTGTAGGTGAGGAGCGTCTAACCTCAGGGCCGACAGGAAGCAGAGAGAGGACACCCAGAGGACGCCAGGGCAGGATGTGACCCCCAAGGACATGCCTCCACGCTCTACCTCCTCCAGCAACCCCTCAGCTCCCGCTTGCCACCACCCGCAATAACTCTACCACATTATGAAGCCGCTCACTGGATCACAGTCCTCAGGGCCTCATCTTCTCTGTGGAAACCTCATCACAGCTCCGTCAGAGCCGTGCTTTACCTCCCCCTAGTCTAGCTTTCTCATCTAATCAAGTTGACTGTCAAAATTAACCCTCACACCAGTCCTAGATGTGGTTCCATCCATGGCCTGGTCCCCTCTCTGTACAAGGACACACAGAACCTTATTCCTGAAGAGGAAGGAACAAAGGAATCAATTATAGTTTCTTCTCATCCTTCTAAGAGACAGACTTCAGGTAATTTTATTTCCTGTTGGCCAAGATGGAAACCAGGATCTGTCTTATTTTATTTATTATTATTATTATTATTGTGTGTGTGTGTGTGTATAACGTGTATGGGAGGAGCAACACATATGTTACAGTGCACATGTGGAGGTCAGAGGACTTTATGGAATAGGTTCTCTCCCACTTTTACATGGGTTCAAAGACTTGAACTCAGGTCTCTAGGCTTGCATAGCTGAGTTCTCTGCTGAGTCAGAGATCTCTTTTATTTTTTGAATCAGATTATGAGACTAGAAAATCACTGACATTTTAAGAACACAGGGTTTGGGAGAGACAGATCTGGGTTTGGATCTCTTCAGGCCATTTCCTGGCCCCGTGTCTTTGAGCAATAATGGGAGCTTATCTTCCCATCTGTGAATCACTTACCTGTTGGGGCTGTTGTGGGGATTAAACGAGAAAATTCATCCCAGGCACCAGCTAAGCAAATAATACCATGATTATTCTTATGGCTTCATAAAATGAGGTTGAATGAAATTCTCAGAGACACAAAGGGCTGAAGTGGGCACCTGTGGATACCAAAAGCTTCTTGGAAAAGGGACCTAATGAGGATAGCTATTATATGGGCAGAAATTGAGTTGTATTTATAATATAAAAATAGTTGACCACTCTCCTTGGCATTAGATCAAAATGGAAGTCACCGGGACTGGAGAGATAGCTCAGCAGTTAAGAAAGTGTGCTGCTCTTACAGGGGACCTGAGTTCAGTTCCCAGCACCGATGTCAGGCAGCTCACAACCACCAGTTCCAGGAAATCCAACATCTTCTAGATATGAATTTAAAATAAATCTTTAAAAAGTTATTCCACTAAAATAATCAGAATCCTAATTTTAAAAAATTTAAATTTAGCCCTCTGACAGACTAGAGAGATGACCCAGTGGTTAAGAGCTCTGTCTGCTCTTGCAGAGGACCCAGCTTCATTTCCCAGCATCCACCTAGCAGTTAACAATCATTGTTAACTCCAGTTTCAGGGCACCTGACTCCCTCGTCTGACTTCAGTGTGATGTGCTTACATATATGCAGGCAAAACACTCATATACATAAAATAAAGAGAAGCAAATAAGATCTAAAGCCTTGAGCTTACCCAGAAGTTACACTTAGCAAATAAATAACAATTTTTAAAAGGATCAGTTAAGCTAGTGAGATGGCTCAGTGGAGAAGGGCACTTGCTGCCAATCCTGATGACCTGAGTTTCACCCTGGGACCCACATGGTGACTCCCACAAGTTGTCCTCTGACTTTCATACAAGTGCCATGACTTGTGCACTCAAATATAAACACACCTACAAACTAAATAATTGTAAACAATTAAACTTACGATAGATAAATAAATAGATTGCTTCATCTGCCTGGGGTAAGCTCTAAAGACCAGGGAACTCCACCTTGGAAGGTTTATATTCGTCAGTAAGCCTAACATTGTATTGATTCTAGCTCTCACTGGATCTTAGCATTTACATTTTCTGATAATGGAAGGGACTTGCGTGCTTATTTTAAGAAAGTACAAGTAGAAAAATTAAAGTCAAATATAATCATGCGACTGGGGGTCACCCAAGGCTGACCTCTACAGGGTTTGCCTTCCAGGCTCTTCTATGCAGTTTGGTTCCGAAGGCAGCAAAGAGCCCACCTTAGGCAGCCTCCACCAATACCATCCTTCACTCATTCCATGAACATTTTCTCGGTGTGTCAGCACTTAAGCAGGCGAGGGGCAGAATCACACACAGTCCCTGCAACCACGGGGCAGATGTAGGTCACAGGTTCTGACAGATGTGCATACAGTCACGTGCCAGCATCCGGGCTATAAAGAAAGGACAACAGAAGTCAAAGAGGACTTGACACTAGGTTGGGGTGTGTGTGAGAGAGACAGAATGGCATGTGCAAAGGCCCCAGGGTGTGAGAACACGAGGTGAGCCCCAAGTCTGAAAGAAAAGCAGCAGTTCCAGAAGTCAGAGCCAGGGGACCCTGGGAGGTCCCCCTCCCACTCTTGGCCCAGCTGGGAAGTTCCAGCTGTCAGCTTTGCTCAGTTCAGAGCTAAACCCTGTAAGAGGTATGTTGCTTTTAGAAGTGGTTACTGATTGTTTCTGTCTCTCTGTGTGTGTTCATGTGTGTGTACATGCGTGCACATGTTTGCAAGCAGACCAGAGGTGAACACTGGGGGTCTTCCTCAGTATCTCTCCACCTTATTTTATTTTTATATGTATCTGAATGCTAGAATAGGTACCCACAGAGGCCAGAAGATGGTGTCATATCCCCTGGAGCTGGAGTTTCAGGAGGTTGTGAGCCACCCAATGTGAGTGTTGGGAACCAAACTGTGATCCTCTTTCAAGAGCCATCTCTTCAGCTCCTACCTTGTTTTTCGAGACAGTGTCTCTCACTGACAGCTCGAAGCCTGGCTGACTGGCGAATTCCTGGGAGCCTCCTGTCTTCACCCATCCCTCTGTCCCTCCAGGCCTGGGGTTACAGACTCCTGCTGCCACACCTGGCTTTTACATGAGTGCTGGGGATCAGAAGTCAAGCCCTCAAGCTTTCAGGGCAAGCACATTATCAATTGCACCATCTCCTCAGCCCCTCTTTCTTTGTTTATGAGACAGGTCTCAATAAGTTGCCCAGGCTGGTCTTAAATACCTGGACTCAAGGGACCCTCCTGCCACTCGCTCCTGAGTGGCTGGAATGACAGGTGATCATCACTGCCCAAGCAGGTGTGATTGTTCACGTAAGCTCTACTGAGAAAGAGCTCAGTTCTTTTCCAATGAAGAAATGTCCCCACCCAGGCTGATGAATTTTCTATCAGAGTGTGCTAGTGAAAGGCAATGGGCCATGTGAGGACCATTTCTCTGCTCCCTAGATCCAAGTGAGGATCCCTAGGGGTTAGGGTTTGAGGACACTGTGAGAGCCATCGTCCCTGTCTCCTGGACGTCTTTTAATTTTTTCATTGAATATTTGCCATTTTCATACAATACAGTTTGATGGTATTTAACTTCTGATTCCAGCACTCCTGTGTAGCCACCTCCTCCTTTTCATTGTCTGTGTTGACCAACTTTGTCATGATGGACGGAAGAGAAGGTTTTAGGGCAGAGTGCCAACACCCACTCCCCAGCCCCATTCTGCCCCACACTGGACAATTTTAGGGTTCCCCTCAAGACTACATGGTAGGGCTGCAGGAAACATGCAGTGCTGGACAGAGAGGATGGAGATGAAGGAGAGAACATGTGTGCATAAAGATACACACAAACACACACAGTTAAAAATAAAATAAAATAAATTGAACTCACATTCTCAGCCAGCTCTGGCCCAAGCAGTCTTCACTTGGTCTCTGCCATCCTGAAGGGACTTCCTGTCTTCCTCGTCCCTCATTTCAATAGTCACTGTGATGGTTAATCTTTCTTAAAAAATATTTTATTGATTATTTGTATATGTATGTGAGTCTATTGCCTGTGTGTATGTAAGTGTACACACATCATGCAAAATCTTCAGAGTCCAGAAGAGGGCGTCGGATCCCCCTAAAACTGGAGTTAAAGGTGGTCGTTAGCCACATGTGGATGCTGGGAAATGAACCAGGTCCTCTGGAAGAGCAGTCAGTGCTCTTAACCACTGAGTCATCTCTCCAGCCCCATATGATGGTTAATCATAGTCATCTTGGTGGGCTTTAGAATCCCTTGGAAGGCATGCCAGCCTAGCCAAAGTGGCAAGTTCCAGGCCAGTGAGAAACCCTGTGGAAAAGAACAAGGTAGATAGTACCTGAGGAATGACACCGGAGGTTGGCTCTGGCTATCACATGCACATGCATACACATGTATGTACACCTACATACACACATACACCTTCACACATATGAATACACATAATACACAGATATATATAGAGAGAGACAGACAGACAGAAAGACACAGCAGACAGACAAAGAGGAGGACTCTGGAGAGCACCTAGCAAGGAGTCTGGTGTCTCAGAAAACATTTTGCCCATTCTGACAGCCAGTGATCAGTGAGTATTGGAGGTCGCGCCATTTTCATCCACACGGTCATGACTGTCCTCCTTTGTTTCAGTCCACAGACATTGACAACCACCATGCGCTCATTGAATTTAACGAAGCCGATGGCAGCTTTGTCCTCCAGGACTTCAACTCCCGCAATGGCACCTTTGTCAATGAGTGCCACATTCAGAACGTGGCTGTGAGGCTGATCCCCGGAGACATCCTGAGGTTCGGATCTGCGGGGCTGACCTACGAGCTGGTCATTGAGAACTCCCCCCAGGTAAGCTACTGTCTGAGGCCCAGAAGTACTGTTACGTGTTAGGGCCAGAGGAAGGAGCTGGACCCAGTTTTGCTTAAGATTAAGTCCTGTGCTTTTTTTTTTTCAGTGTGTTTGCATAATTTTTATCTTATTTATTAATGTTAATGATCTTGTCGAATTTCATATAATGTATCCTGATCATACTTAGACCCCTCCCCTATCTGAACCCTCCCAAAGCCCCCCACACCAGTTTTCACACAAATGTCCCTAAGTGTACATCCATCTACTGGAGCCTGGTCAACCTATCTAGTATCAATTTCTTAAAGAAAACCAACTCCCCCTCTCCCAATAGCTATAAAAAGTTCCTTAGTCAAGGCTGGGGCTTCTTAACCACTCCCCGCCGCCCATGGTGAGGAGTTCTTGTCTAGTTTGAGTTTTCATGGGACTTATGTGTGCTCTCACCGTTGTTGAACGTTCATATAACTTCTCAGCTGTCTGGAAAACTCTGTTTCCTTATGGTCATCCACCACCCCTGACTTTTACAATCGTTCTGTCCTCTCTTCCTCAATGGCCCCTGAGCCTTGGGTGGCAGAGGTTTAATATACACTCGTGGGCATACACACAAAGGGCTCATCCTACTGCAGAGATATTTGTACAGCCACGTTAGTTGCTGCTCTTTTCGCAATAGATAAGTCCTGTACTCTTAACCAGAGGTCGGCAAGCTCCAGTCCCTGGGTGTGAGAAACACGGGCCCTTACTTCGTAGTAAGAATTCTGGAGACTCAGAGTATCGAAATGAAGGAAGTTTATTTTATGACTTTGCAAAACCAGGTGTTAACCCAGAATAGTTCACTCCCTGATTACATACAGAGAACATTGTTTTATTTATTGTTCTTATTCTGTGTGTAAGAGTCTATTGCCTGCATGTGTGTAAGTGCACCCGTGTCATGAAAAGCCCGTGGAGACAAAAAGAGGGCATCAGATCCCCTGGAACTGGAGTTACAGAGCGTTGTTAGCGGCCTTGTGGGTGCTGGGAATTGAACCTGGGACCTCTGGAAGAACAGCAAGTGTCCTTAACTGTTGAGCACCTCTCTCTAGCCCACAGAGAACAGTTTTTATAACCCTAATGCAAGTCCCTGCATCTCTTTCCTCATTGGCTGAATAATCAGGAGGGTACAATTTTACACATCATCTAAGTCTGATCGTTCTCCCAGCCACTTACAACTATTTTTTGAGACAGGGTCTCATTGTAGCCCTGGCAACCTGAAACTTTTTGTAGACCAGGCTAGCCTTGATTTCATAGAGATCCTCCTGCCTCTGCCTCTCCATTCTGGAATTAAAGGTGTGCACCACCACTCCCCACCCCCATTTATTTTCTTTTTTAAAAGATTTTATTTTTATTGCTGTGTATGTGTGTGAATATGTATGTGTGCAGATACCTACAGAGGCCAGAAAAGGCTGTCAGAACCCCTGGAGCCGGAGTTACAAGCACTTGGGAGCCACCCAATGTAGGTGCTGGAAAACCAGTTCAGGGCCTCTGCAAGAGCAGTCTATGCTTTTACTTGCTGAGCCATCTCTCCGGCTCCCCATGCGTTACTTAACAACAGATAGTGTATGGGTTCTTTTCTGCATTTTACATCCCATTTATTTAAAAGCTTGTCAGGCACATTCCTTTGTCACATCTGCAGGTAAGCTTAGCTGTTACTGATTTTCTGTTCTAAACTTTTAGTTTGGATTGGGTAGAGTAGTTTGGGTCAGGGTCCGCTGTTTTCCATTTGTCTGTATTTGGAACTAAGCTGGCTCAATTGAGGCACTTTTTGAAAATGAACCATTGGGCGGGGGGCATGGTGGCACACAATTTTGATCCAACACTATAGAGGCAGAAGCAAGTAGATTTCTGTGAGTTCAAGGCTAGCCTGGTCTACATTGCAAGTTCCAGGCCAACTGGGGCTACAAGGAGACCCTGTCAAGAAAAAAAAAAGAAAGAAAGACAGGAAAAAAGAATGAAAATGGACCATTATTTTATTTCTTACACTGGGCCAAATGGAGGCCAGCATCTATATTTGTAAATAAAGTTTTATTGGAACACGGCCTTGCCTGTTCATGTTGGTGTTTCTTGTTTGCCCTCCTGATCCAGTATCGAAGTCAGAGGTATCGACTTCATGCTACGGCGTGAGTTCACAACCTCTTCTGGGAGCATGCTGCTGCTTTCATACTGCTTGTTTTACTCCGTTTCCTAATGAAGAACTTTAAAAACAGATGTGGGAAGAGAAGAAGAGCTAACGTATCCTGGGCCTCTCCTCTCTACCAAAGGCTATACTGGTTAGCAGTTAGTTAATTCAGAAATAAGAAAAAGGAGGAGCAGGCTTCAAACAAGCTTTCTATTACCTTCTTTAAAACAGAGCCTGGAGGGGCCGGAGAGATGGCGCCCACGTGGCAGCTAACAACTACCCGTAACTCCAGTTCCAGGGGATCTGATGTCCTCTTCTGCCTCTGTGGCCCCTGCATGACATGGTTGTATACTTAAATACACTCTTATACATAAAATAAGAATAATAAATAAAATATTTATTTATCTATTTATTTTTGGTCTTTTTGAGACAGGGTCTCCTTGTAGCCCCAGCTAGCCTAGAACCTCTGTGTAGACCAGGCTGGCCTTGAACTCATAGAGATTCACCTGCCTCTACCTCCTGAGTGGTGGGATTGAAGGTATGCACCACCATGCCTGGCATAAAATATTTTTAAAATAAATAAATAAACAGAGCCTGGAAATACATATGCATACGTGTGCATTTACATGCCTAGTGATGATGTTACAACACTGACATATCCAGTAAATACGCTGGGTCATTAGTTTGTCATGTGTGCATCAGATGAACATTATAAAAATTAGCTGTTCCTTCAACTGAGAATTTTCTTGAAAACGTTGGAGTGTTTCCCTCGTGTAAGTTCTGAAGCAGAAAGTGGGGATCCTACTCTGAGTTGGCAACAGATGGAAGTGGGGTTCATGCACTGAAGTTAGCCGAAGCTAGAGGCCTTTTGTTACGATCTTCTGAACGGTTCCTTGGTCTTAAATCACTTCTTTTCTAGACAACCATTAATTTTAAGTTTCATAAATGACTACAGCCCGGTGGGTCTATCTGAGCCTGTCAGATCCTGTTTAGCCCTTTCTTTCTGAGTACACAGTCATACCTGTGCTAAAGTCTCCATGAGGTTATATCCAGGAAATCTGATTTGTTAGCAAGTGTCAGAAACCAGCCTGAACAAAACCACATAACTGAAAGGCAGAAGTGTTAGCCTTTGGGCCTGCTGGATCCAGAAGCACAAATGTCGCTCAGGAAACTGTCTCTTCCAGCTCCATTGGCTTGCTTCATAATCTCCAGGAGACTCCACGCTGAGCTCACTGGTTCCAGTCTCTACCAGTGGCCCCAGCCCCTGCCCAACGGTTTTTTTTTAAAGGCCTTGTTATTTTTTGTCTTTGGTCATGGGCCTATTTGCAACCTGCAGAGGCCAGAGACAGGGAAACTCCGATTGGCCAGGCCTTGCTCATAGGCCTATCGGCCTGGTCCTGAATTACCTGGACTCGGAGCTGAGAGAAGGAAGGTCTAGGAAGAGAGACCCGTGGGCAAAGTGCAGGCTGCACAGGCATGAAGACCAGAGTCTGCTAGGGGATTTTTCCTGGTCTTTTTTTTTGGGGGGGGTTGCATTCTTGTGGTGTACATTTGCATGTTTTCGTGTGTGTAGGTATACCAGTTTCTGATGGTTTGAATGATAACTGTCTCCTATGTCCACTGCTTGCTGCCATGCCTTTCTACCACGATGGACTCTTGTCCCCCTAGAACCGTAAGCCAAAAGAAATTCTTTCTTTCGTAAGTTGCCTTGGTCATAGTGCTTCATAACAGTAACAGAAAAGTAACTAATACAGAGTTTGAAGACACACACACATAAACACGTGTGTGTGTGTGCACGTGCATGTGAAAGCCTGAGGTTAATGTCAAGAATCATCCATGGTCAATCTTGCACCTTATTCAATGCAGGGCGTCTCTCAGTCAAACCCAGAGCTCACCCGTAAGGCTGGTCTTCCTAGCCAGCTGCCCTGGGGATCCCTGTCTCTGCGTCTGGAGACTGGAGTCACAGGTGGGCTCCTACGCTCACCTGCACAGGTGTGGATTCTAGGGGTCCAAACTCTAGTCCTTACACTTCCTCACCACTGAGCCATCTCCCCAGCCTGAGGAGCCGAGTTTGATGCCCAGCACTCACATACAAAAGCCAGGTGTGGTGATGCACATCTGTCTATAACCCCAGCACTGGGGTATGGGGACAGAAGCGGGATCCCCAGGGCTCACTGGCCAGCCCACCTAGCTGAATCTATGATCACCAGGTTCAGTGAGAGACCCTGTCTCAAATACAGGGCAGAAAGTACTGAAAAAGACAACTGATGTTGCCTTTTGGACCTCCACATGCATGTGTTCCCACAAACATATGTGCCCACAGACATGAAGACATGCACACACATGTATACCATATGCACACCAAAAATGGAAAAAGGAACTAACGTATACATACACACACCACACACACACATATACACACTCCACACACCACACACACACACACACACACACACACCATGCTTCATGGTTCCCAGGGGACCTGCTAAATAAAACATGAGGAACTCCTGGGACCCTGGTTTTTACATCAAAGGAAAGTGGCAGAGACCAGGGGAGGGGAGGGAGAGCCTGGGGTACACAAAGCTCAGGCAAGATGGGACTCTGTCCACGGACCACACAGGTTCCACCAGGGCTGAGGCCGGGGGACCAGATGGAAAGGAGAGAGCTCTGGAAGTCAGCCTGTGGCTTCCTGACTCTTCTTGTGATCGGAGTCCCGGAACTGCCCTGGTTTGTCCAGGCGACAGTCATTGTTCATTCATTCCGTCTGGCAAGACTGAGCTCGGCAAAGCTGAGTCTGGGGTAGGTAAGGTCGTTTGCAAAAATCTAGGTATTATTTTCATTTAATTTTTTTTTCTTTTTTTTAAATCTTTCGCATCCACTGGACTGACCGGGAAGGGATTTGGTACTTGAAAGGGAAGGGAAAAACTTCAACCAGATGATTTACAAAAGTGGGAAAACAAGATAAGTCAGATACAGGAGAACAAAGTCCAAAAGAACAGCTTTCCGGAATGAGTTCAAAGGCATTGCTTCCTGAAACTCTAAAGCTTCGAGATCATAAATCATCTGGCACTTCTGCATTTTTACAATGAATAATCTTGATTTCTCAAATTGGAAATCCCAAATATAATGCATGTTTGAGGACTGGGCATAGAATCATCATCTTGTTTGGAATTGTGGACACACCCTGGGAAGACATTCTAAAAGGATGCCAAACAGCACCCTCTGCTGGCCCGGCTACAGAGTCTGGGCTGTGGGTCTCCAGCCTGCTTGGCAGCTAGATTTCTTCTCTGCTGGGAAGCATATGCTGGGGGTGCCCCTTTGCGCCCCACCCTGTGCGCCCCAGCCCTTCCTGCCTTTCCAGTTATTACAGCTCTGTCGGTGTGAGCAAAATCCAGGGAAACGGGTCCCACAAGTGAACCCACAGGGCTCCCCTTTGAGAGCCACATTCACCACTCCAGAATTGGTACTTTCTCTTTTCTAATTTTTTTTTCTCTTACAACTCAAAGATCTTTAAAAAAGAAAAAATGTTTTGGGGCTGAGGAGGGACAGCAAGCTCCTAGGTCCAGCTCAGACACACCTGGGGATGTCCTGTACCTGCTGGGAGCGGGGCCTCCACCTGTGCTAGGAGCATGACTTCCTCTCCCCCAGGGGTCTGCTTACTCCGTCATATAGAGCAGGGTAGATGTGTGTCTGTTTATTTTACACTGTGGGTTAGAGCTGACTATTTGATCACTTGTGTGTGTGTGTGTGTGTATGTGTGTGTGTGTGTGTGTGTGTGTGTTGTATACCTATATACACACATGTGGAAGGCAGAGGAAGACAACCTTGAGTTTTGTTCCTCAGGAACACCATCCACTTTATCTTGAGGAAGGGCCTCTCACTGGCCTGGAGCTCACTGAGTAAACTAGACTGGCCGACCAGTGAGCCCCAGAACCCTCCTGTCTACTAACACTGGAATTACAAGTGTGAGCCACTGTGCCCAGCCTTTTTAAGTGGGTACTGGGGACCAAGTTCAGGTCCTCAAGCTTTCACAGCAAGCATTTCATAGATGGAGCCATCTCTCTTGGGCCTATTTTGCCTTTATTGTGCATCCACACTGTTCTGGTGTTGGCTCCAGGTGGTTTTTTTTGTAGGCTGAGTGCTGTGTCCCTCTTACATGCCTTGCTTTTGGTTCTGAGCACGTCCTTGTTTTCTGCTATGGCAAGGTGCCCTGGGCTCAGTGTGTCTTTTTCCTGCCACAGAATCAGCCAAAGGCCCTTTGCTTGCACGACTCTTATTTACCAAGTGTGAGTCCAGGTTGCTCAGCAGACACCATCAGTGTGTGCCAGGCACCGTGCTGGGTGCTGGGCCCATGGAGAAATGTCAGTAAATGTTTAACCAGCATCTCTGGGGAAAAGTAAAGCTTGCATGGATAGCGCAAACGTTACTGATAGACCCTGTGGCTATGCCTTCCAAACAGTAATTAAACAAATCGTGCTGATTCTCAACCAGCGTCGTAACTGGTTTGGGCCAAACGCTTGGGTTTCTAACCCAGTTTGTGCTGACAGCTGACACTTGAGTGAGTTTGTAACATGAATACTGGTGGCTCTCTGTGCTTATGTTTACAGAGACAAAAGTGAAATCAGGAAGGTGTTGGGCGGGGACTTCACATGTCCATCTATAACCCGAGCGACTTCTCTGTTGCCTTGGATAATTCTGGAAGGAATGTTCTCCCCATTGTTAATGCTGGTCACAATGTAGAGGCTGCAGACTCAACACTTCCAATTTAATCTATCACCTTTTCTGTGTGTGCACGCGCATGCATGTATGTACTCACCCATGCGTGTGTATGTGGAGGAGGCCATAGGTCCATGTCAGGTATTTTCCTCGGTTACTCTCCGCCTTGTTTTTGAAGCAGGGTCTCTCACTGACCCTGGAGCTCACACTTCAGTCAGACTGGCTGGCCAGTCCCTGGGATCTGCCTGCCTCTGCTCCCTGCTCCCCAGGGTTGGGATTCCAGATGCACTCTGCAGAACCCATCTATTACACAGGTGCTAGGGATCTGAACTCAGGTCTTCATGCTCACCCAACAAGACTTTTACCGACTAAGCCGTCTCCACAGCCTTCCAGCACCATCCTTTTTTTTTTAATTAGGGAGGGTTTTTTTTTTTTTTTGCTTTTCTTGAGTGTACAGTTTATTTACTTTTATATTATGCATTCAAGTGTTTTGCTTGCCTATAGATAAGTGCATCATGTGTATGCAGGACCTGTGGAGGTCAGAAGAGAGTGTTGGATCCCTTGAAACTGGAGTTAAACACTGTTAACTGGGACTGAAGAGATGACTCGGTGGTTAGAGTACCATCTGCTCTTCCAGGGGACCCAGGTTCAATTCCCAGCACCCACAACCCAGCTAACAACCATCCATAACTTCAGTTCCAGGGGATCCAGTGCCCTCTTCTGACCTCCTTGGGCATAGCATGACACAGGCGCACTTACATACCTACAGGCAATATACTCACAAACATAAAATAAAAATAATAAATAAATTTTAAAAAGACAGTTGTTAGCCACCACATGAATGCTGGGAACCCAATCCAGGTCCTCTGCTGAGCCATCTCCCCAGCCCCTCCCATTAGTTTTTTAGATACAGACACTCAACAAAACAAAGAAGTCAAGTCTTGGTTTGTAGTCCCCCAGTTTCCACTGTGTAGACAGGCACCCCAAGAAGATCACAAAATTCTAGGCATTGTGGCCTGAGGAACAGCTGTAACTAGTCCACAGACTTTGCCTAGCTGGAGGCCACTATCCTCTGAGCTGCTTCCAGAGGGTTATGTGGACCGTGTTAGTTACCTTTTTTGTTATTGTCACAAAATAGCTGAGGAAAGCAACTTAAAAGAGAAAAGGTTTATCTGTGCTCCTGGCCTCAGAGGTTTTCAGTCTGCAGTCAGCTGGCTCCGCTGTTTCGGGGCTGAGGGGAGGCAGAGTATCATAGCAGAGGGATATTGTGGAGTACTCAGTACATGGCAGTTGGGACGCAGAGGATGGAGGGAGGGGCTGGGGCATAGGCAGGCTTCACTGACCTATTTCTGCTGACCAGGCCCCAGCTCCTAACAGCCCGTTCTGCTGTGAGCTGATCAGTGTTAAATTTCCTTTCACCCCTTTATATGATGAGTAGATCTAAGCAATTCCTGGACTCTTCTCTGTCCAGGTATGAAGTACTTCACTTCTTTTTAATGGTGCTAACCTCTTCAGTAACCAAAGCTTCCTTGTTCCGAGCTTTAAACATACTCCCTTTATGGACAAAACATCCATCTTTCCAGTTCTTCTGTGGTGTTTTTTAACTTCTGATTTTCACTACAAATTTGTCTTAAAGCATCCAGCCGTACCCATACCACAACCTGAGTGCTTTGTCTGATTGATCAGTCTGTCTCCTTTAAATTCAGCCTCCCACATGTCTCAGGGAATGTATAAAAAGTAGACAGGTTCATTTCCAGAAGATATCATGCATGCTCTGTGTTCCAGTTCCCAACTGAGCCCTTATTCCCACATGACCAAAGTCTTCACTGTCTTTAGTTTAGGATTCTGGTCGTCTGAGTTCACATCAGAATGACTCTTATCGTATGTGTGTGAACGAATTGCCTGTATGTGTGTAAGTGCACTTGTGTTGTGCAATGCCCATGGTAGTCAGAAGAGGGAGGCAGTTATAGATGGTTATCAGCTGCCATGTGGGTACTGGGAATGAAATCCAGGTCCTCTGCAAGAGCAGTCAGTGCTGTTAACTGCTGAACCACCTCTCCAGCCCTAGAATAACTCTTTAAGCTCCACTTACATCATTACAAGATTTTTCTTGTCCCCTTCTCCAAGTTCCTTCTGTAAGTCAGTTCCAAAGGCTTCTCAACACATGAGCATTAAAGTCATAGTGATAATCCCACTCCTGATACCAATTTTCTTTGTTATTCATCCTCTGATGTGACAAGATCTGAGAAAAAGGAGGAAGCATTTATTTTGGCTTCATTTCAGAGAGTTCGCACTGTGGTGATCTGGAGCTTTTACTCTAAGCCTGGGAAAAAACGGAACATTATGACAGCTAAGACATGACGGAAGCAAGCTGCTCACTTCATGTTGGCCAGGAAGAAGAGACAGATGAGAGAGGGGCAGAGAAGGGGGGGAGGGAGAGAAGACAAAGGAGACAGATATTCAGGGAACACAAGTGAAAGTGAAGGAAGGACATGAAGGACAGAGGGAGAGAAAGAAGGGACGGAGGAAGGAGAAGAAAGAGGAGAAAGGGAGGCCAGCGGGGGTCTGGAGCCCCGCCCTCTCCAGTGCTCCCTGAGTCTGGGTGACTCCTCCAGGGACTGCTGTGGGAATAGGGAGCCCAGTGCAGCAGGCAACAGCCCTTGTTGGCATCATCATTTAACCACAAGGCATAAGGGAAAAGCTTCATACGCACGACACTTCAGCTGCACTCAGCATTGCCTGGGTGGACAGAGTCTGCTGCCTCTCCTGGGGGAAAGGATTCTGCCAGGCTCCCCACTGACACACCCATAGACACCTTCTGGGGTCTCAAGATGTAAGACTGCTGGGTAGATGTCTACGAAGCACCTACCAGAGCTAGGTGTACTGGAAGTTGAGGACAAAGACAGACGATACAGTCAGGGCCCTCACCCCAACCCCAGGTTCTCAGCCTCAGGTCCCATGGACAGGACCAAAGTGTAGGTGGAAGACTTGCAGCCTGGAGACTCTAGGAGCTGGCCTGCCTTGAAGTGACCTGCTTACCATTCCTTTCAGACACTGTCTGAGCACCCGGCATGATGTGCCCAGCATCCACTGTGGGTGCTGCAGATTCAGACAGGGGTGCCTGAAGGAGCTGGCACCCCACCAGCTCAGAGGCTCAGTACCACATTAAAGGCTTGGGAGAAGTCATGGTCTTTCCCAGTCTCAGTGTCATCAATGTTGAATGCATTAAATGGATGAATGCATGGAGAGTTCTCTGCAGGATACCTGACATCACAAACTGAGGTGTGGTAGTGTTCTAGGGACCCATGACAGGGCCACCACCCCAAACTGAGGGATATACTGGAAGGCTTCTTGGAGAAGACTGATAAGCTGAGACTTGGCCAGCAACGAAGTGCCTAGGACAAAACAAAGCAGACCATTACAGATGAATGCAACATCTCCTGACACCCCTGTCTGCCCTACAGGTCTCCTGCCCATGGGTGAGGGGCCCAGCACCTTGGCCAAGGCCACAGCCACCTGGGACCACACAGCAGCCACACCAGTTATCCTCGCCACCTCACATCCCCTTCCACCAGGGCATCCGGCAAGTGCCCATGCAAAGAAGCTGGTCCCAGGGTTTCCCCAGGAGCACCGTGGTCCCACCTGGCCCCCATCAGCGGCCCATGAGTGCTAGCGGGAAGATGTTCTCTTTTGTGATGGACCCCAAGTCCCCCGTCATCAAGCAAGGTATGAGCCTGGGGCCCGGGGTTGGCTTCCAGGATGGATTTCAGCCATGAAGAGAGGTTGACTTTGTTTTTCGATTTTCTCTAATTCTAAAAAATGGAAATATAGTTAATTCTATTTTATATAGTTAATTCTAAAGTCAAAAGGGTGAGCTGTCAAAATGGCTCAGCAGGAAAGGGCACTTGCCACTAAGCCTGATGATCTGAGTTTAATCCGAGAGAGAGAGAGAGAGAGAGAGATGTTTAGAAAAAAATTTAAAATTTATTTTTGTGAGTGGGAGTGATGGCACATGCCTCCAGTTCCAGCACTTGGGAAGCAGAAGCAGGCAGATCTTTGTAAATTCAAAGCCAACCCGGTCTACATAGAGAGTTCCAGGGCAGCTGGGGCTATAGGGAGACCCTGTCTCAAAAAGACAAAAAAAATATATATGCATTCTGTGTGTGCATGTGTGTGGTGCCTGTGAGTCTATGTGCGGAGGCCAGAAGAGGCCATTGGGTCTCATGGCTGGAGCCGCAGGTTGTCATTATCTACCTGGTGCTGGGATCCCAGATTCTCTGCAAGAACAGTACCTGCTCTTAACTGCCGGCCCATCTCTCCAGTCCCTTTTTAATTTTTAAAAAACAAAGAAAGGCTAGAAGCGCAGCTCACTAGAGTATTAACCTGGTGTGCACAATGTCTTGGGTTTGATCCCAGCACTGCATAACCCAGGAGTTGGGGTGCCCACCTGTAATCTCAGCAGTGGGGAGGTGGGCGTGGGAGGATCAGAAGCATCAGGTCATCTCATGGCTACCTGGAGAGTTTGAGGCCAGACCGGGATACATGAGACCCTGTCTCAAAAGTAACAAAATAGTAAGACTAAATAAACTATAATCAGCCCCTTGGGGTTAGGAAGTCAGACTGTGTGGCAGACTGAAGCCCAGGCAGACACCGGCTGAGCCCAAAGCTTATATGTGAATAGAAACTGAGCTTACATGTGAATAGAAACTGAACACTTAGAGGAAATGCAGGTCAATGGAGGGTGGGTATGATACATGATACCAGAGGCAGAGACCCTCCAATAAATTATCAACAACTAGATCCCTAGGCCAGGAAAATAACAAGATTCCAGTGTGACTGGAATTCAGTAGCATGTGTATCGCACTATGAAAAGAATCACAAACCATTGTGAAGTCCCTCCATACACAGAATGCACTGATGTGATGCGGACTTCAATTTGCGATACTACATTAATATTCATTCACTGACTATAACAAATGTTTCCATGGCAACGGAAGACCTTGACAACAGGGAAACATTCTGTGTGTACACACATGCATGTGTACTTGTGTGTAGTGAGAGAGAAAAAGAGAGAGAGAGAGAGAGAGAGTGCTAGAATATATGGGAGCTCTATCTTTTTTTGTTTAATTTTCTGTAAACCTTAAAACTGTTCAGAAAATAAAATCTTTTGGGGCTGAGGAGATGGCTCAACTGTTAAGAGCACCTGCTTCTGCTCTCGCAGAGGACTCGGGTTCAGTACCCAGCACCCACATGGTGGCTAACAACCAGCTGCAACTCCTGTTCCCAGAGGGCATTGCATGCACCTGGTACACTTACACACATGCAGGCAAAACACTCATAAATGTAAGGTAAAAAATATTTTAAAAAAATAAAATAGAATCTTTTGGAGATAAGGAAATGGCTCAGCAGTTAGTTACTGGCTGCTTTTGTAGAGGACCCAGGTTCATTTCCCAGCACTCACATGGCACTAACAGTTGTCCCTAACTCCAGTTCCAGGGTATTCGATGCCCTCTTCTGACCTCCTCAGGCACTGCACAACATGGGTGCATTTAGTTATATGCAGACAACACATAACAATAATAAGCAAAATCTTCTACAAAAATTAATAAATAAAGTCTTTCAAAAAATGCCCATTAAAAGCTGAGGTTGTAGGTCATTTGGTAGAAAACTTGCCCCGAATTCCAAAGCCCTGGGTTCTGTGCCTGGCATTGCATAGAACCAACTCACAGAAGACCAAAATCATCCTTGGGTACATTGTGGATTCAAGGCCAGCCTGAGATACACAAGACCCTCTCTGAAAAAAAACTACAATAATAATTAAAGATAAACAAAAAGTTTGGAGAAAGTAGAGACCTGGATAAGAATCCTGGGGGCATCTCAGAGACAAAACACTGACTTCGGGAGTCTGCTTTCTGAGTTCTAACAGTCATATCTCATAACCAGACTCCTACCAAGATAAGGAACACAGTCATTACCCAGGTTGTTGGAGATACTAGGTGAATGTTAGGGGAGCCACAGGGATCCACCCCAGCCCTGGGCCTCTCATTCTGGAGCCACCAGAAGTATACCAGGTGCATGCAATGCCCTCTGGGAACAGGAGTTGCAGCTGGTTGTTAGCCACCATGTGGGTGCTGGGTACTGAACCCGAGTCCTCTGCAAGAGCAGAAGCAGGTGCTCTTAACAGTTGAGCCAGCTCCTCAGCTCCAAAAGATTTTCTGTGTGTGTGCATGTTTGATATGTGACGACAAACGTGAGGGGGGCTCCTGTGCATGTGCTCATGCCACAGCCTGCGGAGGCCAGAAGTTGATGTTGGGAGCCATCCTTGTCGACTTGCTTTGCAGCTCATTTACTGAGGCAGGTCTCTCCATCAAACCCAGAGCTCACCCACAAGGCTAGTTTCACTGGCCAGCCTGCTCTGAGGGTCGGAGACTGGAATTACAGGGGGGCTGCCACGCCCACACAGCCAGCACTTTAACCACTGAACCACGTCCCCAGCTCGCTACCCCACATTTATTGTGTTCCTGGGAAAGGGGAAGACATAATAACGTTGGAGCCAGGCATGGGGCACATGTCTTTAGTCCCAGCACTCAGGGAGGCAGAGGCAGATGGATCTCTGTGAGTTTGAGGCCGGCCTGGTCTACATAGCTAGTTCTAGGCCAGCTGGGACTACAGAAAGATCCTGTCTCAAAAAAATAAAAGAAAGGAAAGAAGGGAGGGAGAGAAGGAGGGAGGCTTTAGAGTTCAGGGGAACAATGCACCATTGAAGACTTTATTACAAGGAATCTTTAGTTCTTAATTATACGTTTATTTATTTATTTATTTATTACTAAGTTTCCTAGGCTAGCCTTGAACTCACCATGTACTTGAATTTATGATCCTCCTGTCTTGGCTCCTTGAGTAGCTGGGATTACAGGCCTAGCTAAGACCCAACATTTATTTATTATGTCATGGTGTCATAGAAGCAGATGTCAAATGGGCTTTGTGGGCCACACGGCCTATGTTGAAACTGTTCGGTTCTGTCCTTGTAACCCAAAAAGCAGTCATAAGTAGTCTATGAATGAATGATTACAGTTGTGTTCCAATAAAACTTTATTTTTAAAAAAGCATTAGCTGATGGCTCACACATGTAATCCTAGCACTCGGGAGACTCCGGCAGGAGGCTAGCCTGGGCTACACAGCAAGTGTCAGAGTTAGAGTTAGCTGCCCCCATTTTACATTCTATTTCACTTAATCTCACAATAGCTCTCTGTACAGAGCCTCTAAGTTATATGTGTGGAAACTGAGGCAGGAAATGACCTTCAAAAGCTCACCAGATCTTCATGCAGCACAGAAAGATGCTTCAGTAACTGACAGGGCATTGACTGTCAGGAGAGGAGCAAGGTGGCTCCACTCACACGGGTCCCTCCAGGGGAGAGGAGCAAGGTGGCTCCACTCACACGGGTCCCTCCCTGGTGAAATCTTTGCCTCTTGGGATACACACCAGTACGTACTTTTTAAATTTTAACCTTTTTGTTTTTAGTTATCGTTCCTTTTTAAGGAATTTTTGCAAATTTTATACAATATATTTTGGTCATATTTAAATCCACTCCTCTGCACTGCCCCCCTTCATGACCTTTCACCTGATTTCCTGTACTCAGAAAGTCAGGTGTGTGTCCTCAGTTTTCCCTCACTGTGGGTTCCTCTAACACTGAGCCTAGGTGAGCTACCAAGAGTCACACACTGACTGGCTCCCCTCCCAGCAGTCATCGGTTTCCAATAGTTACTCAGGTAGGGTTGGGGTTTCTTACCCACTTCCCCAAGTCTATGCTGGAATTTTATCTGGTTTGAGCTTGGACAGGACTTGTCCATGTTCACCTTTGCTGTGAGTCCATTTGAGTAACTTCCCAGGTGTCTGGAAAACTCTTTCCTTGTGGTCATCCACAACTCTGCCTCTAACAATCTTTCCCCAACCTCTTCCGCAACCTGATCCCTGAGCCTGTGGAGGCAGAAATTCGATGTAGGTGTCCAGTCCACGGATAATCACTCTGCAGTCTGTTATTCTCTGCACATTGGCCGGTTGTTAATCACCATCCGCTGCGTGAGGAAACTACTCTGATGAGGGTTGAGAGATGCTTTAATCGAGGCAGGTCTGGGAGAGCTTGCAGGTGCTTTTACTTTTAAAGTCAGAGGGGGTGCTGGAGAGATGGTTCCGTGGGTAAAGCACCTGTTGCACAAGCCTCAGGAGCTGAATTCAGCACCCACATGAAAGCATACACCTGGACTCCTGTGCCGGGGAGGCAGAGACAGTTGGTTCCCAGGGCCTTACTGGTCAGACACTGCAGTCTCAGAAAATGAGAACAGTAGAGAAAGACCAGAGGTGCCAACCTCTGGCCTCCCCTTGCACATGCACACACACACAAATAAAGATAAAGTCAGAGACATTGCAAACATCAGATCCAGGCATGATAGCTCTCATCTAATACCAACACTCAGGAGGCTGAGGCAGGAGGATTTCAGAGAGTTTGAAGTCCGCCTGCACCATGTGGTAAGTTTCTACAAAGCCTGAATTAGGTAAATGAAACCTTTTTTTGTTTTGTTTTGTTCTTTTGACAGGATCTCCTTAGTCTCAGCCTTCCCGGAATTCACTATGTAGACCAGCAGGCCTCAGTCTCCCAGAGATCTGTCTGCCTCTGCCTCCTTAGGGCTGGGATTAAAAGTGCCAGCTACCACTCCCAGCATATGAAACCCATTCTCAGAAAGCAAAATCAAGCAAAAAGTGATGTACCCCTCAAGGAAAGTCACGTGAAGACGGGTTTGGGATGCTTCACAGTGTCTTGTATTTTCTGTTGATCTCACATAGTGTGGGCCAGTGCCGTGGAACTGTCCGAACAATGCGTGGCTGAGGGATTTGCTGGGACGGTACCTCCCACAGAGATCTATATGGACCAGGACCTGGGCCAGCAGGACAAGGTGAGAGAGGTCTGGAGTGCCAGTAGCCAATGGCCACTGGCGGGGGTTGGGGGTGGCTTCCTGTTGCCTCTTCTCTGTACAGCACTCTCCACAACCAGTTTACTCAGTGCCTACAGTGAGCTGGGCTGTCCTCTGAACTTGACATTCATCGACTCATAGTAGTGCTTGAGGCTGGTTTTATCACCTTCACTTTGCTGCTAGGAAACTAGCTCAAAGAGGCTGGGTAACTTGCCCACATTTGCAGTGTTGAGAACTATAGATCTGGATTCACACCCAGGACTGGCTAATTTCTGAGCTGGGACTTCCCTGGAACACTCATCCAATCCCAGGTGCTAACACAATGGGCCTGGGGAACAAATTCCCTCATGGGAGGAAGTGATAGCCGAGGCTGAAGACTGCTGAGCCCAGGGGTACTCATTAGAGAGGAGAGGTTAGAGACTGAACCCCAAATGGAAGTCAGAAGAGGAGAATCAAAACAAGCTGTTTGACTTCTTCCCACTTAGCCACAGCTTGAACAGTATCCTTAAAAAACAGATTTAACTCGTTGGTAGGGTAATTACCGAGCATGCTGAGGCCCTGGCTTCAATCCCAGCACTGCATAACCCTGGCGGGGTGGTGGAGCATGCTTATAATCCTAGCACTCAAAAGGACAAGGCAGGATGATTAGAAGTTTAAGGTCATCCTGGATCACATAGTGAGTGCAAAGGCAGCCTGAACTACCTGAGGCCCTGTCTCAAAAGAAAACAAAAGAATGGCCCAAGGACACGGTGCTTGCTGGCCTGTGGGGAACAGGAACACAGGGTTCTTCGAACTCTCCACCTGGAGGCTATAGCCAGTTCAGTCTGGGGGCCTGAGTCCAGACTATGAGATGAGAATCCACCCTGCAGGTGCTGCCCCTTGTCCATCCCCTGCAACAAGCCACCCCAAAAGTCTAGTGGCCGAAAAGCAGCTGTCTATCACTGTTAGAAATAAGATCCAAGGTCCAAGAGCCCCGTCAATACCACAGAAAGAATACAAAGTACAAAACCAAACTCCGCAAATTTTACTTTTGCAAAAGGGTGCTTTGTCAGATCCAGCAAGACCACACAAGACCTGAAACTTTCATCTCTAATGCGAGACAGCTGCGTCCTTTCCTGGTTCGCTGGGGTCCAACCTCAGTGTTTCCTAAACTATGTGGCTTGTTTAAAAGAATCAGTGTGAAGGGAGAAGATTTGCATTACTCCAGGCCATCAGGCTCAGGAATTCTTCAGGGCCTTTTCTTAAACAGAAGTCTTACAGGGGTATGGTGAGTTAAAAGATTAGAATTCCTTGTCATAAACCAAGCTCCAAGTTTTACAAAGTTTGGAAGAAAAGACTAACAGCTAATGTTTCTTATAATCATTGCCCCTAGCTCTGTGTCTTGCCTTACAAAGGGTCCCTTTTTTCATTTCTGGACACTCGAGACAACTGCACTCAACTGGGACATGGCAGGGCTGACGGTCTCAGGTGGCAGTACGGAGCACCACAGGGGATGGTGAGCCCCTCTGCATGCCTTCTCTTCTCCAGGCCTTCTTCCCAACTGTCTCCTGGGTTCCCAGAGAGTCAGAATAGAGGCCGTGCAGTGTCCCGACAGCCTAATCAGAGATCAATCCACATCTCTTCCACTGCCCTTTGTCTAAGTGTGTCACGGGGCTGACAGGAGAAATAGATGCCACTCAATGACAAAAGCGGAAAGTATTTGTCATCATGTATAATCCACCACAGTTGTTAAGCTAGAAATAAAAATGCAAACATAACTTTGCTATTTATGAGCTGTTAATGCCTGACTTGCCAGGACCCCTTCAAGGACAAGTAACAGTAGACAAGCAGGTAGGGGGTTTATTAGCTAATCTTACTGCGCAACTTAAAGGCACACTAGCTTCAGGCATGGCTAGATCCAGGAGCTTGAATGACATCATCCAAACACTCGGCAGTCAGTTCTCTCCATTGGTCCCTCTCAAAGTTTGGTATTCTCCAGCAGGCTGGCTTTTCGCTGGTCAAGTTCAAGCCTCTACACAAAATTTGTGATCCAAAATGAAGCAAGACCCTTCATCTTGGAACCCATACACAGAATCTCTGGGAAAACTTGGTTTACTAGCCTAGGTTATGTGGGCATGGGGAGGTGGGACAGGAAGAGCAAGGTATTTGATAGACATTCACTCCTACCAAGACATATGAAAGGAAGGGAGCTCTCCCTTCAAGGAGGGTCAGGGGTCCTCACCAGAAAGACACCATTGCTGGACACCATACCAGAAGGCAGAACCTGGCACACAGTAGGTGCCCAATAAATAATGGTGGCAAAAATAAAGACTCGAAGTGGCTTGTTTGGGGTGAGGCAGGGGCTTCAGAGCACAGCGTGTGGAAGTTGTCCCATCAGTGTTCACAAGGACCTAGAGAAGGGGGCTTAGAAGCAGCTGGTGACGCCAGCAGGCTTCCTCATGACTTCAAGCCCAGCCTCCCCCAGGCATAGAGCTAGAAGACTTGGGGCTCATTCAAGGCTCCCAAGTCACTACATTGATCTGGAAACTGACCCTTTGACAAATGAAGAGGAATGGGAGCTTGGGAGATGGCTCAGTAAGTGGTGCGCTTGCCAAGAGAGAAGGACCTGAGTTCAGATACTCAGAACCCAAGTAAAAGATGGGCCTAGCGTGTCTGCCAACGATCCCAGTGCTAGAGACCAGAGGCAGAGACAAGCAGATTCCTGAAGCTTGCTGGCCGGCCAGTCTAGCCAGTCCGTGACTTCCAGGTCCAGTGAGGGACGCTGCCTCAAAAAGTACGGAGAGAAATAGAGGAAGACACAGGATATTGACTTCTGGCTTCTATATGCACATACACACATGCATACACTCACATAAACACCCACATACACTACACACATGGAAGGAAGGAAGGAAGGAAGGAAGGAAGGAAGGAAGGAAGGAAGGAAGGAAGGAAGGAAGGAAGGAAGGAAGGAAGGCTCAAAGAGCTGAATTACTTTAAAAGGAATGGTTCAGGGGGATCTCTAGCACTGCAGAATAAAATAGAACAGTGGGGGTATGGTAGCCTCTAAGCCCAGCACTCCAGAATTGGAAAGAGAAAGATCAGAAGTTCAAGGTCATCCTCAGCTGTTTAGTGAATTTAAGGTAACCTGGCTTAAAGGAGACCCTGACCCAAAATAGAATGGGTCAGAAATTGTGCCACTAAAGATAAAAACGTATCAGGATTCGCTTTTCCAGTCTTCCTCACACTGTAATGAGAAGCTTGGGGTGTCTTCTCCCGCTACGGGAGAGGTAGCAAATTCCTTGGCTACAGTGCTTTTCCCTGGAGGACGCGGTGGGACCCAAAGTTTTCAAGAGCCACTTGCTGGTCAGTCATCCTCCCTCTTCCCTCTTCCCTCCTCCTCTTCCCTGACTCACTTACCTGAATTACTCACTCATGTGAGCAGCCAGAGGAGGCAGGGAATTCCAGAACTGAGGGAAGGAGAAAGGACCCCTCAGAATGCATGAAATTTTTAAAATGAACAAACAGCCCTTGGCACCTTTGGAAGTGTGTTTGAATCCTGTGCTGGTCTCTTAATTAGCTCTGCTGGGTCTCCATCGAACTACATGCAGGCCAGACACGTAACTGTGCAGATAATTAGAATAAATTCTTGTCTACTCTCAGTGTCCGGTGGGATGTAGTTCTCTGCGAGAAGGTGAATTTCAGAGTGAAGGAACCCATTTTAGACCTCAGGGTACAGGCATGCGTTTCTAACCAGACTGTAGTCTCTGGGACTTGCCAAGTGAGAGAAGTAGCTGAAATGTCTCCTGTCCTTCTTCCCGCCCTCGCCTTCCCCACAGAGTGATAATCTGTTTGCCCCCATATTTTAGAAAGGGGCCTAGCATTGCACCCACACCTGACTCTGTCACATTCCCTCTGGTCCTCACCCTCCTGGTCAGCCTCCCTCTGGTCCCCACACAGGATGAGATCATTCTGCTACTGGGGAGAGAGGTCAACCGGCTCTCAGATTTTGAAATCGAATCCAAATACAAAGACGCCGTGATAATGAATCTGCAGAACGAGGTGGCTGACCTGAGTCACAGGCTGTCCGAGACCACCACCGCCTCCAGGCAGGGCGCCCCGAAGTTCCAGGGCCTGGATGAAGGCACCGATCCCAGAGAGAAAGAGATTGAGAGCATGAAGAACCAGGTAGGACTTGGAGACATAGAGTCACACCTCGGGGTGAGAGCTCTCGGGTAGAACCTGGGGGCAGTGTCAGAGGAAAGCTCTGGCAATGTGGGGTTAGAGACAGACGGCCACCAGGGGCTACAGCTCTCTAACACAGTGCTCATATGCCCAACCTAACTCAACCTCACAGTTCTACAACACGTCCAGTAAGAGACTGAGGTGGTCTCAGAGATGCCTAAGAGCCGCCTAGCACTTGCAGAGCACATCCCGAGGTGACCGAGCTCCCTGAACTTGGGTCTGCAACGTATTGACCCCAGACCTTTACCCCAGCCTTCCACATCTACCCCAAACCACGTTCTCACTGCCTTAGTGACTTCCTGTCACACCCATCCACCCAAACAGAAAGGGCTACAGGCAGTTAGTCAAGGTGCCCCAAATCCCTCCCATACCGTGACCTGAAGGCGGTGACTGACTCAGATATGGGCAGTTCTATCTAATGGCAATTGCCCACCTGGACGTTCTGGGTTTACCAGGCAACTAATCCGCTCCCTAGAAATGAGATTCACATTCCTTTATTTAAGAAAATGGCCACTGGGGTGGGGAGATGGCCCAGTGGGTAAATGCCTGAGGACCTGAGTTTGATTCCTAGAACTCACATTAAAGAACCAAGGCATGGCGCATACCTTTAATCCCAGCTCTTTTGAGGTCAAGGTCAGCCTGGTCTCTTATAGCAAGTTCTGGGTCAGTTGTGGCTACAAGGAGATCCTGTCTCAAAAAAGACCAAAAAACTAAAACAAAAACAAGGCATGATGGCACATGCTTGTCATTCCAGCGCTGGGGAGGCAGGGGTAGGACCTGGTGCTCACTGGACAGTCCGCCCAGCCAAAGTGACAAACCTCAGGTCCCTGTAAGAGACCCTGGTCTCAGAAAATAAAGTTGATGACTCCTGAGGAACAATGCCCAAGGTTGACCTCTGGCCTCCACACACATGCACACAGACACACATGAATGCACACACATCTGTATACACAGTAAGCTAAAAAGCAATAATGGGACTGGAGAGATGGCTCAGCAGTTAAGAGCACTGACTGCTCGTGCAGGGGACTTGGCTTCAGTTCCCAGCACCCACATAGCAGCTAATAACTGTCCATAACTCTAGTTCCAAAGGATCTCACACCCTCTTCTGGCCTCCAAGAGCATTGCAGGCATGTGGTGCACTAGGGACATGCACACAAAACACTCATATCAAAATAAAGTACTAAAGTACTAACAACAAACGGCCCTTAGTTTTGCACGTACGCTATATCCCAGCAAAGTTAATAAAAATAGAAACCAGTGTTGATGAACTTGAATCTCAATACTTAATGCTGCTTAAAGTGTAATTTGTCATTTCAGCTAGGGGTTCTGGCACATACCTTTAATCCCAGCACTCAAGAGGCAGAAGCAGGCAGTTCTCTATGAGTTCAAGGCCAGCCTGGTCCACCTAGCAAGTTCCAGGTAGCCAGGACTACATAGTGAGACCCTGTCTCAAAAAGACAAAAATGTATAATGCTGTTGTAGAGGCCAAGATCAGGGGCCAGGGATGGAGGGTCACAAGGAACAGGAGATTAAAGAAGACACATGAAACCGCTGGCAGATAAAACGTGCTTTATTTTCTCTGGGCGAGTGCACATAGAACATTGGGCAGGGGGCCACCAGATGAGAACATGCGCCCTTGGTCCCAAGGACTTTCTATAGGAAATCACACAGAGGTGGCTTCTTGCAACAACTGACTAGATAATAGATTACATCACTGCTTACTTTGGGGACCTCAGTCATCCAGTGTCAGCCATTTTGTGCTGACTCATCTGGATGTCTAGCTTGGTTCCTGCCGGAAATCCATGTCAGTACCATGTTGTCTCAACATAATCAGGTCCTCAGCACCTTGATTCCCTACAAATCCCTGGAACCCCTGTTCTCTGGTTCTATTTCTGGCCTTTCCTTTCTATACCCAGCTCAAAGTGGCACAGCTTTTATCCTAGAAAAGACATAGAAAAGGACACAAAGAGAATAGATATTAGTTGTCATCTTGACAGGCTCTAGAATCATCTAGGAGACACGGGTCTGAGCTTGTCTGTGAGGGAGTTTCTAAACTGAGTTAACTGAGGTGGGAGGGCCCGCTTGAACTGTGAGCATCACCATTCCGTGGGCCAGGGTCCTCGACCAAATAAAGAAAGAGCACCAGCATCCATCTCTCTCTGCTTCCGGACTGTGGATGCCACGTGACCAGCTGCCCACTCCTGCCGCCGTGGCCTCTCCTGACCTGATGGATGGCACCCTCAAACTGTGAGCCAGTATAAACCCTTCCTCCCATAAGCTGTCATGTTGTTTTTGTAATATTTTATTGATTTTTAATATTATTTTATGCATACGAGAGTCTTACCTGCATGTATGTAAGTGCACCTGTGTCATGCAACGCCTGTCTTGGAGGTCAGAAGAGGGAGTTGGATCCCCTGGAACTGGAGTTATGGATGATTGTCAGCTACCATGTGGGTGCTGGGAATCAAACCCAGGTCCTCTGCAAGAGCAGCCCATGCTCTTAACCGCTGAGCCACCCCTCCAGTCATAGCATGTCTGAAGATGCAGTGGATTTAAGTTAAGTTTCACTGGATCGTGTTTTAGCTTTTAAAATATTTTATCACCAGCAGAATGCTCAGGCAGAAATACAGGGCACGAGACAGGTTGATTTATTATTCTGATTACTTGCTGTGTTGTGGAAGGTCCCCTGAAAGTTGGTACCTAACGATTGGCGCTCAAAGATCTTTCATCCGCTGCGATGCCACTAGAAAATGCTCACGTCCTCGCACCACGCTAATTAGCAGGCGGGTTACTGCGTCCACGCAATCACTCTTCCCAGCACAATTAACTTTCTTATGAGCCAATGCCCATTTTATTACCCAGCCTAACCAGGCAATAAACATCGTGGGGGTTCAGCCAGTAATAGACAATGTGGATATTTATTTGGGTAACAAAAGTAACGAAGATGTTTGAAAACTGTTTGCAATTTGAGATCCTAAAGCTGCGATACTTAGACTGAGACATTTTCTGTATCTGAACCCCGTAGGGCATCCCTTCCCTCCCTCCCACCCCACCCGCGTAAGTTAGTCCTTAGAGAATGCCTTTGGTGTCCTGCAGACAAAAGCCTGACTTGTGTATTTTCTTTAAGTTTATTTTTACTTGTGTGTGTGTGTGTGTGTGTGTAATATGTGCATACATGTATAAGTAGGTATACATGCCTACATGTGAGAGTGGAGATCAGAGGAGGACATTGGGTGTCCTGAGCTATCATTCTCTGTCTTAGTCCCTTGAAATGGATCTCTTGCTGAACCTGGAGTTAGACTGATGACCAGTAAGCCCCAGTGACCTCTTTTTGAGTCCCACAGGGCTGGGGTTACAGGCATGCATGTGTGTGTATGTATGTGTGTATGTATGTATGGTAACACACTTTTTTTTTAAATTCGGGTGCTGAGATCTGAACTCAGGTCCTCATGTGTGAGCAGCAAGCGCTCTTACCCACTGAGCCACCCCTCAGCTCCTAAAAGCATTTTTTCTTTAACTGCAAGCATCTCTTACAGGAAGCTGGAAGGGGCGAGCTCCCTTCGTTCCAAAGCATAAACTTGCAAACATGGAACCCCCAAAATGGTGCAGGGCCCAGCCTATGCCCCGCACCCCAATAGCACTCACCCTTCTCACCCCTGGAGGACCACCCTGAGTCACAGACCTGACCCCAAGGGTGCATGGGATGTGCCGTACAACCTGTGAAGCTGAAGTCTCCCTGGGTTTGTTTTAACATTAGAATATTTAAATTTACATCATGAGAACTAATGAAAGTCAAAAAGCAGAGGCTGGAGAAATGGCTCAGCGAGTTAAGAGCACTTGCTGATCCGCCAGAGGACCCAGGTTCAGTTCTAGGAGATCCAATCCCCCCTTCTGGCCTCAGGCAGGCAAAACACCCACACACATTAAATTCAATTTGTTTTTTAAATAGTGTCAAATCAAAACAAAACTGAGGGTGGAGCATGGTGGTGCACACCTTTAACCTTAGCCCCAGAGGCTGAGGCAGGTGGATCTATGTAGGTTTGAGGCCAGCCACATAGCAAGTTCTAGGCCAATCAATGTGACATAGTGAAACCCTGTCTTAGAAAACAATGTAAAACCACACACAGAGTACCACAACATTTTCAGTAACATTACTAACCAGAAAAGGAAAACCTCTGGAAGTGAATTTGAACAGTAATTCCTAACAGAACATAAGATTTCCAAACAATGTTCAGATGCTAATCCAATCAATCATGACTTTGGGGGTAACATTTACTGAGATTTAATTATAGGGTCATTTTCTGCTGAAAGTAACCTTGCTACTCTCACGGGCCTTTTCTGGCTTCCTGGCATCAACTCCTTCACTCGCTTGTAGATATGCTCATAGAAATTAGAAGTCAAGATCCACATGTGAGAGAGAACATACATTATCACCTTTCTGAGCCCGGGCTACCTCATTTAAGATAATACTTTCCGTGTCTGTCCACTTTCATGAAAATTGCATGATTTCATTTTTCTTTACGGCTGAGTACAATCCTCTTGCTGATTCTATCTTAGATCCTTAATCTTGGTTCAGGAAGGAAAGCCAAAAGCAGGGCTGTGAGCACCATCTGGTGGTGCTTTATCTGACTGAGACCCGCCCTGTCTTTTTCTTGCCAGGTCTGTAACACTTCGAGATACTTACCAGGGATTCATTTCCTCTCTAGAGCCGTCACGCTGGTATTTAAGTGTGTCTAGACAAGATTTGCAAATACACAAAGCATTATCAATTTGCCCTCCTTCCCCAAGGCAGTCAGAGCAAAAGGCAAAGCACACAGGATAATTATAGCTAATATCTATGTGTGGTACCAGACGCAGTCTGAAAACTTTTAAGTCTAAAACTTACTGACGTCTCTCCCGAGAGACTGAAACTGACCTGGCCACATTTAGAGAAGTGAAAACTAAGACAAGACCCAGAGTGCTCCCTGTGGCAGCACAGTCTGAGCACAGGAGGGACCAGATGGAGCCGTCTCCCTCTGAAACGCAGGCTAAGCAGTGCGGACCCCAGCTCTGTGTGTGCTCGTGGTTGCACGTGTACGTGCAAAGACTGGAGGTTGAAGTCAGGCGTCTTTCTTCTCTCACTCTTTGCTTCTATTTTTTGAGGTTCTCAGTGAACTTGAAGCTCAGTCTGAAAAGACTGGTAGCCAGAGCTGCGGGATCCTCCCATCCATCCACGCCTCCCTCTTGCTTTGATTACATTCACTGTGCCCAGCTTTGTTACATGGGTTTGGGGTATAATAACTCAGGTCCTCAAGTTTGTGCCACAAGCACTTTACCCACCGATCTAGCCCCCAGTCCCCAGTCCCCAGCTTTGAACTCCAGTTCCTGCAGCCACTAGATGGGAAGACCAAGAACCAGGCACCTGCAGGCTGCACTTGAGTGGAGTCCCATTGCTGACCAGCTAGGAGTCTTAAGCACACTGACTCCAGCTATCCCAGTCTTGTAAAGTAGGAGTGGGCTGGGATGTTAGTTCTTCCAGGTGCCATGAGGTTTTGTGAAAAGAGTCAGGTCTTGAGCTCTAGCAAGCATGTGCAGACTTTTTACATTGTGACACAGTGATGTCATCTACAACGTTCAACTGCAAGAACTGTACAGGTGAATTACAAAAAAAAACAAACGTAAAGCAATAATCTCACGGGCCAGCAGGATGGCTCAGTGGGTGAAGGTACTTGCCACCAAGCCTGATGACCTGAGTTCAAATTCCCTGAGTCTCACAGAGTGGAAGGAGAGAACCAACACCTGCAGGTTATCCTCTGACCTCCACATGTGCACCATGGCATGCTCCTGCCCTCACACACACATGTGTGTGTGCACACACACACAAATAATAAATGCAGTGTTTTAAATAGGTTTGTGATTTTGTGTTGGGCCACATTCATAGCTGTCCTGGGATGCAGGGAGCCCCCAGCCTGCAGGCTGGTACTTCTTCTACAATGCTCTGTGTGACTGTCCATGGTCATTGTCATCCAAAGAAATAAAGGTTACAAGGGCTGAAGAGATGGCTTAGTGGTTAAGCACTCGGGCTGCTCTCGCAGAGGACCCAGATTCAGTGCCCAGCACCCATATAGTGGCTAACAACTGTCTATAACTCCAGTTCCAGGGGATTCAATGCTCTCTTCTGGCCTCTGTGGGCATTGCACACACATGATACATTTACATCCATGTAGGCACAACACTCGTGCACATAAAATAAAAATAAATAAAAAAGAAAGGTACTCCCCTCGTGAACTCTGCTCCACATCCAGTTGGTATTGATGGGAAACCCCACATCCATGGTTGACAGCTGGGCCTCAGCCCTTAGTCAACATCCAGACAAGATCCTATAGCATCACAAACTCTTCCCAGGTTTGGGAAGTAATGAGTGTCTCGGACCTGGGCCTGTGCCATCTGACTGTGCTGCCTCCTCCCACAGATCAGCGCCCTTCAGAAAGGTTACAGCCAGGTACTGAGCCAGACTCTATCAGAACGCAACTTGGAAATCGCATCCCTGAAGAATGAGGGAGAGACCTTAAAGAGGGACCATGCCGTCACATCAGGTGAGCTCCTGTGAAGTCTGGCTGCTGCTCTGCGGCCCTGACAGACATCACCAATCAACTGCCATACTTTACTCCCAAGCTTAGACACAGCCCCAGAGTTCTCAGCAGCCCTTCAGGCGGGGTTGTCAATGAATAAAGGTTTTTCCCAGGAGAAGTATGTTTGCCAAACAGCTCTAACACGGGGCCTGATTCCAAGTTAGCCACTGTCAGTGTTCGAACGAATGACATTTCATAGCTAGAACCCTGCTGAGTGCCCAGCTTACCAGGGGAACAAGGATGCCACATGGCTCTATGGTCCCATGAACAATTTCGCCCCAGTGCTCTTGGGTGGGAGGTGACATTTTGCAAATCAACAAGCTGAGGTAGTTTGATGCTGCAGAACTTGGCTGGGGGACAACCTACTCATGGCTACTCTTGCCAGGCACTGAGGCTACTTAGCCTAGATCCATCCAGCCAGCCAGCCGTCCGTCCGTCCATCTGTCCAGCCAGCCAGCCAGCCATCTTGGCAGTAACCTTGCCATGACTGCAGCAGCACTAAAGGCCACCCTGTCCCACCTAGAGCCATGGCCACCGCAGCTCCCAAAGGGGTCAACCTGTGTTACCAGTGTCTGGGGACAAAGCTGTGTGTCCTGGGATGAACGAAGCTCATTTTTCAAATGAAACTATGGACCATGCTGTTCTTTAATGCAAGGACCTTCTTGGTGGATACCTCCCAATAAACTGGGACAGAGGTTTCTTGCACCTCTGCATCCTGCTTCCTACTTCTCCCAAGGGTGGTAACATATTAGCATACAAATTATTAGTCTAGTCCCAAAAATGAATGGGTACAACTACATGTATATATCACCTCTTCCGGTTTCTGTGGTTCAGGAATTTGGGGTGCCTTTGTCCGGGTCAGGGTCTCATGAGTTCACAGTCATGATGTGGGTGGGGCTGGATTTGTGTCATCTGAAGGCCCTGTGGGAACTGAAGATTCTTTCCCAGAATGATTCCCGTGCAGCAGGTGAGCCTCTCCTGTAGTTGCCTGAGGGTCCTCGCCATGCAGCAGCTGGCCTCGCCAGACCACATAACCTAAAGGGCACCGAAGAGAAAACTGAGCTGCCCTGTATGCCCCACCCCGGAAGTCCTGTGCCATATTGATTATGCACACCAGTTCACTCAAGTGTGGGAGACAAGGGTCCCCGGAGCCATTTTGGAGTTTTTTTCTACTTCTCAGCCACATCCCAGCTCCTGGGATCCTTGGACACAGCTCTTCTCTCAGTACCAGGGACGTCGAGGGCTGGTGGTGACAGCAATGACAGTAATTAATCCTCTTTGATCTCTGCCTTAAAAAACAGGGATGGTGACATCTCTGCAGAAAGACATGCTAGCGAGGAATGAACAAGTCCAGAAGCTGAAGGAGGAGGTGGCTCAGCTGAAGAGTGAGAACCAGGAGAAAGCACAGCAGCTGGAAGCCCTGGGCTCCAAGGTGAGCATCGGGTCACCGGCCAGTGACAAGGGCCTAGACTAGAGTCACGTGACACACTCCCTTACCCATCTTGGGCCCTGACTTTGACCTTCAGCACCTCCTCCCACAGCATGGGGGCCCAGGGACAAACGGACAAACTGCCCAGAGAGCCAAGACCTCCAAGAAAAACTAGCAAGTTCCCTGCAGCTTTTCAAAGAACAGTATGCACCAGGCTCAGAATGAATACAACGCGGACTCTAACCCAGCAAACGTTTCCTAACACCTCTTACGTTAATGTGTTACATAAACCTGCGATCCCAGCACCTGGGAGACTAAGGCAGAAAGATCAGGAGTTCAAGGCTAGGCTGGGCTGTATGAGATTGTCTCAAAAAAGAGGAGACTTGGGGGCTGGGGAGAGAGCTCAGCTGGTAAAATGCTACTGCAGAAACAGTTCCATCCCTGGCACCCACATAAAAAGCACAGCATGGTGTTATGTGCTTGTCATCCGGGGTTGGGGAGGTGGGAGCAGGAGGAATTCTGGGGCTTGCTGGCCAGCCATTGAGGTGAGCTGGCCCCAGGTTCAATGATAGACCCTGGCAAAAAATAAAGTGGAAATTCTGAAATTCTGCCTTTGAGCCTTTGATCCCAGCACTCAAGAGACAGAGGCAGGGGAATCTCTGTGAACTCAAGGCTAGTCTGATTTACAGAAGGAGTTCCAGACCAGCCAGGGCCACATAGTAAGACCCTGTCCAGAAGGAAAGAGAAGAGGGAGGGAGGGAGGGAGGGAGGGAGGGAGGGAGGGAGGGAGGGAGGGAGGGAGGGAGGGAGAACCTGGAGAGATGGCTCAATACTTAAGAGCACTGACTGCTCTTGCAAAGAAACCAGGTTCAATTCTCAGCACCCACATGGCGGCTAACAATCGTCTGTAACTCTAGTTCCAGGAGATCCGATGCCCTCTTCTGACCTCCTCAAACACCGCACTCCACAAGTGCACCTATATGCAGGCAATAAACTCATACACACAAAACAAAAATAAAATATTTTTTAGAAAAAAGAAAGACAGAAAGGAAAGCAATTGAGGAAGATACCTGACATTAACCTCTAAACCCCACATCACACACACACATGAACATGTATACATGTGCACACACAAACAAGTACACACACAAAACTAGTTCAACACAGCAGCAAATACATGTATGTCTATGACAAGGTTTAGTATTAAAGCAGACTGGGACTGGAATCTCTCTGGGGACAATGCAGGATGACATCAGGCTTCATCTCTGTCTCCATCAGCAGAGTCCTAGGGGAAGCCATCCTCAGTCTCATCCTTCCCCCTTAGACTTTCCTGTAAATAAGGATGTCTCTGTGTGGAGTGGGCCTGGTGAGCAAATTAAGATCTTCGAAACATAATTTTGACTATTTGAAAATTTGCCTTTAGAGCTGACTTTAGAATCCAGGCCCTGGGGGCTGGGGAGATGGTCCATTGGGGGCAAAATGCTTACTGCACAGCATATGAAGATCTGAGTTCAGATACCCAGGACTCACAAAAAATAAGCCAGGTGCATGAGTGCATGTCTGTAACTCTGGTGCTGGGGACAGAGACAGATGGACCTCAGGGGCTTGCTGGCCAGCCGCTCTAGCAGAAATGGTGAACCCCAGGTTCAGCCAGCAATCTTGTCTCAAAACATAAGGTAGAACAGAACAGGACACCTGACTTCAACCTCTGGCCTCCACACAAGTGCACACAGGTAAGCCCACCTGCACGCACACACACACACACACACACACACGTGCACACACTCACGCACCACACAGAAAAGAATCCTGTAGGAACTGATTTCTGGGTTTGTATGATCTGTCCATCTAGAAAAGTCAAGCCCAGACCTCTGAACCTTTTCCTCTGCTAGAAAACACAGCTGCCCACTCAGGTGGCCCCATGTGCGTAGTGCTAAGACAGAACTCAGTCCTGCAAGTTAAGGACAAGGCAAGGAAAGGACAGGTGATGTTTCTGCAGTGCTCCACTAGGAACTGAGACAGGCAGAGTGCTACGGGTGAGGTCAGGCTGTCCAAAGCCCAATCCCCAGATTTCCTTTTATTCTGTTCAAATGATCCCAAGAATCCCTTTGTTGTGAAACAAGAGGCCAGTTGAAACAGCTAGTCTCCTCTGCGCCTCATCCAGCCTTATCGGGCCGTGCTTTACACTGCTTTATGTTGGGGTGGACTGTTCAGTAGGAGGATGAATGGATTGGATGGAAGATGGACCAGTAAGTTAGGCCGCCTCCCCAAGTGCTTTTGGGGTGCTTTGATCCCCCTCCAGTGTTAGTTCTAACCTGTCTTCATCATGCAGATCCCTCCTGACCCGAAGTTCTTCTTGAGAATCTCCGTAGTGCCTTTTAAAAAAAAAACATTTTATTTTATTTTAAATTATATGTATATATGTGTGTCTTTGTGTATGTGTATATGAGTTCAGATGCCCACAAAGGTCAGAAGAGGGCATCAGATGCCCTGGAGCTGGAATTACAGGTCATTGTGAGCTGCCCGATGTGGGTGCTGGGAACCAAACGCAGGTCCTCTGCAAGAGCAGCCAGTGCTCTTAACCTCTGAGCTATTTCTCCAGCTCCCAAAGGGTTCATTTTGGCTTACAGTTACACAGGACACAGTCCATCAAGCCAGGGAGGGGAGATGGGAGTGGTCACATTGTATCCACTGTCAGGAAACAAAGAGCGGACAGGAAGTGAGGAGGGCTGTCAAATGTCAAGGCTCTATCTCCTAAAGATGATACAACCTTGCAAAACCGTGCCAACCGTCTGGGGACCAAGTGTTCAAGCTCATGAGCCAATGGGGCATTTCAGTCAACTCAGCATTAAGTAGACTGTGACTCTAGGTTGTATCAAGCTGACACTTCAAACTAACCAATACACATTCCTAAGTGGAATCTCAGGGTCCAGCAGAGGGCACCTGCCGACTTAGGCTTCTGTTGCCTGCCGCCCAGTCACCCTCCAGAAAGGCTGTTCCACGCCCCTGCATGGGTGGTCATGTCCTGAGGAGTAGCTGGGTACAGCCTGGGAGCAATCCAGGTTCAGGGTGGTGACTGGAGATGTTCCAGCACCCAGTTCTCCAAAGCTGGATTTTTCTCATGGTTTGGATCGCTAGCCTCTGAAAAGGGATTAGATTCATTATTCCTCAGAGCTTGAGAAAGGGGAGAACTTGAAGCACCTGTGTGCCCGTCAGACCCCAGCTGTCTAGCCTGCTGGGATGTGGGTACAATTGAGATGGAACAACTTGAGCTTTAGGGGCAGATGGGAAATCCCCAGGTCATCCCCCGCCCTCTCAGCCAGCCTTGGCCTCTTTCTTTGCTGTCCTCTCTCTCCTCAGTGTTTGGTGCTTAAAGAAGAATTAAAAAAGGAAGAAGTTCAAAAGGAGCAGAGGGAGGCCCAGGAGAAAGAGCTAAAATGCTGCAAAAGTGTGAGTCCAACTTCTTCGTTTGAAAGCATACTCAGGAAAGCTACACTCCGACCTTATCGCTCTCAGGGACCTGGGCCCTTCCCAGTGCCTGACCTTGCAGGCGCTCTAATGTTTAATGTAATCTTACAGTTTTCTTCTTGCTGCCTCTAGATGGATGAGGGGGCCGTAGAAAACTCCCAGGATTCTCTGGCCAGTTGGCTCCTTCTGATCGGTTTCTCCTGGGGTAGGGACAGGGACAGGGATGGGAAGCTGGCCAGTTGGCTACACAGGCTGCTATTAATAGTTCACTTTGGTCCCCTGCCTGGATGTGATTTCCTCAAACTTTTGTTCCACTATCTTAAGTGTGGACACAGCTACATAGGACATTATGAGCACAAACTTCAGTAAGTATTTTTATTTAATTACAGCAATTGTATAACAATCAGTAAAAATGAAAGTTATCCATTGGTTTAGACAGAAGGCAGCCATAAAAAATGACTGTAAAGAGAGCTGTAGAGATGGCTCAGTGGTTAAGAGCGAGTACTGCTTTTGCAAAGGATCCTAGTTCAGTTCCCAGCCCCTGCATTATATGGCTCATAACCGCCTGTAACTCCAGCTCTAGGGGATCCAACACCCTCTTCAGGTGACCATGGGCATCTGCAGACACGTGCACACACACACACACACACACATATCATTAAAAAATAAAATAAAATGTTTTTAAAACTGCAGTGAGTGGCTCTGCAGTTAAGATCACTGACTGCTCTTCCAGAGGACCCAGGTTTGATTCCCAGCACCAACATGGTGGCTAACAACCACCCATAACTCCAATTCCAGGGGATCTGATCCCTCTTCTGGCCCCGATGGTTACTGCATACATGAGTGCCCTTACAAACATGCAGGCAAAACACTCATACACATAAAATTAAATAAATAAAACTTAAAACAACATGAAAATTTGACCTTTATGTCAGTGCTTGATGCTGTCACAAACTAAGACCTTTGCATACCTCTAGCCAAGTAGCTTCCACTCAGCGGGGGGCTCGGGGAAGGACACGCACTTCTGTGTGTTGAGGACATATTTTCTGTTTGCCCTCAAATAGAAAAGAAGAGGATTTTCTTAGTTCTAGTCTTCAAATAGGCCTCATTTTAATTGATCTCAACAATACACCCTTGAAGAAGTACACCTAATGAGCTGATGGTTTCTTGGAGTACTTAATCCAGTGTTTGTGCTGGGTTCTATTTATTTACTTGCTCATCTATTCATTTGCTTTTGCCCATCTTTCTCACGCATGTAGTGTGTGTATATATATGTATATGCAGTGGGTGCACACATGTGTGGGTGCACATGAACATGCGTGTAAGCGTGTGTGGTGGCCAGAGGTTGATGTCAGGATTCATCCTCCAACTCCCTCCTTCTACCTTATTTACTGAGGCAGGGTCTCTCAATCAAACCCAGAGCTCCCAGATAAGGCTTGTCTCTAGCTTACTCCATCGATTCTCTGTCTTCACTTTCCAAAGTAGGAATTACAGACTGGCCACCACACCTACCAGGCTTTTGTGTGGGTTCCCATCTCTGGTCCTCATGCTTGCACAGCAAGCGCTTAGCCACTAAGCCATCTTCCCAGCCCCGTGTACCGATTTTTTTCAATATATCTATTTTTTGTGCATTTCATACATCTTAATCACATCTAGACCCGTTGTATTGATTTTTTAAAAATTCTTAGCCTTAATCCAACACAATCCAATAATCAATGTATTAGTCAGAAAAAGAAAATTACAGTCTACCTTGCCTGCAGATGTGGAACTTCTCACAAGGAAGAACTAACCAAGCAGGCACGGGGAAACCAAGCAGGCACGCGGCTAGGTTCCCACCTTCGTGAACCCCAGGAATGAAGGGGCGTCAGGGCCAGGGCAGCAGCCTCCCGCCTAGCAGGAGGCTCCCACCACCCACCTAGGAAGTTGATTTTTCTGTGGTGGAAACTTTTTCAGCAAATGCAAGACATGGAGAAGGAAGTGAAGAAACTCAGGGAGGAGCTGAAGAACAGCTGTTCTAATCAGAACGCCATCTCCAGGACTCTGCGAGAAAAGAGCAAGGTGCGTGGGACAGAGAAACATCTCCCCCGCTCCCCACCCCTCCTCCCCCTGCGGCACCCCGCGCATCCCCGCTGCGCCCCCTTGTGGCCGAGGCCGGCATCTGCCTCTTCTTACAGAGGAGGACTTGGCAGAGGTCCGGGGGTTGCTCTGAACAGGTGGGCAAGGTGAGAGGGCTTTGTTTCGGTTTGCTAAGGCCGGTACCCTGCCCCAGATCCCCGCACCCCGCTCCAGATCCCAGTGGTCCCACCTTGCTTGCCTAGCCTGGTGGGGGAGATTCTGTCGCCTAGTCTAGAACCTCTGCCATCCACTCCTGCTTTAAACTTTAAATTAAAAGCAAATTAAGATAAAATTCAGTGCTGAGGAGACAGTTCAGTGGGTAAAGTGTCTGCTGAGGACATGGGACTCTGTTCGGATCCTCAGCCCCAGGTAAAAGACGTGTGTGGTGGGGCACATCTCTAACTCTGGCACCGAGGAAGACGGAGCTAGAGTCCCAGGGGCTGGTGAGCCTGTCAGTCTAGCAGAATCGATGAGCTCCAGGTTCAGTGAGAGGCCCTGTCTCAAAACAGACATAATAAATAAATAAATAAAATAGATGTGGCTCAGCAGTTAAGAGCTCTTGTGGAGGACCTAAGTCCAGTTCCCAGCACTCACTGGTAACAACCATCCTGAACTCCAGTTCCAGAGGATCTGACTTCCTTTTCTGGCATTCCTGCACGCAGTGCACTTAGACACATACATGTACATGTATAATTTTTTTAATTTTAAGAAAACAGGTGAGGGGAAAGGGGAGAAAATGGGGGTTGGATTTTATTAAAACACATACGCATATGTGACATTTCCAAACAACAAAAAAAATGAAATGTAATAGGCAAAAAATAAAAGGATACCCAGTGTTGATCTCTGGCCTCCATATGCACATATCTGCCCACAGATACACAAACGAAAACTAAAATATATGGCACAGAGAGACAGGGACAGACATATACATAAGTAAAGATTAAGTAAATATTTTTAACTGATTACAACCAGAGAAACTTAGAGATAAGTCAAATCATATTTGTAAAATTTACCCAGGGAAGAAGTGATTCAGATACGATTTTCAGGACAAAACTGGAAACATTTAGAAATCTGTTAAGCCACCGGCTCAATAAACTTTACTCCATAAAATACCATCTCAACAAAAATGAATTTACTTGGGTATATTTTTTCAGTAAAATAGTTGCAGTTATGGTAACAGAATCAAACTATTTGCTAGGCTACAAATTGTCCTCTAAATGAATTTTTAGCTGCATCCCAAAGTTTATATTTTCATTATTACTCAGAGCATGGTATCTTCCAGTTCCAATGGTGATTTTTCTTTGACTGATGGGATATTACAAAGTTATTTCCAAATATCTAAATATATGTGGATTTCTTTTGTTGCCTTTTGATTAATGGCTTCTAGCTAAATTACACTGTGGACAGGGGACATACTGTATGATTTCAATCCTTTGGTGTTGAGATTTGCTCTGTGATCTGCATGTGGTTAATGCTGGTTTCACATGTGCACGTGGGAAGAACATACGTTCTGCAGCCTGAGGATGCAGTAGTACTCCGTATGTGTCCTTTAGGTCAAGGTTGGCAATTATCATGGGTAGTTCTTACTGTCACTTCGCCATAACCTAGGATGACCTGAGAGGAGCGTGTCGGCTGAGGACTTGTCTTGGTCAGACTGGCCTGTGGGCGTGGCTAGGGGGATTATTGTGAGTGTTCATTGATTCTGGAAGACCCAGGTCACTGTGGGTGGCATCCTTCCCTGAGCTGGGCCCTGAACTGTACGAGAATAGATAAAGTTGCGGTCAGAGAGATGACCCAGCCATTAAGAACACGTACCACTCGTACAAAGTCCTGATTTTGATTCCCAGCACCCACATCAGGCGGCTCTTAATCTCATATAAGTCCAGCTTCAGGGAGATCTGATGTCTCTGGCCTCCAGGAGCACTGAACTCATGTCTCATACCCCTCCAGTACACACACACACACACACACACACACACACACACACACACACACATACAATTAATTTTTTTAATCTTAAAGAGCAGAGAAAGCTAGCCGAGTACCAACAGTAAAGTTACCATGACTTCCTCTCGGTGATGAATTTGAAGCCAATAAATCCCGTTTCTCCCCTGTGCTAGTCTTTGCCAGGTTTATATGTCACAGCAACAGAAATGAAACTGGAGCATCAAGATGTTCAAAACTTAGTCTCCTGTGGTCTTCTTGTCTGTCTGTCATCAAGAACTATAGGTTTTATTAAACTCCCATCAAGACTGTGGGCGTTTCTGCTTCCTTTATAGCATTGCCAAATTTGGGGGCTTTGTATATTTTGCAGCTATGTTAATAGGTACATATAAATTTAATACTTTAACACTTCAATTGAATCCAACTTGGGAACATCAAGAGATTACTCTTCACCTCTAGTTATGTTTTTTTCATTAAAGTCCACTTTTTGGGGGGGCTGGAAAGATGGCTCAGTGGTTAACAACACTGACTATTTTTACAGAGGACATGGGTTCGATTGCCAGCACCCACATGGGTGGCTAACAACCATCTGTAACTCCAGTTCCAGGGGATCCAATGACCTCTTCTGACCTCTGAGGGCATTGTATGACATGGGCGCACTTACATACATGCAGGCCACTCATACGCATAAAATAAAATAATAAATGAAATATTTTTTTAAAGTCCACTTTGTTGTCAGAGCACTTCAGATAGGCTTTCTTTGGAGTACAGGTTCATAACTTTTTTTTACAGACTTTTCTCTGACCATTCTAAGTTTAGTTATATCTCTTAACAGCATATAATTGTGTAAAAATCCAGTTTGACAATCTTTGCCTTTTTAATCTGTGTGTGTGTGTGTGTGTGTGTGTGTGTGTGTGTGTTGAGACTTTGAATTTTTTTGAGACCAGATCTTACTGTGTAGCCTTGGCTGGCCTCAAACTCAAAGAGATCCACTTGCCTCTGCCTCCTGGGTGCTGGGATTAAAGGAATGTACCACTACATCTAGCCTGCTTGTTGATAATTTTATGGGGTTTTTTCCCCTATATTGAAATTTTCTCATTCCACTGTTCTTTTAGTAAAAGTAAGACAAAAGTATGACTTTGTGACTTACCAGCTTCCCATATGCGCTGAGTGTTAGTGGCTAGCCTAATCATGCACTTTTAGCTTACCAAAATCCAGTAATTCATGGGCGATTTTTCCCTCTCTTCCTCAGTGACATAATGACCTTAGGCATCTTTAAGGCCACCACTCATCATACACAGACTCACAGGCCACCATCCTCACTTCCTAAACTTCCCTGTACACTGAAACTCCCATCATGCCTGTAGCAATTTTGACACACTCCGTATCCGTATCCACACCAGCTGTGCCTTCCTGTGGCTCTGATTATCCATCAAGGATCGTTCTTCTTCTACCTAAAAAGTATCCTTCAGTGTTTTTCTTCAGTGTGGCTCTGCCGATGACAGAATTTCTCAGGGTGTGCGTGTGTGTGTGCATATGCTTGTGTGTATGTGTATTGTATATTTTACCCTCCACTCTTGGAACATATTTTGACTGAGTATTGAGCTCCCCACTGACAGTGAGTGTTAAGTACATCATTCTACTGTCTCCCAGCTGTCAGGCTAATATCGTACTATTATGTAATCTGTCTTTTCCCTGGCCATTTTTTGAGATGTTCTTTTCCTTTGACTTACAGCAAATTCATTATGATTTTTCCAGGCGTGGGTTCCTTCTTCCTGACCTTGTTTAGATTCCTGTGGATTTTTGCATCTTAGACTTGGTGTTGTTTTATTGTTTGTTTGTTTGTTGTTTGTTTATTTGTTTCCCCATTAAGTATGGCACTTGGGCTGTGTACGGAAAACACCAGGGAGCTCCTGGAGGCCTCTGACCAAGGTGCTGACCTGATTGAGTTTGTGGTTAAATTAGGAAGGTGGAGATGATGGCTGTGCCAGACAGTCGCATCCATGCCCGTTCTGTGATCGTGAAGCTGCCCATTTGACAGATGGTGGAGGGATGAGGGATAAGGGATGAGGCTCAGCGCAAAACAGCCCAGGTGGGGCCAGCCAGAAGCCTCGTTTATCTGACATTGCTATGGCATAGCCACTGGCCATGTGTGACTATTGAAACTGAAATTGAATTGGAATTAATTTTAAGTCAATATTCCTCTATATTTGTATTTAAAAGTAAATTATTGTTTCTAGATAAAATTGGAAGCCCAACCTCTCCACTGAGCAAGAAGGTAAATTTAAAACTCAGTGTCCCCTAACCACCTGCCCTATGCTCAGTTAGCCAAATGTGACCAGAGGCCACTGAGCCAGCCACCCAAACATGGGCATTCTGGGCTTCATGTCAGGAAGCTCTCTCTGACAGTACTGTACACCTGAGTGACTCTCAGCAGCTCCACAAAGAATGTGCTAGAAGGAAGTCTGTTAGAGGCAAGGAGGCGGTGGATCATAGGTCAGAGGTCCCCGGTGCCCAGCCTGAAGCTCGGTACGGAATTAGAGCCCATTAACCCTCCTGGGACTAAGTGCATTGATGCCTGCTCGCTCGGAGGCAGCCAGGGATGGAGAGATAGGTCGGGCAGGACACTGGAGGCCAGAGTGGAGCAGGGCAGTGCCGAGAGGGGCTCCAGAGCTTTGGGCTGGGATGGAAGGCCACCCACTGAGACGAGAAACACAGCAAGTCCAGGGTCAGGAAGAGAACTTGTTAGGAAGAGCAATGAGATCGGGGGAGTGGGACCAGAAGGTACTGGCAATCACTATGGTATTATAGGTTAGACACATGTGTGAAAAGTCACAATCAGGGCTGGAGCGATGGCTTGGTGGTTAAGAGCATGTACTGCTCTTGCAGAGGACCAGAGTTCGGTTCCCAGCACCAACATGGTATCTCACAATGGTCTGTAACTCAAGCTCCACGGGTATTAGCTGCCTGTGGCTTCCATGGGCACCTGTACTGAAATGGACTAACCCACACACGTACACACAATTTAACAATAATCTTAAAAGTCATAATGAAACCTATGTATAAATAAAACCTAATTTTTAAAAAGGCAGCCACTTGAGGGGTTGGAGCGATGGCTCTGTGATTAAGAGCACTAGCTGTGCTTGCAGAAGACTCAGGTTTGATTCCCAGCACCACATGACAGCTAACAACTGTTCCAGGGGAATCTGATGCTCTCTTCTGACCACCAGGGGCATGTGTGATACGGGCGCACTTATATACACGCAGACAGTACACTCACACACTGAAAAATTAAAAAACAATTTAAATAGTAGTAATTTGCAAGTGATTGGAGCGACTGCAGGATGCCATCATGGCCAGAAGAGGGCAGCATTGAGCGCTCTCAGGCTCACCTCCGCCTTACTCACAGAACCTGAGTGTAATAAATAGGCATACAACCCCCGCACTCGAACAGACACATACACACACACACACACACACACGCACACACGCACGCACACACACACTTCCAAGCTCCTTCTTTTGTAGGCTCCAGTTCTTTCGTAGGCATTGCTTGACTGAACAGTTCCCCCTAGTGACATATTTAGGATAATAATCACAATAACAGCCTTTACCAAGTCCCTCTGTGGGCAGGTATTTAAGGTGATAGATAACGGTGCATGATATATCTGCCTGTCCAACTTTCATAAGTTAGCACTCTGACACACCTGCAGAGCCCTTACCAAGTTCCTTCCCTGTTGCAAACACTCTTAACCCCATAGTAACAGGCAGCTCCAGTATCATGAGCCCTCATAGAACACTGGGTCACACACCAGCAAAATAATTCCCTGAAATTGTGTGGCTTCAGGGGATTCGAGCCTGGGGCAGGAGGAACATGGCTGAGCCCAGGGCACGGAGCCTGCTCCTTGGTCCCAGGGGACAGCACCTCACCTCCACGCCATACTTACGTTTGACCCTGCCACGTAGGCTGCAGCTGTCCCTGCACCCCTTCTGGGACCCCCAAAGCCATTAGATCTCCTAGAGGGATGTCCCCAGAGTGCTCATGACCACATTAGCAGCAAGCGTATGCTTTCCTCATCCTTTCAGGTTGAAGAGAAGCTTCAGGAAGATTCCAGAAGGAAATTGCTTCAGCTGCAAGAAATGGGAAACAGAGAGAACCTCATTAAAAGCAATCTGGAAAGGGCAGTAGGTCAGGTAGGCACATTCCTCAGCCCTCCTCCCTGGGCCGAGTTCCCCAGCTGGTGGCATCCAGGCAGCTGGTGGGGGAAGGAGGACGGTGCCTAGAAGAAGGTGCTCCTGTCCCCGGCCAGAGGCTCCTGTGTCCTCTCATCCCAGCAGACATTGCCAAGCCCTCTCTTTCTGGGAAGTTCTCACTCCAATAGTGTGCTATATGACTTCAGGCCCTGGCCAGGCAGCCAACCCTTCTCAGCCCTTACCCCACTGAAGTGCTTTCTAGAATTTTCTCCCTAACATTTTCAGTCCTGACATTTACCGCGGTCTTTCTTCCCGCTTGGTGCCCCAGCAGATGTTGCAGTGGCTGTAAGAAAATGCTTCCTTTTTAAATTTTTATTTTTACTTTTCGCGTATGCTTTGCCTGCATGTATATAAGTACACCATGTGTGTACAGTGCCCATGGAGGTCACAAGAGGGCACTGGATCCCCTGGAACTGGAGTTATAGTTGGCTGTTAGCTGCCATGTGAGTGTTGAGAACTGAACCTAGATCCTCTGTAAGAACAGCCATCTCTCCAGCCCCAGGCAATGCCTGCTTTTTAAATGAGTAAGCACTGAATGTCCAAAATTCATGCTAGACAAAGAAAGTTCTGGACAGGGAGAGAACAAGTCCTCACCTGGCTGACCAGGGGGCTCCATTTGTCCAGTGTTCTGGCTCAAGATGGCCAGTGGGTCTTCCTGCTGCATGGGTCCCAGCCATGATAAAGATAACGTGTTCCAAGGCATGTTACCAAAAGCTAGGGGAGAGCCAATGCGAAGCCAAGAGCATAGGCCTAAGCCGGCTGGGACAGCCCACAGATCCTCCACAGGAACCTCTCCTAACACCCCACCTGGAGATGCCCAGGATGGTCTCTGGGTTCTGCTGTTTGTGTTTCTTATGTCTGAGTGGGGGTCCAACACACTATTTAGTCTCAGAAGATCTGTGAACCACCCCAAAGTCTTAAAGGATCCCTCTACACTGCTCTTCCATTTGTTACCTCCAAGCCACAACCAGGAAGTGTGACCAGGCTTTGTCCCCATACCCTAACATGCAAAGGTGCACACCAGTTAAATTCTGGCATTAACTATTAGACAGAAATCAAAGCCCCTTCACCTAGTAACTCATCACCATCGCACCTGTCATCTTTCTAGAAGGTTCCCCACCTCCTTGTTCCACCACAGAGCCTTGCCAGTCTGTGCCCCTGGACTGTCTCCTCACGCCTCACAGCCTACATCTGTTCTGGGGATATGACCTGTGCCCCTTGCCTGAGGAGGACCAAGGTCCTTGCTGCAACTCTGAGTAGAGGGTCACCTAGAGGATTCTGTGACTGCTCCAGGTGTAGATCCCAGGGGGAGCCAATGTTCTGCACGGACCATCTCGCTATCTGCTTACCTCAAGACCCTGCCCCGTCTGATCGTCTCCTTAGCCTCAGTCCATTGTGTCCAGGTGCCAACCCACAGTCCAGAGCACCTGTCCCCCACGCCTCTCCTGCCCTAATCAGTCATTCCAGAGCCAGCCTCCAGTGGCCCCATGGGACCTTTCCACACAGGGCCTCCCCTACATAACCAGCACCCAGAAAGCTAAAATCGTCCCTCAGTCTAGAAACCAGAGGGCAGCAGCTTGGCATGTGTGGCTTGAAGGTCTTAGGGATCATTATCATTCCGGGTTTCCCAGAACTCTAAGTGCTACAGACTCCTGCATCTCAGAATACCTTGACTCTTAAGTTCATCTGGTGGCCCACCAGGTCTCCACAGGGCTATGCAATAGTCTTTAAAGCCCACAACTTCCCAGTGGACCACAGATGTAGGCCACAGGCTGCCTTGTGAGTAAATTTCCGGAGAAAGCCAGGTTCCTCAGCTTCTGCCTCCTGAGGGAGTCCGGGATACCTTGTGATTCTCTGAGTTCTGACTTTATACACAGGGAGGGTTCCCATGGGAGGAACCCACAGGCCTGAACCAGACAGGCGTTTCTGTATCAGAACACCTAGCAGGCGTCCACTGAATGCCACTCAGTGCCTGTATGGTGCTGCCTACAGGGATGCAAAAACATTACAACGGGCACTTGGGGGGATGCTTTAGTTCCCAGGCACCCAGTGACAGAGCATGTGTTCTCCTTACCCCGAGAACTGTTGCTGATTACAAATTTACTTGGACTGCGTCTCAATAGTTATTTCACAGCCCAGCAATTATGGAAAAGTGCTCCCAGGCCCAGACTTCTCATTGGATAATTGGCATCAAGTGGCTCTTTGGAGGCCCTGAGCCAAGTGTGCGTGTGGACCGTGTGCCCCAGTTGGGTTGGGCAGGCATGCCTGAGAAGTCATTAAAGCCCACTGCTCTGACTTCTCTGAGGTTCTTTATCTCCAGTGCCTTGTAACAACCACAAGATGACAGCCCCTTCTGAGAGACTCTTTCCCTGGACACAAGAAAGGAGAACACCTTCCTGGCCTCTGCGACACTAACCCCCACTGACCTGTCACCCGCTTTGTGCCACAGCTGGAGCACTTCAGAAGCCAGGTCATCAAGGCCACCTTCGGACGTGCAAAGCCGTTCCGTGACAAGCCCATCACCGATCAGCAGGTTAGTGTGGCTCTGTGTCCACGTGACTGCCTTGCTTCCATCTCTGGGGATCTGGATGCCAGACCCCGGGAGCATATGTTTCTGTTTTTGTTGGTGGCACATATTTTCACACTGTTGCTACACCATAAAGATTTGTTTTGATTTTAAGGGATTTGCTGGCTTTTAAAGTGAAAGCCAGTTAAAGTCCCTTGAAACATACTTGTGGAAATCAAGTTCAGCCAGCCAGGCTCACGTCTGGTCACCAGACACATTCCCCTGAAGCTTTGTTAGCCTCTGAGCACAGGGGCAGCCTGGCATTGGTCCACCCACCCTGGATGGTCCCCTCTGAAGGGGAACATGGCTTGGCTGTGTGGACAGGCTTCCGTGTGGTGCTCACTGGCTGTCTTCCCAGCCCTTTGTGATCAAGCACAGGTAAGAAAACAGGTGGATGCTGTGAAGATGGCTCAGTCGCTCAGTCGCTCAAGAGCTTGCCTTGCAAGCCTGAGGACCCACGTTAGAGTCTCAAAACCAGTGTGAAAAATAGCCTGGCCCAGTGTGGCAGTGCACTTTAAATCTCAGCACTCGAGAGGCAAAAGCAAGTGGGGCTCTGTAAGTTGGAGACGAGCCTGGTCTATACAGTGAGATCCTGTCTCAAAGAGAAAAGGTGGGTATGGTAGCACATGCTTGCCATCCCAGCACTGGGTCGGCAGACACAAGCAGAGCCCCGGGGCTCAGAGCTCCCCAGCCAGCCAGCATCGCCCACATGGCAAGTTCCAGGCCAGCGAGAAACCTCAAAAGCACAAAGTAACCTGCACCAGAGGAACAGCATGTCCCCTGGCCTACACACACACACACACACACGTGTACATATACACACATATATTCACATGCACACATGCATACACCAAACACACAGGCATATGTGCACATGTATATACATGCATATACATGCATTCATACATCCACGTGCACACACATATATACACATGCATGCATGTATCATGTGTATGACACACAAACATACATGTGTGCACACATCCATGCACATTTATGTATTTGTTTGTGTACACATACATACACTTGTCATGTGTGTAGTGCTCATACATGCACCCATACACATATATACATGCATTCACACAGAGATACATATATACATTGATTCATACATGCATAGATTCGTGCATACACATCACACATACACACACACATGTGCACATGCATACTCTCACCCATGTGCACCCACACGCATGTGTATCTGTACACACACAAACACATACACACATGCACATACAGAGAAAATTCAGGTGGTTGCCTACCAGAGAACCTGGCCCATGTAACACCCGGAACATACAGCTCAGTGTCAAGAGTCATTGCTACAAATTCGGAAGAATCTAGAAAAAACTCAGTGGCAATACAGACCTTCAGTGCCCAGGTCGTACGTCCTGGTGACAGATAGAGCTGGTGTTCTTTTCTGAGTCAGAATCTCAGGGCCTCGGTCCTCACCCCTGAGCTGGGGCCTGAGTGGCCAGCTCACAGCGCGTACTGCCTTTAACGAAGTCTTCTTTGTCTTCTTCCAGCTGATAGAGAGGATTGTCCAGGTCACCGAGGAGAGGAAGTGGACCCTGCAGAAGGAGACCCAGCTGAGCAACTCCAAGCAGGAGGAGACCACAGAGAGTGTGGAGAAGCTGTGGGCACTGCTGGACAGCTGTCAGGTAGCCTGGGGAATGCGCCTCACAGAGGCCAACTGGCCCCCGACCCCGACCCCAGTGCTGTGTATTCTGGAGTTGTCCAGCGTTCTGGGACAGGTTGACCAGAAATAGTCTCCTTCCTTTCCACCTTCGCCTCAAAAATGTCTTCCAGGGGAAGTTGAAGTTGATATGGTCAGGAAAAGATGGCGGAACATCAGGTGGCGTCAGCCCCTCGAACCCCCAACTTCTTCATCTGTGGACCAGAGTTCTTACAGGAGGCTGGGCATGGTGGCACACACCTTTAATCCCAGCATTCAAGAGGCAGAACCAGGCAGATGTCTGTGAGTTCAAGGCCAGCCTGGTCTACATAGTGAGTTCCTGGCCAACCAGGGTTGCCTCAAAAAAAAAAAAAAAAAACACCAAAAGAAAAAAAGTTTTAAGGAAAGTTTCACTGGCACAGAACATATGCAGACTTTCTATTCTCTCTTTAAAAATCACACATGGGGCTAGAGAGATAGCTCAGCAGTTAAGAATACTGACTCTTCTTACAGAGGACACGGGTTCAATTCCCAGCACCCACGTGGCAGCTAACAACCGTCCTTAACTCCCATTCCAGGGGATCTAATGCCTCTTCTGACCTCCACTGGCGTTGCATGACACAGGTGCACCTACCTACATGCAAGCAATACACTCATACACATAAAATAAAAATAGTAAATACAATGTTTTTTTTAAATCACACAAAATATAACTCAGTAAAGTGCTTGCTCCCCGAGCTCAGATGCTAAGACTGACATTAAAAGAGGAGTCTGGTGGCGCATGCGTGCAATCTGACTGCTGGGGTCGCAGGGACGGGAGGACCCCTGGAGCTTGCTGGGCAGCTGATCTAGTCAAATTGGTGAACTCCAGGTTCAGTGAGAGACCCCATCAAAGACAAGGTGGAGGGGCTGGGATGGGAGGGAGTACCACGGTCAAGATCACTCTCAGCTGCAGAAAGTTTGAAGTCAGCCTGAGTTTCGTGAGGCCCTATCTCAAAAAGGACAAAAATCTTAAAAAAGAAAAGTAGAGAGTAATTGAGGAAGACACCAGACATTGACTACACACACACACACACACACACACACACACACACACACACAAAACACAAACACAGAGGATCCTTCTGATGTTTGCATTTTGTTTTCTGGACCAGCTTTGAAAGCTATTTCTAGCTTGTTGCCTCTGGAGGGGCAGGACAAAGGTCTGGGTGCACCTCAGGCCCCCACCCTGAGCTTGGCAGAGTGGCAGCTGCCTCTGCATTCTTTCGCAATCAGCAGCTACTATTTGGGGAGTTTGTGCAAGTGTCGGCTTGTCAGCACTCTTTCAAACAAATCAGGAAACCACACTTCTGACCAGCTTGCGCATCCATCTGACAGGAATTCTGATGACTAAAAAAGTCGCCAGATTTGATCCTCACATCAGCCAAATTGCCAGCAACAATTTGGCATTGCACAGACCAGAAAGGACATCCCTGTGACCATGAAAAGTCCAAATCAGAGGGCCTACGAGATGGCTCAGTGGATAAGAGTACTTGCTGTGCATACATGAGGACTTGAGTTCAAATTCTGAGCACCAATGAGGAATAGCTAGGCATGACTGCAGGTAGCTATAAGCCCAGCATTGGGGTGGATTCAGATGATCCCAGGAGCTCACTGGCCAGCCAGCCTAACTGTTCCGTGAGAGACCAGGTCTCAGGTCAGTAAGGCAAAGATCGCAGAGGAAGACACACATCCTCCTTTGGCCACCACTCACAGGTACACAGTACATACACTTGTGCATGTATACCACACACACATAACACACCACATACATATAACACATATACCACATATACACTGCACACATACACATAACGCACATATACCACATATATACCACATACACACTCACACATACTATATAGACATATACTGCACATACACCACACACATGCCGTGGACATACATATACCACACAAACTCACACACCACATATACACCACACACACATCATACACACTACATACACATATAACACACACACCGCCTATATATAAGACACATACACCACACACACAGTCACACACCACACACATACCATACATATATACACACACCACTCACACATACACATACCCACGTGCATATGACACACAGAGACCACAGATACATACTACACACATATATACCACACACATCATACATACAAACCACACACATGTCACAAGCACGGACTTTACGTGAATGCCACAAAATACATACACTACCATAACACACACCACACACCACAAGCAGACAATATACAGTCACCACATACCACACACGCACACACACACACACACACAGCAAGCCAAAGGACTGCTCACATTTGTCTGTCTCCAGGAGTGTATGAAGAAGCCTTGTGGTAGCGGTGACCTGAAGAGGGAGGTAGAGCGCCTTCAGCTCCTTCATCTCAGCCCGCCTGTGTCAAGGCTGCAGAAGGTCATGCTGGACATCATGAGCGTGTCCCTGTCCTGGCTAGAGGAGACAGAACAGCTGCTCGGGGACCTCAGCATCCACCTGTCCAGCACTGACAAAGGTTAGTGGGCTTTTCTCTCATATGATGCACTTCTCTGAAGTGTTGGGTAAACCCTCCTGAGACACGACTGGTGGTGAGGAAGCCTTGGTGATTTTAATTTTTAAATTTTTTGATTGTGTGTGTGCGTGCATGTATGTGTGTGTATCTGTGTCTGTGTCTCTGTGTGTCTATGTGTTTTCAGGGGTTTATGTGCACCACGTGCATGCAAGAGCCCTCAAAGGCCAGAAGAGGGCACTAAATTCCTTGGAACTGGAGTTACAGGCAATTCTGAGCCAGTATGTGGGTGCTGAGAATCAAACTTTGGTCCTCTGCAAGATCAGTACGTGCTCTTAACTGCTGACCCAACCCCAACCCCCTGGGTGGTTTTTTTCTTCAAAACAAAAAATAGTAATAATAACCAGCAAGATGGTTCAGCAAATAAAGGTGCTCGCATCAAGGCTGAAGACTGTAGTTCCACCCTAGGACCCACATGACGGAGGAGAGAACCAACAAGTAGTCATCAGACCTCTGGGTGCACACACATGAAAATTACATAAATAAATAAATCATAATAAAAGTTTTTAAGCAGGGGCTGGGAGCCAGGCATGGTGGCCACACATCTTTAATACCTGCACTCAGGAAGCAGAAGCAGGTGGATCTCTGAGAGATTGAAGTCAGCCTGGTTCTACATACTGAGTTCTAAGTTCTAGGCCAGCTGGGGCTACAGGGAGCCCCTGTTGAGAGAGAGAGAGACACAGAGACAGAGAGAGAGAGAGAGAGAGAGAGAGAGAGAGAGAGAGAGAGAGAGAGAGAGAGAGACTGACTGACTGGAGAAATGGCTCAAAGGTTAAGAGCACTGGCTGTTCTTGCAGAGGACCCAGATTCAGTTCCCAGCACCCACAGGGAGGCTGACAACCATCTCTAACTCCAGTTCCAGGAGATCTGACTCCCTCTTCTGGCCTCTGCATGCGTTGCATGACACAGGTTCACTTACATACATGCAGGCAAGACACTCATACACGTAAATCAAAATAAATAAAAATTAATAGGGGCTGGGAGATGTCTTAGTAAAATTCTTGCTGCATAAGCATGAGAAACTAAGTTTGATCTCCCAGAATTCATGGGGGAAAGCCAGGCATGGCGGTGTGTGTCTGTAATCCCAGCCCTGGGAGGCCAGAGACAGGAGGATCCCTGGGGCCTGCTGCCAAGCTAGCCAATCAGTGAGCTCCGGGTTCGGTGAGAGACGCTGTCTCAAAAATTAAGATGAAGCATGATTGAGGAAGACAGCTGACATCCACCTCTGACCTCCACGTGCATGTGTATGCCTGCGCACGCACACACACACGCACACACACACACGCACACACACACACACACACACACACACACACACACATGAAAAGGCTGCAGGTATGTGGCTGTTTGTTGCAAAATTCTCTGAATTATGTGCTTGAAGTCTTTCACAATAAAATATTGGGGAGGAATAAACACTGGCTTTGCCTTCCTGTAGCTTATGGCCCCACAGGGCAGGAGGGACTCATGTTCATTGAAAAAGCCCACAAGTAAACATAAAACTTAAATGAACACAATTGCTATGAAGAAGTGCAGGGCTGTGGTCTGGAAGGATAGGGCTTCTGTAGCATACATAGGAGTTGTGTGCCATAGAGGGAGGAGAGGGGAGAGGATTTGGGGTCAAGGGTGGTGGTGGCCTGGGGTGGGGACCAAAGTAAGTAAGAAAAGTGGCTGAGCAGGCTGGGGATGAGCAGGGGCTGTGCATGGGGGCGCTTGCAGGACCTTGGGGAGAAGCTTTGGTTTATCTTTGTATAACAGAAGATTTTTTTAATGTATCTATGTGTGTGCCTGCATGAGTTGATGTATACTGTGTGTGTGCAGGAGCCTGCAGAGGCCAGATGAGGGCATCAAATCCCCTAGGACTGGAATTGTAGGTAGTGAGAGCCACCATATGGGTGCTGGGAACCGAACCCTGGGTCCTCTGCAAGAGCAGTAAGGGCTCTTAACTCTGAGCTGTCTCTCCAGTCCCAGCTCTACCTTATCTTAAGAATAGCAAGAGATCAAAGAGGTTTTCAGTATGGAACTGATAGAAGACATCAGGTTGATCTCAGGAGAAAATTGGGCCAGCCTGCACCACCAGTAACCCAGATAGGCAGCTGTCATTAAGGGAAACCGTGGTCAAGAAGGAGGGAGAGAAAAGAAAAGATTCAGGGGCCATTAGAAAGTCAGCAGGCTTCCATAACGAAACTGAACACAGAGAACAAGTGGAAGATAGACTTCTGTATGACTTCAGTTCGGGCATGCTGGACGCAACCCAGGCTCCGGGGAAAAATGAGGGCGACGTTTCTGTGCGATGTGCAGAGGAGGCGCTCAGGAGGCTGTCCATCGGATGCCTTGTCTAGGATAGAGACCAACAGTGCGTCCCAACACCAGCGGAGCTCTGCCGCATCAGGGAGGCTCCAGTAATGACCTCGGGATGGATGAAAGAGAGGGGGAAGGAGAGAGAAAGGGAGGGAAAGAGGAGAGGACAAGTGGGAGGAGGGATGGAGGATGGATGGATGGATGGGTAAGTGAATTATGGGTAGATGAATAAATGGATGGATGGTAGGTAGATGGAAGGATGGATGATGGGTGAATGGATGGATGATGAGTAGGTGGTTAGATGAATGAATAGATGGATGGGTGGATGGTGGGTGGACAGATGAATAAAGCCATAGGTGTAGGTGGTATCAGTTAGAAAGAAACAATAAGAACAGGCCGTTCCCAGGGACACACTTGGAGGAACTCCAGCGTTTTGGAGATTGTGGCCTCTCCTTCAAAAATTGTCCTCCAAAGAGACTGCAATAAATACAGCATTCTTACAGCAAGGGTTGGGATCCGAGAGATATTTACATTCTGACCCTTTAGCATCCCAGTCAGGATGCCTTCAAAGCAACCCAGAAAGCCGTGCAATGTCCTGTAGAAAGAGAAAAGAAAAGTAAGAACAAGCTTAGTTTGTGTGTGTACTTGAAAAACAAGAGAAGGGACAGGGTAGTGGGCAGCAGGGGGCCAGTGCTCCTGTGGCCCAGTCACTCTCCACTCACGGGCACTGTCCCATGGCCCAGTCACTCCCCACTCACGGGCACTGTCCCGTGGCCCAGTCACTCCCCACTCACGGGCACTGTCCCGTGGCCCAGTCACTCCCCACTCATGGGCACTGTCCCGTGGCCCAGTCACTCCCCACTCACAGGCACTGTCCTGGAACTGTGGTAGGGCGTCAGGCTCCTGGGACACCAGAGTTGGTGTGGCCCAGAGTTCTAGTAGTTCTCCAGACTGAAACGAAGAGGAAGCCCCGATCTGTCCCGCGGTAACAGCTGGGCTAAGCTGTGTGTACACTGTCCCCTCCCCACTCTCAAGACCACTTCTGTCATCCCTGTCTGTGTCTGTAAATCTAGCCATCTGTTACTGTAAAGAAATACGGCTGTGAAGCTAAACTGTCAAGGCTGCAATCCCAGGAAGGCTGAGGAAGACAGGACGTGAGCCACACTCTTCAGGCCCGCCCTCGCTCTGTCCCCCGTGCCTGCAGGGCTCTGAGTGGTGCTACAAGGTCTCCTCTGAGCCTCCTGTGTTCACACGCACTGGGTGTAGACAAGAACGGGGTGGAGAGTGGGGCGTTCCCAGATGGAGCCAAACACCCAGCACACTGTTCCCTTCTTGCTGTCCTTCTCCTCACTGAGCTTCTCCTGGAAAGACGTTCTATGGCACACATGCCAGTGACGTAGGGGCTACTGACAATGCAGTTGACTACCACAACGTGACCCTAAGACGTGAGAGGAAAAGATGGAAAAAATAACAGAAAGCGTTAGTGCAGAAGACGAGGTAGGTGCTAAAGGAATTTCTTTTTCATATAAGCAGTATTGTTTGGAGATCTCAAAAAGACTAAAAGAAACAGAGTCAGGGTCATCACCAGTCTTCACCCTGCCCCAGATTCCAGCACAGAGCCACCTGCAGAAGGAGGGCAAGGAAGAAAGGAGGAGAGGAGGAGAGAGGGTGATGATGGTGAAGGTGATGAAGGTGGTGCTGATGATGATGGTGAAGGTGATGAAGGTGATGCTGATGATGATGGTGAAGGTGATGAAGGTGATGCTGATGATGATGGTGAAGGTGATGAAGGTGATGCTGATGATGATGGTGAAGGTGATGAAGGTGGTGCTGATGATGATGGTGAAGGTGATGAAGGTGGTGCTGATGATGATGGTGAAGGTGATGAAGGTGATGCTGATGATGATGGTGAAGGTGATGAAGGTGGTGCTGATGATGATGGTGAAGGTGATGAAGGTGATGCTGATGATGAGGGTGAAGGTGATGAAGGTGGTGCTGATGATGATGGTGAAGGTGATGAAGGTGATGCTGATGATGATGGTGAAGGTGATGAAGGTGATGCTGCTGATGATGGTGAAGGTGATGAAGGTGATGCTGATGATGATGGTGAAGGTGATGAAGGTGGTGCTGATGATGATGGTGAAGGTGATGAAGGTGGTGCTGATGATGATGGTGAAGGTGATGAAGGTGATGCTGATGATGATGGTGAAGGTGATGAAGGTGATGCTGATGATGATGGTGAAGGTGATGAAGGTGGTGCTGATGATGATGGTGAAGGTGATGAAGGTGGTGCTGATGATGATGGTGAAGGTGATGAAGGTGGTGCTGATGATGATGGTGAAGGTGATGATGGTGATGCTGATGATGATGGTGAAGGTGATGAAGGTGGTGCTGATGATGATGGTGAAGGTGATGAAGGTGATGCTGATGATGATGGTGAAGGTGATGAAGGTGGTGCTGATGATGATGGTGAAGGTGATGATGGTGATTTTGGTAACAGTGGTGATCATGACGGTGACGACAGGGAGGGTGGCAGCCATCATCATTACTGAGTACTCATATTTTGACAACACTCTCAGTATGCCCTTGCATTATCTCATCTCATCCTCAAGCCCTATGAATGGAACTTATGATCCTCATTTTAAAAATGAGGAAGCTGTCGTTCAAAAACTGCTTTTATGATTATTCCACCAGGGTAAAGTGACCCAAGGTACCTCATCTTACTGAGATCAGCAAGGGCCCCTATCTGCTCATTGCAATCCCCAAACACCAAGAGCCTCTGAATTCACAGTTCCCGAGGAGAAGCGGCAACTCTGGGTCATCTGCCTTCTTCTGAGTACTTGGTACTGTGTTGGGTGCTTTAATCCTAGGTACTTAACACTGTGTTAAATGTTTTATTTCTGGGTGCTTAGCCCTGTGTCAAGTGTTTTACTGCTGGGTACTTGACATTGTTAGGTGTTTTCCTTCTGAGTATTGGCACTGTGCTAGGTGTTTTATTCTTGGGCACTTAACAGTCATTTATTGCTGGGTACATAGCATTGTGCTAGGTGTTTTGCTCTTGGGTACTTAGCACCACTAGGTGCTTTAATTATGAGTACTTAGCACTATCCTAGGTGCTTTACTCCTGGGTCCTTAGCAGTGTGCGTGATGCTTTACTCTTGGGTACTTAGTACTGTGCTAAGTATTTCTACTGAGTACCAAGCACTGTGCAAGGTGTCTTATGAGCCATGTGCTTTTGTGTCCTTCTGCCAGCCCAGTAAGCTTACCTGGTAGAGCAGGACCCACACTGAAGTCAGTGTGCTTTCTGTCATGGCCCCAGACTTCTGAAGGACATCAGGCCATACCTACCTCTCAAAGTACAGGTTCTGTCATGATCCTGGGCAGAGACAGAGCTTCATTGCCATTATCCGGACGAATTTCATCCAGGTCACATCATGAATCATGGCCAAGTGTCTCAGCCTACTTCTTATTACTATAACAGAACACCTGAGACTGGACAGCTTATAAAGAAAAGATATGTACTTAGCTCATGCTTCTAGGAATCCAACAGCATGGTACTAGCATGCAGTGAGGTCTTCTTGGGACATCAGACCTGGTGGAGGGGCCACATAGAGTCAGCTGCTAACTGGGGTCATCTTCTTGCAATGCCACCTTGGGGGCTCCACCCTCTGGATTTCCTGTAACCTTGTCATCTCCCAAAGACCCCATCTCCAAGTACCATGACATACAACTCTGGGGATAAAGTTCCAAAGTGTTTGTAGGGATGTCAAGCCCTGCACAAGCAGGGCCCTCCTTGGTCTCATCCCATCACCTCCTTGGCTCCCTTCTTCCCTTAGTCCTCTATAGAGCCCACCCACAATGTGGCCCTTCTCTTTGGTTCCTGGGTCACAGGTGACAGCTGGGAGACAGCCAGACTCACCTCATTCTGACTCAGTCTCCCCAAACCCCCATGCTCACAGTGGCCTCTTGCCTCCCTTCATCTTAACATCCTCACACACAACACCTCTCACAGCACATTCTTGTTACTGGTCCAGGGTGACCTTCTCCCTAAGCCTCCAATCTCTTCTCAAAGGTCTGAATTTGAACTCTCTAACACATCTGGGCTTTGGACCCCAAGGGTTCAAATTCCAGACCAGCAGGCAGCTTCCCTGAACACCATTGTATCTCCGTTTATCAAATGATCCCAGGATTGGTATGAGGACTGAGAGCTTCCTGGCTCACGGTGAGACTTTGATGAAAGGGAGCCACCTGCAGCCTCAGCCTCAAGTACTTGGTGATGTAATGTAGGTGGCCACCTACATGTGCCTGGGCAGCACAGCCTTATACTAGAGTGACTTTATCTGGAGCCCACCCTTCCTCCATCATAGGGAGCAAAACTGAAGAGCCTTTCCCAGGCCACCTTAGATAGCCTCATGTTCTGCCCCAAGTCGTACAACTTGAGTTCCAAGTCTGTTGTTCCAGCTCCTAACCCCCACGCTCCTTGTCTTTTACAACAGTGTCTTTTGCACAGTAGGCAAGTCTGTATAGCCTGAGATAAATCAGGCTGCCTGAGTTGGGGGACCTTGAAGTTTGGCTGGGGAGAGACGAGACAACCTCACGTGACCACTGCTATCAGTCTGATTGGTGAAGCATGTCCTGGGAAATTTCAAAGGGGAGTCAGCTGGCCCACTCCCAGCCATTTCCCAGGCTCCCTTGATAAGGGAAAGAAAGGGCTGTTGAGATCTTTGTCTGTTGGGTCATTTGTTTATGTCTAGTTCTACTAAAAGACTTCTCTGTGTGTGGGAAATCCAGAATACACAGTATCTTTAAAGAATAGATGGAGCCAGAGGTGGTGGCCCAAGCCTTTAATCCCAGTACCCCAGAGGCAAAAGCCAGTGGGTGTCTGTGACACTGAGGCCAGCCTGGTCTACATAGAGTTCCAGGTCAGCTAGGAACATGCCTGTCTCAAAAAATCAAAACAGGGAGCCAGGAATGGTGGCCCACACCATTAATCTCAATACTCAGGAGGCAGAGGCAGGTGGATCTCTGTGAATTGAAGGCCAGCCTGTTCTACATAGCCAGTTCCAGACCAGCTGGGACTACAGGGAGTCCCTGTCTCAAAAAGACCAAAAAACAAATCCCAGAAGCCACATGACTGCTAACAACCATCTGTAATTCCAGTTCCAGCGGATTCAGTGCCCACTTCTGACCTCCATAGGCATTGCACAACACAGGTGTACTTATACACATGTAGGTATAACACATATACATAAAAATAAACCAAAAAACATTTTTTTAAACTAGAAGAGGAAGAGGAGGAGGAAAAAGATGATGAGGAGGAGGATGAGGAGGAGAAGGAGGAGAAGGAGAAAGAGGAAGAGGAAAATCTCTGGCTCTTGTCTCCTCCAACTCCACCCCATTGTGGGCTATACACCTGACTTGGTTTCTGGCCATGTCTTCTCATAAGACTTTCAGATTCCAACAATCTCTGGCCAAGAAACAATGGCAACATCGTCCCAGTCTAAAAACTGGTAAAAAAAAATCAGCTCAACTCCAAAAGAAGATGCAAACAAAGATGGTCTGTAAGGGTGCACGGGCCAACGCACGGCTGTTTATGTAGACCTGAGGTCACTGTCCATCCTACCCGGCAGGGCCAAATGTTTTCCCTCTGGAGATATGGGCATGTCTGACTGGAAATCTGATTGGCTTTCTATTTGCTCTGTATAAGTGAAAGGAATAAATACGTAACCCCTGTAAGAAGGAAAAGTTAGCCCGGTGTGGAGGCGCACACTTCAGTCCCAGCACTAGGGAGGCAGAAGCAGGTAGAACTTGGTGAGATCGGGGCCAACCTGGTCTACATACTTCCACGCCAGCTAAGGCTACAGGGAGACCCCTGTCTCAAAACAGACCAAAATTAACTATTTTTTTTAATTAAAAAATGAAAAGAAGCAAATTGTAATACAAAATGCAGACTATGTTCTCACTTTGATTTTTAAAAACGTCAGTGGCTAACCAAAAGAGAAGAAATCTGAGAGAAAAAAGAGACATAAAAACTACTGAGCAGAGCGGGCTGCAAAGGCTTTTATTTCAGTCCTTCAACGGCTTTTTGTCTGTTTTTGTTTTAAAAAAATATTTTATTTATTGTTTTTTATTTTATGTGTATGTGTGTATTGCCTGCACGTATGTAAGTGCTTCTGTGTTGTGCAATGTCCATGGAGGTCAGAAGAGGGCATTGAACCCCTGGGAGAGGAGTTATGAACAGTTGTTAGCCCCCACATGGGTGCTGGGAACTAAATCTGAGTCTTCGGCAAGAGCAGCCAGTGCTCTTAACTGCTGAGCCATCTCTCCAGCTCAAGGCAGCAAGTGGGACCATGGTCATGGCCACTGGGAAGAATGGAGCTCTTTCCTAATTTGCATCAGGAACCCAGGCAGGCAAACTGGCCATGTCCAGCTCCCCTCTGACCAGCCCTCCTTGGGGTCCTTCCAATGGCTCAGATTCCAGGTATCTAAGGCAGAGATGACTGTTCTCCTTCATTCTCTCCCCTCAGGCCTTCTTCTGTGACCTAGCTCAGCACATCGACCTTGAATGCCTGGGCATCCCTCTAAACTACAAGCCGAACTCCCTACCTCTAACTCAGAGAGGGAATTCTAATACCGTGGGGGCATCTGGCCATGTCTGGGGGCTTTTTTCTTCTTCTGACTGTGCTACAGGGCGTGAGACACCTCCACAGCCCGTAGCTCCAGTAGTGCAGCAGGAAAGAAATCCGCTAGTTCCTTCTTCTCTGATTCATCCCTGTTAGTGCTCCGCAAACACTCTCTTCAGCCATCCAGCTCACGGCTCATTCGGCAGCTGGAGCAGCAGTGACTCAGACCCTGCAGGCACACTACCTGGATTCTGAGTCCTGGACCAGCTACTGGCAGCCCCGAGGCTCAGAGCGCATCTATCAAATGGGGCGATGACAGAATGCTTCGGTGGAGAGCATTCATCGCTTCCCAGAGAACCAGGCACACGGGATGCGCTCTGTATTTTTCCAAGATGTTTAAATCAGCTCTGTATGTTTTCGACTATCGTCCCAGGCCGGCCAAAAACAGACCTCAGCCTCCCGTTCAAATGCATCTGTCTGTGCTCCCCTCCCTCCTCAGCTGCCCGAGGCAGCTCAGCCTCTCCGTGTTGTTATCTGCCTTCCTCCCCTGCATCCTTTTGCTCTGGTGTTTTTACCGAGCTGGAAGCCAACAGACAAAATCAGTATCTCTGGGCCAAGTCAAGGTGCTTCCTGCTACAGGTCCTGGGGAAGTCCACCTCCTCACCTCGCCCTTCTTCAGCATCTAGAGCTTTGTTCCTTCATGTGTGGTCCCTTCCGCCATCTTTCTTTTCTTTTCCTGTGGTACAGAGACCAGAACCCAGACCCTATTCACAGGCTCTGCCTCTGAGCTACATCCCCAGCCCTTTTCTTTCTTTTGCTTTTGAGACAAAGTCTCACTAAGTTGCCCAGACTTGCCTTGAACTCACACCATGCATAGGCCAGCCTAGAATCTACTCTGTGCGTCAACTGGCCTTGAACTCGTGATGCTCCTGTCTCAGCTTCCTGGGTAGCTGGATTTCAGGCCTGTGCCACCAGATCCAGCCCTTTCTCCATCTTCAAAGTCAGCAATATTGCATCTTCTAATCCCTCTGTTTCCATCACAAACCTTCTTATCTGTCTGTGTGTCTGTCGTCAACGCGCCTCCTTCTGTCTCCTTATAAACATCAGTGTGACTATGTGGATCTGCTGAGATAATCCAGGATGCCCCTACCTCAAAATCCTAACCCAAGCACCTTGGCAAAATGTGTCCTTGGGTTCCAGGAACTAGGATTGGCTCCTGGTGATGTCTTCATTCTCCAGCCACATCCTCCATTGACACGGCCTCCCTCCCACCCGGCCCGCACCCAGTGTCACTCCAGCCAGGTAGCTCTTTTTGGTCACTCCACAGGCTTGTTGCTCTGCTGAGATCCTCATACTTCCCACTCCCCCGTCTTTTCCTGTCTCTTAGATGATGAGGTGGTTCCTATCTCTGATTCTTTTGGGTTTCCTATCCAGCAGGTACACCTGTCTCTAAGATGAAACTCTAAAACCTTGGCTTCATAAAATCCCCACACTCAGCACAATTTGCAAGCAGGGAACACTTAAAAAATAGGTGCTTTGAGGCTAGAAAGATGGCTCGGCAGTTAAGAGCAATGGCTGCTCTCGAAAAGGACCTGGGTTTGCTTCCCAGCACCCACATAGCGACTAAAAACCATCCTAACTCCAGTTCCAGGGGATCCAATGCCCTCTTCTGACCTCTGTGAGCATTGCATGACATGGGTGCACTTACACACATGCAGGCAATACACTCATACATACATATAAAATTTTTAAATAATAAAATGTTTTAAAATAGGTGCTTTGTGCCTGGTGTGGTAGCACTCACCTTTATCCCAGCACTGGGGGTGGGGCGCAGAGGCAAGCAGATCTCTGTGAGTTCAAGGCCAGCCTGGTTTACATAGGGAGCTCCAAGCCAGCCAGGGCTACATATTGAGACCCTGTCTCAGGAAAAAAAAAAAAAAAAAAAAAAGCATTTTGTTAATGGGTTTTTTTATTTTCTACCTGAAAAAAATTAAAGCAGTGAGGCTTGGATTTTTTTTCCCCAACTCATCTGTCAACCATTTTAAAAACACATTGGATGACAGCTCATGCTGTATTGATGGGAGGATCATGTGTTCCTCTTTCATATCTTCAGCTTCCATAAGACACCCTACGTGGCCTGGTGTAGTAGTGTGCATCTACTGTCCGCACTTGGAAGGCTGGGGCAGGAGGATCAGAAGTTCAAGGCCAGCCTGGGCTACATAACAAGACTATGTCTCAAAAAAGAAAGGAAGAAGGAAGGGGTAGGTGGGTGGACAGATGGACAGATGGAAAGAAAAGGACACACAGAAAGCAAAGGCGATGGAGTGATGCTTATCTTCTTCCTGTCCTTCTTTTAGGGTTCTCTCTGTATCTAATATGTCTTCTGGAACACTGCAAGAAAATAATGAGCCAGACTGAGGAGCTTCAGGTAATTCTTTTAAGTTCTCTCTTTCCCAAGTTCATAGCAGCTCCTCGGCATCCATCCTGCACTGCCCATTTGAATCTGCTTTCAAGCTGTGTCAGCCCGTGTCTTCCAGCAGGTGACTTGATTCTCCCGATGCACAGAGATTAAGTTGTAGCTGAGATGGCCCACAAGGCACAGGCAAAATGCAGGGCACTGCCTCCTGCCTGGCCTCCTGGGATAACCACATTGACTCATTTCCTCCCTCAAAACCCCAAAAGAGGGCCAGTGAGATGGTTTAGTAGGTGAAGGTGCTTACCGCCAAGCCTGATGACCTTAAGTTTCATCCCTGGAACCCACATGGTGGAAGGAGAGAACTGACTCCTACAAGTCGTCCTCTGACTTCCACACATGTGCCATGGCACATGTATGCATGAGCAAACACACACACACACAATAAAACATAATTTTTAAAAATACTGAGGCTGAGGAGGTGTCTCAGTCAGTAGAATTCCTGCCCCACAAGCAAGAGGACCTGAGTGTGATCCGTAGAACCCACGTCAAAAATCAGGCAAAGTAGCCTACATCTGTTGTCCCAGCACTGGGAAGGTGGAGGCAAAAGGATCCTTGGAACTTGCTGGCTAGCCAGCCTAGCCAATCAGTGACCCTGTCTCAAAAAATAAGGTGGAAAGACATTGAGGAAGACACTCAGCATCGACCTGTGGCCTACAGGGAGAGAGAGAGAGAGAGAGAGAGAATGATTCTTATAATAAATAAACCAAAAGACTGAATGCCATCTGGTTCTGAAAACCATATTTTCAATGCAGTAGAAGGAAGTACAGCTACCCAGAGTCTGGACAACAGGATTAGGAAAGATTCAAGAGACAGGAGATCCTTAGGGGCTGTGTCTCTCTGATGGCGGTTGTCATGACACCAATGAATAATAATGCACCTCATGTTGCGGACATTCAGCCATGAATCCCTCTGCTCCCAGGCCCAGGGTCAGCAGCTAGGCAGCTCTGCTGACCCGGGTGCTCACTCTAGGGTGTTGGCTGGCCTCCCTTAATTGAGGCTGGCTTCCCTTGATTGAGGCTGGCCTCAGTGCAGTGGCTCATCTCTGCTCCTTCTGTCTCTCATCCTCCAATAGCTGACCTGGGCATGTGTTATGAGCACACTATGTTAGGCACTTAGATAGGCACACCTGTGTCTTTCTACAATGTCAGAATTTATTGACTAACGGTAAATTCACATTTACAGCAATTTGTCAAGTCGTCCCAATTCCCTTGATAGCCAACGCAAACAGGTTCTTTTATTCCAATCTTAATCACTATTAACTCTCATGTCACACATTACATACCACATGGTAAATATATCTACACACATGTATATGTCACTTACAGAACAGCTGAAAGGTTTAAAAAGGTTGCAGCAGAATTCAAGGGGTTTCAAGAGGTCTGAGAAGCGGGAAGCAGAGATGGCTGCAGAGGAAAAGAAACACCTCTGTGGGAGATCAGATAACTAACTGACCCCTGGCCAACTGACCGAAGGAAGTCAGCTGGAGGTGCTGATGGACAGTCCAACTGCAGGGTCAGAGTTGAGCCAAGTTTTGGGACCCTGTGGAGCTGTAGGACAGAGGTCGGGACAGAGACTGTGGCGGTGAAGGACACAGGACCAGACCTAGATGGCCAAAGAGACAGACAGTTCAAGTGGGCCACAGGCAGTGGGAGTCCTCTTCCTGTCCATCCCTTGACACACATACCAGGTGGCCAGATGACAGGCTGGTGGGGCCAATGTCATGGCCGTGTGAGGTGTCCTCCTTTTTTATGGGGTCCAGGTAAGGTTGCCGCACCCTTTCCTTGGTCTGGTATGTTTGATATATTCTCAGACCTGGTTTTCCTAGTGTTATTTTAGTGCGTCCATGTACCCTGACAGCTCCAGTTGACTTTGATGAATTTATAGTGTGGTAGACTTTCTACCTTTGTTTGGCTTGGGTTTAAGTTTTCTGTTTTGTTTTGTTTTTTTAATTTTTATTTACTTATTTGTATGTGTATGAATGCAAGTATGTGAGGTCACCCATGTCATGCAATGCAGAAGCAGATCAGAGAGGGCACCAGATCCCCTGGAACTGGAGTTATGGATGGTTGTTAGCCACCATGTGGGTACTGGGAATTGAATTCGGGTCCTCTGCAAGAGCACTAACCACTGATCCATCCCTTCATCCTCCAGCCTATCTACTTTTAAGAATAAGTTCTTTGGGGCTCAGCAGTTAAGAGCACTGGCTGCTCTTGCAGAGGACCCGAATTCGATTCCCGGCACCCATGTGGCGCCTAACACCCATGCATAACTGCAGTTCCAGGGGAATCTGGCACTCTCTTCTGACCTCCACAGGGAGTGCACAACACCAGTGTACTCACACACACACAGCCAATACACTCATACATGTAAAAATTTTGTTTTAATTTTTAAAGAAATTTTTGTGTAATAAAACCTTTGCCCCGGGAGGTAAACAGTTCATACTACAGTTGGGAAAGGACTCCCTGTCCTTTCTGTCCCCTGCAGACTTCAGTTTGCATCTCTCTGAATGCAGGGCCAGGTGAACGCTTCTCAGGAAACCCAACAGTCAATGCTGCACGAACACCTGGTCGAGAAGAAGAAGCTGAAGGAGGAGAGGCTGGAGCAAGAGGAGAAACTGAAAGCCAGAATCCAGTGGCTGACAGAAGAGAAGGAGGTAAGGTGGCCCTGGCAGCCCTTCACTGCTGAGAAGCCATGTGACTTTCCAGGGATTGCTGGGGGCTTGTGTTCCACGTTATCTCCTCAGCCCCTCAATTTGCACACTGGATCTAACTCAGTCAAATGTGCTCTAGAGGATTCCGTGGAAGCTCTGGTTCCTAAATTCAAGGCAAAGGGCTGGGGACTTGGTGAGGCGGTTTAGAGCACATACTGCCCTTTCAGAGTTTGATTCCCAGCACCCATGTCAGGTGGCTCACAACCACCTGTAACTCCAGCTCCAGGGCATCCGACACCTCTCTGGCTTCTGTGGGCACACATACACATACCAAAACCCCCACACAAACACATTCAGACACACATAAATTAAAAATAATAATAATAAAATATTTTAAACAGAGGGGCTAGAGAGATTCCTCAGAGATTAAGGGTACTGGCTGCTCCTCCAGAGGGCCTGGGTTCTATTCCCAGCACCTACATGGTAGCTAACAACTATCCATAGCTCCAGCTCCAGGGGATATGATGTCCTCTTCTGATCTCTACAGGGATTGCATGACATGGGTACACTTACATACATGCAGGTAATACACTCAATACACATAAAATTAAAAAAAATTTTTTTTAAATATTTAAAACTCACAGAAAAATCAACAGAAAGGGTAGGCATGATGAACTTTTAAGAAATGCTTCCTTCTTGGTTTCTGTATTGCAGTTGACCATAGAAATAGGTGTTACTGCCAATCTGGTTTATATTACTTTCTGCCTTTTCTTCCAGTAAGTACAAATTGGCCCAAATAGTTGCTCACCCTTCTAGAACCGAGGCCAGTTAGAAACTGCCATGCAGCAGCACCTGACACACTCCAAGGTGCAAGGAATGACCTGGGGATATAGCTGAGGTGCTGAGTCAGTTCTGACAGTCCCCCAGAAGGTCGTGATACCGCAAGTCTGTATCCTACATAGAGCCTTGGCATATCCAAGGCCTTCCCAGAGGCCCCGCCCCTCTCTGAGAATCCATAGGCAGTTAATGGTTGGTCGTGGAGGAAGAGACCTTTTATTCTGTAGTTGTAGCCACTGGTAAGGTGCTCATGCTTGTAACAACACTAATGAAGCTCCTTGTATACACACGTGCACACACAGACACACAGACGAAAATCGGAAGGGAACTGGTTAGGAAGAAGGGGATGAGTAGAAGTGGGAGGTGGGATGGGAGAGGGTAATTGGGGTGATATGATCAAAGTACATTATGTACATGTATGAAAATGTCACAGTGAAACCCCTTATATACAATTAATATATGCTAATAAAAAACCACTTAAAAATTCAGAACCTGAAACCCCTCCCCGCACCCAAGACCCACTCTGTCAGACTCCGGACCGGGTGGGAATATGGACTTCAAAAGCCAGTTTCTGTTGCTTTCCTTGCTCCCTTCCGAGGCCAGTGGCTCATGACTCTGGTCACATTTTGTCATTTAGAATCTGGGGACAAAGATGGGAGTGTAGCCCAGGCCCTGAGGTTGGTAAAGTTCCAACACACAGCCACAGCTGGTAGCCACAATCCACCATTCGCTTGGTCTCCCCCCGCTCCTGCCCCCTACACGCTGGACCCAAACTCCTCCCAAGTACCTCCTCTCTCCTCTGGGAAGGACAGACCCGGTCCCAGCACTGCCGTCTCCTGCTCAGTGACGCTGATTAGATCACACACACCTGCTTCCCAAGGCGCTCGCCAGCCTGCTATTTATGTCCGGTTCCCTCAAGAGATCTCTCTCCTCCTTCCTTGCCTCTACCTCTACCTTTCTGATTTCAGAGAGAAAGAGAAGAAAGAAAGGAAAGAGAGTCTTTTCTGAGTCAGGGTCTCCCTGTAGTCCCAGCTGACCTGGAACTCACTATACAGACCAAGCTGGCCTCAATCGCACAGAGATTTCGCCTGCCTCTGCCTCCCAAGTGCTGGGATTAAAAGCACGCACCACCACGCCAGGATTGCTTTTTTTTTCTTTAAGGATTTATTTTGAGGGCTGGAGAGATGATTCTGTGGTTAAGAGCACTTTCTACTCTTCCTGAGGACCTGAGTTCAGCTCCCAGCACCCATGTCAGGTGGTTGGGAACTTCTTGTAACTCCAGCTCCAGAGGATCTGACAACTCTTCTGGCCATTTTGGGCACCCACACATATGTGGCATATACTTGCACATGCACACACACACACTAAACACATAACTCTTTAAAGATTTACTCTTACTTTAAATTACATTTATTTTGTGTGCATGGGTGGGAGGTGCTTATACAGAGAAGAGAGGACAACTTATAGTTGATTCTCTTCTTTCACCATGTGGGTCCCAGGGATAGAACTCGGGTCAGCAGTCTTGACTGCAGGCACCACTGAGCTACCTCACCATCCTGATGTATTTTATTTTTATTCATGTGCATGTGTGTGTGTGTGTGTGTTTTCTGTGTGATTGTGTCCCATGGATGCGCAGATAACCCTCACGTCACTCTCTCTAAAAATACATGTGTTCCAGCTCATTCTTCAGCCTCCCTCACACGAATCCTGACTGCTTTGAGGACTACTTTTCGGTGGCAAAAGAAATTCTAGGTTTCTTCATAGACCCAGTATCCTTTCTGATTATGGATCCTGAACAGCATCTGCCTGATTTATGGGCATACTTCTAACAGCTTTAGAACAAGCTCAACAAACTTTTTTCCACAGAGCCTGGCAATATTTTCACTTTTACAGTCTCTGTTATGACTTTGCAACTCTGTTCTTGTACAAAAGCAGCCTTAGACCATACATCAACGGTGAACATGGAGTGTTTTGATAAAACTTTATTTACAAAAGAGAGGCAAGGGTCCAGACCATGTCTACTGGCCATTGTGCCAAGCCTGGTTTATAACACAGACTTTAGAGTCAAAGGGGTCCAAGTTTACCTCCCTGCTGCTGTGATTTCTTAATAAACCAGCCAGCTCTCCTAGTATCACTGAGCCTGTTTCTTCCCATGCAGAGTGAGGATGGATGGATGGCTGTCACTGTGCCAAGAGTTTCACATTCATTGTCCCCACCTCCTATTAACCCATGGTAGGAAGCACTAGTACCAGCCCATTGTACAGAAAGGGAAAATGAGTCTTCATACATAAGACTCTCTCTTCCCACAACTGGGAAGGATCCATCCAGGGGTCTCACCTGGGCCTGCCCCATTCAGAGCCATCTTCCAGCACCAGGGCTCTGCTGTCCACATTCCCCCAGGGTGAGGTGAGGACTGAAGGGTGAGGCATGCAGAACCTGGCAGAGCCCTCCTACCTGCCCTGGTAACCAGGTCTGTCTAACAAGCGTCCTTGACTTACAGACTCTGGAGAAAGCTATTGGTCAGGAGAAAAGCAGGGCGAAGGAAGCCCTGGAGGAGGAGCAGACAAGAGCCCGTGAAGTGGAGAGTTGCTTGGCCCGGCAGAAAAAGGTACACAGCGGAGAGAGTCGAGTTGTCCTGAGCCGGAATCTAAGCCCTACGGCTGGCAGAGTCCATCTAAGGTTCCCTCTGAGCCACTGACTCTGCCTGCTGCCCAAGCCCCTGTGGGGGACGCTGAGGATGGAAGGGAAAACCAGGCAGAGTCCAGGAAGAGTCCAGACGCTGCCATGGCAACAGGAGGTCTCAACAGCAGCTGTTGGCTTGCAGGCTTTGGAGGAGAGCATTGCACAGGAGAAACACAGAGCTCGGGAGGCCCTGGAGGAGGAGCAGAGGCGAGTCCGAGAGCTGGAGAGTCACCTGTCCTGCCAAAAGGAGGTACTCAGCAACTGGGGGAGACAGAGTGGGGAGGTCGAGTCAGCTAGTAGAGGGCAGGGTCAGCTGGGGGTGGGGCAGAGTCAGCTGGGGGTGGGGCAGAGTCAGCTGGGGGTGGGGCACAGTCAGCTGGGGGTGGGGCACAGTCAGGTGGGGGGGGGGCACAGTCAGCTGGGGGTGGGGCACAGTCAGCTGGAGAGGGTTGGCTGGAGAGACTGTGGAAGGCTGCTCAGAACTGCAGGGGAGGGGAGGGGAAGGCAGGGGAGAGGGGAGAGGGTTTGGGGGCACTGGCCTGTGCTGATCATGCTGAACTGGGCTCTGCAATGGGAAGAAGCATAGAGAACTGGGAAGAGAGCCGTGGATTTAAAGCCTTGACAAGCAGTTGAGGGAACACGGGGAGCCAGGAACGGGGCTCATGACTGTCAACAGCAGGAAGCACCGAGACAAGAGGGTCTGTGAGTTTGGGGTCAACAGAGCAAAGACTCTGTCTCACACTTAATAGATGTGAACAGGATAAAGCCACTTGAGACAAGTTGGGGCAGGAGAATTGGGGAATGGCAGGATCTTGGGAGAATCCTCCAACAGCACCCTAGTTCACCCAGCTTTAGCCCCAGCACCCAGAAGTCTGCCTCAGTCCTGGGCTGACAGGAAGTCTTTCTTCTGGGCAGAATTGGGTCAGCTTCTTCCAGCCAGAAGAGTCACCTCCTTCTGCCTTCTTCCTCCTTCCCACCGCAGCCCAGGTGTTTGAAAGCCAGGCACCCCGTCCCGTGTCCTCTCCCGTCAGGCCCAGGTCCATGTGGCCTGCTATGCACAGCAGGGTGGGAGCCTGGCCAGGTCCTCTTCTAGGCCTGCTCTGTCCTCCCAAAGTGACAGGCCTGTGACTCCGTGGCTAAAAGGCACCTACAGATGTGTTGTTTGGTCCCAGAATGTTTTCATTCGAACTCATAAAATGTATTTTAAAAACGAGATTTCCATCCTCGCTTGAAAAGTCAGAAAATCTGACCCTCGTTTCCACTTGGAAAAAAATGGGCTGGCGCAGCAGTTAGGGTGGTCCCCACTGCGGCCCAATCAGTCCATGTTGGTTTGTGGCTTTCTGACCCGCATCAGCTTTACTTGCTTTCTGCCTAAAGTATGGTAGCTAGAGGCAAACACCATTCTCCAGCCAATGAAGCCTAGGGAAGGACCCTCCCTCCCTCCTTAAATGTTTTGTGTTTCTATTAGTCCACCAAAAATAGAGCTCAAGGGAAAGATCTGCTGCATCTTCCCTGAAGTCACCTTCAGACCCCTCACCGGTCACACTCCTGAAGAATGTAGGCTTTGCAACCGTACAAGACTTGAACCTGAGTCCCGGCTGACACAGGCCCATCAATACCTCCCTTCTTAGAAGGGGTGGTGAAGGTCAGAGATAATGGACAACCAAGCATTTGACCCCGAAGCATCACTGCTTCACAGTAGCCATCATCATCACCACAGCCAGCTCTCCTTCTACTGCACAGCCCTCACTTCCTGCCAACCCTCCCTCCGCAGAGAGGAGCTCCCTGCAGGCAGCCCAGACAGAGTCTGATCTGATGGGGGGCTGGGGCGTAAGGGATGTTTACACAAGGCTTCCTGAGCAGCCGCCCTGCTCCTCAGCCCTCTGTAAACAGCGTCACCAAGTTATGTCTCCAGGGTGACAAGGAGGGGTTTCCTTGGAGTCACTTAAGTAAGATGCCACCCAGGGGTCAACAAGGGCTGGCAAGACCTTGAATTTCGGGAGTCCTAGGAGATGGACAGGGAGAGAAGGGGTCAGAGAAAGATTTAAGCAGAGGGAGCTAAGGCTGCTCCCGCGAAGGTCTTTCAGAGACTCCGTCTACCTATAACGGCCTTACTGCATTTTATGGTTTCTCCTCAGAGAGAACTGGTCCACCTCCTTTTTTTTTTTCCTTAGATAGGCTCTCACATAGCCTAGGCTGGCTTCAAACTCACGATGTAGCCAACAGGATTATAGGTATAGGATTAAACACCTCGCCTAGGCTGATCTAGCTCCTGTGAGTGGTACTGGAAATCGTTTTCCAAGTTCTGGACACCTAATAGTCCAGAAGGGAAGGAAGGCCATATGAAATTTGAGGCCACTTTTCACTTTTCTTGGAATTTCTAGAAACGTACTGGGCCCAAAGTTTCTATCCTCTGGGAGAATCTTGTAGCATAGCACCAAGAAAGGGACCAGAAGAAAATCCTAGACTGGGAACAACAAGTGCTACCCAAAACTATCTCCCCAACCCCCATCACACAGCCTCCCCCTACCAGCATCCCTGCAAGGCTCACCTCTCCCCCATCTTGTAGAACATAGCCACTGGCTAGCTCATCCTAGGACCTTCATCCTCTTGAAACCAGTCTTCCTTCCGACGAGATACCTCCCCATCAGAGGCCACCTGCTCTGGTGACCAGAGCCTGGGCCCCTCTGTCTGCTGATCCCGTCCTTGGGCTTCTGTGTGCCAGCCACCTGCTTTGTTGTGCTCAAGAACCTGTCCTCTGCACTGACAGACCATGTGACCCCAAGTCCTTACCTCTTCTGGCCCTCAGTTTCCTTGTCTATAAAATGGGTTCCTGGTCAGCCATGGTGGTGCACATCAGGGGGATCTCTGTGACATCCAGGTCAGTCTAGACTACATAAGTTCTAGGCCAACTGGGGCTACAGGGAGATCCTGTCTCAAAAGAAAAAAAATGTAAAATGCAGGGCTGGAAAGTATGGCTTGGTGGTTGAGAGCACTGGCTGCTCTTGGAGAGGACCCAGGTTCCACCCACATGGCAACTAACAACTATCCATAACTCCAGTTCCAGAGAATCCAGCGCCATCTTCTGACCTCCACAGGCAGTGCACGACATGGGTACGCTTACATACATGTAGGCAATACACTCACACACATAAAATAAAAACAATAAATAAAGTATTTTTTAAATGTAAAGTGGGTTCCTAGCCGCACCTCCCCTCCTAATCAAGGTGCTATGAGGGTAAAGTCGTCCTGGGAGATGCAGATCTGCCCAGGACCCAAGCAGGTAACAGTCACCCCTACCTCTGAGCTGTTAGTTAGCTGTTAGTTTTATTAGTTGATATCAGCATCTCTGCCTTTCAGGCCTTGGAGAACAGCCTGGCTCATGAGAAGAGAACCGTGAAGGAAGCCCTGGAGGTAGAAAGGAGGAGGACGCAAGACCTGGAGAACCAGCTGACCCAGCAGAAGGAGGTAGGAGCGGCCGGGACCCTCTGCAAGGGGTCCCAAGCCAGGTGTGCCCAAGAGCAGCCAGTCCCAAGGGACATGGCCTGCAGCATCTTCCTGGGACGTGGTGACACCTGCCACTCACTGAGCAGATCCCTGGAGCTCCCACCCCTCCAGGTCCTTGTGGGAAAAACGGGAGTAGAGAACAGGCCTGGTGGCCCACACCCCTAATCCCAGCACTTGGAAGCAGAGGCAGGAGGATTTCTGTGAGTTCAAGGCTAGCCTGGTTTATATAGTAAGTTCCAGGCCAGCTAGGACTTCAGGGAGAGCCTTTCTCAAAACAAACCAGAAAAGGCAGGGGGTAGGACAGATGTCACTATGTGTGAAGTATTTAGAGCAGTCCTACCTACAGGGGCCTGTCCTCTGTCCTGCTTCCTGCTTTGGCCACCTCAGGCAGGAGTGCCCCCAGGAGAGAGCCCTGGGCACAGGCTCCCTCAGCAAGTGTCCCCCGCTCCTTTCAGAGCAAGGCTTTGAGGGCATCCATCCCAGAATGCCATGGGAGAGACTCTCTCTGGTGTCACAGTCCTCAAGGAGCCCCTCTGGGACTGGCTGGTGGGCAAGAGACACAAACATTGAGAGTAAGATGGGACAGGCAAGGACGGACTGAGCTGTCGTCCTGGGATGGATGAGAGTGTATCCTCACAGAAATGAGGACCTGGCTGGGGCGGGGGGGGGGGGGGTCTCCAAGGGCCAGGGCAGGCAAAGGAAGAGATATCTACCACCCCAGGACCCAGGCCACCAGGCATCCTGCCTAGGGCAGCTGGGAAAGGCAAGCCCACGGGTTGGGTAGGGGGATGTCAGGCTTTCAGCCACACCTTCTCTGAGAGTCACTGGAGACCGGTGAGACTCTGTAACCCACAAAGCTCTCTCCATGAACCACAGACAGCGGGGTCACAGATGCATTCCTCTTGGCTCAGCACACCATGTGTCTGGCTTCGTTCATCCACCGTGTTCTCCACTGCTCTCTGCCTGAGTGCCAGGCCCTGTCTGGTTCCCAGGACACCACAAAGAGGCTGCGACCTTGATACCCTGAGTACCACCTCGGCTTGGGAAACTGACTACCGCAGAAGCCAACAGAACAACACAGAGAATGGATCAGAGAGCGGCGGGCAGACAGAGAAGCAGCTTGGGGGAGAAGATGAGTCCTCAGCTAAGCGGAGGACAGGACAGGGCGTGAGAGAAGAATCACCCAGAGAAGGAAGCAGGAACCAGTGTGTGCAGAGGCAGGGAGAGGGAAGGAGAGTTTGGAATTAAAACTATCAGCCCCAACCCTCGTGGCCCTGGCAGCCTCTTGCCCTGACTGTGCCCTCATCTGCAATGTGGGTAGAGGCCTGCCAAGAGGAGCCGGTGTGCTCATGGGGGTGAGGCGCCTGCCGTCGTGAGATCAGAGTCTGGGGTGGTTCTGGGACTCTACCACACCCCTGGGGGAGTTGAGGGAAGAGTCTAGGTCAGGCAAAGATCAAAGACACAGTGTCGGCCTCGAGGAAGGGGACCCACAGTGAGGTCCCCTCCTGGCACCACTGATTCCTAGTAAGGTGACCCTGGCATGCCACTTGTCCCCTTTCCTCCCTGGATCGAGTTTTCATTTTCTTACCTGTGAAGTGACATCCCTGGATGGATACTTCACCGTGGGAGCCTGCAGCATGGGAGCACTCACTCACTCATGCATGCTGGGTACAGGGTGGGGCTGGTGGTGGGCAGCCCGGTGGGTTAAGAGCCTCAAACCATCTATTAAATATGGGACACGTGAGGTTAGCAGACCACACCCACCCGCACGGTCTCAGTCTCCTTAGCTTACTTGGTTTTCTTTTTTGACAGTGTGCATTTACTGGGCTGGAGAGATAGCTCATTTGGTAAAGCATTTGCCACACGAGCATCAGCACCCAAATTTGAGCACCAGGCCAGGCACAGTAGCACACACTACTTGTAATCTCAGAGCTGGGGAGGATCCCTGGGGCTTGATGGCCAGCCAGTCTAGCATACTTAGCAAGCTCCAGGCCAGTAAGAAACCTTGTCTCCCAAACAAAAGGTGGATGGAATCTGATGAATGGCACCTGGAGTTGTCCACAGGCCTCCACATACATGGGCAGACATGTACACACACACATGCATGCACACACACACAGAGAATATGAATTTACCAAAGAAAACAGAAGAGACAGACCAGTGGTCATCTCTTCCTCATAACTGCTGCTTACACTTCAGTACACATCACCTGGGCCTTCTATCTGCACATAGACATATGTTAAAAATGTTTTTGTGGCGGCCAAGCCTGGTGGTGCGTGCGTTTAATCCCAGCACTCAGGAGACAAAGGCAGGCGGATCTCTGTGAGTTTGAGGCCAGCCTGGTCTACACAGTCAGACCCTGTCTCAAAACAGAACAAAGTTTTCCTGGAGTCAGCAAGATGGCTCAGTGGGTAAAAAGCATGTGCTACACGACCTGGTGACCTGAGGTCAATCCTCAGAACCCACATAAAGGTGGGAGGAGAGAACCAACTCCACAAAGTTGTCCTCTGGCCTCCATATATGCGCCATGGCATGTGCATGTGTGTATGCACACCGTACATACACACAGTAATATAAATAAACATAAATAAATAAAATGTTTTCCTAGTAAACTTGAGGTCTGCCCAGGGGCACTAGGTGGAGTCTCAACACCCTCAAGTTCTTTTACCCCCTGATCCCAGGGTTTATGCAAGGACATCTGAGCCTACCATCTCCCACAGCCTAGACTTATCGGGGCATGTGGCCCCAGTTCTAAACTGTGCAGTTGTGAAGTTGTTTGTTTTGAGACATTGCCTCATTGTGTAGCTCTGATTGGCTTAGAGCTCTCGCCATGTAGATCTGGCTGACCTCAAACTCACAGAGATCCACCAGCCTCTGCCTCTGCGTGCTGGAATTAAATGTGTACACTCCCACGCCTATCCCATGTGAAGTCTTGAGGCTCTCACCCCTGTATATGGGAAGAGACTGCCCACGCCCTTCTTTAAAGCCATGGGCACAGAGCGGGTTGGGATAGGCAGCATGTCCCTGGCACCTTCACTCTGCCCCGACTCCCAGGATAGGCAAGGACTTCCCAGTGAGAACCTGCGGCCAGCACCTCCCAGGTTACGGGGCTCAGTACCTAGTGATGGGACTGAACACTCACTCACACATCATTTCCCGACAGCAGCACAGAAACCTGGACTGGCCCTTCTCTCCTACATGTGGATGTGACTTACTGAGACTTGGCTCCCTGCTTCCCAGCCTGGTCATTGCCTCCCCAGTGAGCGCCTTGCTCCTGGTCCTTGTTCCCAAAGCCTACATGTGATTGGTTTCCATGGTGGCTCACCCTGGCTTCCTTCCCTCTACAGGGACATTTCTCTTCTGTGTACACATACCCTCAAACCCCTTGTCCTTGACTTCCAGATCTCTGAGAACAGCTTCACCTATGAGAGATTCAAAATGAGAGAGGCCTTAGAGAAGGAGAAGAGGAGAGTACAAGACCTGGAGAACCGTCTGACAAAGCAGAGAGAGGTATGTGTCTAGACAGCAGAGGACCAGAGGGTCTGGCGGTGGGCAAAACCTTCTTCTGCCCCCTCTGGCTGTGGGATTTTAAGCAAGTTACTTGCCGTCTCTGGGCCTTGTTGCACCCATATTTGAATAACAGATAATGCATAAGCCAGTCTCATTCAGTTGTGAAAATCAAGCGCTGATAAACACGGAGCACACAGACGTGCACACAGTGGGTGCCCTGTGTCCACCGCTCATGTGATTGTTACAAGCTCATGACTCAGGATCCGAACCCAGGACTCCCAAGTCCTTCAACTTCTTCTACTTTTTCTACTGTACTTCAGCCTGGTGTGTGTAGGACAGCAATGTCAGGGTGTGGGCATCTGAACTTCCAGTCCTTTCGATGTCAGTTTCCCACCAGAATCTGTCATCGCAGTCATCACCGTCAAAACTGAAGGGCATTTCCTGTTTCGACCTGCAATTGTGACACAGCGGGCAGAGAGGAGCAGCTGCACACAGCCTCACAAACTGCGGGTGCTGTTTGCTGGTCCTGGGTCCCCATCGTCCAAAGGACACAAACACACAGATACACACATACATATGCATATACATACACGTGCATGCATACATACATATACACACATGAATACACATACATGCACACACGTATATACATACATACACATATACACACATACCAACATGCATATGCATCTATGTATACACATGCATACACATATACACACATACATGCATGTACATGAACACATACACATACACATTTATATATATGAATACACATATATACGTACATAAATACATATGTACATGCACACAAATACATATGCACATACATATATACATACAGTCACAAGTCATGTATGCATGCCTACACAATTACTTACATATGCGTGTATGCATACACACACACACATACACACACACACACCTTGGCCAATATCTCAGTCAAAGCAGGAAGCCAATACTCAAACTGGCAGTCGTGGGCTGTCAGGGCCAGCTGGTCTCTTTGCATCTATTTTCGGGTGGTTTTCTTACGTAGAGATCCCCACATACTGCCATCCACACCTATCCCTGGGGAACATGTTTTAAGTGCCTCTCCCTAGGCTGGACCTCCTGAGATTCATATTCACTGGATGTCAGGTGGATCTGGAATCTGCATTTAACAAGCTGCCCAAATGACACTGGGGCCCTTTGAACAGCACCACTCAAGGAGAAGCAATGCCAGTCAAACCCTTGGGATTGCACAGCATTCCTGGGCACCATTTGGATGGGAGGCTTCAACTAATGGACAGGTGTCCCAAGGAGGCAGAGTCCAGCAAAGTCAGGGCTGCCGCACTTCCATACAGAGGTATGGTGCATAGGCTGAGCACTGACCGAGGAGGGATCTCGTCTACAGCCTTGTTTCCCTAATGATGCACTCTGAAACTCTGTGGACTTCATCGACAAGGGGTAGGAGAAAAAGAGACTTTAAATTGTTAGACAATGACAAGCTGGAAAATAAATTGGAGCTGGAACAAGACTAATGTAAAAAAGTATATCATGAATCAATGAATAAACCACAATTTTATTCGAGCAGTTACAGGACAAGGGACAGCATGCTGCTTCTACAAAACAGAGCAAGTATGTGGGGCCTGTTGGTGCAAGCCTGTAATCCAGACTATTCAGAAGGCTGAGGCAGGACGATCCCAAGTTCAAGGCCAGTCTTGGTTGAAAATGAGTTCAAGGATAGTCCAGGCAACTTGGTGATAACCTGTCTCAAAATAAAAAGTAAAGAGATGGCTGAGGATATAGCTTAGCGGTCCAACACTTGCTTCAAATGTGTTCTATCCTCAGTGCTACAGCAGAAAAATGAAAAACAGGCTCATGGGGATGAGGCCCTCCTGGGTGCCAGCCCCACAGAGAATCTCCAATAAGAGCTGTTTCAGAGAAGACTCTGTGATGCAACGAGAAACATCCTTAGCAGCACCTTAGAACAGCGGGACACCTCAGAACTGGCCAGTGGTACCACACAGACCAGGAGGAACAGAACATACAGGGACCCACCATTAACAGCAAAGAACCCAGAACCGTGAAGTCAAGGAAACGAACGATGCATAACTCCGGCAGGGATTCTGTAGATCTGACCCTGCTTCCCAAACATGGAGAACAGGGGCAAAAACAGACAAGTTTAAAGCACCTGCCCAACAGAAGGAACAATGCACAGACACAATGCACAGATCGGGCAGGAAATATTTGTAAACCATACACCGAAGAATTGGTTAGTGCCTAACCCATCGGTTCCAGCTTGCTTCTCTGTGGCTGTGCTCAAACACTTGACCCAAAGAGGTTAGGACGAGGAAATGGTTTATTATGGCTTACAGGTTAGAGTTCATCATCGAAGGAAGCCAGGGCAGGAGCTGAAGCAGAGACCCCAAGCCTGTCCACCTAGGGATGTCATCACCCACAGTGGGCTGACCCCGCCCATGTCAACTGATGATTAAGAAATGCTTCACAGCCATGGGCACAGGCCAGTGTGATCTGGGAAATCCTTCATTCCACATTCCCTCCTCCTAGACGTCTCTAGTCTGTTCACGTTGACCACAATGAAGCACATATCATCTACGGAACTCAAGCAGCTCTATCGAAAGAAAACATAGTCCAACTGAAATATGGGCAAAGGAGCCGAAGAGACTGGCTTTTGTTTTCTTTTGTGGTTCTGGGGATGGAACTGAGGGCCTCACACATGCCTGGCAAGTGTTTACCACAGAACTACATCCCAACCCTTTAGGTATTTTTAAATTTTTTATTTCTTGCTAAATTTCCCAGGTGGACCCTGAATTCCTTATGTAACTCCTTATGTAATTCAGGCTGGCCTCAAACCTGCCATCCCCCTCTCTTAGCCTTTCAAGTCGCCAGAATTACAAGCTAGCACCACCATACCTGGCCTCCGTAGACGTTTTTCAAAAGAAGACAAATAGCCATCAGATATATGAAAAAATATTCTGCATTTCTAGGGAAATGCACTTGAAAGCACAGAGATGCGTCGTCTCAAGCCTGTCAGAATGGTTAGTATCAGCAGGATAACCAGCATTACAACACTTGGTAGGTAGAAGCAAGAGGTTCAGGAATTCAGGGTCATCCTCAACCACATAGTGAATTTAAGACCCGTCTCAAAAAGAGTCAAAAATAAACAAGCTACTCAGACCTGGAGTGGCTTAGATGTCATCTACCCAGGCAAAACAGAACAGAAGAAAATGAAGAAGAAGAAAAAAAATAGCTCCAGGCCTCTGGGTGGAGAGCAAAGATGACTGACATAGTGTCTCCTCAGGCAAGCCAGCCGTGTGACCCAGCAGAGAAACAAGTGTGGTCTATGGTAGACTCTCTGGGACACCTGGAGCAATCCACTGAGCAGTGGGTAGCAGGCAGCTCTGTGGGACTCACACCCGTGTTCATTAGGCTAGGTCTGCAACTGTCCTCATGGACTTCCTCCACACTGAGGCCATGTCAGATACCAAAACCACAAAGTGACTCTGGACGAAGAACAGGAACAGCCTAAGAATAGCGGTATTTGTACGTTCCCCCCGAAAGTGTCAGTTTCCTTTTTGATCATAAAAAGAGCCCGTCCTTCTAGAACATTTGGCAAACACAGAATGTTGCTGAGAAGAGCATCGAGGCAGACCTGCTTCCGCGGAACAGAGCTGTCACCAGTGACATTCTCATGTGATTCTCTCCACGGCGTCTTTGTGTTTAACATCCTCATGGCCGACTCATTATCAAGTGAGTGACACGGTGTCTGCTGCTTTGAGAAGCTAGCTCACCACATTATATTTCTCTCACGTGTCTCCGTGTCACTGAATTGCCTTCCACCACCTGCAGGCAAAGGATGTCCTGGGACTGCACTGTGTGGGATGGACCCTGGGCTGTTTGTTCCTCCCTGTGGTGGACTTAGAATTGTTTCCTGCTTTTCATGATGTATGAAAGATGCTCAGAGCAAGGCTTGGTGGTACACACTTGGAATCCCAGCACTCAGGAGGCTGAGGCAGGGGGTTCATGATTCAAAGCCAGCATGGGTTATTGAAACCTTGTCTCAAAAATCAAAATAATAATGATAATAAATAATCCAACAAATATGTAAAAGATGCTTGGCTGAACAACCATGCATTCAGCTTTCAATCCTTAGGATAAATTCTCAAAACCGTCTAACTGCTGGACTGTAGGATGTAAGTGTCTTCCCTCAGAGCTCTTTTTCCCAAGTGACTTTCCAAGAAGAATATGCCCAGGACTGCATCCCATTTCGTGGCACTGCGGATGTGGTTCAGTCAGTAAAATGCTTGCCATCCACTTAATAACTTCTGTTCCATCTCCAGTACCCATGTTTTTAAAAAGCCAGGCAGGGGCTGGAAAGATGGCTCAGCAGTTAAGACCACTGGTTGCTCTTGCAGAGGACCCATATTCAATTCCCAGCACCTACAGGGGTTCTGACACCCTCTTCTGGCTTCTGCAAGAATTGCATGATGCAAGTACACTTACACGCAAGCAAAACACTCATATACATAAAATAATTTTTTTTTTAATCCAGATGTGAGGGCTGGAGAGATGGCTCAGTCGTTAAGAGCACTGGGCTCCTGCAGAGAACCTGGATTTGGTTCCCAGCATCCACATGGTGGCTAACAACTGTCCATAACTCCAGTTCCAGGGGATCTGATAGCCTCTTCTGACCTCTGCAGGCATTGAACAAAATGGCTGCACTTACATACATGTCAAGCAAACACTCATACACATAAAATAAAAACAGTGAATAAAATTTTAAAAATAAATACATAAATAAATAATAATGTGGTGGTGCATTCTTATAATCCCCACTGGGGAGTCAGAAACAGGAAGATCCCTGGGGCTCACTGGCCAGTCAGTCTAGTCTACCTGGTGAGCACTACACTACGCCAGTGAGAGATTGCGTCTCAAAGGAAGTGGACGGCATTTCTGAGAATGATACCTGAGGCTGTCCTGTGGCCTCCACATGTGCACAAATGCATATCTGCATGCACATATGTTCCCCCCCTCACACACACACAAACATGCATACACATGCACATAAATAATATAATGTTTGAGGGAATGGAGAGATGGCTCAGTGATTAAGAGCACTGGTTGCTCTTGCAGAGGACCCAGGTTCGACAACCAGCACCCACATGGTGGCTAAAAACCACTCGTAACTCCAGGTCCAGGAGAATCCAACATTCTCTTCTCAACTCTGTGGGCATTGCATGACATGGGTACACTTACATATATGTAGGCAATACACTCATAGACATAACAAATAAATGAAATATTTTTTAAATAATAATAATTCAGTGTTGGAAACCTGAGCATGATACTTGTAGGAGTGCACACTCCCAGTCCTTCAAGAAGGGTCTTCTAGGGGAGAGCAGGATGTAACAAAGATACACAAAAGGGTTCCAAGGAGAAGTATAAGTTGTGCCAAGGACTTGACAGCTGGGGTCCTATCCAGTCAGGCGCCTGGAGCACAAGGGATGGTGATCCCAGTGCCAAGACTTAAAGGGAAGCAGTGTGTCCCCAGAGCAAGTCACATGGTAAAGGATGAAGGCACTCAGCTCATTTATCCTGGAAAATAGATTTAGAGAGAGACATGACAGCCCTCCTCAAATATTTAAAGAGCTGTGTCATAAAAGAGAAATAAAACTTACTCAAAGAGCTCTGGATGGCAGAATGGGGTTCAGAAACCAGAAATCACAGGAGACAGAGCGTGGCTGAAAATAAAAGAGAGTTCTGCATTAATTGGAACCTTCCAGAAAAGGAACGGGCTTTGGACTTAAAATTAAAAAAGAACATCAACAGAATGGAGTCTGCATGCCCTCGGAAGCCACAGGGGACAAGGGGTGAGGGTGGATATTTAATCCCAAATGTCTATTTATTTGATGTGTGTTGTTTGTCTAGGAAATAGAATTAAGAGAGGAAAAAGAGGATGTTTTAAATAATAAATTAAATGATGCCCTGGCTATGGTAGAAGAAACTCGGCAGATGAAGACAGCGGAGGGTCTGAGAGCAGAGAGCCTCGCTCTGAAATTAAATGAAACACTAGCCGAGCTGGAAACTGCCAAGACAAAAGTGGTAGGTCACCCCCAAACGGTGTACTTTCCCTAAATGGAAGATGATGGTATCAGGAAACACAGGGTTGAGACCAGGCCCGCCCAACATCAGGCTGCCAACATCCAGTCGGACACCTTTCTTCTCGGGGACTGTCCTGTGCCTTGTGGCACGAGCAAGATCCCCTTCTCCCAGCTGAGACTGACAGAGTCTCTCAGATACTGCCAAGTATTCCTTAGGAGCAAAATCACCCCCTGTTGAGAAATATTAGCTTGATGGGCCTGACAGGGCAGGCTTGTAATCCCAGCTATTCAGACGCTGAAAAGGGAGACACGTGTTCAAGGTCTGCCTGGGGGCCACAGAGTGAGTTCAAGGCTAGCTTGGGCAACTTGGTGAGAATTTGTGTCAATCTAAAATAAAAATAATACTTTTTTTTTAAAGACTGAAAGTATGCCAGGTGAAGTGGCACATGCCTTTAATCTCAGCACTTAGGAGACAGAGACAGGCGAATCACTATGAGTTCAAAGCCAGCCTGGTCCACATAGCAAGTTCCAGGTCAATCAGTGCTACATAGTGAGACCCTGTCCCAAAAGAAAAAAGTAAAAGCACTACGGAGATGGCTCAGTGGTTAAGGGCACTGGTGACCCTCGCAGAGGACCTGGGTTCAGTTCTCAGTACCTACATGGCGACTAACAACTGTCAGTAACTCCATTTCGATGGGATCCGATGCCCTCTTCGGCAGGCAAAACACTCATTCACATGAAATAAAAATAAATTAATTAAAAATAAATAAAATGAAAATAAAGCCAGAATATGACTTGATGGGAGAGTACGTGCCTAAAATGCACAAGGCCTTGGGTTTGATCCCTGGTACGGAAAGGAGGGAGGGAAGGGCGGGCGACGAGGAGAGAGGAGGGAGGGAGGGAGGGAGGGAGGGAGGGAAGAGAAGAGAAACTTTGGCTTGGAAAGAAAGTACCCAAGATGCAATGCTGCCTCTTTCCAAGGCGTATTTGGAGGCATAGCAAGGTTCTCACAGGATCAAGAAGGGCCAGGGAGTCCCAATCAGGGTGACTCATGATTTCCACGGGCTAGAGAGTCTGAAAGCTCCCACTCGGCATTCAGGGCTCCACATTCACTCAAAGATTATCAAGTGCACAAAGAGGGACTGGAATAGGGAGGCAAGCTCAGGGCGGGACCCCAGGGGGCCGTTGATGTCGTCCAGAATCCTGGTGACCTGAACACCTGGAGGTGGGAAGGACCAAGCAGACACAGGCAGCGCCTCAAAGCTGCCACCCGAGGGGGAGTGAGCCCCAAGGAAAGGGAGGAACAAAAGGAGACTGGTGAGCTTCAAGGCAGGCCTCTTGAGACACGATGGCACAAGGATGGCATCTTGGGATGTGGGAGTCTTGGGTTGGGGGTGGGGCTCCCCGGCAGGGGACTGTTTTCTTACAGAACATGAGGCAACAATGTATCAAAGTTCCAGCGCTCCCTGATTCTGGTGCTGAAGTAGATATGGAGCAGGGCTGTGAGATGAGCAGGCACTATCTGGAGGTGACAGGGACAGCTAGGAGACTCCACCCAGCACATCCCTGAAAAGAGGAAGCAGGAACCAGGGAAAGCAAGTCTGGAGATCAGGAGGGAGCGAACGGGTTGGGAGGGGGATGCTGAGGGAGTGGAAGGTGGACATGATTCCTATGGCCCTTGTAGGTCTTTTTTGTAGGCCCTTGTAGCTGCATTTTTTCTAGATGTGGTAGTGAACACTTAATCCCAGCACTTTGAAGACAAAAGCAGGTGGATCTCTGTGAGTTCAAGGCCAGCCAGGGCTATATAGTGAGACTTTGTCTCAAAAAAAAAAAAACGACAACAAAAAATTACATTTTTATTCCCTTATCCACCAGAAAAAAGGAAAAAGAAAAAAAAATTAATGTCATCGTTAAAACTTGAAAAAAAAAAAGCAAGGAAGGAAGGAAGGAAGAAAGAAAGGAAGGAAGGGAGGAAGGAAGGAAGGGAGGAAGGAAGGGAGGAAGGAAGGGCTGGAAAGATGGCTCGGTGGTTAAGAGCACTGACTGCTCTAGTAGAGTACCTGGGTTCAGGTCCCAGCACCCACATGATGACTAACAACTACCCATAACTCCAGTTCCAGGGGAATTTGATGCCCTCTTCTGACCTCTTTGGGCACTGCATGACATGGGTGCACTTACACACATGCAGACAACACACTCGTACACGTAAAATAAAAATAATAAAACATTCAAAAAAGAAAAGAAGAAACACAAATTAATTTGCTTTTTCCCTTTCAAATTGCTCATTAACACGTATCAAACACCTGGGTCTAGGTGCTGTGGGCATAGCAGTGAGACAGCTTTTACTGCTGAAGTTCAGACAGGCTTCTGCTATGTGGAGCTGAGGGACAAGGAGGGATGAGAAAGAAACGAGATTCACATGGCAGTGAAGGTCTCAAGGACAAGAAAACCAGTAAAATAGAAATGTCTCAGACTAGTCAGTGAGCAGGTGTCTGGAAGGGGTCCTCCAAAGGGGGAGTGTTAGAGCCATGACCTGAAAGATTAGATAGATCAGCCAGGCAGGGAGACAGGGAAGGAGTGGACTGGGGGCAGGAACAGCACATGCAGAGGCTTTGAAAAGGGGCCCAGCTTTGCGACGGCATGTGCCAGGAAGACCGATTGTCGCCAGCCAAACCAGCTCCTGCTTTCAGACCGTCCTCACTGTTTCCCCAGATCATGATGGAGGAGCGGGTGAGACTACAGCAGCAGGCGATGAAGGCCCTCCAGGATGAGCGGGAATTCCAGAAACACGGCTTCGAAGAGGAAATTGCGGAGTACAAGGAGCAGATCAGGCAGCACTCCCAGACCATCGTGAGCCTGGAGGAGAGGCTCCACCAAGTGACTCAGCACCATAAAAAGATAGAAGAGGACATCGCGACGCTGAAGGACGGTGACCCAGGTAGGACCAGGCTGCAGGGGAAACCAGGGCACCTGAGCAGCTCTTGCAGGGCCCCGGAGCTGACTACTGAAAGGCGGGGCCCCATCTGAAAGCTCCCTCATTCTCTGCGGGACTCTTTGCCCCTTCAGGGCCCAGTCGAACCTAAGTAACAACAATGAGTCAGGACATTCTTTGTGCTGACCCAGTGAGCTGGCAAGATGCACAGGCAGCCAGAGCCGTTAGTGGAGTTATCTTTTCCACATGAGAGCATTAAGTCTCTCTGTGCCACTGGCCACTAACAACCTGATTGATGTACTCTCCTGGGCAGCCGGGACTATTCTCTTACAAAACGAACCCCAAAGAGAGGCTGAAAACAGCATTCCCAGTTCTACCACTAGTTCACCCTAAATGACCTTGGTCACTCATGACAGACACTAAGCTCTGGATGGAGAGTTCTAGAAACAGAGACTGCAAGCCAAATTCCTCAGCATCAGCACTGGTTGAGGCTGGATAAGCTTTATTCGGAGGATGGGAGGATTGTCTCAGACATTCAAGGGGTGTTAGCTCCATCCATGGAGGGGAGATGATGTGACCTGTCGCCCAAGGCTGCACTTCTCGAAGCTTACCTGGACCTTTGCCAGCAGGTCCCTTATTCCCATGTCACTCCCTTGTCTGTAAATGTCATTGATGACCCCTGCCTCACACACTAGCCACGAAGATCTCATGGCCATATTAGCCCGTTTTTCTGTGGCTGTTAATCCAGTGCCATGAGTAGGAAAGTCATAAAGAGGTTTAGTTTGGAGTCAGGTTCAAGGTCGAAGGCCTTCATCTGGTGATGGCCTTGCTGGCAGAGTCCTGAAAAGGCCCAGGTGTCACGTGTAAGAAACAATATTCAGGGCAGGGGATATGGCTCAGTTGGTAGTGCCTGCCTAGCATGAAGGAAGCTCCAGGTTCCACCTCCAACATAAACCCAAGGCAGCAGTGCATGCCTGTGATCTCAGCACTTGAGAAGCAGAGGCAAGAGGATCAGGAGTTCAAGGTCATCCTCTGCTACATAGTAAGTTTGAGGCCAGCCTGGTCTACATGAGACCCAGACTTAAAACAAAAAAGAAAGAGAGAGAGAGAGAGAGAGAAAGAGAGAGAGATCTGGTCTCTGTCCCTTTTATAAAGCCACTGGTAGCATCCTGCCAGCACCACCCTAATTGATGCGATCTAATCTAACCACACCCAAAGGCCTCTCCTCTAAAAATATTTTTATTTATTTTTATGTAATGTGTATGAATGCTTTATGTACACATATGTAAGTGCACCATGTGCATGTAGTGTCCACAGAAGCCAGAAGAGGGTATTGGATTCCATGGAACTTGAGTTACAGAAGGCAACTACCATGTGGGCACTGGGAACCAAACCTCAGTCCTCTGTGACAGCAGCCAAAGTTTTTAGCTCCTGAGTCATCTCTCCAGCCCCATAGGCCCCCCCCTCTAAAGGCCACAGTGAGTTAGAGTCTCTACCTTCTTAAACCTCACAGTAGGGATTAAATGTCAATACAGCATCTCAGAGGATGCAAGCTCTATTCAGACCTCACACACAGACTCAGCCTGTGACACAGCACTCACGTAGGGCGTCTCAGGACACAGACAGCTGTGGGTACGAGGTGCCTCGTGAGGTGTGAGAGACACTGGTGCGTTCACAGGAGAGGGAAGGAGAGAATCTGCTGTGTGAGGACTATGATCACGCTGACCTGTCCCTCTTATTCAGCTCAAAAGAACGAAACACCCCAAGACACCCCATCGACACCCCCGTTGGACAGCAATACCAAAGAGATGGCATGCGACCACTTGATGTGAGTACCACGGACAGAGTGCTCCCAAGGCACGAGAGCAAACAGGGGTGAGGGGGAGACCAGAGTGAGACCCATGTCTGGAGAACTGGGAAGGCTGCTGAGACCCACTTTCTCATTGCTGCTTAAGTTTCTTCATTCCTGTAGCAAGCAGGTCAGGATGGTGTGTGTGGTAGAAATATCCAGGCAGCTCTGTGTTCAAATCCCAGCTCCATACTTGGTGGCTGTGTGGTGCTGGACGAGTCAGGTCACCTTCCTGAGAGGCTACATCAGTGGGATGCATATGCCTGTCACTTGTGAGCCAACACTGTGATTGGCTCCTCTTCCTGAGCCCCTTTAGGAGGGAGCCTGTTCCCTGTGATGGAAGTTGACAGTGGAGGTCTTTAACAGTGGAGACCACGTACCAGGCTCTAAAAGGCTTAAGAGGTTGAACTAAAACTCGGGTCAGCAAGATGACTCAACAGATAAAGCCATTTGCTACAAAGCCTAAAAACATGAGTTTGATCCCCCAGCCCACCCCCAACCCTGGTCTACATGGTTAGAAGAGAGAACTGACAACTGCAAGTTGTCTTCTGACCTCCACGGGTGTGTTGTGGTACATGGGTACCCACACACATACAAAATAAATAAATAAAATAGCTTTTTTAAGAGTTGGACTAATTGACCTAATGCTCTCTATTCTCCAACCCTAAGAGTCAAGGAGTCAATTGAGCCTCAAAGAACTAACAGTTTACAGAGAAGCAAAATCTGTCCATGGCCTGGCATGGTGGCACATACCTGTAATCCCAGCACTCGGGAGGAGGGCACAGGAGGATTGCCATTTTGAAGCCAGCCTAGGCTACATAATGAGTCCCTGTCTTATTGTTAGAACATTTGCATATGTGAGGCTCTGGGTCAGATCTCCAGTACAACCAACCAACCAACAAGCAATGACCAGGAAAGGTTCAAAAAGCTGCCACAGTGTGTGAACACAGGGGCGTTAGGTTCTCAGTCCAAGAAAGACAGACTTATCAGTGTGACAGAAGGGCCTGCAGGCTACATGTGAGTCCCGCTGAGGGAGCCGGGGACAGAGGCCGCTGCAGCCAAGGTGCTCTGTGATCAGTGGGGTTTGTTGTTTGTTTGTTAGAATTCCATACCTGCGTGTTGTATTTGCATGATGTCTACCCCTCCCAGTCCCCCCTCAACTCCTCCCATGCCCCACCCCCACTTCCTTTTCATTTCTTTTCTTTTTTTTCTGACCACTGCATTTAATGCTGGGAGAGTTAGAGTTACAGCCAAGAATACACACACACACACACACACACACACACACACACACACACACATAGACTAGGCACAGCTATTTCATTCTAGTGATCATTAATTTTTACTTTTATTTTGGGGGCATGCAGCCTGCTAGTGCCTTGCTTTGTTTCTTAACAGCCTCTCCCTTCAAAAGTCTGTGTGACAGCACAAATGGGGGTACGTGCCTATCGTTCCTGCTCTTGGGAGGCTGAAGCAGGAGGATCTCAAGTTTGAGTCTAGGCTGGGAAAAAATATCTGTGAGAGGAGCCTGGGTTTCCAGAGCCTCTGAGCTCACCTGCAGTGACAGCCTGCGAAGCCTGTCACCAGGTTCTGCACAGCACCATCCCTGCGTGTCCATGAACACACAGAACCTGTCTTCCAGGTCAAGGTCCCTCAGGTTCAGAAACACAACCCAGTTCCCATTCACTCCCAAGCCCACCCTCACCTACCAGGCCCTCTTCCTGTGGTCCCTGCCGAGTGCCCATCCTATAGAGTGACCCTTCCCTGGGCATAGCCATTCTCATGGTACCAAAGATGTCTCCTGACCTCTAGGGCCTGGGTAAGCTGTCCTCTCACCCTCCCTGCACCGCCTTCTGGTCCCCCACCTCCTCTCCTCTGCCCGGGCAGTGCCTGGGTTCCCACAGTTCCTTTGGGAATAGCAGCACTCACACAGGCTCGCCTTCCCACAGTGCGCTGGTGAGGAAGCAGAAGCCCAGCTCTCTCTCTTCCTCAGGAAGCACTGAACCCATCCAATGGTCTTCCACCAAACCCACAGGCATGTCAATCAAGCGTGCTGACAGATATCAAGCAGGACCAGCTGGCAGCATCTCACCAGCCACAGTGCACCTCAGTGCAACCCAACCAGACCCTTTGTTCTGGCTCAAAGTGTGCTAAGCGAGAGCATGTCAAAATGAATGTTCTTTTAAGAATATTCAAAGGCTGCCTGTCCCCCTTGCTGGGCTGGGGTCCCAGGGATCCTCACTGAGCCTTTACTCTGGGCTCTCCCTTCCAACCACTTGGGAGTCACCGAGATAGTTGAACAGAGCTGACTTGGCCCATTTTTGTGAATTTCAGAGACGACTTACTGACTGCTCAGAAGGAAATCCTGTCTCAGCAGGAGGTCATCATGAGGCTAAGAACAGACCTCAATGAGGCCCACAGCCGGATGTCAGATCTGAGAGGTTTGTATGAGTTCCTGGGTCCCTTGATATCCTGACCAGCTCAGGAAGTAAGTGCCGTCAAAGAGTCAGCAACCTTGGCTGCCAAGTCCCCAGTGGCCCTGCCTTTCTGTGTGCCTGCAGTCCCCGTAAGCCGGAGTCGCACAGACTGAGCCCTAGACTTGGCCCTGGGGCCCATCCGCAACCCCCTCCCCGGGGTCCACCTTGGACTTCTGCATTGAAACTGTTAAATTTAGGACAGAGAAAGAAGAAAGTTTAGGTAAAAGACAAGAGCCAGACCTTTCAGCAGACTGAACAGCATTCGTTCAGCAAGGTGGCAACAGCTTCTCAGAAAGCCAGCTGTGCAAAGGTGGAAGGGGGTGGAGGACTTTACTGGGAATAGAGAAGGTGCACACCCGTGTGCACGCACGCATGCACACACACACAGAGCTGTGAAGTCTGGGCTGGGGTGTCCTTGGGCCCTTTTCCTGGACCTGCTTGCTTGAGCAGAACAAAGAAGCTGTTTAACTCAGATGGCTAGTTGATAAAGGAGAGACAAAGGCAGCCGCAGAGACAGGAGACAAGCAGATCCCGGCAAGAGGAGCGGGTTGTGGCTCTTCTGCAGCTGTGGCATTCCATCAGGCCGAGACAGGGATATGGCTGTTAACAGTGAGGCTAGGGTGAGACATTTTTCTCGGGAACTTCTGGTTCCCATCAGAAACCAACATTCTTCTTGGGGTGAAGTGTCTTTACTGCAGGGCCCTCCCTCCACCGAGGGCAGTGGTGGGGTGCCCCTAGAGTAGGACAGATTGCGGGGCCCAGGTGCAGTGTACAGGAACTCCCCAAGCCTCGTCTTCCTCCTGAAGAAGACCACACACCTGCTTCCTAGGGTTGCCGTGGACATCGATAGCCACCCAGGGTAGGGGAGAGAAAGCCTGCGTGTCACACTCTTGACTGACATACAGCCTGGCTCACACACCACATGTGCTGTGTGTTTCTCTCTCTCTCTCTCTCTCTCTCTCTCTCTCTCTCTCTCTCATCCCCTCATCCCTCCCTCTTGCTTCTTACAGCCCCCTCTGTTTCTCCTCACTAGTCTCCACGGGGACAAAAAGTCTAGGCAGAAGGGATTGGGGAGGTATCAACACTAGATTCCAGAAGTAGAAAGAAGGAGGAGGAGGAAGGGAGGAAGGAGAACTTGTCGCCTATCTACAGCTTCTCCCCATCCCTAAACCCTTGGGAATATTTGTTCCCTGAGGCCATTCCTGTGAATACCATCATCATTTTGATGGCTGGATTTTTCAGAGTGGTTTTCCTATGGGAAAGTAGGAAACAGTATAATACAGAGGTCTGAAATCCAGACAGTTCTAGGACCTGTTCATTATGAGTTCCTTGACTTTAGACAAGACTGCCTCCCTGAGCCCTGGGGTCCGCATCTGTGAGGGGGAGCAGGGTACGCATGTTAACTCCCTCATAGGCTGCCATGAGGAATCAAAGTAATACAAGGGCTTCAGTGTGGGTTTCCCAGCAGCAAGACCTTAAGACCAGAACTCTACTACAGCCAATTTAGTCAAGTCATAATCCCAGGAAACACCCCCCACAACCCTGCAGTGGAGTAGGAAGTGACCCACAGGGAGAAAGGAAAGAACAGCAGGCTGCCAATCAAGTGAGCATTGTGGCATCCAAAACTAATGCTGCCAGAAAGATCCAGGAGCAGGGTGGGGCATGAGCCAGCAGGCTGCCTCCTGAGGACCAGAAGAGCCAGGGATAGGTCTACTGCCTGCACCAGCTACAGGTGGGACATTTTTATATGTGGCAGACACATAACCGGAAAGCTCCAGCAGCCTGTGAACACCCTTGGTCAAAAAGAGACAGAAACAGGGGCTGGAGCAACGGTTCAGCAATTAGGAGCACTTGCTGTTCTTGCAATAGAACTGGGTTTGTTTCCCAGCACCCATATGACAGCGTACAACTATCTATATAACTCCAGTTTCGGGGGATCAGACACCCTCTTCTGGCCTCTGAGGCATTGCATGACACAGGTGCACTTACAAACATGCAGTCAAAACACTTATAAACATAAAACTAAAATTAATCAATTAGTAAAGGGCTGGAGAGATAACTTAATAGTTAAGAGCACTGACTGCTCTTGCAGAGGATCCATAACTCAAATTCAAGAGGAATCCAGTGCCCTCCCTCTTCTGACCTCAACAGGCATCACTCAGCGTGAGTGCACTTACATACATGCAGGCAATACACTCATATACATAAAATAAAAATAATGATAAAATATTAAATCAATTTTTAAATGAAGAATCGGCTGCAGATGTGGCTCCGATGATAGACAACTTTCCTTGCATGCATGAAGCCCTGGGTTCAATCCCCAGCACCTCATTAAACTGAACATAGTATTATACACCTATAACTCTAGCACTCAGTAAGTGGAGACAGGAAGATCAGAAGCTCAAGGTCATCCTTGACTGCCGAGCATGTCTGGATACATGAGAGGCCTATCTAAAAACAAAAAGACTGAGAAGAAACAACAGCTGAACATTACCCAGCACCCTCGACAACCACCACAAGGCATGGGTTGGGCCTGACACACAGCAGCCCAGTGGAGCGAGGCAAAGGCCCAGTTCAGTCCCATCCACCGCAAGGTGAACCTTGCCGCCCTTTCTGTCATGTGCCAAGGCTCAGACGGGGGTCCTGGCCAGACTAGAGCCCCTGAGAATCCCGGAGGCCCGGGGACGGGGAGGGGGGTGAAGGGGAGAACTTGCCTCATGGATATGTAGGCCTGGCAGAGGGTCCAGGGCCCCAACAGAGATCTGAGGTGAGCGACTACTCACCACCTTTCTGTGACCCCCAGGGGAGCTCAGCGAGAAGCAGAAGGTGGAGCTGGAGCGGCATGTGGTCCTGGTGCAGCAGCAGAACAGCGAGCTGAACCTGCTCAAGGCGAAGGTGGCGCAGACGAGCAACCTGGTGGAGAAAAAGGACAGGGAGTTGAAGTTCCTCAAGGAGGCGCTCAGGTGTGGGAAGGGGGTCCATGCGGTGTGACCAGCCCGAGGCGGCTTGCACAGAAAGACGGCTCAGTAAATACTGGTTGAGTTGGATGGATGAATGAATGACGTGTGTTTCATTGTTTCACAGCCTGCTTCATTAAAACTGAGCTTGGCTTACTTCTGGGCTCAGTTAAATGCCACATCCTGCGGGAAGCCCTCCCTCCCTCGTCCTCACCACACAGCCACCAGTTCCTTCTGCTGTGCCTCCCCCACTTTGCCTCCCACAGTAAAACCATTCTCACCTGTGCTCCTGGTCCTTCTAGCCTCTATTGACTTCCCAGGGCCTTTAGAGACCTAGCCTGCTCTTGACTTCCCAGCATTCTTAGAGGCTGGCGCATAAAGAAGCAACAAATGAGCTGAAGCTGGGGGCTTAAAATATATACAGAATATCATTTAAAAGAAATATAAAATATTACTTTGTCTCATAGATTCTTTTTTAAAATGTGAGTCTGCACGTTTTTATAGCTTATTGTCAATGTAAAAGCATGAAGCTCTTGAGGATTAGAGAAATGTCTCAGGGGTTAAGAGCACTGGCTACTCTTGCAGAGGACCAGAGTTCGATTCCCAGAACCCACATGGTTCTTAACTCCAGTTCCAGGGGATCTGATGCCCTCTTCTGACCTCCACGAACATTGCACAACACACATGCAGGCAGTATACTCATGCTAAAATAAAAATAAAATATGTTTTTAAATGTCGCTCTCACGTCAAAGAGGATAAAAGATGGTTTATACTGGAACCAAATATGAGTAACTATGGCCTGGGAACACAGATTCAGCTTACCCCAAATTCCATGTTCCAATGTGGTAACAGTTTCATGAAGTTTGGGGGTTTGTTTTGGGCTTTTTTGGGCGGGGAGTTCTGGTATTCTGTTTTATTTTGTTTGGGGGGATGTTTGTTTGCTTACTTGCTTCAGACAGGGTCTCCCTATGTAACCCTGCTGGCCTAGAACTCACTATGTAGACCAGGCTGGCCTCGATTTCAGTGATCTTCCTGCCTCCAAGTGCCGGGATTAAAGGCACATACTATGATGCCCTACCCAGTTTCATAAAGTTTTCATAATATTTTACAGTAACAGAACAAGAAAAGTCATCAATCAAGACACTTTTCAAATCCACTGTACTCAAAGGATGTTAGATCACACACAGAGGTGGCCAATAAATGTCTATTTATGATGCTACAGCAGCCCAAGATATTTGTGCAACACTCCAACCTCTGCACAGTCACTGATGCACTGATGTGCTAATCAGCTAACCTTTCTGGAATGCTCAGTGTAGGACCACTTGGAGCTGCCACTTCTTCCTGGGAACTTTAGCTCATGTCCTCCGAATTTAAACATGAGTTGTCTTTTCCTGAAAATGTGCAATCTAGGTTTTGTATATCTCAGATAGTTTGAGTGCCTTGTGGCTCATAGCCACAGCAGACCCACATGGACATTCCTGGCTCAGGCTTCCAGCTTTGATAGCCAGACAGCACTACTTAAAAGCTCTGTGACCACTACTTAAAAGCTCTGTGACCACTACTTAAAAGCTCTGTGACCACAGGCAAATGTCTGTCTATCTTTTTTTTTTTTTGCTGTGGTGGTGATGGTGGTTGGATCTTTGGTTTGGGTTTGGGTTTTGGTTTTGAGATAGGATCTCACTGTGTTGCCCAGGCTAGCCTGGAACTCCTGATCCCCCTGGCCCCAAACTCCAGTGTGTTAGGATTATGGGGGTCTGCTACCATCCCTGGCCTGACTTGTGAGGTTATGGTGAGAACTGTTAGCAGACATGAACAGTCAAACACTGCAGGCATTCAAGAAAGGTCTCTGTCACCACCATAGCAGGTGAACACGGGGCCCAGAGTTGGAGACATGACAGGGCAGGTGTTTCCCACCCACCAGTCCTCTACGGTCCCCTGAAAACAATTTCTGTAGTATTCTGGGGATAGGAGACTTGAAGTTTGAAGGTACCTATGACAACAGCTCTGCTTCCCTGCCCACTGAAGGATGCAAAGGTACATGAACTTTGAGCTGCCTGCCACCCATGACGCCTCTCTCTGCCCTAGGGCTTCCCAAGAGAAACACAGACCCCACCTGAGCACGGAGAAGGAACAGAAGTCCAGGAATCTGACCCAGAAGTGTGACATGTCAGTGCAGATAGAACCAGTACACCCGGATGTATTCTCCAGTGGCCAAGAGGTTAGTGTCAGCCGGCCGGAGCTCCAGGCAGGACCTGCCACCCAGAGCCTGGGTGGCGGCTTCCTTCCCACACTGAAGTGGAGCCTTTCTAAATTCTAAGAGGATTGCTTGTTCGTGTTGAATTACAAAGTGGAGCAGAGCCCAGCTCCCACCAATCGCTGTCTCCAGGGTTACACTATCAGCAGTGGAAACAGCACCACCCGCTGTGCGTCCTAGAATCATGAATGGGCAGTGGTTGGCGATCAGCCTCAGATCCAGTCTATCTGGGTTCAAATCCCAACTCTTCCACCTAGAAAGTCTATGACAGTTCCCACCTCATGAGGTGATTAGAAAATAAATTCTGTTTCTGCCTACACTCAAACACACACAAACACATGTATACCTTTATCTGGTAGACTTTTGTTGTAGTTGCTAATGGTGACAACTTGTTTGTTTTCATCTAACACGATTTACTTATTACCTCTGTATGGTGTGGTGTGGTGTGTGTGTGTGTGTTATGTGTATGTGTACACATGTGTATGGAAGTCAAAGCAGGACATTGGGGATCCTACTCTATCATGTTCTGCTTAATGTCCCATGAGACAGGGTCTCTCACTGAACCGGGAGTTCACCATTTTGTTTTTCTGACTAAGCTAACTGGCCAGCAAGCCACAACAATCCTCCTGTTTCGGCATCCTCCCCCTCATCTTCCTCACCAGCTCTGGGGTTACAGATGCACTCTGGGTCCACACTCAGCTCTTACACAGGTGTTGGGGATCTGAACTCAGGTCCCAATACTTGCACAGCAAGTGCTCTTAACCCACTGAGCCATCTCCCCAGCCCACATAACACTATTCAATAGCATCCTTTCAACTAAGTATGTAGAAGTCCACTTCATTCTTTGAAATGGCTGCCTGGAGTTCCACTGGGTCCCTTTTATCTACCCAGCTCCCAGATGATGGCTATTTAGACCCATATACATAGAACTCATTTTGTGGGGTCCAGAGGCTTCCTAGACTGGGTAGCGCAGAACCAAATAGCCATGTGGTCAATGTGCTGCCCCACGTCGAGCAATTGGTAAGGTCTCTCTACCCACCTTTCCAGAAGTCCCAGCTGCGCAGACTGTGTCTGAGAACAGGACTCTCACAGCCACCATGCTGTAGGGCGACGTTTCCTATCATTCCTCACAGGCTGATTGTGGGATGTAGTGGTTCCTTGAGGCCTCAGTTTCCTGGGATCTGGGACATCACAAAGATCAAGGGCCAACTGTGTCAATGAAGACACTGCCCTGCCAGACAGCAGAGAGCCAGGGCCATGAGCAGCCAGATGAAAGCACTCAAGGTCCAGCTGTCCATTCTTGGCACTGAGTGCTATCCAGAGCACTTTAATAGAAGTGGATCCTGTTGCTCAGGGCAACCAGGGAGGAAATGCCGGACAGGAAATGTAAGTCACTCCTGCTAGAATCCTGAGCCCACACAGCAGGACCTGACCCATAGCCATTCAGTCCTCCAGCAACTACTGAGCACCTGCTGTATGCCAAGCCCTGTGCCAGAGACAGGGAAAGTTGCACGGATTTCCCCCACCTCATACCAAACTCCCCTGTACTCTGCATGTGTAGGTTGGAAAGGTTTGTTGAGCCCCACCCGACTTTTAGTTTCTGTCAGAAGGTTGAGGGGGATGGGGAAGGGAGGCTGCAAGACAAAGAGCAAAAAGTATCTGTTCCTTCTTGGAACAGTGGTCCTCACCAAACCTACTTCCTGTTGTCTAAGCCCAAGAGGATCAGAGGCCTCAAGAGTTGTATGAGAAAGAATCTCTGTCCTCTCTAAGTCAAAAATGTTCCCAGAGGAATGCGCTCTAACAGCAGATGAACAAGGCCTGTACAGAATCAAGCCTTGTGGTAGACCCTCTGGAGAGCAGGAAGCAGGCTAGAACTGGGGGCTAAGGACAGGCCAGGTCCCCTTGTGGAGCCAGCCCTTGTCTGCCAGAAGGTGTGACCGGCTCCTCACACCTACTTCTGCATTCCATCGAGACTTCGCGTTAATGGAGCGTTGTGCTCAGTCCTAGGAGGACCAGAGTCTTTGCAGGACAGGGCTTTGCCATCATGGAGCCTGTGTGGTAGGGAAGGAGACAGAGAAGAAAGGCAATGGAGTAAAATGTCCTGCGGAGTGGAGGGGAGTCACGTGGCCTGGGAGCTGTTCAACAGGATTTGGGGCGGAGAGCATTGTGGTGGGAAAGGGACTCTTGCAGTTCTGGTGGTCAGAGAGGCCTGTGCAGAAGGAGATCTGGAACAGAGGGAGAAGGAAGTGGGACAGGGACATGGATGGGAGGGGGCACTCCCAAGGGGGCCTCAGACAGTGCTGCTGAGTCTTCTGAAGGAGTGAGTCTCTGGGCCTTGAACCCCAGGGAGGGGTTAAGGGGGAGGCAGTGTGACTAGCACAGGGCCTGGGACTGGCATCCCATAGGCCTCGAAGAAGCACTTGAGTCAGCAAAGGAAGAAGAAAAAGAGAACTCTGTCTGTCTGTCTTTCTCTCCCTCCCCCACTCTGTTGGAGGGGGTATCTCTCACTCTCTGGAGTTGGAGGATCTTACACGGGTCTGTTCATCATCCATCTGCTGCAGAAAGATCAGTTCCTAGGTCTTGGCTGCCTGGTCCTTGATCTAGGTGCCTAGAATAGTATCTGGCAGAGAGACAGAGAGAGAGAGAGAGAGAGAGGAGAGAGAGAGAGAGAATCTAGGTAGATAATGACTCACATGCCTATATACCTAGAAATAGACAGGGTTGGGCACGTGACTCAGGGTGCAGTGTTCCCTGACTGTGCATAAGGCCCTGGGTTCAATCCCCAGTACTGCATAAACCACTCCTATAATCCCAGCACTGAGGAGGGTCAGGAGTTCAAGGGCATCCTTGGCTGTATAGAAAGTTTGAGACCAGCCTGGGATACCAAAAAGAAAAACATTTCTAAAAAAAGAAATAGAGACGGAGCTATCTAAGTAGTGCCACACATTTTAATCATTTCAACCTCTATATGCTGTCCCGGTATCTTCCCATATCTATATCTATAATCTAAAATGAATCGACATTGCTATTACAAAAATAGTTACAAAAGAACCAGATTGTCATTTTCTTCCCTTTCTTGCCAGTTTGGCTGAGGCCCGCCCCTAGCAACAACTGAAAACGGCTCCCAGCCCCCCAGCCCCTGTCGCCACTTAACTATGTACCTCACATTCGTCACTGCCCGCCGAATCTTTCCCTATTCGCCGTCCCCACTGTCTATCTCCCCAGATTAGGGTACAAAATCCCTAACAGTGAAGATGTTGCCAGTGTTAGCCGCTGATGGAGCCCCAGAGCCTAGAGCAAACTTGGCACTCAGAGGTGTGGAATGAATGCATGAATGAACAAATGAATGAATGAATGACTTGCTAGAGATTTGATGCGTTAATTACAGTTCTGTGACAGGCCTTCAGGACAGCCTCGAATCTCTAAGCGATAGGTAAATGTGTCTGTGGGAATTTTTCTTTTCTTGAGAGAGGATCTTATATAATGAAGGCTGATCTCCAGGTAGCCAAGGATGACTTTGAACTTCTGATCCTCCCCGTACTCTCTCTTTCAGGTGGGAACCACAGGCATGTGTCATTCACCTGGTTTATGTGGTGTTGGGATAGAACCCAGGGCTCTGCATCTGAGGCAAGCATCCCACCTTACTGAGCTATATCGCTTTTCTAAAGAAAAGAATCCTGAATTCTTCTGAATTAATCTTAAAAGGGAACATGGCCCTTAATGATAAATCCTTCCTTATCTTTCCCTGAGAACAACCCCCACTCTAACCCCAAACTCTCCCCAACAGGGCCCACATGTGGCCAGCAGATATCACGCTATAAGAGGCAGGTATGGAAATTTCTGTTGTCTGTCTGGAGGTCCTGGAGTCTCAGAGGAAGGTCTCTTCAGAGTAAGCAAGGGCCAGGCTGCAGTACCCCAGCAGACAAGAGAAAGCCATCCTTATTACCAGCGTAAAAGAAAGCTTTTGTGGTCACATCTACAAAGGCCGTCTGGCACTCTGAGAGTGCAGTTCAGCAGCTGAGTAAGCGTTTAACATGCACAGAACCCTGAGTTCCATCTTTAGCCCCACAGAAGAAAACAAAAAGGAAGTACAGCTTGAGAAGCTGGAGATGACTCCGTGGTTAAGAACACACACTGCTCTTGTAAAGGACCCGAGTTCAGTGCCCAACATCCACATTGGGTAGCTTACAACTACCAGTGAAAGTCAGCTGACACCCTCTGCTGACACTCTCTGCTGGCCTTCTTGGGCCCTGTACTCATATACGAGCATACACACACACGCACGCACGCACACACACACACACACAAATAAATCTTAAAAAAGAACTCACTGTTACCATTCAGAGAAAGACCAGAATGTTAACAATGGAGCCCATGCATGGAAGAAAATGGAGGGGGGCGGGGGGCACAGGTAGAGGGATCTTTACTTATAGTGCTGCTGAGTAGAAAGGAAAGCTGGAAATCCTCCTAGATGGGACTTGATATTTGTGATGCAAAATGTAAATCCCTTCTCTGCTGAAGCTCTTGTGGTATTTTCCAGAAGTGCTAAATGGCAGGGTTTCTGCTGAACAGGAATTGTTCACGTGCCTGGGACTCTAAGGGAAATGTCTGGATCCTTACAGAGCTGCTGTGTGTGCACTCTGCCCCCAGGAGCAGTCCTTCAGCGACCTGGGGGCCAAGTGCAAAGGGTCCCGACACGAGGAGGTTATCCAGCGCCAGAAAAAGGCCTTGTCGGAGCTCCGTGCACGAATCAAAGAACTGGAGAAGGCCAGCTCTTCTAGTAAGTTCTCTCCCTAGTCCTAGCCAGGGGCCCCAGAGTCTGGGGTGCACTTTGGACACTGCCACCTTTTGTCCCCATCTTTTCATAATTGGAAGAACATTATAACTCAAGGAAAGATGGTCCAGGCCCCTGCCTCAGAGTCAAATGCAGGTCCTGATGTTAAATAAATAGGACATCATGAAAAACTCAATATTGTCCTTCTTCTTTCACTGTGACCCTTGGGAGCTTAGTCATGATTTAACACTGTCTGGTGATCAAAACTGGGGCATCTCTTACAGTACCCCATTCAGAGGGACTGGGGCCATCTCAAGATCAGAAGCTGATAGCTCAGCAGGGCAATGGACACTGGGTGCCCTGGTTCAAATCCCATCTTTGCCTCTGTGTCCTTGACAAGGACACCCGGTGTGGCCAAAGCCTCACACTCACTGTGTGGCCTTCGACAAATCATATACGCTTTCTAGGCCTCTATCTCCTCATCTGCCCGGGAGACCAAGACTATTAAAACAGTCCTGCAGTAAGTGTTACCATACGTCGTAGCTATGGCGATAAGGTGAAACGACATCTCCCTGAGTCTAAATCATTTCTTTTATAGGTCATAAGGACCACATGAATGACTCCTTTCTAGAACTAAAGACCCTCAGAATGGAAAAAAATGTCCAGAAAGTATTATTGGACGCGAAGCCCGAATTGCCTACTCTCTCAAGAATAGAGATACGCTCGGTAACCAGAGATGTTTGTCTCCGTAGAGGCTGATAGGCATTAGAGTAGGTGCAGGCTCATCAGTGTGTTGGTGGTTCAGGGCAGAGCCTCCCTGAGGAGCAGGTGTCTGCATGCACTGGCTGGTGAATCATCGGATGTTGGCACGGAAAGGTGACCGTCCATCTGTGCACAGCACAATGTGCCATTGTTGTGACCCTGGGCCAGACAAGCCACTGAAGCAAAAAGGATTCCCTCTTCCCAATGAGATGTTACATTCTGCAGAAAATGCCCAACAGGCTAATATATATTCCACCATGAGTCTGCCGTTCCCTGTAAATCAAAAGACAAGAACACATAAAATGTAACAGGCAGAAGCTTCACAAAGAAGACATATATGGGGCTGGGTTCGATTCCCAGCACCCACATGGCAGCTAGCAACCATCCATAACTCCAGTTCCAGAGGGATCTAGCACCTCCTGACCTCCACGGGCACTGCAGGACACACATACCGGCAATATACTCATACACCAAAAATAATAAATTAAAAAAAATTTTTGTTTAAAAAGGATACATGTTCTAGAGCCAGAGGGACCTGTGTCAGATCCCAGCAGCAAGCTGTGTGTCCTCCAGCAAGGCTCCTGGTGAAAACTGAAAGAACTGAGCGTGGTGATTCACACCTGTAACCCTAGCACTCAGGAGGTGGTGGCAGGACCATCAAGAGTTCAGGGTCATCCTTGGCTATATAGCAAATTTGAGGTAAATCTGGGCTACATGAAACTCTCAAAAACAATTTTGTTTTGTTTTGTTGCTTCTGTGGTCCTATGTCACCCGGGCAGGCCTGGAACTTGCTATGTAAATCAGGCTAGGATCTCACAGAGATTTATATGCCTCTGCCTCCTGACGGCTGGGATTGAAGGCACCACCACATCCAGCTTCAAAACATTTTTTTAATTGAAAGGCAATGACTCTCTAAAACGCACAATGTAAGCTACATATTTTATTAAAGGCAACTATTATTATTGTTAAGTAATACTATTTGAGGAAGATGTGAACACTGCTTAAAGGTTTGGATTTTTTTTTATGTGTACGAGTATATCACCTACATGTATGTAAGTGTACCTGCGTCATGACCAAGGAATTCAGAACAGGGTGTCAAATCCCCTGGAACTGAAGTTACAGATGGTTGTTTGGCACCATGTGAGTGCTGGGAGTCGAACCCGGGTTCTCATTCACAGCCAGTGCTCTTAACCACAGAGCCATCTCTCCAGCCCCAAAGATCACTGTTTTATATGCTGGGATTTTCAGAAGTGATTTAACTGTAACATCAAAGGTGCCCTGTACCCTAAGGGATGTTAAACTGGGTATTTGGTGGACACATGGCAATGCACAGTGAGACAGCTGAACCAAAAATCACACAGAGATTTCTAAATGAAAAACGAGGCCAGCCTATATCTGAACCAATGTCCAACGATCTTTCTTTTTAAAAAAATTACATTCATTTGTGTGTGTGTGTGTGTGTGTGTGTGTGTGTGTGTCGTTGCTTGTATGGAGGTCAGAGGACAACTTGTGGTAGTCAGCTCTTCTCTTCTACCATGTGGGTTATGGGGATTGAACTCAGGTTATCAAACTTGGTGACAGCTGCCTTTATCCACTGAGCCATAATTGCTGGCTCCTGTTCAACAATTTTTCTAGGCATCTACCAACGTTCGGAATCAAAGTCTTTAGAAATGAGTTGGTTCTTAGTAATCACACATTCATTCTCAAAGGTTCACTGTGGATCACAGTCTTTAGGTGAGAAAGTAACTAGACCTCATGGCCTGACCCTGCTTCCCCTTAGAGGTGGCTCTGATCCCAACATTGGCACTCCACATCAGGGAACCTCCAGTTCTGAAAATCCTCCGTCCTCCAAGGTTGGCAGCAATTTAAACTATGAAAGAAGAGCAGCTGACCTGGATTGAGCACTTGCCGTGCGCCAGTCATGGAGATGCTCCTTTCTCCTGAACAGCCTTGTTAGTCCTCACAGCAGCCAAGGCGCTGGACATTTAACAGAGAAGAAATATTAAGGCTTCAGAAGGCCAAGTGCCTTCTCCAAAGTCACAGTGATAAAGAAGGATGCAGCCTACATTCTGTCCCCAGCTCTGGCTCTGGCACTCTGCCATTCTGCAGAGAAGGAAAGAAAGGATCCTTGAAAGGGGTGCAGAGGACTTAGCCTGAGTTGCCTTTGAGGAATTTTTTTACAGTATATCTGCTCAATTTATTGTCATTTTCAAAGATTCTCTTTTTGGGACTAGGAAGATGGCTCAGTGGATAAGAAGGCTTGTTCTTCAAGCATGGGGATCTGAGTTCAAATCCCCAGCATCTATCTCAGCAGATATAGCCATTTGCACACTTGTAACCCCAGCACTGTGGGGTGTGGAGACAAGAGGAATGCTGTGGTTTGCTGGCTGTCAGCCTAGCTCCAGATTCAGTGACAGACACTGTCTTAAGTAAACAAGGCAGAGAGTGATGGAGCCGGACACCCAACATCTTCCTCTGGTCTCTGTGCACCCTCAAGGGTGTGTGTACTATGTACACATATATGTATACACTACACACACACACACACACACACACACACACCAAAAAAGACCCTGTTTTTCTCACCCCTCTATATAACTGTCCATTCTTATCTATCAGTCGCTGTCAGGCTTTATTTATTTTTTTTTATGTATATGAGTGATGTGCCTGCACATATGTAAGTACCACATGCATTTCATGCATGCAGAGGCCAGAAGAGAGCATCAGATACCCTGGAGTTACCGATGGTTGTCAGCTGACATTTGAGTGCTGGGAATAGAACCCAGGTCCTCTGCAAGAGCAGTCAGTGCTCATGAGCTGCCTCTCCAGCCCAGGTCTTTCTGTTTTTGTAGCTGCTACTGATGGCCTCAGGGGGTCACAGGTCTCCCACAGAGGCTGAGGACCAAAATGTTCAGGACGTTTCTGCTAAGGACTAAAATCTAGTTGGGTTTCGATGAGACTTGCTTATCACTCTGGTCATCCAGCATTCTCCACACCATCTGCCTGGCCTGGTTACTTTCCCATGCTTCCGGGTGGGGCTTCTAGAGGCTGAGGAGGGTCTTACAGGTTCATAGCCAGAAGCCCCAGCCTTCTTCGTCCTAGGAAAAAGTCCAAGGGAGCTTCACCCACCTGGAGAACATTTGACAACAACCTCTGAAGGGTTCATTTCTGCGGTGTGAAGATGAGGTTTCCCTAACAAAAGAAGGGAGGGCGATTTCTGCCCCCTCATTCCTTCTTCAGCCCGTCTTGTGCCAACACGTGTCCAATGCCATGCAAGGCACAGAAGACATCACGGACCTGGCTCTGTGGAGCTTGTCAGGTAGACCAGGGCTTCTCAGCCTCAGCACAGCAAATATTTGGGGTCAGCGTCTGAGGAAAAAGCATGCTCTTGCAGAGGACCCCTTCTCAGCACCCACATTGAGGCTAACAACCGTTTGTAACTCCAGTTCTAGGGGATCCAACGCCCTCTTCTGGCTTTGGTGGGCATTGCACGACACAGGTGCACTTACATACATGCAGGCAAAACACTCATACACATATAATTTTAAAAAATAAATTAATTAAAAGAAAAATTTTAAACCAAAGTGGACAGCTCCTATCAATCAGTACTGGAGGTTACCATCTGGCTTCCCCATGTATACATGTACATGCATACACACACCTCCCATCCTCTGTCATACACAAAGTATTTGGAGTCAGATGATTCCCATCCAGTTAGAGCAGGGACTGTCCTGCGTGTGGTTAGGTTGTTCAGTGGCGTCCTCATCCACTTCTAAGGGGGTGTCAGCAGCACCTCCTGCTCAGATGCCCCCAGACTTTGCTAGAGAAGCCCCACTGCAAACCACTGTTCTAGAAAGAACACAGACATATATCCAGCCAAAACAAAGTTTATAATTCTGCAAAGTCACTCTCTGAAGGGGCGGGAGGACATAGGTTTACAGTGAAGCACATGACCACAGATAGGACTAGATGGTCAGCAACAGAGACGAGAAATAGGACTGCAGCTTCCCCGGGTAGACAACGGCGGAACACAGAGAGTCTGTGTCTTCTTCCTTTCAGGCTCAGAATGGCCTTTTCAACTCTGGCTCCAGCACAGCCATCGAGAAGCCAACAAAAACAGATGCTACAGAGGCCTTAGAGCTCAGTGAAAAGCTGGTGTGTGCCTGGAGTATCCCCTCCCTGTCCCTCTCTGCTCCCTCCCTGGCTCCTCCCTGACTTCCTAGCACCCAGTCACCCTCCAATGCCCTCCCCACCTCACTGTTACTGTTAACCACAGGATGGTTTACTAAGCATCAGCCTCCAAGGCCTGTTGAGTTGTTCTAACAACTCTGCAAGACCCAGTTACTACCCAGCATGGGTCAGAAATCAGCACATAGCTGAGTTCCTTGAAAGCTCAGTAGTCAGAATGAGTGTTAATTTCTGTTGTCATTTTCCCTCAGTTGTGAAAAAGATGTATTGTATGTGGATGTGGGGGGGATTAAAGACCTAATAGCAGCCACATCAACATCCTTGCTTGCTCCTGGGGTTTCTAAGAATGAGCTAGAATCAGAGTCGGCCTCCTAACGGCCACACACCGCCTCAGGCACCGCCTCTTACCCAGAATGTTCTGCTTGCAGTACATGGACATGAGCAAGACTCTCGGGAGCCTGATGAACATCAAGGACATGTCAGGCCATGTGTCCATGAAGTACCTCTCCCCTAAGGAGCGTGAGAAGGTCAACCATCTCCGACAGAAGGACCTAGATCTGGTGTTTGATAAGATCACCCAGCTCAAGACCCGGCTGCAGAGGAAGGAGGAGCTCCTGAGGGGATACGAGCGGGATCTCGAGCAACTCAGGTACCGCACATGTCTCTTGGCTAAGCGTGGATGGCAGTATGCTGCTGGGCTGGGACAGGAAGCCAGAGGCCAGGATACAGAATATGGAGAACACCACTTGGGCACGAGGCCTGATGGGACGAGGCTGTCTGTGATACAGCAGCAGTTGGAGCATTGTGCCTTGCCCCTCTGTCCTGTTAAGAACCTTGATTTGTGGGCTGAGGAGGTGGCTCAGTTGGTAGAGTTGCTTGCCTAAAATGCACAAAGCCCTGCGAGTTCCATCCCTAGCCCTACAGACAACTGGGCATGGCAGCTCATATCTATAATCCCAGCACGCAGGAGGATCACGAGTTCAAGGTCATCCTCCATTACATAACAGTTTAAGAGGCCAGCCTGGGTTGCAAGAGACCCTTGTCTCAAAAAGGCAGAGGAGAGAGGTGCTGGAGATGGATCACTGGGTGAAAGCACTTGCCCCACAAGCATAAAGATCTGAGTTGAAATCCCCAGAATCCACATGTAAATTGGACAAGGGAGTGGGAATATCCGTAATCACAGTGCTCCCGTGGAGAGATGGAAGGCAGAGACAGGCTTTCCAGAAGCCCAGAGGCCAGCCTGCCTGACACACAATGCAGAAAAACACAGAGACCCTGTCTCAAACAAGGCGAAAAGACAAAGACCAGTATCCAAGGTTGCCCTCTGACCACACACATTCACACCCATATTCACACAGATGAATACACACACATATACACACACTCAAAAAAAAAAAAAGGGAACTGTGATCAGCGCTTCCATGATGTTCCAGAATTTCCTCAAGAGTTACAGGTCCTATGCAGACCCTGGGACACTGGGAGAGGCTGGTAACATATCCTGGGATTCCTTACATGTACATGTCCATTGATGAGTTGTGTACTGCATCCTCCACTCTGTGAATCTTTGTCATTGTCTCCTTAGCCATCCCCATATAGAAGGATCTAGAAAGGTCATTGGTTGGGACTTTGATAATGAATGGGGACAGTAAAGGGAAAAGGGATTCTGTCTCTCCACCCACCCAGGCAGAGCAAAGTGTCTGTTCAGATGTACCAGACGCAGGTGGCCAAGCTGGAGGATGACGTCTACAAAGAGGCTGAGGAAAAGGCATTGCTAAAGGAGGCCCTAGAGCGCACAGAGCAGCAGCTGTACCAGGAAAAGAGACTCAACAGGGCCTTCAAACAACAGAAGGTGAGCCCCTCAGCCCCTTAGAAATAATACTCCAAGTCCCAGGAGGATCCAGCTGATACTGACTGCATTGGTAGAAGGTGGGAGAATAGCTTTAAGGGATCTATTTATTTTATCACCTGTATGTATGTGGGTGGAGGCATATGGAGGTCAGAGGACAGCTTTCAGGAATCAGTTCTTCCTTCTACCCTGTTATTAAAATTTCTCTCTGGGAGAGGCAGACTAACTTAACCTGCCTCTCTCTCCCTGCTTGCAACCCAAAGGGCCCCCCTCCCCCAGGCCTCGCAACAAACACACAAATTCCTCCACTCGCAGTTAAACAGATTTTAGCTAGTTTACTTGGGCTTACTGACAGAGCATTGGGTGAGGGCTTACTTACAGAACACAGGCGCCCACCCTCCCCTCCACAAGTTCCATTATTAAGTCCACGTGGCGGGTCCCAGCGAACAGATCCTAATGGCCCATGGCGGAGGGGAGAAAAGGGCCGGCCTCCTGGCGCCCCCAGTTTAAATACCTTAAACCCTCCCCTTCTCACATCCAAGGCCAATAGACCGGGTGGGTGGGGCATAAGATTTTCCCAGCTCATCCATCTGCTCAAGGTGGTCTTGGGTGATACCATTGAGAGGGGTGTTTGTCCACCTTTTCCCTTGGAGAAGCAATTCACTCCACATACCCTGTGGGTCCTAGGGATCAAACTCATGTCAGACTTGGTAGTAAGCCATCTTGGCGGCCTCCTCAACTCTTGCTAAAACAGAACAGACCTCACACTAGGATCTGACAAGGAACTTAACGGCTGACACAGCCTCTGGGCCGAGGGCTCAGTATGTGTTTTGAGCCACTACAAGCCCTGTCTGGTGGGGACGATGATCCCTATTTTATAGATGAGGAAATGGAGCCTCAAAGGGTTGAGAGCTCTGGGGCTGGAGATGTAGTTCCGTTGGTAGAGTGTCTAGATTGCAAAAAATGCCCTGGGTTGCATTCCCAGCACCGCATAAACTAGGTATGTTGATGTATGCCTGTGATCACAGCACTTAGGTAGAGTCAGGAGGATCAGAAGTTTAAGGTCAACTACACAACTAAGTTTGAGGCTAGCCTGGGCTACATGAGACCATATCATCAGAAAAGGGAGGCAGGGGAACAGAAGGTTGAGAAGTTTGTCCCGGTTTACACAGTAGCTGGTAAGCAGGTCTGTACCACGACCCCAGACCTCTCCAACCCTGATTCCTGTCCTGTATGCTAGGCTTGGCCCTCAGGGTTTCCTTCTAATTGTTAGGTTTGTTTTTTGTTTTTTTTAACTCTGAAGCTGTGTGTGTCCACGTGTCCTTGCATGCATGTACACGTATGCATGTATTTGTATATGAGTATTTGCATGTATTTGTGTGCATGAGTGTTGAAATATGCATGTTTGCATGTGCATATGTGTATTTGCACATATATGACTTTAACAGTGTATGTGTTCACGTGTTTGCATAAGCATGACTCCTATGTGAATATCAACATGGATATGCGTGCGTGTGTGTGTGTGTGTGTGTGTGTGTGTGTGTGTGTGTGTGTTGTGTGCCTGAGCTCTAGGGAGGCCAGGCCTTCGGAGAAGAGCACTTCTCCCCATCCAGGGAGCACTGCATAGCAGTGAAAGCAGCTGTGAACTCTGTGGCAGCCCCAGACATGGAATCGCACACTCACCGCTCTGAATTAAACATCACAAGCCTTGGGTGTGCCATGGGCAGCCTCTGGCAGAAGATAGGGGCCTTTTGCACTGAGCCACACCAGGGCAGCTGGGGCAGTGTCGGGAGGTTGGACTTGTTCTTTGATGTAACTGCCAGGACATCCACTTCTTCCCAAGGTGCCCCCCAGGAGCTTGGCAGCCCAAGTCCCCAAGTACAGACACACAGAATAGGATCCCAAAGGGCCCCCAACAGCCCATTGTAGTGTGCGGGCTGAAAATACAAGAAACCCGAGGATTTGCATAATCAATGCCACATGCATTATTCATGAGCGCATCCAGTACACAATGCGGCCATCTAGCCAGTTGGCCCAGACTTCCCTCTGTGAGGAAGCTCTCAAACTGCACAGTTCAATCAGCAACAGGGGTCCCCGAAGAGCTAGAGCTGGGGACTTGCAAATTCGTAGACTTCGTGGTGTAGGGAATTGGGCCTGAGCAGCAGCATGGCCACACAGGCTGATGACACTCTCTGGCTCACGTGTGCCTGCTGGCTGGATGCAGCTACTCTGTGCTACAGAGTAGCTGTGCAATGCAGCACTGCCAGGGCCCACAGGCTCAGAGGAGAAACTGAGTCTGACAGAGGGTCGCAATGCCAGGCTGCCCAGCAACAGACAGGGAACTCCCACTCAGTCCTCGACCTCCCAGCCCTGTGGCTTATACACCCTCATAGCAGTCCCCTCCTGACACCACCCCCAACCCCACCGCCACTCTGTGAGTCTTCCCAGGGGTCCCGTTGGCATCTAGGCCTGTAACTACCATAGCATCAGAAACTCCTGTTGGTTGGGGGGAAATTCTAAAGTTGTGCTGGATTCTGAGGGAACCCTGTACTCATCTGTCCTTCCAAGGTGTCCCTGTAGCCCCAGCTGTCCTATTCGCTATGTAGACCAGGCTGGCCTTGAACTCATAGACATCTGTAGGACCTGGGTGAGATGGAGACTTACCCACAGACGTCCTCCTGCCTCTGCCTGCCAAGTGCTGGGACTAAAGACGTGGGCCCCCACACCCAGTTTTACATTTTTAGTTTTAAAAAATGGAAGTTAAAGGAAAATGGATTATTTAAGTTTTAGATTTAATATTTTCTCAATGAGCCTTCATTTTTTTTGAAAGTCTCCTGTATACTATCAAGGACCTGTTCATAAAGATGAACTGAGGAGACCCTGGGGAGGGAAATTTCTCACCTGCAGCTTCAGAATCATGCTCCCCAACCACAGACAGACACACAGCCACATACAGCCACGCACACACACACACACACACACACACACACACACACACCAATGTAGTTTTAATGTTTGAACATCTTTCTAGACATTCTAGATTTTTCTAGAATCAACGTCATTCCTCTATACTAACTGTTCTTTCATTTCTTTAAATTTCATTGATGGATTGTCATTGCACATGGCACTGGGTTATGTAAGGACATTTTTGTGCTAATACCTTTGACTGTACAATGAGATTTATTATAAAATGCTAAGAAAGGGGTTGGAGAGATGGGTCAGTGATTAAGGCATTGGCTGCTCTTCAAGAGGATGCTGGTTCAGTTCCCAACACCCACATGGCAGCTAACAACCATCCATAACTCCAAATCCAAGGGAAGCAATGCCCTCTTCTGGCCTCCACAGGCATTGCACATACATGGTGCACTTACATACAGACAAGTAATACATAACATACACATAACATAAAAATAAATATTTTTTTTTAATGCTAGGAAAGAAAACCTCGGAGATGGACTCCTAGAGAGCCTCCTGGTTGTGGCCTCCTGATTCTGGGGTGCCTCGGCGCTCTGTGCATGGGATTATAGGACAGTGACAATGTCTCAGGCTGTGCTCAAGCCAACCCCCTGTCAACATCCCCAGATAAGGCAACTGTCTCTCTCAAAACTAAGAAATCAGGGGCTAGAGAGGCGATTCAGCAATTAAGAGCATTGGCTGCTCTTGCAGAGGACCTGGGTTCGATTCCCAACACCCACATGGCAGTTAGCAACCGTCCATAACTCCAGTTCCTGGGGATCCAACACCCTCTTCTGACCTCCACGGGCATTGCCTGGCTCACTTGCATACATGCAGACAATACACTCACACACAGAAAATAAAAAATAATAAATAAAACATGTTTAAAAACCAAGAGCCAACTTTGAAGTCAGATGAGTAGAGGGCATGCCCACCTCTGCCCTGAGTGACAAGCAGAGGACTCTGTCCCGTGTCTCCAGATTCTTGGACAACAGGGTCTGCTTTGCAGGACAGTGGGGAGGGGAATTCAGGCAGTGCCCGGCCCTCAGCAAACTTGGTTACTATAGAGAGAGTAAGGCAACTCTACACTGTAGGGGCCAAGCCTGGGTTTCTCACAGAGCACTACCCGCCAGCTGACAAGCCCAGCAGACCCCAAGGCTTTTTCCTGCTCCCCTTACAGCTGGCAGCCCCTTTGTAAAGCCTTCTTTTCTAGCTGGCGAATACAGCTGGGGCTGGGGCCAAGAAAGAGCCGATACTTTCCCTGAATGGCTCAGATGGGAATTTTCAACAGAAAGCTTTTGGACGCCCGGGGGCTGCCCTCTGAGAAGCCAGCGAGCCCTTTCCCGCACTTCATCAGGGTGGGAAGAAAGAGAGGAGCTAAAATCAGTGGCCACAACTCTGTGCCCTCCCAGGCTCCGGCCCATCAAATCCCAGCCCAAGGGCTCCCCCACTGCTCTCCCACGTGACCTCAGCCGGGCTAGACCCCTCATCTTTGAGATCAGCATAAAAATGAAGCTTAACCTGCAGTGTTCAACCAGAGCACGGATGCAAAGCCCTGGGCGAGCGGGACCATTCAGAGACGCCCGTGCTCCACCACCATCACCCCGACCGAGTTCCGTTCACTGCTCTCTGAGATTTACTTGGGCCCAGATAGTCTCAAGATCCGGTCTGCCTTAGTACCAATGTGGCCAAGGCGTAGAAATCAGTAGACACTCGGCCAGCAAAATGAGATCAAGAGGGTAAAGGCACTTGTCAACAAACCTAATGACCTGAGTTTGATCCTCAGGACACACATGATGAGAGGGGAGAATTGGCACCAAGTTGTCCTCTGGCCTCCATTTGTTCATCATCTGCAATAAATAAATACAGTTACAGCAGAAATACAACCTGGGACTGGGGGACATCATGATGTGATACAGCTCAGGATAGAGCAGAGCACTTGGAGTTCACTGCCAGCATCCCACACGCACAGGATGGATGGATGGGTGGATCGGTAGATAGATTTAATTCATGTAATTTAAATGTTTTATTTATTTTATGTGTATGAGTGTTCTGCCTGTATGTTTGTAAATGCACTCATGTCATGCAATGCCCACGGAGGCCAGAAGATGGCGTTGGATCCCCTGGAACTGGAGTTATGGATGTTTGTGAGCCATTTTATGGACACAGGGAACTGAACCTGGGTCTTCTGCAAGAGCAGCCAGTGTTCTTAACTGCTGAGTCATCTCTCCAGCCCCCAATTATTTTTAAAGACATCAGTAGGCATTATGTCAAGTAGGGATGAAATGGGAGTCACAAAGGAGGAAAGAAGGAGAAAAAGAAACTCGGGTCAGGCAGCGCAGTGAACCAATCAGAATGCTAAAGAAGCCAGGCGTGCTGGAGCTCGCCTTTAATCCCAGCACTTGGGAGGCAGAGGCAGGGGGATCTCTATGAGACTGAGGCCAGCCTGGTCTACATAGTAAGTTTCAGGCCAGTTGGGGCTACAGGGAGATCTTGTCTCAAAAAAAGAAAAAAAAAGTCAAAGGAAAAGGGCTCCGCCCACCCCGTGTGCCTCCTGTGGGAGGGGAGGCGAGGGCACCCCAGTGGGCCCCAGAGGTATGCCCCAGATTAGAGCGGATGAGGACAGGTCAAACGCTCTCTTCCTCACCGGTATTTTCACTCAGGAACGAGTAGAGGATCACCAACAGAGAAACTCGAAAGAACTGGCCTCTGGCAGCTGCTCCTTCAAAGAGAACGAGAGGCAGGTAGGAAGAGGTATGATCAGGCAGTCCTGGCCAGGGTGAGGGCCCTGCATTGAACAAATGGCTGTCCACCCTGCCCAGGGCATCAGCACTCCTCCCGGCCCTGCCCACTGGCAACTTAGAGAGACAGGCAAGTGTCCAACCGTGTGTCCAGGTGAGGGAAATCCGAGTGCGCTTTCAGCCAACGGGACAAGCATCTTTGGCACAAATGACTTGGAGACAAAGTCATGAGGAAAGATGGAAATGGAAGAGTAGAGAATCCCAGGGGAAAATCAACACAGAGCATCCACTGAGTCCCCCCGAGAGCGGCACTTGATGTCCTCGCATCCTGTGAGTCCAGTCAAGGTGGCGAGGACAGGTCTGAGTCAGCAGGCACCACCCTTCAGCGCCCAGCCGCCTGCCATAGTCAGGAGTGGATTTGGGGAGCAGGGAGCAAACTTAACTTGGGTTTCGTGGACTGAGGTGACTCTTGACCCCCCAGCCCTACCTCACCACAGTAGCTCTCCCCCAGGTGTTTCATATGCCAATATCCTTGTGGGATTTCACTTGAGTAAAGGGTTCTGCTGCAGGGGAGGTAGGGGAGTACAGATGAGGGCCAAGCTGCAGGTCAGGAGTAGGGAGTTTACCTAGCATGCGAACGGTCTTGAGTTCCTACCCTAGCACTTAACAAAAAAAAAAAAAAAGAAAAACAGAAGGAAGGTTTAAAATCACTGCTCTGTAACACCTAGGACTCTGGATGGTGACCTTCGGCCCTTTAAACTGGTTTTGTGATAACTGTGTGTACACACACATTAGTGCAGTTGGTATCAGAGACCAGAAGAGGACGTCAGATCCACTGGAGCTGGAGTCTCGGGAGGTTGTGAGCTACCCAGCGTGGGTGCTGGGAACTGAACACAGGTCATCTAGAAGAGCATCAGGCGCTCTCCACCACTGAGCCGTCACTCCAGCCCCAGTGTGATAAATATTGAACAGCTGCAAGCTCAAGGCCTTCTAAGTGGGAAATACCCAAGGGCAACTGTCAGCTAAACCCAAAGCCTTCACGAACAGTTGCTCTGAGTGGCTAGAAGAAGACTAACAAGCATTCACTCACCCTGTCCCCAAAGACAGTTCCATTTGTGTTCTTCATACATTTGGGGAATCCCAGTGGAATTAGGAGGGAAAGGTAAAGAGATCACCCCGTTTCATCTGGATCCTATAAATTTTTTTATTTGTTTCTCTTTCAGCATTAGGGGTAGAACCCAGGTCCCCTAAGGGACCACTCTACCACTAAGCTACACCTTAGGTGTTGAATTTCAGACAAACTACAAATAATAATTTCATTTACATATGTCCCAAATGTCATATGGAGACACAGTTACATTGAAATATGTTCTTATCCTGAAGTTTGGATGGAACTGGGCATTGTGTCTTTTCTCTGGCAGCCCACCAATGAGCAGTGACCGAGCTCCAGCTTGGTGCCAAAGTGGGAGGTTCAGAAGCATCTGTTGTAAACAGCTGCCTATAGATGTATTTTTGTTTGGGGTTTGGGTAGTGGTGGGTTTTGTTTTCATTTTTGTTCTTTGTGTGCATGTGTGTGTGTGTTGGTGTTTTTGTAAGTAACAACTCAGCACACTGGATTTCCAGCCTCTCTTAGAATGGAGGATAAGAACACAAAGTCCACAAACCACAAACCACCATCTTCTGGGCCCCATAGGAAAGACCCAGACTTCTGGTTTGTGGCTGGCCTCATTTTGCCCCCTTTTTTTACCTCCAGGGCTGCCAGAGGCATTGACTCATGGGTGCAGAGGGCTCTCTGAGAACTCCCTCTCCCCGGGGGCCTGCAGGTTCACACCCTGCCATCTGGGCCAGGAGGCCCCAGCTCCCTCACTCACACTGTGTCCTCTCTACCTCTGAAAGCTCGTTCTTCTGGGAACTGCCTCTGAGGTGGCCCACCCGCAGAACACAAGCTTACAGCTCTAAATCCAACCCAGAAGCACAGCATGCTCCAAACTGGAGTGATGGTAGCTTCCCAACAGGTCCTTTCTGTCCTTGACAGGGAGGTCAGCCACTGTGGCTTCTTCACACCTACATTGTAGGGACACCTGCCTCTCTGCCCCATGCACTGGGAGGCCCTGCCAACAGTGGAAGCAGATTTGTCCTCTTAAGAGTCTGTGTTCTGTGGGAATGGGGCTCCACTGACCAGCCTTCCTCTAGCTAGAAGCTAAATAGAGATCCCTAAGAAGGTAGACAGGAGCGTCCCCCCTTCTCCGCAGTCCTTTGTGTCATCCCACACACACACACACCTGGGTGCCCAACATTCCAAATCAGCAGTATCTTAAAGTTGAGAAAAATTCATTTCTCTCTACTAAAAGACATTGTGAACATGAGCTAAATGTTGTCACTATTCCTTCTGTATTCAAGAGACGCATGTTCGTAGAGATGGTCAAGAGCAAGCTACAGAACTCGAATTTCCAGGTGAGCCAGAAAGAAAAGAGAAAACAGTAGGTTAGTGGTAGCCCTATACCTGCTGGGAACCAAGCACTTAGTACGTGCTGTGCAGGACGTGGGGCGCTGTGGCATCTTAATCTTTACAACATCCCGCTGGGACAGGTGTTACCCTAGCCCACAGAGATGGTGTTGAGGCTCAGAGACACACAATAGGAGACCTCACTCAGTAGGACCCAGTGCAGGTCGGATATATTGAATGTTCTTTGCCATCTTTCAAGTCCAAAACTTGCCACAGTTCAGGTAAGTATTTCTTTCAAAGTGCAAGGAAACATCACCTAAACTATTCTTTTTTAAGACTTGAGAATCAAGATTATGAAACAAATATACCAAACCATTGCCATTCGCAGGTCCTGAAGCTGGAATTTCCCCAGTCCACATTCTGCCTTACAGAAAGCAGAGGCGAGCTTGCTGAGGCTTAGGAGCTAGACACACTTCCGCTGAACACGAGAGAAGAAGACAAATCTGTCAGCATTTGGGGGGACATAAGATAGAGGAGGCATGACTCCCCCACTGCCTCAGGCATTCCCCAAGAGTTTTAGGGACCTCAACTCAGGCCAAACCAGGACTCATGGCTCAACACTGAGAAGAATTTCAGGACTTGCAATTCCTGAAGCGGAGTTGGAGGTTTTATTAAAGATGTTTTGCTGTAGGGTAAAGCACGAAGGTAGTGGGAAAAGATGTAAGAAAGACATGCCCAAGTGTGGGGACCATTAGAAGTCAAATCTGGGTTCCAAGGACCCCACTGATACTGCACACACACACAAAAAAACATCTGGACAAAGTAGCTTGTCAAGGCGGCTTTTACTTTGCAAAGAGTACATTGCCTCACTGGGATGGACAGCAAGCACACCAAGCAGGAAGTTTAATAGATTTTCATCTTAAAGCAAGAGTTCTGTGTCTTTTCTCCGTTAGCTACAGTCAGACCTCACAGTCTTTCGGGCTAGGCTAAATGGTCTTGATCTACGAAGATCCAGAAACTCATCGGGGCATTTTGGTAAATGAAAATTTTAAAGCTTGAGGTGGGGAAGGCGGGGCAGGGATTACAAAATGGCGTTACAAAGGTTTCATTCATGTGAGTCAATTTTTTGATAGAAAAGATTTGGATTCTTTGTGATTATGTCTCCTCGGGGGCAAGTAGGAGATTATTGTTTTGAAATGATCATATATAAGGTTTTGATGGGGTTTTGAAGTTACTGTCTTATCACCAGGTGATTCCTGAGGGCACCAGGCAGGGTTACAATTGATAAGATCGAAGTCTAACCCACTGAGACACTGGAGCAAGATATCTTTACTATAAACAAAGTTAGGTTTTGTTTGAGATTCTTGGGTGATCTCTGGGGGAAGGAATGAGCCCCTGCCAAGGCTATATATATATATATTCAGGCTTTAAGCCTAGGCTAGTGCTACTTTAACATAAAATATTTACATATGAAAAGAATATTAACTAGGTTGGTCGCCTTTGCAGGGAGTGTTGTTAATTGTGCTGAAATTCTTGTTTCTCAGCTGATGTGAGGCTTTAATCTGACTCTGCTGGGCAGTTCCTACCTGTCCCATGTTCCCATAATCTCCCTGTCTTTCTACCTTCCTTCAATCCCATGTTTGATGAAAGGCCATATTGTTCTGAGACAAAATTATCACTGGAGAAAACAGATATTCTAGCTGTATAAGAGACTTGTTATTGTTGTTGTTTTGAGACAGGGTCTCATCATTAGCTCTGCCTGGTCTGAAATTCACTATATAGACTAGGCTGGCCTTGAACTCGAGTATTCACTTGCCTCTGCCTCCCAAGACCTGGGTTTAAAGGTATGCACCACCACCCCAAGTTACAAGGAACATTTTTAGAAATCAAAAGTCCCTTTCTCAGTATCTTTTTTTCCAAAACTAGATAGAGCGGGATAAAGGAAGAACAGAGCCATCCTGAGGGTCTCTTAGACCTGACACCTTGGCCTGCTGCAAAGTGAGACCAAAGAGAGCTTTGTCACATACTTACACAGGAGAGACAGGACCTGGTAGAAGCCACGGTTCAGCTAGTTTGCCCTAGGAAGGCCTGAGGTTACAAGATGTCAAGATGCATGGAGAGCCTGATGTCATAGCAAAGTCGTGCTTCTCTGACAGAGACTCTGGAAGGCCAGGCTTCCTCTGGGCTAGAGAACTGGTTTACCATAGACGTGCTTCTGCTAGGAGCATGGTGATCTCATTTTCTAGCCGGCAGCTGACCTTCAGGGTCTAGAACTCCTGGTGCAGAAAGCTTTGCTCCAGGCACCTTGCAGAGTGTGCTGGAGCCCCTTAGTAGCATGCCTGGAGTCCTTACAGAAGGGTCAGTGTGACCTGGAAAAGGACAGACCCTGTGAAACCTCTGCCAGCTTGCCCACTCGTGTGTCCCTCCCTGATAACTTCAGAGATGGTTCTTTTCAAAGGCCTTGCTTCTTTTGTTTTCTGCCACCCAAAATGCCACGGATTAATTTTCTTTTTTTTTCTTTTCTTTTTTTTTTTTTGTAATTGCAGCCAACAGTCTTTTATCACTGTCTGTGGGCTGTATGCTAACAAGGACATTTCTCTAGTTTCAAATGTTCTAGAAAATCTCCTAGAGACTTACTGAGTGCCTAAACTTCACTACCGTGGGGTGGGTGCTGGGAAGAAAAGCGTGGGTAAAGAGGTTCCATCCTAAGCCAGGCATGGTGGTGCACACCGTAAGTCCCAGCACTCAGGAAGCAGAGGCAGGTAGATCTCTGTGAGTTCAAGGCCAGCCTGGGCTGCATAGTGAGTTCCAGGCCAGCTGGGGCTATAAGGAGACCCTGTCTCAAAAAGACAAAAAAAAAAAAAAAAGGTTCATCCTGACTTAGTCCTGAGAGCCTGGAATGTGGGAGGTGTGGCAGGTATAGTGGGTAATCATGCATCCCCAGAGGGGCAACGCCATCTCCAAGAAGGCAAATGTGGATTCTTTCTTATTATTAATTTTTATGAATGTTTTGCCTGCATACATGTAAGTGTACTCGTGTGATGTAATGTCCATAGAGGCCAGAAGAGGGTGTAAGAGCCCTTGGAACTAGAGAGTTGTTAGCTACCATGTAGGCGCTGGGAATCAAACCTGGGTCCTCTGCAAGAGGAGCCAGTGCTCTTAACCACTGAGCCATCTCTCCAGTCCAGCAAACGTGGATTCTTTATGTGTAAGTCACAAATACATATATATATATATATGCAAGTTTGATAAGTGTGCACATACACACACACACACACACACACACACACACACACACACACACAGGTTGAGGATCTCCAAAATCCAAACTTTCTTAGTGCTGACATGTGTATCTGTGTGAACATGTACACCGTATTCTAGTGCTATTTGCAATATTTTCATATAAGTGAGTGGGGTTAGAGAAAGCTGTCCGTAGTGGGAGAGGAGAATAATAATGAAAAAAGATAGAAGGGGCTAGACCAGAAAACTCATCCAAAACCCTGTCTTCCTGGCTTAAGTCTTGGGATCATTTTACTTTCAAGCAAACGCAAGTGCTCATAATTACGTTGGTTAAAGTGCTTTGAGGGCAAAGGCCAGAGGGAGGAGCTCTGGAGCCTCTTTCTTGGAGACCCATCAGGCTGCAGGCACCTGAGGCCTCTGGGGGGAAGGGGTGTTTCTGCTACATCTGTGGTAGCTTGGGAATTTGCTGGGGCTCCCAATTGTCCAAAACAGCCAGCCTAGTGTATAATTTCCACCTGGGCAACGCTGTCACACTGACTGCTTTCTATCCCTTAAGGTGTGGTCTGTGGTTCCAAAGACCTCTAGCTGAGCACAGGGTACTGTCTAGATGGCCACCTCAGGCTGGAATCTATCAGGGCCTCACCGCTTCCTGTCCACATTAGCAGATCCACAGTCAGCTGCCTCCTCTTCTTGGGGTCGGTCCGCACATTTCTGCCTTCTGCTTGCCTTTCTCTGGTCACGCTGAATGGACCAGAAGCCCTCCCCGCCCCCACTCCTGGAGGTGGCAGCCACCAAAACTTGGGACTCTATTTTTAACCAACTCTCCAGGTCTGTTGCTGCAACATGTTGGGGCAGTGACATTTGAAAACCCATCTACAAGCAGCGGTTTTATTGAAACGCAGTAAAAAGGGCCCATGAAGGAAAGGCTGCAGAGGGAGGAGGATTTGGGCCCTTGCTGTCCATTTTCGTCCTCCCTGGGAGTCAGAGTTACTTGCTGTCTTACTGTACCAATCTAGCCTTTCTCCCCCTGAAAGGATGCTGGAGGTAAGCTCTCAGAACGCGTTTAAGAGTCAGGCTTGCTGGTACAGGCCTATAATCCCAGCCCTTGGAAGGTGGAGGCGGGAGGATCAGGAGAAGTTCAGCGCTAACCTGGGCTACTTTGCCAGTTTAAGATCAGCCTGGGCTATATGAGGCCCTGTCTTAAAAAGTAAATAAGATAAAAATTTTTAAAACTAAACATTTGAGGTTCCCTGCAGCCACTGGCACAGGGCTCAGGAGGATATTTTCAAACCTATTCTAAGAGAAGGCTCAGCAGGTTAAGGTGCCTGCCACCAATCCTGATGACCTGAGTTCAACCCCCCAGTACTCATGGTAGGAGAGAGAACCAACTCCTGTAAGCTGTCCTCTAATCACAAGTACGGAATGGCATGTACATGCCAAAACACTCTCTCTTCTCTCTCTCTCTCTTTCACACACACGCACAGAATATAAAATGTAATTTAAAGCCCTCCCAGAATGATTTCGCAGGCTGCTAAGGAAGACAGAACCCCATATCCTGGTCCCTATCTGACCAGTAAACACAGAGTGACAGAGCTGAAACTTCCTTCATCAACCAGCTCCCCTCGCCACAGATGTACGTGTGTCCTGAAGGGTGGAGTCAAACATGTGCAGGAGAGAGTAGGAAGTGTGGGCCCTGCTGGACCGGAACTCCCAAGTCCCTCGAAGAGAAATTCCGGGCTGTGTTTACATATTCACAAAGGGGCTGTCCAGGCTGTATGGGTGTCCTCTAAAAGCCAAAGGAGACCAGTAAGCCCCAGAGCCCTGCCTGTCTAGTACACACACACACACACACACACACACACACACACACAGTCTCCTCTTCACCCCTCCATCTCTGTGCAGACTTTCCAGTCATGTGACAGGAAGCAAGTGAGTAACACCTCAGAATCCATCACCCCTCATCCCCTAGAGGGACACCCACCTTGACTGATGTAGCATCAGGACTGTGGCAGCCTGCAGGGGGAGGGGACAGGCTCAGAATATGTGACAGCCTCCTTCCTGAAGAGCCTGGGACATTCTCCTGCCAACCACCAGACACATATGATACCATCAGTTCAGTGACTGCTGGGCTAGAGAAACCACCCCAATGCTCTCTCCTTAAACCATCACTGTGCCTCCTTGGTCATATCTGTGTGTGTGTGTGTGTGTGTGTGTGTGTGTGTGTGTGTGTGTGCGCGCATGTGTGTATACTATATTTTCGTGTACAAAAATAATACAAAACAAAGCCAGCCATTTGCACAGGCCATTTGGGGGCTCTGACTGCATTAACAAAGTGTGTGTGTTCCCCTCATTTGTTGAAGGCTGGAGCCAAGAAAGCCACCCTGAAGACAGGCCAAGAAAGAGAGACGAAGAAAGAAGTCTGCAAGTCCAGCCAGAGCCTGTCATTTTCTAAGGCTGGTGGAAAGAACTAGAAAAAGCATTGTCCCCAGGGGCCATACATGGTCTTGGGTGAGTCACTTTGACTCTCCCATAGCAAAGCAGCAAAGTGCTTTTGTGGCACTTTAAGGACTGTTCCCCTGGTGTGTTTGGCTTTCTAGGGTGATATTTTGTACAGTGTCTATTTTGGAGTATGTGGGAGAGGTTTTTTTTAATATCTATAAATGTATATACATTCAGGTATGTGAAGAGTATTTCTATAACCCAGACTCCTAGACCTGTGGAAACAATTGTGTGGTTCATGTCTGGACCACAAGGTACCCAAGCATCAGCTCCTCCTCTAAGGAGCTCTGTGAGACTTAGAGATGAGAAAACCCCAGACCTGGGCTGGAGCCTCGGGGAAGAAGGGGAACCTCAGGGCTCCTGGCCACAGTGTAGCAAATTTATATCTGAGTTAATTATAATAAATTTTGAATGCCAAGCAATTTCATCACTTCTGTAATCCTGACTGACATTTCTATGGTACTCTGCTGTTACCAAAACACACCTCATTTGATCCTTTCCCCAAACCCCGAGTTCCCCATGGCATGGATGAGGACCCTGAGGCCTAGGAAGGTGGACTGGCCAGCCCACAGTCCTCAGCTGGTAAATTCAGGAGCTGGATTTGGAAGCCCAGTTTCAAGTTCTATGTTCTATGCCGCATCATCCATCTGCTGTACCAAGATGACCCTGGGCCACAGGACAGACCAAGGTCTCGGCCATCAGGAATACACATTCCATTTCCTGGGCCACAGAATAGACCAAGGTCTCAGTCATCATTTCCATGGTGTTTGCTGTGTCTTCTGCCTCTCTCGTCCTGCTTTCTTTCCACCTACCTGACCTCTCAGGGGCCAGGCAGCCAACCACACCCAGGAGGAGGAGAGCCAGAAGGCACAAAGTGGACTGATTTTTTTTTTTTTTTAAGTTTTAAAAGCTGTAATAAAAATATTTTTGTATTCTGTTCTAGTTTTATTCCGGTTACTAAAACATCCTAACAAAAAGCATGTTCAGTTCACAATTCCGGGTCATAGTCCATCCTTGTGGGGAAGTCAAGGCAGGAACTTCAGTTAGTCAAATCACATCCACAGTCAAGACGAGAGAAATAGATTCACGTGTGTGTGCAGCTCCACTTCTCCAATCGTATGCAGTTCAGGTCTCCTTGCTTGAGGAATGGTGAGGCCCACAATAGGTTAGGCCTTCCCGTTTTGATTAACATAATTAAAATAATCCTCTGCAGACTTGCCCACAGGCCAACTCAATGTAGACAATATCTCATTAAGACTCTCTTCTCAGATGATAATAGGTTGTGTCAACTTGACAAAGCTAACCATCACAGTCTAAAACCAAATGTATTCTTTATAGTCATTAAAACTCCAGGGAGAGGGGCTGGAGAGATGGCTCAATAGTTAAGAGCACTGGCTGCTCTTGCAGAAGACCCAGGTTCAAATCCCAGCACCCACATGGAGACTGACAACTGTCCATAATTCCAGCTCCAGGGGATCTCCCCGGGCACCGCACAACACAGATGCACTTACATACATGTTGGCATATACATAAATAAAAATGTAGGAGAAACTTTTTGTTATTCAATGACAGGCATATTTTACACAGGGGAGAAAAGTAAATTTTAATTGATCTTAAAAAGGCTCTTGAAGGGCTAGAGAGATGATTCAGTGGTAAAGAGCACTTACTGCTGTTACAGAGGACCTGGGTTCCATTCTCAACACCCACATGGATCCTTAACTCCAGGTCTAAGGGATCTATTGCCTTTCTCTCAGTCTTGTGGGCTCCTGTACTCATCATGTGGTACAATAAACTCATACAAGTGTATACAGGAAAAGAAATGAAAACAAACCATTTTTGTTTGAAAGAAAGACAAAAAAAGGCTCTTGAAAATACCAATGTTTTTTCCATAAAAATCTCAAGCTAACCTGTATTTGTAATCCTGGCACTTCTGAGGTAGAGGCAGGAAGGACAGAAGTTCAAGGGTTTTTTTTTTTTTCTCAACTACATAGCAAATTTGAGGATAGCTTAGAATACATGAAACTCTGTTAAAAAAAAAATGGGAGTGAAGATGGGGCTGGAGAGATGACTCAGTGGTATAGAGCACTTCTTAAGCATGAAAACCTGAATTTGAGTCGCCAGCACCCATGGAAAAGTCAGGTGTGTTGGGGGCTGGAGAGATGGCCCAGCAGATAAGAGCGCTGAGGACCTGGGATCAGTACATACACACTGGCTAACAACCATCCAAAACTCCAGTTTCAAGGGATTCAACACTCTCTCCTGGCCTCTGCAGGCATTGCATGCACAGGTGCACTTACATACATGCAGGCAAAACACTCATACACATAAAATATAAATAAATATTTTAAAGTCAGGCATGACTGCCTGCGCACCTGAAACTCCTGCACGGAGGTGTGAAGACTGGAGAATCCTTGGGGTTTGCTCACCACCAGCCTCGCTCAGGTTCAGTGAGACCCTGTGTTAAGGGGATATGTAGACACAAACATCCTCCTCTGGTCTCTGTATGAGCACAGAAGGATGCATACCTGGTTACTCATACGCACATGCATGCAAGCATCACATATCACACACACACAAACCTGAATAGTTTTCCTGTTCCTTGTCCCCAAAGTCCTAAAGAGCAGATACTTCTCCAGCACCAATACAGATCACTCTGTCAAGCAGCAGTTGGAGCAGCTGGCAATGTCTGGAAGCCAAACCCTGCAGTAAACATACAGTTTGTTACACATGTATATTTGAATTTGCCTGTGATAAATACTTAATTCCTGTAGGGATTCTACTATGCACTATATTTGGATGATTTAAGGGTCACATTAGCCAGATATGGTGGCACATACGTGTGATCCCAGCACTCAAGAGGTGTAGGCAGGTAGACTGAAGATCAAAACCAGCCTGGGATACACAGTAAGTTCTTGGCTATTCTGGGCTACATAGTTAGACCTTGTCTCAAAAAAATCATGGAGGAGGCTGGAGAGATAGTTCAACAGTTTAGAGTATATATTGCTCTTGCAGAGAACCCAAGTTCAGTTCCCAGCACCCACATCAGGTGGCTTACAACTGCCTGTACTTCCACCTTCTGGCCTCTGTGGGTACCAGCATATATGTGCACACATATGCATAAATAAAAATAAATCTGTTTTTAAAATCATGGGGTCTGGAGATGTGGCTCTGTAGTATAGTGGTGGCCTAGTATGAACAAGACCCTATTCCTAGCCCCTTGAGGATGAGATGGGAGGGGGAGGGAAGAAGGAGGGAGAGGGAGAGGGAGAGGGAGAGGGAAGAGACATGGGTAATGTTTGTCTCAACATTACTACTGACCTCAATTCCTGGTGGCTGCATTCCCTTGAGTAGTACCACACTATCAGGTTTCTCCCACAATGCTACTCCCTTGGTCATAGCAGACTGGTTGTAAGTCATCAGATTTCCCTCCCAATCAAGCTGAGCCCATCAGCATCTCTGTCTCTGGTATTTGGAAGGGGGCACTGAGATGCCATTCAGGTCATCAGTGAGTCAGAACAGGATAATCATGCAATTCCAGGGCTGGGGCAGCCACATTCCAACTTGTGTTCAGACAGAAAGAGGAGAGAGAGAGAGAGAGAGAGAGAGAGAGAGAGAGAGAGAGAGAGAGATCGAGATCTCAGGAAATTGGTCTGAAATAGAAATGCACAAAGAAGAGGCAAGGAGTCACAGAGGTCCAGAGACAGTGAGGGGACACTACAGATGACAAACAGGGTCTCTGCTTAATCACTACATGGTTATCACCTTCCCCTGCAATATAAGCTAAAGAGAAAGGCTTAGATTTCCCGCCTCCCTTGCAGCTAGCATGGGCTATATTGTGAGCTCTAAGCTTTGTCTTGGCTGTCTACTTCTGGATTTCTTTTGTAAGATAAATCAGTTCCCACACTTTGAAACCAATGTAGTCAGGTATGAATGTGTGCTGTGGAACAAACCACCTAAAACTTGGTGACTTAAAATAACAGATATTTAGTATTTCTCATGATTCCACAGGCCAAGCTAAAACTGTACTGTGTAGCCTGGATGATTTGAAGAAGGCCTCATTTACATGTCTGGTTTCTGGCAGACAAGTGACTGAGGCAATGGTTCTCAACCAGGGGTGATGTTACTAATAATACAGCAGGTGGAGGCCAAAGATGGTGCTGAATACCCCACAATGCACAGAACAATTCTCTACGAACAAAGAAGTATTTCACCTTCAATGAATAGCGAGATTGCAAAACTCAGTCTAGGGAGGCTTTGGTGGGAACAAATTGTTTCAGCTCAGCAAGCTCTCTTGTCATCCTAGAGGCCAGACTGGGTTCGCTCATGTGGCAGTGGCCACAGGTTCCCAAGAGTGGCATTTGAGAGCAAGCCCCAGTGTGCACAAGCCTTCTTCTAGTCTCTACCTGCCTAGTGTTATTAATATTCCATCAGACAAAGCCAGGACCAGTGTGGGAAGGGCTCTGAATTTTCACAGTCCTCCCACATCAGGTTTCTGTTATTTGAAGCTGAACCCATTTCCAGCTGACCGAATTACCTTACTTGCCAGTCACCATGGTTCTTAGTTGCTTCCTTGTAAAGGCCAGCTGGTTCTAATGCCTGCCTTTGACTGCCACTAAGATCTCTTGTATCACTCAAGACTCCACAGTGTGGGTGAGGAATAGCCCAGTCAGTACAGGTAAGCTGTGCAAACACGAGGACTTGAAAACATGAGGACTTGAGTTTCACCCCCAGAATCCAAGTAAATTAACTAGGCATGGGCCAATGAGACGACTGAGTGGATAAAGGTGTTTGCTGCCAAGTTCATGACCTGAGTTCAATCACCCTGCATGGCCCAGAAAACTGACTCCCTTAAGTTCTCATCTGACCTCCACATGAGTGCCATAGCATGCATGCATGCCGGGCTGGTGAGATGTCTCAGTGGGTGAAGGTGCTTGTCACCAGATCTCACGGCCTGAGGTTGATACCCAGGCCCCACATGGCAGAAGGAAAA